>OZ007593.1:170609867-171925367 GCA_963931845.1 Maratus michaelseni | reverse complement strand
TAATAATAATTATTATTATTATTATTATTATTAAATAATTATAATTAATAACAGTAATAATTAATAATAATAATAATAATAATTAATGATAGTAATAATAGTAATTAATAATAATAATCCTGCTGTTCAACAAGGAAGAAAAAGAATTCCAAAACATCCTTAGTTCCCTAATATTCATAAAAACGAAATATAAAAGATTTAAAAATATCTTTTTATATTTCCATTTCTCATCCTTTTTTTTTTTTTCTTTTTTTTAATGTCCCTTTAAGTTTCTAAAATTAATTTATTCACTTTCTTTAAATCTAAAACTGATCTTTAAAAGTCTCATTTTTTACAAAAGAAATTATTTAGAATAATATTTTGTAGGGTTTGTGTTTGTAAGAGTATCAGAATTTCGCAGCGGTCAGCTTTCCTCTCAACCTTTTTTTTATTGATTTCAATCTCGCCATTGAAGAATTTAAATGCCGCCATCGGTTTCTTCCTATTCTATTTATTTTAAAAAACTGACTTATTTATTTGATAGTTGAGGTATTGGAGGGAAGAACTAAACTCTACCGATGACCCCGTAACCGGTTTTTTTCCGCCAAAACAACTGTCGAGACACAGTCTCAGTGTACGATGATCATTGAGTCGGTTTCACAAAGAAAATGTGTTACCACCCTTATATGTATGCACACAACTATTAGTTAATCCGAAGGGTGTTTTTTAAATCGAATTAGTATTACATTTTTAAGGTGATTTTTAGGGTACTGTTCACTGTAGAAAGAAAAAGGGCAGGGTGCTAGTCACTAAAAAGGTCATAACTGAAGCAGAAGAAGGACACTAGCTGAGTAGAAAAGGGAGAGAAAATGTATTGTGCTTATCTATGATAAAAACAAATGTAGAGAAGAAAAATAATCTGAGGTTGAATTATTTTATTAAAAGCAAATAAAAATACAGGGAAGAAAAATCATGCATCAAATATAAATTGTGAAACACTTTCCAGAATACTGCAACAGAACATCAACGTTTTAAAAGGTGAAACCAGATTTCAGCAATTACGGTCTATAGCCGGAAATATACTCTAATTTTTCTGTGAATCCCTGTACATAATTTCTATATACTCTACATAATGTGCCAAAATTTAGCTTAGTTAAAAAACGTATAACATGGTTGAAAATTCACCCACAGTAGTTTTCTCCAACAGACAGAAATGCATTCGAATAATTTTGTACAGCCCTGCATATAATCTACATATTTTTATACACTCTTCATATTAAACTAAAATTTAATTCAGGGGGGAAAAAACGCACAACACCACAGAGAGCGTGTTTTCAAAAATTACTATTCATAGATGGCAATGTTCTTTGCATAGCGCTGTATATGAATTTATCTATATTTAATTTATATATATATATATATATATATATATATATATATATATATATATATATATATATATATATATATATATATATATATATAATAAATATAGTTCAGCTGGTAACTCAATTAAAAAAACATTCTGAAGCGAATCATGGTCATACACAGCAATGCTTACAAATTATTTTTCATATCCCTGTATATGATCTCAAAAATTTGTGCACACCACATAGTATGCAAAAATGTAGTTAAATTTAAAAACGTGCACTGTAAAAAAAATGGGTCGATCTACTAAAAATGTTTATAATGTACGTGAAGAAAATCTTTTACTTATTTTCAAATAAATTTGCTCATAAATCCTGGTGTCATTCAATCATTACAACATTTTAATAATAGAAGTACTTAGAAGTAGAGTATAGAAGTAGCCTAAAAGTTTTCCTGTGTAAGATTTATTTTGATACTAAATGCATTTGAATTGGATGATTATATTTGCGTGTAGCATTTTAAAAGTTTTTTTTTTTTTTTTTTTTTTTTTTCAAAATTCTCTATATATTTATCAGTTTTATAAAACTAATTTAATATAAACTTAGCGTAGTTAATGCATACATAAACTAAAATTTAAAAAATGGTTCAGTTCCCCCCCCCCCCACCCTCTCTCTCTCCCGCTCTCTTCTTCCTCTTCTTCTTTTTCTTTTCTTTATATATATATATATATATGGTTATAATCTATCTCTTAACGGTTAAATTAATCTTATTCGTTAGATACAATATTTGAACATGTACAAATCGGATTAGTGTTAATACATTAGTAATTATATAGGGAAAGCAATAAAAAACTTTTTTTTTTAATTATTATTATTATTATATTACATTTAAAAGCTTTTCTTCTATTTAAATTTTGTTTTACAATCGACAGGGCATAGAGATAAACAACTTTTAGTATAAAGCTAGTGTTTTCTACAGAAATCGATTATTTTTTGCTTATAATTGTAAATCCTTTGCCCTTGAAGAAGTGGTTTACATTATAAGCTTTCATTTGTGTTAATACTCTTGTTTTTTCATTTGAATTTATATTATTTCATTTCTTAGGACTACAACTTTTAATTTTGTAATTTGACTCTGCTATTTGGTATTGTAATTTCATTGTATGTAGTCAATATCTTATGTTTCAATGGATTAATTGTACATGAAGTTTATATATCACAAATTTCCATTATTCAATTTCTGTTATTCAATTTCTGCCTTTTTATTATTATTATTATTATTATTATTATTATTATTAAATACTGTGTTTATGGCATGTATGTTCAGTTTGTTGGGGGGATCTGTTTTATTGTCAATTAGTTATTTTAATTTTATTCATAATTTCACAGTTTTTGTTGGTGGTTGTAACGTTCATTTAAATCACCATTTTTTTTTTTTACGACCTACTGAAAGCGAAAAATAAACATACAGTTGTAAAATTTTTTAGATAAATTATATATAGGAGTTTGTATTTTGCATAACAATACATTGACCAGGCTGACCATTAACGATAATATGAATTTTATACCATTACCGATAGAAAAAACTATTATATGATATTACGAAGACAGAATGTAATTCCGTCTGACTTTGTAAGGCTGACATCTGTAAACAGGAACTTTAGACGAATCCGTGACCACCTCTCTCATGCACATAATGGTATGTGTGAATTACCCAGGTGGTATTTCTTTTAACGATTTGCATAATGGTGACTTAGAGAAAACGTATGAAAAAAGTGTTTGTAATATCATAAAGTATTAAAAGGGGCATAATACGCCTTTGGAAACAATACAAAAAATTAAATCATAGCCTTATAGGTATGATTAGAGATTGCTTTACGAAGTCAATGATCAAAAATAATAATTTGTAACGACATGTTTGTTAAGTCTGGTTTATGGGCAATCAAAAACTGTCTAGACTAAGCATAATTTGCAAGAAGCATCGCTAAACTGAGACATACATTTCAAATTTCGTGGAAAAGATTGCTACGAAAAAAGCTGGTTGGTGGAGGTCTTTGAAATGTGATACCATTAAAATGCTGTTAATAGCGTTATTAATAACGTTAAATGTATTTATATGTAGTATAAATCATCAGCATTTTATACATATGTGAATGAATATGTGTGTGTCAAATTAATAAGTAGTTTTTTTAACACTTTGCAAAATGGCAAGTTAGAAAAAACGTATAAAAAAGGGTTTAGAATATCATAATGTATTTAACGAGTAATACGCCATTGATAACAATAGAAAAAACTAAATCATATAGTCTTATAGGTGTGATTAGAAATTGCTTTACGAAGTCAATGATCAAAAATACTAATTTGTGCGACATGTTTAGCAATGGATTATGGGTAATCAAAAGCTGTCTAGACTAAGCATAATTTGCAAAGAAGATCGCTACAATGAGACATAAATTTAAGATTTTGTCCTCATATTTGTACTGATGTTTACTTTCTGATCAATGTCAATTTCATTTTTGTTTCACATAGAAAAATAAATATGATCTTTTTAAATTTAAGTCTGACGTATTTTGAACGTGATAAGCAAAAATTTTGCTATAACGAGACACAGATTTCAGGTTCTAAAATCACATTTTTATATGATACTTGTACAAGCTTTGCGGTATACTGTCAGCTTTTTATTTCGCATTTCTTTCATTTCTATGAGTATATATATTACTTGGAAATGTCAACAGATATAATAGTGGCAGAGATTATATTTTTTAAATTTATGTGTGATATGTTTTTAATGTCTAGTTACCGAGAGATGAAGAATTTCTAAATTGGACATGATTATTAAAAAAAATTGTGTTGAGACACAAATTTATATTTCCTATTTATATTCTTGATTGATGTCTCTGCAATATTTATGGCGCGAATTAGTGCCTTTTGCTCTTTTTCATGCATATACTTATTGTTTTAGGCTTAGAAAATAATGAACTTTTTAATTTATGAATCGCATGTTGGAAGGATCTTAGTCTGAGATACAAGGGCTGATATGTACAGGGTAGACGAATCATAATTTGAAATAAAAAATATTGATATAAGAAATAAATTTGAGATTTTGCTCATATTCCTGCTCGATATCTCGATGAATTATGATTTGATACTCATATTCCTGTTCGATGTCTCTACAAATTTTCCGAAGCGAATTATAAATTTACTATTTAGCTCATTTTGTACCTTTTCCGTTTATTTTTACAGATTCATTGCTTAGAATCGTATGTAAATTTAAAAAAAAAATTAAATTACTTTTAATATTTGAAGGGATCGAGTCTAAAACAAGGTAACTACCAAAATGCAAGTTTCAGGATATTCAGGTTATTAGTTTAAAACAGACTATTACAATTGCTTCCTGTAACACGTCTAAAACTGAACCTTCAGTTAACTCATGTGCAACATTTTTTGTCTAATAGATTTCACTTTATAGTACTTATGTGCAAAGTTTATCCATTATTAAAATTCACATATAAAGTTTATCTTTGTTTAATATGACATAACATTGAGAAAAATAAATTTTGTGCTTTTAAAGGGTTGTCAGGATGCAGTTAAACAATTTTACATGAAAATTAGAGAAAATATAAAAATGTCAGTTATCATGTTTTACATCCGATTTTTTTACAGTTGGTAATTAGATTATAAATATACAATTTTTTGTTTGATGAAAAATAAATTAATTTTTTTTTATATATAAGCAAAATTTAGAGGTAGGCCTCTTTTAAAGCTAACTAATTTGTATAAAATATTAGAATTTGTTTGATGGTATTTATATTTTCAAGATTTAAAGAAGCATTTATAACAGCAAAGTTTCTTTTGATGACACTGATTTTCGGAAACGTTTCCGAGTCGTTTTTATAGTGTATTAATGAGTTTTCTTAACAAGGAATATAGGGTTTTTAATGCTATCATTTCTTAAGGGATTATGTTCAGGTTCGACAAACATGTTTTACAGACAAACTTGATAAATTAACAGAATTAACACTATCATTAAAATTTACTTTATTTTGTTAATTTTGAATGTATAAATACAATTACGCAGCTGAAACCGTTTAATTGAGAATTGGTAGCATCTTAAAAATCAATATTCTGGTTTGAGAAAACTTTTTAATATACTACTCTGAAACGTTTCTGAAAATCCGTCGCAGCAAAAAAACTTTGTTTTTATAAATGATACTTTAAAAATTCGAATTATATTGGTGTCTGAAGATAAAAAACACTTTGCAGTTAACTCGGTAAAAGTTTTTGTTTATTTTGATTCCCGGTTATATGACATTTTCTTTGATTAAGAAACATCTGTCTTTTTTTTTTAAATGTATTATGCAAAAATTTCACTATTCTATTTATAATTTATCATGTTCACGTTTATCAACATTGTCAATACTATTACTAATATTGTAGCATAATCAAAGTACATCACTCAACTTTACTAACAACTAACAACATTCTTTTTCTGCTGCATAGTTTTTGTTGTCGAGAACGGCGGCAGCTGGTAGGTCGAAAGGGCCGGAACTTTCGTCAATTCTGTTTTTAAATTAAATTATTTTATTTTTTTAGTAACATTCACAGGATATCTGTAAATAGATTGAAACGGCTTACTTTTGTCTTCAGAAAGCAACTGGAAAAAAAACTTTTGAGAAATTAAATCGAAATGATGAAAAAAAAAAAAATCCAGTTCTGAATGAACTGCCTGAACATGATTTGGAAGAATAGAAAGAAGAGTGTTGAAATTTACCAATATTACATAATTTTGTGGTCTTTCAAAAACTAATTGCTTAATTATGGTCTTACCTTTATCTCCACTCAACAAATGTGAAGATAGAGATGCACTGAAATGAAGGTGGCCCAAAACATTTCTTACTTAAGACTATAATCTTTTGTTATAAAATTTTTAATTTCTCAAATCCCAATTCACTCTAATTACTTACAGTTCAACAGTTACTTTATGCTGTTAAATCAGTTCAAGTTAATTTGCCTTGAATTCTTTTATCAATTGCATCTTTTTCTTCATAATATTAATTATGAATGTAAGCCCCAGATAAACCCACGTAATGAAAAAACAAAAGGCCATGATTTGCAGCTTAATTTCCACTTTAACATTTAAGTTACCTGAATAATTACAACAAAGGTTGAAACAAAATCAGTACTATGCTTGAGTTGTTTAAGTTTAAAGTTTAAAAAAAAAAATCTAGTACTTTGACTAAATTAAATATTTAATTAAAATTTAATTTTTCATCTAAATTTTCTTATTCTAAAATCCTATCTTTGTGTAATCTTACTGTGCGAACGAAGTATTTAATAAGCAGAGAAAAGAATTAATGACTTTATTACTTATTTCGTCATTTTCTTGAATTTTAATTTTATATTAAAATAATTAAAGTGAAAGTGTTTGTCTCATCTTTCCATTTTTATAAAATAAATGTCTCAGTCCGCTCTTGTCTTCCAGTTTTTAACTTTTTAACACAACTTTCAAAGAATTTCTTAAAACTCTTTCCCCGCTTTTCTCACGAAAAAGAACAAATCTTCGCTACTTGTATATTTTACACGATGAGATACTAAGCAGAATAAGGAAACTGCTTCAGATTATAATGATTATGAAACACGGCCTGAAACGCAACCCTGTTATTGGCTTCAAAAATGTTATGAAGTAACATCTTAAAAAACGAACTTCAGTTGGTTTTAATTAAAGACTCCCTTGTTATCGTTTTGAGCTTTTGTTGACAGCTCTTTTACAAACTGCTGCTAAAATTTTAGTACCGGAAACATTTTTTTTTTAAGAAAGTGAAGAATTTTCATGGTTATTGAAGTCGATGTTATACTCTGTATTTTTTTCTTAGCTAATATTAAAATAAAATTGTGTCATCCTTTGTATCTTTCCCTTTTTATGTTTCTCTGTTTAACACTTGTTTAAAAATAAGTTGTTGTATCGTATTGATATTTTTCAATTCCTATTTTGTAAATAACTGTTTTTCTAAATCCACATGCTGAAGAAGCAAATCTGATCTATTATTATTGCTTGTGAAAAATTGTCTTAATATGCATTTTTGAGGTAAAATTTTCATAACAGAATTTCTATATTGGATTTTTGTAAAGTAAAAATAAAAAATAATTTTTTACTATTATATTAGCAGATATGATTTCCTTTTTAGTTTTTGATTGTAATTATTGTAAATCATTGTAAATAACAAAAACACAGGAGGTTAAATATCTAATTTTCTCTGCTTAGCTATTGAAAATTAGCGTAGTTGCATAAAGCATATCTCGTTATACGAATGTTAAATTAGCGCTATTTATTTATTTTATTTTGTACGATAGGATCTCAACTACGATGAGGGGAGTTTTTTTTTTTTTTTTTTAGAAAGTGAAGAATTTTGACGTTTATTGAAGTAGATGTGACTTTTATTAGATCTTAGCTAATATCAGAATAAATTTTTGCCATTTTTGTATCTTTGCTTTTTATGTTTCTTTTTATATTAGAACTATTGTAAATGCCCATCCTAGGACGGTGGGTAGAAATCGGGGTTTTCACTTAAAATTTGAAATAATTTATAAAAATATTCATATACTATTCATCGACAATAAGAAAAACTGACTTGAAACATTAAGTTGGGGGCTTGGTTAATGCATGGGCCTCTGGGGTTTTCACAACAAATTTGTAATCCGATGTAAATAAAATGAGGGGAAAGGGCAGATGTATCTTGATTAATAAAAGGAAACAGATATACCGGGTGTTCTAAAATGTATTGACTAATTTAAAAATTCAATAACTTCCAAACGGTGACAGATATTTAAAAAATTCTTATAGGAAAGTAATGTATGATATCAGGAATTTTTTTTTCACTGCGATTCCTGATTTTAGTTCGGATTACCAGCAATAGATGGCGCTGCGAGCAATAGGCGTGCAATCGAGGTATAAACATCAATCACCCAGTATTGATGCGAAGGAAGGTGGTTAAACACATGGAGTGGGTCTCATTCGCTAATACAATCTTGTTCTTAGGGCCCGATTCTGAATAAAGTTTTATTGGTGAATGAGACCCAACTTCATGTATTTAACCTCCTTCCTACACATCAATGCTGGGTGATTGATGTTTCTGCCTCGATTGGAGGTATAGTAATCGCAGCGTCATCTATTGCTGGCAGTTTGAATTAAAATCAGGAATCGCAGTAAAAAAAAACTCCTAACATCGTACATTACTCGACCACAAGAATATTTGTAATATCTGTTTTGTTTGGAAGTTATTGAATTTTAAAATCAGTCAGTTAATTTTAGGACACCCGGTATATTGAATGCAATATCAATACAAATACAGTGAAACCCCGATTTAACGTTATACAAGGGACCCCAAAAATAACGCTATATGCGGTAAAACGTTAAATCGGGGTACGACAAAACAAAACAGTGAGCATAAAATAAATTCTTTGCTCCGTGTTTGTATTGATATTTTTCAATTCATTTTCTGTAAATAACAAGTTTTGTAGAATCACGTGCTGAAGAAGCAAGTTTGATATATTACATCTGTTTGTTAAAATATTTCTTTTCGTTAATATTACACCAGCGGGGAAGATCAAACTACGCTCGGTTAAAATAAGCTTTGTGTTCAATTACGAGAAAATTCTATGTACTCTGATTGGTTGAATTCTGTTTTCGAGAACGGTCTATGGACTATGATTGGTTGAATCATGTATCTCGGCTCCTATTGGGAATTTATGCAAATTTGTTCAGATTCTTGAAAATCATTTTTATGCTAAATGTCGCCAAAATTTGGCAAAATGTTACCAACTTTGTGACTTTGTATGCTGCCAACTGTTCAATAACTTAATAACTGTTTCAACCTTCATTCCTATTGATATGCATTAACCCGAAGTGACCCCAAAATGACCCACTAATCAAATTTTCTCGAGCATGTGACCTAGCCCAATGGTCTTCTCCTACGCCGAAACGGCAGGATACAAAATTTAGTTAAAATCGTTAGAGTCGCTTAAAAAAAAAAACTGCATACACACACAGTATTATAATATATAATATATGATTTAAAAAAATATGTTAAATTTTCCAAAAATATGTATCTATATGTCTTTTTTTTTTTTTTTTTTTTTTTTTTTTTTTTTTTTTTTGCAACTGAAGTAATCCGTAATCTATTTTTCGAATGGTTTTATATATTTTTTTAAATGTCTTAGGAATGACTTTTATTTTTTTAATTCATAAAAGAAAGTTTTCTTTTCTTTTCTTTTTTTAATAACCACAAATTAAAATACCGTGACAAACTATCAAAAGGCCTTGCATTTTCTTTTTATCCTTTTAATGAAATGCAACTGCAAAGAAAGGGTAAAATTGACATTATGAAGTTCAAAAATTCGTTTTTGATAAAAAGAATACGGTATTTGCAGTAAAAATATTAATACTTTAAGAAATATTAAAAATGAAATTTTTCTTTGAAATATACATTTCCGCGTATGATGTTTACCAACCTAAGGCGAATGACCGCATAATAAATAATAAGTTTAAAACTGTTTTAGTTCTTTGTTGTTTTGAAAACAGACAGCCTTTATTGTTGTTTAAAATTTTCGAACTACCAAACGTCAAAATGTAATAATAAAAGTAAGGAATTTAATAATTTAATGTTTTAATTAAAAAAACGATGAGTTAAAAGACGCTGATATGTTTCAGAAAAACCCATGAAAATGCTAAATAATGGATTTCTTATACACCAGCCACTTCTTCCATGAATAATTCATTCACTATAAATATTTCATTTCATATCGGTGAAATATAAAATAATAGCAATAACACGTAGTTATTGAATTTTATGCTAATACTTTGCCCTCTTCGCTACTTGGATTTTATCAAAGAACCTCAAATTAAACGAACCTGGGTATGGGTGACCCATTGAATTCGGCAGCGTACACCCGTGCGTGTTACGCCCGTTCCGGTCTTGTATCAACTGAATCTTGAATTACTGTGATATCTTATTTTGGACTCACACTGAATTCAAATTTTCTGTTTCGTCGTTCGTGTTCCTATAGGAACTGGTATAATATTCTTCTAACTTGAATTTAATCACGGCAATAGTAAAATATACCAAAGGGTTCTTTCCATTTCAGAAAAAAAAATTGTCAAACAACCACCACAAAACACGAAAACACGCTATAGATAAAAAGAAAAGAAAGAAAATCGCTAAAAATTAAAGAAAAAATCGCAGAATACAAATTTGTTATGTTTTCGGCTAAAAGTCTGAAATCTGATTCCTTTTACAAATGTCAAAAAATCGTTGCGAAACGTGTAAAAACTCTAAAAATCACACAAAAAATTGCGAAAAATTCAAAAATCTTTGTAAGAATTCCAAATAACTTTTTACTGCAAATAAGACAAAATTTACTATATTGGGATAAACGATTGAAACCGCGGGGGGAAAGGGGGGGTTTTAGAAGAAAAAAAATTCATAACTTCGTCCATTCACAAGATATCAAATCCGCTTAAATTTATTATAAATCCTCTTAATATTATCTAAAACTTTTGTATTGACAAGTTTTTTATAGGACCAACCCTTATACCAAAAAAAAAAATCCCTGCCGGCTTCGTCTGCAAACAAGTTAAGTTTCGAAGGGCGGTTTATCGGTTCCGCATCATGGCAAAAAGGTCATTTCTTCCGCAATTCCTAACAAACAGGCGCCGCACGGTCTGCGTCTTCGAAATCTACCTGTGCCTGTAGACCGAGCCATCAGGGATTGTCTTGGTTATTAACCGCTGTCATGCAGCTAATATAAAACGAATATACCGTTAAATTTAAAAACTTTATTATATGAATGCATATTTGATGCAATGTATTAAATACAAAAAATCTAATAGAGCCTTCAATTAAAAATTATTTTCACCCATGTTTGTTACTCCGGGTAGTATATTCTGTAACTCAGGAAAGGTCCCCTGGTAGAATATATAATGGGTATAAAAAGTGGCTTAATATGAACTGCGGTAAAATGATTTATTTATGAACACTACCGAAACATAGTTTATTTATTGCTATTGCAGAAATATAAATTTTTACACTTATATGTATAAAATATTACACATATAAAATACAAAAAAATTACATTGTTTACATAAAATGTATAACTTGTTGAATAAACTAAACATAACCAGATGAAATTTGCTAAATGATAGATTATTTTAACAGTGAATATTTAAATAAAAAGCTATTTTTTATGTAGTATAAATCGAGATTATCTAATCGAAAAGAAGTTTAAAAGAAAAGCTCTTTCAAATCTAAGAATTATTTGGTTCCAGGAGATTTTTTTTTTCGCTTATGTGACATAAAAATTTAAATTATTACGCTTTGTGGCACGTTATTTTTCTCCTTTTGTATCTAAGAAGTAACTATAACAAAAAAAATACATATTTTAACTGATATATATGTATTCATTTAATTTTAAAAATCAATTTTTGTTGAAAATAACTTTTTTTTTGTATGTATACAAACTCAAAATCTCGATAACATATGTTTCTTTTATTTATTTATTTGTTTATTTATTTATTTATTTATTTATTTTTTTTTACCAGTTTATTAAATATTGCTTCATAATTTTCCATTTATTTCATGGAAAAAAAAAATACCCTGAATACATTTTAAAGAATTACTATTTTTCTTATGTCAAAATTAGTTATAACCATGCATTTAACTTCTATTTATTTTGCAGCGCGTTTGAATTTACAATTTGAGCTATCCACGTGAAAGCTATCATTTTTTACATTAATTATTTTTTTTATGTATTTTATGCATAAATGACTGTTTTAAAAAGATAATTCTGAAATAGCTTACAGCAAATTTTTGTGTCACTTAAATTTAAAAATCATTTCGGTCCGTTAAATTTTTTTGTACTTAGATGATTTTGTTACTTGTTTCTTTGAATATTTTTCAGTGTACTGAATTTAAAATAACGAGTTATTTTATAAATACAGAATATCTCATCAAAAATATACAGGGGTATATTTTAAACTTTTTTTTCCAAATCTTTCGTAATCAGGAAAGTCTCGATAAATGCATTATTTTAATAAGTTTACCTTTTCTGGCACGTTAGTAAAGTAAAAGAGAAAAAATAATTACTTACGATAAAAAAATATATATAATTGAAAAGTTAAAAATCCTTTATATATTTCAAGCAGATGCACAAAAAACCATAAAAAGAAGACATTGATAATTTTGAATGTGTGACATATGTATTGACACTACTTCAAGCTAATCGGATTAATTTAAGATTCCTATTGGAAAATTCTAGCAGTCATAATACAACATTTAAATCAATTATTCAAATGAGCCATTTTTTTTTCAGTGAATGAAAAAAAAATTAAATCGTCTGAAATCCCGTAGAAAAGCATTATGACATAAAATAAAATGCTCTATATTTTTCGAACGAATCAAGCGAATTTGACCGAAAACGGTACAACTAATTCCGGGCACCTCACCAACGTACCTACATAATTACAAATTAATTGGATACTTTTTGAGGCAGATATTGCAAAGCATACACACATGCGAATACACAAACTAACCCCAAAGTTTTTTTTTTTTTTTTTTTTTTTTTTTTTTTTGTGTGTGTGTGTGTGTGTGTTTTATAGTTAAATGACTGTTTTTAACACATGAGAAAAGGAAAAAATACTTACAGAAAAATTGTATATAACTCAGATTTTAAAATTATTAGGATGCATTTATTTTTATATATTTTTATTTTATATTATTTATTATTATTATTATTATTTTAATCTGTGTCTTTTATCAGAGTAATTTTATTCTTGTTTGTCTGGAGGTTTTTCTGTCTACTGAATTTGAACCAACCAGTTGTCTTATAAATACGTAATATCGAATCAAAATTATATAAGCAAAACGTACCCAATTAAATCTATTTTGACACTTAGTTTAAAAAAATCGAAGATTTACACAATTTAGTCTTAATTTATTCTTATTACTTTTACCTTTTTAAAAATGAACTATATTTTAGAGCATTCTTAAGCACAAGTATATACAAATTAAAGTTTTTGAAACAGTTATTTTCTTTTTCTTTTTTAAACTACATTTTTATATATGTATAAACTGTTTTTCTAAAAAATATCCCCCCCCCCTCCCTTCCTTTTTTTATAGGAAAATTTGTTTGAAGTTCATTAAGTACTGCTCCATAATATTTGATTTACTTCATAGAGAAAACATTATATTGAACATATCAAAAAATTTCATTGTTCTTAAGTTAAAATTAATTACATTCATGTGTTTAACTGTTCTTTTATTTAGCTGTGCGTCCAAATCTACTCTCTTTTTTTAATTCATAAAACTACTATACCTAGATATTTTTCTTATGTATTTCATGGATAAATGATTACTTTAACAACCGAATTTGGACACAACCTACAGTAAATTTTTGTATCACTTAAATTTTAAAATTATTTCGATGCGTTGTTATTTTTATGGGTATATTTTTATTGCCAGAAAACTTTTTTCTTTGTTTGTATATTTTCATATGTATTGCCTTATAAATAACCAGTTATTTTATATAGAATGTCTTATCAAAATTATGTAAACAAGTGTATAAAATAAAATCTATTACAAGGCTGAGGTTTATTATTATTATTATTATTATTAAGAAAAATAGGGTGGAAATTGAAGAATTGCATTATTCAGTTTTTATGTATGTCTGTTACTTTTATAGTTTCATAAATTAACGACAGTTTTATGCCCTTTTAAGCAATACATTTATTTACTCATACAAAAAAAAATTGTTTAAAAAACTGCTTCGTGAAGGCATACATTTAAACTTTTTATAAAATATTTATTATTATTATTATTATTTATTTATTTATTTTTGAAAAAGAAGCTTCAGGAGTTCATTAAATATTGCTTTTTAATCTCATTTACGTCAAGAGAAAAATTTTATACTAAACATATAAAATAATATATAATTGTTGATCTTAAGTTATAAATTAATTACAATTCATCTATTTAACTGCCTGTTATTTCACTTTGCGTCCGAATCTATCCTCTCTGATTCATAAAATTACTAAAGCTAAAGATTTTTTTAATTAATTATTTTTTAATGTGTTTCATGGCTAAATGATTATTTTAACAACCGAATTCTGAGACAACTCACAGTAAATTTTTGTGTTGCTTAAATTTTAAAACTATTTCTATGCGTTGTTATTTAAGTGTGCGCAGGGTGTGTGTGTGTGTGGGGGGGGGGGGGGGGTGTTGCCAAAAAAATGTTTTGTATTAAATATTTTCAAATGCATTGAATTTTAAATAACCATTTATTAAATATATATAGAATATATGTATAAAATAAAATCTTTGTGTATAAAATAAAGTTTTTTTCTTTCTTTCTTTCTTTCGTTTTTTAATCTTTAAAAAAATATGTTAAATCGAAGAATTACATTATTCAGTTTGATTGTATGCTTGTTACGTTTATCGTTTCATAAATTAACGACGGTTTAATCCACTTTTAAGCAATACGTTCATTTAGACAATTAAAACAAATGTTTAAAAAACTGCTTCATGAATGCATACATTTAAATTTCCATAATGTATGATTTTTTTTCATAAAAGCTTCAGAAGTTCATTAAATATTGCTTTTTAATATCTCATTTACATCAAGGGAAAATTTTTACACTGAATACTATATCCAAAAATGCAATTGTTCTTCTTAAGTTAAAATTAATTGCATCCATCTATTTAACTGCTCTCTTATTTCACTGTGACATCTGCTGTCTTTGATTAATAAAAAAACATTAAAGCTAGAATGATTTTCCATTAATGATTTTTTAATGTGTTTCATGGTTAAATGAGTGTGTTAACTATCAAATTTTGGCATAGCTTATGATAAATTTCGTCGTCATTCAGCTTTTAAATAAATCTTAATGAATTTAATGTTATATTTTGAATTTATGTTTATTATCACAGAGATGTTATAAGAATATGCTTATTACTAATATTAATATATATATATATATATATAAATCTTTTTGAAATAAATATTATTTAAATCAGAAGAACATCGACACACTATAAATTAGCCAATAATATGAATTCGATAGAAAAATTTACCCAATATTGCTAAATGCTCTGATTTAACAAAAAAGGTAAAGTATATGCATAAAGTATAAAGTATATATAACATTACACAAAACAAAATGGAAATTTAGATTGTAAAAGCTCAATGATGCATTATTAAAAAATAATTATTTTGATTGCTTTACAAGTTGGAGAGATGTTTTTCGTTTAGGAGCATCAGAAATAGCTTATTAGTAATTATTACTTTATTCTATTTGTAAATAAAAGAAAGTATTTTGATCGAAAAAATTTTCGACTTCCGGTTTTCGACGAATTTATACGCTTTATGGGTCAGATATTCTGAAAAACATGTTTTACAAAATGTCTGTCTGACAGTGTGTGTGTCCTCTTTGTACATTGAAAAGTGTATGAAGTTATGCATAGAATTGAACCAAATTTCATACATAGGTTTTAGGTTATGGCCAGCAGGTCCTAGTTCAATGCGGGGATATTCCGCCGGAAGCGGGGGCTGTAATAGCGATTTTTGAGCCGTTTTCATTATTGTATCATCGAAAAGTGTATGAAGTTATGCATAGAATGGAACCAAATTTCATTTATAGGTTTTTGGCTATGGCTAACAGGTCCCAGTTGCATTTGAGAATATTCCGCCGGAAGGGAACGCTGTGATAGCCACTTAAAGATTTCAAATTCAAAAATATGTAAAAAAAAAAATGGAAATCTTAAAAGTTTTTTCTATTAAATTTTCGGCCTTGATCCAATGATTCCGGAACAATTTTTGTTTTGCCTCTATCTTAAAAAATGGCTCAGATATAGCAGTTTGAAATTTTATGAAGGCTGACATTTTTGAAACAATACAGCAAAATTTCTCCATAGACAGGTTCAATTTATTTAAGTGAGTTTTTGGAAAATTTTCTTCAATTGTTATAACCATCGTTCCAACTGTTATATGCTTCCTTAACACTATATATACATGTTCGCTATGATTCTCGCCAAGCTTTGAGACGTTTGCCAAAATATATCCCTTTTTGGCGACAAAAATCGGTTGCCATAAATGACGTCAACTTGGCTATAGGTGTCTAATTTGGCGAAATTGTCATTCAAATTCAATATTGGTGAGCACTGGGAATGAATGAATCTTCTGTAATCAGGTTCTCCGCCTGTTAGCTTCATGTTTTCAAGTGATCTTAAAATCGAGGCATAGGGAGGCTATCTTTTTCTGCCGGTACAGCACAGAAAGCCTTTTCGTAGTTGTGTTGTACATCGGCTGCTCGCGTCCAAGTTACCCGACGATTACTGCAGCTGACATGCAACAGAATGACGAAATATATTGATTTTAGTGGCGATGTAATAGCGAATTTTGAAGTATTAACATTCATGCGATAGAAGAAGGTTTTGGGATTGGCACATCCAACTAGTTTTTATTGTAGAAAAAGCGAATGTTTAGAATAAGAATAATATTATAATTTTCAGAATTCTTGGTGTCATATAAAATACAGGGTGTCCCAAAAGTCTCCGTACAACTTCAAAAATTTATTACAAAAAAAAATAATAGGCCTACAGCAAAAATAATTACAGTAGTGCATAGAGTAACTTAAAAAGTTCTTTTCTACAGCTTTAGTAAACTTCAACATGAGATCCTTTCGTAGCACGAAGAATATCAGGACGATATTCCAATTCAATCTACAAACGTTTTTCATGCTAACATCAACAGTAGCTACTGCTGTTTGGATCTTTTGTTTCAATTCCATGAGACTATTACTTTTTGTTCAGATTTCATCAAACAGTTGTAACTATTGTTGATGTTAGTATGCTGAAACGCACGTGGATGGAATTGGAATATCAACTTGATATTCTTCGTGCAACGAAAGGATCTCATGTACAAGTATACTAAGATAGTAGAAAAAAAACTTTTTAAGTTACTCTATGTACTGTTGTAATTATTTTTGTTGTAGACCTATTATTATTATTATTATTTTTTTTTTGTAATAAATATTTGAAGTTGTATGGAGACTTTTGGGACACCCTGTATTTCTCATTCAATAACATTTAACGTCTTCGGGATGAGCGTCACGTATGCGTACCGTTGTCCTGTAGCATGTTTAGGGACATTATTTTTGAACGTTACTGTTTCCGAATAGAAATCTTCATCTTACTTAATCGCAGGAAATCTGCGATTAAATAAAATGAAGATTGCTGCTTTGAAATAATGGTTTTCTAAATTAAAAAAGTCGGAACGCTTGTCACGAGGGAAGACACGGAACCCAAAAATGATGTGTTTGCTAGAGGGACGATTGTATATGCAAACCAGTGTCGTGCATGAGCGAAATCGTTGAGTTGAAGCTCGTGAGTTTGACTCATTTACTGGGAGTTTTGAATTGAGTTTGATTCACTTTTTGAAAAGTGAGCGTGAGTTGAGTTAGACTAAACAAATCGATAATTTTGAGTCAATATTGCAACTCAAACTCGTTCATTTGTTTTCACAATTTCCTGAAATAGTTAATTTTCATTACAAACTTTTTTTTCCCTTTAAATTCCAGTTCCCACAAACTTTCGGAACTCCAGTGTAGAGTTCTGAGAAAACATGTATTGCAAAGTTGTGGAATATGAAACATACATATTTTCATATAATTTCTTTAAACTATTTATTAAACTTCCTTGTTGTGGGCGACTTGTAATTTCATTAGTCTCAAAATAAGAAAGACATGATCAAAATAAGAAAGACTTTAACTAAAAAAACAATATTAAAAGATACATTTATTTAATGCTCTTAATGGTAAGTCACTTTTTAATGAGAAAATTACCCCTAGAATTTAACACTAAAACCACTGAAGTAGTTTAAGAATTTAAAATTGATTGAGAGAAATTAATTATGTTAATTGTAATATTTCAATCACATTGGGGTATTTTTTAAGTCTTGTCCCAATACTAAATTAATAAAGAGATTTTGGCATCACTGCAGTAAGTTCACAAAATTAAGCAAAATATTTTCGTTTCCTTTCTTCTCATGATTTTCTTTTTCTTATTTATTTTTATTTTTTAAAGGAATCCTTAGTGAGTTTTACTCTTTTTAAACATGAGTTTGGGTTGAGTGGATTCATTTTACAAATTTTGAATTTGTGTATGAACAAACTTGCGAATCTCCAGTGTAGAATTATGAGAAAACATGTATCGCAAAGTTGTGGAATAAGAAACATTACATATTTTCATATAACTTCTTAAAACTATTTATTAAACTTTCTTGTTGTGGGCCCAAAAATGATGTGTTTGCTAGAGGGAGGATTGTATATGAAAACCAGTGTTGTAAAGAGCGAAATCGTTGAGTTGAAATTCGTGAGCTCACTTTTCTGAAGATAAACTTGAGTTTAAATTAGTTCCTTTTTTTAGTGACTTTGCACAAGTCTACAACAATTCTTGTTATCAGTATGAGTAATTTTATGAATAATTGCGTTCGGTCAATGTTTTTGAAACCTAAATTCCAAAACAAAGAAATATTATTTAATAAAATCTACAACGTTTCCATTGATGACAAAATCAAAAACGTGGTGAAATGTTTTATCCTACTACGAAATTATCAAAGACAATCTATACTGTTATTATTACGCATTAAGCCAGACAAATGATTTTGATGATGTGTACATCATAGAAATGCAATTGAATCATGATAAATCATACGTTTGAGATTTTCTTATCAATTACAGACTTTTCTTTTCGAAATTCTGTTATTGAAACTTGTTATGCCATCAGTTAGTGATGTTTCTTGCGTAATAAAACTCGTTTTAGTTTTGTTTCATGAATTATTTCACAATCTGATCGTGATTGGTAAAATTTAAATACAAAAATAATACCTCTGTTTAAAACTTTTTACTTGTTCTTTCTCCCCATTCAATTATCATCGTGTTAAAATGGCTTTCTTTCAACGCTATGGAAAATAATGAGCGGTAACAAATTTGAATCTAATATTAAATTCCTAAAAAATTATAATCATTATAAAAGATTTTTCCGGGCCTAATAATTCAATTTAAGAAAGACGGCGCCAGATGGCTCAGTAGCTTTATCAACAAGGCCCTTAAATATATGACACCTCTTAATTAAATCGAGCTCAGTATGTGTTTCTTTCTTTTCCTGCACCAAGAAGGTATCCGTGATCACTTTTTAAACACAGCCTTTGATGATCTAGGAGCCTCCTTTTAAGAGAGATAATGATACTAATACTGATGCTGGAATTTTGAAAAGGTTTGTCACGCTTGCTAATAAGGAAGATACCGAGTGACTTGTTTTTAGAAGCTTGAAATTACTTATGCATAACTTGCACGAGCTTGTCGCCTACTCAATATTGATGAATGATTTTTTGATGGTTTTATAAGTGAATAGAGTCAGCTTTAAGTAAAATAAATTAAAATAAAGCTTGTTTCCGGGCTTAATATAGTTTACTGCATAAAATCTTTTTTTATTATTATTATTATTTTTAAGGATTTGAGTACTATGTATTTTTGCTTACAAGCAAACATTTGTTTTTAAAATTTGTGCAACCGACTTCACACAACTTTTCTCTGACTCGCTCCTTATCCTGCTTTTGAATACAGGTAGTCTAAATATACTAAGTCGATTTCTATGTCGTGCTAATGCCACTATGGCATTATGATATTACTTTTCGGACACTAATAGGAAAGTATACTTAAAGGAAAGTATTGTTATCATGATATAAACTCGATTTGGAAATATTGGTATAGCTTTGTTATCACAAGAATGCAGTTAATTTGCTGCCAAAACATGGCAGTCAAAATGCGCAAATTTAAAATGGATCTCGATTATGAAAGATTCTTAGGTATGGTGGATATCGCCAAATAAGTCAGTTATCGGCATTTTGGAATTGTTTATAGCAACTTATTACTGTCTCCAAATTCGACTATATTTCGCCAAGTATCGGCAAACTTGGCGATAATTTGGTGCAAGAGGGACACCGTGTGTGTATATGAATATATGTCAATACATAACTATTACTATACATAAATAAGATCTGCAAATATAGTCTAGTTTTAGTTGACGTCACGGGTTTTGTTGCAGAAATAAACATTTCGCTTCCAAGCGTCGCTGTTGAGCTTAATTCACCACTCAGGAAAAAAAGTGTTTCATGTATATAGAACGTTTTTGGGCTGTCCTGATCATAGAACTATTTTTTACCCATAAACCAGCCTATAACTGAGGATATTTCTGTAATTGGATCTTCAGACAATTGACGTATGTTAGCGAGAGTGGTTTGGCGAAAATGTAATTAAATTGTGCTAACCGTTGTTCTAATTCACATACACTTGAAATTAATTGTTGCCAGTTTTGCTCATGTTTGATGCCAACCTTGTCTGTGAATCCGATTACGGAAAATTAGCTCTATAGTCGAAGTTTTTTAGTATAATGCAATTGCATTTGTATATTATATATTTTGAAATACAATTTTAAAATGTTCCTACAATTAAATTATTATATTAAACATTTTGCGTGTAATTAGGATTCGCATTATTCAGTAAAATTTTATTACTTTCCAGTCACATACAGAGCAAGGAACTCGCTTTTGCTATTTTTACAATAAGTGTGTGTGAGAAAACACGATAGCTTCCAAACGATACTTCCGATTGAGCTTTCATTTGGCGAATTGTTATAGACCACTGTCGCAAGAACTGTATAGATTTTCGTACAAATCAGCCGACGGATAAAGCCCTTAACCCTTTCAGGGGCAAGCAATTGTGTACCTGTAACGTTCAATTCTCACCGGTATTTACGAAAGAATTTAGTTCACAAAAAGGAAAAGCAATTTTTAAACTTTTCCCCGTCAAAGTTAAAAAAGTAAAATTTCATTAAAAGTTTCTGGTTTGAATCGGAATAAAATTAGGTGGTATATAATATATACCACCGCCCCTCAAAGGGTTAAACAATTTTTAAACCATTTGGAAACCATTTTGCGACCTATTCTATAAAGAAAATCATTAAAATATTAAATAGTATAATCATGCAGCAACAATTATGGATATGAAGTATAAAGTCTTTCGAGTTGTAATTTTTCAACTGGACGAAAAATGTCCGGGCCAGGATTCGAACCTGGGATCTCTTGGCTGAAGCTGCCAAGAGATTCCAGGCTGAAGCTTGACTGAAGCTTGGCAGCTTCAGCCAAGAGATCCCAGGTTCGAATCCTGGCCCGGACATTTTTCGTCCAGTTGGAAAATTACAACTCGTATGATTTCTTTACCAATTTGAATAATTGTGTTAAAATGAATCTAGTGTAATCACGTATCCAGCGTTTACTGGAGTTCCATTACCTGCGATCTATTCTGTTGATCTGATTAAAATATCAGACCAGATGCTATGATCAATAAGGTTAACTTGGATGAATTATGCCCTCCACATTCGACCGGAATAGCTCAGTTGGTAGAGCGTGGCGGCTTCAGCCAAGAGATCCCAGGTTCGAATCCTGGCCAGGACATTTTTCGTCCAGTTGGAAAATTACAACTCGTATGATTTCTTTACCAATTTGAATAATTGTGTTAAAATTAATCTAGTATAAAGCCTTTCTTTGAATTTTGCATAGAGTTACAGTGATCAGTGAATAATAATAGAAAAAAAATTACACTCGCTAAATTGCATCAATTGATCGTGGACAAGATTGGGAATCTTTCTCCAAACACAGGATGCAAGCACCCGCATTGATTGATCAAAGTCAAAATTGAATCAGCATCTATTTGTCAAGGTCTAACAGAATATGAAGTTTAATGAAATTCCGTGTATTAGTTTTAGTATATAGCCATCGCAGAAAATCGGGGCAAACTCAGCATAGCAGACCGATGCACACTCAAACCTTATCAACATTTTATGTCAAGTTCTAAATGAATCTGAAGTTTTATTAAATTCCGTGCAGTAGTTCGTGAGTTAGAGCGCTCATAAAATTTGTATCGCATACAGACAGATAGACTCACGGACATACATTTTCTAAAAACAGTCAAATCGTGTTCAAGACCTCTTAAAACGTATAAACGAATAAATCCGTCGAAAACACGAAGTGGAAAGTTTTCACGAATCTAATACTTTCTTCTTGTCAATAGAAGAAAGTAAAAAACATAATAACAGGGTTCTCAACAAAATATTCACATTTAGTAGTAATTTGAGCATTTTTTACAGTGACAGAAGATAACATATTTTGATGATATAATATCGGAATAATTTAGTGCTTGTTAAATGTATCACTGACAAAAGTTATTAATTTAGTTATTTTAAAAAATGTAAAAGTGTCGCTAAAATTTATAGAAAATTTTGAAATTTATTTTATGTTCAGTCTCGATTATTTATTTGAAATCTTTTTAAATGGAAAACGAATGTATTGAGAAACTGTTTACATCAAACATCATTTTATATAATGACAAAATTTTTCTTATATATAGCGAATTTCAAAATTGTATAACAAATTGAAAAACTAATTGCTTTTAAAATACTTCTTTCTAACTAATTCCATATTAATAATAAAAATGAAAAGTTATTATTTTTCTCTTAATTATGAATTTGAAGGTTAAATTTTCATTATTAGATCAGTTTATATACCTCTTCTCCAATAAAGCTAAGTTTCATTAAAATTTATAATTACCCGCATGCTTTATGACATAGTATTCGGAAAATGAACTTTATAAATTTTTCATACTGAATTTTCAGCTTACGTTGATTTAGAGTTAGCATAAATGAATTTCAATAGTGCTCTATTTTGTATAATATTTTGTTTTGATTTTTATCTTTTATGAAGATTCTTTCTGTTAAATTTTTAAAAAATGTGTTTCATATATTACTTTTATAAAATTAAGTTATTAAAACCCAATCAAACACTATCTGTTATACGCTCATATATTTTGATCTCTATTATTCCGTCATATTTTACTTTAAAGCTAGACAAATTTTAAATAAAAGAATTATTCAGGTTTTTAAAACACGATATAAAAGTCTTATAAAATAATATTTTTAATAATGAGTGCATACGAATTTTCAAATCATAATATATAAATTCTCTGAATTATTTTAAAAATTTTAATTAAATATCTTCTGTAAAATGCTTTTTTTATTATTATTTATTTCTTTTTTTGTACTTTCGAGAGTATAATAATAGTTTCTTAAAAATATTATATGTATAAACATGTTTATTAATATACAAATGTGATATTGTATGTATAAAGAGCTAAATTTAAAAAAAATAAACATTTACTGTTTTATGACTGAGTTCACATCGATTGTAATTGTCTTGCAAATAACCATAATTTACGAAGACATCACAAATATATATGTTAAATTCAAAAAATAATCGAAATGGCTTGAAATACTTTTTGCATCAATATTCTTAATATTTTTCTAATCAGTCGGCTATTTTCCATCTGCTATATATTATTTTCTAAACACGGCCTTTATTTTTTAAAATATATGTCTAATTTCTTTTTCTTTTTTCGAATACTGCTTATAGGATTTATTTTCATGCATAAACAACCAGCCAAACAAACAAGACAGAAAAATCCTTTTTTCAAGCATTGATTATGAAACACTTTCCAACACATTCAAAATATTGGAAAACGCATAACACATTTGAAAACCCAATTTCAGCAGTTACTGTCTATATTTGGAAAAATAAACGAATTATGTTTGTGCAGCCCTGTATATGATCGATAGATTTGTATATATACACTATATCTACATAATACGCAAAAATTTAATTCAGTTAAGAAACGCATAACTTAGTTAAAAATTTCCCTTCAGCAATTTCCGTCCTTAAGCTTAAATGTACTAATGTACAGCCCTACATATTATGTATTGAATTTATGCACACTAAATAATATGCAAAAAATATAGTTCATTTTAAAAACGTATGTCACAATTATTAATCTCAATATGTTTGAAATAGTGTAACATCATTAAAATACAGAGGGTGTTCGCACATTTTTAGACGAGTTCGATTTGGTGTAAACAAAAAAAAAAAAAAAAAAAAAAAAAAAAAAATCATTTTCATAGAGAAAAATTGCTTTTCACAGATAAAATGTTTTTTAAAGTATATATATTCTCCTCTGACAACTGAAATTTTTGTTTACATGCAAAATGGCGCTTTTAAAGGACCGATGAATGGAAAGCTATATTTGTGCACTTTACGAAGAGATTTATTCGTATTCGGTTATTAAAAAAACTAGATGGAACCCGTTAAAACATGACGGAAAAAAATTACTACAACAATATCGGTAAAATAAGCTTCTTTATTATTTAAGAGGAGGATAGTACCATTTATTACTTACCGTTTTCCTTTTATTTACATGTTTTATAGCTACATTTTTTAATAACGTGAATTAACCTATATTATCCTCAACTAAAAAGAAACGGCGCATCTCGTATTTGTCGAGAATTAAATAAAAATCATGCACTCGTGACATCATAATTCAGTTTTATATTTTAACAGAATAATAAGGCTACTATAATTTGTGACTCGTGCTATAGCCAGTATACCCGTACGCACACATTGCCGTTATCATTATCTTTTTACGCGTGAAGGTTTCGCTATGGTACTCCATTGTGAAATTTGGTAATTTTTGAAATTTAATATTTGAAAAATGGCATAATCATTAGATTTGAAATTTATATCAAGAAAAATACAATGCTTTACCTTTCTAATGCTTTTTGTCTAACAATTTTCTGACAAATACTTTTCGAGCAATTAATTATTTCAGTAACTTCAAATGTTTCATTTTCCGAGATTAATCTGTGGCAATAATTAGCGAAAAAGCCAGTCGCCAGCAATGCGTAGCTTTTTATTAAAGAGAATGCTGTGAAAGGCATGATTTTTCTATACCTAAAGCCACGGTAGGTAGTATTGTCAATAAGACAGAGAGAAAACGTGAATATCTGGCTTCAAGTGGGAATAAATTCCAAATATGTACCCGAAAACAAAAAGGAATTCTTCGAATATTGCAAAGGTAAGATCTCTTACAGTAAAAGAAAATTTTCCAAGTCAAGGGAATATTGCTAAATTGTTAAAATGCTCAGTGTCAACTGCTAACAAATCATTAACAGTGATTTAAATTTTAAAAAGGCCAAAAAACACAATGTTCATCGTCTTTCTCCACAACATATCGGTGAACGTAGACCACGATGCAGAATTCTTTATGAGAAGCATTTATCCGGAGAAAAATGGAAAAATGTTGTTACAATAGATGAAGATGGGGTCTATTTAATTGATTGTAATAGAAGGAGGTCCATTTATTATCATCAAAGGGAAGTAAAAAATCTTAAGACATGGTTCAATGTATCTAAAGAAAGTTTCAGCAAAGAATTTATGATTGTTGCTGGCTTTGCATATAACGGCAAACTAAAAATAAAGAAAGTGAAGAAAAATGTTAAGATCAACTCTACATAGTATCAGAAACATATTTTAATTCCAATTTTCAAACATGAAGTACCGTTTCTTTACCCCCAGTGAAATCAATCTGTTGAACTTGCGTCAAGATAAAGAAAGCAGCCACACATCACAATCCACTGCTAATATCCTGGAAAAAATGGAACGAGAAACGGGCATCATAGCTATATTACCCATTACCCTTCATTGATATACCTGCTAAATCTGCTGATATATCACCCAAGGATTTTTGCTCTTTTGGACTTTTAAAAAGCGCGTTATCCATACGTAAACCTGCAATCCTTCATGGACTTTGGAAAGCTGTTCAAGAGGAATGGGACAAAATATCTTTTCCAAAACTACAAAAGGAATTATTGTCATGAAAATTACGATGCAGAAAGGTAGTTCTGAATATGGGTTACGAAATTGAACATTTAAAACACAAATATTTTATGTAAAATGGTTCTGTAAATACCATGAAAATCTCGTCTAAAAAATGTGCGAACGTCCTCTGTACACTGCCAGTGATTCTTTACCACAAACTATAATGTAACGGAATCCTCGTGAGTGGTCCTGTAAACAAACTATAAATGCTACGCACGTCATTTTTAATATTGAACATGCCATTGTAAATATCAATAACATATATCAATTGCATGGCAATTCGAGTGTATTTACGCAGACGGCAGACAGACAAACTGAATTCATAAACACTTTTCATCTATGTTGGAAAGTGTTAAAATAGAGACTGCAAAACAGTCTTTTGAAACAGTTTTTTTTAAAGTAATAGTTAGCCTTCTTGATAACAACAACAACAAAAAATCTCAATCTCATCTTTTTTTGTTTGCCTCATGAAAATGTTGATTCCAATTTTATTAAAAGAACATTTTTCATAGCATTTTAACAAACCAGTATTTGTTAAATATTATAAAATTACGCTTGAAATATGTTTTCCTTCTAAACAAAAAAAAAATATATATATAGAAGTATTACCAAATAAAAATGTTCATTTGATCGTTTACTCAAATCAATGAGCTTTTAGCGTTAAAACGAAACTGGAGGCTCATATACACACATACATTTCTGCTGGCTGTTTCTCATTCTCTCTTTTTACACCCTTTTATGTAACTTATAACTTGGTTTTTGTATGTAAAGATGGAATTTTGTAAACATTCTCTCACTCACTTTCGGATACGTTAGAATAATCAAAATTATGTACACACGTGTATTTCCGATGAATATGCAACATTTTAGTATTTTTGGAACTTAATTATAAATTAAGCAATCAATTTTAAGGCATTTTTCTGTTATCCGGGCGCAGGTGATAAATCACCAAATATTATTTATGGTTGAATCTGCATGCGGAGTTACGACGACATTCCGTTTCATTATGCGCCAAACCACGCTCGAAAAAGTATGGCAACTGGCTGTGAAATCTGCAACAATGAAATATTTTATACACTGAAAAGTGGAAAATAAAATATAAATAAAAAACAAAGAGTGTAATAATTTTTAAATGCGATTTTTGTTTTAATCACCAAAAAACGGTGTATCATTTATGATAAAATCACCTCAATCATTAAAAAAAAAAAAAAAAAAAAAAAAAAAAAAGAAAAAGAAACATTGATGTGACGACTATTGAGTTATTGATTACGATTATGGGTGTTTTCTGATTAACATTACTTTTATTTGTCGAAAACGTGGTTGTTATATACAGGTTGTCCGAAAAGTCTTTGCCTGATTACAAAATTTATTCCTATCCGCTATGTAGGTGCCAAAATGCTGGAAATTTTTTTTTATTGTTGTTGTTGCAGGTTTTCGTAACGTGACTGTAGTGTAGCAGTGGTCAGTGTCCACAAATCAGAAATAAGCTCACTGTGTCCTCTGGTATCACGAGACCCTTTTGGCATCTGTAATTCACGTGAGGCCGTGCGCACTGATTTCTTGGCACTTCGCACAAAAGACTGTCTCACTTTTTACACCCTTTCAGCTGAGGTTGATGGTCGGTCAGTTTGTGGTCTGATTTCCTATGGACACTGACACTGCTACACTACAACCACGTTATGGAAACTCGCAACAAAGAAAACTTGGTTAATTTTCCAACTATCTTATATATAGCGGATATGAATAAATTTTGTAATCAGGGAAAGTCTTTTCGGACATCCTGTATATTGTACATACAGGAATCATACTTGGAAATTCATACTTGGAAATTGTATGTATGCATATGTGAGGGATATGAGTTTGTAAGATGTATGTAAGCATGCATATAAGTGAGGAACGAACACATATAAATATGGAGTATTTAGCACAGGGCTGTAACCAGCCGACAGAGTCTAAGGAGGCTTTGAAATTTTTCTGTTGTGGTTAATTGACAGCTGATCTTTTTTCTTCCACTTTAAGGATAAATAAATAAAACAGATGATGATGATAAATAGATACAGACAGAAGAAGAATGCAAGTCTACCTGGCATACCACCTTTGATTACAAAGTATAAAAGTTTTTAAATGTAATATGGGTGCTATTTATTATTAAAATATTAGAGGATGTCTAGAGGGAGCTCAAGAAGTTGCTAGAAGGGGCTCAGTCACCCCTGCCCCTATCTGGTTACGGCCCTGATTCAGTATGATAGTGATTTAAAAATTTAAAGATATTTACGAACCTTAATCTCCCTCTCTCTTGTAAATAAGATCTACCTATAAATTTGTTTTTGTTTTTTGCTCTGAAGAAGGGATTTCTTTTCGAAGCTTTAAAACAGCCGTACACAACTTTTCTTTGTATATTTATTTTTTCTTTGACTTTTATGCGTCACATATTCATTTGTCTGTTACGGAAATTTGTTTTTCTTTTCCTTTTGCTGGCCGCAAACATCATTTCAAATATTTCTCTTCACTAAAATTGCTTTTACTATTCACAGTATACCTTATTACTATCATTAGTTAGTTATTTTGGTTTTAGTTTTGTCACCTTGCCAATAATTCAGCGAATTCTTCACGAAACCTGAATCTGACGCACACATATTTCAATATGAACCGGTTTCGAGGACGTTATTGTGGCTTTGCCTTTTATGTGTTAAAATAAAAGAACGAAATATTTGAAATAAAGAACAAAAAAGAAAAACTGTTGACGGAAGTAAAAATGCGGGGCACTTTCAAGCTCCCATTGACGGGAAAAGTTGTTTTATTTTACAGTTTAAGGAGATTTTTTTCCCTTGCGAACTTGTTTCGTTATAATCTGTGTCATAATTTGTGATTTACCAATACTTAATAATGGATACGCAAACTTGTTGAATTTTACTTTTATCCGTCAATTTACGTTCTTCAAAACAGACTAATGAAAATTAACGTAATGGGAAGATTTATCCATTATTATTCCTTTCTAAAGTCAAATTTGTTTAAAGAAATTTTGTCTTTTTGTAAATTATTATATTTATTTTGTTTTTCAAATGGACGCTACAGCATATTTTTAATGGTCAATGCTCGGAATACGTTATCCTTTTTGTTCATCATTCTATGCTTATACAGTTTTGATGTCCATTCATCAGAAGAATTAAAAATTTCAAACTGAGGTTTAAAAAAAAAAGAAAAACAGAGAAAAGGTAACGCGCATGCGTTCCTGAGGTGAAGAATGTTACGAAATCTTTCATTAAAAAATATACGGATACAGTTGTTACACAAACATTGTAAGGGAAATGTGAAATATGTTTCATTAATATCTCATCTTTTGCATAAAAAAATTCAAATGTTTTAATTATTTAAAAACATAAATAGCCTTTTTAAAAAATATATGTATAAATCTCAGTTATCTTTGATTACTTTTTATTTTCTCGCAGATTGGCCTTGGACAGCATAACCTAAACAAAAAATAGACTTTACATATGAAAATAAATTGTGTGAATTTCCAATCTTGCAATCTATTTTTTATACTTCAGTTATGTACTTAAATTTTGTACTTCCCACAGCGCACATTTACAAATATTAAAAGCACTGGTGGACAGATGAACACGTACGTCAAATCCCATAAACTTTTTAATTATGTTGAAAAGCGTTTGCAATAGTTTAAAAAAGAAGTCAAAGCAAAAATATCTTGAACTTATCTTATCAAGTTGTAAAGAGGAAAAAAAGAACAAGAGTTGCAAAAAACCCCCAGATTTTGATGTACGGGAATAAACCCGAGAATTTTGGAGAAAAAACTCATAGGATTTCGGTAAATATTGAAATTTTTGAAAGTGTTTTACAGATAAACAAAACCAATCATTTTTTTTTTTTTTTTTTTTTTTTTTTTAAGAAATTTTAAATTTTTATTTTTAAGAAAATTGAAGCTTTTATTTTTAAGAAATTTCAGGCACTGTTCTGAGAAGTTTAAGATAGATTTTTCATTATGAATTCACAAAAGTTGTGATTTTGAGCTCTAAATTTTTGTAATTTATTAAAACTTATTAACTTTACAACAATATTTATTGGCTGTGAATTGATGAGGATTTGAATGTTTCTTTAAAAATTAAAATTGTTCAATTTCTGTTAGTTGGTTGGTCTATTATTCAGGCATACTCTATATTAATTTTCTTACGAGTTGCATTGTATTTTTTCATTGATTTTTTTTTTTTACATTTGCTGTAAACAGACTCCTGTGTCCTGTTTGAGACAGGACACACAGTAAAGAAGAGAGCATGTTGATTGACTATTGAAGTTACAATTAAGTAAACAAAATTTGAAATCACTAAAAAATTAAAAAATAATAAATTAAAAATTTCCATGCCTAAAACTTTCTGAAAACTCCCAGAATTTTTTTCAATTTCCCTCCCAAAAAACCCGTTTTTTTCCACCCTTTGTAACTCTAACCAACACACATTATAAACATTCAGAGCGGAGATGATGAATCGACGCTTTAGGTGCTTTTTCAACTAAGCACTACCCAACCTACAGTGAAACTTATTTTACAGAGACCCTGCCCAACTTCTTGTTAAAAGTAGGACATCCAACCCCTTACAAGGGCAAGTTACGCGTTTCAACCTACCACTTCTAAATGTGAAAAGAACAATAAGATTGGCTAATGTCAAAACTCCAGGATAAGGTAGATCAAAGAAAATAAATTTCAAACATGCCTTAGGTATTGTTTGCAATTTTTTTTCGAAAAAGGAAATTTTATTATGATGAATACTATCATTAAGCTGCAGGAAAAGAAATCTGCAAAACCGAAAAGCACGAAACTAGTGCAAGAAGGTTTGTTTTTTCTTTTCATTAAAGCAGATTTCAGAAAAGAATTTTGAATTTGCCGTAAGACTTTTAAAGATATCCTCTTTCAATTAATTGGACGAAGATTGATGATTCACATATCAAGAGAAACTAGGTTATTAGGGAAAAGTCCGTTTACGTGATGTACTGTCCGAAATTCTCCTTTTTTGTTCCTAAGGGATAACGGAATTTCATTTCTCGCTACAGAAATTAAAAATGAATGTAGCTTCAGTTGTAGTAACATCCAAGTACTTTATTAATTCTATAAATTTCATTGTAACATAATTTATGGAAGTACAGCATACACAATTAATGTAGATTCGTCTGAATAACATACACTGTAAAAAAAAATAAAAATAAAAATAAAAATAAAAATAATAATAATAAAAACTTTGCTGCCGGTACATTTTCCGTTTTTCCACGTGGAAAAACGGAAAATGTACCGGCTGCAAAGTTGCCGTCTATTTTCCATTTTTCCACAAGACTTCCGTTTTGGTATTGCCCCGTTTTCAAGATGGAAATTTTACGCTATTCAAGATAGAAATTTTCTGTTTTAAGAAGTAATTGTGAGCAATAACGCAATATTTAAAAATTATAATTATATAAAAATTATATATACTAATGCATATATACAGGGAACAGATATTATATTGAATATTATCACACCGTTTTTTATCGCCTTGCGTTCCTCCGGATTTGAATCTCGGTACACGGCATTAGAGGATGCTCTGTCATCTACACCAATTGGACATATACAACGACTTGGTTATAGGCCAAAATAGCAATTAAGAAAATTTAACTGGAATTTTTTTCGTTTTCTTTCCATTGAAAAGAAGCATTTCTGTTTATCTGTCTTGGAAGGAACATTTCCGTTTTCAACATTTAACGAGTAGGAGGATAAAAAGGAAATTTTCCATTTATTCCTAGAATATTTACTATTTCCACTCAAAATAAAAAGTTGCCATTAAAAACTACAAATTTCACATTAAAACGTATATAATATGCGTTTTTTTTTTTTTTTTTTTTTTTTACAGTGTACATACACAACGCAATTAAAAATAACTAATCACTTACGTGGACCAGAGAGGTTTGAAATGACGAAAAATGACTGAAGTTTGATTGCTGGTTAGGGAGCCTATGGTTAATTTAGACCAGTCATACTCAACCTGCGGTCCACAGATTTTTTTTTATTTTTTTATGGGTATTTAACAGTTCTCTAAATGGATAAACAGTGGACAGGCATGACCAAAACAGGCATGACCCAATTTGGGCACATACCTAAGAATCTTTCGACCCAAATTGGATTTTATTTTTTTCTGTGTAGCATGGCAATTGTGCGCCCGTGAGAGTAAAAGGTTGAGTATGGCTGATTTAGACTATTATTTCTTTTTGCATTTATTTATTTATGTGTTATAGAAATTAAAAATGTCTATTAAATTGTATAACAAAAGTTTTAATATTCAATGACAAAATAATCTTGCAAAAGTAGTTTTGCCACGATTCTGAAGTCCAGCTGCCATATTTTTCAGTGGTCATTTCTTCTTTATACTGCTTATTAAGTTGTCTCTAGATTACACCTGAAACAAGAAAAAAAATAGTAAAAAATAATAAATTAAAAATTAAAAAGATAATAAAATTAAAAATCCATAAAAAATTGTCATATTTTTTGGTATAACGGAAAAAGAATTATTTTGTTTATTTGTTTATTAGGTATCGCTTGTAGAGAATTTAATTTCGTTTATTTAAAAAGAAAAAGGTAAATTCGTTAACTTGTTCAAAAGTTATCGTGTCAAAACAAGTTTTGCAAGATAAATTTTGCCGTGCAATATTAATACTTATTTTTGTTTATTGTTGTTTACAATTTAACAAATAGTTTTTTTTTTCAATAAAACATAAATAAATAGACAAAAGAAGTAAAAGTCTAAATTAATTACAGGCTTCCCAACTCATGATTAAACTATAGTTAATTTTCGTCATTTCAAACATTTCTGTTTCCCATAATACTTTTCGCAATGTATAGGTAGATAGATGCAGAAATATTATACGATATAAATAGCAATGTAGATTAGGTTTATTTGTCTTATTTTAATTCATATAATCGTCAAATTTGGTTCTTGTGAATGAAATAATGCATACGAGAGGATATATTAACATTTGAAATATAGAAAATAAATACAACCGCCACAGAAAACTATATTAAATTTTTCTTTAAGAAAAAATTCTGATAATCAAATTAATTAGAAAAGGCATATTACTAATCTTATATGATTTATGTGCTAGAGCATCGTTTTATTTCTTATAATATTTATACTTAATAGTTTTATAATGTACCCTTTTAAACTCACTGTCATCGATAGCATTTATTTTTTAAATTCTTGTAAAATTTTAAAGTCTTTAAAATGTAAATTATATTTGACTGTTTGATAAATATACCGTTTTACTGAAAAACGTTTTTCAACCACCCTCAATTTTTATCAAAAATGTATGAAAGTAAATAGCTGAAAAATATGAAATAAAATTCATTACATTAAAACCATCATACACACTAATAATGAAATCTGCCAGTGTCTTTGTTCGTAAACCTAATACCTTAAACAAAAACAAGAAAAAATTATTTAAATCATTTAACTAATTTTCTCTTTCTTAAGCTGATTGATGTGTGATTGGAATCTTATTTACAGCACTTTGATCTTCATAAAAAGAAAAAATGACAGTGGCAATGTAACATTCTTTGTTATTTAGTTAATTTAACAAATTGCAAACCAAATACAACCCTAAAATACATTCTTATAAAAATTCTAATATTTAAAATTGTGTTATTCATCAAAATTTATAAATTGCGTGTTGCCATTTAGAAGAAAATTGTAAATTTACTTTCGTTGAAATCTAAAAAATTTATTGCCATTACAGCTTGTTTTACCTTTTGATGTAGTACTTTACAAAAATAGTCTTTAAAAACCCGCACATTTTATAAAATTAAGTATTTGAAAAATATACTTTATCGCTTTAAACATAAAGTGCATTACAATTAAAACCATGCACAGAGAATAATCTCTGCTTGTCGATTTGTTCACAATCATAATTTATTAAGCAAACCCATGAGCAAATTTCAAGGTTTTCTTTAAATTATTTAATTTACATTTTTCTTCTTTTTAAGTAATTCTTAGGACTTATAAACAATACTTCTTATTTACACTAATATCTATAAAAAGAGTATATAATGGCATTTTATAACATTATTTTTTAAGTAATTATTTTATCGAACTACATCGTAAAGCACGTTCTTGTAAAAAATTTAATAGTTAAAAGTGCATTATTGATTAAATACATAATTTGTCATTTAGAATAAAATTGTATATTTGTAAAATTTCATTCGTTAAATTTTAGAATTTTATAGCGTTTTTTTTTTTTTTTTAGTTTTCGATGAAATCATTATTATCATTTATTAGCTTTTAGATAACGATGAGATTGTGCTTATAAAATTCTCATACATTTTTTAATTAATGACTCATAGCATTTAAAAATCTTTCTTTCCAAAAGCCATGGAAGATTTCGCTTTACATATTATGTGCTGTATACGCTGGAAGTTTTAAATAAGGATTTAATTAATTTTATTATAAAACGGCTGTTGCTTTAAAAAAAAATGATGAATTTATCCAATACCTATCTTTTACAAAAATTGTCGTAGCTAATTTAATAATATATTTTTTTTTTAACATTTCCATCTTCAAATCATGCATATAAAGGAAAGCATCTCCTGAGTATTCTAGATACGTTAAATGAATACTGGTCTGAATTAATATAATCCAGCAAATATATATCCACATTCTCAGCCTATTTGTCATTTTTTTTTTTAAATCTCGATTAAATTTATTTAAAACTGAACTGTAAACATCCATTAAAATTAAACATAAATTTTGCTTATACTGATATATTTTCACACGGAAAAAAAAGAGTTATTTTGCTTACCAAGATTTACCTGATAAAGAGATGTGATTTTAAATAATAGAGGTAGTATATCATTTTTTTTATGTAAATATTTAAACGCACAAAAAGTAATTAAATTATGCAGGCTGAAACTGCGATATTGATGGCGTTTCTTCTTTTCTCATTCTGTGTAATCATTCTGTATTTCACAAAATTAAGTGAATACACTAAATTATTCAGCAAAATGCTTGAGGAAAAAAAATGTAATTCATACGATTCTGTCATGTCTATGTTTTCGTTAGTATTTGGTTCTGTAAATAATATTATGCTTAAAATGTTCAATAATTGTATTCCTCGAATTTCCACAAAATATTTCTTAAAAATTCATAAGCTGTGTATTTCTTTCTTTTACAGCGTTTTCATTCGGATTTTAATTTTATAAAATATTTTTTTTTATTTATTTTTAAGAGAAACGTAAATATGATAGTGTTCTTTTATCTCAATTAAAAATAAACTTTTATGTTTATCTTTTATAATACATTTCGGACAAACTTAAAGAGAAATTATGCTTAATATAAAATGTTTACCGCTGGTAAAATTGAAAAAAAAAAAAGTTTTTTTTTTTTCATTTATCTTTATTGAACAAGTTACATTACATATATTTCCTTCTTAAAATACGTTTCAGAAAATTTTATGATAAAAATTGTTTTTCGTATATTATTCAAGTAAATATTTCCCTAATTTCAAAGTGGTTTTGATAATGCAAATTGTAATTAACTGAATTTCATTTCTAATTAAAAAAAAAAAATGCTGAAATTTTAACAAGGTATTCGTGTTTAAGAATATAAAGAATTTAAGTAAATGATGAAAAATTACAGTGAAATTTTAATGGCATAATAAATGCCAATAAATTTACTATAAATTATGCAAGTCTATTCTGAAGATTTTGTGTTTGGAGAAATGCACGACAGAAAGACTAGAAAAAAATAAAGAAAGAAAGAAAGAAAGAAGAGAAAATGTAAATGGTGAAAAATTACAGGGATTTGTAACAAGCACAAGACAGGATAAGTGCCATCAAACTTATTCTAGGTTGAAACATGGACTTTTTTGTTTCTGGAAAGATATATAACAAAAGACTAAAATAAAACGAAATAATAAAAGTTACAAAGTTGTAAAAAATAAAAATAAAAGGTGAGAAAAGTGAAAAAAAAGAAGAGAAAAAATAAATGGAGAAAAAATAGAGCGAAATGTAATGACAAAATGCGTGCTATAAGATTTAAATTTATTTCGGAGACATAGTTTCTGAAAAAACTTGCGACAATTTAAAATAATAATAATAATAATAAATTTAATCAAAAAAAGAAAAGGGAAAAACGTAAAGAATGAAAAGAAAAAAGTATGGTGGTGGAAAATGTTGGTGGAATTTTACTGACAAAATGAGTGCCATCAGATTTATCCTAAACTAAAAACGAGCCTAAAACTAGAAATACGTTGTTTCTGTCCATTTTCTTTTCTTCAAAAGCAGTCTCAATTATGAAAAAGGTTTAAATGGGAAACTTTAAGACTGAGTTTGGCAGAATTTTTTATGTAAGTTTTGATAGAACACTTTTACGACCTGGTGTTCGCTTTTAAGCTCAAAATTATGTCTGTTAAACAATCACTAAAACTTAGTCCATAATGTTCAAACTTGAATTGGTCAAATTCTGATTTTTTTAAAGTGCTAATATTACACATAAAAGCATTTAATTACAACTCTGTTGTAGAGAATTTTAAAAAATAAGAATCTCTATCTTGATTTTTTTCTTTCTTATTTCCACATTTAGAACATAAATCTTGACAACATATATTTGACAGTAAAAAAAACATAAAGCAGATCAAAGCTCTACTTTAGAACTAGTCATTTATAATACCAATGCACTTAAATATAACCATCTTCTTACAAAATATTTTCATGTTTAATGAATTAAATAATGAAATAATATCCCCAGTCAACTATGGGCGAAGTTAATAAAGCAATAACATGAGCAACCTTTTCTGTCTTTCTTTCTGTCCTTCTTTTCTACTTCTTTTTCAATTTTTTCAAAATAAAGCTTTACAATCGCAAAACATAAACTTGACAGTCACAAAACAAAAAACTAATCATAAGTTATCATAAATTATCAGTCACATTTATTTTTAACTCATTCTACTGCTTCTATTATAATATTTTTGTAAACAAGCACAACACTGAATAAGGTTTTGAAAATTAATTAGTTACTATAATGAATCTATTTTAACTCTTAACGATAATAAAAATAATTTCAGATTCCTCTCAGTAAAGTTATCAAGTTAGAAAAACTTGCCTTTTTTCCTCTACTTAAAATCAGGACTAGAATCTTGTTTTCACTATCTCAAACCTCAAGCATTTAAAAAATGATTGATTATTTGTTCTTGATGTTATTGTAAATGAACAGCATGTGATTGATTGCTAAAATATTAGTCTAAAAATAAAATGTTAGCTGATGTCCCCTTGCATTTTCAAGATAATTGGAATACCAAACAGATAACAACCAGGACAACCACTCAATGATCGCATTCTAAAAGAATTTGTACGGAATTATCTGTAAAATATACCGTTTAAAAAAGATAGATGGATTTATCCGGAATAAAGTATACGTGTAACCATTAAAAAAAAATAACAATAAAGGAAGAATAAAACAAGTTATATACTGGTACAGTCGAATAATCGGTTTAGTTTAGTAACGGGCTGGTATGGAAAAATCAACTTGTATGATATTCAGTATATCCTTTTCGCAAGAAAAAAAAAATAATTGATTAACAGCGTTCGATAAAAATACTTGTGTATAAACTTCAAATAGCTCTTAATACTAATTGAAAGGGAATTGTCTCGTGGTTTTAAAAATTCTAGTTATAAAAAATAAATATAGCATATATTTTTCTACGTGTGATACAAAACTGCTTCAGGTGTCAAAATTTCTAGTTTCAGAAACTGAACTATTAATTACTGCCAGAGAAACACTGCTGAGACTAGGAAACTAAGTCTGTAGACCATAGATGTCCCTCCCGGTCCTCTTTATTGATGTATAAAAAATCTCTTCAGAAACGTCACCTGTAAAAAATGCAGCCAAGTCTCGTGACTCTTTTTCCGTAAAAAGTTCTGAGATTGTGTAAAGCCAAGTTTAGCTATCTTATTAACTCAGAAATGTTCAGTCACAAATCACTCCTAGTATCTACATCTTTAGTTAAATATTATTTTGTGACTTGGCAATTATGCAGCACAGGGAAGTTATTACACCTTACTATGTTATGGGATGGGATGAGATAATATGATTAAGGCTAATTATATACGTACAGGGAAGTTATTACACCTTAATATGTTATGGGATGGCATGGTATTATTTGATTAAGACTAATTATATACATCACATTCTTGTTCTACGTAATTGTCAAGTTACAAAATAATATTTAACTAAAGATGTAGAGACTAGGAGTGATTTGTGACTGAACATTTCAGAGTTAATAAGATAGCTAAACTTGGCTTTATTCGATCTCAGAACTTTTTACGGAAAAAGAGTCACGAGACTTGGCTGCATTTTTTACAGGTGACGTTTTTGATGAGATTTCACTTCTTTTTGTAAGTAATCCTCCTTTTCTTAATTTTGGGTTCTTTTTTGAGATCATCCACTGATTTTCGCCACACTCTGTCGCTATTATTTACAGGTATCAAAAATTTGAAGCTTTAGTTTCGTTTGTAAAGTACTGTAGATAAAAAGAAATTTCAGGTTCCTAGGCAAACACTAAGTTATGGGAGGGGGGAAGTCAAAAGTACTCTCAATTGCTTCCAGGAAAGGTGCTATCCATCTGAGACATTACTCGCAGCCTTAGATACTTGATATTTAGTATAAAAGTAGTTTTTAGTATAAAAAGAAAGCCAAAATAATTAAAATTTCCGGAAATTTCCAATAAATCAAACTACATTTCTTTCTTCGATGTTTTTTTTTTTTTTTTTCGTTTTTCTCGGGTTTTTTTTTTTTTTCATTTACGGATTTTTTAATTTTTCCTTACTTTGTACACTAAACCCTACCTTTCTGCCAAATGTCAAGCTTCAAGGACTACAAAATCGAATTATTTTCAAACTTTCGACTTGTTATAAATTTATTGATTTTTCGAATTTAATTCTAAGTTACCTGATTGTCATGCCAATATAGTAATTCTTTGATCCGTCTTCTTAGGATCATTTAGGTTCCATTTAGAGATAAATCAAGTGAATCTTAGAGTCACCATGATTTTATCTAGAAAGGACTATCAAGCCATAACCAGCCAGTGATGTCGGGGGGGAGGGGGAGCTGTGAAAATGTTTGTAGGGCTAACATCATTTAACAATCCATATTTTATATGCATATTAAATAGAGTATAACCTGTGAAAGAAAACAAATTTGTCTATAAAGAAATCGCCTATAACGTAGCCAGTCTATAGCGAAACTTTTCTATAACGAAATTCGTAAACAAAAGAAAAGAAAATCATAATCCGGGGGAAATAACATAAAATAATTAGGGGCGGTGTACTAGCTAATAGGACAATTATCTTAAAACTGCTTCTAGCACTACAAAATCAAATTGTTTTCGAATTTTCGAATTTTTTAAGATATTTCGATTTTTCGATTTTATTTTCGAATTTAACGAATTTTTTAATTTTATTTGTTTTTAATTTTATTTGAATTTAATTTCTTGTTCCTTTTATTGAATACTAAATACTACCTTTACACCAAATTTTAAATTTCTAAGACTACAAGATCAAATTATTTTCAATTTTTGATTTTTTCGAATTTTTTTTCCAATTTTCTGGATTTTTTATTTTTTTCTTATTTTGTATCTTTTATTACAAATTTCAAGTTTCTAGCGCTACAAAATCGAATTATTTTGAAATTTTCGATCTTTTTCGAGTTTTTTATTCTATTTTCGAATTTATTGTGTTTCAATTTTTCCTTTTTCTGTATCCTAAACAATAAGTTTACGCCGAATTTTAAGTTCTAAGGCTACAAAATCGATTTTTTTTTCAATTTTTTGAATTTTCGATTTTTTTTCGAATGTTACAGATTTTTTATTTATTTTTTTATTTTTTTGTATCCTAAATACTACCTTTATTCCAAATTTCAAGTTTCTAGCTCTACAAAATCGATTTATTTTCAAATTTTCAGGGTTTTTTTCGATTTTTTAATTTTATTTTTTCAATTTTTTAATTTTATTTTCGATTTTTTTGTGTGTTTTTAATTTTTTCTTTTTCTGAATCCTAAACGCTACCTTTACACCCAATTTTCAGTTTCTAAGCCTACGAGATCATATTATTTTCAATGTCTCACTTTTTCTTTTCTTTTTTTCAAATTTGATTTTTGAAAATTTCGATTTTTTTTCGAATCAACCATAATTTTTAATTTTTTCTTATTTAGTATCTTAAATATTACCTTTATTCTAAATTTCAAGTTTCTAGCTTTATAAAATCGAATTATTTTCAAATTTTCCTTATTTTTCGATTTTTTCATTTTATTGTGTTTTTTATTTCAACTTATTCTGAATCGTAAACACTATCTTTACCGCGAATTTTAAGTTTCTAACGCTAAAAGATTAATTATTTTAATTGTTTCAAATTTTTTCGAATTTTTTGAATTTTTGATTTTTTTTTTTCGAATTTTCTGGATTTTTACATTTTTCATTATTTTGCATCCTAAATACTACCCTTATTCCGAATTCCAAGTTTCTAGCGCAACAAAATCGGATTATTTGAAAATTTTCAATTTTTTTTCGATTTTTTCGTTTTTTCGATTTTATTTTCGATTTTTTTTTTTTTTGGTGTTTTTTGTGTTTTCTTTTTATGAATTCTAAACATTACCTTCACACCAAATTTTAAGTTTTTAAGACTAAAAGATCGTGTTATTTTCAATTTTGAAATTTGTTCGAATTTGTTGAATTTTCGAATGTTTTTTTTTTTTTTTTTTTTTTTTTTTTTTTTTTCCGGATTTGATAATTTTTCCTTTCTTTATATCCGAAACACTAGCTTTATTACAAATTTTAAGTTTCTATGGCTGCGGGATCTACCCAATCTTTTTGATGACGTGAGAGTGAGTGAGTGAGTGACAAAAAATCGAAACTTTGAGTTCATATATCGTCTGCACTAGAAAAGACCGAATTGAGAAATTTCAAATTTTGGTCCTATTTGCCACATACTCTATATAAACGAAGTTTTAAATTTTTGGGATACTCCAGCGCAGCGATATGGGGGAGGGGGGGGGGGTCAAAAGTGCCCTGAGTTGCTTCCATAAAAGTATGCTTACGGCTGTGCTTTCTCGACTTGGCGGAGCCTCCAGATACATAATTCAGCCGAAGCTGATCCTGCTGGTAAGCGTGACTTGGGGGCGGGCTGGTGATGTATATAATGAAAATAATATTTGTAAATTGAATAATACAAAGAAGAACACAGTGATAAATATGATGTTATTTTCAATTTTCAAATTTGTTCGAAATTGTTGAATTTTCGAATGTTTTTTTTTTGTTTTTTTTTTGTGGAATTTTCCGGATTTTATAATTTTTCCCAATGAGGAAATAAAAATGAGATGCACAGAATATCATCACCAGATGAAAATATGATATAATGCATGTAGATCAATGACGATATTGATTCGTTGAGTAGAAATTTTATACTATATGAAGATAATACGCATACTCTATGCAAATTGTGATACAGATACTTTTCTTTGTGTACACATACACATTGATGAGAATAACAAAGACGATGAAAAGTGAAATATATACATAACTATGTACATTTTTAAAGAAATAGGCAGGTTTATAAGCCATATTGGGTCATGATAGATTCCGGGGATGGGACCAGATTGGAACTGTAGATATAACCATTAAACGATGAAGCTTGTTGATCATAACTTGAGAAGAATTGCTGCGGTATAGAATATATTGATGAGATGAAGTTTGTAGGAGGAAATGAGCTATTGGTAAATGTTGAAGGATAAATTTGAAAATGATGAGTATGATTTATTGGATAAGGTGTTGACTTGAGATTTATAGGGTAAAGTAAATCGAGACTTGCTCTTTCTCTATCATAATAGAGTTTAAAGACTGCGCAAGTAGAATCTGAAGTTTTACGATCTATTTGAAATTCAGTATTTCGACTGGTATTGTATGATTTACAATTAACACAAGAGGGAATTTGAGAACATTCACCTGCATTTTTCATTATAAAAAAAAAGAAGAAGAAGAAGAATCATGCTTTTCTTTATGAATAACTATACGATTTATAACACTGTCGTAGCCTTTTCCTATTTTAGAAGTGAAACTAGGGGATAATGGCTATAGAAAATTTATCCTGAACTCTTGGATCTCATGTTAATGGCGTAACTACGCTCATGTAATCTCGTAGAAAATCTGTGATCTGGATCCCTTACGTACTCTGTACTTGCTTGTATCCACTAAGAAAAAGAAAGAAAAATCATGCATCAAGTATAGATTATGAAACACATCCCAAACACATTCAGATAATTATAAGAAAACTTCACCGTCTAAGTAAACAATTTGGAAACCGCATAACACCATTTGAAAACCCAATTTTAACAATTTCCTGTACAGTTGGAAAAAAAAATCCGAATTCGTTTGTGCAACCCTGTACAGGATCTATGTGATGATTCGTATATATACTACATAGTATGCAATAATTTATAGTTCAGTTAGGAAACACATAACACAGTTGAAAATTTCCCTTCAGCAATTTCCGCCAGTAGGCGGAAATGTACTCGATTTTTTTTCTTCCGACCTGTATATATGATCTTTAGAATTTATACCCACCAAGTAATATGTGTCATTTATAAACGTATACCACTATTGAAAACGTACTTCCAGGAATTATTACTCATAGATAGTACTGTAACCGAATTATTTTGCGTGTCCCTGTAAATAAACGATAAATGCTATGCACACCCTATTCTATAGTAAGAATCTTTTAGTGCACCTCAGTGATGTATATCGATTTCAATATATTTGAAATAGTGTAACATCATTGAAATATACTGCAAACCATTTTTCCGTATAGACCATAAAGTGACGGAATTCTTTTGAGTGCCTCTGTAAACTTATAAATTCAACACACTTCATTTTCAATACCGAATATTCCATAATAAACCTCAATAACACATATCAATTACACGGTAAGACTATATTTAAGTGAGTTAGAGCTCAGACAGACGACCAGACAGATGGTGAGATAAACAGACAGGCAGACGGCCAGACAAACCGAATTCAAAAACACTTTCCAACTATAATGGAAAGTAGAGATCGACCGAACTTTCGGTTTCGGTTTCGGCGCAAAATCGGAGTTTCACCGAATATTCGTTTTCGGCGAAACTGGGGTCAAAATTTTGGCCTGACCGAAACTCGACCGAAACTATTTGTATTTCAAAATCTCGTTCCATTTTTGTTTGAAACTTATACACACACATATATATGTACGTTTGTTTGTTAGAAATGTGGTTCAATACACGTATAATTAATAAATTAATTAGTAACGCAATTCGTTATTATTAAGTAATTATTAATTATTTGTATAAATTAATTAATTAATTAATAATTATATGCAGTTATGTATGTATTAATCAGTTTTTAATTTTTTTTACACTTTCGGTTTTGGTTTTGTTTTCGGCCTAAAATGGAAGATCACCAAAATTCGGTTTCGGTTTCGGTCTTAAAAATCTGTTTCGGTCGATCTCTAATGGAAAGTATCAAAAAGAAAACTTTGAACAATATAGCAAAAATCAGGCCGGACAATCAGACGCATTCTATTTACACCATTGATTTTATGCGTCTGTAAAATAATGATAACTCCTTAACACATCTCTTTCATAATCTAAAAAAGTATTTACTTTAGAAAGCTATACTTCCTGCCTGTGTCTCGATTTCTATTAAACTATCTTATCTGTTGACATGAAAATTAGCTTCTATATATAGACGGAACATAACTCTATTGTCGTTCGAGATATGTCGAGTTAATCCACCATAACCATGCTGGGAATCGCAGTCCGTTTAACCGTACCGTAGACCCTTGTTACTATTGAAGTTACTCGCCTCATTTGCATGCCACTTGTTTCTAGCGTAACTGATAACAAAGGTCTGGGTAAACGCCTCCTGCTTTTATTGTGATGTCTTCACTCCTTTTAATACTGAAATATCATGCGACATAAACATATATACGATTAAAGATATAGAGCATAAAATCTTAAAATTTGACAGATGCACTTTGATTTTCATAGTCTAATTTGAGCTGCTATGCTGCTTAAAATAGTAAATTGAGTAAAAAAGAAAACTTAGAACAGAATATCCAAAAGTTAGGCTGGACAATCAGATGCATTAAATTTTCTCCATTGATCGTATATGCGTACTTGTTTGTAGATATAGTAACCTTGCTTGTTTTTATCCATTAAGACTCCCGTTGGCTCACTCGAAAACACCCGCTTGCTACTGTTAATCCTATAGGACAGTTATTTTACAGTATCTCGTTTGCATTTTAATATTTTTAAACAATTTTTTTTATGAGGATATTTTTACTTTTGGAACCCCGGTTTTAAAAGTGAAAGCATCGTATCCCCGTAAAAATAAATTAATTAATTAAATTAAAAAATAAAAAATAAAAACATGCACATAAAATCGAAAAAGTAAAAAAAAAAAAAAAGAAAGGCTTCGTAGAGATCGATCTCAACTATCAAATGAAAAAAAAAAGTTTAAAAATAGGAAAATGCAAACGAGATATTGCAAAATAACTGTCCCATGCGATTAACATTAGCGAGCGGGTGTTTTCGAGTGAGTCAACGAGAACCTTAAGGGTCCTCTTCCCTCACGCGAAAACACACACTACCTAACGTTAATCCTGGTGCATTATTTTTCTAATATCTCGTTTGCATTTCAATATTTTTAAACGATTTTTTTTTGCATTGGATAGCAGGTTCCGAAAGTAAAAGTATCTTCGTAAAAAAAATCCGCAAAGAAATTCGAAAAAGTAATCAACGGCGGAAACAGAGATTGATCTCTGCTATCCAATGCAAAAAAAAAAAAAAAAAAAAAAAAAAAAATCGTTTGAAAATATTGAAATGCAAACGAAATATTAGAAAAATAATGCACCAGGATTAACATTAGCGAGCGGGTTTTCGCGCGTATTACTGCTTATTTTACTATTAATTTTACGGTATAATACTAGCATCCCAGATGCTAGTATTATACTGTAAAATCAACACTTGTTTTTTTTTCAGTGTAAATGTGCATCTGCCTTATAATGTACACTTCTACATATATACGCACTTCATGCAATTAGTGGCGTATTTAAACGAACGAATAGATGTAAAAAAGAAAGAGAAATCACGCGTCAAGCATAGATTATGAAACACTTTCGAACGCATTCAGAATACTGTAACATATCGTCACCGTTTAATAAGGCGAAAGATGCTATCTAAGTAAACAATTTGGAAAAACACAACACATTTAAAAACTCAGTTTCAACAAGTACAATCTATTATAGTCTTTGAAAAGTATCCGAATTCCTTTGTGCAGTCCTGTATAAGATCTGCAGATTTGTATATATACCAGTATGCAAAAATGTACTTCAGTTAGGAAACGCATAACTCAGCTGAAAATTCCCTTTCAGCAATTTCCGTTAATTAAAAAAAATGTACTCGTATCCTTTTGTGCAGCCCTGTATATGATCTATAGAATTTATACACACCAAGTAATATGTAAAAATATAGTTCAATTAAAAAACGCATACCACAGTTGAAACCGCACTTCCAACAATTATCTTCATAGACAGTATTACTGTAACCACAGTATTCTGTGTGTCCTGTAAATGAACGATAAATGCTATACGCATCATATTCTATAGTAGGCATCTTACAGTGCACGTAAGTGATGTATATCAATTTCAATATGTCTAAAATAATGTAATATATCATTAAAATGCAAATGATTTTTCCCCATCGATCATATTGTAATGGAATTCTTTTAAGTATCCCTGTAAACTAACTATAAATGCTTCACATTTCATTTTCAATACCAAACGTGCCATACTAAACCTACATAACATATATCAATTACAAGGCAATCCAAGTATATTTACATGAGTAGAGCGCGGTCAGACGGCCAGACAGACAGACGGCTAAACAAACCGAATTCATAAACACTTTTCAACTATGCTGGAAAGAGTTAAAAATTACATTTCAGGGTATTTAATAAAGTTATTTTTACATGTAAGACATTATTTCGTATTGAACAAAGACAGTCTACAACTTTACGATCAACATTTTTTTACGTATCTCGTACATTTTCGAGTTAGGAACGCTAATTCCGCAGTTTGCCACTAAGTGGCGCTGTAAACAGTCTCACCACAAAATGCATTATCGCTTTAGCATGCACCACGTTTATGAGTCATGTCTATACCGTTCTTTAGTTAATAGGGGTGAACAGGATTTTTATGGGCACCCTGTATATTGCGTTTTACTGATTACTGCGACAGTCAGGATAGCCTTGTTAAATTGAGGGGGTCGGGGCAAGAAAGTGCCAAGCCCCATTTTTGGTGAAATAAATCTAACGCTGTAATCTGTTGCTTAATATTGTAAATTATAATATTCAAAATGTAATTTGTTACCAATGTCACTTGGTGGCAGCCTATGTGACAGGTTTCGTTTGTACTCCAGATGTTTATGCCCCCAATGAAGATAGCTAATTTACAAAAATCATTATAGTAATATCATTAAAATAATGCCATATTGTTACTCAGAATATCTCAAATGTTACTAAGACATTGGCGAAAAAACTTTAGATTATATATTTTGATTTGAGTATTGGATCAAATTTTCAAATTGAAATATCTCAGAAGTTCAAAAATGTGACCTAGCACTCTCTTGCCTCGACCCTCTCAATTGTATTGTAAGCATATGTATTCTTATCATTGCTTGTCATTATTTTTTTATTTTCGCTGAAGTAAAATCAAATGTGGAATTTTGTACGAAGTGTATGTAAAATTTGGTTATTTTCTCTGAGTTTTACATACTTATTTTCATGGTCGCATATAGGGATTTAGAAATTTGATAAAAATTGGTAGCCAGCAAAAAATTGTATTCGCCAATAAAAAATATTTACCCTCTAGCCCGTTATAAAGAAATTAAAAGTATTTTATAAATTAATTGAGAAAAAATAATAACAAGCATAGCTTAGAATGATTCGTTACATAGTTTAGAATACTAAACTACATTAGTACATTAGTATTATTTTGTATTTTTGAAATTTTAATTAAGTTCGATAGATTTGTTTCAAATCACTTATAATCACTTATATGTTATTATTCTTCTTAATATATTATTATTATTTATGAATGTGATATATTAATCAGTTTTAATTCCGAAAACAAAATTCTGATTTTACACTTACAAAAAAACAAGCATCTTTTAACATTGTAGCCAATTTTAGATGCCACAGAAGGTGAATTGACACTAATTCTTATTGTTTTATTGAACCCCTCCCCCCTTTTATCATGTGACATGCTAGTTAGCTAGAGCGGAAAGAAATGGAGTTTTCTATGCATGAAATGGAAAATGCCTTTTAAACTTGGTTCTTCCATTATGCTTGCCTTTACCGAGGTAGTAGTAGCACGAGTTGGGGTGAGAGAAAAAATACCATTTGTGCTCTTCTCTCAGGTCAGTGTCTGCACAACAGAAAAAAAAACAACAAAAAAAAAAAAAACAGATTAAATAACTTGGTTGCCAGATAAAAACAAACTCAGTCGCCAGAGTCGACCTGGCGACCGCATTTGTCAAGCCCTGGTAGCATAAATGATTTAATACTTGGTTTTTATCTACAGACGGCTGTGGAGTAAAAAGTTTGATATGATCATCTATATTTTGTGTACAAAACTACTTTTAACAAATTCTTATCTTTATCGCACCTGTTACAGATTTTATCGCTTTCTCTGTAATCTATTTCCCTGACAAGCCTCAGAGGTAGAATGTTATTATTTTGAGGTAAATCTGATGATATTCACTGAAATGTGAAATTGTTTTTTCGCGTTTCTGCACAACAAATATCTTTTAGTAACAAATTATTTTATTTTTTTCCTTTTCTTTCTTTATTTAATTTGTCTTCTATTTCCGAAATAAATAAATAAATAAAAATTTAGAGTACATTATAAACATATTGAAAATAAAAGTGCCTTCTTTGTTAAATACAGTCCTCGTTAACACGAACACGCTTAACGGGAATTACTTTTAGTACGAACTGTTTCCGATTTCCCCATTCAGTTGTATGTAATGTATTTAAGTTTGGATAACACAAACTACTTTTAACACAAACAAAAAAGTTTCCCCTTGAGTGTTCGTGTTAACGAGGTTAGACTGTATATATCATTTTCTGTGTGAACGAAATAATAAGGATGAATGAAAACAGAGTGCGTTTGTATTGGTTTATTTGATATTCGTTAAAAATTATGTACAAGGTGTCCTAAAATGCACTGAATGTTTCTAAAATTCAATAAAAAGTAAAAGGTGACAACTGTTAGAGTAATGTGTGAAGTCGGAAATTTCTTTAAGGCTGTTCTCAAATCCAAACAGGCTACTTTCTGACACACTTTTTAATTCATTTTTGTTCGCAAATGTATGTAATTGGCTGGTGTTTTTATTAAGAAATGATGTAATAGAAAACACGTTTTCGATTTTTTTGGTAAAGGCAGAAGGTCTTTCAGAAAAGACTGCAAAAGTCGACGTTTTGAACCGAAATCCCTCCGCGGCGTCGCAAGCAAGTCGAAAAACGTGTTGTCACGTGACCAGAATCGCTTATAACTCGATAAGTAATCTATTTATCAAAAACCGGAAAAGTCATTTCGAGTCCAAATCGCTTTCATAGCTAGTCCTGCTAATTTTATGCCTTTGCGTTTAAAAGTGAGCCTGAAATTGCGAAAGAAAGTTTCGCGTTTGTAGAGCACTTCATTGGAGAAAACCACCTTAATACACTTCTTTATTTTAGTTGCAAATATCACCGATAGAAGGTGCTTTGTTGTACCGAACTGTTAGAACGCTCAAACTAATGCGTGAAATTGGATCAAAGTTGACTTAGTTTTGCGCCTTCATTCAGTTTAGTTGCGGAAACCACCAAAAAGTGTTTTGCTTTTTTCAAATTGCAAGGCTTTTTGTATAGGAAACCCGGGTCAGAAATCTATCTATTTAATCAAAATAAGGCTCTTTGTATAGGAAATCAGGGTCAGAAATCTATCTATTTAATCAAAATAAGGCTCTTTGTATAGGAAACCAGGGTCAGAAATCTATCTATTTAATCAAAATAAGGCTCTTTGTATAGGAAACCAGGGTCAGAAATCTATTTAATCAAAATAAGGCTCTTTGTATAGGAAACCATAGGGTCAGAAATCTATCTATTTAATCAAAATAAACAGGACATCTCACTCCAATCCGAAGTTGCGTTTTCGTTCATAACTTTAATAGTAGTGAACATACTTTAATAAAATCGTTACAATTCATACAAAGATGAGTGTTGCGAATTTTGTTAACACATTGACGGACACTTGCGGCTATAGCCGCCAAAGCGAAGTTCACAATGTGGCATGACGGCTATAGCCGCCCAAAACGAAACAGTCGTTTTTAGACACTACGGCTATAGCAGCACAAATGTGCATTTACCGGCGTACGAGTTGAAGCCCAGTGTCATGTTTTGAAACATTTTTTTAGGTTGAAGTTCGTTTTCCACCTGTTATACGAGTTGCAGCTCCAGTATGCACGTGCAGAGGGGCTAGTGGTCCGGGAAAAATACAGTGATACAAAAAAAATGATAATTACCAGTATATTCTTATAGAAAAATTCAAATTGATTATTCGATCGAATAATCAACATAAATTTTTCTATAAGAATATACTGGTGTTTATCACTTTTTTTGACTGTATTTTTCCCTGACCACTAGCCACCCTGACGTGGTTGTGAAGGAAGTAGTGCAACCTAATTAAAGGTGCTGAATTAATCAAAATTAAGTTTATTTAAGCAGAAAGAGTAAAACTATACTTCTAATATTCTAAAAATTACAAAAACATATAGTGTCAATTTTCGAACTTCACTTGTTCCTACTGTCCGTCAATGTGTTAAAATATCTTCACTACTGTTTAAAGTTATGAATGAAAACGTGACTTCGGATTGGAGTGAGATGTCCTGTTTATTTTGACTAAATAAATGGATTTCTGAAGCTGGTTTCCTATACAATAAATGACTGTTACAGTGTCCTGTACCAACCCTTAAAGTTTGTACCATGAATTCGGAATCACCCTGTATTACAATTTGAGACAATGTTATATTTAATGTTGTGTTAAATATGTTATATTTAATTTTATGCAATAGGTACACTGCAAAAAAAATAATAATAATTAAATAAATAAATAAAAATGTTGATTTTACGGTGTAATACTGACATCTTAGCTGCCAGTATTATACCATAAAATTAAGAGTAATACACAGTAAAATAAGCAGTAATACGCTACCGCGCATGTGTATCTTCATGTTATATGAAATTTTATATAGTATTATTGGCTCAATGTTGATATTTTTCTGTCTTTTTGATTGCAGATATTCATGCACAAGTCTGCGATGCAGCACCACTCTCGGGAGGCTCACCGCGGCGACATCAAGCCGTACCAGTGCCAGCAATGCCTCAAGTCTTTCTCCTCCAACCACCAGCTGCTGCAGCACATCCGAATCCATACGGGCGAGAAGCCCTACAAGTGTTCCTACTGCGATCGCCGCTTCAAGCAGCTGTCGCACGTGCAACAGCACACTAGGCTGCACACGGGTATGTCGGGCATCTCCTTTCTTGACCTACTTTCTATAACTATCGCGTTAATAGGGATCCATAGTGCAAACCAGCAGCTGCCCGATTGCGTGCATTATGGAATGTAATATACTAGTTTGTGATTTGCATGAATTTTGTTTTTAACTAAAGTTTTATGTATAATTTTAATGTGTCAATACCTAGAAACAGCAACTATGCGCGTTTCAATATTCAGGCGAAAAAAAAAAGAATCAAATTACATTTTTCTACTTAGTGATTGGCTTTTTCTTATTTTCATTAAATAAGCATAAAATAATCATATTATGTGCGCTTTTTCTCAAATGATAATGTACTTAAATTTTGTCTAATAATACAAACTTTTCATTCAGCTTGTATTTTATTGTCGTTCATTCTGTTGCTTTTTCCGCAATGAATATTTAAAACTACTATGTTGTGGCCATCACAAAACATTCTTCTATATAAATCAAATCAACTAAATGATTTAAATAGTATTCTAATATTCAGGATGCTAAGCGTGGAGTTTCGTTAAATTCAGTACAAACTGGGGATATAAGGATCGCATATTTCGAACAAATCACCAAATTTTGGCACCCCATCTTAGACGACCGCAACCAAAATTGAATGTCAATCTATTCCTATCATGAGGATTTTAAATTTTATGTTTCGTTGAATTCTGCGCTCATGAACTGGAGATATACGCATAACATAAATCGAACAAATCATCAATTTACGGCACCCCATCTTTGGGAATTTTGCCGAAAATTAATCAGCACCAGTTCACATAAGTATAGAATTTCATATGAAATTTCATCCTATTCTACACAGTAGTTCGTGAGTTAGAGCGTCCATAAAAATTGTGTCACATGCAGACAGACATACATGCTCACGGACAGACATTTTCTGAAAACAGTCAAATCATTTTCACGTATAAATCCGTCGAAAACCGGAAGTCGAAAATTTTCTCGCATCCAATACTTTCTTCTACTATAAGAGTAAAAATGTTTTTTAATGAATTGTTTATTAAAATAAGCTCAAAAAATTTTTGATGTGAAAATTTCTTTTCTCTCGCTTGAGACCTACAATCGTGGTTCAAACAAAAATGACGCTCAGTAAAAATGACGTCATATTTAACAGAAAATTGTTATTGGCATTTTATAGAACTCAAACATTTTAAAACGATTCTGTTAAATGATCACCTAATCTCGAATGCGTGCAATGATTTCTTTCTCAAAAGAAAAGATCATCCATGAAAATAAAATATTTTACTAGGATAGTGTCAATACGACGTTATATTCGCTGGACTTTATTTTTGTACGGAAAGAAACTAAACCCGGACCATTTATTGAAGTTTGTTTGGGCTAAAATTCAACAAGTGAGTAAGTCGCCAAGCTTGGAATGAAACAATAGCGGTGTGGACAACAATGTGTTGGTGGTTTCAAATGCAGCAAGAGTATGAGAGCCGTTATCTATCAAGAATTGTTTGTATATAGAAAATATTTAGGAAGTATTATAGGATGTTCAGGAAAATATTAAATTTCATCCCATCAATTCATTTTACCAAAATAAATTATACAAAAAAAAAAAAATCTGAAAGAAACAAAAAACGACGTTTATTACCTGTTTTAAAAAAATTGAAATTTTTTAGGGTTCCGTACTTCAAAAGAAAAAAAGGAACCCTTATACGATTACTCTGCTGTCTGTCTAGACGGTTTTTTTTTTTTTTTTTTTTTTTTTTTTTCAGTAGCAAGAAGTGCTTCCGAAAGTATCAAGTTGAAATTAACATTATCATACATTTATAATGTTAAAGATATATATTATTGATCTTAAAGAGGGCCGGGGACCCCCGGAACCCCCACGAGAGGACGAAGGTGAAAGATAATATCAGAAAAGTTAATAAGCGAAAGTACTACTAGGAACAATACATTTATATACAATGTTTTTCTAACTTATACGTACATTGTTAACCCATTGTTTATTCAGTCATCGCAAACAAATCTGGTTAAGATTTAAGAGATAATTAAATAAATTACAGCTTTACGATGCAACAATTACAAGAAGCAACTAGATTTAAGTAAGCAGCTTTTTTTTTCTATACAGTAATCCCTTAACATTCGCGAGTTTTGATTATTCGCGAATATGAAAATGCGGAAAAACTTAACATTCGCGAGAATCTGACTTCATTATTTGCGATTTTTTTTTTTTTTTTTTTTTTTTTTTTTTAGGAATTTATAGTGGTTAAAGATTATTTTCCTTGTGTTTTCTTAGTATCTATTTGAAAATCAACATTCAGTTGTGAACTGAAAAAGGAGCCAATGTTTTAGGAAAGCAATATAATAACAGCAGCAGAATAGTCATTGCAATGGTCATATTAGAAGTGGTAAAGTAAACAGGTGCAGGTTCTCGTAGAGATGGAGCTGAAGCTGCACTTAGATACAAAATAAAAGAATTTCTGAAGCCTTTAGCTGCATTCAAATATCGTATTTTTAATATTGTATCGCATACTGACCCGCTAATACATTATCATCTCTTTGCGGATAGAGAGAGTCGAAATTATTTTATACAAAAACCTATGCTTTTTTAGCAGTGATTATTTCCCCAGTCAGTTAGTTTGAATTAGCTTCAGTAAATAAATTTCATATTTATGAATATGTGTGTACATTCACCTTCTACATATATGTTATGCATAACGTATTGTTAATACATATATTCTTTTGTTCTTTGAAATGTTGTGTCACTCTGATTAAAATTTTATAGAGCATAACTACTTTTCTAGTGCAAAGAGATAGACTCAACATTCGCGGATTTGACATTCGCGAGGTTTTCCTCGAACGTAACCCTCGCGAATGTTAAAGGATCACTGTATTTGTAAAGAAACTATAGGTACTTACTAAACTCTACGGTAATATGACATAAAGGTTACAAAATCCTCTTTTTTTTTCTATCCCACGATAAACTGTCAAATAAATACATAACGTAAATATATTTCAAAAATAACCACAGAAAAAAGTTACTAACTTAAAAGAATAAATATATACGTATATATATTGCGATTTATTTTATAATCGTCTGAAAAGCAAACAAAAACAAGCCAGGTTAGACTAATGCAATTAAATTTGTGCCATGCCACCTTTAATAAAATATGCCGATTGGGAACATGCCTACTTATAGAACTTTTTCTGATCTTTGATATGTGTGCTTGGTAAGCAAATAAGAAAAGTTGGAAAATAGTAGTGTAGCATACAAGAAAATTCTTTGATTAGTAAAAACCAGTATAATGAAATACTCTACGATGTGTACTATATATTTAACTTAACATTTCAAGGGATTTTCAAATATTATAATACATTTTCAGTTACTACTTCCGATTATAAATAAAATAAATTTTTGTCTACAGTTAATTTCAGGAAATTCTGAATATTTGTAAGATAATCATGAATAGTTTAGTGCTGAATTTAATAAAATCGATTGTGGATATAACGACTTATTCGAACAAAAGGAATTTTTTTTTAATTCAAACAACTTTCTGTTGAATTTATAATTAAATTAGTGCACTTCGTCATTTATTGTGCGTTTAAATCTGAAAAAGTATAAGACATTGTAAAGTTTGTATTTAAAATTATGACCTATTGATTTAATTATAAATTCTCGCGGCCATTAACTAAATTCATTATTTAGATGCAATTCCGTAATCGTGTTTGCAGCCGAAGGTGGCGTTAAATATTAGTGATGTTGACAAAAATGATATTGAAAACCCTATTACAATTTTTTTGTGATATTTTTTAGTGTTTTTATGATGGGTTGTGTTTCAGAAATGATGCTGATGTAAATGTTTAGTTTTGAATGTAAGTATATAAGAATTTCCATAAAAGCAACCGCAATTTTAAATTATCTCTTCGAAAATGTTTAAATCCAAACATATTTTTTTATAAATAATGAATACAGAAAATTTTTAAATATTATTTTTGTAACATGAATAGTTTTAATTGGTTCTCTGTGAATTTTTAAATGTTGTTTTATTATTTAAATTACTTATTCAATAAATGCGTGAAACTGCTTCAATTTTGTACTGAAGTTCATAAACCTTTTCCCATATAGTATCCTGTGAGCTTTACCTTTAATAAAATACTGATACACAGTTCTGATTCTGAAGGTATTTTTGTGAAATAAAAGCAGAAAACTGATTTGGCTTTTGGTGATGATTTCGGAAAAATTCGTCACTTTATGTTACAAAGACGGATATTTCACCACCCAAAATATCGATATCAATATTTTATAATTCATTTATAATCGACAGTTTGCAGCCGATGTATTCACCTCTTGAAGTTAATGTTTTTTTAGAAGTAAACAGCATAAAATATTTTTTATATATAATAAACCTAATAAAATAGTATTTTATTTTCCTAATGATATTATTATAAGAAGTTGAAGTACATTGTTATTGTAATATTTATAGGATTACAAATTTTCAATACTGTGACAAGAGTCACTTAATATAATATAAAAAATTATGTATATCATGGTCTGTCTATTATTATTATTATAATTATAATTATTATTATTATTATTATCATTATTATTTTGCATGCGAAATATATTTTTTTAAAAATATTTTAGAGTTGTTTACCATTGAACTTAAGTCTTTTATGCGTTTTATTACATACATTTTAATACCTGAATACAAAATAATATTATATAACTTCTCTTTTTTAATTTGAGTATATTGTTTAGAAAGTATATTTAACAGAAATCTGCTGACCTATTATTTTGATCTATTTTACACTTTTTTTCTAATTATACAAGTGATGACCTTTAAACCAAATTAAAATGCAGATGCGTTCAGCTGTGCCGAGGAAAATTTACGCTTTTGTGATTTACAAAGAAAAAAATACCAGACAGATTAAAAATTATTTAAGATAAAAGGATAGCTATGTAGTTTGAAATTTACATAGTTTTAAAAAATTAAAACTCTCAGTAATTGACAAATCTAAAACCATTGATGTCTTAGTATTAAAACTTTGCCATTACGCAAATCAAAATTACGGATTACATCAAAATTTTTCAGATATGATTGAGGAACTAAGTCAAAATCTGTTTAACTCAACATGTTATTGAGGTCCCACTGTAAAAATATTTAGCTTTTTATGCTTCGTCTTTAGAAATGTGGGGAAAATAAAATGCATGAAAGAGAAAATGAACTTTTTTCTTATTATAAATCTTTAAAAAAATTTCAAGACGAAAAAGTTTTTTTCTTTTTTTTCTGCTAATATAAACCTCTTAAATAAATAAATACTGTGGATTTTTTTTTTTTTTTTAGTACAAAATTTCGGTGATTGTTTCTAGACAGCTCTGAAAGAAATTTTTTTAAACCTTCTAAACAATTAAAAATATATGTTTTTTAAACCCATTTACAGCGATATTTTTAAAATCTAAATTATTAGTTATTTTATATTTATTATTAATATTTATTGAAAAGACTTGTTTTGCCTAGATTATAAAAAAAGAAATCGGCGATTTAATAAATTTTATCAATTTGGAATCACTGAAAAGTATCTTTACAGATGTGAGATTTTGCGGTATACTTTTGAATTCAGTTTCAAAGGCTCCGCTTTTAAAATGATGATTCAACGATTTTCATCGTAACATCGGTTTGAGATAGTTAAAGTTAAGTATTCATTGTTTTAGTCGGCCTGTGCCAGCGCTTGGTAGTCAATGAACTAACTTTAATTATGATTCGTGCTTAATTTATGAATGATTAGAATTTCATCGGAATTCACATGAATTATCGGGAAAAAAACACCCAAAACTGAAGATGAATGAAAAACCATCTTTGATTCATTCAAAAAAGTATGATTGCTTGTCTTCAATAAATAATTTCACATCAGCAGATACCCTTTCTGACAAAACGTTTAAAGACCAGGTGAATTAAAATCTATATGCTAACCAAACTGTTTTCTTAGAGCTGTTGAAAAGAAGAAAAAAGCTGAACAAGAAGGTGTTGAATTGAAAAGAAGGCTTACTTGAGTTTAAAAAATCAGTTATCATTGTAAGCAAACTGTAACTCCGCACGTTTTTCATTTTTTTGTGTTAGATGTTTGGTGCAGTTTGCGAAGAATTCTGAAGAAGAAGGGGTGAAAAAATGAATTTCTGTTAGTGATAAAAGATAAAACTATACTTATGATTTCTGGAAATTCTGACATGAAAGTTCCTTGTAGATTTTGGATATGACTTTGTAAAGAAATACTGCAAAATTTCGCATATAAACTATTACGGAAGATATTACATTGCTGAGTTTTCTTAAACTCTGATACGAAAATTGCTAGCATAATTTGTAATTTTGCTTTCAAAGCAGTATTTTGAATAATGTCTTTTACAATGCAAAAGGAAATAGGTTTTAGTTGCTGAGAAATTCTGTTATTCAAATCTGGTGATTTAAAGCACTTTTAGATGTTAAAACTAGTCTAGTTCGATGTATTAGCCTTCTGTAGATTTTATGAAAAAATCACCCGTATGTAATAAATTTCATGACATTTCATTCCAACTACTTTTACAAAATTAAGAGGATTTCAAGATTCATAAAAGATAGAATTTCAAGACTTATTGACTGTTATACGACCATCTTTGGAGATGAATTTGGATGTCACAATTTTATTATTTAAAAAAACTCAAAACCCATATGCTATAGACATATAAAATATAATTTAAAAAGAAAATCGATTAAAAAGAAAAATATATCAATAAAAATTAATTAATATAAAAAAAACATTCTGTACAAATTTTTACAATGTATAAAATAAATGCTTCTGTAACGCATGGTCAAGTTAAATGATACTTCACCATGCGTTTGTTTTCACGTGAAGAAAACAGGACTAAGTGTTTTCGTTTAAAAAATGTCCAAAACTTATGCTGTAGAGTACTTTTAATCGGCAGTGTCAAAATAAGACTTTTTATTTCGTATTTATTAATCACCACTAGTTATTTCGATGTCTCAATTTAAATTGATGATTCATTGCTTTCAAAAACTTTTAAATCCCACTTAAACTAATTTCAACCACGAAATCTGCTTTATACAAAATAAGATCTAAAATTTCTGGTTTTACATATAAAAAATTATGTGGCATTCTCTTTCAATTATGTAATGGACACGTTAAATAACTAAATTTGAAAGTTTCGTTTGTGATATCTTTTATTATTATTATTATTTTTATATTTAAAGTAATATGCTGGATTGTTCTAGAATATTTAAAATTATGATTAATGTTTTGACTAAAGAATGCCTTAATCCTCACCGCCAAACAAACAAACAAGCAAAAAGTTAGATTAAAAAATCTAATAATCTTTTCAGAAACTTTCAGGTTCATAAACTTTACTTACATGCAAACTCATGTTACTTATGTTTAGAAATAATCACCTCCTTTTTGTTCTACAGTGAAATAATGGGGGAAATAGTTTCGCAGGAGTGAAGTAGGAGTTTTGCATTGATCCCCGGTAATATTAGCCATTGGAGTTATTGACATAAAAAAATGTTGATTTCCCTCATGATATGAGATTAAAACTTAAGAAAATAATAGCAAATTTCTATCTTCTTAAAACAATTGTTTCTTTCGGTCTACATGAACACCTTCACATGCACGAAGTCTCTGCAAGATGGGTACACCGACTTCTTACTCACGATTTAAAAATTACTGTTGTCAAAGAATTAGCGGTAACATATGGGTTAACCATCGGCTTTTTGATTCATTTTTAGCTTCAACTGATTATTTTTTGCTCTTGAAATTCATTTCTAAGTTTTGAAGAAATATATTTTAAGATGGCGAAGAGATAAATGTAGCAAATGGGACACATTTCAAGAAAAGCTTCTGATTACCTTTTAAAAATATTGAATAACTAAGTAAGATAGATAAAAATACACTATACTGTCATCAAAAGACACTATAGTGAAAAACAAAACATTCAACTTACGTTTACCTCTTTTAGAATCTAATAGCACCCATGACCCGAATGTGATCAAAATATGAAAACATTTTGACTCAAATGCAACTCTTACTGTCCACATTGCCGTCGCACGAGGTGAAAAATTAGTCCATTGTGACGTCACTCAGAAGTCGATATGTCTCATTTTGTGACAAGGTACAAAATACTCAAAAATCGATCACAGTGACTTTACAGTAAGACTTCATCCTGAAATCACGAAATGACGGTCAACAGAGAGTCATGATATGACTGAATAAAGATATCATATTTTGGTCATTGTTGTGAATGTGACACGCGTGATCATTTGTGATGTTATAGCGACGTGACATCGACTGCCTCTGTTCTTAGGGACGTAATTTAGCCCAGAAACTTTTGGACTTGCTCATGCATCTCCTATAGACATAATTGTTAATTGCTGTTGATTTTTAGCCAACATTAAATTGAGAGAGCTGATTTGATTTATGTTTTTCCTTTCTAGGCGAGCGTCCGTACAAGTGTCATCTCCCCGAGTGCAACCGGGCCTTCATCCAGCTGTCGAACCTTCAGCAACATCTCCGCAATCACGAGAGTCAAGTGGAGAGAGCCAAAAACAGGCCATACGTGTGCAACACGTGCGGCAAGTGCTTCGCCACGGACAGCAGCCTTCGCACCCACGGCTCCAAAGTAATGAGCTGTAGCCAAAATAACGTAATATATGCCACATTCACCTTTTAGTTCTCACTCTGACACTGTCTTCTTCTTCTTCTTCCTCTCAACACAACTTCTTCATCCCACCCTACTCTCTTGTGTTACTACATCGCGTTGCGTAATCGCGTATTGATGATAAGTTAGTATTTTCAACGATGTATCAAAATGACATTATTTCTCACAAAAATGTTATTTTGAGGTTTTTACATATATTTAATATTAAAAAGTTACAGATATTTAGAATTCAGAGGTTTTCTAGTGAACAAGCAACATCAAACTTATTTTATTGTTTCTGAAATTTTGCAGTTGGCGATAAAGAATAGAGTAAGAAGAAAAACGTATGCCATTTTATGTCCAGTAGTAGTAATTTTCTACAGTGGAATACTTTTAGAAAAAAATGAGTAAGAGAATGTAGATTAATTTATAAGAAATCTGTCAAACAAATGGTTACAGGGTCTCTCAATACACTAAAAATCACAAATAGATTTTCTAAGAAAATCTCCGAACACTTTGATTTAAATTTTACTTATTTATTTGAAAATTTCAGGTACATAACTTTAAGAATATATAAGATTATTATCTTTCACGATCTCACCAATCTTTTGGCGACATTAAGGCGTATTATGCATGAAAAGAGAGACATTTATTTAAAAGAATATATGTTTAAAAAATCTGTGAATGCTGAAATTTATCTGAAAAGTCAGAGATAGTAAAGATAATTTCAATTCCTAGAATTTCAGACATCAGTAGGTTTAATTTTGTAGAACGTTTTTCATAGATTTTAAACGCACTGTTGCAAGTTATATATTTTTCTTTTTTTTTTTCTTAAGTATTCTTTTGTTTTCAATGGAAGCAGTGAAGCGATGAGTCTGAAACGTTAGTTTGTGCTTTACCAGCTAGCTATATTCATTACCGTCCGATCAAATATACTTTTCCGCTGTTTTGATATCAATTACTTTAGATATTATTATAAAAAATATTATTTTTTGGAGATGGATTTAATATACAGAGAGAATGATAATCATCTTTACAACTTTGACGATCAATAAAATATAGCAGAAATAAGATGTCCATGTTTTTAGGTAAGTTCGTAATTATTATAAATACGTGGCACCTATAGTCGTTGTCTGGTCCGCCCGTCAGACCGCATATAACATTGCTAAAACTACCCAAGCGCGTCAGCGTATTACTGCTTATTTTACTGTTTATTACAGTTAATTTTACGGTATAATACTGGCAGCTTGGGTGCCTCTATTATACTGTAAAATCAACATTTTTTTTTTTTTTTTTTTTTTGCAGTGTATGGAGGTTTAAAATTTGGAGCTTCCGATGTTAAATTCTCTCATAATCGTCGCAAAACAGATTGTAATGTGGGTGGTTTGGTTTTTTTTCCCATAATAAATCAAATCATAAACTATATTTGTCAAAATGAGCTATAATTATAGACTCACAAATTTGAAGTATCTAGAAATTTATTTCTGTTAAAAAATTATCTCGAATATCCTGAATTTAACGATCTATAGCTCATTCTATAAACAGCAGGAAAGTAATACAAAATATATCTATAGTATGACGAAAATTATGCAAAATGTCTAATATATATACATATAAGTATATATTGGTCCATTTTGTTGCTAGAACTTTTTTTTGTATTTTGAATTCAAAAGGTTATATATATATATATATATATATATAATTTTTTGCAAATACCATAACTATTAAATCAGAAGATTATCCACACAATATAAATTAACCGATAATAAAAACTCGATAGGAAAAATATACCAATATTGCTAAATGCGCGGATTTAAAAATAATAATGAAAAAGAAATAGAAAAAAAATCCAGAAAGTATTCTACATTGGATTTATTTTTAACGACATTTTTCTATTCACTATAAGAATATATTTATTTTTAAAAAAATTCAGGTAATTCCATTCTTCTTATTTAGAATTCAGGATTGATCCATTCTTCATTTTCCATTAATTTCACACGTGGTGTAAAAAATGTGCTCATGAGCAATTTGAATATAGAAATTTCTGTTTAATTGTTTTCAATATTCAAACAGAAATCATTCCGATTTCCTTATATTGTGGAAAATTGTCCAAGTATTTTACAATACAAGTATCCATTTTCTAATTGTAATATTCTTAAATTATGTTGATTTATATATATATATATATATATATATATATATAAACTTATTGCAAAAATTAACCATTGAAACAGAAGCAAATGACCATATGCAATGAAATTATTACCCCATATAGCACTGCCAAATTACACATTATAAAACATAGTCCTAACAAATGAAGTATTATTTATTCAAAGAGTGAAACATAAGTAAAAACACAAATGTAGGCTTATAATGTAATTTACTTTTTCAAGGGCTGGGAAACCACATTATAAGCAAAGAATGATTGTTTTCTGTAATTGACACCAGCTTAATACCAAAATTTGTGCCAATTCCAAGCCTAAACAATCATTGGAAAGAAATTGAAAAACAAGGATACCTTTGAAAATGGAACACTACAAATCATACCAACAATGTGATATAGAGGGGAGAAAATAAATACATGTATAAACAAATAAAAACAAAGTAATACAAAGAAAATCTATACATTACAACATCTTTTAGCCATAATCCGAAGCCAAATTATGCAAAGCACATGGTAAAGTGAGTAAGTGAATTCAAAAATACAGGTTAAAATTACAGTTAAGTAGCTAACAGTATATATATATATATATATATATATATATATATATATATAATTGTAAAACCTTTTAATTTCAAAATACATTAACAAGTTCTTGCAACAATTCAAACCTAATCTCCAATTAAGATAGTTAATCATAAAATGTAGACAGAATACCAAAAAAGTTAATAAAAATTAACAAGTGCAAACATAAATTTACCAAAGCTTATGGTATGCAATGATATTAAGCCCCTAATAACATATATAAATGAAACAAGAAAATTAAAAACCGACATGAGGTTTATATATACATCCTAATATACAACGTTATTTTTCAAGATATAGTTATCGATTGAAAAAGGCCTTGTATATAACTTGTGTGTTCAAATTACATTTTATTTTGTTATTTTAAAAAGCAATCTCTTGTGATGTGTTAGCTAAGAATTTGAGATTATGAAAATAAGAAAGTCAAAACTGTAATTAGACCAACTAGTTTTAATAGCTCTTTACTGAAACGTTTTACAAAACTGGAAAATTAATAATTACATACGTGCATAGACTTAGTTTTCCATGACTTTAAATACCATATTCATACTAAAAGTATTTCATAACCAGATTTTACCTTGAAATTTATTTTTGTTGTTTCACGTATTTCTTTTGTATTATTTAAATGCTTAAAGTCGGGGAGTTTTAAAGCTTGTATTGTATATTATATAATGACTTTTTAATGATATGGTGTCTTGGATGCTTTCAAGAGCGTTCGTTTTAGCTTAAAACGCAACTGAAAAACAAAACGCGTTTTAATTCCGATTCTGCTAGGTTTTTTTTTACAAGCGGGTCGTTCTGCATTAAATTAATGTTAATTAAAATGTAAAGAAAAGTAAAAATATATGTTTTTTTAAAATACACTCTTTTCTAAGCATTCAATGCTCATCTTGAAAATAACGCCTAATCTCATGACTGCGATTCATGATTATTCCGAAAAAAAAAATCCGTTACAATATAATAATTTGGTATGGGCAAAGAACCCGATTATAGAAAATTCGTCGCTTTTTTCCCCCTTGGTAGACAGCGCAAGCTAGTGAATTTATTTTTAAAAAATTAAAATTTTCGCTCTGTTTCTTTTTTAAGGTATGGCAACGGGAAGAAATGAAACAACATTATTTAAACACCTTTTTGGGATTTCTAATTTTTCCCAATGCATAATCATAATTTAATTAATATGAAACTATTTATTGATGAAACAGTATTTTTTAAAAATAAATATAGGTTACACTCTTTATTTTTTATTTATGTTTTCTACTTTATAGTTTTTAATATATTTCGTTTCATTGTTGCAGCTTCACAACCAGATGGACAAATGTGGTTTAGTGCATAATTAAATCCATTCTTGTTCTAACTCGTATACAAATGTAAGCATATATAATATTGGGCGATTTTTCACCTGTTACGAGCTAACGGAAAAAGCCTTAAAATTAAGCTAATTGATAATTACGTTCTAAAAATATTAAAATGTTGTATTGCCATCAGAAACACATCTGTGTACATAATTTTCATAATTCTAGCTTATCAATAAGTTGAGTGAAAGACCGATTACAAAATTCCATCTTTTCATACAAAACCAAGTTGAGTTAAATCAAGTAGCGAAACTACAGTAGCCCCTACTTTTCCGGTAGTTTGTAAGTGTAGCGCAAACTACCGGACCATGGTTACATTTTGAACCATGGACCATGTACTCCATGGTTATATTTTGAAAAATGTAACCATGAACATAGAAATAGATAAGGTCTTCTAACGAAATAGTGTTTATGATATTCAGTTACTGTATAATTTTTCACTGATTCTCATATCATAACCGAATTATTAGTCAGTGGGCAATAAAGATACTGACACTATCACCAATTTTCTTCGTAATTGAATCATGTTCATGTTGTGTGTTTATTTGGCCAAAACATACACAGTATAACAAAGAAGTTGTTCTCTTATACGATATGCCGAAAAAAAAATTACATTTTTAACTTCTTGCAAAATTGATGTTTTAAAAAAAACTAATCAATTCAGGTTTCCCGGATTACAAAATATACTTCTCGGTGTACAGAGTACAGGTTAAAACAATTTTTAACTGAAACTAAGCAACATTTTTTATTCGGATTATTTCAGTGCTTACGCGCGTAGTTCGATTGCATATCTGTTAAATTTGTGTTTTATTTATTTTATTTTATTGATTTATTGATAAAGTTTTAATTCCGTTATGGAATATTAGCCAAAGACAAATGCTGAACTATTTTTCTTGTTTTAAGCGCAAAAAGGTTAATCTTCCGTAATCGAGCTCCCTGCGATAGCGATAGATTTTTAAAAAGTTCGTGCTTAAAAATTATTTTTTAAACCATAAAAACTCAGTAAATTGAGATACAGTTTTCAAACAAAATGCGTCTTATTTTCTATTCGAGGGTGCAAAAATTGGAATTGCGCGATAGTTAGAAACTAATAATTTTGCAATAACTACGAAATTGACTGCCCAGGTCGTTGCCATTGCCGATATGACATTACTCACACATATATTTTGCTTTATAATATAGATAAACTAATTCTTTTTCTGGAGATACGATATCTTTTGTAAATATGACATTTTTCTTTTATTTTGAATAAAAAATCCTTGACGGCTAAAATAAAGTGTGTGAATCACCAGATATCTAAATTAGTCATTTGATAATTAATTTTTATTTTATTTATTTATTTATTTATTTATTTATGAAGTTTTAATTTTGTTATCGAATATTAGCCGGAGACAAATACTGAACTATTTATCTTGTTTTAAGTGCAAATGGATTAATCTTCCGTAATCGGGCTGCTCGCATTGGCCATGGATATCCATGCTTCAAAATTGTTTTTAAAAAATCCTTAAACTTCAGTAAATCGATATACAGTTTTCAAACAAAATTGCATACGAAAGTACATTTTTGTTTTCTATTCCGTGGTGCAAAAATTAAAATTGTACGATGTTTAGAAGTGAATATTTTTGCGATAAAAACGAAATTGACTGCCCAGGTCGTTGCCACTGTTGACGTTTAAGCTTTTCAGTTGAATAAAAAGTTCTTGACGGCTAAAATAAAGTGTGTGAATCACCAGTTTTCTAAATCAGTCAGTTGATGAAATACTTCTTTCATTCTTTAATGAAACACTGAAAAAAACAAAAAAGGGGTATTAAAGCATTACCAAATGTTTTAACCCTGACCAGATCCACGGCATTTCTAATAACCATCGTATTAACTGCGACCGTCACTGGCAAACAAATAAAAACAACATCTTTTACATTCCCTTTTTCTTCTCAAATGTCTTAAAGGCGATAACGCTATCCAGAAAGTTATCTGACCCACGCTTTTCGCACTTCCCAAGGAACTTCAAGAAAAAATAGTCTCCTTCAGATTTTAGGGCAAAAAAATGGGGCTAACCTGGTTTTTCCAGCCTTCAAAGTTCCCGAGATGGTTAAAAAAAAAGGTGGCACGTGGTTACGTTAAGGTAGATGTAATTTTATTTTCTTTCACATTCAAATATGCCTCCAATTATTTGCAGGTTAGAGAAAGCTAAGAGTTTTAACTAGTCTTAATTGGGTGTCACTTACAATAAAACGTATTACTGATTTGGCAAAGAGGGATTTGTGTGATTATGTCGACAGCATTCTTAACATTTGGTTTTTGTAATCTAGTTTAATTGTTATTTTAGTTAGCCATTTTCACTCAGATGGCACAGTTAAGTAACTGCATTCTTCGGTATGCTATTAAGCAGTTCTTGTCAATCGTTATGATTCTCAAAGTTTTTAGATAGATACTTTCATTTTTTTTTTCTTTTACCTCAAACTGTTGGGTTGTTTGGAAAGTTCTTTCCTTTTGGGAAAGTTGGTTCATACTGGAAAATTCTATCACTTAATTATTAAACATCAATTCCTATATCTGCTGTCTAATAATTGGTGGGCAGAATTTTCCGGTATGAATTTGTTTTCCCAAACGGAAGGAACTTTCCGAACAACCCAATGTAACACTTATTAAAGAGTTATATTTACTTATAGAAAAAAGTGGGTTTTTTTTTTCAGGAAGATGAAACAAAATAGTTGAAAAACTCTTTTGGTAGCTTGTTTATTACACGTTAAAGAAAAGAAATTAATTTTTGTAATTACAAAATAAAATTGGGTTTTCCCAGCAGACCCGCTCCTCGGAGGTGGTGTCGTTTTGGTAGCCGCCGTAACTCTTGTCAAATGTTATCCAAAATTATAAAAAGCATAAATGCCTTTACACCGAACTATTAAAACTATAGAGTTTTGTTCGGTTTTTGAAAATATTGATTTTGAACAAATTGGGGGCTGTTCAAAGTTACCGTACTGGAATTTCATAAAAACTAAACTTTAATTAATTATTAAAAAATAAAAATTATCATATCGCCAAAAGAAACGATTATTCTCTAGATAATATTGTTGTTAAAAATTGGTGAAAATTTTAAGAAAATTGGTTGAGATTTGTTCGAGTTATCGCGATCGCCGACTTTAAAAACATATTTTGAGATAATCACGTTTAAAGATTCAAATTATGATTTATGCAGCATAAAACAAGGCAAATTAAAGTGGCGTAATTTTCTTAATTTTTATCAAATCAGCTAGAAAATTTAACTGAATATTCTTACTAACCATACTTTCAGAAGATGCAATAAAAAAATGCCCTTTTTTAAAAAAGTTTGCAGGTATGTCTAACCCCTTAAGACTGCAGATAATAAACTATTAATATATCACTTTATAATTATATGTTGTAAAAATAAAATCGTCATTAGATATACACAATTTAATATATTTCGTTTTACATATTATGCAAAATATCATAGTCTAGTGAAGTTTTATTTATTATATTTATGAAATTAACTTATTAAAGAGATGCAAGTATGGTGCTATATCGCTGATTTAGCCTTTGTAACATTATTGAGACATTGTTTTTAGTTCATAAAAAATATCATGCACTGTGCAATTTATAATTATTATTATTATTATTATTATTATTACTTTCCAAATGGAAACGTTAAAACTATTGTAATTTTTTACTGTCAAGAAATATATTTAATTTTATAAGCTAATTTTATTTCAGATTTCCATAGTGTATCATGGCAATTTGTAAAAACATAAGATAACGTTACAGTTATATGCCGAAGGATTTCACATTTCATAGAACAATCGTGATAGTTCATTCAAGTAACCTTTATTCCAAAAATAAAACACTAAGATAAACGTGATATAGTATTTTACATACATAAACTAAATACTATGTTTTGTTCATGTTTTATTACTCTTTGAAAAATTAAATTATCGTGGTAAAAAAGAAAAAAGAAAAATACTTCGACGCCTTTTCTAAAAGTAAAAAATATCTAAGCATCGTAAAAAAATGTTTAACCTATTGTCTTTGACTTATAAATGCTGTACCGCTTTATCGCTATACGAAATTCTTCTTCTTCGTACGCTTATAAATTTTACTTTAAATGGATAATATAACTTTTTTTATAGTTCATGATGTCTTTTAGAAATGTAAAAAAGTACCAAAATTATATTTCAAATGATAGATCTCACCGCAATGTGGCATTTAACTAACCTTTGTTGCAAAAATAAACACTGTGATAAAAGTGTATTTTTTACATACGCATAAAATATCTAGTATTGTGCAAATTTTTATTATTCTTTGTACATTTAAATTATGCTGTTAAAAAAAAAAAAAAAAAAAAAAAAAAAAAAAAAAAAACTCGAACTTTTTCAACAAAAACTTATAGTTCTGTGATAATCATGTAATCTACAGTCTTGGATTTATAAACACGGTAGTAGTACTTTACAAAATAGATATTCTGTTTAAATTTTATTTCTTCCTTGAAAATGAAATTAGTCTGTAATTGTAAACCTCTGTTCTAAAAACAAAACATTCGCGACGATCATTAGAAATATAATACTGTCACTCCAGCTGCCAGTATTATACCATAAACTTAACAGTAATAAACAGTAAAATAAGCAGTAATACACTGCCGCGCCTGCGGCAGTGTATTACAAGCAGTATGTTACAAGCAGTGTATTACAAGCAGTGTATTACTGCTTCACTGTTAAACATTTGCAGCAAACTGTCCTGTTATTTGACCGTTTTTATAGAAAACGGTTACATAACCGTAATTTAACTCTATTCTGACCATAATATAGTCAGAATAGAGTTAAATTATAGTTATGTAACCATTTTATCTAAAAACGGTCAAATGACCGGACCGTTTGCTGCAAATTTTTAACAGTGTTTTTAACTGTTTATTACTGTTACTTTTACGGTATCATACTGACAGATGGATGCTAGTATTATACCCTAAAATCGTCATTTTTTTTTGCAGTGTACGATCTAGTCTTGAATGTGCAAATGTGATACAGCTTACATTTATACAAAATACAGTGCTTTAATCTAATATAATAACACTTTAATTTAATATAATACAGGGTGTCCCAAAAGTCCTTGACACATTTTAAAATGTAATAAAATATCAAGCAATTGGAGTACGAGAGTGCGGTTTGGACGAAAATGTTTCTTATGATCTGAAATTTTACTTAAACAAATACAAATTTAGTTCGAAAAATTTCTCATAGATACCGCTGCTCCTGGAAAGTTATCGAATAGTTAGAATGCCTTTATGCATAACAGTGGCGAAAGACGCACAATGCGTATGCACAGTTTTTATCCAAACAATTGCAACCCACATTCCAGAAGTGAACATTACTCGTCTATATCCATCCTCATTCGTCTAATCGAACTCAGGAGGGCGAGTATTGTTAAGTTATGGAATACGGATTGAAATAATTTGGACAAAAACTGTGTTTACGCATTGTGCGTCTGTCACTATTGTTATGTATGAGGCATTCTACCTACTCCATAAATTTCAGAAGCAGCGCCATCTATGAGAAAATTTTGGAACTCCTTTTTTTATTGGCTTAAACAGAATTTCAGATCATAAGAAGAATTTTCGTCCAAATCGCACACCCGTACGCCAATTGCTTGATCTTTTATTGAATTTTAAAATGTGTCAAGGACTTTTGGGACACCCTGTATATCGTTTTCGTGATTTTTAAATTCATTCTTAATGACAATCTTATGACAAAATAATTGTGTACATTATTATGCATACAAATCGAATTAGTCTGTGTGAAACTGAAGCAGATTCTATAAGTAAAACTCTCTTTGTAAAAGCCAATTGTCGAAAGCAATAAGCTATCTGGTATCTCACATGTAAACACGGACCTGATACTTTTTTACATTCATACAAAATGTCATCTTCTATGCAAGTTTTTGTACTTTTTGTAAAATATAATTAATCTATGATAGTAAAATCTCACTTTAAATAAATAAATACCGTATATTGCAGCATTATAACGCACATTTTTGAAACAAGAAAATTGGTCAAACTTTGCAGGTGCGCGTTATTGCCGGGTATAAAAATGAAAGGTTAAAAATTAAGGATAAGAATTCAAATTTCTACATTAATGGACAAGAGAAAAATACATGAATGAGAGGACAATTCCAAACGCGGTATAGTGATTCAAGCAAATAGGCTTGGCTGTAGCTTTATGTCCTTACTTCGTACTTATTTATTTTATTTATTATTGTACTAGTTATTATGTACTTTTTAATGTTCTTTGTTATATTTTCGTGTTACATATCTAATGAAGGTTTCCTTTCAAAAAATGGAGTGCGTGTAAGTCGGTGAATATATCTCAGGGGTTGGTCCAGAAAAAAATTGGGGCCTATTTGGGTCCCTTTCACAGAATTTCATTTAATAAAACACCTCCCTTCACAAAATTCTCCTTCATAAAACAGGAGAACCTTCGCAAAATTCCATTCCATAAAATCATACTCTTCATTAATTCTTTTTATTTTGTTAGGTTTTAAAAAGTGTAATTTGCAAAGAAAACAACTTCGCCAGAAAGGAAAATTTTAGCAGAAAGACTTAAAAAAGTTATAATCATTAAATGCTTGGTTTGTATTTGAGTAGCTGGATATCACCTTTCGTAACAAAATGTTATTTTTCACAAAATTATAATAAATTTCACAAAAATATGATAATTTTCACAAAAATAACTTTTAATTTTCCCAAAGTGGGCCCCCAGGGGAAAAATAAAAACCTGCATCGACCCCTGTATCTAAATATATAAATACAGTCTTAAATCATAGGTGCACATTATGCTCAGGAGCATACGAAATATACTCTACGAAATACTACGAAATATACTCTACGAAATACTACGAAATATACTCTAAATAAAACGTAGAGAAGTATGCGATCCAGATTTTGATTTGTAAACGTGAACTACTTATCTACGATTTTGAAATTCATGTTTTCCAACAATTTATTTATTTATTTGTTTAAATGTAAATCGTAGCTACAGTAACAAATTTGAAAACTAGCATGTGATATACACAACCACAAATCAAATTAGTCTCTAAATATGAAACAGGACCTAGATCTGCCTTTCTTTATACAATATAAACAGAGATACCATTGACAGAAATAAGCAATATGCTGGCTTTTGCTATACTATTTTATATTTATACAAAATGCCGTCTTCTATATAATTATAGTATATTTTGTAAAATGTGATTAACCTGTTAAAATTAACTTCCACTTCCTTTCCTTATTTTTTGTACATCGTAGCTATTGTAAAGAAATCTGCAATATAAAAATGAAACACAATCTGCCCTTTTCTTTATTGTCGTAAAAAAGAAAAAAAAACCTGCAAAATGCCGCCTTCTATATAATTATAGTATATTTTGTAAAATGTGATTAACCTGTTAAAATTAACTTCCACTTCCTTTCCTTATTTTTTGTACATCGTAGCTATTGTAAAGAAATCTGCGATATAAAAATGAAACACAATCTGCCCTTTTCTTTATTGTCGTAAAAAAGAAAAAAAATCCTGCAAAATGCCGTCTTCTATATAATTATAATATATTTTGTAAAATGTGATTAACCTGTTAAAATTAACTTCCACTTCCTTTCCTTATTTTTTGTACATCGTAGCTATTGTAAAGAAATCTGCGATATAAAAATGAAACACAATCTGCCCTTTTCTTTATTGTCGTAAAAAAGAAAAAAAACCCTGCAAAATGCCGTCTTCTATATAATTATAGTATATTTTGTAAAATATGATTAACCTGTTAAAATTAACTTCCACTTTCTTTCCTTATTTTTTGTACATCGTAGCTATTGTAAAGAAATCTGCGATATAAAAATGAAACACAATCTGCCCTTTTCTTTATTGTCGTAAAAAAGAAAAAAAAACCTGCAAAATGCCGTCTTCTATATAATTATAGTATATTTTGTAAAATGTGATTAACCTGTTAAAATTAACTTCCACTTCCTTTCCTTATTTTTTGTACATCGTAAGCTATTGTAAAGAAATCTGCGATATAAAAATGAAACACAATCTGCCCTTTTCTTTATTGTCGTAAAAAAAAAAAAAAAAAAAAAAAAAAAAAAAACCTGCAATCTAATTTCTAACATATAATAAATGCGAACGTGATACCTTTTTTTGTATTCACACAAAATATTGCCACCTATACCCACTTTAATACATTTTGTAAATTTCAGTTTTTAAAAATTAACAGGCATTTTATTTTGTAAAAATAAACTTTCACTTAATTAAACTTTTTATATTCTTGTAAACTATTTTTCATGTAATATTAATTCAAAATCAAAGTAAAACTGTCTTATTTATTTTAGTAAAAGCAATCCTTAAAAAAATCTGTGTTTTTTTTTAGATATAAACGCGGACATGATATTCTTTTACTTTTATACATATCTTGTTTCATACAAATTTTTATTGTTGAGTACAATTTAATTAGTCTATGAAAATAAAAAGTTTCTTTTGTAAAAATAAACCGCTCATGTTATAAGAAATTTGCTATACAAAATTAAAACAGAATCTATATAAAACCATATCTATAAAAGCTATCGTCCTGCAAAATCTATATGATCTCGCTTTTGACATACATAAACAGGAACGCGATTATTTAAAACACATATGCAAAATATCATTTTTTCCGAAAATTTTAGTACATTTTTCTAAATTTCTTTTAGTTGGTGAAAGTAAATAAGCTCCAACCTATTTTGTAAAAATAAAAGGTAGCTATTGTAAAAAATTTGCAATGCAAAATTAAATTAGAATCTAAATAAATCAGTCTCTGTAAATAGCTGCATTCGTAAAAAATCTGCGATCTGCCTATAACCATCTGACTTCATAAATGCGGTTTTTTTTTTTTTTTTTTTTTTTTTTTTTTTTTTTTTTACCCCTATACAAAAATATCGTCTTTTGTGCAAAAATAAAAATTAGTTCATTTTGTAAAATTTAATAAACCGTGACAGTAAATCCGTATTTTTTATTATAAAAATGAAACATGGTAAAAAGACTACGATAGAGTCCCGACACGAAAGCAAACGCGATAGTGTTTAACATTTATATAAAATATCGTGTTCTATCCAAAATTTAGTACATTTTGTACAATTTAACAGTCCGTGATAGTAAATCTTTTTTTATTGTTATTATTCAAAATGTGAAACATATGTATTGTAAAAAGACTACATACAGTCTATGACACAGGAACGCAAACGCGATGATACTGTTTTACCTTTATACAAAATATCGTGCTCTATGCAAAATTTAATACATTTTGTAAAATTTAATAGTCGGTGACAGTAAATGCTTATTTTTGTGGCAGAAAAAAAAAAAAAAAAAAAAAAAAAAAAATTGTTTCTATAAATGCTTCTTTAAAACTTGAAAATAATTGGTTTCTGAGGTTTCTAATAATAAAGAAAGCTTTTATGGAATCATGAATAACTCAGAAGAGGTAATTGTATATTTTCGTTCGTGGTTATGTTACATTTTCATAAATTTATAAACATTTGTCTTTTTTTTACAAGTGTATAATCTCTCACACACGAACGCAAACGCTACACTGTTTTAAGTTTATACAAAATATCGTGTTCTATTCAAATATTAGTACTTTTTAATTAGTCTGTGAAAGCAAATCCGTTGAAAAAAAAACATAACTATTGTAAGAAATGTCTGACACACAAAACGCATTAATTTTCCCTTTCATTTACATGCAAGCGGAACGAGACGGAAAGAGCATCGTATCCATTTTCAGACAGTGAACGGCGATGTTTTTCCCGTCTCAACCTTCGCTTTGGAACCGCTCTCGCATCCCAAGGTGTGCTTCTTTTCAACCTCGCCTGAGCAGGCCGCGTTTTTTCCCGGTTATCTCGTGGAAGGGAGTCGGTCTTGTGCCGTGGTTCATGCCGTCTAGACACTGTCTCAATTTGAGCGGGTTTCTGCCACAACTCAGGTGTGGCCATTGCCCACCGCTACCAACATAACCATGACTTGTATGTACCTGTGAACCGTTGTCAACCCTCATAAAAATTTACATGCCCGATCATTAAAAAATGAGTGTGGTTATTTTTCTCCTTCTTCCAGCCTTTTATTCGTTACTTTTTAAAAGTTATGAGAAGAACTCATCAGCTGAGAAAGAAACTAGACTTCATTAGGTTTTATTTTTACGTAAAGATAGTTAGATAATCTAAAAAGTCTGTCTGGAATCTTGTCTGGCTATTAGGTCAAAGGACTTGACCGATTACATGTAGTGGAATTTTCGCCCTTTTTTTTTTTCTTCGCTTCTAAGTCGGTAAAATCGTGATTAGAAACATGTATAACAATAAATATTGAATAATACTACCTTTGAATCGCAAATAAGGTCTATTTTTTGCTTTTCTATAAACTTTCAGTAATTACATTTTAGGTATTTGGAAGGAGTTGTATCGTGTTTTAATAGCTTCAAATACATATATTGTAGCAAACAAGCTTTTTATATAAAACATTCAGAAGCACATTTCTTTGTTGTTCTGATCAAAGAATCGTAATTTTGAATTTTTCTTTCAAATAAATACGTAAAATGTGGAACGATTTATTAATGGGAAACAATCGTTAGCTTTATAGTAATAAGCTTTTTTGTTCACTAAACGAACTGGGGCCATCAGTTTTAAGTGAGCCATTGCAAACACTCAACACATAACACGTACCTCGCGATTAGTGGGTGACGCATTAAAAAAGTTCTCAAAAAAAAAATCCCAGTTTAACAATGCGAAACTTTTTGACACATTTATAAACGTAAAATCACTTGCAGGCATGATTATTGAAGTGATTTGCAATCGAGTCTTTTTTTTTCATGTTTCGATAAATGAATGACATCTTGAGTTACAAGCGATTATTGTCTCAGAGCAGCAATTTTTTCCCTCTCCTACGCTGTTGCTTCAAGAAATGCGGTTCAAAATACCCACTTAGATAGCATTTTCTGAAACATTTTCTGCCTTTACCGGAAAACGAAAAAAACATTTCGATTACATAGTTTTTTTAATACGAGAACTTGCCAATTTCAGACGTTACGGTACAAAAATAAATTAAAAAAATGTGTCGGAAAGTAGTCAGTTTGGACTTGAGAACAGCTATAAAGGAATGCTTCACCCATACAGGTTTTACTCTTGCCTATATCCAGAAATTCCATGTTAAACTATGGAAAAGTGTAATTAAGTGATCACTGATTACCTAATATAATTATCGAAAAGCAATTTTCACCACCAGAAAGTAGACGTCCTATGCCGACGTAAGTGCGTTTTTTACATACTTTCTTTTAACTTACATTTCTGTATGTATGTGGCAGTCAAATCTTGTGACTAATTTTTCACCCACTGCCTGTTGACGTAGAGCTTTGAAACATGGAATATATATGTGTTCTTCCTGAGGGCAATAGATGAATTGGACATTATTTTTTAAATATTCGATCCCTATGGGGGGGTCAAAGTCGACCTAAAACTTGCATCACCCCCCCCCCCCATTTTCCAGAAATAACGTTATGATTGTTTAATTGAAATATAGCTCCATTGTTCCAACATTCATCCATTTTCACCGTATTGTTGCACGCGCATCATTATGACGTCAGCATTGAGCGACGCACACATTTGTGCTTTTTATAGACTTTTTTGTGAATTTTAATGAAAGTATGTTTTTAAAAAATATATTATTTTTTTTTTTACATTTAATTTATTACAAAATATATCTCCGTGAATTCTAAATAGTTTAAAAAAACCGTTAACTTTGAAATTTCTACTTGTGGAAAAATTTCAAATATTATCATCATCGTTTAAAAAATACTTCAAATTTAAAAAGACAGTTTAAAAAAAAAAAAAATGTTTGAAAATTGTATTGCAGTTTGTTTGAAAACTTCATCGCAATTTACTCAATTTTTTATAGCCTTTTAAATAATTTTTAAGCATATATATATTTTTTAAAAATCTATCTCTATCGCATGCAGACGATTACGAAAGATAAATCCGTTTCTACTTAAAACTAGTCGTTGGGGGCCACCGTAATACTTACCCATCATGGATATGCATAATATAAAATATGAAAATAAAACATATGTAAACTATTTATAAAATGCATTGCAATTCGAATAAAATCGTGGCTTGATGACGTCACAAACTTTAAAGGCTCTATAACGGAATTGTGTAAAAGAAACATCCTTATAACTCCAAAAATGATAATCCTATTAACTAATGGCTTACTGCGCGGATTAAGCGTCTCATTTCCAATTAAAATATATCTTTGAATTGAAATTTGCATGAATTACAGGGTCATGAAAAATCAAAGAGTGTGGAAATAGGATTACAACTATCTCGGCAACTCGTTATCCGATTGACTTCATTCTTTATGCAAAGTTATGTTTTTTTATTGTCTTTTATATTCATTTCTTAAAATAAACAATTTCGAAAATTTTTATATACCTTTTATCAGAAGGAATATTTTGAGTGTCCGAAAAAAAATAGTTCCAGATAATCGAGGTTACTGAAATTCAGTAAGCTTCTTCCTATTATTACATACTAAGTACATACCAAATTTCAAGTCTTTAACTCAATTTGTTCGGGAGATAGAGCGTTTACAGACACACACACACACACACACACTCTCACACACACAGACACACATACACACATACAGACAGACGGACCGCAATTTTTTTTTTCTAAAAATATGTTTTTCAGAATATCCAGTGTCTGAAACGTGTAAATCCGTCACATTTTTTTTTCGATTTCCAAAACGATAACAAGACTTACCCTACACTACGCATGATGGGTAAGTAATAATATAAACTGTTCAGCATTTGTTTCCGTCTTATATACCACGAAAATATCGCTTTTAATATATTTCCAAACTTTACTTGAATATACATAATCGCTATTTTTCATGTAAAAATGATTTTTGATGTTTTTAGTGGGCAATCTAAAAAAATATATTAAATGTAAAAAATCTATAAGCGTTTTCAATAATAATCATAATAAAATGTTTCCACCTGTATTCTGTAACCCGGTAAGTCCAGTTTGAATCCCCTAGTAACAGTAATAAAGATATTTTATCAAGATTTTCACCAGATTAACTTTGCATTGTATAAATGTGACGACATTATGAGAAATACACTGAATGTTGGTCAGTCACGCAGTATGTACTGTCAGCTCAGCTGCATCTACTAAAACAGTAAAATTGCTTCAGATGCAGACTACAAAATAAAGTACCTTTTTCTGTCAAAAATTCTGTTAAAAAAATTTAACACTCTTGCATGTTTTCTTCAGACCAAATGAATAAAGCACAATCTGCATTAAAATAAGATAATATATACCTATTAATTATATAATTTTCGATCGTAAGTTACATGGCTTATTCTAATTAACTCCATTGTTATAAAAACAAGATTCTATTAATACCAATTATTAAAAACGTACATTATATATTTACTTTTTGAATGTTCAAATATATATTAAAATATTTCCTTCAAAAATGTGACATTTCAACAAGGCTAGTTAGGGATAACATAAAATTTTACGCTATAGTTTTATTTCTTTTTTATTTGTGCCATTGATCATTAATATTTCTTTTATTGAAAGTTTTCATACTTATTGTTTTGATGACACTCCCAGTAATGTACTTTTTATGAGCATCGCATTGTGAATTTCAAATACAATAGACTTCTTTTTTATCATATTTTTTTCATTAACCCCTCCTCTCTTTCAGTTATAGTGAAATACAATTTGCTTCTTCGTTTTATTGTATTACTTATCATTTCTAAAATCACCCCTTCGTCTAGTAGAAATCCCCCTTCCTTGAATCACCACATTTTTTTTTTTTTTTCATTGACTCATATTTTTTTTTTTCTACCTTGTATTGTGACTTTTGAACAATTTCAAGTTTTAGAATTTCACGCAAGACCAGTAATTGAACAGCAGTTGACAAAAAAATTCCTTTGAGCTAGCGACTGTTGCATTGATTTGCTTTGAAGAGAAATTGCACGGTATAAGTTTGATTAATGTGCAAGATATGAGAAAACTATAAAAATATAATTGTCCATGTCTATTCTTTTTTGTAATATCGACCAAAGTACAATGAGACAAAAGTTTCTTCATACGTAAGTTCGGGTCCCTTTAATGTTCTTTAAAGAATGTTACACTAAGTTCTAAAAAAAAACTCTGCATATTGCAATTTTTATGTTTATGAAGGTGTTACAACATTATAACTGACCCGTTTATACAAAATTATCGTTTCTATTGCTGCCATAGATTAAAATTAAAATTATAAAATTGATCAGACAACAAGAGTTCTAAAGAGTTGTCACAGCTAACCTGAAAAAAAAAATTGCCAAAAATTCTTTAAAAATAAACAACATTTCGCTTGTTTTTAATTTTTCTTGGGAATAAATAAAACATAAATTGTGGAAATAATATAATAGCGCATATATATTATTATATATAATCATACTATCGTGAATTGCATGGCTTGTTATAATTAATTCAGGTGCATAAAAATAGGAATTATCCTAAATATATTAAATAAATAAATTCTTAGCGTGCAAGGTATGAGATAGCTATAAAATTATAATTATACTAAATTATAATTAATCTACACTCTTTTTTTTGGGGGGGGGGGGGGCGGCGGGGATTTCGACCAAAGTACAACGAGACAAAAGCTTTGATACGTAAGTTTGGCTCGCTTTAATAATAAATATAAACATATATTACGGGAATATGTAATAGTACATGTCTATTACAATACATAATTTATGCTATCATGAATTGCATGAGCTATTATAGTTAATTCCTGTGTATGAAAATAGGAAAAATTCGATACGTATTAGCTGTTAATAAATGCTTAATGTACAAAATATGAAAAAGCTGTAAAAATATATTTGTCTAGCTATTCTTTTTTGTGACTTTGACTAATGATACAAAAGTTTCTTCATACGTAATTTCGGGTCGTTGTAATAATCTTTAAAAAACATGGCTCTTAAAGAAAATCCATCATATTGCTTTTTTTTTTAATATTGTTGAAAGTATTGCTGAAGGTATTATAATTATTACCGCTGTTGCAAAATTATAATTGCTATCCAGCAATATTTTAAATTTTCAAAAAATCATAACAAAAAATTTGACAAATATAAGGTTTGATTAATCAATCGTACAGTAAAATATTTAATACGTTTCTATTTTATAAGTTGTTACCGGTTTACATTGTTTCTTTTCTAGTCTCTATGTGTTTAACTACTAGAAAATTATGGTTATCTTAAATGAAAAAAGAAACATTTTATTCCAAATTTTAATTTATTGTTCGAGGAATAGTTTTCATTAAAAAAAATCTCGATTCAACTAAAACTGAATAAATATCCATTCAAACTGACAAAATTTCCACAATCCTGTAATTTTTGGTAAGAATGCTTTTTCAAAAAACGAAACTAACATCTACCCTGTCTCCAAAAATGCAATTAAAAGCATTGAGCCCAAGAGATGCGTCGTTGTTGTTGTTCCCTCTGAAAATATTTACTTATTCATGATTTAAATAATTTAAATCTCATTATCCCTCACCTGCATTTCAATGAGGTTCATAAGTCATCATATTATGCAGGGTGACGCGGGAACAGTGCTATGTTTGCATTTCCGGAAACCCAGGGCAGTGGAACGTATAATTTCACTTCATAAAATTCCATGACAGTTTCTAAAATTGTAATCTTCAGAGACAATTTACTTATTTTTGAATCGAGACCTCGTTGTCTTCTATTTACGGACTTATTGAAAAAAGCATAGGTGGTTTATTTTTTGTGAGAGAAAATTTTGACTTTCGAGGCATATATCAGATAGAAGTTTATAAATATTAATTCGTATAAGTATGCAAGAAAAGCAAAGAATCGTGATATTTGAAATATCATTGTGTTTGTGTGTGTGTTAACCGTAGACCTTCTAATGTTAACCATACTCTAATACAATATCTGAAAAGTGGTTGTAAACAATGGTTGTCAGTTGTTGTTTCTGGTTAGTATGCATTGATTTAAAGTGAACTCAGTTTGATATTCTGTCAGCATTGGTAAATCTTTACTCTGATATCATTTTTAATATGTATTTTCGGCGGCAGAGGAGTTATTACTTTCGTTTGAGGGAGAAACATAGTTATAAAATATTAAAAGATACTCTGACTGTACAAAATTCTTGAATGTAAATATACAGTCCTTGAAAAAAAATAACCACCCCCTACTAACTATGCTACAAATCATCGCATAAAAATGTTACTGGTACAAATCGATTAGTAATAACGTCTACCAATTAATGCTAAACTTAAATTTTGCTTAGGGTTCGTCTAAATACGGAAAATGGGCAAAATTTTTACATTTTCAATACTAACGTTTAATTTTGACATCATGCTGGGATTTTTAGGTAAATTTTACCTTCGGATATTAAATGGGAAGTCATTCGATCAAGTAGTTTAGGAATTATACAGATTTAAAGACTGAAACTCCTAATGTTAAATTCATTTTTAATCGTTGCAAAACAGATTGCAATGCGAGTCATTTTTAAAGCAAAATGTACTTGGCGAAATCAGCTGTAATTTTAGATTCGCATATTTGAAGCTTCCAGAAATTGACTTTTGTTAAAAAATTCATAGATTGCAATTTATATTTTTTCCCCAAAAGTATATATAATTTGAAATTAATTTTCGAAAAAATGTATGCATTATAAGCTATATATATATAAGATTCTAGGAGCTTCAAATATGTAAATCCAAAATTACAGCTCATTCCGACAGGTAGTTACTAAACAGTAACTAATCGGAATAGTTTGGTTTGTGAGTTATGCTTAAAAAGTTACTCGCATTGCAATCTGTTTTACAACGATTTAGAATGAATTTAACATTAGGAGTTTTAAACTTTAAACTTGCATAATTCCTAAACTATTTGGCCGAATAACTTCCTGTTTGGTATACGAAGGTAAAATTTATCGAAGAATCCATATAGAATGACAAAATGAGGTGTTGGAATTAAAAATTTTAAAATTTGTTACGATTTCTGTATGTTGACAACCCGCTAAGTAAAATTTAAGAATGGCATCTATTACAAAATGTTGTTACTAACCTTTTAGTAACAGTTACATTTTTAAACGATAATTTGTGGCGGAGTTAGTATTAGTAAGGGTGATAGCTTTTTTTTCCAGGACTGTAAATTCATTAAGTTTTAGCTGAATGAGAGATTGCTGATTGATGACGCAGTATTTGCTGTTGCATTCATTCCTTGAAAAAGCTTTGTTGCAATGCACTGTGTGTAATATGTATAAGTGTATCATTGTATATATATTGAAAGTATGTTGCATAGTGAATGTATTGTAAGACGTAAGTATGTTGTAGTATGTAAAATATGTGGATGTAAGATAAATGTATGTAAGTATGTTATTATGGAGGTAATGTATTAGGAGATAAAAAGTATTAAAATATGGGAGTAACTTAAATTTTTTTAAATATTTATTAATTATAGGCACTCTGACCAGCAAATAAAACATGCCTATGCGTCATTTCTTATATAACGTAAACTTAAAATATTACGTTATGTTTTGGAACGTATAATTTCACTTCCTGAAATTCTATGACAGTTTGTGAAATTTTAATCCTGAAAAACAATGTACTTATTTTGAATACGGATTTATTTTTTTAAGAAAGAAGAAGCTGGGGTTATTTTTTTGTAAGAGAAAACGTTTCACTTGCAAGATATGGACTTTCATTTTATCAGCCCATACAACCACACTTGTCCTCCGGACATCCTAAAGTGCTCCTACAGATCCTATAGTAATAATAGCTTATGAGAACTATCCACTAGATATTCAGAGGATACAGAGAATTAATTATACAATCCCATTTTCCTTAGCAAAGCCTGTGTATACTCTTATAGGAAGCATATGCGCATTCGACTACTTCTTTAATTTCTTTCTGCCTTCCTCATCCTATAATTGTCCAAGAAACGTCATAAAAATCTATAGTTGTGACATTTTGACAGCCAGAGACTATCCTGTGTCTGTTTGCTGGACAATTTCAACCAACAAGAAGTTATCCTAAATATGAAATTCCCTGTATGTTTTGAGGATGTCAGTGTGTTGTCAAATCAGATATGGGTTATGAATATTCATCCGTATAATATGTAAAGAACCGCGTGATATTTGAAATACCCCCTTCTGTGTGGGTAAATTGTAACATTAGTTGTCAGTTGTCCTTTCTAGTTAGGATGTAGTGGCTTAGAATGTACTCATGTTATTTTCATGATGAACTCAATTTGATAATCCTTTAGCACTGGTCATTTTTTACTCTAGTATCATTTTTAATATGTATTTTTTATCAAAAAAGTAGCTATTATTTTTGCTTGTTGACATATCATCCTTATAAAAAATTATTGGTCACTCTGATTATAGTAAATTCTCAAGCGTAAACGTATGTTTGTTACTTTGGAATTTGGTATTCCTTTAACATTGGTCAGTTTTTACTCTAGTATTATTTTTAATATGTATTTTTTAACGACAAAGTAGCTATTATTTTTACTTGTTCAAATACCATCCTTACCAAAAATTAGTAGGCACACCGATTATAATAAATTCTCAAGTGTAAGCGTATGCTTGTTATTTTGTAATTTGATAACATTGGTCATTTTTTACTCTAAAATCATTTTTAATATGTATTTTTTTAACGACAAAGTAGCTATTATTTTTACTTGTTCAAATACCATCCTTACCAGAAATTAGTAGGCACACCGATTATAATAAATTCTCAAGTGTAAGCGTATGTTTGTTATTTTGTAATTTGATAACATTGGTCATTTTTTACTCTAAAATCATTTTCAATATGTATTTGTTAATGATAAAGTAGCTATTATTTTCATTTGTTCATGTATCATCCTTACCAAAAATTATCGGGCACTCTGATTATGGTAAATTCTCATCCTGTTTGTTATTTTTAGTCGAATATAGAGCATGAAAATCTAATAAATTAAAAGATTCCTCATTAACGACACATTGGTCGCTGTTGTATTTTTTGAAAAATATTTTTTGTTTGTATTGCGTATAAGTTGTGTACGGTATGTATTTGTATTTATCGTACGTATGTTGAGTTTACCGTATGTAATATGCATCAATGTAAGATAAATATATACATAAGACTTAAGTATTTGTATGGAGGTAATGCATTAAGTATGGAAATAAATACTATTACATTATGAAGATAATTTAAAAGTATGTATTTACTAAACTTTGTCAATCCGGCATATAAATAAAATCTGCAAATAGGTCTTTTTTTTCCATCAACGTAAAAAAATCTTACGTTACGTTTTGGAACGTATAATTTCACTTCATGACATTCAATGGCAGTTTCAATAATTATAATTGTGAAAGACAATTTACTTAAATCGAGTTTTCTTTATCTTCTATTTATTTTTTCTTTATTTCTTTTTTTAAGCATCAGTGATTATTTTTGTATGAGGAAATTTTAACTTTTGAGTCATGTATCAGATAGAAGCTTATAAATATTTAATCTGTATAATATGCACTAGAAACAAGGAATCGTATTTGAAAAATCCTTTATGGAATTTGAAAAATCCTGAATGGTAATCAAATACGATACCTGAAGTTTGATCAAATGCAAGCTGCAAACAATGATTGATGGATGGCTATTGTTTTTATTTAGAATGACTTAACTTGAACTCAAGTTATTTTCTGAGACGAACTCAATTTGATGCTTCTTTAGCATTGATCAGTTTTTATTCTAATATAATTTTTAACCTTTTTTAATGTAGGAGATTACATAACTCGCTTATATCATTTCCTTTCTATGTATGCCCTCGCACAACTGTTGAACGGATGGTCCGATTTTCTTTCTTTTTTTTCTTTTCTTTATTTTTTTACGGAAAAGTCTAGGTTTGCAGATGAACCCGTTGATGACCCCGTCCAATATCATTAGGATCTATTAAAAATGATATGTCTGTATATCTGTTTTCATGTCTATTTTTTACTTATAGGATTTAACTTTCGTAAAAATTGAAATCGCCAATAAATTTCAATGCGATATTAAGAAACACAGCACTATTTTACTTTTTTAAAATACTCGTCATACTGCATATAGTTTTTTTACAGGGACAACTAAAAATTTTTAATATATCATCGTCTACTGCACCTCAAAATTAACAATATCGAAATCAATGATATTTAAAATGAATATGGATTACAGGATTACAGTATTACTGCATCATGTCGGGTAACTCGATTTTACGTGAACCCGACCCAACTCACAGTTTGGGTCGAATCGAGTCAGCAATGCTTTTTTTTTTTTTTTTTTTTTTTTTTTTTTTTTTTTTTTTTTTCGGGTCCGGTTGACTCTAACTGTTAGAGATTCGGATCGGTTTCAGCTCTTGCGGGTGAGATTTGGTAATCCTTTTTATTTAAAGAACCCCCACAATATTGTTTAATGTGAAATAATCTATATAGTGAAATATAAATGAGTATATATATATATATATATATATATATATAAAACTTTAAGTATAATTTAACCATTGAAACATAAGAAACTGACCACATACACTGAAATCCCGATACCAAAGAGCCCTGTCAATTTACAAATTAAAATTGTAGTCCTAATAAAAGTAACATTATTAATTCAAATTAAGAAGAAGAAAAAAAAAATTAAATAAATAGAAAATAAGGAATGAAATATAAACCACACGAGTATATACACAAATAAAAGCTTATAAAGTAATTTACTTTTTCAAGGGCAAGAAAATCACATTTATAAGCAAAGAACGATTGTTTTCTGTATATGACACCAGCTTTTGCTAAATATAGTGTCATATCTTGCCCGAACAATCGCTGAAACAATATTGAATAACAAGACCTTTACAATGGAATATTATAAATTATACATACAATTTGAAAAGGAGTGTGAAAAAGAATTAAAAAAATTAAAAAATATATATATTACTTATATTAATAATATCCCAAGATATTTAGTATATTGTGAGCACATGTACAAAGTTGTATCCAAAATAAGAGGTTAAATTCACAGTTAAATAGAGAATCCTTCAGATCATAAATTGTAACCTACAGTTACAGTTATTTTTATTTAACTAAATAGATTACAACATTTTAAAAAATGTAGAAAAAAAATTATGACATACATATAAATAAAAATCATTAATTATTTTATTTTAATTTTAATTTAATAAATTAAAATATATAATATTACTTGATAATTTGAAAGTATTTCATAGATATTATTACCTCCATACTAAATTCCCAAGTTTTAATATTTTAAATAAGCTATACTACTGCTATCTATTGTAAAAATATTAGACTATTTTAGCATACTATCAAATACATTGCTGCTGACATCTGGTGTACAGATATTCTACTAAAACTTTAATATTGTATGTATAATTACTTATATGCAGCTGTAATGTAGTGTAAATATATTAATTTTACTAGTTAATATTAATGATATATATAGAGAATAAGAGTTACTAGTATAATATAATTTATATTTTAACTAACCCATTTAAAATATATCTTTATTTAACCCAAACATTAATGTAGAATCCATATGATGCTTTCATTTTATAAATTAGTATTATACTTAGAAATAACATAGATTATTCAATATGGTAATGCACTTATTATAATTTAAATCCAGCTATTTAAATAATATCTACCATTAAAAAAATATATAAAAAACATAAATATTAATTAAATTAAATGATCTAATAATAAAATAAAATAAATAATATAAAACTAAGAGATATGTTTATTAGTGTATTATATTTAATAAATATTTAATATTTACTAAAATTAAATATGTTTAACATATTAATATTATATTGTATTGATTAACCCATTGTAACATCCTTGATAATTTTAACTTTTGTTACAACCCCAATAATATTAACTCCATATAAGCATAACAACATTTATAGAATTTGCCCACATGTAAATTTTAATTTATGAATGACTTTTAACTAAGATGATCCTATGCAGCACATGCTCTTAATATGAGTTATAATTTAGCGAAATATATCAACAGTCAAAAGTTGAAAATTAACGTTAAATTTTAAAATATGAATGACATTAAACTAGGATAATCCTATGCAGCAACGCACACAATAGGATTCATAGTTTAGCCAAATACATCAGCAATCAAAAGTTGATTATCATTTTTATCAAGGAGATTTTAACAAAAAAAAAAAAAAAAAAAAAAAAAAAATACAGACATTTAACCCAAATTAAATCTATATTTATATGTGTAAAATTGATTTAACTAAATAGTAAGGATATCCATAAACTTGTGCAATTTGAAGGATATGTATTAAATTTTGATTTTTAAAGTTATTTGAACAAAGATTATTAATTCTATGTGCGAAATTTAGTAAAATATTTACAAATACTGATTTATGTATACATGACAAATAGTTAGTAAATAAGTTAACCTTAAAAGTAAAATCATTTCGCTTGTCATAAATGTCAAACAAAAGTTTATTATCTTTAAGAATTATCTTAAGATCAAGAAAATTAATTTCATTATTTGCCATAACATTGAAACTATAAGTTAAATTTTTATGATATTTTATAGGTAATAAATAATTTGAATTACTATTAAAATAGAAGACAATAATGTCATCTATATAACGGTATATTTTACAATTAGCAATATTAGAGTTACGTTCATAATAATATAAATACAATTCTGCAAGAATTGAAGAAACAATGCCACCTTGAGGGAGTCCACAGCTTTGTATATATATAGTATCATTAAAAACAATATAATTATAATGGAGAATAAATTTAGTTAATGTTTTAAAGTAATTTAACGAAATTTTATTTTTTAATTTAATAGAATCCTTGTATTCCTTATATAATAAATTTACTATCTTGAACATATCGTTAATATCAATGTTATTAAATAAGTCATTAAAATCAAACGTCTTCATGTATTTTATGTTATTTAAATTTTTAATATTATTGACAAGTTGAAAACTATTTTTTATGCTATACAAATTATCTTTTTGTTTTGTAAGTTCAAACAATTTAGTGAGAATACTTAATAAAAATTTGCTTGCATTATTGTTATAAGTATTACAACCGATTGTTACAGTTCTAAATTTTAAAGGAGTTTTGTGGAATTTAGGTATAACAACTATGTATGGATAATTAAAGTTATAGTTTTTAATTTTTAGCAATTTATAAAATTGAAATATATGTCGATTATTAATGATTTTATCTAGATTAGTTATTTTAAAGTTTAAATTTGTATTTATAGCTTTAGTTATTAACTGCGAATAATAATATTTGCAGATGAAAGCATAATTGTTTGGTGATTTATCAACATATGTAATAATAAATTTGTTTTGTAAGTTCGTTATTTCACTATTTAGTTGTTTAAAATTAAAATTATATATGTCCAAATTCCTATGAAGTTCAGCATTTAAATTACTTAAAACATTTAATTTCCATTCATTAAAAAATTCAAGAGGTTTATTATAATCTATTGATATTTTATTATATATATATATATATTGTATTTCAAAAAGTGTAGGCTGGAGCTAAACACGAAACTCAATTTTTTTTTTTTATTTAGTCTAAAAATGATTAAAAACAAATTCAGGCTCATATCAATTTCACCCCACATTCCGTTTTCTTCCGTCGTTGCATACATATAACAGTACAGTTTTCTTTTGTATTATTATTCATTTATTTTCTTTTTAAGAGTCTCTTCACCGAAGTATCATCTTCGTACGTGTTGATTGATGGGGTAGGAGGCTGGACTTTAGTACCTAAAACAACGGTACACAGGGTGTCTCATTATCAGGTTTACAAATTTTAGGACACACTGCAACAAACAATTTTTGCATAGAAAACCAGGGTCGCAATCCATTTATTCCAGTCAAAATACACGTTGTCTCACGCAAATCAAAACATAACTATTGTTAATAAATTTAAGAAAAATTTAAATATTTTAACAAAAGTTTCATTAAACTTACCTTGCTTTCTATGTCCAAACAGCGCGAATACAGACACACCCTATTTAGGAATGTAGTTGATATTACATAGGATGTCATTATCCAAACTACTGTGCATGTCAGAACTTCCGATAATGTAATCTCATCTTACTTATAATAAAATCCGAAGGCAAGAAAGTGTCTGTAACGGCTCCGGGCTCGACCACTCTGATCTGCGAATCGACCATAGTTAAACACCATGTTAGGCTTAATGAAAAAGCTATGCTTCATCCGATTCTGCTGTTAAAATATTTGTAAAAGCATATTAGAGCTTTTAAATATTTTAATTTTGTTTAAAACCTTCAAAAACTATTTCATATAAAACACGTATATCAACATTTCTGTATATATTTTTTTCTGTCAGCACTTTTCTTTTCATAAATAGCGGTGAATTCTTTCGTACGGAGGATTTGAGTGATCAATCCAGTACATTGGCGCCATCTACTGGCGTATTTTGAAATTTGCTTCCATCTTAAATACAGTACAGGACCTATTATGCGAAATCCTCTGGACCAAAGGCTTTCCTAGTTTTGGAATTTTCCGGATTTTGGGTCCTCCCGAAGTTCACGATAATTTACAAAATTCATGCTTTTTTTTTTCGTGATTCTTTGGCAAAATTTGCATTTTTTTTCTGCTATTCTTTGACAAAATTTGCGTTTTTCTTCTACGATTCTTTGACGAAATATAATTTTTTCGTGGTCCTTTGAAGAAATTTGCGTTTTCTTTTTGCAATCCTTTGAATAAATTTGCATTTTTCTGAGATTCTTTGAGGAAATTTGCGTTTTTTGCAATTCTTTGACGAAATTTACCTTTTATTTACGATCCTTTGACAAAATTCGAGTTTTTTTTCTGAGATTCTTTGACGAAATTAGCGGTTTTTTTTTTTTTTTTTTCCCGCGATCCTTTGACGGAATTCGCATTTTTTCTGTGATCTTTTGACAAAATTTGTGTTTTTTTTCCTTCGATCCTTTAACGAAATTCCACTTTTTTCGCGATCCCTTAACGAAATTAGAAATTTTTTTGCAGTGTTTTGAAGAAATTTGCGTTTTTTTTCGCGATCCTTTGGAGAAATTCATGTTCTTCCGCGATTATTTGACAAAATTCGTGTTTTTTTTCGATCTTTTAACCAAATTTGTGTTGTTGTTTTTTTGTGATCCCTTGAAGAAATTTTACATTTTTCGGAGTCCTTGGAAGAAATTTGCGTTTTCTTCGCAAGCTTTTGTCGGCAATCGCGTATTTTCTGCGACTTGTTAACAAAATTAGCGTTTTTTCGCAATTCTGCGACGAAATTTGCGTTTTTTTTTTCGATCCTTTGACGAAATTCACGTTGTTTCCGCAATCCTTTGAAGAAATTGTCTATTTTTTCTGCGAACGATAGACATAATTGTTTTTTTTTTCGGCGACGATCGTTCAAAATTCGAGATATTTTTTATGTTTGAATTTTTGGACTGAAGACTAAAATTTTCGAAACCGATGCCTTAAATTTTTAGGAAAATTCGGAACAGAATCACCCTTGATGAAATAAATATATAACTATTTTTTGTTTCTAACGAATCGTAATATAAATTAATTTTAAACTAAAATTTGAGAGAAAAATGATTTGTTTCTAATATCGGGAAGAGGGGGGGGGGGTGTGCACCCGCCACCGAAGTAACAATATGTTAGTGATTACATACTGAAACACAATGGTCTGAAAAAAAAATTGGAAATCTGTAAAATTTTCGAGAAATTTCAGAAATTCTAAAATTTTAGTAAAAATTTACAAATTTAGAAAATTTTCGAATTTTTTTTCCGGACTTCGAGTCTTTCAGGATTTTGGAATTCCGGATAATGGGTCATATACTGTAAAATGATTCTTTCTTATCAAACGTAATTAAAATATAAGGAATACATAGTACAGCGTAATTTGCATTAAATTTTGCTTATGTAATCAAACAATGAGTTATGTGGTGATTCAAGCTGTTTAGAAACTCATTGATAATTGATATTTAGAAACTCATTGATAATTGGTTTTTTACAAAAACTTTCGCACATGGATTATTTGTTAATATTTAATTTGAATGTTTTGTCCAATCGTTGAACTACTTCCGAAATTTAATACTGAGTAATATATATATATATATATATATATATATATATATATATATATCCTCATCATTTTTATTTGTAGAAATCATTTGTCATTTTTAAAATGTACTTTTATACAATACAAACCTTTCAATAATAAAATCTTCATGCTGTTTGTTTGTATGATGAAGTATGATGAAACGCAGATCAACAATCCGTCATTTTTGACGGGATTATATACTAGTTTCATATAAAGTAAAGTAAATCTGTTGAAAATTAAGTTTAACATAGCTTCATTATTGTTAATTAAAGTTATGAACAAATATCGGAGTTCAGATTGGAATGAGCCACCCTGTATTTTTGACTAAATAAATGGATTGAGACCCTGTTTAACTACAGAAATTGTTTGTTGTAACACATCGGCTGATAAGTTCCCTGTCTGGCACACAGATGGCGTTGCAATCGCCGAACCGATGTCTTTTTTAGTAAATACTAACCTTTAAAAGGTAGTAGAAAAAATGCCATGACGATTCGCCGTGTGGATAAAACGTTAGAGTGGTTTTAGTTGAAAGACTTTGCTGATAAACAAAAAAAATGGATAAACAAGAATTTCAAGAATTTTTATTTGATGGGAAAAAATGCCGTTCAAACAAAAGTTTGGCTTGATAAGCGTTATCCGGACACTGCACCAGGTAAATCAACCATTTTTGACTGGTTTGCTGAATTTAAACGGGGTCGTACGGACACCAGTGATGCACCACGCAAAAGAGGTAGTTACTCCGGAAAACATAAAAAATGTCCACAAAATCGTTTTGGGGAACCGTAACGATTGCAAGAGATAGCTCAGATTCTGAAGATATCCAAGGAACGTGTAGGTTTCATTTTGAATGAACATTTGTCTATGAAAAAGCTGTTGTCAAAGTGGGTGCCGTGCGTGTTGACTTTTGACCAAAAACAACAACGAGTCGATGATTCTGAGCACTGTTTGGAGCTTTTTCGTTATAAAATTATGTTATTTATTATTAAATTATTATTATTATTTATTTATTAAATTATTATTATTAAATTATTATTATTTGTTATTAAAGTTATGTTATTTATTAAAGTTATAAAGTTATGTTAAAAAATTGTGTTTTCTTTATTAGACCGGGAACTTATCAGCCCATGTGTTAATGGGCTCTGCCACCTTTTAACGTTTGTAAACCTGGCATCTGAGGCATCCTGTATAACGGAAAATTGTACTGAACGCAACAATGTTACAATATGTAAATTTGATGGATTTTTACATTTCTGTATTAGTTTTGGCTGATTTTGATGCTAAAGTTTTTGCGAAAGTATAAAATAACAAGTGGGTAGGTGTGATCGAAGATCGCTCAAAGGGTTTCGTTTAATGTTCCTTTCAAAACACTTTATCCTTTCTGTAATAAATCAAAATAAATTTCATTTAGCAACAACAACAACAACAAAAAAAGAAAAAAAAAAGTCATGTTTTTTATAAAGTAAAAAATTACAGGTCTATTTTTTCTTTTTTTTCGAATATCTAAACCAGCTCGATTTATATTCTGTCATAATAATATCTGTCATGCGGACTAAATGTGATATTTAAAAAAAAATATTTCAAAATTAAACATGTTGTACACCTTCAAAATGTTAAAATATGCGAATATTTCCATAATCGGATTTTTATCACGATTCAATATGTTTCTCAAACTCATATATTTAATATTCTCTATTACTCATATTGATACGGCTTTGTATTATTCTCAAACATTTGAAAAATCCGTTAAACTTCCAATGTGACGCAGATTTTCTTTTTAATTCTCTAATGACATGATATTAATCTGTTTTGTGTACATACACATACTCATACTCCTTGTATTATTGAGAAATCTTTGAAAATTTCGTTTTATTACCACTATGACGTCAATCATTTTGATTTCATATTAATCTTTTAGGTAGATTTCGTAAGAAATACTACCTATTACATTCTCACCTAAGTTGGAAATTTTGAAAAATTTTTGCAGATCTACGCCGATCATGACTCCCAGAAACCAAAACCACCCCCAGTTCAAAAGTTTATATATATATATATCTATGTCACTTTTTTCTGACCACGATAACTGAAAAAATTCTGCATAAATCTCTTCCAAACTGATACATAAAATCAAGGGTCATAAAATCTCGGTCAAGTTCGTTAATGGGCAAAATCGAACCAAAGGGGGGGGCTTTTTGTGAAAACAGAAAAATCCTCATAATTTCTTTATTATTATACGTATCGAATCCGTTTAAAGTTATTATTACTTCTAGGACAAGGGCCAAAAATGTATGTATGGCAGATTTTTGATATAATTAAAAATGGCCCCAAGGGGGGGAAAAAAGGGGGGTTTTAGAAGAAAAAAAATCATAGCTTCGTCAATTCACAAGATATCAAATCCGCGTAAATTTATTATTAATCCTCTTAGTATTATCTAAAACTTTTATATTGACAAGTTTTTTATAGGACTAACCGTTATAGCAAAAAAAAATTAAAAACAAAAAAATCCCTGCCGGCTCCGCGTGCAAACAAGTTATTTTTCAAAGTAGGCGGTTCCAACTCCCGCATCTTTTCGAAACTGATACATAAAATCAAGGGACATAAAATCTCGGTCAAGTTCGTTAATGGGCAAAATCAAACCAGGGGGGGGGGGGGGCTTTTTGTGAAAACAGAAAAAAAAACCATAATTTCTTAATTATGATACGTATCGAATCCGTTTAAAGTTATTATTACTTCTAGGAACAGGACCAAAAACTTATGTATGACAGATTTTTGATATAATTAAAAATTGCCTTAAAAGGGGGGAGGGAAGGGGGGGTTTAAAAGAAAAAAATTCATAACTTGGTCAATTCTCAAGATTTCAAATCCGCTTAAATTTATTATAAATCTTCTTAATATTATTTAAAACTTTTATATTGACAAGTTTTTTATAGGACTAACCGTTATAGCAAAAACAAATTAAAAACAAAAAAATTCCTGCCGCTCCGCCTGCAAACAAGTTATTTTTCGAAGTAGGCTGTTCCAACTCCCGCATCTTTTCGAAACTGATACATAAAATCAAGTGGCGTAAAATCTTGGTCAAGTTCGTTAATGGGCAAAATCGAACCAAGGTGGGGGGGATTGGGGGGGACTTTTTGTGAAAACAGAACAAAAACCATAATTTCTTAATTATGATACGTATCGAATCCGTTTGAAGTTATTATTACTTCTAGGAGAAGGCCGAAAATTTATGTATGACAGATTTTTGATATAATTAAAAATTGCCTTAAGAGGAGGGGGGGAAGGGGGGTTTTAGAAGAAAAAAATTCATAACTTCGTCAATTCCCAAGATTTCAAATCCGCTTAAATTTATTATAAATCCTCTTAATATTATCTAAAACTTTTATATTGACATGTTTTTTATAGGACGAACTCTGATAGCAAAAAAAAAAAAAAAAAAAAAAAAAAAAAAAAAAATCCTTGCTGGCTCCGCCTGCAAACAAGTTTCGTTTCGAAGTAGGCGGTTCCAACTGCAGCATCATCACAAAAAGGTCATTTCTTCCGCAATTCCCGACAAACAGGCACCCCACGTTCTGCGTCTTCGAAATCTACCTGTGCCTGTAGGCCGAGCCGTCAGGGATTTTTTTAATTGGTGAAGCTTTTTATTTCATTTTCATTTTTCACGTGGAAATCGTCCGATAGAAAAATTATTATTGTAGAAAGAATTTCATCGTGGATTTTTAATTTTTGGCATCTGCTATAACGAAAACTGTTTAAATTTAATAGGAAAAGGCTGTTAGAATTTTGGTTTTTTATCTCTATTTATTAAAATAATACGAATTTTTCAAATTTTAATATTTTGAGCTCTTTATAGTTGGTATTGAGATCTATACACAAAGTTTCAACTCTGTAAGTTACATAGTTTTTTAGAATGGCTCTGTGACGGACAGACAACGGAGCGGGAGTAATAGGGTTTCGTGAGATGAACGAAACCCTAAAAACTTAGATTTCGTTTTCAAAGAGCGCTAATTACTTTCTAATGTCTGTATAAAATAGGGGAGACCTTGTGAGTTGTCATATGCAGTACTGTAATGACGTATATTAGGTAAATAGTACTGTAATAACCTGTATTGAAATATCAACAAACCTTTTCAGATATAAAACTTATACAGATACTTTCCTGCGATATAAAAATGTGCTTCTGTAATATTTTCTCATCATTAGGTCATCCGATAAATGTTATATCATTCTTTACCCAAAAAGAAAATGTTAGATTTGTTTTGAAAAAATCGCAGAATAACGCATTACAAAATCAATTACTAGGACTTCCCTCAAAGGGATTAGTCTGAGTGATATTGCTGAGAACATAAAGTTAACAATTACGATATAAAGAAGATATCAACAAGAATCTAAGTAAATATACAGCATATGATAGACAAGAGATAGATAAAGATACAACATATGAAAAATAGCAAATTAAATGATATAATTACAAAATATCATATATAAATTCATATACTCTTATGTTTTCATATGCATTTTTTATAACATTTGGCAAATAATCTCATTTTCTTAAGCGGGAATTGCTCAAAACTTAAAAAAAAAAAAACGCCGGATCTTTTAAAACGATATTTTTAAAGTCACATAATCAGATTTGCAGCGAATAGCGTATTTTAGCAAGCGTAGTTTAACGCAAATTTAATTTAATTTTTGCAACATTTTCTTTGTGACAAATATCTAAATAAAATATTAAAAAATAAAATATTAAATATTGAAATATTAAATCAAATATTTAATATTTGAATTAAAAAAATTTCCTTTGTTTATTTGTATAACTATTTATAGAAACTCGTATACTTCAAACCACATTGATAACATGCTTTGCTACAAACGTGTCTACCAGTCTAACTACTCGTATGTCTTAGCTGTGTCTCTCTCCGAACTCATCTGTCTACTGTCTCTCTACTCTTCTGTATACCCGTCTCAGTATCCGTCTGTCTTTCTACGCGACTCTTTAATCGTGTCTCTACCTGTCTCGCTTCCCGTTACACTACTCGTCTATCAACACGTCTGTCTGTCTATATACCCCTCTCTCTACCCGTCTGTCAAGTCGTCTCTGTACTCGTCTCTCTATCCACCACGCTACCCGTCTCCCTACCCATCTCACTACCCCTCTGTCAACCCTTTTTTGCACCTGCCTCGCTACCCGTCTGTCTATTCGTTTCGCTACCCGTTAGCTTATCTCTGTCGCTATCCGTCTCTCTACCCGTTTGTTTACACGTCTATCTATCTCTCGCCAACTCTTCCCAATATTTAAACAATTTAGTAAACGGAAGCCGTTTATCTGTTATTAAATGCAAACAGGAGTAATTTATCTAAAGAGTGTAATCAGATGCAATTTTTTTAAATACATACATAAACCAGCATAATAATTCACCAGTTTTATTTTCATAGTAGTTTATGTCATTTGACAGTAAATCTCAACTTCTTCAACCCGAACTGCGTCAAGCTTTTTAAAAAAGCCCCAAGGTCCGTATAACTGGGAAGGGGAATTGTCCTCAGGGCTATTAGATACATGTTATTAAGTTAAGTGAAAGTTTCGTAATCGGGTTCGCAGCCAATTTCTTATGTCAGAAAGGGTGGCTTCACGCCATTTTAAATTCATTTCTGTAACTTTCATTTTTCTTTTTTTGGTGGATGGTGGGGGGGGGGAGGGTTCCAAATATATACACTTAAATTCAAACTTTTGCCCCCATGTTAATATTAGTGTTGTTTGTATTATCAATTAATACTTTGTTGATCGAGCTTCATTCGAAACAAATGTAAAAGACGTCTACTGTTGTTTTTTTTTCTAGGAGAAAGTTCCGTAATCGTGCCCTAAGCTAATCGGGGAATTTAATATCATTATTGTTTCTAACTCTTATAGAGTTAAAACAATATTGTTGCTAGCATTACTCTTGTTTGTGACCAACCTCTTCTGTGTATCTGAATAGGGAAAAGTTCCGTATCATGTACTGGTTGGTGCCAAAGGCAGTTGTGGAATCTTACAAATTTTTCTAGAGAGCGGAAAAACATGTTTTTTAAAATATTTACAAATATACGTTTATTAAACCATGTTTTTGAGCCATTTTAAAAAATTAAGTACGGTGCTAAAATAAAATTTTATTGTCATTTTCGATATTTTAATAAGAAATGAAAATACATAACAAACAAATTTAACAAAATTAAGCCATTTTTGGGTACTTCTCTATTATCCCGTCGACCACTTTTCATAACAAAAAACTATCGCCAAACTAAGATTAAACGCCAAAAATACAGTCCCATTTACTTGATGCCAGAAGCATTATACGTATTTGTTATGCCATCAAGTGGTTTTTAATTCGACATTTGCGTGTATTTTTCATTATGTTTTACTGATTTATTAGTTATTTCATTCATTAAAGTAACAATTGTGTTCTTAAATTCTTATATTTTATTTATTTATTTATTTTGATATTTCAATGGCAACGTTCTCCCGTTTATTTAGCGTTACAGTTTGGCGATAGTTTTTTGTTATGAAAAGTGGTCGACGGGATAATAGAGAAGTACCCATTTTTTGTGATAAATAATTGTTATTGCCAGGGGGGCAAATTGTAAACAATTAATAAGCGAACTAAAAAAATTACCGGAAAAAACTTGTGGGAATCTCTAGAAAGAAATATCTGATATAAATAGCATTTAAAATCTTAAAATGGAGAAGTGGTCCGTATAAAAATGCAAAACATTATACACCTGATATAAGAATTTTTTAATTTTTTTATATTTCCGAAAGCACAGATAAAAGGGTAAAAATTCCGGTACAGATGCCATATACTCACCACGTTGGCGCGATTTTTCCCCCGCCCCTTTGGCGAAAACTGCTTGTTGTGTTTGTTTACTTTTATTTTTTATTTTAATTCTATAGATTATTTTTATATGTATATCAATATTAATTTAGGCACAGATGTCATATACGCACCAGATTGGCGCGATTTTCCCCCCGCCAAATTGGCGAAAACTTTGTTTTTTAATATTAGTTACAAATACCATACAATAATAGCATGTAATTTTTTATTTCAATATAAAAATAAAATAACGTAATAAATGAAATAGCTCCTATTATTCAAAAATGGGAAATAAAAATAAATAAATGATAGTTTGATATAAATAAATATTGATATATATAATAAAAACAATTTATAGAATTAAAATAAAAAATAAAAGTTAATAAACAACAATTGAAACAAAATAGCCGGGTTACCATGTGAGGCATAAAATTGCCATTTTGTTGTAATCGCGCCAATGTGGTGCGTATATGACATCCGCGCCTTTATTTATATCAAACTATTATTTATTTATTTTTATTTCCTTTTTTAAAATAACAGAATCTGTTTCATTTATTACGTTATTTTATTTTTATATTGAAATAAAAAATCACATGTACTATTTGTCACACTATTTTTAACTAATATTCAAAAACAAAGTTTTCCCCAAGCTGGTGGAGGGAAAAATCGCGCCAACGTGGTGCGTATATGACATCTGTGCCTTGTTTCATTTCACATATAGGTACTGCTCTATTATCCCGTCGACCACTTTTCATAACAAAAAACTATCGCCAAACTGTTAGATTAAACGCCAAAAATGCAGTCCCATTTACTTAATATCAGAAGCATTATACGTGTTTGTTACGTCATCAAGTGGTTTTTAACGCGACATTTGCGTGTATTTTTCATTATGTTTTACTGATTTATTAGTTATTTCATTCATTAAAATAACAATTGTGTCCTTAAATTCTTATATTTTATTTATTTATGTATTTTGATATTTCAATGACAACGTTCTCCCGTTTATTTGGCGATAGTTTTTTGTTATGAAAAGTGGTCGACGGGATAATAGAGAAGTACCCACATATGTATTGGTACTTTTATGTTAACTTGGCGCAGTTGATAAATCGCCAAATATTTTTCTCATAACATCTTCATATTGCATTCATTTCATTTAAATATAAATCTTTCACTGATTTCATTTGAAATACATACATTAAAAATACACGTCTTTCACTCATTTAATTTAAAATACACGCCTTTCACTAATTCCATTTAAAATACTAAAAAGGAAAAGAAAATAAGAAATAATGCCACAAATCGATACCTTTTATTTAAACATCAAAGAATTGTTCCTAACATACACACGCGAAATAAAAAAGCTACTAATGGTGGGATTTACGCCAAATCTCTAATACTAATACTACTCTTACTAATCTCTAATACTTTTCAAACAGAAAAAATTCCAGATTAACTTTCCATTTTTATTAAATTGAAATATATTTTATTGTGCTGAATATTAGTGCTTGCATATTTTTTTGCTCCATGTATTCCATGAACTTTTCAATTCCGATTGTCTCTCCCGCCGGTGAAAATGACGTACGCACAAAATTTAGTGACGTATATACTTTAATTGTGCTGTTTTATCTATTTTTTTAATATAACTTCCAAAAGGTTTGACACTTATTCTTGGTAATAAATAGACGACGTTGTCACCTTTATAGGTACCTGCTGTAAAAATTTGAACGAAATCCGTTAAATATTTTTTGAGTTATGCTTGACGAAAGGTTTTAATATCCATCGTAGCTATATATGGGGCAAAGTAATACTGCGCTGTGTATGAGTCTTCGTTGCACTCAGACAATTAAACATAGTCACTCTTTGTTCTGCAACATGCAGTATTGCAATAATTTAATATATATATATATATATATATATATATATATACAAAACCTCCAAGAACTATTTTAAATCCTCAGCATAAAAAACTTGGAGGGAAGATACAGTGTACATCGATAAGAACCCTATTCCACATAGTAACGTATGTCCGGATATGTCACTAGAAGGATATAAAAAGATTCAAAGACAGAGCAAGAACACAAGACAAAAAGGTGTATTAGACGGCTTTAAGGTTGTTCTCAAATCCAAAGGAGCATACTTTCTGACACATTTCTCAATTCATTTTTGTTCGGAAACGCATGAAATTGCCAGGTAATTCCGAACCTACGCAATCGAATGGTGTTTTCAATTTTTTTGGTAAAGGCGGAAGACCTTTCAGATAATGTTGTCAAATTTGGCGTTTTGATCTGAATTTCCAGACGAGACAAGGGAGAAAAATCTGCCGTCACGGGAAAATGGTCGCTTATAACTCGATAAGTAATTTATTTATAAAAAAATAAAAACACCATTGCTATCTCTGTACTCTATCTCCGCTACATGTTTTTACGTGGAATTTTGAAATATCTTATGTATATATATAATAATACTAACATCAACTTAAAACACTAAAAAAGAAAAAAGGAGTTAACAAGAAATCAAAAAGAAATGAAGTAGTATGGGTTACATCATGAGAATCGTCGTCTATGAGTAATTCCCATAATGTAAAACAAAAAAATAAAGTTTCTGTTATGAGACTAGCTAGTTCAGCGTAACTTCAATCTCATTCCACCCTCAACATCAAGCCAAAATGACAATATGAACTATTGAATAAAAGGAATCAGGAAATGAAACTTCAAAACTGGAAGGACAAAATACATATCCCAATATATCAACACTATCAGAAATATAAAGGAGCAATTGTAGAGTAGAATAGTTTGTACAACAAGCCAAGTTTTATTTTTTCTTTGTGTGTGTGTGTGTGCGTTTGTTCGCGACTGAGTGTTAAATAAACATATATTATAATTATAAATTAACCAATGTATAAAGTATGTCATAATAAACACACGTACCGTACTCTTGTTCTTGTATCCAACAACACCCAAACTCCTTAATCTTGCTAATAATAATCTGCCTTAATCTTCGTCCTACCATCCATTATTTTTGTGATATAAATACTAAATAGTACTATTTAGTGATATATATGTGTGTGTGTGTGTGTGTGACTCGTTCATATGTATATATATATATGAACGAATATGAGTTAATATAAAAAACTTTTAATATTTTATGACATAGGATACATTAATATCTACCCAAAAACGCAAAATGAAGCATTGCTGTGAAGGACTGCTAATTACTGCTTTCCGAAACCGTGTTCACTAAATGTACTATGAAGTACAGCGACACTATAACATGCCTTCTATACGAAAACGACACGATAACTTATACTGAAAAATCATAAAAAACTGTAAAAAACAATGTATATTTGTTAAACAAAACACATTAATTTTTGCTTGTAATCTTGCAGATTACATGCAAAAACTAATAGTGCAGAACTAACTACAGGAAGAATAACTTCTGTATTACAATAGATACAGTTTCGTATTTCTATGAATGATTTTAATACAATAAACTGCAAACGATATATCTAAACCATTAAACGACATTAACTATTCAGTATTAATATTCTGTCCTTCTAACTATTATCTTAATTGATATCTCTGATCATCAACCTTGAAGAGATTAGAAAACTGTAGTTTGCAAATCGAATCACGTATTTTTAAAGCTATTACCTCGTCTAGTGTGTCTTTAGGCTGATAGTTTTCGGAATAGTTAATTTCTCTTCCATCTATTTTAAATGTTTAGATAATATCAAAGTTAAAAATAGTATAATGGTAGAATGTAGTGTATTGAAATAGTTTTTAGTTATTCCGACTGTGTATTGTTATTAAGATTTTTCACAGGCATTTTCAAAATGACATGAAAGAAAACCCTTCATAATGCACGAATTAAGGCTGATAAAATTTCCAATTCGTCACTTTCTGACACATTCACAGAATTTGTTAAACAAATGCATTAAATCTGCGGATATTCTGATTCGGGTTTACTCTCCCGTAAAATTTGTCATTCCCATCGTTTTCCTGCATACTCTTTAAATAAAATCCAGACGATATTGTACACATTAGTTCTCAACTATATCGCTTTAAAGAAAAGAAAAATCCAGATAAAAGTTTAATTTTCCAGATCGAAAAGTAAGGTCTGAAATGTTAACTTCACTGCACGTTAAAGTTTAGTATTTTCAGCTTGAAAAATCAAACATATTAAAAATCTTTTCATTGATAAAAAGTAAATAACTGAAATACACCCAACTTGCATTTAATATAACACTTATACAAAATACATTAAAATATTCCATTGTTTAAATTTTAAATTCAGTAAGCATTGCAAATTTAACCATGTGCATTTGGAGAGAACCAGACGTCTTCGCAAAATCGGTAAAAACTTGATAATTTGTTTTTTTATCAGATTTTCTTTTGAGATCATTGAAGTAATTTTTTTTTCAAAATATTCTGAGCACGCGCTATAAGTAGACATTCCTTTAAGTAGAGTACTGCAAGAATCAGATTAACCCAAAACTGTCATTTCAAGTCAACCCGAAACCCGACCTGACAAAATAATTTTATATATCCCTCAAATCAATCCAAAACAAAGCAAAACAAGTAGGTAAGTAACAACGAAATTATCACGGTAGCACATTTTTTTCTGTATAGTCCATAGTTCTTGTGAAAAAAAAATGTTCAAATGTTTATTTAAGTGTCATCTTAATTGACCGTGAAAAAAAATTAATGGGGCAGCCTTAAAAAAAACACGAGCTGCATACTGTTGAAATAGTGAAAAAATTGCAATCACTAGGCAAAAAATAAATTACCCTAGTGTTGTTCAGAGGTCCCGGGTACAAATCCCGACCGAGCCCCCATATAATATTGGAATTGAAGGAAGTAGAGGCTTTAACTAGCATATAACAGGAGTTTAATTGATTCTAGACTAAATGTTAAATATAAAATAGTATTATTTACAAAACTAAGGAGGGAAAGGGAGGATTTGCAGTCATCTAACTGCGGGCGTTTCGGTAAAATCTGGCCATGTTTCTGTCCGATTCGGTCGTGCCTGCTCTCCCGTCTCGAAAACGCTCAGGATCCGTCCGATCCAGTTCACGTTGAGTTAAACTCTGAACTTTTTCCGTTCCCAGGCTGGCAATGCAAAAAATGTATCTCAGCATTCCTTGTGGCTTGCGGTCTGTCGACGTCATAGTCTAATCGTGAGAACCGCTTGTTGCTATGTGAACTTGCTGGGAAAGTTTAACCGCATTCACATATATATATATACACTCATTCAAATTCAAATTTATATATTTTTCTTCTGTAAAAATATTCTGGATTTACTTTCAAAATAGCGTTTATACCATAATCCGGTCTGAAAGAACCAAAACCCAACCCGAAATCGATTTAAACCCGAAAACATTAGAGTCAACCCGATCTGAACTTGACCCATAGTAAAAGAAAATAAGACGAAAAAAAATTCAGAGCCAGTCGACCAGTGTTCGCGTACGATTGGGTTATTCAGCTTAATGTACGATTTAAGTTCCAAGATATCGAACGGTATTCTTCGTTTTTCTGTAAGAGTAAAGAATCTTTTTGAAAATGTCGGTAACTTGTACCGGAATGGTCGGTAATTTGTACTAGAATTTGTATTGGAATATGATAATCATGTACAGATGCTCGTCAGAATGAAGAATCTTCTATAATTAATTAAGTGTAGCATTTATTGGGAATATATACATACATTGTTTCATTTTTGAGTACCTGAATTAGAATACTTGAATTTTTCATTCATCTAGGAATCACAATGAATTTCTAAAGTTCTGTATAATCCGGCATATAATGCACATCTCTAATTTGAGACTACAGATTTTTATTTTTCAGTATATTCGTCGTATTACGCGCACTACCCACTTTGCAAAGTAAACTTAATGAGATATGTAACATTAAAATACAATAAAGAGCATTGGAAAGTACAATAACTTGGTAGGAACACAAATAAATAATGAGAACATTCGAAGCCAGAATATGAGATGTCGTGAAGCCCATTTGTCTACCTGAATCTTCTTCGTTTCACTGAAATACCCCGATCGCGAAATCCTATATTAAAAACTTTGGGAAACGTTAAAAGCGCAATTGCTCGTTACCTAATATAATTTTTAAAGTACGGTTTTTACCATCAGAATGCAGAAGTCAGATGCCGATGATGTGTGTTTTTTAAAATTATCTCCTTAAATTTGAAGTACTTAAAAAAATCCCTACAAACTTTGAAATTTTATCATCTTCTTAAAAATACTTAAAAACTTACGGAGACTATTTTTAAAAACGCACATCGTCAGCATCTGACGTCTACTTTCTGATAATGAATCGTATTTTAATCATTACCTTAGGTAATGAGTAATCGCGCTTTTCCTAGACTGAGTAGTCCCTCCCGGACAGTAAAGTAAAGTAAAGTAAAGTAAAGGTTAACAGGGGATTTCGTGATCGGGGAATTTCAGTGAAGCGGCCCCTTAAAGCGTTTGTAATCATCTAGTCTCTTCTTAACTCCTTAATGACGACCGCCACTTATACGTGCCGTATAAGGTACGTACAATCCTTTTCCTATCTGTATTTTAAAATGGAAATTTCTTTCTTAATTAATAGCCGAATTTCTGCGGTTAAATTAGACAAAGATTTTTTCTTTAAAATACTAGTGCCAAAAGATTAAAAATTGTGTACGGAACATTCGTCGCGAAGGAATCAATTTTTAATCTTACATTTTTATACCCACCGTATAACGCGCACTTGTAAGTTTTGATCAGTTTTCTATATACGCCAGAATGTACGGAATGTCAAAAAGATCCACGTTGGAGGAAGGAAAATAAAAGTATTGAGGATTCTCTTGACTAATTTTTCTATGCCGATGCAGCTGAAATATTTTTATATTTATCTCCTCTCGATTTTGGCATTTGAACATAGAGTAGGTTCAAATGTATCAATTAAAATTAACTTCATAATAATTAAACAAAAATAAGAAAAAATATTTTTATGACAAAACTCGGATACAAGCAATTAATTGAATTATAGAGAGATAGAAATATTATAAGAAGGTGCGTATCTCTTGAGCCGATTTGAAACAGCGTACAAAAATGCTCGAAAGCCTTTTCTAGAAGAAATATGAGAAGAGGCAATATGATGTTTAGTATCGGCTTTGTTTGATTGTATCGCCTTTAAATTAATTTCATTAGGGAGATATATTGCGAAGGGTATGACGCGATTTCTCGTGTTCGTTCAGGTAAAACTTTAGAAACTTTACCCAGCCTCCCCGCTTTAATAAAACTTAATCTAACCTGCAATTTACATGTTCAACATTCTTAAGTTGGTTGTAAGGGAGTAAGCTGACTACTAGACTAATCACAGTGAGACTAAACGTCTTTTTAGTAATAAAATGAGTTAGATTAACCATTTAGCATAAATTCATTCATTTATTCTGTGGTAAACATTTCTTTCTTTCTTCCTTGTAACTTTCTTTCTTTCTATTCACCATTAAAGTCAAAATATACTCGTGCCCATATATGTAACACATTTGTGTTTCTTCCCAACAGCACGTCGCTCTGATCTCAAACCCGTTCGCCCAGATGTGCCCTATGTGCCACAAGAGCTTCGTCAACGCCGAGTCGCTCATGGAGCACATGCAAATGATGCACAAGACTGGCAACAGTTTAGCCATAACCACGAGTAAGTAACTTGTTTTACTACATGCAATCCTTACTGACACAAATCTCCAGCCATACAATTGTAGAAAAAAATTGGTCTAAAGCTTGATCAGATTGGGAATTATCCAAAACTTTAACCGCTGCATGAATTTTTTCTTGAGGGAGGAGGGAGCAGTTAGTTAATGAAGGGTTGGTAACCGTTTGATGGGAAAAATTCACATAACTCTGTGAAAGTTCAATCAGCAAACGAGTTGGGTTGATTATTGACGGCCAATTATCTACACTAGGGATATAGGCCCGGGGGGAGTGCCCTTCGTGGGGGTCTTTCTAAGGGAACCTAATCCGTATTTACGCATGGATAAATCCACGGCTCGAAGAAAACAACGAAAACTCCGAACGATTAGGCCGACGGGCGCGATTGGGATCGAACCCAGCACCTCCCGTCTACCAGCTTCGAGAGCACAACCTCTCTGCCACTGGTGGGGCCAATCAGCAAACGAAACAGCTGTCTTAATAACCCAGCTCCGGCTATTACGGTATTGGTCTGCTAAGCAGAGCCCTGAAGCATTTCCCATTTGAAGAAAAACAAGTTGCAGGTAATGTGTAAACGTTATGGTAATGTGTAGTACAAAAGGTAATTTGTAAAAGTTATGGTAATGTGTAATACAAAAGGTAATTTGTAAACGTTATGGTAATGTGTAATACAAAAGGTAATTTGTAATACGAAAACCTTATCACATGGAATTTTCAGAGCAATACGGGTAGATCGAGATGTATTGAGTTCACATAGCAGGTTAAAGCGGTTTTGGACTTGGATTCTTGTTCAACACCTTAATCAACCGCACTTTTTAAAGTTGATAAAAGATTAATCTGACTCATAATTTTCTATTTTTTAAGATTTTAACTGACAAAATAATTTTATATCTTGTTTGATCCTTCAATTTAGCTTAAATCCTCAATTAACATTGATATTTGGAGTTTTTAGAGTTAATAGGGGAAAGGATCGTACTGTGTAATAATTTTGAAAATTTTTGATTTTATTTAAAAAAATAATATTGGACTACCAATTAAGACTTTGGTTTAACTCAAGTCCTTGATTAACATCAACCTTTGGAATTTTTAAGAAGACAGCTTATTTTATAGTATTATAATTTTAAATGAAATATAACTTCTTAACATTACAGAAATGTTTACCTTCATCACTTTCTTCAACAGATAAAAATATTAAGGATTACCGCAAACGTAGAAAGCATGTGTATTTAATGACAGACATACTGCCTACTTTCGGGTTTGTTCACATCATCGAGCTTCTTTTTAAAGTACATAAAGACTTTGTGAATCTCAGAGTGCTTAAGCAGAAAACGTATAACTTTAATAGTTTTAAATGAACAACTTCGTGAAGTGATTTACATATTGTCTATTGGTCGGTCTACTGGGTTGCCTGGAAAGCTCTGCGCGTTCTTTCGTGATATTTTGAGCAAACAAAAAATGAAAAAGTCAAGTCTTGATATTTTAAAGTATGAACAGTTTTCTCCCCCGTCCGAATATGGTTTCAAGGCCATTTAAGTTTTTTTTCTGCGGAGATCATTTGCAATGAAAAAACAGTTATTGTTGCCATTTGAATGTTTTTAATTTTTGTCACTATACCGTAACACTATAATCATAACTGTGAGATCTGGGAGTTTTTTCACCCTATTTTCGAGCGCATACCTTAAAATATCTGCATCCACGTTTTCACCTCGTTTCCTTGATCGGTGCGATCGCTAGGAGCTCATATATCGCCAGAGTTTTTTTTTTTTTTTTTTTTTTTTTTTTTTTAATGACCAACCTGTATTTTTCCAGTATTAAAATGAAAATTCTGGTCAGCTTTTCTTAAAAAATCCCTTTTTTACACCAGCACTTTGGCTAAAACTGATTGAGGTCTAAATGCGCACATACAGGCACATTCTTTTAATGTAACCTTTTAAAGAAGCTTTACCAAACACAAATTTCACATTAATAAATAAATACTTTCAAATCGCCATTTCGAGTAAAGTCTTCAATTTTTGAACTTTAGAAGAATTAAATGTGGTTAGATTTTAATGTATTAATGTACAGAATCTGTACAGAATACCAAAACTTAATTGCGCAATCAATAACATCTGGTAATCAATCCCCAATACGGTTATAAAAAAAAAAAATTAAGAGGAATTCCTGGACAATAAACTTCCGAGTCAAACTCTAAAGCAATTATATCTAAATTTTATTTATTAGATAAATTTCTTTCAAAAGTTTTGCGCAGTTTTAAAAAGTGATATTTGCTAAGTTACCTTTAAGCTAGTTTAAGCAAAAGAAGCATTCTTTATAGCGCATCTGACTGACGAGTATCACTATAGCGTGTTTCTACTCATTACTACTAAGATACTACTAAGATAGCAAAAACATAATTCTCAAAATCTACCCTTAACTGAAATAGCTGGGTTTTAACTTGGCTCTTTGAAAGTGACTATATAAGATTTTCTATTTTTTCCCAGTAATAAAACAAGAATTCCTGTCCCTTTTCTGCAGAAGATCTCACAGGAAATATACACATTACGACATTATCGCTAAAATTGGTTAATACCCAAATCCAAAAGCGTATACACCTTATTCTTATGTAACCTTTTAGCAATGCATTAAACAAAATGTTTAATTGATGAAGTAAACACAAATTTCACATTAGCAAATAAATACTTTCAAAACGAATCTCTAAAGGCTTCCAAAAGAAGTTCATGAATAAAAGTACACATCTTCAAGAAACTATTTTTTGAACCGTAGAATAATTAAATGTGATAAGGTTTTAATGTATTAAGAATCTGTACAAAAACTCCTAATTTAACAAAGCTCAATCTAGCAGCTGGTGATCGATTCTCAACACAGCTGTAAACATTTTTAAAGAGGAATTCCTACACAATAAACTTCCAAATCACGCGCGAGGGCAATCGATACGCAAACAAAAGACGAAACTGATCACGAACATCCCATCCTTTGACACTCCACACACACCACTCTGAAAATTTTATCTCTATAGTTGTTTTATGTCGCCCTTCAGCGTGCTATATGCTTACTAGGGCTGAATTATTTATCAATACATCGGTCAAATATTGATATTTTTTAAATATCACAATACGATATCTGAACTTTGACTCAGCCGATATATCCCAATAACAATACTGTTGGCATGCATGAGACAAATTAAACCCAGTATCGGTGAATATTTATACACTAATTAATTTTTCAGCAGAGCTGAAATTACGCTGTAAATTAATGAAATACAAAGAACGTGAATTATCACTTTACTAAACACCGTACAACCATTAGACCATTTGTCTCATGCATGCCAACGGTATTGTGCTCATGATTGACTTTCCATCTTGTGCTGCGTGTTTGTAGCCTTGCCATATAAGAGTGAGAGAATGCTAGACTGGATGTCGTCTGGATAGCTTAATTGGTAAAGGACTTGGTGAGCTATACCAAGGGATCCGGGATCGAACCCCGGTCTGGACATTTTTTCACTCTAATGGTTGTACACTGTTTAGTAAAGTGATAATTCACGTCCTTTGTATTTCATTAATTTACAGCGTAATTTCAGCTCTGCTGAAAAATTAATTAGTGTATAAATATTCCCCGATACTGGGTTTAATTTGTCTCATGCATGCCAACGGCATTGTGCTCATGATTAACTTTCCATCTTGTGCTGCGTGTTTGTAGCCTTGCCATATAAGAGTGAGAGAATGCCAGACTGGATGTCGTCTGGATAGCTTAATTGGTAAAGCACTTGGTGCGCTATACCAAGGGATCCGGGATCGAACTCCGGTCTGGACATTTTTTCACTCTAATGGTTGTACGCTGTTTAGTAAAGTGATAATTCACGTCCTTTGTATTTACTGAATAACACTTTCGCTACTGAATAATACTAATCGCGCGTTCCTTGTTTGGCTGCTGTGATTGGTCCAGACATATTAAGATAGCTCTCGGCTATTGATATGTCCTGTCCAACAAGATGAGTTTGAATATGTGTTGGTTATTGTGTAGTATTGATATTGTTTGCTAGAATGCGGTTTATCGGACTGGGAAGGAATTTGTATCTGCGCTTAAAATGAGTGTCTCTTTTGGTTGCCCCGTTCATAAAAAAAAGCACTTTAAATACATTGATAATTTTTACGGTGAATCTCATTAGGTTATCGAAATTTAACTTATTGCTTATTCTCATGGATTTTATTAGGAAATTAAATTTCTGAACGGGGAAAGAGAGATGTCTATCAGTTATTCAGCGAAGAAGACTTTCTTTTTTCAATGAGAGATACATTAAATAATTTAAACACTATCAGATAATAATTAAGACAAAAAAATTGAAAAAAAGTTACATGGTTGCCATGATTAAATTCTGTCGTAAATCGTAAGCTTCTCAAAATACGTGATATTTAAAAAAATTCTTAAATTCATATTTTTAGTCATCCAAGGTAATCCTTTGCTAAATTAAAAATAAGAAACGCTAATGATCATTAATAAAATGAATTTTTCAGGATGGAGTGATTTATTTATGCCAAGATTAAATGAAGGATGTATGACGAAAGGATTGTGATGTACCGATAGTTTGGCACGGACCCATTTCGTGTACAGAATAAACTAAATCAGGCTCAGTCCCTTCAAACTCTATTTGAACCAAGTAAAACAATGTTTGATATTTTTAACCAATAATTATATTCTATGAAACGAAATGAGGACAATTTTGAATTTCCTTTTATCAAATGTGCTTTTTAATCATATCATAGTGGTGAAAATGAGACTTAAAGAAAAAACGATTAATAGAATAAAATGAGAATAATAGAGGAAATACTATCTTTAAAGAAAAGCTTTATGAAAGTAATGCTAATGCAGATAGTTACTAAACAATTAATTTATTTTCTTTTAAATATTTTGTTTTAAAAAATATGAAAAATAAAAATTATGTTCTATGAGCAAATAGATATAAAAATTTTAATTCATTGCATTCAACTAAGTTTTGCGTTTAAATTGCTGATACTATATCATTTATCTTCAAAAAACAACAAATGCTCTTACTCTCTCTCCCCTTCTCTTTAAATTAGTACCGCGATGTATCAGCAATATCAATATTAACTTGTTGATATATTGTGATATTAAATTTCTGACATCGTCCAGCCCTAATTCCTCCATTGTATTACCTGTAGCAGTGCCGTTACCCTACTGTCAAGATTTCGAACTATTTTTTTACACCACACAAAATTCCTTATATCGATGAATATCAATCTGCTAACCATAATCTTTCCGACGCATAGATAATTTTTTATCGAATTTTGCTTTTACTCGGGCTTTTGAAATACCCGGTATATTCCTCCGGGGTAGCCCGGTATATACCCATTATAGAAGTGTTTGAACTCTTGCAAAGCAACTTTATAACAATTTCAGATATTTTTTGGTTTTTAAGCAAGAAAATCTAGTTACAAAATCCCTCCTTGAAAACATTCAAATTGCAAGATGATGGCTAAAATTGATTATGGCCTAAATGCTTACGCACACACACACACGCGCGCATAACCCAAGCGCATTCTTCCAATGTAACCTTTAAATTATTAATTGCCAAACAAAAATTTTACGTTAGCAAAATTCCTTTCAATCGTATTTGAACTAAGGCCAGTGAGTATTCCAAAAGAAGTTCCAGAATTAAATATATATATATATAAAACATCGTTGAAAGTAAATTAATTAAGTGTGGTGATATATGTGTACAAAAACTACCAAATAACAAAGCTCAACAGCACAATCAATAGTATCTCGTGAGCGATCCCTGTAAAAGATTTTTAAGGAGGAATTCCTATACAATAAACTTCCGAATCAAATGCAGAAGAAATAAATATTCAAATAGAAAATGAAATCGATCGCGAACATTCCACCCTTTGATATACGTATATACACACACTACTCCGAAATTTTATCTCTATAGTTGTTTGACGCCATACTCTCAGTTTTATATGCATACTACACCTCCATGGCGTTATCTGCAGCAACACCATCGCCCTCTATCGTCGAGAGTTTGAACTAATTTTTTCGGGTCATACAAATTACGCTTTCGATTAGTATTAATTTACAAATCGCAATTCTCTCTGAATTATATCTTTTTTTTAATCGATTTTTACTGTTGCTCCGGACTTTTGAAACACCAAGTATACCAATTCAAGTTTCTGACGTCGAACCATGCAAAGTACCTGTGTAACAGTTTCAGATGTTTTTCAAGTATTTAAACAAAAAATCAGGTCACTTTTTTTTTTTTTTTTTGCACATTCAAAATGCAGCGGAGTGGTTAAATCTGGTTGAGGGCTAAATGCGTACATACATACATGACACGCGAAGATTCTTTTAATGCAAACTTTTAATAATGCATTGCCAAACACAATTTCACATTAGCAAATAAATACCTTCCAAAAGTATTCTAACCCTTAAGAATTCGAAAAAAGTTCCTGAATTAAAAAAAAAAATGTTAAATGTGATGTGATTTTAATGTATTAAGCACCTGTACAAAAAACTCCTGAGTAACAAAGCTCAACAGCGCAATCAATAGCATCTGGTGATCGATCCCCAACACGGCTGTAAAAATTTTTAAGGAGGAATTCCTGGACAATAAACTTCCGAATCAAACACGGGGGCAATCGATACGCAAACAAAAGACGAAACTGATCACGAACATTCCATCCTTTGATCCACATATACACATCCTACTCCGAAAATTTTATCTCTATAGTTGTTTGACGCCGTACTTCAGAGGATATCACGGCTTAGCAAAAGGTTATGAATACCCGGTTACCAATAAATCAATGGTTGTCGTGTTCGTTTAAAGATTCAGCATTTCGTTTTCGGATTGTTTCCGTGAGCGAAAATTGAATGATATACTAAAGATTTATCGGTGAGTTACAAGCAATTAAATAAAAGAGGAGGGATATCGGGAAAATTTTGTAATTGCAGAGTATTATGTATAATGCGTTTGAAGGCGATCGCGAGCGGGGGAAGGTTTTATTTTTAATCAGAAAACTCCCCCAAAATCTTATGCGTTTACGTGCGATTGATAACGGAAGATTCATTAATCGAAAATGCTGACGGAATTATGTTTGCGGGAAAATTGGGTGAAAAATTTCTGTTTGTAATTTTGCTTAAATTAGGGGTAGATTTAATGAAGCTGTTTGATATAAAACAGCTAAAGACAAAGTTGTGTTCGCTAAAGATGTATTATCCACGTCTATAAATGATTATATATACCGGTAATATCGTTTATGTTCAAAATATGAAACTAATGGCAAACACTATGATCTATAAATTGTAGTTGGCATTCATAAAGTTCAGCATCTTTTCTTGTAATGGCACCTCGTAAGCTATAAGCAACTACTCAGAAATATAAAATTTGAGAATATTACAAATTCACAAATATTAATCATATTTAGTTATAAAGGATTATAATTTACAAATACTTACTTTCACCTGAAGAAGAGATGTATCCTTCTTCGAAACGTGATCCTATTGCCAATAATGGCGACGTTCGTTTAGAGATTCAGCCTTTCGTTTTCGAATTGTTTCCTTGAGATAAGATTTGTATGATATACGAAAGATTTATCGGTGAGTTATAAGCAATTAAAGAAAAAAGGAGGCATACCGCAAAATTTTGTAATTGCTGAGTATTATATACAATGCGCTTGAAGGCGATAACGAGTGGGGGAGATTTTATTTTTAACCAGGAACTCTCCGAAATCTTATACGTTTATACACGGCAAGTAATACGCGCAAATGGAAACGAAAGATTCACTTATCGAAAATGTTGACAGAATTGTATTTGCGGGAAAACGAAATAAAATATTTCCATTTGTAATTTTGCTTAAGGGTCCGCTTCATTGAAACTCCCCGATTGCTAAATCCCATGTTAACCTATAGGAAAACTTAAATACGCGATTACTCAATACCTAATATAATTATCGAAATACGGTTTACACCATCAGAAAGTAGACGTCAGATGCCGGCAAGGTGCGTTTTTAAAAATTTTCCCCTTAAATTTTGAGTATTTTTAAGAAGATAACAAAATTTCATCAAATGGAAGTATCAAAGTTTATAAGAATTTAAGTACTTAAATTTAAGGAAACGTTTTGTTAAAACGCACCTCGTCGGCATCTGACGTCTATTTTCTGATGGTGAAAACTGTATTTTGATAATTATATTAGGTAAGGAGTAATCACGCATTTAAGTTTTCCTGTAGGTTACCATGGGGTTTAGCGATCGGAGGAGTTTCAGCGAAGCGGCCCCTTACATGTGGGGTACATTTAATGACGTTGTTTGATATAAAACAGCTAAAGACAAAATTATGTACAGTCGACTCTCCCTAGTTTTAACTTGAATGATTCGAAATATTAGTAGTTAATGCGAACGTAAATTTATTCCCCTTGAAAGTCGTGGTCAAACCAATGTAAAAAAATATTATATAATTTCAATTTTCTTAAAATTACTTTGATTAGCTCTATTAATCTTGTATTGTAATGTCTAGTGCATTTACTGATAAGTAAATGCATAATCCCATTTTATTTTCCTCTTCACAGTGAGAACATGTATTAGGAAAATGTAGTTTCTAGTTATTAGTGTTCATTTATGAAGAAGAAAAAACATGCTACGTAAATTTTATTTATCAGTACAGTTGTCGAGACTTTCGCTCTACTACCTTTGAGATTACTTTCTAATACTTTTTCTTATTAATTTTGAATTAACTGCTATTTTTAATCAATTGACGTGTTTTAACGAAATGTGAGTGTACTATGTCAGAAACCTGTTCAAAAACCTTTTGAATGATACCTCATTCACCTCTGTTTGTTTTGTATATGCATAGAAAAAGGGATGTTAACCTCAAAAATAATATATAATTGTTGCTTTGCTATTATTAAATAACAACAATAAATTGTTTTAACCAATAAAGAAAATTTGGATATTTTTTTTAACCTCAGTAATAACCCGAGAGGCAATGTCAAATTTTAGCAACCAATTTTAGCGTCGATAATTTTGCTATAAATTGTAGATAAGATGTTACAGATAAATAAACTGTCAGTCAGTGGGAAGTGGTGTCATAAAAACATCACATACCCCGCTGGAATGTGAAATGAATGGCAACCCGATTACTGATGGTTTCTCCGAGTCGGGGTAACATCAGTAATTGGATAGCCAATCATTTCATATTATAGCAAGATGTGCGATATTGCTATGGAAACACCTCCTGCTGGTGTGAAAGCTGACTGGCAGTTTCATTACCTGTCCCATAAACTAAAATTAAGCTCGTGCACTTAAAGTAAATATTGTGAGCAAGTAGATTTGTTTTATGAAATATTTTTGTTTGTTTGTTTTTCTTTTCGGAACACGTGAAAGATCTTTAAGATATTATTTCTGTTATTTAATGGTTTTTCTTCCTAGATTGTATTTAAAATTCAAATTTTGGTTCATTTCAATATTTTATGTGTCTCCTTAGACTCTCAAATTAAAAAGAATTCGATGTATTAATCGCTTCTATATAAATGAGGAGAGAAGAAAAAGGAAATGCTGGCTAGAGGCAAGATATGAAATTGATGCAGAAAACACTTTATGGTGCTGAACTTTTATATAATTGACCTTCTACTCCAAATATCCATGGTATTTCGGTATAAGAGCTTGTAATTTACAAATACTTACTTTAACCTTGAGAAAAAAATTATAAGACTTCCTCCTACGATGTACATTTATTTGTTGTGCTTGTATGGCGTATTTATACAGTTATTAAAATATGAAATCTGGTTATGTCTTTCGTCTGTCTGAAGCAAAAAATCTTTTGAAACGAAGTAGTCTTTTAAAAAGTTTTATTTAAAATTTTGAAACTTTCAGTTCAGTATCGATAATTCGGGTCACTTTCATTTTAAAAGTCCTGAGCCCTCCCATAGTAATATGGTCAAAAATTGTAGATGCTTAACAAAATTCCTTCCTCCCACTATTTTCTGACGAACACTAACTGATTATCTTGTCATTTTTGTGTTTCATATACGAGGTGAGTTCGGAAAAAAAACCCGCCGTTGTAGTGCGGCACTGGTAGTAAGTAGGCGGAGCTCGGCCATTTCTACTTCGGTGTGATCTCTGACTCAGTAACTAGGAGGATAGAAAAGAGTGGAGTAGACATATCAATCTTCCTCTGCAGTACGTTTTGAAGCCGGAAAACGAGTCCTTTTCCCCCTCTCCTGTGTCCGCTATATTTGTCTTTGACCGATAGCAGTCCAGTCAGCAGTGTCCAATGCAAGACGTGATCAAATATGGCAACCGCAAGAGGGGTGTAGGAACAGCTTCAAGTGACATCCTTTATGACTACTCCATCTATTGGATCCTCCTTGCTCAGTCAGCATCTAGCTGTGACAGTATGAACCTCGTTCTTTCGCTCATTCGCTTGTTATAACCTCAAAACATGAATGATGCAATAGAAAATCTCACTAAATGTGAAGTGAATGCTGTAATAACATTCCTTTGGGAACAAAAAATTTCAACAGTAGACATTCATCGTCAGTTCAACTCATCGTTGTCATCATCCCGACAACGCTCGTCCTCACACTGCTCGAAAAACTCAAGAGCTTTTTAATCAATTCAAATGGGACGCTTTTGATCATCCCCACTTACAGCCCGGACTTGTCTCCGAGTGATTTTTATTTATTCTTTCACGTGAAAAAGTGGCTTGCGCAGCACTACGATGACGATGATTAACTTCAAAATCTCGTGAAAGTTTGGCAGCCAAATTTTATGAAGAAGGAATTTGTAAATTAGTGAAACGCTGTGACAGATGCTTAAACTTAAATGGCGACTATGTTGAAAAATAGTGAAAAGCTGTAGTTTTAAGACGTAATAAAATATTTTTTTGCTGTCCAGGTTTTCTATTTAAAGCCAAACGGAGGTTACTTTCCGAACTCGATTCGTATCTCTGTAAGATTTAATTTTTTACAATTGATTATTGTTTGCTAAGTCAATGTTTCTAATGTTTTCCGTATTTCTTTCTTTTTCAGACAAGAGTGTTTCAGATGTCCCTCTGTCACTTTCTTTTGCAGCCAAACGTCGAACAAGTAGTCACCAATGTCCGCTGTGCGGAAAGACTTACGTGAATGAAGGTTCACTACGGAAGCACATCGCTTCCCACCAAGATCCCACGTCTGCGCTAACGGGCATGCCGGGGCTGCAGGGTCCACCTCTAAGAATGTGGCCCTGCAGCTCATGCAGTACTGTGTTCACACAGGAGGCAGGTCAGTGTCCAAATATGACATGTTGTTCAAACTTTAAAAAATGTAATGTTAGGTTAAGGGTTAATTGTTTTAAAAATATATGATTTCAAATACAAATATAATGAAAATTTCCCCTTCAAATCATTTTTCTTGAAACTCTGAAAATATGTTACAAGATTTGTTTACAAGATAGGTTACAAAATACGGGCATGCCGGGGCTGCAGGGTTCACCTATAAGAATGTGGCCCTGCAGCTCCTGCAGTACTGTATTAACACAGGATGTATGTCAGCGTATAAATACGACATGCTGTTCAAACTCAAAAATTGTAATGTTAGGTAAAGGGTTAATTTTTTTTTTTAAAGTATGTCTCCAATTACGAATTTAATGAAAAATTCACATTCCAAATTATTTTTCCTGAAGCTCTAAAAATGCAACATTAGCCATTATTGCTAAATAATTTAAAGGTAACAAATCATCTAAATTGAAATTAAAGTTTTCTGAATTTTAACTTTGATGATGTGGTATTTTCGAAAACGACGCGGTAAAGATGGAGTAATAACGTGTATATCGTGTTCTTACACAGAAAATATTTAGCAGAAAACAACAGACGTAATTAATCCATATTCGTTAACTGCTGAATATATTAATGAATCGAAGATGTGAATACAGCAGATTATAGTCCTGGTTAACCTAGGAGATTATCTAAACAAAGTCTGAAATTTAATCTTCGGTGCTAAAGTCTCTGATTAACAACTCTATAGCTGTATTCTTTTAGAAGTATCGTTGCTGGGGAAGGTTTCTCGCCATAACACATGAAGCGTGTTTATACTAAGATCATTTATTGATTTCCTACTCAGAGGAAAATATGTTGTTGACAATTTTTAAATAAATTTGATACTTCAGTTAAATAATTCAAATGCTTATTTCTGGAAAGATTTCTGATCTGCTATTTATAACTTATTTTCTCATCGCTTATAATATCATTTCAACTTGGAATAATGATCATCGTCTTTTGTAATTGATAGACAATTTTATTATTTTTTTAAATATGTATGATAATAACATAAGTCAATAAACTAATGTTTATTTAGTATATTTGATTATTTTCAGTATAAACGTAAAGACTGAATTAAGAAGTTATGTTATATATATATATATATATATATATATATTCTCACAACAACGACACTGTTTATTTAAGAATGAGTAATTATTAATACTAAGTACTACTTACTTAGTAGTTAATACTTTGTGTTATTATCAATTATACTCAATAATTTATTCGAATGATCCGTTTTAGATCCACGGGACAAGAATAAGATAACGGTGCAAATATGTATCTTTTATTTATAACTACGTATATCTGATAAGTTTGAGTCACTTTTTGGACATAGATATTCGTACTGGATTAGCACCCACTTTAACGCTTTGCAGGCGGGAGACTGTGATCACAGTCCTCAATGGAATAAATGTTGAAAGCGGACTGTAATCCCAGTTGCGTGATTATTATTCTGAATTCATACCAGAAAATTCTGAATAGTAATTTATTTTAAATTATTCGTGGAATGTCTATCGTTATGTAAAGTAAAAATAAGTATTCAAACTTTGGTAGGAATTCGGAATTTCTGAATTAAAAAATCCGCCAAGTTTTGCAACAAGTTATTAGATTATTCTTGTAGTGATCGCAAACTTTCATATGTTGACATGCCGTCGAAAAGACTAATATTTTTCTCCGTGCTATGACAAGTAAAACACTAAAAATTCCATTCTTGTACGATCAAACCTCACCGAGTTATGATATTTTAAAGTTTGTGAAAATTTGGAGCTTTCCGGCGCTAAAAAATCGTCTGTCTAATTTTTAGTGCTAGAAAGCCTTAAAATTTCATGTTATTGAAAGTATCAAAACTCCGTGAGTTTTGAAGAATAGGATTTTTATTAATGTACTTATCAGAACACGTAGAAAAGTTTTCTATATATAAATTGTAACACCCAGGGATTGTATGAAAGTTTAAACACTTTCGAAATTTACATTGTCTACGTATCTCCAACAGGACAATATTCACTTATGAAATTGGTGGTACTGTAAATAATCAACTGGATGAGAATAGAAGGAAAGCTGGTCAAACGTGGAAAATGTGCATAAAATGGTAATAATACCTTCTGAAAGTGGTGGTAAACGGTCAGTTGAAAGCGATCAGTGAGTATAGAAATTTGTGTGCGATCCAGTTTTGAATTTTGCAAAATCTTAAATTACATATGACGAGCGCAAGTCTCTTGTGGGACAAAAATAGTAACAGAGGATAGTGACATTGTTTTAATTAAAAAAAGAAAATAAATAAATAAAATAAAACGCATTTGTACGTATCAATTGCCTAGCAGTGATTCAGAAGCTGGTTATTAAGTTGGTTCACATGCGTTATAACTGGATTTGCCTGTTACACGTTCAAAACCCTGAAAATACCACTCGCGTAACAAAGTGCAAAATCTAATTAGCCCTATTGTACACAAAATGTTCATGTAAGGACCACGCAATATTCAAAAGTAAATGAAGACTATAGCTGAGCGCCATAGTAGCTCAATTGATAGAATAATTATTTCCAGAGAAAAGTTGTCGGCTTGGGCAGAAGCAGTACAGAGGTTCTTGAATTTTGAAATCCCTCAGCTGATTGGAGTAAGACCATGTGAAAGCTTTTAAAATCTGAAATGTGAAATTTATACGCAAAACAAGCTCACCGGAAAGGAAAGAAATTAGCAGAAATAATTTAAAAAATTTGTATTAAGGGGACCAGTAAGGTTTGAAATACCGAAAATTGACTGAAGTTTGATCGTGCATTAAGAAGCCTGTAGATAATTTACACTATTACTATTCTTCTTGCATTTATTTATTTATGTTTTATAGAAATAAACAAATATTTTCAAAATTGTAAAAAACAATAACAAAAGGTTTAATGTACGATAAATTTAATCTTTCAAAACTAGTTTTACCAAGATTTTGAAGTCTAGGTTTCATATTTTTGAGGCGTCATTTCTTCTTTATTTTGTTTATAGTAATTGTACCTGAAACAAAATATATACGCTTTCCAGAGTTTCTAAAGTTTTCCAATTCGTTCCGTTTTTAACTTCAAATATTTTCAAAAACAAGACAATTTTTACATATTTTGATTGACATATCGCTTTGCAACAACAAAGTAAGCCCAAAACAAAACAAATATATAGTAAAAAATTACTATATATTTTTTTTTCCTTTGAAATCATGGTTTGAACAGTGTTGCTAGTGGGCTACTATTTTTAAATTCAGTTTTCTTGATTGCCACCAGTTTTTTGATAAAGTAAAATTCGCCTTATCGACAGGTTAAAAAATGCGAAAACAAGGCAAATTACACCATTTAAAAAAAAAAAATAGTACCAAGCAAGCAATCTAAATTTTAAAAAAAAGTATTCTACTGGCAACACTGGCTTTGAATGGGTTTTATAACAGGTCTTCACTTTTAAATGTGCACTTTTCAGGAACTATGGTGTAAAAACGATAATATTTAATGAATGATGAACCGATCAATTTTCGAATTATGCCTAGGTATCGAAAATTGAATATAGGAGGTCGGTAACAGCTGTTTTTGATCACAATAACCATAATCGCATTAAGCGGCATTTGCGGCATGATGCTCGAAAATTCGTAGTTACAAATTACAACTATTATTTACTTACATGTGTGTAGAAGATTTTGACGTGCGTATAAGGTGATCTAATGTCCGCATGTTCCTGATTATTGTTTCATTTATAGGTCTGCTGCACCATATGGAGGCGATGCGTACAGATCCTAGGCATCAATTTGCTGCACAATATTTGCTGAGCCGCGCTGCTGCAGAGAGACGCATGAAAGATCCCTCTGACCCATCCTGTTCTGGTATACCACCCACTTCATCGGCTGCTGAGCAGCACCACGCTCACTTGCAACAACAACAGCAGCAGCAGCAACAGCAGCAACAACTAAGTAATATGATGAACATCATGCCACCGCCACCCCAACAGCAACAGCCACCACCATCACAGCAACAACAACAACAAAATCAGCAACAACCGCAGCGTATGACCAGTAACAATAGTAACAGCAGCAATTGCTGCAGTTCCGATTCAGAAACAGATCCAAACACTAGCCCGAGAGCTCAAAAATCGGATAGTCTTCAACAGCAGCAATTGCAACAACAGCAGCAGCAGCAACAACAGCAGCAGCAGCAGCAACAACAACAGCAACAGCAGCAGCAAGAGCAGCAGCAACAACAACATTATACGAACATGCTCCATTAACGATAGTTGGACGTTAATCGTATGCATGTACTACTGCTGCCATTTTAAGAACTGTAATATTACACATGACGAAGATTTACATATATTTATAATATATGTATAAATACTTATTGATAGCTCATGGCATCCTCATTTATACACTTTTTTCCAGGTATCCGGCACAGTTGTAAGCCGTTTCATTCATGCTCACAATAAGTTTCTAAAGTACATTGTTTTAAAAATTATTTAAAATACTTACTATTTTCTGGTGACGATACTTTAAAAATTTCTCCATGCAGCTTTAAAAAGATATGAAACGTTATTTTTTTTAATCAAATTGTTAAATTACTTCACTATTGATATAATTTATTATTTCCGTTCACACTGTTTTTCGTTTTTATTTTTTCATATATATTTGTGATTAATATTATTTTTCTCTGTATGTATATTTTATATATTTTATGTTTAACAAATTGTTTTTCTCAGAAATTTTAAAAGTAATCTATTTGGGATTGTGTAATATGTGTATAAACAATATTTTATTTCTCAGTTTTATTTCTGAATCTCTTTTTATGCAATCCTTTTTATTTCGTTTTGTTCAGTATGTATTTCTATGGTAGGAGAGAGAGAGAGAGTAACATTTAACTTTCAGCTAAAAAAATTATTTTTTAAATAAAAATATACGACATTTTTATGGAATTTCTTAATGTAAATGCGTGTGGAATAAAAATAAACATTTGATAATATTTTGCGTTAAATAACTTATTTTAACGGAAATTTCGTTTTAGTTTATTATCGATAATTAGAGCATATTTATTAGATGAAACGATTACACTTTTATAAAGCATTTGGACAGCTAAAATTATGCATAAAAGCTTTTTTCATTTTTTTCAATTTTCATTACAATGCATATAAATTTTGAAAAATATTTTACATACTGTTTTATCATCAAATTTAATTTAATAAGATATTATAAAATGTTTTTTTTTTCTTTTATTAAGCTAAAATTTGTGTTAAGTATCACATTAAATTAAAATGTATTTAAATATTTTTTGAATTTCAAATATACATTTGTATTTAAATATTACTTAATTATTTAAAAGAGTTGGATAAATGTTCTCTTGAAGCGTCGTATTTCCGTTCTTTCAAAATGTGGAATTACTCATTATCATTATCATTTGTGTTAAATTGTATAATTTATTGTTTTATCATTTAGTTTGTGTGTTTTAGAATTTATATATTTCAAGGTATGCATTTTCTTTTTGTTTATTTGTATATAGAGAGTTAGGTGGTTTTTAAAAAAACATTTAGATATCGTCACCAGAACTTCTTCATCTTCTGTGAGCATTTTTAAATGATTTTAAACCTTACCTTCTGATGTAGGCATTTTAAATCTAGCTCTTTCCACATGATACATAACATATGGTTACTGTTTCAAGCATGACATTCCTCATTGTCAATTTATAATCACAGGTTCGGTTACCTGACGAATCGAAACAGTGGTTCTCAACATGCATGCTCTTTGGAGGTCTTCAACCAATTGTGATGAAATACATAATAGATATTTTAATCAAGGGCAATATCAAGGTATTATAATCAAAAAATGGCAACCTCTTTAATAGAACTGGGGTCATATTTGTTTAGATTTGATACAAACTCAAAATTTACATCAATACTATTTTAACATGCTTAATCAAAGTTAAATTATTTTAATCAAGGAATGACAGCTTAAAAATACTTTCACTTCGTCATTTATAAGTCGTTAGGTCTTTACCTATTTACCGTTAAGTCTTTACTTTTTTCTATTAAGTCTAACTTTGCTTGAATTAGATCATATTTGTTTACTTTAATATAAATTCAAATTTTATATGAATACTATTTGAACATGCTTAATCAAAGTTAAAGTATTTTAATCGAGGTATGACAGCTTAAAAATACGTTTCACTTCGTCATTTATAAGTCGTTAAGTCTTTATTACTTTTTTTTCTATTAAGTCTAACTTTACCTGAATCAGATCCTATTTGTTTACTTTAAATACAAATTCAAATTTTACATGAATACCATTTTAACATGCTTAATCAAAGTTAAAGTATTTTAATCGAGGTATGACAGCTCAAAAATACGTTTCACTTCGTCATTTATAAGTCGTTAAGTCTTTATTACTTTTTTCTATTAAGTCTAACTTTACCTGAATCAGATCATATTTGTTTACTTTAAATACAAATTCAAATTTTACATGAGTACCATTTTAACATGCTTAATCAAAGTTAAGGTATTTTAATCGAGGTATGACAGCTTAAAAATACGTTTCACTTCGTCATTTATAAGTCGTTAAGTCTTTATTACTTTTTTCTATTAAGTCTAACTTTACCTGAATCAGATCATATTTGTTTACTTTAATTACAAATTCAAATTTTACATGAATACCATTTTAACATGCTTAATCAAAGTTAAAGTATTTTAATCGAGGAATGACTGCTTAAAACTACGTTTCACTTCTCCATTTATATGTCGTTAAGTTATCATATGAAGTGAATATTACATGAATTGGTTAATGAAAGTCAAATTAAGGTATTTTAATAATCGGAATGGTATTTTTAAAGAGAAAATTTCGCCACACTGTTCCAAGTGATTCAATTTAATACGTCCAAATTTTTTGAACTTGCTTAGTCAAAGTACAGTTAAGGTCCTTTTAATTAAAAAATGACATTTTTTAAATTTAAATTTCACATTTGTAAGTCGTTCATTTTAATGAAAGTACAAGTCCAAATTTGAAGTTCATGCTGTTAGAACTTGCTTAATCAAATTAATATAAAGGTATTTTAATCATCAAAATACCATTTTTTAAGTAAAACTTTCTTTCAAATGGTTCGATTTAATACAATTTCAAATTTGACATCAAAATTAGCTGAACTTGCTTAATAAAAATTGATTTCAATCAAGAAATGAGAGTTTTAAATTGAAAATTTAATTTAATCAGTTCTAAGTAGTTCACTTTATTGTAAATATGAATACAAATTTTGAGTAAATACTACTTAAACTTGTTGAATGAAAATCATATGAGGATATTTTAATCAAATAAGAACACTCTTGAAATGTAAATTTTGCTTAATCTGTTACAGTTGGTTCGCTTTGTAAATCCAAATTTGAAATGAATTTACTTGAATCATATAAATCAAATATAATGTAGTAAACAACATGAATAAAGTAAAGAAACTCTAATAATTTATTGATTGTAATCCACCAAACTAAAGTCGAACTTTTTGAAAATAAATACTTATTCTATGAGTTAAAAAGTTAATTTTTATTTTGCTGTAATAGCAAAGTTATTTCATCTAATGTCCTTTTAGTTTAGAAAATTTTGGTTCTTAAGCAATGCACTTTCAAAGAAAAATTTAGCTTAACAGTACTTTTTACAAGCAGTAATGATCTTCTCAACGATACGTATACAAATTAAATTTGAATGAAGTGTAATATTCTCACGCAATGTATAAAATTATCTGATACTGTTATGCATGCTTATAATTCGTGTTAAGTGAAAATCTCGTATTCTCCTTTAAGGATGTTTTATAATTAAGTACATTTTTAAACCCATATTTTAAATAAAGAATTTTTTTTTTTTTGTCATTTTGTACTAATAGGCAAAATTTCAGTTCTAAATTTTTAATTCGCTAAGATAGAGGACAGAAAAGTACTAGGAATGTCCAATATATACACTAATAAGAAAAAAGATTTCCATACTTTTAAAATAAGTTTTGAAATTTTTTTACAAATTTAAAATGAAATTCTTCGCCATCTTTGTTGGTTTGTTTTCCACTTATCCTGTTTCGTTATAACTGAAGATATTATCAATTACTTGACAATAACTTAATTAAATAGTGTTGTTGTTTTTTATTATTATTCAATGTTAAAGAGAATTACATATTGCTAAATTATTTTTATCAAAAGCCCTTATCCCCGTCTATTTTTTAGTTTTGTCTGTTACGGTTAAATATAGTAACTTGTAACTTTTGTATTTCAAATAGTTGATGACCTCCAATGCTTTAAGAAAAATTATTTCAATATACGTTTTTCAATAGACAATAAATTTACCCACAATATCAAGTGTTTTAGAACTACTTAAATCATAATCATCATGAAATAATATATATATTAAAAAAAAAACATACATATCTAAGTTTTGTTCTAATATGTTTTTACTCGGCATGCTGTTGTTCCAGAAAATCTAGCAACTCGAACTTTTATTTTGAAAGAAAAAATGCAAGTGCAATATTCACAAAGGATGAGTTTGAAATCTTACAAAAGCTTGAGTGTAAAAAATGAGGATCATCATTGAATTTTATGTACAGAATGATCATTTCATAAAGTTACTCCATGGTGTTTTTATAAATACTTGTCTTCGCATATGTATTTGATAATTGCAATCGAAGCTGAATATAGTTTGCAATGATAAGGAAGGGAGAATTTAAATTTAAAAAAGTATTATTATTGAACTATTTTCCATGTAATTAAAACGTTCCATGTAAGTAACATTTATAACAAATTATCATTGTTGCTGCTGAGGACTTTATTGCCAGTGCTGAAATGACATTGCCAATCATGATATTAGTATTATTATTTATGGTAAAAGATTTTGGGTACTTGTGTATTTACCTGGAAGCGTTCAAAAGTTGCGTATCGGTTCTTTTTTACCCATAAGTCAAAAGATGGGTTTTCATAAAATGATTGTTGTCAAAAAATATTCCATTATTTAAAAGATGAATAAATTCAATAAATGTTTAAAAGCTTCAGAAGCAAAACAAATTGTAAATATTTAACAATAAATAAATTATCTACATTTCAAATTATTGATTAAATTCTAAAAGTTATCACTCTTTAAAAAGAAAGAAAATTACTGAAGGTCGTCTGCATTTAAAAGAAAAAAATATTATTATTGCATTAACATTGTGGCAAAAGAAAGGTTGAAATAAAATAAATGTTGCCACAAACTGTCATCGGAAGTTTTTTTCTTTTTTTTTGAGAATAATTATCGTTGTTGCATTAACACTAAATATAAAGAAAGGTTGCCATAAAATGAATTTTCTCACAAAAAAAAGAAGTGATATCTTGGAGATACACGACTAACGACTATAATAAATATTTAATTTACTGTCTCGAAGATCAACTGAATTTTAAAGAAAAAATATTGTTATTGCATTGACATTGTTGCAATAAGTTGATTTTATATCTGTTTTTGTTGATCTGAATAACTCACATAATGCCAAAATTTTACCCTGACGCTTAAAACAAAGGTCATCCAGATATAGCGTTTAATTACCTGTAATTGTAGAAAACTATGCCAAGTCCCAGAAACTATACAAGTACCTAAAATTTTAATAGCTGACAGTGAAGAAATTTTATCTGGTTTCATTTTATTTGCTTTTTTTTTCACTGTCGTATTGTTTTCAATATGCCCCGACACAGCGCTTAATCGATTGATCTCTAATAGTATATTACATTTTATATGCCATCATATTTGAATATGATTTCAAAAAGTGACACTTTGAAATGGCTCATTTGTCGCCAAGAATTCATTTTCCTGTATTATTATTATTATTATCATTTGTATATTTTATAGTCTCCTGCCTTTTCGTTTAAAATTATGTGTAAGCGATGGCTTGAATAACATAGTGAGTGCAAGAAAACTTGGATATTTTTTCTGTGTGCTTTTCTATTTTTTTTTCCTGTAATTCATTTAATCAAATATTATGAGAAGAAAATAACCGTAGATAAAAACAATAAGAACAATAACCCATTAAAACTCAACAAAAAAATTACAAAAGGCAACTAATTTTGAATGCAATATTTTCAAAGCCTTTTTCATTAAGTTAATGTTACGTGCGATTTCCACAAAGGTGAAAAACAATTTTTTCTTAACTGTAAACTTGTTCTTAATTTGACTCTAGTCTTTCTTTTCACAAACTTTAGTAGTAAACGAAACAAAATGTTTATTATTATTATTTGCATTCAACTTTTGTTTTTCCCTATTACATTCTAAATTCGTTTGTGCAAGCGGATTTATTACGATAAATAAAGAACTATTCATATTACACTGCAAAAAAAGTGTTGATGCGCGGTAGCGTATTACTGCTTAGTTTACTTTTTATTACTGTTAATTTTACGGTTTAATACTGGCAGCTGGAGTGCCAGTATTATACTGTAAAATCAACTTTTTTTTTTTTCAGTGTAATCCTTGAAATTATCATTCTTGAGTTCAGAATCATAAGCTTTTTCTTTAAATGTTGCTTTGCATATATTAGTGAGAAAAAAATATTCTGTTTTTGTGTTTCTATTTTACTCTTTGAAGCGCTGTGTTTAAGCAAATACTAAATTAACCCAACAAACACATCATTTTTTTAAATAAAAAAAAGTTTATCTGTATTTTAGGAAGCATGATTTTAGTGCCATATTGCTATTATATGTAATCTAGGAAGAAAGATTTCATGATGGCATGTATATTTTTGTTCTATTAACATACAACCACCACTTTTGGAATAAGCAGTATTTTGAGTTGTTTTATTAGCATTTTTTTAAATAGACGTTCATTAAGTCAAAAACAACTTTTATTGTTGATCATAATGCCAGCCAATATTATCCTTTTTCAAATTTAGAACATTGCTTAGAAGAAAATAATATTATTTCTAAATTTTAAGTACTTTTCATAAACATTTTGCAGTAATATTTGGATATTTAAATATATATTTTTTCTTTTTTTAATGCTTTATTTACGACAAGTCGGAGACCTGATCAAAAACTTGCTGTAATAAAAAGTAAAATTATTACCACAGATAAAATCCTTTCGAAAAACATACTACTATTATTTCTATTCATGATAATCTATGTAATTATTTCGTAACTACTCGTTTTTTTAGATAAAAATAAATAGGGGTTATTTCAATGAATAGAGTTCTTGGAAAATAACCTATTTATTATTAGTTGATTTTTGACAGTATATGTAATCATATATAAACTATTTAAATTTCGTTCGTGTATTCTATAAAAAATATAACAATAATGAATAAAAATAAATAAAAAATTAACGAAATTGTTTTTGAGCGTGTAGATTCAACTCGCTAAAAGGATTTTCAAGCAACATTTTATAAATACCTAACTAAAATCCTAAAACTTCGAAAAGCCAAATTGTTGTAATGTCAGAAAAACAAATCTAAATATATCATCAGATTTATGATGAATAGAAAATATTTCATGTACATTTCTGTAGAAAATGATCGGCCCTTTAATTTTAGTTCATACAATCGCATAAAAAAATAAGCCAATACCAATATATTGGAAGCAATGTTATTGATAAAATTTTAATATCTGTAGACTTTATTGTTAATATCGATTGATATTTTTAAAAATTTAGGAGATTATCTCCATGTTAATATGAATCCAAATTTTAAAGTTTTCAATGGTAACACCGTAATTTAACACAATAGAAAAATTATAAATATAGCACATAAAACATGTTTCATTTTCAGTTGAGATAAATATAAGCATGCTCTAAAATCTACATGCCTCAAATGTGCATAATATTTGAATACCGTATTTTTTTCATTTGCTGTATTAAAAAAATTCTTAAATCCTTAATAATTACCCACACTGAAAAAAATGTTGATTTTACGGTATAATACTATCCCAGCTGCCAGTATTATACCGTAAAATTAACAGTAATAAACAGTAAAATAACCAGTAATACACTGCCGCGCATACGCGGTACCGTATTACTGCTTATCTTACTGTTTATTACTGTGAATTTTACGGTATAATACTGGATGCTGTAATACCAGTATTATACCGTAAAATCGGCATTTTTTTTTGGCAGTGCAATATTCAAATAAAAATAGTATAACAATTCCAATGTACATTTTTCTTTTAATCATTTTGCCTTTAAGTTCAAAAGTGGTGGTTCAACTTGGACATACTTTGTATATTGTAGGAAACAGTGTTGAAATTGTGAAACCCTATATGCAATCATTTTTTTAAACTTATATTGTCCGTCATAATTTTTGTTTGTTGTACATCTTACGTGATATGTGTTTGAATAAAAATATTTATGCTTCATCCCATGTACTGATACTTAGTTTTAATATGCTTTTTATTGTTAAGAATTGTGAATGAATATAATGAGCACTCGCCCGTTCCTATGATGACTATATTTTTATATTGTTTGAACTCACAATTTTGCATTGTTTTCAGCGCAAAAGGAGAAAAAAATTAACCCAAATAGCACAAAATGGCCAGGCTAATGTTGGTTAATTGTGAAGTCCCATGGTCGACCAACGTCAGGAAATGTCCTTCTTTGCCGATCGTTGTACAACGGACAACTTGCAAACAAAGCCTAACATCCTAATCCATCAAACGCCCAATCTTTTATTTATTGAAGGCCAAACACATTTATCTTAACAGTGATTTAATTGTCATCTTACAAATTCGAATAATGTAGTTAAAAAAGAAAATATAAGCGACATATGTTGTCTGTCATTTCCATATGTCAAGACAAAATTTAGAAATTAATAAAAGAAAGTTTACTACATTAACAGTACAACCTTCTAAAATTATTTAAAATTTAAATATAAACAAATTTTAAGCTTACCTCTTCTACAATTAAATCAGAACTCGTTAGCATAGAAGATTAATGGCGGTTATCGGATGACAATAACTGTAACAAAACGCCCTTGCGTTGTTAGATGATATACATAGCGCATGCTGGAACAAAACGCCGTTGCATTGTTAGATGACATACATTGCGCATGCGTGAGACGTTTTATAAGGCGTTGATGACTGATCAACAATGGTTCAACAGTAAACTGCACAGTCTGGACCAACAAAATTATTTTTTATTGGGCCAAAGAAAATTAGAGGCCTCGGGAAGGTATTTGATGGCACGCCAAACTTACAGTTTCTCATTGGTTCCCACAATTCTCCAACGATATGCCAACAATCTGTGCTATTTGGGTAATTAAGCTCAGTGTATTCCTAACCATATTTTCACTATGAATATATTTCCCCATTATTACTGTTTTAAATAAAGTTTACAATTTATATTGAGTATATCACTTTTGAAAAATTTGCTATGAAGTTTCTGGTGAGTGCACATGGATCCTACGAAGCATTCCAGACAAGGATCCTATGTTTTCATTGTTTTGCTCAAAATATGACAGCAATAATAAGCTATTAATGGACCTTTATTGTGAGGTTGAGAAACACTGTATTCATTGTTGCATGCAAATTTTAAAGTTCCTGCACTATTAAGCTCTCTGAGTTTTCCTAAATGAAAGAAAGAGTTATTTAAAATATACCATACGATGCTACTATTTAGCTGAAATGTACTCACATACAATACACGTGGGATAAAAATAACACATATCTTTCTTTTGTAAAGTACGTCCCAAGTAAACTTCCGTGATTTAACTTCAGCGGTTACAGATAACAGCAAATAAAAATCTCTACTTTAGTTTAACCGCGAAGACAATGGCGGCCAATTTATAATATAAGTTCATTTTGGAACAATTTATTTTTATTGTTGTTGAACTTCTACTAGTCGAATATCAGTAATAAAAAAAAAAAAAGGTTTTTCATTCTCTACAGGAAGAAATATTTTAGTTAATTGTTGTAATATTTATTTTTTCTGTGTCTTAAGTTATTTTTAATTTCTTATTTGCGATTCAAAATATTGAAGTTTGGTTGTTATTAGATCCAATAATTTATCTAAATATCCACGACATCATTTTACCGATTTAAGGAATTTCATAGTATGTTGAATTTGATATATTTATGGCATAAATGTTTGTTCTCATTGATTACTCATATGTAAAAACAAAATTGCCCTCAAACTTTATAAGTTTGAATCTTCTTGATAATGTTTCTATTCTTTAAAAGTCGTATATTGTTCTCAAAAATTACTGATTTTTAAATTACTTTGTGTTCTTTTGTATTTCATTGAGTGTTATCTAATTAAGGAATTGAGTGCTTCAGAGTTTATTACTGCGTTACAGCAAAACAAGGGATTTGGTTCTGTATAATTTCGTATAAGGATTATCATAACATATTAAACCCTTAAATTTTGCATTAAAATATTAGGTTTAATTATTTTAAAATATAAGAATTTATTTTTTTTTTCTTTTTATCTCTCTATCGCCATTTTTTCGCAATTTTGAGATCATCAAAACGTTATTAGTTTTTAGGCAGTCTTTCTATGCTTGGTTCATTTTTTCAAAAGCTTTTCACACCTCCATCTCTTGGAAATGATCTCATGCATTTCAGCTTTCAAAGCTGATAACATTTATGAAAGATAAGATTAACATTTTTTTCTTCTCTTTCTTCTTCATGTCTGTTTTAATTTTTCGAGCCATGATTGGTTTTCATAACAGCTTTCCACACACAAAAAAAAAGGTTGATTTTACAGTATAATACTGGCACCTCAGCTGCCAATATTATACTGTAAAATCAACAATTTTTTTTTTCAGTGTACAGTGAGATTGGGCTTGTAGTGTCTTTTCTCGCCTTTCATCTTTCAAAGTTAAAGTACAGCGCCTAGAATAAATAGTGTGGAAACCGGCTACAAAATAGTACTAAAAAAATTGAATCCGAGAAACGTACAACGATGCTGAATGAAAAGAGATCGATCGCAGCGACATCTGCTAGGTATTTTCAATGTAAACATTGATTAAGAATCGAATTGAGAAAACGTTCCGGCCGTGGTAAGTATTTTAAATACTTAAATTATAAAAAAAAAAAAAAAAAAAAAAAAATCCTTAAAGGCGTTTCATTACTGGCCCATTTATTTCATATTATGTTAATGTACCTTTACGTTGATATAAACACCAGATAAATAAGATTGATTATCAACTTACTATAACTGTTCGAAATAGATATGATTTTTAAAAATTTTTTGCAATACAATGTTTACGTTGAAAAGAGTTAGCAGATGTCGCTGCGATCGCCCTATTATCGTAAAGCATCGTTGCACATTTATCGGCCAAAATTTTTTAGCACTTTTTAAAGCATTACTGGGATAGCCGGTTTACCACACTATGTATTCTAGGCGCTGCGCTGTAGCTGAAGGATTCATAAAATATAAGATCAGCAATTGTTTTCTCGTTATTTTTGTTATCTTTGTCTTACTTCTTTGTGCCATGATTGTTTTCATAGAAGTTCTCCATATCTCAGTCTCTTCAACCGTGTGAGTAAGCTTTGGCATGAGCCTGCCATCTTTCAATGCTGAATTATTGATGGAAGATTAAGATTAACAATTTTCTTCTTCTTCTTTGTCTTACTTTCTTGAATCATGATTGTTCTCATAAAATTTCTCCATACCTCCATCTCTTCCAAAGTGAATGTGAAGTTTTCGCACCTTTTTACGTGCCTTCCACCTTTTAAAACTGAAGGATTTTTATAAATGTTAAAATCAGCATTTTCTTTTTCTTCCATTGTGTCTTCTTATTTCTTCCTCTTCGTTGTTTTTATGCATTATTCGAAGTGTTTATTGAAGAAAAAAATCATGATGAAATTTTAACATTTAAATAATCATGAATATCTCATTTCCATTATATTTTGTTTCGATTGTTAAAATTTGTTTACAATACATGGTTTAGGAATTTTTGCAAGTTTAATAGTAAGCCTTTCAAAATATGGAACAGTGTTTATACATTTCAACTAAATAGTAGCATTGTAATATTCATTAATAAAATCTTTGAATTGCAAATTTCTATTTAAACTAAAATACTGCGGTCCTGAATACATTTATTAATTATGCAAACACATCCAATGCTTAACATTTAAGTCTTTTTCGAATTTATTTTTTAATTTTTAATGCTGTTTAGCGTATTAAATATGTTAAACATTTTAATAAACGTAAATAAAATAATTAATTCCTGTCAAGTTAGCCTTGGAAATTAAAGTTTGTGAATAAATGATTTCAACCGGATTATTTATAATTTATTGTAAAAATTTTAAATATATAGTATAAATTAAAGCAACTTTAAACTAAGCTTCAATAGTTTAAATTACAAAATATATAGATATATATCAATTCAGACCGATATTTTTTGTCTATTGTTTTAAAAATAAAATATTTCCTTCGTTTAGAGATGTACGATATTGAATCACTTTTTATAACATAACAATCAAATTTCACGATGCTTTTAAAAAGAAAAGAAAAGTGTAAAAGAGTGATTTAGATCTTTTCAGTTTAAAAGTATTTTGGCAAGGTGTTATGTTAAATAATATTTGAATCATGTAATAAAAATATAGTCTTAATTATAAAATATCTAATAAGCCAATTTTCAACAATTTCTAACATGCATTTTATAATGATTTCTTTGAAGTTAAGTTATATTTTTCCTACATTTATTATATATAAAAAAAATGATAAAACTTATTTGCGATACATTTTAAATTTTGAACTGTAGGAAATTTATTTTCAGTAAACGAATAATTCGCACAAAATTATTCTTCTATGTACAAGAATGTCACTATTTTAAATCACATAATTCAAAAATTTTATAAATATATTCCTTGTTGTGAAATTTTTAATTCTTACAATCAGATATATAACTGATTTTTAAAACTCTCTGACTGACAATTCCATTTGCCTTAAATTTACTAAAAAGATGGTGAAGTTTTTAGTCTATATGTTTGTGTGTGTGTATACATATATACACACACACACATATATATATGTGTGTGTGTGTGTGTGTGTGTGTGTGGAATATTGCCCTTTATAACGTGTTTTACAATATAAGTTTTCATTTTCTTTTTGCAGTATTCTGTCATCCTGTTTCTAGATTTTTATGTTACAGTGCATTTAGGCCTTTTGGAATGATGTTATTTTCTAACGTTTAATAATACTTGGTTAACTTTTCTAGTGTCGATTTTAACTTATGATTTAATAGTCATTTTATTTACAAAAAGTTATGTGTATGTATTTAATAAATTGGTTTTATTAATTAATTGACTATTAAATCACAAGTTAAAATCGACACTATAAAAATTACCAAGTATCAGAAAACATTACAAAATAACTTCAATCCAATAGTGCTAAATGCACTGTATCATAAAAACTTAAAATCAGTATATATATATATATAATAACTTTTTTGTAAATAAAATAACTGTTAAAACATAAGATAAGATCGACACTAGAAAAAATGACCAAGCATTAGAAAACATCAGCAAATAACTTCATTCCAATAGTGCTACATATGTATATGTTTCAAGAGAAGTTTTATCTTTATTTAAAGCAGTAAAAATATTTCGCTGACTACTTTTAATACAAGTCGTCACAGATTTGTCTCAATGTTATGTAAATAATTATGTGTGATTGGGTTAATAATGTCAAATATCAATATAACAAAATCTTCTTCTAAAAGTATTTTCAAAAAACTACATAGACAAAATTTTTATGTAAGCCTTGCATAAACAGTATTTTAATTTAAAACTTTCAACTCAAATTGAATGAATTCAAGTAAATCTTGTAGAAATTTCCCGAAAATGGTCATCATCTTACAATAAATTCAAATACGATTATCTTAACTTCCTTTGTGTACAGAGTACATATGAGTACTCTTCAAAATAAACTATAACATAAGGGAAATTTTAAACTGAATGAAAAAATACAGGCGCTTGTATATTCTATCTAATATGTTATTTTTTGAATATTTTCGACTTTTTCAAAAATATTTATAAAAATGGTAACCTTCCGTCTATGTCGAATCTATTCATTTCATTGGCAATAACATCTAAAATATTACCTAAAAGTTTCATTAAATTATCTTTACCGTTACTTGAAAAGCTCCTTTTTTTTCTTTTACAGAAAAAATGCATTTAAAGTATAATTTTATTGTAAATAAGCAGATAATGTATGTGTGTTGTAAGCAGATAATGTATTTATATTTCTAATAGACGTAAAAGAAGAGGAAAAAGGCATAAAAGAAAGAGAAATAAAAAGGTTTTGAAAAAATAAATAATAACAAGATTCTTTCTTAAAAACAAAATTGACCCCGGTAGTCAAAAATCGATTTTCCAAACGTAAGCAGCCACCTTAAATTTACGAAAATTTAATACTTTCTTCAATTATCTGTAATAGACATTGTCAAATAGTGCTTTTACTTTCTATAGTTCTTCCCTGATATTACAAATCCCATAGTATAAATCACAATATTTAAAATAAAACATAACAGCATTCGTGTGGCATGCTGAGATTTACCTATGCATATCTATTAATCGATAAGGAATAATATGGTTACTATATGAATGAATTTACAATAAAACGATAAACACAACAAATGTATTTCACATAAAAATGACAAATGCAAGAGATGGAACAAACCAATAGATGGAATTGTAACAATTGAACTGCAATAATGCCCTTTTCATACAAATGAAATACAATATGAAGATACACTTTGTTACTTTTTGTAATAAAGGAAATTTTAACATTATGTAAATACATGTATATAATATGCCTATTCGTTCTTCGCTTCAATAAAATCAAATCAACAAACGTAGATGCAACCTGACCAAACAATAGATAAACCTGCCTAACTTCTAATCCCACATGACAATTAGAAGTTATTTCATATAAATCAATTAAAAATCTTTCTCTAGTGATGTGAGTCGAGAATCATCTCAGTGGATGAGAATATAATCCGGAAATTTAAATTTAGAGAATAATCGAGAATATTCTTTTGCTTATACATAAATGGCAGAATTATAAATATCATTTATTTTATGTATGATAATTAATTCATCATTGTTAAAAATCAAAATAAAATTTTGAAATAGCGTAATAAATAACGCATGAATTGAACGATATATTACTAAAAGAATGGGAATCTTTAAATACTATACAATCTACTGTAAATAATCCGTTTTTAACACGAAATTTGCCAACAACCTGTCATTTGACCGGTACAAAATGAAAATATTTCGATTCAAACCAGAATTTTCTTCATAAAATAAATAAAATATAAATCACATAACAAATAAGTTAAATAAGTTTTTTATGAAAATTCTGGTGTGAAATATTTTTTTTTATAAAACTTTAGTAAAATTCTCGGTATGTATAGTGTTAAAAATAATAGTATAATCAATAGCACGATTTATGTTCGAATTGCTTTTAACCCCTTCAGGGGCAAAGAACAATTGGAGCTAAAATATTGAAATGATTGGTTGACACCAAGATTCGTGAACGAATTTATTTTAAAATATGTAAAAGCTTTCCTTCATGTACCATATAAATTCAAAATTTGATTATAAAATTCTGGTGTCACTGTGGCATTTTGGGATTAAAATTAAGTGGTATATATAATATACCGGCGCCCTTCAAGGGGTTAAGAATACCTGAAAATTGTTCTTGAGAAAATTTCAAGTGTTCTTAAGAATAATTATGAAAGAATGGGAATGTTTAATTAAACTTTTTTTTGCAGATCTGTTTTTGTTTGCAAGAAAATCTGAAACAAAAAATAACTTGTTTTATTAATGTGATGAGTTTACAGTTTACTTTTTATGTAATTCCTTACCATACAGTATTTTATAAACACTTTTAAAGATAATCATTAACATGTGAAACGTTTCAAATTGTTATTATTATAAGTAGATTCTAGGAGAATAATTAATTATTTTCCAAAGTATTACATCTCTATTTATCATCCCTTTTTGTCAGTCAGAGGATTTTAAAATTCTATACTGAAAAAAAATTAAAAATCTTCTGTTTAATAAATATATTTTGTTTATTGGATACTATGAACGCCATCGACAGATATAAAAATGTGATTTCCGTAGAAAATGCAACTTTTTGCCTTGTAAGCCTTGTAAAGGTAACAGCAGCTTCCTCCAATTTTGTGTTCTTCATGATACGAACTAATTCAAGTACACTACAACAAATAGAGATCTGCAGAATTGTTCTTTCACACAAGCAAATGTCGATAGAGTCTGTGATAAACTGAAGTCAACTTGCGCTATTATATTATCTGAAATGGCGGTTCTTTTAACCGTTTATGTGGACAGAGGATTTTAAACTATACTGAGCTGGTTGCTAGCATGTTTTCGCTTTGTGAGAGGTTTTTTTTTATGTTTATCTTCTCCGTTTCATTCTTTTGTAGAGTTCGTGCCGGTGAACGTTTGCATATTCAAACCGTGTAAATGTATGTACTTCCTTTTTTTGACTGTACCTTCGAATTATGCGAAGGACCAGAAAAAAAACTGTTATTAAAATTTGTGTTTTACGTCGTCTGATTTCTGTATAGTGTCATTTATTGTGTTTTTAATCTATACCAAGTCGTGTTTAGATATTTTCACATGAACTAAGTACATAAAGAGAAACTTTAGTGAAGAGACAATGGAGAGGGGTAACTACAGAATGTTCCAAACAAGTTACGCGAACTTTCAAATTCAACAATCTAGTAATAATAATAAGTATGAACAAGCTACATGTTTATAAGGAAGTTTAATAAATTTTGTATACAAAAATTTCAAGAATAGTTGAAGTTTTAGTAAATTGATGGCGCTTCACCGTATCAACGTATAATAACGTTCAAATTAAATTCAAAACTTCGGAAGTATTTTTTTTTCAAGCAGCTAAACAGAATGTAGAATAAAAACTGCGTGAATTTTGATTCAATTTTAAGTGTTATTTTCAGCATTCTTGTAGTGTGAAATAGTGCAACGCAATTGACTGAGGAAAAGTTAAACTATTTTTATTATTACAGCATACAAAATTAAGTTACTTTATAAACATGTCACATATATTTAAACTTTATTTTTATGATGATTAATGGATTATTGAATTTTAAATTTAGATTGTCTTCTTTTGGGATACCTTGTAAGTCACAGCCTAACTGAAAATTCAAAACCACAAAAAGCCATTTTATTAATTAAAAATTAAAATAAAATAAAATAAAAAAACAAATAAAAACTCCAACGTGTCACCAGACCACTGATGTAGGGGAGATGGGGATGAATGGGACATTTTCACAAAAATCTTTATTTTAAATATTTTATTTAAGTTATTATCAATATTATGTATCACATGTCATACATTAAGTGTTTGACTACATCTTATGCACAATATTTATTCAAGATTATTATTATACAGAAATATAAATGAAATTTAAAAAGAAGTTCTTCTATGTCCCAATCATCCCCACAGCAGGGATGAATGGGACACAAACATTTTCATCCCCGTACTCAATGTTAAAGACTAAAAGCTGACAAAAATGCCTCCTTGGCAAAAGCTGAGAGATTATAAATTGTAATATGATCTCCAGGATTATTTGTCAGCCAATCATCTTGGACTCATCTCAGCTTTGCCTTAAAAGGCCCATAGACGGAAGCATTCAATGGCTGAAGACAATGGCTACAATGAGGATGAAATGTTTAAAGAATAATTACCATAAATTATTAATTTATCAACCTATATAATATTATTTAATAAATAAATATTATTTTTCAGCATCCTCTAGCGATGGATGAGACAGTTCCATTCATCCCATTTGAAATGTCCCAATCATCCCCATGATGCATATATTCAATTGTCAGCCATTTTGTCTAAAAAATTATTTTGTCACAATGGTTAATATTCATTCATTTTAATTACCAATATTGAGCATTGAAATAAAAAATTACAACATATCTTAATTGTTTATATTGCGTAAGATATTTAAGTAAGTTCAAATGTAAAAAAAAAAAATTACTTTTAAGCAAAGTTTTCAGGAAATGCAAATTTGAAGAAAACTGAAAACAGCCATGTGCTCTTGCTTTTGGTTCTGAAGCACACTATGGTAGTGAAATCTATGAGGATAGGAAGCAACTAAAATAAAAGTTTATTGCCTGAAATAGTGAGAACGTCCGATCCATCCCTTGTCCCATTCATCACCCATCTCCCGTACAGACATGGAAAAAAAATGATCAATCTTATTTATCTTCAACGAGCCATTTTATAAAAATGTGACTAGTATCAGTACCAATCTAATTAATGCCACACTGAAATTTTGCTTACGTACGCTTCTACGTATAACAAACTTTAAAATATTCAATACTAACTTTGACATCCTATTTCGATTCTTCGTTAAATTTTATCTCCGGATATGAAATGTGAAGTCATTCGGTCCAGTAGTTTAAGCATTATGAAGATTTAAAGTTTGGAACTCCTAATGTTAAATTCATTTTTAACCGTTGCAAAACAGATTGCAATGCAGGTAGTTTTTTAAACATAGCTCAAAAGCTACTTGACAGAATGAGCTGTAATTTGGATTTGCATATTTGAAGCTTAAAGAAGAATATAATAGTGTCTTTAAAAACATTTATAGATTACAAATACATTTTTTTTTCACAAATAAATTTTCAAAATACACACTGTATGACCAAAGAAATACTCGACTAATTCTTCTGCAACTTCGGGAATATAAAGAACACGTTTCACCTATTATATTTCAACGAAGGTTTGATCACGAGAACAATCAGGGGACCAACAACAGATTGAATGAAAAATAATATTTGCGATCATATTCTAAAGTAAAATGTTCGAAATTATCTGTAGCTGTAGCATATGACTATGAGGATTTTGTATAACATTTATGTTCATTTGTATAGCACGTATATATTCATGGAGATAATTCATATAAATGGTTTATTTAAAAAATCCAAGAAATTTCTGCATGATTTTTGTTTATAGTATGCACGATTTTACACTACATTTAACGCCACTTTCAGGAAATTGGACAAAGTACAATAGGAGGAATATAGTTAAATCAGAATATTAAACGTATGATGAACATTTGATGAAATAATTTTTAACAGCGCATACGCAAAAGATAATAAAGTTAATATTGCATAATTTAATTAGGCTAGTCGAATATCTCGAAAATTCAGAAAGATATCGGCAATATAGCTACACTGCTGGCCATCCAAAATGCAACACCATGAAGGAATGCAAATAACAGAATGATATTTATTGGACAAATACATTATAAGGGCAGGACAAGTGATTACATTTTGAGAAAATTTGGTAGTATAGTTCCTGAGAAAACACTACCCAGAGTTTCCACCCCTGGCCGCAATAACAGCATTTATCTGCCTAGGAATGGGAGTCGAACAGAGATTGGATGCCATGTACGGGTACAGCAGTCCATACACCTTCAACACTATGCCACAGTTCATCAGTCGTAGTGACGGACGAGTGGTGACGGGCCAGTCGCTCAGAAGCCATTGACAAGACATTTTCAATTGGTGAGAAATCAAGAGAACGTGCCGGTGAGGGCAACATTCGAACATGTTCTGTATCAAGGAAGGTCAGGATAGTACGAGCAACATGCGGTCGTGCATTGTACTGCTGAGAAGTAGAGTTCCAAAGGCCTCGAAGCTAGAGCAGAACCACGGGCAGTAACACCTCAGAAATGTAACGGCTGCTGTTCATATTGTCGGCAATGGGAACAAGAAGTTATCGATTTTTCAATGGCACCCCTCACCATCACTGCAAGTTATGGGCCTCTATGATGATGTCGAATGCGCAAGCTGGCAAAGTGAATTCTCAAGATGCCACCAAACACGGATGCGGCCTTCATGATGCACACAGAGACTGGATTCATCTGTGAAAACACGACGTGAGACGCCATTCTGCGTCATATACAGCATCATGATGCCCGCGTCTGTGTTTGGCCGCATCGTGGAAAACGCACATTGCCAGCTTGCATTCGACATCGTCATACTGGCATATCACCTGGAATGTCATTGGATACACGTCTCGGTAACCTCTTATTCGCATTGTCGGCAATTTCAACAGCAGCCGTAACATTTCTTATGTGTTACGACCCGTAGTTCTGCCCTATCTTCGATGTCTCCGGAACTCTACGTTTCAACAGAACAATGCACGACCGCATGTTGCCAGTACTATCCTGACATTCCTTGATACAAAACATGTTCGACTATTGCCCTGGCCAGCAAGTTCTCCTGATTTCTCACCAATTGAAAATGTCTGGTCAATGGCTGCTGAGCGACTGGCACGCCACCACTCGCCAGTCACTACGGTTGATGAACTGTGGCATAGTGTTGAAGGTGTATGGACTGCTGTACCCGTACATGACATCCAATCTCTGTTCAATTCCATGCCGAGGCAGATAAATGCTGTTATTGCAGCCAGGGGTGGCAACTCTGGGTAGTGTTTTCTCCGGAACTATGCCTCCAAATTTTGTGAAAATGTAATCACTTGTCCTTCCCATTATAATGTATTTATCCAATAAATGTCCTTCTGTTATTTACATTCCTTCATGGTGTTGCATTTTGGATGGCCAGCAGTGTAACTGAATTTCAGTTGCTTCATAAAAATAGCTGCATCATAAAAGGATTTTTCACAAATTGTCTTTTTTATTGACTGACTTTCAACGAAAAAGTTGGTATTTAATGTATGTCCATCCGGTAACTTTGTAACAAATGCTTCAATTTTTATTTATTTATTTATTTTATTTATTTATTTATTTATTTATTTATTTGAAGGGGTTTGTTTTGATGATTTTTTCCAAGGAGAACTAAAGCATTAATAGAAAATGAAAATATAATATAATAAAAATAGCTACTTTTAGAAAGCAACTGTAATTCAACTGGCTATATTGGCGATAGCTTTCTGAATTCGAATCTTTCGAATCGAATATGGCTTAGAAATAAAATTTATAAATGAATAAATTAAAGAGATTCATCAGTTTTATCACACTGAAATTTCGATATTTTTACTGATATTTCATGTGTTTCCTTCAGATTTATTCGATAAAAATCAACTCTTCCGAATTCATTATTTACAGGGTAATTATTATATTCCATTATTCATTTTTATATTAATGAATAAAAAATTTCTAAAGACACTGAACATATTTAACATATGTATTTAAAAATAATAATAAAATTTCGATACGACTGTTGCGCGGAACCACAAAAACTAATTTTTAATTTAAAATTTTGGTTTTCATTTAAATAAATAGATTAGATAACCTGTGACGGAAGGATTACCTCCTCCCTTGACTAACTCATTCATTACACAAATTTAAAGTTCAAATAATGTTTATTTAAAGTAATTGGACTGGGGTTGTGGTCTTCACTAATTTGGCCTAAACTGAGCAATATGACCCAAGAAATCAACTACAACTATGTACTTCATTTTAAATAAGTACAGAATTCACTTAAGAAAAGTCTCCCTTGCATACAGCATGCTGCTAGGAAAAAACCCACACGTCTAAGTCCAAGGGAAAACCTCAATACTTTCAGGTGAAACAAAATCACTATACAAGTGTGTCAAACAAAAACTTCACTTTTCTATCTACTAACTGCGAACCCGTGGCTGCGAAGGATCTTCATTTCAAATAGAATCTAAAACTATCTTACCAAAAGCATGGCCTACTAGACATATAAAGGCCCATCCATTTCGCCAAAAACCGCCGAAAAAGTGAAGCCGGATTCAACTTCAAATCCTGAACCATTTCATTGGACCACGTGGTCTTTGTTTACATTTATACCCTGCCCAGATAATGGCTTATATTAACTTATTTCTCATTATCAAAGTTTGGGATACATTAATCGTATTTTCAAATAAACAAATTAAGTAGTTATACCATTCAATTTCATACGATTTATAAAGATATTTTTCTTTAGATTCACTGAAAAAAAATGAAATACTCAAAAATGAGTAAGTCCATGTACTCATTTCAAAATGAGTATTTTTGGATCAAAAATGAACATATGTATTCTCAAAAATGAGTAAGTTCATGTACTCATTTCGAAATGAGTATTTTTGGATAAAAAATGAACATATGATCAAACCCAACATACTTGTATATTTTAGAATGTGTAATTACGAAATTTCGGAGCCTAAAAAGCTATTATTTGAAGGAAAAACGAAGAATAAGAGAAATGAAAAGTAGATCTGGTTGTTCGGGATTTTCATCAAAGTGGATCCACTACAACACATTTACTACTCTTTTTTTCTCACATTTTACACATTTCTTTTTTTTTTTTTTTTTTTTTTTTTTTCTTGATTGTACTTCAAAATTACGATTTTTTTTCCACTAATTTATTTTAACTTTTTTTAACATGAGGCAATATTGTGTTATTTAAAAGTTTCATAACATAATATCTTTGCAAATTATAGCTATGCAAATTGGTATTAAACTAAACTGATTTGGCTTACGAATTTGTGAATTGCGCTAAAATTTATTATTTTATAAATTGTAATTTTACAAAGTTTATAATTTTTTCCTTAAATTTATAAAATTAGTCAATATTTTTTCTTTACTTTTATAAAAATAAAGTTTTTAACTTTATAACGTTTCTAATTTATTTCTTTAGCTTATATTTTTATAAATTAAACTAATTTAATTTAAATTAAATCAATAAGTCCAGATTTAAACCTACCTATCCCAAGGTCATTAATTTCAAATTTGTCTCAAAAAATCATTTTTTTTAACTATTTAGTTTAACAGAACCGTACGCAAAAGATCTCAGCATAGCTGAAATATAATAATTTAATTTAGTATAAAAAATTCTGTTTACATAATTTTTTTTAAATAAGACATTAAAAAATATATTTTAATAGCATGTAATAAACACGTCTGATTAAGATAATTGTTGTTTTTATTGGAATTGATAAATAGATAATCAGGCAAATAATTTTTAAAAAGTATATGTTCGAATAAACAAAATGTTGGTACTGTTGCAAAAAGAAGCAATCAGTATTCTTAATACAATGTTTTACGCATATAATACATAATAAATTGAAATTTATCTGTTATAAGGCACCAAATAATACAGCAAAATATTGAAAATTATGAAAAGAAAATATTAAAAACATTGGAACTGAAAAAGTCCATCTACAGATGAAACCTCAAGTTTTTGCATCATAAAATAACTAACAACATTTGAGAAGGAGGCATGACCACTCATGGCTTGTTGGTCTGAGTCGCCAGGTTAGTACACAGGAGATCACGGATTCAATTCCTCTGATGGCAAGGTTTGGTTAATTACTATAAACTCACGCAGGAATGGAAAAAAAAGAGCAGAAATGTATGTATCCCTTATAAGGTTGTCCTCGCGAAGTAACTTTTTTTTTTATCCTATAAATTTTATTTTAACGACATAAAAATTTCTAAATTTGAATACATCCATTATATAAAAAATGAGTACATAGCAGTTCATATTTGAATACATCCATAGGATCAAAAATGAGTACATGTGTTTATCAATTTTGAGTACATTTGGATTGGAGCTATTTTGAGTATGTGACGTATTCAAAATTGAGTACTTTTTACGCAATTTTGAGTACCCATTTTTTTCAGTGTTGTTTTTCTTAAGACTGTTATGTTAAGATTGTTATTTATGTTAAGATTGGAATTCGCTGTCATTTCTAAGCTTGATTGGAATATCAGCAGAGTTGTAAACGTAACCATGGCCACGAAAAGTAATCTTGGTATTTGTTTACATTTCAACCCTGCCCACATGAACCTCTATACCAGGACTTCTAACGAAATAGCCTTTCCAAGAAGGAAATCGTTCCTCGAAAAAAGTATCAAATAGGTGGCGCAAGTGGTAAGACGGATCCTGCATACGTCACTAGTTCGTCTGCTTTACCGTTTGACACTGACAGTGACAGCCATGGGCACTGCTGCAGCACAGATTCTGGCCAACTGCGCAGAACCGTGTGCGTAGCTGTGCAGCTGCCATTTAGTGCCGAAGTCTCGTTGCGTTATAAGTCCTTTTATAGAGGTTCATGCCTGCCCAGGTTGTTTCAGTTACGGTCAAAGTCAAATTTTAAATTTGGGCAAGGTATCAGAGTCCTCTGGCGAGATGCTTCTGACATTAATCTCAATTGGACCGGCCTGTAGATCTAGTATGCCTTGCCAAAAGCTAATCGTTACTTTATACTAGCTCCGCTTCTGGAAACTATAATTCCCTTGTGGCGAGACCTGGTCTAGATTTCCTTGGAGGTGAGATGCGACCCAAATCCGAAGAAACACATTTTTATTCCTGTTTATATACTATTTCTGACTGACCAGAGAATCCAAAATTTGCATAAAACCACTGCGAAACACAGAAACAACACAACTGCCAAAAGCAACATGCATCCCTCGAAAGTTAAAGCAAAATAAAGTACAGAAGTCTCTGTTGCGCACACAAATGTTAGGTTGTGGCATCACGTCCACAATCAAAACACTGGAATGCCTTTATAAGACAATTGCTAGTCCACTATAAAAACCTACATCTAATTTTATTATTTTATATGAAAAATATTTATGGTGCCAGAATTTTATACTTTAAACCATAATTGCTATCATATTCTAATCACAACAAATAAGATTTACATTGCTTATTTGACAAAAAAAAGTAGGTAGAAATTGTAGGCATAACCATTTTATACATACATGTGTAAAATAAATTATCTGTAAGCCAATGAAATCTTTACAGTGCGACCAGGTAACAAATAACAGTTTTGAGAAAAGTGCTTGCGCAGTTAAAAATGAGTTAAAGTCTTTACCAAAGTCTACATTATCAATTTAAAATTGAACCGATTCTAATTTGAATATTTTCATGAGTTTTGTTTTGCTTGATTCAGAATTGTATAAATGTTTTTTTTTTTTTTTTGAGAAACGGGATATAAAAAAATTCAAAATTCAGCAAAGGACGCTTGTTACAAAGGTGTTAAACAGAATGATATTTTAATGGGTTACGCCGCTCTAGGAGATGTTGAAAAGGGCATTTATTATAGTTATTATTTTTTCTGCTATATATATATATATATATATATATATATATATATACATAATTATCTTTTCCCTTAATGATAATCATTCTATATCTCTTCCTGTAGCATATCCTTCCAATCTTGAACTTAGTACTAACTATTTAAATAATTATTCTATTAATTTTATGGACATTACATACACTATCCTTTCTAATCATACTTTAACATTCAATATTTATGATAACATAATGATCTTTCAATTTTATTCATTTTACTTACTTTCATTCATGTCAGCATATTTCAGTTTACAGAAATATTCTTCTAAACCATTGCAATCGTATTAAACGTTTATGCTCATCCCATTTCATTAGGCCTAATTTTTTACAATTAAAACATACAGCATTGTCTTATAATTATCCCCTTGGTTTTCTTTCTTAATGGATTAAACATTAAAACATTCATCTATTTTCACCAGTACGGGCATTAAATATGAATAGAAATTATAAAATTGAAAACACTATTATGGAGGGAGGGCGCAGATTGCTGAAAAAATTATAAAAACTTTTATTTTAATTTACAAAATTTAAAAAAAATCCCCCCCCCCCCAAAAAAAAAATATATATATAAACAAAATGCTATTAAGAAAGGATGAGGTGGAACTACTAAAAAAAGATACAAAATTTATATAAAAAATGGGTTTTATGCATTTAACAAAATCAATTACATAACAAAATCATTTACACAACATAAATAATACACTCTTCATTTTACTTACACTCTGTATCCTCATTCATGGCTAATTATTGTACTACTTTCTTCCCATTCCATCTTTATAAATATTTTAATTTTATTTATCCCTTTACATCAACCTTTAGTTTTCATCACATTATAAATTTTATTTACATTAATTACTACTTTGTTTAAAATTTATTTATTTTAATTCCATCTTCTCCTCTTTCCTAATAGAAGGCAGCACCAGATTTATCATTTAACTAGTCTGTAATTTCAGTTTTTCCTTTTATTTTTATGTGGTAGATGGCAGCACCAAACAATTTTATTTTCCTTTCATCATTTCTATTAATGAAATGACGTTGTGTTTTTATCAGCCATCTTGAGCTTATTGGTAATATGATAAGTTGCAGTCTTGCAATGCACTTTTCATCCAGTTAAATCATCCTCATTCTTAGTTTTTTGGTGAGTTTTGTACATTGCTGTATAATCTAATTTCTATTTATGTTGAATAATAGTTTATTTATTTATTTACTTTGTTATTTGAACTCTTGTAGGTTATTTTTATTTTGTTTCTTATGTATGTTATTTGGAGCTTAATATTGTCGATTTTAGGCATAATGTTGACAATATTTGATGAAATAGCATATATTTACTATGAATATTCTTATGAAGCTCCTCTGACGATTCCATAAGATATTCATAGTTTTCCCATTTTGATGTTTCGTTTTATTTAGTTTGATTCCTGCAGTATATATATATATATATATATATATATATATATATATATATATAGTCATAAGAGTTGATAGATGATTTAAACTACTATTTATGCGAAAAGGAAAAAGGTTACAGCTGTAATTTTCTAGGTACCATTATGAAAAACGGTGGACAAGATATCTCCAATGGGGGATTATCTAATAATGAAAATTATAAAAGAATTTTAATATGTGATAACTAGCCTTTGTCATAATGTTTTTTGAATATTTTTTATAAAAAATAAAAAACGGATGCTTGAATTTTGAAATGCGATTTGGGAGTTAATTTTTGTTAATTTTCATCAGTATTAAAAGAAAGTTTGTTTTCAAATAATTTTCTGCTTGTCAAAGACCAGATAAAAATGTTACGAATAAACGCACCAATTTTAATTTAAATCAGTTAAATAAACAATTTTTAAAAATTCAGTGAAAAAATTATATTTAAAAAACATTAATTTTTAGAAACATATCTTTTAGGTTCATTTACAGGTTTAAATGGTCTAAATAAACTTCGTGGGGCTTATTTCTAAAATTTTTATATCGTCTTTCTCATAAACCAAAAAATAAAAATAAATAAAGTGATAGTTTTTTTTTTCTTTTTTACTTCCTTCTACCTATAATAGAAGAAAGTATTATAATCGAAGTTTTTTTCGACTTCCGGAGTATTTACACGAGGGGTCAGAGATCCCGAAAAACATGTTAATACAAAATGTCTCTCTGTCCGTCTCTGTATCTGCCCGTGTGTCTATCATCATTGTATCATCGAAAAGTATATGAAGTTATGCATAGAATTGAACCATTTTTTTATAGGTTTGAGACTATGGACAGCAGGTCCTTCTTGAATTCGGATATATTCCACCGGAAGGGGGCACTGTAACAGCGATTTTTGTGCCATTTTCATTGTAGTATCATAGAAAAGTGTATAAAGTTATGCATATTGTTGTGAGCTCGGGGTTCGAAAGGACTGATGCCAATATATAAGAACAATAAAAAGGCTTTATTCACTATAAACAGTGCAATACGAACACTAATATCTTCTGAAAATTACAAGATATTCAGTAATCTTCAAATTCAATAAAAGCACGGCAAAATTTCACACAGAAACAATGCGTTCAATACGACGTATCAACGACAAAATCGATCCGAGAAACACAGTTCTCAATGCAAAGCCTCTCGTATGAATTCAATCGCAGTTGACAGACAACTCTCTCAACTGAACTGATGGAGGTCCTTATATAGGTTTCAGAGATCTTCCCAGATTATTCCAGAGCTTTCAGATGCTAGAAATTACCAGAAAGTGCTTTAACTTTCGATAGAGAACCAAAGCGAGTAAGGATCCCAATGTACAGGTATAAGGGGGGGTGGTTGCACAAAAAGTCGCCAAATCCGTCGCCAACTTGGCGACATATGGCGATATATCGCCAAATTTGGCGACAAAAATAAGTCGCCAAAACCATCGCCAACTTGGCGATAAACCCATTCCTTGGCGATTTTGCCATAGACTTCCATTATAAAGATGAGGGTGTAAGGTTGTTTTCCTTGCAAACCATCTGAGGCCTTTAGCATTGAGTTACATGATGCTCAATAGGAAATACATTAATAATACTGCAATTTTCACAATAATAAAATAAAATAAATTTAAACAAATGGAATATTTACAGATATATACAAAATTCATAACATTGCCCCCCTCTCAAGGACTGCACGTCCCGGGCAGTTCAACCTTTGATCGGAAAGCAAACCCGTTGCCAACAAATGCTATACTATTCAAAACACTTAAAGCAAACATGCAAAATAACAATTAAACACATTCATAATGCTGAATTATACAAAATATACACTTATTTAAAATTAAATTAAATTAAAGCATAGACATCATTACATACAAGTATTTAAATAATAATAACATTAATAATGATAATGCTAAACAAAAGAAATTATTACATTAATTTATATACAAGACCATGGTCATACTAATTTACATTATTTACATTACACTATTTACAATCAATGAACTAATTACTATGGCCATAGTATGGAGCCAGCCTGTCGTAATGAACGACTCTAGGCTTCGAACTTGGTGACTTTCGGATCCGAATTACGACATCGTTCAGTCTGTTTAGGACTGTATAAGGACCGTCCCAGTGCGATTGCAGTTTGGGAGAAAGTCCTTTACGTCGAGTCGGATTATAAAACCAAACCTTGTCACCTTCTTTGAATTGATGTCCCGTGGCTTTCGTGTCGTACCTGGTCTTCATCTTCTCCGTCTGTATATTGATCCGCTCTCGAGCCAAGTTGTGGACGTCTTCAAATCGTGCCTGGAGATTCTGCACGTATCCCTCTGGCGATGAAGGCGCATCTGGAGGGCGACCAAAAATCAGATCACAAGGTAGACGAAGATCACGACCGAAAAGCATCTGAGACGGGGAATAGCCGGTTGTTTCATGGACGGCGCTGCGATAGGCGAGAAGAAACAAGGGAAGTTTTTGGTCCCAGTCTTGTTGGTTTCTTGAGACTAGCAGTGAGAGATTGTTGAGGATGGTACGATTAAATCTCTCAACCATGCCATCCGATTGTGGATGTAAAGGCGTCGTCCTAGTTTTGTCCATTCCGAGAAGTTGACAGAGACCCTCAATCACAGCAGAGATGAAATTTCTCCCCTGGTCAGAATGCATTTGAAGGGGGACTCCATACCTTGATATCCACTGGTGTACCAAGGCATCCGCAACCGTAGAAGCTTCTTGATCAGGGATGGCATAAACTTCAGGCCATTTCGTGAAGTAGTCCATGACAACAAGGAGGTATTTGTTGCCATCAGCACTTCTTGGCAGAGGGCCTAAGATGTCAAGGGCGATGCGTTCGAAAGGTGCTCCTACATTGTAGAGATGTAGTCTTCCTCGGCTACGTTTCTTTGGTCCTTTCCGAGCTGCACATGCATCGCAAGATTTGCACCATCGTTCGACGTCAGCTCTCGCTTTTCCCCAGAAGAAGCGCTCTAGGACTCTATGTAATGTTTTCATGACTCCAAAATGGCCACCAGTGGGACTGCCATGTAATTCCTTGAGGACCTCTGGTATTCGGGATCGAGGAAGTACCAACTGCCACCGAGATGTCTTCCCATCTTCCGATTCGAATTTTCGGAACAGGACACCATTCCTTACGTGGAGAGAGTTCCAAAGAGCCCAATATTGCTTCGTCGTAGGACTGTAAGTCGAGATGTCTTTCCAACTGGGCTTCGTGCTAGAAGATTCTAATAACTCCAAGATTGGTTTGATCTCAGAGTCTGCCATTTGATCTTCTCGAATCTTCTCATCACTCCAGGGATCTGGTGGCGTTGATAGTGAAGTCTTCGTCTGGCGTATGACATGTTCGGGATTATACTTGCTCTCCGCTCTGGAACAATAGCGACAACTTTCGGGACACGGTCTTCTTGATAGGGCATCGGCGTTTCCATGCGATGAACCTTTACGATGCCTGATGTCAAAGTCGTATTCCTGGAGCCGTTGTATCCATCTGGCTACTTGGCCCTCTGGGTTCTTAAAATTCATCAGCCATGTTAGGGATGCGTGATCAGTACGAAGGAGAAATTTCCTGCCATAGAGATAGTGATGGAAGTGTTCTATGGCTTTCACTATAGCTAATAACTCCTTACGAGTGACGCAATAATTCCGCTCTGGTTTCGATAAACATTTGCTCCAGTATGCTACGACTCGTTCTTGGCCATCTATTTCTTGGGAAAGTACAGCGCCGACACTTTCATGACTGGCATCCGGGTCCACAATGAACTGTTTCTCGGGGTGCGGATAAGTAAGGACTGGAGAGGATGTGAGAGCTTCTTTCAGCCGCTGGAAGGAATTGTCGCATTCTTGTGTCCATAGAAACTTCTGCTTGCTTTCAGTGAGCCTGTGCAATGGTCTTGCGATGTTGGAGAACCCCTGGACAAACTTTCTGTAATAAGTGCATAGTCCCAGAAAGCTTCGCAACTGATGGACATTTTCCGGACGCTTCCAGTTCTTTACTGCGGACACTTTTTCAGGATCTGTTCGAACACCTTCAGCTGAGATGATGTGTCCTAAATAGTTTACTTCTCGTTGGAAGAACTTGCATTTCAAAGGGTTCAGCTTTAAATTCGCCGCTCTTAGTTTCGTTAACACTTTTCGAATATTCTCTAGATGTTCTTCAAACGTGCGGCCACCAATGATGACGTCATCTAGGTAGATGAGACAAGCTTCAAAAGTCAGGCCTTTTAACACTGTCTCCATGAGGCGCTCGAACGTTGCTGGAGCATTGCAGAGCCCGAACGGCATAACTTTGAATTGCCAAAGTCCTTGTCCAGTAGTAAATGCGGTCTTCTCTTTGTCATCAGGATGGATCTCTACTTGTCAATATCCACTCTTCAAATCCAGTGTGGAAAACCATTTATGTCCTGAAAGAGTATCTAGCGTGTCGTCTATTCTTGGTAGAGGATAGCTGTCGTTCTTCGTGATATCGTTAAGTTTACGATAATCCACACAAAATCTTGTGGAGCCATCTTTCTTTCGGACCATAACGATGGGAGAGGCCCACGGACTTGATGACGGTTCGATGATGTCACTATCCTGCATCTCTTGTACGAGCTTAGCAACCTCTTCCTGTTTTGCGAACGGCAAGCGTCTTGGGTGCTGTTTAATCGGTGGATGGTCGGCAGTGTCAATTGTATGACGTGTCAGAGAAGTGCGACCTATATCATTCTCGTTTTGTGAAAACACATCCTTAAATTCCTGGAACAGTCTTTCTGCGGCATGTCTCTGTTCAGGAGATAAATTTTCATTTCGTCCAATTACAGGTGTTAAATTTGTAGGCGGATCCGACAACGTCAAGCTTGGGTCTTTGCAAACACAGGTGACTGGAGCACAGGTAGCAAGCACTTCACCCTTCTGGATAATTCTAGACTTTTCACTTACATTCGCCATCCTCACGGGTATCACATCTCTCGACAGATCTACCAGCGCTGATGCTATTAGCACTCCTTTTGGGCCCTTCTCATGATATCCAACCAAGCCACATTGAAAACTACTTTCGTTCTCAATTAATCCAGGTATCATCATTTCGGTCCGAGGAGGGATGATAACATCTGCCTTGGCTGTGATCCGTTGAATAGACCCGGACTCATTTCCAAGTTTGAAAATAGTGACATCTTCTTGAGCAGAGCGTAACTCATTCTTCTTAAAATCCAGTGTAAATCCATGCTCTTTTAAAAAGTCCAGTCCGAGTATGAAAGGGTCTGAAATATCGGCCACATAGACTGTATGATGGTAAGCGGCGTTCCCAAACTTTATTTTCAGTGTCATTCTTCCATGTATATCGATCTTATCTCCGGTCACAGTCTGAAGAATAACACGCGGCGGGGCCAGAAGAGTTTTTCTTTCAGCCGCTGAGCTAGATCTTTCCGAATGATGGTCACATTGGCTCCTGTATCGATGATCATATTACAGGGCAAATCATTCACACTTCCGACTAGAAAAACTCCGTTCTCGCCGCAACTTCTTGCAGAAATTTCACATACTTGAAAATGAGGCTTCTTAAGATCTGGAAACCTCCGCCCCGCAAGATGGTCAATAATCAGTTTTCTTGCTCCTCCGTTAGCGGGTGAGCTATTACCTTCGGTGCTGGGTCGTCTTGGGCAGTCGATTTGGATATGGCCTTCTCCACCGCATTTCCAGCACTTGATCTTCCTGTAAGGTTTGTTGGCCATTAAGGAGTTCATCTTTCTCATTATGTCATTCATCTGCTGCTGTAAGCACTCCACAGCTCTATCCGACGTCTCAGGCAGGTTGGCTGCTCGCACAAAGTGTCGATCTTTCCTAGTAGCTTGCTGGGCTGCCTCGAATTTCAGAGCGTAAACCAAAGCCCCTTTTAAATCATTGAGATCTGCAATCCGGAGTGCTGTCTGGATCTCAGGGTCACGCACACCATCAATAAAATGTTGCAGAGCTAAACTTTCTTTAATTTCAGTCGGACAGCCAGGATAAGCGAGATGTGAAAGTCTCTCGACATCCTCTTGCAGGGATTCAGTGGATTTCTGCTGTCGAGATTTGAGCTGGAGTCTGCTATATTCCTTCATGCATTTCTCGCCAAAGCGCAATTCTAAAGCACTGACGAGCGTTTCAAAATCCAGCGGTTCATTTGCAGGCAATGTCTGTAGGACGTCGGCAGCATCAGCTCGTAGAGAAGCAGCTAACTGGCAAGCCTTTGTCTGGGAATCCCATCCATTGGCGTCCGCTACGATCCCAAATTGTGTCTTAAAAACTGGCCATGAGGATTTTCCGTCATAGGTCGAGAGCTTAATAAAGGCCCGAGGAAGCATAGCTTGATACTTGACATCTTCGGGATAGTTTTCGGCAGTTATCTTTTGTTTCTTGACTTTTTCCAAATCTTTTTTTACATTCTCTATGTTTTCTTCAACGGTCTTGGCGATCTGTGATGTGAAATCACATATAGTTTTAAATTAGCTATTTTTTTTTACTTTAATAAATTTCCCTTTCTATAATTCATTTATTAAAGTTTTGATAAATTTTATTTAAGCTCTTTGCGTTCTTATTCAGAACAAATTGGAGAATTTGATCAGCTTTTCTGCTCCCACGCAAATTCTCATGTTTAGTCTTGACGTGCGATCGAACGCTTAAATCGGATAAAAACAAAAACTACAAGAAATATTTCGGCCTCCAAATTAACTCTATTCATTTTCACATTCGTTATATTTTTTTCATTATGCAGTTGTTTCTTTCTGATTCATAAAAGGTTATTCAGCACTCCTTATTTTGTCTATCTAGGAACTTCTCATGGGATGCGAAAATTCTTCTGTAACGTAATTGTTGGCGGTGTTTAATTTTGTTAAATTACTTGTTTGGCTATAAGTTCAAACAGTTATCCATATGTTACTTATTAACGGATACTTTTGATTCATGCACTCTCGCCAAATTTATGATGTCACAAAATGTAAACGAAGAAATTTACAGCGTATGTGTATGAGCATTCCTTCTCTGATTGCCGGCCTGAAAACATGTAGATTGTAAGTCTATTGTACGAACATTAAGGCACCACCCACTCGCCTATTTTATGCTGCTGTGCTGGTGCTTTTTATTAAAAGTTCTTCAAAATCTTCATGGATGTATTCGACTCAATCTTTCTTCCAGAAAGGGATTATTTTATTTTTTTCTAAAAGAACCTGCATTAAATATTTCTTCCCACTATATATTTTCAAGATCACTTTTCACGGCTAACTCAAGTCTACAACATCTTTACATAACTTGGTTTCCGTGACCAAGCCCTATCTGGATATCTTCTACTTTCTATTGGGTGGTGCCTGAATATTTTTATTTGGACAATTATAATATTATAATAGACTTTTTCGTGACTTTTCGACTTAGCGGTTATTATGTTTTCATTGGATAACAAAACTTTATGGATTTTTAAACGCTTCTACCCCCTTCATCGTTTCTATGCCGTAAAAATATGGACGTATACGGTGTCAAAAATATGGAGATATACGGTGGAGATATATGTGAACGAAGTTTTCTCCTACAGTCGGCGACGTCAGAAAACTTTTCAAACTCCAATGTGTTGTTTCTTCGCTCGTTTCGTCGGAAGACCGGAATCATATTTTATGCCGTAAATGAGTATGAGTGCTGGATTGACCACGTAAATCTGCGGAACTCCATAACTGTGCGCCTCTGCGATAAATTGGCCCGATAAGTCATTCAAAGAATGTTCGCTGCTTCTCAAAAAATGGAAAATGTGCCGATTTTGTCCGTATTTCTTTACTTCCGTTGTTTCGTCGCTTCTGTGATCCGAATTGTGTTATGTTCGCGTTTTTTTTTTTTTTTTTTTTTGTGCATCGCAAGTGTTTGAAAGAAAGAAAAAAAAATGGAGTAAATCGATAATCGTAATAATATAGCCAAGCAATGGATTTATCAGCTAATTTAAAAATTTATTAGCAAATTGTCACAAAAACTTTTGATTCGTGTGCAGCAAGTGAACTCGATAAAGAAAAAAAAGAGTGAACGATCATTTCTTTTTAAATATCACAGTAAAGTATATTTTTATCACGTTAAGTATGACAGAAAATTAAATTACATTCTGGAAAAACAATAACGGAGTAAGTATCCTTCTTATGATTAAATTTGCCTACATTTATCTGACTGCCAGTACTTTGAAAACTTTAGCATTCGGCGTAAATATTATATAATTCAGAGACAACGTATGAACTATCAGAAGTACTATATAGTAAAGGATAGTGCATTTTGTCTAAATTGGACATGACTTGCAGTGACTACTTTTAAATTACTGTATTGATAACATTTTCAAAAAGAAAAAAAATATATAATTACAATTATTCCTTAATATTTATAAAATAATAATATTTTTTTAAATCCATTTATATTCTTTTTAGTTTTTATTGCATAAATTTATTCGCAGAATTTAATAGTAAATGTCAATACTGAAACGTTCTGTTTTTTTTTTTTTAATTATTTTCTTGCTATACATTATTTTGCTTGTTTAAGTTTTTATTATGAGATATGACTGATAGATATAATTCATCTAATTAGTCTCAATATACAGTAAGTATGTTACAAAAGTAACAATTTGAATTGATATTCATTAAAAAAAATGAAAAAGATGATCAGGTAAGTTTTATTCATCTATTTATGAAAATATCTGTTTTTCTAATTTATGCTTTTTATGCTGTTTACATGTTTTGAGGTTGATATATTCTATTATAAAGATATTTTGCATACTTTTTTTTTCTTTAAAAAAAAGCGGAGGAAAAAAATACGGTTCATTTTTTTTGTTTCATTTTAATATTTGCGTTGAACATTTTATGTAATGTTTGAATTATGTTTTTTTTTTTTTGTGTGTGTGTGCTATTTTATTCTAGTTTAATTACTTACTATGCATACCTTTAAAAATTAATTGAAATGTTAATTCCTATTTTATATTTCAATAATAATACATAAATTTTGGAGTATCACGCTATAAAATTCAATACTCTACAAAATCTATATTTTACTGTTGGTATGCATAAGTTTGTTTACTTTAAACATTTTGCATATATTGGAGATCAACAAAGATAATGCTCTCACTAAGATAAAATTTTATCAGTCCTTGTCCTTATTAAGTATAAACTGGTTATTTTATTCATTTAGTTTGTTATGTATATATTTTCTGTATCATGTTTGGCGTATTTCAATGATAATGTGGCAATATTAAATTTTTAAATTTTACATTCCTTTAAATTTTGGAAAAGCTTTGCTATACATATAAGTCAATTATTTTAATATTGAATGATGTGTAGTATCATTAAAAGACTTAACATTTTGCAGCAATTAGTAATTTGAAGTAAATTGCTTTTATCCTATATATTTGAGCCAATATAAATAATAGTTATATTAATAGCCTTGTTCTATACTGTAAGTTTTCTATCTCAGATATTTTGCTTGTTTTTCCAATGACAACCAGATTAAAAGAAATAGATGAAAGCTTAAAAGAAATAGATGAAAGTGAAGACCGAGTTGTACATTTTCACTTTTTTTTTAAATTTTTCAGGTTATGGATTTCGATGACAGAGTTACATTTAACTTTGTGAGATATGAAGTATTCTATGTACCCTATAAGATTCCCATTCTTTCTTACAATAATACAAACAAAACAAAATGACATAATTCTCCTATAAGCAATTTAGTTACTAGTGCAAGGTCCATTTTAAATTATTCACGCTTTCGATTAATACATTTCCATATACACTATGGATTCATCACCTTTTTGTTTTCATGTAAAAAAAAAAAAATGGAGGAAGATATTTATTTAGTTTTATGTTTTGATAAAAGATTGCACCAATACAGGACCAGTTGACTCAATTCATCAGTCATTACCTTTCATTTTTCTTTATATTACAAATACTGTTTTTCTCTATCATTCACACAGCTCAATGTTCATGTGCCATCGATATATCTATTGCATTCTTTAATAGTTCAGATAAACTGTTTTTTTTTCTTTTTTTAAATTTAAGATAGGTATAACTAATTTAGTTTTATTATTCTTAGAGTGTTATGAACCTCTTTTATTTCATTGTTCCGCGGCCGGGGACGATTTTGTGAAAGTGTTACCGTCTCTGTTTGGTTATTTCTTTGTGGTGCTGGTCGCCAAATTTGTACCAAGTTCAGATGGTATTTGTTTATATCACTCCTTTCAGTAAATTTTGTAATTTTAGTATAGATGGTACATCTTTATTATTTCAAAATTTCAATTACATTTATTTGCATTTTTTTTTACATTAAATAAACAATTTTTTTTTTGCACTCTCAGAATTTATCAAATTTTGGTAAAGCAGTTTTACAGTGCTTACACATAAGTAAAGTATATAGCAATCCTGGATTAATTTTACACAGATTTAACCATATCCTACAACCATTTTGGTAATATGAAACCCCACTTTTTTTTATTTCTCACCACCAGTCAAGGTTACAAATAATTGCTTCCCACTCTACTAGTCAGCGTCACCAATTAATGTATTACACTACCAATCAGTATTTCTACTAGTCAATGTTACCAGTCACTGTACACACTACCAATCAGGCCCAGTTATTATGCACATTTCCAATCATTGTTACACCCTCTACCATTAATTGTTATATTTTTGTTTTTCTTCATTTTTTTATACTTTTTAATAGTGATTTATTTTCCCCCGTTCGCATCACCTGCATTTAGTAATCTCATGGTATATTTGTAAGTAATAGTTACACCATACACTTTTAAATGGATACATAACATTTGTTATACATGCCATTGTTGGTAAACAACTATACTTATTTACCTGTTGCATTCTCAGTAATGCTGATATCTTATTTGTAGGTTGATAGTGATACTTTTCTTTTGTCTATAAAAATATACAACATTTACTATTCTTCTTCTTCATTTTACATACATTTTTTGTGCATCTATAATTCCACTTTAATTAACACTTTACTCAATATATATAAATAAACACATAATTTTTTTAATCCCATTTTTTCATTAAATAAAACTTGTTTGCTGATGCAAAATAAATGGTGCATTACTGAATCAGACCTTAAGGGTAATTATATTATTTTTAATATTACGATTCTTAGAGATCTACTCAGATTTCTGTCCAATGCACTCATTTCATGAAACTTTCATGTGCAACGCATCAAGTATTTCACCCTGTAAATTTACACATACTTCTATAATATATATACGTAATGCATCCCGTTTTCTCATTTACAGTTTTTTTTTTTTTTTTTACTAATCAATGTTTCATGTATTACCAATCAAGGATATATAAATATATAATACCAGTCAAAGTATTTGCTCCACCATTCAATGTGCAACTGAGCTTTTCACATTCATTCCTTTTTAATTAACACCTATTTCTTTAACATTATATACCTTACTTCTAGGTTCTAATTACACTACTTGTAATATTCAACATAATCCATTAACACAATCTCTGCACATGTATCATCTCTTCATGTTTTCCATGTAACTTTAAATTAGGTACTAGTTATACCATATATTTATTGGAGGAGTTCATAGAATTCGCTATATGCACCAATAATGGTAAAAAAACACTGTACTTAGTTACCTACTGCAATCGCAACAATTTTGGTAATGTTAGTTATCATGGTAACATACCTTTTTTTTCTTTATTCATTTCATCACTTTCTTTACTTCTACATTTTCTGTCATATTTACTTAATCACATATTCTTTTTAATAAAAATAAATTAAATAACCATTTTTCTTGCTATTTTTTTTTCTACAGCTGAAAAATGAAAAATGTGCACTACTCATGCCAGTATGGCAATATTATTATTTTCATAATAAGATTTTATAGGAAATTTTTCCTCTTCTTGTAGTGCACATCGCTTTCATGAAATTATTGAAATAAAGGCATCAATTTTTCATTCTGTGGACATACACAACATTTTTACACATTTCCTTTTCTTACAGGTATAACACTACATTCCATCAGTCACATTTTATATATATCTTTTAAGAATTTTTGTCACTGGTTCTCCTTTTTGTTTTTTTATTATTCCTGACATGTTAAATAGTAAAATATTTTAGTACAAGCAAATGATAACTTTTCACTCTACATGTTCTAATTTAAATTCATTTTTTTCTCCATTTATTTTCCTCCATGAAGTATGTGTTACACTTCAAGTTCATCCCTTGTTTTGCCTACTCAATGCTCGTAAATTTACCTTCTTTATTCATTCAATATAAGTAATTTTTGAAGACATACATTTTTTCATACACTACACTTATTTGTGGAAGTATCTATTCACAGTTGTTATGTAATTGCAACCTTTGGTGTTTGTACCAGTCATTTCTTCGGTGGAAGTTATATTAATGGTTGCTTTCAGACTGTACACACATACTTTCTCAAATAATTCTTTTCACACAATTGAATGTTCTACACAATTGTCGCTAATTTTTTTTTCAGTTTCAGATTTTTTTTTGTAAATGTAGGTACAAAATTAAACGAACAGTGTTTATATGTTCTCTTTTGCTCACACTTCATCTTGCACTAGTTCTCTAACACACTTAGTCACATTTCTTTTACATGATGTCACACTTTTTAACTCACATTTAAATTGCTTTTCATATTTAATACAACATATGCTATTTTTTTAATTTGCAATTTTAAATAGTTCACATAATTTTTCTTACTCTTTTAAATGCAATGTAATGTTGAATTACCTTTTTACCTTACCATCCTTGCACAACAACGTATGAAGTTGTTATTCATGTGTCATATTTGATAATATGTTGTGGACGGTAAGTTGTAGTGAGAGATCACTCACCCTACAAAGAAACTTTTTTTTCACTCTTACACATTTTTTGATAGTCCTTAATTTTTCGTCAATATTTTCAACATATGCCATTTCACATTTGTGGGTACAAATTCATGCCAGTTTTTTTTTCTAAATATGCCACTTCGCCAAATTCTTTTTATATTATTATTCATAATCAAGTATGCCATGTGTTTATTTGCATTTATCTTTATTTCCAGTTTTCTTATATATGTACAGCAATTTATTCTGCTGATACAAAAAAAATATGTCTCATTTTAAAGGCCTTAAAATAATTGAATATAGTTTAATATATGGCCAAATGACCTATGGACTGGTTATCTTATACATAAAATCTAGGTCAAGTAATATAACTAGTCTAAATGACTATGTTATGTAATTATTTTAGTGTGCACACATAATATTATAACATATGCTGCAGCTGATTGTTTATGAGACATTTAAATATAAAGAGGTACCTCATTTTATCAACAAAACATGCATGTTGAATTCTGGAATTTTGGGAATTCATTATAATTCTAGATATTTTGTGTATTATTTGTGTTCGTGGGTGTGTGCCAAGTTTTCATTATTATGTGTTAGTTATATATATATTCTTACTTTTTGTTTTGTGGAAATTTATATTTTGAGTGACAATTTATCATTCAGGACGTATTGGCGAGAGCATATGATCGTTTCTACTCCCTCGTTCTATAGTTTTTTTTCCGGTGAAAGGGGAGATATATGTGATGTGAAATCACATATAGTTTTAAATTAGCTATTTTTTTTTACTTTAATAAATTTCCCTTTCTATAATTCATTTATTAAAGTTTTGATAAATTTTATTTAAGCTCTTTGCGTTCTTATTCAGAACAAATTGGAGAATTTGATCAGCTTTTCTGCTCCCACGCAAATTCTCATGTTTAGTCTTGACGTGCGATCGAACGCTTAAATCGGATAAAAACAAAAATTACAAGAAATATTTCGGCCTCCAAATTAACTCTATTCATTTTCACATTCGTTATATTTTTTTCATTATGCAGTTGTTTCTTTCTGATTCATAAAAGGTTATTCAGCACTCCTTATTTTGTCTATCTAGGAACTTCTCATGGGATGCGAAAATTCTTCTGTAACGTAATTGTTGGCGGTGTTTAATTTTGTTAAATTACTTGTTTGGCTATAAGTTCAAACAGTTATCCATATGTTACTTATTAACGGATACTTTTGATTCATGCACTCTCGCCAAATTTATGATGCCACAAAATGTAAACGAAGAAATTTACAGCGTATGTGTATGAGCATTCCTTCTCTGATTGCCGGCCTGAAAACATGTAGATTGTAAGTCTATTGTACGAACATTAAGGCACCACCCACTCGCCTATTTTATGCTGCTGTGCTGGTGCTTTTTATTAAAAGTTCTTCAAAATCTTCATGGATGTATTCGACTCAATCTTTCTTCCAGAAAGGGATTATTTTATTTTTTTCTAAAAGAACCTGCATTAAATATTTCTTCCCACTATATATTTTCAAGATCACTTTTCACGGCTAACTCAAGTCTACAACATCTTTACACGATCTTTTGAACTTTTTCTTCAACTCTTTCTTCTACGGTTTTGGCTGTCAATTGAACATTTTCTTCTATTTCTTGAAATCTTCCTTCAAATTTGTTTTCCACGCTGTCAATTCTTTCATTTAAAGATGTTATTTTATTATCTATTAATTCTTTCAACTCGCCAAGGTTGGTTGACATCTCCTTCATTTCAGCCTGGTTTGCAGTCATTTTCTCGTCTATCGCTGACATTTCCTTCTTCATTTCTTCCGACATTTCCTTCATTTCAGCCTGATTCTCAGTCATTTCCTTCTTCATTTCTTCTTTCAACTCGGCAAGGTTGGTTGACATCTCAGCCTGATTCGCAGTCATTTTCGCATCCATCTCTCCTAATTTCTCCAATAATTTAGTCAGTTGCGCCTCCATTGCTCTGGTAATCGGCATTCAATCCCACTTCTGACACCAAATGTTGTGAGCTCGGGGTTCGAAAGGACTGATGCCAATATATAAGAACAATAAAAAGGCTTTATTCACTATAAACAGTGCAATACGAACACTAATATCTTCTGAAAATTACAAGATATTCAGTAATCTTCAAATTCAATAAAAGCACAGCAAAATTTCACACAGAAACAATGCGTTCAATACGACGTATCAACGACAAAATCGATCCGAGAAACACAGTTCTCAATGCAAAGCCTCTCGTATGAATTCAATCGCAGTTGACAGACAACTCTCTCAACTGAACTGATGGAGGTCCTTATATAGGTTTCAGAGATCTTCCCAGATTATTCCAGAGCTTTCAGATGCTAGAAATTACCAGAAAGTGCTTTAACTTTCGATAGAGAACCAAAGCGAGTAAGGATCCCAATGTACAGGTATAAGGGGGGGTGGTTGCACAAAAAGTCGCCAAATCCGTCGCCAACTTGGCGACATATGGCGATATATCGCCAAATTTGGCGACAAAAATAAGTCGCCAAAACCATCGCCAACTTGGCGATAAACCCATTCCTTGGCGATTTTGCCATAGACTTCCATTATAAAGATGAGGGTGTAAGGTTGTTTTCCTTGCAAACCATCTGAGGCCTTTAGCATTGAGTTACATGATGCTCAATAGGAAATACATTAATAATACTGCAATTTTCACAATAATAAAATAAAATAAATTTAAACAAATGGAATATTTACAGATATATACAAAATTCATAACAATATTATTGGACCAAATTTTATGTATATGTTATTTATTATTGCATGCACGTCCCAATTGTATTTGGGGTTATTCCGAAGGAAAGAGACGCTGTGGTAGAGATTTTTGTGCCATTTTCTCGATTTTTCGTAGTTATGTTGTAAACTGGCTGCTCTTGCACAAAAGGTAACCGGGCGCTTTGCAAGTAGCTTACGTACAACAGAATAACGAAAAATATTGATTTTATTGGCGCTATGATAGCGAATTTTTAAATATTAACATGTATGAGGTACAAGAAACTTTCGGGATTGTCACATCCTACTAGTTTTTTTTTATACTGAAAAAGAAATAAAATTTTTCTTCAAAAATTACATTTCAACATTCAAATATCTGCATTTTTAATGAAAACATTAAAAATCACATTCACAAAGACTACTCTATTTATTTCATTTTAAATGCTTTGAAATGTTTTTTATGTTTTATTTTTTTCATTTAATTATTTTTATTTTATTTTTCATGAAACAAATGGCCGATAAACAAGATAGCAGATAAATTTTCTTTATTTTTGAAAAAATAAAGTATTAATTCCGTGTTAGAAAACTATCTAACGATTTTTCATCAATAATTTTTTTTCATAACTAGGGGTCTCTGTCTCCTGCTCGCTACGCTCACCAACCCCCGTTCTGATTTCACAGCCTCTTAAAACCTGGTAATGTATCCTGTTTTAAAAAGATGATGATGATGATGATGATATCACGAACGGCGACTTTCTTCTGTAATCAGGTTATAATGCTTTATCATTTAACTGGTTATAATGCTTTTTCATTTAATTCATATTTTTTATTTTTAATATTCATGTGTAAACACAATTTTTATGACGTAATTTTCTTTATTTCCTGCTTTCAACACGTGATCATTTAATTATTATTTTCAACTTTCATTATTGTTTTTAATAGTCTCCCGCAAATACATTTTTTATTTGAGATAAAACATAATCCTTTGCGCTTATTTAGAAATTGGCAACAATATAAAAAAATGACTTTTTCAATAAAAGATTTTTTACTCGATTTTTAAGGATTTTTTGAGTTTTTATTGTCCGACAGTGATAATTTTTTGAATTTCTGAAAGCTTGTTATATTTCGCGTCTGGTGGTATAATTTTCGAATACGTAGGATGGCTAGGAAAAAAGTAATAGCTCCTCAAAAAAGTCCCTATTAAAAAAGCGATTAGAATAACCCGGAATATCTACGCACAATTTGATTGGTCCATTTCGTTTTTGGCTCAGTTCCAGATTACTTTTTTTTAATATAGAAGGATACAATAAAATAAAATAAAAACCTTTTTTGGATGTAATCCCTTAACATAAGCAAAATAAGAAAAATCTTAAGCCGAAATATCTTATAAGGTATCAAATTTCCATGTAATTTCACGATAAGATTTGATTGTTCCAAATATCTTAGTAATATCACTGCATATCTTAGCTTTTCTCCAGGAAAAATCTGTGGTTACTATAAAACTAATTCTTTAAATATTGCTTAACTAAAGAGCATTTCACCTTCTGGACCCAGTGCAACAAAAACTGATGGATGCAAAATTCATTTTAATAAAATTAATCATAGACAGAAAAGTGATAAAAGATTAAACCTGAAATTTATTACAAAAAAAAGTCGTGATGATAAAATTTCTTTAGTTTTTCACTGATTTTAAATGTTATTCTTGGAAACGTCTCTATCTTAAATAGCATTGATTTTTATCACCACATATGTGCACTATTTTACTCTAATCGGTTTTCTAGATAAAAATAAGTTGGTTATTTTTAGTCAGACGTTCCAAGAAATTAATAAAAGTTACTACTTATGATAGAATTTTAGGATTTCAAGGAATTCTGTATTAATGATCTGAGTATGAAAAGAAAATTTTATACTTAAAATGTAATGAATAATTGAAAACTATAAAATTTATAAAAATTGTGCAGAGATACTCTGATTGTTTTTAATTTTTCCACAGAAATATTTATTTATCTATTCATCTCTCTCTATATATATACAGTAGCTCGCAAAAGTTTTGAGACGATATGTTTTTCTGTCCTAACTGTTGCTGTAAGCAAAAATTTCTTAATGATGTATATTAGTAATTTGCACTCCTTTTAAAGCTCAACAAAAGGCAACATTAGAACAATTGAGACATATGCATAAATTAAAAATAATTCAGAAATTCGCAAAAATACTTCCTAAAAGTTTTGAGACGATTCAGTTTTTCTAAAATTTTATTGAAATTAAGCGTCTTAATGTAACGAAATACAGCAATATTTAATATTTAGTTGCATATCCTTTTGCTTTGAAGACTGCGGCATATCGTCTGACCACGGAATTAACAAGGCTTTCTAAGGGTGAACCTAGGGATTTTCGCCCATTGTGATTGAAGATCCTGAAGGTGTTCTGCCTTTGAAGAATGCTTTCGTGTCCTGACTTTTCATTTATTGTGTTCCCAAAGATGTTCAAATGAATTGAGGTCAGGTGGCTGACTGGGCCAGTCCAAAAGTTTAATAATTTTATCTGTAAACCAATTTGCACCCATTTTGAAGGTGTGCTTTGGATCATTATCCTGCTGAAGCATCTGTCCACGAGGCATCTTTTTACGAGCATAAGGCAGCATGTGATCTTCTAAAATGTTTTTATAAACATTTTGAGCCATAATCACATTGGTGTGTACGAGGAGGACGATGCCATCAGGATGGAAAGCTCCCAGGACAATTCCTGATCCGTTTCTGTGATTCACTGTTGGACGTTTGTACCGGGGATCCATTCTGGTGCCTTTTGGGCGACTAATACGATGTTATGTTCGTCCACAATGGATCCCCGGTACGAACGTCCAACACTGAAGCACGGAAGAAGATCCGGAAGGTGTTCTGTCTTTTAAGAATGCTTCCGTGTTCCGACTTTTCTTTTATTGTGTTTCTGAAGGTGCTCTGCCTTTTAAGAATGCTTCCGTGTTCCGACTTTTCTTTTATTGTGTTCCCAAAGATGTTCAAATGAATTGAGGTCAAGTGACTGACTCGGCCAGTCCAAAAGTTTAATTTTCTTAGCTGTAAACCAATTTGCCCCCCTTTTGAAGGTGTGCTTTGGATCATTATCCTGCTGAAGAATTTATCCACGAGGCATCTTTTTACGAGCATAAGGCAGCATGTGATCTTCTAAAATGTTTTTATAAACATTTTGATCCATAATCACATCGGTGTGTACAAGGGGGACGATGGCATCATGATGGAAAGCTCCCAGGACAATTACTGATCCGTTTCTGTGATTCACTGTTGGTCGTTTGTACCGGGGATCCATTCTGGTGCCTTTTGGGTGACTAATATATGATGTTATGTTCGTCCACAATGGATTCCCGGTACGAACGTTCAACAGTGAAGCACGGAAGTAGATCAGTAATGGTCTAGGAAGATTTCCATCATGATGGCATCGCCCCCCTCGTACACATCTATCTGATTATGGATCAAAATGTTTATAAAAATATTTTAGAAGATCACATGCATCCATAACACATTCATTGTTTCTTATTTTTGTATTTCCACTCTGTGTTTAATTTTTTTCCTTTATTTTTCCATTTATATTCACACCTGTGATTTCATTTTATTTTCATTATATATAAATGTAAGATAAAGATATGTAAATATTTGGTTTACTGGAATTATATGAACAAATAGACGTTGAAGAACAAAATATGAACTTTAATACAGTCCTAGAAATATAATTCTACAATACTTTACTAGCAATTTCTTTTCAGCTAATACACTTCTGGCCAAACATATACAATATATTTATTTACCAAAAAACCAACTAAGCTTAACAGCGCCTTCCCTGGATATTTCTCCTTTCGATGCTTGCTTCACAATAAAAATTAGAAGACTGGCTCTTTTTCAATTTTGAAGATATTCTGATCTCGAGATCTAAACTTTTTATGACTCGTGCATTTAAATCATGGATAATAGTAGTACTAGAGCGTCAGTGTCATAAAGGAAATGAAGTGTTTTAACTGAAATCCTACAAATCGGTCATCCTGACGTGATGGCGTCTTGACATCAGCATCTTGATTTATTATGTTTTTCATGCCTAAACAGTTAATTTTTTGAGATTTTTATTTCATTCTGGATATTGCTCTCTATCTTTAGAATCTGCATATCTAATACCTCTGTAATTTATTTCCGGATATTGCTCTCTACCTTTAGAAGCTATATATCTGTTGCTTCTAGAATGATAAGAATTTGAATAAGCATCTCTTCTACTATAAGCTCCTCTATTTTTAAACTGAAATTTTTAACTGAAATTAAAAAATTATAATTTCACTACTATTTTATTCTAAGCTCAATAATTTAGCTAAAATATTTCTAATCATTTAAGATTTTTTTTGGTGAGCATAAAACTCTCTCTCTCTCTCTCTATATATATATATATATATATATATATTCACTCACGCGAAAACACCCACTCGCTAATGTTGTTAATCCTATGGGGAAGTTCTTTTAAAATATCTCGTATGCGTTTCAATAGCTGAGGTCACTTTATCCTAATAAAAAAAAATCAATTTTAAGAGTTAACTAAATTAAAGTTAACAAACTAAATTTTCTTTCCATCTTTTTGGGTTCTTTTAATTACATACTTTCTACTTTTAATTATTGTTTACATATATATATATATATAACACGACCTTCAATTCCCGGCAGTCTGCATGTTCCTGGTTATGGCAGTGATCAGAAAGACATGAAGACAAAGGTTGCTAGAATCACCGGGCTCGGCTTGGCTGCCATAATTTGATGACCTTGGCTACGTATAATGGACGATCCCTAACTTCGGAAAGTCGTTTACAGGAACTTGAAGAGGAATTAGAAAGAATCAAGTGGGGCATTCTAGAATTATACGGAGTAAGAAGAAAAGGTGAAGAGAAGATTGATCTTGCCAGTGAACATGTATTGTACTACAGAGGTACAGACGATCTCTCTCTCTCTCTCTCTCTCTCTCTCTCTCTCTATATATATATATATATATATATATATATATATATATATATATATATATATATATATATATATATATATATACATATATACATATATTCACTCACGCGAAAACACCCACTCGCTAATGTTGTTAATCCTATGGGGAAGTTCTTTTAAAATATCTCGTATGCGTTTCAATAGCTGAGGTCACTTTATCCTCATAAAAAAAAATCAATTTTAAGAGTTAACAATTTTAAGAGTTAACTAAACTTTCTTTCCATCTTTTTGGGTTCTTTTAATTACATACTTTCTACTTTTAATTATTGTTTACATATATATATATAACACGGCCCTCAAATCCCGGCAGTCTGCATGTTCCTGGTTAGGGCAGTGATCAGAAAGACATGAAGACAAAGGGTGCTAGAATCACCGGGTTCGGCTTGGCTGCCATAATTTGATGACCTTGGCTACGTATAATGGACGATCCCTAACTTCGGAAAGTCGTTTACAGGAACTTGAAGAGGAATTAGAAAGAATCAAGTGGGGCATTCTAGAATTATACGGAGTAAGAAGAAAAGGTGAAGAGAAGATTGATCTTGCCAGTGAACATGTATTGTACTACAGAAGTACAGACGATCTCTCTCTCTCTCTCTCTCTCTCTCTCTCTCTCTCTCTATATATATATATATATATATATATATATATATATATATATATATATATATATATATATATATATATATATATATATATATATATATATATATATATATATATATCCTTCTCTTCTCTCTTTCTCTTCTCTTCTCTTCTCTTCTCTATGTATTATATCTTTCTCTTCTCTCTTGTCCCTCTTCTCTTTCTCTTCTCTCTTCTCCCTCTTCTCTTTCTCTTCTCTCTCTCTTCTCTTTCTCTCTCTTCTCTTTCTCTCTCTCTGAATGCATTAAAAATAAATAGCAATTAAATATCTACAAATTAAATACAAAAGAGATCACGAAAACTAATGTAACTATAAAAAAACAAAAAAAAGGAGTTTTGCAAAGCGTTTTTTTTTTTTTTTTTTTTTTTTTTTTTTTCCCAAGAAAGGAATTTCATGGAAATATTCTAATAACAAAAATATTGCCTAAAATATCTTATTAAATGTTTTTATTTGATAAGATGTGATTTTAAAGATAGATAATTTAAGAGAAACAGTAAATAATAATTGTATGCCATTTTATTATATTTTGTAATAGTCAAAAAACTTGAAATAGAAACAAAAACGAAATTATTTTAAAAATAAATACCCAGCATTTTTAAATAAATGAGAAATTTGAACTAGATAAATAACCGAAGAGATGGAAAATGCATTTAGAAGAAAAGAAAAAGAAAATTTAATCAGAGCTAGGTGAGTTTTTTTTTCTTTTCTTAGTTAATTTTTAATTGTTATGCTAGGATTTTTTTTTTCAACAAACATGCTATTTATATTTATAATAACTAAATAATATATCTCTAATTGAAATTTTTATGCTAAAAATCGCAAGTTTGTTTTTATATTTACGAGTAGTAACAGAACAAATACATCTGTAAAAATCGAATAATGATTTTTGTTCTTGTATTTTTATCGTACGAAATGATTCTTTTTTTTTATTTTAATAATTTTCAACATAATTTTTAGTTAAAAAACGTTTTGTGATCTTATAAAAAAATTTGGTATTTTTCATAAAAATTTGATGTACAAGCGTGAAAAAACATTTATTTCGATATAAAGAAATAATCTTTTTTATCGTTTTTAAAAACTATATTCAGACATAAAAACTTATCAGTTCCAGAAAGATTATTTCTTTACTTATGTAAAAATGAATTTTAAAATTTTTTACTTCATTTTAAATGCGTTCAAAATAAATAGCAATTAAATATCTAAAATTAAATACAAAAAGATATCACGAAAACAAAATGTAATGATAAAAGTTAAAAAATATAATAATATAAATTTTCTTATTGCCTAATATTCTATGTGAGTAATAAGAATTTTTTTTAAAAAAGATCATTGCAACTTATTTTCAAAGAAAGAATTTCCATAATAAATTTCTCATAACAAAAATACTGCATAAAATAACTTATTAAATGTCTTTTTTTTCGCGAGATATGGTTTGAAAGATAATTTAAGAAAAACAGTAAATAATAATTGTAACGCATTTTGTTGTATTTTCTTTATATTAATGACTACGCTAATGAAAAAAAAGAAAGGGGAGAATAATTGAAAAAATTATAATTAAACTTATAATTAACAGAAACAAAAGTGAAGTTATTTTAAAAGTAAATAGCCAGCATTTTTAAATAAATGAAAAATTTGAACCAGACAGATAACTGGGAAGTTAGAAAATATTTTAGAACAAAGAAAAAAAAATCTGATCACAGCTCTGTGAGAGTTTTATTTTGTTAGTTAATCTTTGATAATACGCGAAACAAAAAGACGAAGGAAATTGTAAGCATGCAGCGATGGGAAAAAATCTTTAAAAATAACTTATTAAATGTAATAATAAACAAGTGGATAAGTGTGATCTAAGATCGTACAAAGGGTTTCGTTTAATGTTCTTTTCAAAACACTTTATCATTTAATTAATAAATCCAAATCATTAATTTATAACTATCCTTATCATTTATCAATACACTTTATCAATAAGATCGTAGATGTTAGAACCATTAAATTTAACAAGAACGAAAAATCATGCGTCAAGCATAGATTATGTAACACTTTCCAACGCTACCAAAATAATTTTACGAATCATACTCTTTAATAAGCTAAAAGATAACATCTAAGTAATCCGAATACTTTTATTCAGCCCTGTATAGGATCTATAGATTTGTATATATACTACATAGGATGCTAAATTTTAGTTCAGTTAGGAAACACGTAGCACAGTTTAAAATTTTCCGTCTGGAGTTAAATAATACGGAAATGTGTTCCCGAACTTTTGTGCTTCCCTGTATAGGATCTACAGAATTTATACACACCACGTAATATACAAAAAGCGATTTAAAATTAAAATCGCGTTTAGTAACTTAAAACGCACTTCCAGGAATTATTGTTAACATACAGTAGAGAATTCTTTTGTGTGTCCCTGTAAATGAACGATGACTGCTATACACACAATATTCTGTAGTAAGTCTCTTGTAATGAACCTGATATAAATTTCAATGCGTTTAAAATAGGGAAACATTATTTAAATAAACCGCAGACGATTTTTCTCCATAGACGTAATGTAACGGAATTCTTTTGACTGTCCCTGTAAAGTACGTATAAGTGCTATGCACACCCTATTCCATATTAAGCTTCTTCTAATACACCTTAGTGATATATATAAATTCCAATGCGTTTAAAATAGTGAAACATTATTTAAATAAACCGCAAATGATTTTTCCCCATAGACCACAATGTAACGGAATTCTTTTGAGTGTCCCTGTAAAAAAACTATAAGTGCTACACACTTCCGTTGAAATAGGGAACATGCTATAGATAACAATTATAACATATAAAAATCGCAGGGCAATCCGAGCATATTTACGGGAGTTAGAGCACGGACAGACGGCCAGACGGCAGACGGCAGACGGCCAGACAAACCGAAGTCATAAACAATTTTCAACTAGGTTGGAAAGTGTTAATAATAAAATGATATCAAGAGAAAGTTACTTTTAAATCAAATTAAAAATATTCACTAACTGCTTTTCAGATAATTGTAACAGCATACGTTTGTATATCTGAAAAGTATGTTTAATTACATGATTTAATTTTAGCTATAAAAACAAAAACAAAAAAAAAGTCTCTTAAAATGGCAAAAAAATTAGAAAGTTCTTTTAATTAAATCCATCGGACAATGAAATGTAAAAATCGAAAATTTCAACTTCCGTCGTTCAGAACAGAACCTGGAACCTTTAGGTTAGGAGGAAAACGCTCTACCACTGAACTATCTAGCCTTCGCGAAAATGACTGAAATTAATATTCTATTTTAAGATCTAAGAAAGTCGCAGAAATTGTTGGGTGTTATTACACTAATTCATTTAATTAAAATTATAAGACTTTTTCAAAATTTTGTGATATTTCGCGTGCCAGGAGATATTCAGCTGTAAGTAAACAAAATTTCAAGTCTCTAACTTATACAGTTTCCGAGTACGAACTCTATTATAGACAAACAGACAGAGGAGTGGCACGAACAGGGTTTCGTCAGATAAAAAAAAAAATTCTAAAAAAGAGTTTGTTGTTTAAAATTGTTCTGTACTAGAATAAAATATATATGCAGCATACAAATTATTATGGCAGGCAATTTCTTCTTCTACTTTTTCTTTTTAACACTTTCCAACCTAGTTGAAAAGTGTTTATGACTTCGGTTTGTCTGGCCGTCTGCCGTCTGGCCGTCTGTCCGTGCTCTAACTCCCGTAAATATACTCGGATTGCCCTGCAATTTTTATATGTTATAATCGTTATCTATAGCATGTTCCCTATTTCAACGGAAGTGTGTAGCACTTATAGTTTTTTTACAGGGACTCTCAAAAGAATTCCGTTACATTGCGGTCTATGGGGAAAAATCATTTGCGGTTTATTTAAATAATGTTCCACTATTTTAAACGCATTGAAATTTATATATATCACTAAGGTGCATTAGAAGAAGCTTAATATGGAATAGGGTGTGCATAGCACTTATACTTACTTTACAGGGACAGTCAAAAGAATTCCGTTACATTACGTCTATGGAGAAAAATCGTCTGCGGTTTATTTAAATAATGTTTCCCTATTTTAAACGCATTGAAATTTATATAAGGTTCATTACAAGAGACTTACTACAGAATATTGTGTGTATAGCAGTCATCGTTCATTTACAGGGACACACAAAAGAATTCTCTACTGTATGTTAACAATAATTCCTGGAAGTGCGTTTTAAGTTACTGAAAGCGATTTTAATTTTAAATCGTTTTTTGTATATTACGTGGTGTGTATAAATTCTGTAGATCCTATACAGGGAAGCACAAAAGTTCGGGAACACATTTCCATATTATTTAACTCCAGACGGAGAATTTTAAACTGTGCTACGTGTTTCCTAACTGAACTAAAATTTAGCATCCTATGTAGTATATATACAAATCTATAGATCCTATACAGGGTTGAATAAAAGTATTCGGATTACTTAGATGTTATCTTTTAGCTTATTAAAGAGTATGATTCGTAAAATTATTTTGGAAGAGTTGGAAAGTGTTACATAATCTATGCTTGACGCATGATTTTTCGTTCTTGTTTAAATATGCTCTTTAGATTAATAATAAGCTAATAATATCTCTCTAATTGAAATTTGTTATACTCAAGGTCGCAATTTGTTTTCTATATTTACAATGGCGTACTAACTGACATAATACGTCTGTAAAAATCAATACATGGTTCGTTGTTGCTGTTGTTATTGTTTTATCTTATAAAAAGAATTTTTTTTCCGATGATTTTTATTATAATTTTAAATTAAAAAACTGTATGAACTCTTATGTATAATTTCGAATTTTTCCTTAAAACTTTGCATATAAGCGCGGAAAACATTTTAAAATTACGTAAAAGGAAAATCATCTTTTCAATCCGCAGCTTTATTTATAAAAACATATTAGTTCCAAAAAGATTACTAATATTTAAAAAATGAGTTCTAAAAGTTTTTACATCTTTTTAAATGCATTAAAAATAAATAGCAATTAAACATCTAAAAATTAAATGCAAAAAAAGAAACAAAAGAAAAATATAATGATAAAGATAAAACAAATATAACAATACAAAATATGGTATTCCTTAACATTCTATGTTAGTAATAAAATTTAAAAAAAAAAAAAGAAGAAGAAGAAGAACATAGCAACTTATCTTCCAAGAAAGTTCTATAATACATTTCTCATAATAAAAATATTACATAGAATATCTTATTAAATGTTTTTCTTTCTCAAGATATGCTTTTAAAGATAATTTTAGAAAGACAGCAAATAGTAATTGTATCGCATTTTATTATTACTTACCCATCATACGTAGTATAGGGTAAGTCTTGTAATCGTTTTGAAAATTGAAAAAAAAAAAAATTGACGGATTTACACGCTTCAGACACTGGAGATTACGAAAAACATATTTTTAGAAAAAAAAAATTGCCGTCCGTCTTTGTGTGTGTCTGTGTGTCTGTAAACGCTCTATCCCCCGAAAAAATTGAGATAGAGACTTGCAATTTGGTATGTATACTTAGTATGTAATAATGGGAAGAAGCCTATTTAATTTCAATAACCGCGATTAACCAGAACTATTTTTTTTTTTTGGGGGGACTCTCGAAATATTCGTTCTGATAAAAGGTACATAAAAATTTTCGAAATTGTTTGTTTTAAGAAATGAATATAAAAGACAATAAAAAAACATAAATTTTGCATAAAGCATGAAGTCGATCGGATAATGAGTTGCCGAGATATTTGGAATCCTATTTTCCACACTCTTCGATTTTTCATGACCCTGTATTTCATCCAAATTTCACTTCAAAGATATATTTTAATTGGAAATTTGACGCTTAATCAGATGCAATAAACCGCTAGTTAATAGGATTATTATTTTTGGAGTTATAAGGATGTTTCTTTCAAGCAATTCAGTAATCGAGCCTTTAAAGTTTATGTGACGTCATCAAGCCACGATTTTATTTGAATTGCAATGCCTTTTATAAGTAGTTTACACATTTTTATTTTAATATTTTACATTATGCATATCTATGATGGGTAAGTATTACGGTGGCCCCCAACAACTAGTTTTTTTTATGCTAGTGACTACGCAGATAGAAAAGAGGAGAGGAGAGAATAATTGATTACTTTAAATAAGGAGAAGCAAAAACGAAATTATTTGTTTTTAAATAAATACTAAAATTCTGGGTATTGGTAAATCTGAGTAATGCTGGTGGGAAATGACAAACTTGAACTAGAGAAATAACCGAGAAGAGGAAAAATATTTTAGAACAAAAGAAAAACAAAATCTGATAAGAGCTCTGTGAGAGTTTTCTATTTTGTTATTTACTTTTTTTACTATTATGCTAGGATATTTCTTTTTTCAAACATGATATTTAGATTTATAATATGCAAATAATATATCTCTAATTAAAATTTCTTAAACTCAAGATAGCAAGTGTGATTTTTTATTTACAAAGGAATAGTAACTGATCAAATATATCGGCAAAACCCGATAAATTATTTTTGTTCTTGTCGTTTTTCAACGAAGATAAAACAAATATAACAATACAAAATATTGTATTGATTATTGCCCTATGTCAGTAATAAGATATGAAAAAATCATGGCTTATCTTCCAAGAAAGATGTTCGATAATAATTTTATCATAACAAAAATACAGCATTAAATCTCTATATTTTTTTTCTTTCACAAAATATGCTTTTAAAGATTAATTTAAGAAAAACAGTAAATAATAATTGTATCACATTTTATTTATTTTTTCTATGTTAGTGATTACGCTGATAGAAAAGAGAAGAATGAGAGAATAATTGAAAAACTTTAAGAACAGAAAAAAATAGAAATTATTTTTAAAATAATTACCGAGCATTTTTAAATAAATGAGAAATTTGAACTAGAGCAATAACCGAGAAGATAGAAAATATTTTAGAACAAAAGAAAAGGAAAATTTGATCAGAGCTCTGTGAAAGTTTTGTTTTTATTTAGTCAGTGTTTTGGTAATGAATACGTACAATAAAAAAAAAAGAAAAGAAAGAAAGAAAGAAAGAAATTGTAAGTAACCAGAGATGGAAAAAAAACTTTAGCCTATTAAATACAATAATAAATGAAAAGTTCGTTGTTAAAAATTGTTCTCTACTAGAATAAAATAAATATGCAGCATTCAAACTATTATGGTAGGATGTATTTTCTTTTTGTTTCTTCAATTATGATATTTAGATTTCTAATAAGCTGTTAATATATCTCTAACTGAAATTTGTTATACTCAAGACAGAAATTGTTTTTTATTTATTTACAAAGGAGTAGAAACTGAACAAATATATCTGTAAAAATCGAAACATGATTTTTGTTGTTGTTTTATCTTACAAAATGAATTTTTATCTTTATATTTTCAATAATTTTAATTATAACTTTAAATTTTAAAAAAAAACCTTTTTCATGACCTTATGAAAAATAGGATATTTTTCATTAAAAAAATCATATATAATCTTAAGAAATGTTGCATATTAACATATAAAGAAATTATCAATTTCATCCAGCTTGTTAAAAACAGTCCTCATTTATAAAAACATATTAGACCCAGAAAGATTATTTATTTACTTATTTAAAAAATTAGTTCTAATAGTTTTTAGTTCTTTTTAAATACATTGAAAATAAATAGCATATAAACATCTAGAAATTAAATACAAAAAAGTACACGAAAAAAAAATGTATAACGATGAAGATAAAACAAGTATAACAATAAAAGATATCGTATTGCTTAATATTCTATGTTAGTAATAAGATTTTTTTTAAGAGGGAGGGGGGGGGACATAGCAACTTATCTTCCAAGAAAGATATTGAATAATAATTATCTCTTAACAAAAATATTGCATAAAATATCTTATTAAAAGTTTTCCTTTCGCAAGATATGATTTTAAAGATAATTTAAGAAAAACAGCATATAATAATTGTATCGCATTTTGTTATATTTTTCTTTATATTGGTGACTACACTAATAGGAAAGAGGAGAGAATAATTGGAAACATTAAGTAAAGAGAAACAAAAACGAAGTTATTTTTAAAATAAGTATCCAGCATTTTATATAAATGAGAAATTTGAACCTGTGAGATAATCGAGAAGATAAAAAATATTTTAGAACAAAAAGAAAAGAAAAACTGATCAGATCTCTGTGAAAGTTATGTTTTATAGTCAATTTTGATAACGAATACGTGAAGTAAAATGATGAAAGGAATCGCAAGCGTGAAGAGAGGGAAAAAAATCTTTGAAAATAGCTTATTAAATGTAATAATAAAAGTACAGTTCGTTGTTAAAAATTGTTCGCTACTAGAATAAAATAAATATGCAGGATTCAAATTATTATGGTAGGATATATATTTTTCTTCAATTATGCTATTTAGATTTATAGTAAGTTAATAATATCTCTCTAATTGAATTTGTTATATACTCAAGACAGAAAGTTTGTTTTTATATTTACAAAAAAGTAGTAACTGAACAAAATCGAAACATGATTTATGCTGTTGTTATTTTATCTTACAAAATGAACTTTCATTTTTATTTTTTCAATAAGTTTAATTATAATTTTAAACAAAAATTTTTTTTATGATCTTAAAAACAATAACGTATTTTTAATTAAAATATCATATATAAGCATGGAAAATCTTTAAAAATAACATATAAGGAAATATCTTTTAATCCAGATTTTTAAAAATTGCCTTCATTGATAAAAATATATTTGTTCCAGAAAGATTATTTATTTACTTATTTTAAAAAATGAGGTCTAAAGTTTTTTTTATTTCATTTTAAATAACTTTAAAATAAATAGGAATTAAAGATCTAAAATTAAATACAAAAAGTGATCACGAATACAAAATGTAACGATGAAAGATAAAGAAAATATAATAACATAAAATATACTATTGATTAATATTCTATGTCAGTAATAAAATAATAAGAAGAAAAAAATAACATAGGAACTTATCTTCCAAAAAAAAATTATAATAATTTTATAATAAAAAAAAAGCATAAAATACCTTATGAAATATTTTTCTTTCACGGGATATGCATTTGAAGATAATTTTAGAAACACGTTAAATAATAATTACATCACATTTTATTATACTTTCATTATTTTAGTGACTACACTAATAGAAAAGAGGAGAGAATAATCGAAATCTTTAAGTAAAGAGAAACAAAAACAAAGTTATTTTTAAAATAAATACACAGCATTAAAATATTATAGAACAAAAAAAAAAGGAAATCTTTTCAGAGCTTTGTGAGAGATTTGTTTTCAGTTAGTTAATTTTTTATTGTTATGTTAAGATACTTTTTTTTCTTTAACATGATATTTAGATTTATAATAAACACATAATATTTCTCTAATTGAAACTTCTTATACTCAAGATCGCAAGTTTGTTTTTATATTTACAAAAAAAAAAAAATAACAAATACGTCAAAATACGATTGCTGTTGTTATTTTATCTTACAAAAAGAATTTATGTATATTTTTTAATAATTTTAATTATGGTTTTAAATTTTTAAAAATCTTTTCATGATCTTATGAAGAATTTGGTATTTTTCATTAAAACTTCATATATATAAGCCTGGAAAACCTTTAAAATAAAAGTATAAGGAAATTATCTTTTTAATCCCGTTTTTTAAAAACTGTATTCAATTATAAAAACTTACTTGTTCCAGAAAGAATATATATTTACTTATATTTAAAAACTGAGTTCTAATATTTTTAATTCATTTTAAATAACTTCAAAATAAATAGAAATTAAATATCTAAAATTAAATACAAAAAGTGATCACTAAAACAAAATGTAACGATTAAAGATAAAGCAAATATAATAATATAAAATATACTATTGCTTAATATTCTATGTCAATAATAAAATAAGGAAAAAGAACACAGCAACTTATCTTCCAAGAAAGAATTTTGATAATAATGTTCTACTTACAAATATATAGAATAAAATACCTTATGAAATATTTTCTTTCACGGGGTGTGCATTTGAAGATAATTTTAGAAACACAGTAAATAATAACTACATCACATTTTATTATATTAGTGACTACACTAATAGAAAAGATGAGAGAATAACTGAAAAAGTTAAGTAAAGAGAAACAAAAACCAAGCTATTTTTAAAATAAATACCGAGCATTTTTAAATGAATGAAAATTTTGAACTGGAGAAATAACCGAGAAGATGGAAAATATTTTAGAACAAAAGAAAAAGAAAATCTTTTCAGATCTCTGTGAGAGTTTTGTTTTTAGTTAGTTAATTTTTTTATTCTTATGCTAGAATACTTTTTTCCTTTTTTTACTTAACATGCTAATTAGATTTATAATAAGCAAATAATGTTTATCTAATTGAAATTTGTTATACTCAAGATTGCAAGTTTGTTTTTATATTTAGAAAAAACCTAAACAATTACATCAGTAAACATCAAAATACGATTGTTGTTGTTATTTTATCTTACAAAATGAAATTATTATAATTATTTTATTATTATAATTATTTTTATAATTTTAATTACAGTTTTAAATTTAAAAAATCTTTTTGTGACTGTATAAAGAATTTGGTATTTTTCATTAGAACTTCATATATAGAAGCGTGCAAAACTTTTAAAATAAAAGTATAAGGAAATTATATTTTTAATCCAGTTTTTTAAAAACTATATTCAATTAGAAAAACTTACTTGTTCCAGAAATAATATTTATTTACTTATATTAAAAAATGAGTTCTAAAGTTTTTTAATTCATTTTAAAGAAATTCAAAATATTAGCAGCAATTAAATATCTAAAATTAAATACAAAAAGAGATCACGAAAACAAAATGAAATGATGAAATAAGATAAAACAAATATAATAATATAAAATATCGAATTGCCTAAAATTGCCTATGTGAGTAATAAGATTAAAAGAAGAAGAAGTTCTTAGCAATTTATAAACTAAGAAAGAAGTTCCATAATGATTTTCTCATAAGAAACGTATTGCATAAAATATCTTATTAAATGTTTTTCTTTCGCAAGATATGCTTTAAAAGGTAGTTTAATAAAACAGTAAATAATAATTGTTTCGCATTTCATTATATTTTATTTATATCAGTGACTACGTTGATAGAAAAGGAGAAAGGAGAGTATAATTGAACTTATAATTAAACTTATAATTAAGAGAAATAAAAACGAAGTTACTTTTAAAATAAATACCTAGCACTTTTAAATAGTAAATGAGAAATTTGAATCAGAGACATAACCGAGAAGATAGAAAATATTTTAGAACAAAAGAAAAAAAGTCTTAATGCAGCTTTGTGATAATTTCGTTTTGTTAGTTAATCTTTGATAATACGTGAAAGAAAAAGACGAAGGAAATAGTAACTATGCAGAGATGGGGGGAAAAATTGTTAAAAATAATTTATTAAATGTAATAATAAAGAAATTGTTCGTTGTTAAAAAATGTTCTCTACTAGAATAAATTAAATATGCAACATTAAAATAATTATGGTAGGCATTTTTTTTTTTTTTTCAAATATGTTCTTTAGATCCATAATAAGCTGATAACATCGCTCTAATTGAAATTTGTTATACTGAAGGCCGCGGGTTTGTTTTTATATTTATAAAGGAGTAGTAACTGAACAAAAACATTTGTAAAAAGCGATACCTGATTATTGTTCTTGTTGTTGTTCTTTCTGTTGTTTTATCTTATAATTTTTTTTTCAATAATTTTACTTACAATTTAAATTTAAAAACTATTTAGGATATTATTAATAATTTGGTATTTTTCATTAAAACATCACATATAAGCGTGAAAATTTTTTAAATAGCATATACAAAAAATCATCTTTTTAATCCAGCTTTTTAAAAACTGTAGTCATTTATTAAATCATATTAGTTATTGGAAGATTATTTATTTATTTATGTTAAAACATGAGTTCTGAAAGTTTTTATTTCTTTTTAAATACATTCAAAAGAAATAGCAATTGAATATCTAAAATTTAAGTAAAACGAAGACAAAAGAAGACATAACAGAAAAATATAATGATGCAGATAAAACAAATATAAAAGTACAAAATATTGTAATGCTTAATATTCTATGCAAATAATAAGATTTAAAAAAAACATCGATATATTTACCTAAAGCTAAAAGTGCATTTCTTAAGATTTCACATGAAATTTACCTCAATGCGCATGCTTCAACTTTTTTTGGAAGCAGGAATAGAAGGGGAAATACCAGGGGGATTATTTCCTTCTAAAGTTTGAGAGTGGACTGCGTCTGAACAAAGGGGAACAGGGAACGGTTCAAATCCACGAGAAACCCATTCATCATTCTCCCCACTTCCAATTGGAAGAAAAACTTTCTCTTTTTTTTGAAATGGCAGCTTTTCCTTCAGATGAATTTTACAAGCAACCATTTTATTGACTGGAGCTTGGGTCAATTTTGTTGAAGAGAAACGCTTCATCCTTCGGACAAAAAATAAATCAGCAATCATAGTTTTTAAAAATACGTTGAAGCAGTTTATGCAGGATTCTAAAGAAAATTTTCGTTTTTTATTACTTACCCATCATACGCAGTATAGGGTAAGTCTTGTAAATGTTTTAAAAATCGAAAAAAAATTGATGGATTTACACGTTTCAGACACTGGAGATTCCAAAAAACATATTTTCAGAAAAGAAAAAAAAAAATGCCGTCCATCTGTCTGTGTGTGTGTTTGTAAACGCCCTATCTCCCGAACAAATTGAGAGAGAGACTTGAAATTTGGTACATACTTAGTACGTAATAATGGAAAGAAACTTATTGAATTTCAGTAACCTCGATTATACGGAACTATTTTTTTCGGACTCTCGAAAAATTCGTTCTGATAAAAGGTATATAAAAATTTTCGAAATTGTTTATTTTAAGGAGTGAATATAAAAGACAATAAAAAAACCTAAATTTTGCATAAAGAATGAAGTCGATCGGATAATTAGTTGCCGAGATATTTGGAATCCTATTTACCACACTCTTCGATTTTCATGACCGTGTATTTCATTCAAATTTCAATTCAAAGATATATTTTAATTGGAAATGAGACGCTTAATCCGACGCAGTAAACTGTTAGTTAATATGATTATCATTTTTGGAGTTATAAATAAGGATGTTTCTTTTACGCAATTCAGTAATAGAGCCTTTAAAGTTTATGACGTCATCAAGCCAGGATTTTATTCGAATTGCAATGCGTTTTATAAATAGTTTACACATGGTTTATTTTCATGTTTTATATTATGCCGAACCATGATGGGTAAGTATTACCGTGTCTCCCAACAACTAGTTTAAATCCGAGATGACCGGATCCGAAGACAGTGGGGCGCCTAATTCTAAATTCGTTTAATTCGAGGTCCGTTTGGAATAAACCGACCAACGTAGCCGTATAATTGTAAATAAACAGTCTTTTGAAACACGATGAATCATTTAGAGTAACCTTATAGTTTAATTAAAATTTTATATGTATACATGAGAAAATTATTTGAATAAAATATTTATCTAGTGAAACAGCAATTAAAAACTGCATTCACTTATAAATAAATTAAATCTAAAAATAAATAAATAAATAAATAAAACATGCTTTCATTAAAATTCACAAAATGTCAAGTTATATTATAAAGCACAAACCTGTGCTTTACGTCATAAAAAGGGCAACAATGTGGTAAAAATGGATGAATGTTGCAACAATGGAGCTAGTTTTTCAATTATTATTAAAAAATCGCAACGTTATTTCTATGGGGAAAATTCAAGTTCTGGGCCGATGTTGCCCCACCTTAGGGATCAAATTTTTAAAAAATCAATGTCAGATTCATGTATTGCACTCAAGAATACATGTATATTCCAAATTTTAAAGCTTTATGTCAACGGGAAGTGGGTGAAAAGTGAGTAGCAAGATTTGACTGCCACATACATACAGAAATGTAAGTTAAAAGAAAGCATGTAAAATATATTACAGCAAATTTTTTTTTTTTTTTTTTTTTTTTTTTTTTTTTTTTTTTAAGAGTTACAACAGTTTTCACGTCCTTAAAAATGCATTCGAAATAAACAGAAAATAAATATTTAAAAATTAAATACAAAAAGAGGATGCAAAAATGAAATATAACGATAAAAGGTAGGGAGGAGGGACTTTGTTAAACATTTGGCCATACAGCTATAGGAGGGTTGCCTTCGGAAAGGACTTTTGAAGCGAACGTGACCCAAATTATCGTTCTCGTACAAGAAAATCTCTGCGCAGTCAATCCGACCAGTTCGCACTGGTTTCGAACTTTTCATTCTGTGGATACTACTCTTCTACTCACTCTTCTTTTCCTGAGCTTTTCATTCTGTGGCAAGCCTGCTAACCAGTGGGATGAGTGGGCCGCATAGCGATGAAAGAAAAAATAAATACAAAATATTGTATTGCTTTATATAAAATGTCTGAAATTATAGGTTTACAAAAAAAAAAAAAAAAAAGTAAGAAAGAAAAAAAAAGACATAATTTCGATAATAATTTTCTCACAATAAAACTATTGCATAAAATATATCATTACATTTTTTCCTTACATTATTTTTTTTTCAAGATAATTGAAAAAAAAAACTAATTAAATTATATATATAATTATATAAAATTATATTATATAATATATAATTATATAAAATTATATTATATAATATATAATTATATAAAATTATATTATATAATATATAATTATATAAAATTATATTATATAATATATAATTATATAAAATTAAATTATTGTATCGCATTTTATTACATTTTCCTATGAACTTAGCGACTACGGAGATAGAATTGCAAGGGGAATAAATTTAAAGCTTTAATAGAAGAGTAAAATGGAAAAACTGAAGTTCGTTTAAAAATGAAAAAATGGCATTTTTGAATGAAGGAGAATTATGGACCATACTGAAGAAAACCAAGAAGATATATTTTTCTTTTCTTTTTTTTTTTTTTTTTAAGAAAAAAGCAAAATAAAACATAACAGACCTCTGTAAGTGTTTTGTTTTGTTACTTATTTTTTCATAATAAAAAGAAAAAGCCGAAGAAAATTATAAGTATAATGAAAAAAATGTTTAAAAATGTTTAATAAATGCAATACAGAAATAAGAATTTGCACTATTCAAATTATGATCTTTCGATTCTTTTTGTCTCTCCACCCCCCCCCCCTCCCCGCCCCACTATTTTTTCCCCCACAAAGACTCTGTTTGTATTTAAAACAAGAAATAATATCCCGTTAATTGATTTTTTTTATAGCCAAGAAATTTGTTTTCATACTTTCAAAGGGGTACTAACTAAAGAAATACATCTGTAAAAATTGTAACTTAATTCTTTTGTATCTGATAAGATGAACTTTAAACGACTTTTTTTAGAATACACAATTTCAATTTTTAAAATGTTTAAATATTTTTTCAAAACCTTTTTATGGTGTAAAAAAGTATTTTTGTATTTATTCATTAAAACTTCATATATGTGTGCGAATGAAATTTAATAATATTGAAATAAATAATAATCTTGTGACACAACTTTTAAACATTGCAGTCTGACTTTTAAACATTGCTCTAATATAATAAAAACATATTAGAGCAAAAAAGTAGAATTTATTAAAAGTTTTTACTTCTTTCGAAATACATTCAAAATAAATAGTAATTAAATGTTTAAAAATTTAACTCGAAAACAAAATAAAAACCATATATGGCAATACATATTGTATTGCTTAGTATTCTATGACTCCAATATTATAAAAAAGAGCATAGCAACTTATTTTTCAAATAAGAAGTTCGACAATATATATATATTTTTTTTCATTACAAAAATATTGTATAAAATATATTGTAAAATGTTTATTTAAAAAAATATGTAAAGATAATGGGAGAAAAACAATAAATAATTGTGTCGCATTTCATTATATGTTTCTTTGATCATAAGCAGAACGCCGATAAAGTGGAGGGGAATTGAAAAACGGAAGGGGAAAAAAACGTAGTTAGTTTTAAAACAAATAAATAGTATTTTTAAATAACTGGGAATTTTTAACCAAAGAGAAAAACGAAGAAATAGCAAATATTTTAGAAAAACAAATTAAAATAAAACAGAACAGAGCAGTGAACTGTGAAACTTTTCTTTTGTATTGTTAATTAATTTTTGATAAAGAATACGCCAAAGAAAAGGCAGAAGGAAATCGTATGTATTCAAAATAAAAATAATAATAATAATTAGATTATTACAGTTTACAAAGAAAAAAAAATCATTATAAAAGATCATTTTGTACGAGCATAAAATATGCATGCAGCATTTAAATTATTATGTTTGGAAATATTTCTTTTTATTTTATAAACCTATTTATATTTATATTAACCCATCAATCTATTTCTAATTTGATTTTTTTATACTAAGACTATAAATTTGTTTTTATACTCAAAAAGGGGATAGTAGCACAAGAAATATATTACTAAAAATCAAAACTTCTTTTTTAATCTAATAAGATGAATTTTAACCGAATTTTTGAAATAAATAAGTTTAATTGTATGATTTTTAAGATTCTCTGACAATAATTTTATGAACTGATGAAGAATGTGAATTTATTTTTCATTAAAATGTGTGAAAATATTTTTAACATTTTATGACAAAAAATTATTTTGTGATCTAGTGTTTAAACACTGTATTCACTTCTAAATATAATATTAGTGCAAAACATATTATTGATTTTCTTAGATTAAAAATAAGTTCTAAGTTTTTTACTTCTTTAGCAATGGTTCAAAATTAATAACAACTAAATAGCTAAAGATCAAACACAAAAAGAGGGCACAAAAACAAAAACGACGAAAGATAAAACAAATATAACAATTCGAAATATTGCATTGCTTAATATTCTATGTCTGTATTAAATAAAAAAAAATGGAATAACAACTTATTTTCCAAGTAAGAGGTTCGATAATAATTTTCTCATAACCAAAATATTGCATAAAATATGTTATTAACTGTTTTCCTTTCGCAAGATATATTTTTAAATATAATTGAAGAAAATTGTAAATAATATTATCCCATTTTATTATTATTATTATTTTATATTAGTAACTACACTGATAGAAAGGAGAGGGGGAGGAGTGATAATTGGAAATCTTTAAATAAAGACGAAAAGAAAACGAAGTTACTTTTTAAATAAATAACTATTTCTTATGATAATTTTTTGAACCAGAGAAAGGACCAAGAATATAGCAAATATATTAGAACTTAGGGGGGAAAAAACCTTATCAGAACTGTGTGTGAGTTTTGTTTCGTTATGTACTTTTTGATAAGGAATGCGTGAAATAAAAATCCAAAAGAAAATGTAAATATGCAAAGATGAAAAAAAAACTTTAAAAATGGTATATTAAATGTAATAATGAAAGGAAGGTTTATGTAAAAATCTGTTCTCTATGAACACGAAATAAATATGAAGAGGAAAAGAAAACGACGTTATTTTTTAAATGAATAATTGTTTTTTTTTTTTTTTAATGATAATTTTGAATCAGAGAAAGGACCCAGAAGACAGCAAATATTTTAGGACATAAGGGGAAAATATCTTAGCAGAACACTGTGTGAGTTTTGATTTGTTAGTTACTTTTTGATAAGGAATACGTAAAATAAAAATCCGAAAGAAATTGTAAATATGCAGAGATTGAAAAAATCTTTTAAAATAGTATATTAAATGTAATAGTGAAAGTATTGTTTCTGTAAAAATCTGTTCTCTACTAACATGAAAAGGAAAATAAAACTATAAATAAAGTTATTTTTTAAATAAATAACTGTTTTTTGTGTTTTTTTTATGATAATTTTGAATTAGAGAAAGGGCAAAGAAGATAGCAAATATTTTAGAACATAAGGGGAAAATATCTTATCACAACACTGTGTGAGTTTTGATTTGTTAGTTACTTTTTGATAAGGAATGCGTGAAAAAAAAACCCAAAAGAAAATGTAAATATGCAAAGATGAAAAAAAAACTTTAAAAATGGTATATTAAATGTAATAATGAAAGGAATGTTTATGTAAAAATCTGTTCTCTATGAACACGAAATAAATATGAAGAGGAAAAGAAAACGACGTTATTTTTTAAATGAATAACTGTTTTTTTTTTTTTTAATGATAATTTTGAATCAGAGAAAGAGCCCAGAAGACAGCAAATATTTTAGGACATAAGGGGAAAATATCTTAGCAGAACACTGTGTGAGTTTTGATTTGTTAGTTACTTTTTGATAAGGAATACGTAAAATAAAAATTCGAAAAAAATTGTAAATATGCAGAGATTGAAAAATCTTTTAAAATAGTATATTAAATGTAATAGTGAAAGGAAGGTTTCTGTAAAAATCTGTTCTCTACTAACATGAAAAGGAAAAGAAAACAAAGTTATTTTTTAAATAAATAACTGTTTTTTTTGTGGGTTTTTTTTATGATAATTTTGAATTAGAGAAAGGGCCAAGAAGATAGCAAATATTTTAGAACATAAGGGGGAAATATCTTATCACAACACTGTGTGAGTTTTGATTTGTTAGTTACTTTTTGATAAGGAATGCGTAAATTAAAAATCCGAAAGAAATTGTAAATATGCAGAGATTGAAAAAATCTTTTAAAATAGTATATTAAATGTAATAGTGAAAGGAAGGTTTCTGTAAAAATCTCTTCTCTACTAACATGAAAAGGAAAAGAAAACAAAGTTATTTTTTAAATAAAAAACTGTTTTTTTGTGTTTTTTTTATGATAAATTTGAATTAGAGAAAGGGCCAAGAAGATAGCAAATATTTTAGAACATAAGGGGAAAATATCTTATCACAACACTGTGTGAGTTTTGATTTGTTAGTTACTTTTTGATAAGGAATGCGTAAAATAAAAATCCGAAAGAAATTGTAAATATGCAGAGATGAAAAAAAAAACTTTAAAAATGGTATATTAAATGTAATAATGAAAGGAAAGTTTATGTAAAAATCTGTTCTCTATGAACACGAAATAAATATGAAGAGGAAAAGAAAACGACGTTATTTTTTAAATGAATAACTGTTTTTTTTTTTTTTTTTTAATGATAATTTTGAATCAGAGAAAGAGCCCAGAAGACAGCAAATATTTTAGGACATAAGGGGAAAATATTTTAGCAGAACACTGTGTGAGTTTTTATTTGTTAGTTACTTTTTGATAAGGAATACGTAAAATAAAAATTCGAAAGAAATTGTAAATATGCAGAGATTGAAAAAATCTTTTAAAATAGTATATTAAATGTAATAGTGAAAGGAAGGTTTCTGTAAAAATCTGTTCTCTACTAACATGAAAAGGAAAAGAAAACAAAGTTATTTTTTAAATAGATAACTGTTTTTTGTGTTTTTTTTTTTTTTTTTAATGATAATTTTGAATTAGAGAAAGGGCCAAGAAGATAGCAAATATTTTAGAACATAAGGGGAAAATATCTTATCACAACACTGTGTGAGTTTTGATTTGTTAGTTACTTTTTGATAAGGAATGCGTAAAATAAAAATCCGAAAGAAAAATAATAATAATAGTGTGTTAAATGTAATAAAGAAATTAAGGATTTCTATAAGAATCTGTTCTCTACTAACACAAAGTAAGTATGCAACATTAAAATTGCGTTTTGAGATTTTTTTTTTTTTTTTCATTCCAAACCTGTTTTTTATAACTAAACTAATCAAGTTATATTTCTCTAATTAGAATTTTTTTTTTATACTCAAATCACTATTACAAATAGACAAACAAATGAACATGCGAGATAAAGAAATATGTGTAAAAATCGAACTTTTGTTTATTCATTTATTTATTTATTTAGTATTTTAGTAATTTTTTCTACTAATTTATTTTATTTTAATTAATTTAATTTAATTTGTGTATTTTTCTGTATCTTACAAGATGGGTTTTTAAATATTTCTTTCCTATTAAATAATTTTAATTATAAATTTTTAATGATTTTTTTAATTAAAGAAGAATTCAATACATACACACTCTAAAACATAAATGCACACATTTACACATTAAAATTGGTATACTAGTGATACAAAAACGGTTTGTCTATATGTGTAAAATAGTGTGTAAATTACCAAATACACGCCTGGTGTGTCAATTTCAAAATACACATTGTCCTGTGTATTTTGGTGACACCTTAAACTTACAGAACTGTGTAAAAAGTTATCAGATAACTCTGAAATACCTATGAGTACACATATTTCTGTATAATATACAAACACGACAGATTTTTGTGTACATATCACTACCTTATAGTCAAAATTTATAAATGTCAAAATATATAAATGCATAAGAAGTGATAAAAACAGAGCACAAAAAGGCTTATAAAAACCTTTTAATGTAATGATCGACATGTTTCGAACGCACAAACGGCGCCATTATCAAGATCTACACGATAAACAAACTATTCTCGCAAAACTTTTTAAAAATGAACTTGAAAAACATAAACCACGAGATCATATGTGTAATAAAAGGAGGTGCTTAAAATAATCAACTGTAAACGTGAAAATTAATGTTTCCTTATTTAGTTTGAAAAACACCTCGTGTCAAATTTTAGATAATTCAAAAGAGGTTGATCCATTGCATATGTTCTTGTTGCGCATATAGATTTCTATTGGTTCACGGATAATAGATGGGAAATAAAGTATTGATGGATTATTTTACTATTCTTAAAATCAATTTTTAAAGTCTCGGTCCTATGTAGTCTTGCCAAAGCTGGAGTTCTTTTGTCATATTTGATATCTGCCATGTGCTCTGTTAATCTTGTTTTAAACTTTTTAGTTGTCATTCTTATATAATTTTGCAATGTTCCATCTACTCTGGTGAACGGTATAGTTTAAAACATTTTATTTTGAAAAAAGTGTGCTAATAATTTACACATTTATTTATCATACATTATCTTACATATTGCACCTTATTCTTGCCTATACTTGTATCCGTTTTAATATATTTATTACTAATTAACATCTATTTTAATAATTTTAATAGCTTTTTTTAATATAATATATTTTTTATAAATATTTTTCATTACTATTTATTACGAATTAACATTTATTTAATAATAATAAAGATTTTTTCTTTTATTATTGTTATTTTTATTTTTTACCTTATATTACATTTTTTTTTTTTTTTTAAAGTATGTTAATCATTTATACATTTATTCATCATACATTATCTCACATATTGCACCTTATTCTTATGTATACTTGCATCCCTTTTAATATAATTATTATTAATTATTTATTACTAATTAACATCTATTTTAATGTTTTAACAGATATTTATAACAGATATAACATAGCATATGATAACTTGCTTATCGTTCATAGAGTCGATTTGATTCCGGTTGCATCTTTGGCAATACTTCTTCTATTTCGTGAGTTGTTCAATATATCTGTAAGTTTATTATCTCATTTTGTTTAATTTTCATTTATTTCTTGATTATCTTAATTTCCTTCAATAATTTGTTTTTCAATGTGTTATAAAGAGCTTAATATGAGCTGTCATTTTTAGGCTTAATGCCGACAATATTTGAGAAAATAACATATATTTACAATGAATTATTCTTATGAAGCTCCTCTGAAGAATCCATAAGATATTCATAGTTTCTCATATTTGCATCTTCAATTTAGTGTGTTTTTTTTTTCTTTGATTTTTACACATGTGATTTCATTTTAATTATTTATATATAATATATTTAAATCTGTTGTTGTATTTTAATAATACTCACTATTAATTAATTTTGCACATACAATGTTCAGGTGCTCAATATTTGTCCATTTTTATTCAATTCTCTTTAAATTTCAATTGGTAATTGATTGGACAATTTGGGTTAATAAATTAAGCTCGTGGCTATTAACTCAAACAGAAATTAATTACAACTTACTTATATTAGTGGAATATTGTCCTTGAAAAAGTGTTCCACTATATAAGTTTCCAATTGCTCTTGTAATAATTTTCACTTTCTGCATATTGAATTTTTTCTCTGCATATCTGTAAGTATTTTCCCCGCTTATTTTAATTTTGAGAATCTTAAGTGTTTGGATATATTTATGTATTGTATTGTAATTATCGGTTTATCTATAGTCGATTATTTATGTGGTTTAATAGTTATTATTTACAGAAGTTTTATTATATATATATATATATATATTATTCATTGAATGTTGAAATTATATATATATATATATATATATATATATATATAATTCCTCAAAATATGAAATATTTAAACATTATGAAAGAAGATGTATATAAAATTTTTATAGCAATTAATTATAAACATTTAAAATAATAAAATATTAAAACTACACAGGCAAAATACTGTCTGTTTCTCATCAAGGGACGAACAGACAGAATTAACTATCCCACCACCCCACTATAAAAACTTGTAGATTTCGAAACAAGAGCTAGCATTACATTAAAAACAAAATTAGTTTTTTAGAATACAAAATAAAAGCATATTAAGAAACAATTAAATTACTGTATTAGAAAACAGATTAAAAGCTTAATACAACATGCGCGAAATTAAAATGTAAAAACAGTAACTGCAAAAAACTTTAAACAAAAACATAATAACCAAGTAAATTAAAATTAAACAAAGGTGTATAAATTAAACTTTAAAGTAAAATTAAATTAAAATTAAAATGAATGCATGACAGCCGACTTCCGTCCATACCTACAAGAAAATGTTAAATGGACAAAAATATCCTATAAATTACTTACAAAGTCCTTCGCTTCGTAGAAACAAAAAGAACACCCAATTCCGTATTCCAACTTCTGAATTTCACAAGCCAAATCTGTCGCTTCCTTCGATTCGAACATCCATCTTCGATAAAGACTATAAGGAAAACACAATCATACAGAATGATTCAGAAGCAGGCACCGAAGTGTGGTCATACTGACAAACCATAATGTTGCCAATTATCTTTCAGTAATAACTTCAAATAATAATTTAAGAATCCCTGACGGAAAGAAGAAAGTTTGCTCTATTTCTCTACATAATCGCCATCTTTTTCTACGCCTTTTTGTAGACGGTGCTCCAATTTATGTATACCAATGTCGTAGAACTCCGGCGCCAACCCGTTGATTCTTTGACGTCATCGTCGCTCCGGAAGCGTTGGCCACCCAAGTGTTCCTTTAACTTGGGGAACAAGTGATAATCACTAGGTGCGAGGTCCGGACTATAAGGGGCGTGGGGCATGACAGTCCACCCAAATTGTGTCAAAAAAGTTCCTGGGTTCGACGGGAGACGTGAGGTCGGACGTTGTCGTTAAGCAAGGTTACACCGGCTGTCAGTCGTCTTCGCCGGCGGTTCTGGACGGGTGGAGTCCCTTTGGCGTGTAAAAAGATAATTACGGAACAAATCTCGCACTTGGCGGGATCAACAATGAGAACCTCCATCTCGGACGGCTGCTGAGCCAAGAATGAACGGCGTAGCTATGCGCGGCCGGGAGAATTGCGAGTGCGGGAATAGCCGTGCACAGCGCTGTTGCCGTATTTCGCCTCCACCTTCCCGTGCGGTTGGAGCTCTTTGGGAACCTTATTTCTGGATAGACCTTCGTATAAACCACTTAAATGCAAAACAAGAAAATAAAACAAAACAAACTACATTAACACAGAACCAGAAATCGCAACTAACTACTTGAACTCAAAACAATTGAACACAACAAATTACAGCAAAAATGAAAAAAAAAAACCAATAAACAACAAAGAAAAAATAAAACAACCTGTGTCAGGTGGCATGGCTTGAGACATGCACGGCTGGTTTAAACTAGTTTTATGCATGCAACACTCTCCATACCTGACAAGTACAGACTGAAAATGAATGAAACAGACATAACGAAAGGAAGCAAACTAAAGCCAGACTACACCATCAATTTCTCAACTTACATCACGGCAAACAACCCACTACACCGACAAACTATAGCCAGACTACACCATCAAGTTCTCAACTTACATCACAGCAAACAACCCACTACATCGGCAACCTATAACCAGACTACACCATCAAGTTCTCTACTTACATCATGGCAAACATCCCACTACACCGACAAACTATAGCCAGACTACACCATAAAGTTCTCAACTTACATCACGGCAAACAACCCACTACAGACTACACCGACACTCCCGCAATTATCACATCAACAAAACACCACTCGTATTGAACATTCCTAACAATTCGTCACTATAACCTTTATTACTGATAAATTTGTATGTTAGGTCGGACAAAAACTTAACCGGATAACCTTGTGTTAACGCCATATAATAAAATTCAGCTATATTCCTAGCAATATTTGCATAGTTAGAGCACAATTTCTCAATGCGGCATAAACCGTTTATAAAAATATTTCTGAAAATGAACAAATGCACATTTGAACGGAAATGTAACATTTTAATGGTATCAAAATTAAAATTATTTCTCTTGTCGTAAATACTTGTTACAAGTTCACCATTAGAAATATCTATAATTATATAAACCTATATATGTGTGTGTGTGTGTGTGTGCGTACGCGTGTGTGCGTGCGTGTGCGTACGTACGTAGTATGTTAAAAATTCAAAACATTGGAGGGGGGAATGTTTTGATCCAGCTTTTTAAACCTTTATTCATTTATAAAAATATATTGGAGCAAAAAAACATTCATTATATATGTATATATATATATACAAAATTCAAGAATCCGCACTTATTAAAGTTATTCCATAAAAATCTTTCCTTCTATATTCATCCTACAACCCTAGTTTATTAAATTATTTCCCATCTTAAATAATATTATTTTTATTTTATTTATCTAAATCTCTTTCTATTTAAAATGCGTAATTTATATTATTTTATTCCCCTTTAAAATATCCTAAAAACACTTCTCGTAATTATTTTTCTTCAAACCCCCCCCCCTTTTTTTTTCTTTCTCCGTTTTTAAAAAGCCGAATTCAATTCTACTTAGAATTATCATTTTATACCATTTCCATTTTTCTTATTTTTATTCCAAAAGCTGAAAGTCGCTCCTTTTCTCGCAAGGAACGATGCACGCCAATTATCGGCGACCATAAGTAAAGAGTTCGAACACAGCCAAGCGCTTTGATTGGTTAATTCTTACCACTGCATTGCCGTACAAAAAACCTACGCCTTGAAATATAAAACATGAAACTTGAGTTCTGGAGCGAGATTTTCTGTGATATCGGTAACTAAGATAAAATGTTGTCGTCCCGGGGCGAGAAATAGAATATTTTTCGAAATGTGATTACAAATTAACATCGACGTATTATGTTTAAAGCATGAAAGATGGCTAAATCTTATAATGGTGAAAGTATTCTGTGATCAGAGAAAATTGTGATGAATGTTTGCTTATCTGCCATCGTATGGAGAATAAATAAAACTTTTGTTCTTTCAAATCTTCGTCTATTATTTTTATAGGAAAACTTTCAATGTGATTTTGATCAAAGGCCAGTTGGAGTGAAACTGACAACTGCACGATTATGTAATATTCTAGTGAATTCTTCGATAATAAGCTACAACTACTTAAAAAACATGATCAATTTAAAAGGTACTTCAGTATGCTATTTGCGTCGTAACATATATGTGTGTGTGTGTGTGCGAGTGTGCGTGTTTGTATGTGTGTTTGTGTGTCTGTGTGTGTGTGTGCGCGCGGGCGCGCGCTACACAGCGCTACTTAGCTTTTTGAATACCTAAAAAATTACCTATTAAATATCTAAAAACTAAATACGAAAAGAGGACTCGGAAGTAAAATATAACGGTGGAAAATAAAATATATAACTATATAAAATATCGTGTTGTATAATATTCTATGTGAGTAATAAGATTTTCTAAAAAAGAGCACAGTAACTTATTTTACGAGTAAGAAGTTCTATAATAATCTTCTAATAAGAAAAATATAGCATAAAATATATTATTAAATGCTTTCCTTTCGCAAGATATGTTTTTAACAATAATTGAAGGGAAATAATAAATAATTGCATCGCATTTTATTATATTTTTCTTTGAATTTAGTGACTACCTTGATAGAATAGAACGAGGGAATGGGGGTTGGGGGGTAATTGAAGAACTTTGGTAAAAGAGAAAAAAACTTTGAAAATAAATAACTGGAATTTTTAAATAAATGAGAATATTGAACCAAAGAGAAAACCAAGGAGATATCTTATATTGTAGAAAAAAAATAAATAAAATGAAAACAGAAACGAATGCTGAGAATTTTGTTTTGTTAGTTAATTTTTGAAAATGTATACGCAAAATAAAAAGTTGGAGGAAATTGTAAGCATGCAGACATAAAAAAATCTCTAAAAATAGCTTATTAAATATAATAAAGAAAGAAGAGTACGTTATTTTTAAAAAATGTTCTCTACTAGCATAAAATAAATTTTTATGTTTAGATTTTATTTGTACTAACAAGCAATGGTAGCTATCTTGAAAGACGAATTAATTTTTTTTTTAATAATTACTTTTAATTTAAATTTTCTAAAGATTTTTGACAAAACCTTTTAACAGTCTGTTGAAAATTTTTATATTTTTTTCATTAAACTTTCACCCATATAAGTGAAACTTTTTCAAAAATATTGAGATAAAAGGTTTATTGCGATTAATCTTTTAAAATTTGTTTTCATTTATAATATATAAATATATTAGTAGAAAAAAATATTATTAATTTATTTATATTAAAAGTGAGTTCTAAGAGTTTTTATTTCCTTCGGGAATCGTTATAAATAAATAGCAATTAAATAACGTAAATAAAAATAGTGCGCGATATACCAGTAGTATGCCACTAATTTTTAAAGTTTAAAAACAAGACCCCAACACATTTCTAAACAAGAACGAAAAATCATGCGTCAAGCATAGATTATATAACACTTTCCAACGCTTCCAAAATAATTTTACAAATCATACCGTTAAATAAGCTGAAAGATAAGATCTAAGTAAACAATTTGGAAAACGCATAACATATTTAAAAACATAATTTCAGGAATTTCCAACATATACAATATTCGGAAAAATATCCGAATACTTTTATTCAGCCCTGTATAGGATCTATAGATTTGTATATATACTACATAAGAAGCTAAATTTTAGTTCAGTTAGGAAACGCGTAGCACAGTTTAAAATTCTCCTTCTGGAGTTTCTGTCAATAAACGGAAATGTGTTCGCGAACTTTTGTTCTGCCCTGTATATGAGCTACAGAATTTATACACACCACGTAATAGACAAAAATCGAGTTAAATTTAAAATCGCATTCAGTAACTTAAAACGCACTTCCAGGAATTATTGTTAACAGACAGTAGAGAATACTTTTGTGTGTCCCTGTAAATGAACGATGACTGCTATACACACACTATTCTGTAGTAAGCCTCTTGTAATGCACCTTAGTGATATATATAAATTTCAATGCGTTTAAAATAGTGAAACATTATTTAAATAAACTGCAGACGATTTTTCTCCATAGACGTAACGTAACGGAATTCTTTTGACTGTCCCTGTAAAGTAACTATAAATTTTATGCACACCCTATTGCATATTAAGCTTCTTGTAATGCACCTTAGTGATATATATAAATTTCAATGCGTTTAAAATAGTGAAACAATATTTAAATAAACCGCAAATGATTTTTCCCCATAGACCGCAATATAACGGAATTCTTTTGAGTGTCCCTGTAAAAAAACTATAAGTGCTACACACTTCCGTTGAAATAGGGAACGTGCTATAGATAACGACAATAACATATAAAAATTGCAGAGTAATCCGAGCATATTTACGGGAGTTAGAGCACGGACAGACAGCAGACGGCCATACGGCTGACAAACCGAAGTCATAAACACTTTTCAACTAGGTTGGAAAGTGTTAAAAACGACTGAAATAAATCTGATTGATTAAAAATTGTCTATAAACTGTTTGGAATAATCGTTTTATTCTGTTTGTGGAGAAGTTTATTTTCTAGAGTTTCTTCCAAAATCCTTTTTTTTTTTTTTTTTTTCAAATTTTTAAAGATTTTTTAAAGAAATAAGTTTTTGTTTAAAATATTGTATCTTTAATATTAGGTTTCATTTTGGGTTAAACTACCGTTTATACATTCTAAATAATTTATTAGATCAGCCGAAAACTTAAACAAGTGGGTAAGTGTGATCGAAGATCGTTCAAAGGGTTTCGTTTAATATTCCTTTCAAAACACTTTATCCTTTCTTTCTTTAATAAATCCAAATAAATTTCATTTAGCAACTAAAAAAAAAAAAAGTCATGTTTTTTATAAAGTAAAAATTTACCGGTCTATTTTTCTCGTTTTTTTTTTTTTTTTCGAATATCTAAACCAGCCCGATAGCAACCGAAGCCCGCTATTATATTCTGTCATAATAATATCTGTCATGTGGTCTAAATGCGATATTTAAAAAAAAATAATAATTTCAAAATTAAACATATTGTACACTTTCAAAATGTTAAAATGTGCGAATATTTCCATAATCTGGTTCTTATCATGATTCAATACGTTCCTCAAACTCATATATTTACTATTCTCTATTACTCATATTGATACTCGCTTTGTATTATTCTGAAACATTTGAAAAATCCGTTAAACTTCCGGTATGACGTCAGATTTTCTTTTTAATTCTCTAATGACGTGTATATTAATCTGCTTTGTGTTCATACACCTCATACTCCTTGTATTATTGAGAAATCTTTCCGTTTTATTACCACTATGACGTCAATCAATTTTATTTCATATTTTAATCTTTTTTTCAATGGGTGAAACTTTTTATTTCATTTTCCTTTTTCACGTGGAAATCATCTGATAGAAAATTAATTATTGTAGAAAGAATTTTATCGTGGATTTTTAATTTTTGGCATCTGCTATAACGAAAAATGTTTAAATTTAATAGGAAAAGGCTGTTAGAATTTTGGTTTCTTATCTCTATTTATTAAAATAATACGAATTTTTCAAATTTTAATATTTTGAGCTCTTCATAGCTAGTATTCAGTTATATACACAAAGTTTCAACTCTGTAAGTTACATAGTTTTTGAGAATGACTCTGTGACAGACAGACAACGGAGCGGGAGTAATAGGGTTTCGTGAGATGAACGAAACCCTAAAAATGAGTATTTTATTAATTTTAGAGGGTGGCCAGTTTCTGGATCACAGCTTATAAAACTGTTAGGGTATGGAGTCCCACTACTGGAACATGTGCCAAATTTAATTTTTGTGTTTAATTTTTTTAATTAAGTATTTTTGTGATTCTAAGTCTTCGTATATAATTTATTTAGTTTTCTGTTCATCAGAACCAATAGAAGGTCAGGGGTCCACTTTTAATACACAAGTGGCCCACTTCTGTACCAGCGAAAGTGCAACTTTGTAACAGCCATTTACTGCTAGTGAGAGTGAACCAGGCTATTCAGTCGTAAAAGAGAGCACAAGATGTAAAATTTAAAAGTCAAGTTTATAAAAACTTAATTGGGCAGGGATTTGAGAAAGAACACCACTAAATTTTCCTTGATCCAAAAGAATTCAACTTCCCCAAAACTTTACTCGGCGAAATGTAACTTCAATATGTTAAACATAAGAACTCAAAACGGAACTTACAATTTGAAGAAAACGGCAAGTCAGCCTTCAGCAAAAATCCAAACTCCACGATGCAAGCTAGTCGAACACTGATTTCAATATGTCCGTTTAGGCTAACGCTGAAAATTCCACTCCGTGAGCACCTAAAACTTACTTTATTGATTAGCAGAAACTATAGTAAATAACTCATACCAATTGCTTATTCTCTTCTCAGCTTCGGAGTAGATGAGCCCAGTAGCCGGATCTAAATTCACTTTCATAGAGGAAGAACTCCATCCAAGTTCCCACTTTCCAGCGCATTCCGAAGCTTAAATACTCAAACATCGATTGACCATATGTAACGATTTGCATAAATATCGATGAAAAGCAGAAACTCACAAGTTCCGAGGTTTACACAGTCATCCGTCGAAAGTTAAAGAGAGATAGCCTTGATCAACTTTTACGCACATGGACAATAAATATACAAAAACTACGTTCTCATTCAAAACTTCGCCTACTCTCATGATTAGAGTAGTCGATACATCATAACTTCACTAAGCTATCAGACATGTGATTGTTAAAAGACGTTAATAACTGAAATAGTTTCTACTTCAAAGTTGATTGATTGGTTGGTTGATTACTCTATTATAAAATTTTAAATGAAATGACTACATACTTATTAACTTGTATTAGTCTTTCACTGCACTAAAAAAAAAAAAAAAATCATTAAAATTTACTGTTTGGTTTCTTTGTACTCTAAGCATATGCAAAAATATCAGAATATTATATAATCACTTTTATGTGCAGAGAAACATAATTTAAATTCAATTCAATAGTAAAAGTTTTGTAATTTTGAGGCTGTTTTGTAAGAAATCCCATTTGTTTAAGAGAATATAAATCATTCTAATAGTTAAATTAACAATTTAAAACAGTTAAGAAAGTTAACACTTGAAAGCGCATTTTTAGTGCTGGAAAACGCTGAAAAATTATAAAATTCAATATAACTCAATAAGCTTTGTCGTAAAAGATGGGCACTTTTGTTGTTTAACTTGTTAGAATACAGAGAAAAGTTTTCTAAATATAACTTATAGGACCCGAGAATTGAATAAAAATTTTCATTTGTGTAACTAAAGTAACATTTTTTGCGTAAATTAATTTCTATATGATGAAGAGCAACATTTGAAATATCTCTGCAATTGGAATTATTCCTCTAAAACTTAGCAGATTAAGAATTAGGTTTTGGTCAACGATAAGAAGGGACATCCTGCATATAATGTTAAATATATATACAGCGTGTCCACGTATAACCTGACCGACCTTTATTTTCACAACCGTTGGTCCTAGATGCATACTTCCAATTACAAAAATGGTTTAAATAAGGTAAAGAATTATTTCTAAAGCGATTTGGGTCAGAAAAAACATTTATTAAAAAATTACGAAATTTAAATTTTTATACGGTCCCCCGGTCCTATAAGTGATATTTAGTAAAAATGTACTGTGACACTAACAAGTACGACAGAGAAAGTCCCATTCATCTAACATTAAAATTGACCGAGTTATGAAACTTTGAAATGCATGACTTATACCACTTTTTTGCATCTAAAAAGAGATGATTTCGGCCATGCTTTCAGGGGTCGTATATAAAGTACTTAAACTTATTTCAAGGTATCTGCGCTTTGAAAGAAATCGTGCAACTATTACGATTGAGTTAATTTTTATTAGTTAAGTTTCAGATTAATTAAAATAATTGTATTTTAACATATGTTTTATTTTTAAAGGATTTGAGGCTATGATTTTTTTTAACAAAAATTATGTTATTTTCATAAGGTTTTATTTAACTTGCAACGATCGTCTTTCCAGTTTAAAATTTCTACTCGAAGTTTAACTCACTTTCAAATGTCCAATCGAAGTTAAATTTTACATACTGACTTAAATCCGATGACAATGTTATTAATTATGATTAATTGCTCCAATTAATTAATGCTCCAATTATTAGGATTTTCGACGCTTACTATCTTATACATACTTATATTAGAGGATAACACAAAAAAAATTCGGATAGATTATCGTCAACAAGTTTAAGAAAGAGTTTTAGATTACATAACATAAACCTGCGATGGTTGTGTTTTTTAACTTTTATAATTACGTTTTATGTATTTTTTAACGCTAAATAAAAAAATTACCTTCACTTTTAACCATCATGTCAGGATTTTTCGCAAATCGTAAATTTCAAGGTTAAAATTAGCGAATAATCTGATACTATAAAATAGACGTAAGACTTTTTTATTCAGTTTAATGTTATTTAATTCAATAATTAATTCAATTGTTTGGCTTATACTGGTTTTCTTACAGCTAAACAGCTCAGGAGTCCGTTTTGAATTTCCCGTATCCGTATTATGTCAAAGCAGTGCGCAGTACTTTTATTTTCAATACCAGTGATTAGACAAATATTATACTGTTTTTTGTCTTGAACAACAACATTTTTGTCATGATCATATCTAACTCTAAAACCTCCTTGTCTTACTGATAAGGGATATATTCGCATCTCCATTTGTATACGGTCCCCATACTATGCATGATAACTTTGAACTCAAATTTCTCAGTGAATATTGGTCGTACAGATACGGAACTTTTTCTGTTTACAATACTTTTGAATAAATAACACGTTCCTAAATATAAGTATAGGGACCTGGGGGCTGTATAAAAATTTAGATTCTGTAATTCTTCACTAAATTGTTTTTTCACTTCAAACTTTTTTTATCTTAACTCTGCGCCTAATTTTGACCACTTTTGTAATTGGAAGTATGCATCTAGGACCAACGGTTGCGAAAATAAAGGTCGGTCAGGTTATACGTGGACACGCTGTATATATATATATTGTAGATTGTAAGACATTAGTTATTATGTAAAATTAGATCAAAACAAAAACGATTTGCACAACAGAAGTTGAAGCCTCTGATCTGCAGATTTATTACTAAAATTACGCAAATGCAACCATCTGAACTTCCAAATACCTTTTTCATTATTGTGCATATTTAGTTCTAGAACTTTAAAAGACATTCTATCTGCTGTGTGTTGCATACTAAACTCAGGACTTAAACGGCCCACTACTGGTGCATCAGAAATCTACTACCCCAATGCTGAAGCATAGAGGAAGGTAACATGTGTAATTTTTCATTTTTTCCAAGGAATATATTAGGAAAGTTTAGGACTAGAATCAAAACAATATAAAAGGTGTCCATAAATTATTGTCGGAGTTCCCGCACCTCAAAACTTTTGATTTAAAAACATGACAAAAAATATTATTACATATTCGTAAAGTTACAACTTAAAATGTTTTTTTTTTTTTTTTTTTTTTTTAATAAAAGTAATAAAGTTACATATGTGTAAAGTTACAACTCAAAATGTTTTTTTTAATAAAAGAAACAAAGTTACATATGTGTAAAGTTACAACTCAAAATATTTTTTTAATAAAAGAAACAAAGTTACATATGTGTAAGATTACAACTCAAAATGTTTTTTTTTTTTTTTTTTGTTTTTTAACAGAGTTTTAAATAACGATTGTAATCAAATAACATTTAATATTAAAGTTTTCAAAAAATGGACGAAAAAAATATGTAGTGGTGACGGGACTTTTTTTTTTCCAAAGAACCACAATACTCACATTGCTTTCTCTTGTACCCTCACCATTTTGAATTAACACGTCTCAGCCTTCCAGAATGCAGCGCCGCTAGGGTTGCCGCATAAATTGAAAGAGAGTACTTAACTTTGTTTGTGTTATGAAAAAAAAAACTTTTTCAGTACTTTCCGAATATGTAAAAATGTTTTTCGTCAAGCTCTTAAATTAAAAGTTATAAGATAAGAAAACTACGACAATAATTTATAGATACTCTGTATATTTTTTTGGAGTTCACTAATAATCTAAAGATAATTAGATAAATGTCCTGAAATTGCTCACTATTTTTACATATACCTTATCTAAAAATTAAATACAAACAGAAGACACTAAAACAAAATATAACGATGAAAGTAAAAACAAATGTAATGATACAAAATATCGCATTGCTTAATATTCTTTGCGAGCAATAAGATTTTTTTTAAATAGAGCACAGCAATTTTTTTTTTCCATATAAAACATTCGATTCCTAATAACAAGGATATTGTATAAAATATGTTATTAAATGTTCTCCTTTCGAAAGACAGGTTTTAAAATATAGTTGTAGAAAAACAGTAAGTAATTGTACCGTAATTTTTAAAAAGAAAAGCCGATTTTTTTTTTAAATAAATGACGGTTTTTAAATTAAATGAAAATTTTGAACCAGAGATAAAATCGTGGAGATAACAAATAATTTAGAAAAAAAAAAGCAGAAGAAACCTCTGTGAGAGTTGTTATTTAATTTTTGATAAGGAAAAAATACATATATAAATTAAAAAAAAAAAAAAAAAAAAGAAGAAGAAGAAGAAGCACGGTAACGCTACTTATATTTAAAATAAGCAAATAATATCTCTTTAATTGAAAGTTTCTTATATTGAAAATCATAACATTGTTTTTATACTTACAAAGTTGTAGTAGCTGAAAAAATATTACATCTGCAAAAATCGAAGCTTTTTGTTTCTCATAAGATAAACTTTAGCGATTTTTTTTCAATAAGTAATTTTAATTATTTATTAGATGTTTCAAATTTTTCCTCGAAATTTTTTTAGGATTTAATAAGGAATCTTGTATACTTAAATATATATATATATATATATATATATATATATATATATATATGCCAAAAAAATTGTTCAAAAGTATTGGGACAGAAACGTAAACAGCTCGGAAAAAAATTATATGTTATTTTGTTTTGCTATCAATTATTTCTTGAAACGTTATAATTTTTTACAACCAATTTGGCAAAAAAGTGTCACATTTTAAAAACATCATAAGCTAATTAGGGACAAAATATGAGTAAAATACCACTGTTTTCGAATAGTCTTATTTAATCAAAAAAATTCTATCATTAAATAAAGCGATGATTAGTATTCGGAAATATTGGTACTCATAAACCCTGGGTAGTGCAGCAAATAAACTCTTCTAGAAAATGTATAGTACATGGGCAAATCAAACAAGTCCCAGAAACAGTGCACGTACGGCGCATCGTACTTTTTTTACCGTTCCTCCGGAAATAATAAGCTGTAGTTCTATCGCATTTTTTACTTTCCATACGCACACAGTGTAAGGAAAGTATTATATTCATGATAAAAACTCGATTATTAAAGTATTGATATATTTTTACATTTTGAGGTGCACTGTAAAAAATTTTGGTCAAAAATTACGGTACATATACTGGCAACTTTGTGACCAGTATATATATATATACCGTAATCTAACTGGACGGTATATGTACCGTAAAATATTTAAAGTATATGTACCGGCTGCACCCCCCCCCCCCCCTCTCCTCAGGCATGCACGTATTACGTAACAAGAGCAAGAGCATCACTCCAGGGGTTGCCGTACACCGAGGCGGGGCTACCAGCTTTTTCCTTACTAAAAAATTTTACGGTATAAATACCGTTTTTTAACTGGAAAGTAATCATTTTACAGTATAAATACCGTTTATAATCGAAATGCATATACTGTTTTTTTACGCTTAATATACCATAGAAGTATGGTACTCATGCCATAAAGAGTGAAAACGGTACAAGTACAGTTAATTTACCGTACATATACTGAAATTTTACGAAAATTTTTTACAGTGTGCTCTGAATCGGTTTTAGCTATTTTTACAATGATTCCATATCTATGTGTGGATGTATGCGTGTATATTAAAACTTCCTCAATTTTTCAAGTTCGCTTTGTAAAACTACAACCTAAGTTTCTTTTATTGTTATTTTATCGTTATATTACTATTTATTTCAACCCACAGTGCTGTGTAAAATGTTCGGAAAATCGAGCGGAGTCACAACAGATTTCCTTCTATATATAAAAAAAAGTTTTGGCTTAAAAATGGACCAATGAAAATCTGCGTAGATATTCCGGGTTAGTCTCATCGCTTTTTTATTAGGGACTTTTTTGAGGAGCGATTACTTTTTTTTCTAGCCATCCTACGGATTCGAAAATTCATACCACCAGACGCGAAATATAACAAGCTTTCAGAAATTCAAAAAATTATCACGGTCGGACAATAAAAACTCAAAAAAACCTTAAAAATCGAGTAAAAAATCTTTTATTGAAAAAGTCATTTTTTATATTGTTGCCAAAAAAAGCGCAAATGATTATATTTTATCTCAAATAAAAAATGTAAGTGCGCGAGACTATTAAAAACAATAATGAAAGTTTAAAATAATAATTAAATGATCACGTGTTGAAAGCAGGAAATAGAGAAAATTACGTCATAAAAATTGTGTTTACACATGAATCCTTCTAATACCTCGAAACGTATCTGATTGATTGGTCAGAGCTTTCTGACTTTTCTTAGGGGGATTTAACATGAAAGTAGAGAATTTAGATAGGATGGACGCTATTAGAGGGGTTACCAAGAGGAAGAGACCCGAGTCTGTCGCCAATTTTAGCGCCAACTTGTCGGCCAAAATTAGCTGCCAAAAGTGGCGCCAACTTGACGCTATTTCCAATATTTCGCCAAATTTCCATCGACTCCTATTGAAATCAAATAGCGTTTACTCACTTACAAAAAGTCACCAAATTAAGATATTGCAATGCAACAAAAATTAATATTAGCTTATGAATAGAGCTTAATTGAACTATTTACATTATTTTTAAGCACAAAACTAGCTATTTACAATATTCGTAACACTATATATACAATTGGTTCTTGTTAGTTATCCTGTCGACCAAATTACTGTCGCCAAATTCATATATATTAAACGAGCAAGAGATTTTCCCAATTATTCATATCTATTAAACGAGCAAGAGATTTTCCTGATTATGAATGATATCGTAAACGACGAGGAAAATTTTCACGAAAATTGTCCCCTGTACTAAATCGAGCACGAAAAAAAGATCTAGCTAGGTTCCGAATACAAGAAAATTCGTTTTTACAGGGTAAAACAAACTCAGCCCTGAAAATGTTTTTTATGTTATAAATGGAAAAATACTCAAACGATTTACACGAAACGTGTTGCCTATACTAATTCGAGCACGAGAAATCAATCTAGCTAGGTTTCGAATTCGGGAAAGGTCATTTTGATCTATTAAAAAGGAACTCAGCACTAAGAATGCTGCTATATATCGAAAACGGCTCTAACGATTTCACAAAAATTAATGACTACACTAATTCGAGCACAAGAAATCGATCTAGCTAGGTCACTAATTCGAGAAAACTCGTTTTCTGTGTTTAAAACTCGACGTGGTATAAAAAACAAGTCTTGAAACAAAATCGAAAAAGTACAGAAAGTTCTTTGTCCAGATCGACTTTAGCTATCCAGTGCCAAAAAAAGTGGGTGCTTTTCAAACCAAAATGTACCAAAAAAAGAAATAAAGGAAAAAAACATTCATAAATATTGAAATGCAAACGAGATATTAAAACAAATATAGCCCACAGGACTAAAGTAAGCCAGCGAGTATTTTTGTGTGAGTGTAGTATCCTCTTTAACAAACAATTGTGTTTTTAAACGGCCTCGACAAAATTTTAAAAGCGGTAAAAGAATTGAAAAAATTTAGTGATGCATAGTTACATAAATTAGATCAGTTTCTACTGACGTCACAAACATTCACCTGTCGAGAGGGATAATTATGAAAAATATTGTAAATAAATAAATATCCAATATTATTTTTTTTCTGTTTTCCTTAATACATTTTAAAATTTATTTTAATAAAATATTGATAGTTGACACTTGAGTGAATGCAGTTTTTCCGATTTTTTTTTTTAAATTCCAATGCCAACATTCACCCATTTGTTTATTTGGCGTTAGAGTCTGGGTCTGGCGATTACTTTGGCGATAGTTTATTTTATGGAAAATGGTTTACGGGATAATGCGGAAATACCAAAAATAGTTTTTTAAAAACACTCTTTTATAAGCAACCAATGGTCATCTTGAAAATACCGCGGAATTTTTTTACCCGCAATTCATATTTTTTACGTAAAATATCTATTACAATGCATTAAGTTGGCCTGGTCAAAGACCTCTATTATGAAAAATTTACTTCTTTTTTATACGTTTGCCAGGAAGCTCAAAATAATGAATTTATTTGAAATATATACTTTTTGCTCTGTTTATTTATCAACAAAAGAGAATCAGAAAGAAAAATGAAACATTATTTAAAATATCTTTCTACTCTTTTAAATTTATTTGTCATCGTGTAATCGTAAATTTATTGATATTTAATTATTAATTGATGAAAGCGTATGTTACATTATTTTTAACAATTTATTTTTTACTTTTAACTCTTTAAAATATTGACTTTTGCCATTTCACAGCGCTTTGGCCTATTTTGGTGAGCATTTTACTGTCACATAATTAAATCCGTTGTTTTTCAACTCTCATACAATTGCACGAGTTACAGAGATATTTGGCGATTTATCACCTGTGACCGCCTAATTGAAAAAGAACAATCAATTTCAAGTGAATGTATCATCATATATATTATTTCTCCTGTCAACATACATTTTTTCTAAAAATACGAAACGCAGAACGACGAATGAGATAGCATATGAAAGGATTTTGAAAACGCTTCTGACATAGCACACTTAACATTTCGTTAAAACATGTTTTCGATTAAAAATTGCTGATAATTAAAAATTAAATCGGCATTGTTTTCCTAAATGAAATGAAACGTTTTCCTCAAAACATTGTTGCCAAAAAAATAAAATACCACATTATATGATGCTCAGCAATTATTATAAAAAACACCGCACGGGTTTATTTTATATTTATGATTAAAAAGCGAAATTTAAATTGAAATGTTTAGATTTATATTTCTATGTCCCATGTTTTTCCCGAAGCGGATGACGTCATCCTCTAATGCAGTTAAAATACGATTGTTAATTTTTTTTTTTTTTTTTCTCGCGCGTGCCTTTAGCAATCTTGGATCAGTTTTTACTCTAACTTTGATGGAATAAATTAGATGATATTCTGGATTGACTAACAACTAAATGTTGTTTACAGATATTTTTATCCTTGCCTTTTTCTTTAGAAGTTTAAACCTTCATCTAATAACTATTACATAATTGATAAAAAATGGTACTTCTCTTTTATACCCGTCGACCACTTTTCATAACAAAAAACTATCGCCAAATATACGGGAGAACGTTGCCATTGGAATATCAAAATAAATAAATAAAATATAAGAATTTAAGAACACAATTGTTATTTTAATTAATGAAATAACTAATAAACCAGTAAAACATAATGAAAAATACACGCAAATGTCGAATTAAAAACCACTTGATGATTTAACAAACACGTATAATGCTTCTGACATCAAGTAAATGGGACTGCATTTTTGGCGTTTAATCTTACAATTTGGCGATAGTTTTTTGTTATGAAAAGTGGTCGACAGCATAATAGAGAAGTACCTAAAAAATATTAGATTTCAGTGCGAAATCCTCGCACGGGCCCTCTGGTTAATTTATAATTAAGTTGTAAAAAGTATTAAAATGTTGTATTGTCATCGGCAAAACACTTTTCAACATAATTTATATAATTCTTGCGTATCAGGAATTGTGTTAAAAATCGATTGGAAAATTCCATGAATAAAAAAAAAGTAATTAAAATAAGTTAGCAAAAAAATAAAATAAAATAAAATAAAATAAATACCTGTTGAAAAAAAAATACCGAGCGAGGATTGGTCTACTAGGTACTTGTAAGATTAAATGCCAATAATGGTTGATCGAAAATGTCACATTCACTTGACAACACGTGTTTACGTGATCAAGTTATTTTTATTTCGACGTTTTATTTATATTTTTATTAATGTTATACTAATTTATTTGTTTTTTCGTTATTTAAAATAAAAATTATGTCAATTTGTATAATTTGGTGAGTGAGCAGGAAAAAAAGAAAATTACATCATAAAAATCGGGTTTACACATGAATATTAAAAATAAAAAAGATGAATTAAATGAAAAAGCATTATAACCTGATTACAGAAGAAAGTCGCCGTTCGTGATATCACTATCATCTTTTTTAAAACAGGATACATTACCAGGTTTTAAGAGGCTATGAAATCAGAACGGGGGTTGGTGAGCGTAGCGAGCAGGGGGCAGAGCCCCCTAGTTTTTTAAATAATTATATTTAATTATTGATTGTATTATCAGCCTCTCTTATTTCGCAAAGGAATTTGCAATAGGTGTATAAACTAATATTTTGGAGACAAACACGAAACATTTTCTTGTACGTTGTCTTTCTTTTTTTTTTAATTCCTTCGGTTATATCGCACTTATTTAATTTTATCCCGGCAGACGCGATATAACGAGAGGTCACTGTATATTATTTAATCTGGGTCTTCAGTTTCGCGTGTAAATTGAATTCTTTGACAAAATCTGAAAGTATAGCGAAGTAGTGACTACTTTTGAAAAGTAGACTGTAGTCGCTACTTTTTAAAACAAGTAGTTGTAGTTAACTACATTGTCAATAATGTAGTTGAAGTTTTCTGCAATTAAAAAAACAAACAAAGTAGTTTTCCAACCTCTGCTCTAGGCAAGAAGCAGAATCGAGAATTCTGTATCCCCATACTGGCATTTGTGTAGTTTCTGTGTTGGAAATTTTATTTTATCATTATTTGTTTTAATGTTTGCTAGTTTTTAAAATTCCTAATTATGAACACATTTAGAGTTATAGAAACTTTTTATATTATTGTAAGCAGCATATTTAATAAGGATATATTTTCCGCACTGAAAGTGTTGCTAACATTCATTAGTGTATATTTACGTAATGCTTTCCGATCTTCATTCTCTTGGGATAAAACCGAACATTGGAAAACAAGACTTGAAGAGCCGATAAACATATATTAAAGAAAAGACACTCAAAACTACAAGAACAAACGTGATTACGATTTTTTTATTATCTGATGATTTTCTGATTTTCAGAGCTGATAAAGATGTGAATTATTTTCTGAAATTTCTCATATTGTAGGGAAGATGGTTAAAAATTTTTTTTTTGAAAATGAATTTATTAGATATAATTTAAATCTTGTAAGTTAAGTTTCTTTGTAAAATAAAATATTTGTTCCTTTCCAAAAGAAAGTCTAAACTCTTTCATTTCCTGAAAGATAAACATATTCATGCTGCGGTCTTACCCCGTTATCGATGCAAGACCGGATAATTTGACTTTTTCTAGGAAAGCCTTTATTAATAAGAATGTGATAAACAAATCATATATTTATAATGGTATTATTGTACAAGGACAAATACAACGTTCACTGTAAAAAAAAAAGTTTTTTTTTTATCAAGGAAAACATAATATAATCACGAACGAAAATATACAACAACCACTTCTGAAATACCTACGATTCCGAAAAGCGTTCTCTATCTTTAGAAACCTCAGAAACCAATATATTTTCGAGATTTAAAGAAGCATTTATAAAAACAAAGTTCATTTTGCTGCCACTGATTTTCAGAAACGTTTCTGAGTAGTTTTTACAGTGTATTAATCACTTTTCAACATCGGTTTTTCAAATGCTATTAATTCTCAAGTAAACATTTTCATGTTCAAGACGCATGTTTTACAAACAAACATGATAAATTCACAGCATTAATATTACATTAAAATTAATATTATTTTTTTTTACTCTTGCATGGATAAATTTAATTACACAGCTGAGAATGTTTAATTGGGAATAAATAGCCTTCTAAAAACCGATATTTCGGATTGAGAAAACTGATTAACAGACTATAAAAACTATTCGGAAACGCTTCTGAAAATCAATGGCAGTAAAATAAACTTTTATTTTATAAATGCTTCTTTACATCTCTAAAATATGTTGGTTTCTGGGGTTTCTACAGATAAAGAACGTTTTACTGAATCTTTGTTAACTCGGAGGAGGTTATTATGTATTTTCGTAGATTAAGAAACATTTGTCTTTTAGGTAGATTTCGTAAGAAATACTACCTATTACATTCTCCCTATGTTGGAATTTCTGAAAAATTTTTGCATATCTACGCCGATCATGACTCCCAGAACCCAAAACCAAACCCAGTTCAAAACTTTATCTATCTATCTATCTATATCACTTTTTTATGGACACGATAACTTTAACAATTCTGCACAAATCTCTTCCAAATTGATACATAAAATCACGGGGCATAAAATCTCGGTCAAGTTCATTAATGGGCAAAATCAAACCAAGTGGGGGGGAAATGGGAGGGGCGCTTTTTGGGAAAACAGAAAAAAACCCCATAACTTCTTAATTATGATACGTATCGAATCCGTTTAAAGTTTTTATTGCTTCTAGGAAAAAGGCCGAAAATTTATGAATGCCAGATTTTTTATATCATTAAAAATGGCCTTCGGGGGAGGGGGGGGGAATAGGGGTTTAAGAAGAAAAAAATTCCTAACTTCGTCCATTCACAAGATATCAAATCCACTCAAATTTATTATAAATCCTCTTAATATTATCTAAAACTTTTATATTGACAAGTTTTTTATAGGAAATTAAAAACAAAAAAATCTTGGCTGGCTCCGCCTATAAACACATTTATATTTCGAAGTGAGCTCCCCCCCCCCCCCCCACAATAGAAGCATCATGGCAAAAAGGTCATTTCTTCTGCAATTCTCAATAAACAGGCGTCCCATGGTCTGCATCTCCGAAATCTACCTGTGCCTGTAGGCCGAGCCGTCAGGGATTTTTTTTATAGTGTATTTACTCAAAGCTACATTAAATTTTGTTGGAAATTCTGGTTTCAAGAATCAAATAATAATAAGGTATCCGATTTTTACCCCAATTTTCCCTACATAAACAATATCTCAGGCAAACGGAAACATTAGAAGATTTTCTATTATATGTATATTTTTTAGATGAATGGATGATTTTATTGTTTAACCATATGGCTGTTGCATTATTGAAGCATTTTCCCTCTCATAAACAAAAACACTAAACGTAAATTGGGATAAGGGATAATTCTACTTTAAAATACAATTTTTCATAGCGCAACTTTACCTATGTTAGTTTCACATTATAGCTTGGTGTGAAAGGATACCTGGAATACTGCTTGAAATATATATTTTAATCACATTTTGAAAATGAAACTTCAATTCCCAAACTTAATAAAATATACATCGTTTTAAAGAATATTTCAGGTATAGAATTGAAAATGTTTTACCTATTTAGAAAATTATTATTTCAAAGGTTATGAAAGAAATTATTAAAATTTATTCTTCAATAAAATCAACTAATTTAATTGATTAAACGTATCTGATAGTTTTGTTTTGAATTAAAAATTAAAAAATATATATAAGGAAATCATTACTTATGTCGGACTGAGGACTAAAATCTAGTAGCGGAAATGACGAAACAAGATGTTTCGTGATTGGTGATAGAAAAGGGTACGAGATGCGCAGGAAGTGATTATGCTTATATGCTTTTTTTCTTGGCTAGTGTCCAATAATAGTATTATAATTAACCCTCCAACCACGGGCGGTTTTTTACACTTTCTAGAAAAAAACTGCACATTATTTTTATTCGCTATTTATAATACTTATGAGGATTGTATCAATTGAATGTATAAAGAAAGCCAAATATTATAAGCGCAAAATCGAAATTTTAAGATAGAAAAAATAAGCCAAAAATAGCGGTCTTCGCAGAATTGTATAGATTAAGTGAAACGCGATACAAGCGTTTCCCGTGACTGGAGATTAATAGTTTTATATATCTGAACCATAGGGGGATGTTCATCCTTTTTCAGATACAAATAATTAAAGTAATATGATTTTCGATATGATATATGGTTATGATTTTGGTTATGGGACGATTAAAAAATTTCTTCTGGTTAAGCGATTGACAACAAGAAAGTATAATTTACTCAAAATAAATCACCTAAAAGATAAAATTCAAAATATTGAAATAAAAATTCAACCTCGCAGGCAGGTATAACCCTTTAAAATGCAATTTTTCATAGCGTAACTTTAAATTATTTATGCTAATTTTGCATAACACCTTAATGTAAAAGTTTTGCAATATTTCTTGACGCATGTATTTTAAGCGTAAAATCATATTTTGAAAATCAAATTACAATTACAAATTTAATAAAATACCCACCAAGGCACATAGAATTGAAATTTCTTTTCAATTCTAAACAGCATTATTTCAAAGATTATGAAAGAAATAACAAAAACTGATTCTTAAATAAAATACATTAATTAATTGATGTTTTATAACGTTATCTTATAGTTGTTTTGAATCTTAAAGTGTTTTTTATAGATTACAAGGCTTATTTTTAAAAATATACATATCATTTTTTAATTATTTTTAAGCACAATCAGCTGATTGGTAAATAATTCATACGAGTAGTAATTTTCCCATCTGAGCAAAAAATCTGTCCAGGCTGGGACTCCAATCCACAACATTTTGGCTTAAATTGCCAATGATCTTCCAATTGAGCTATCTGAACGACATCCAAGCCAACACCATATTCGCTCAGAACAACCATTTGGTCATGACATCTGGGCTGTTATTTGAAACAGCACAACAGAATAAATCGCAGGAAAAGAAACTCCAACAAACTATGGATGAGTAATAACACTTTTAATTATTTTTAAGCACAATCAAGTGATTGGTAACTTGAACTTGAACTTGTGATAGGTTCAATGGGCTTCCAAGTTGCGAAGCAACTGCACACCCTGGCTTTGAATAGGTGTATATCAAATCCTGAGAGAGCCATATGAAATGTCTAGCCGTAGTCTAATTGACTACAAAAAAATAGGATAGTGTTAAGTATATCTATAAAATAATGAAAATTTACTAGTTAAAGTACAAAAGTAAAAATAGTTCATAGTTCAAAAAACCAAAAATAATGCCAGACGAAGTAAAGTAAAGATGTTAAGAGAAGTTTAGGAGAAAAGTCAATTTAATTTTATTTAATAAAATAAACATATAATAATATTTTTTTTTAATTAAAGAGAAAATAAGAATTATAGCTCGGAAGGACTATTCATCAAGAATAGTGGAGTACCTTGTTTTTTTCCGGTTGGATGGACTGCAAGCATCGTAGTCAGGTAGCTCATAGATGAGTTCATTTCGGATGTGATTAATGTTATTGTAGAATTTTTCCGCAAGGTGTTTAATGCGATGTTTGAGTGAAGTCGTTTTCAGATCCTTGAGGATTGTGGAGTTTTTGAGATATCTAGACCCGTTCCTGATGTAACGTAGCTGTTTGCAATGGGTACGTGATTGGTAAATAATTCATACGAGTGGTAATTTTTCTCCTCTTCGCAAAAATGGTCTCAATTGAAGCCAAAAGTCTTCTGGGTTTAAGTCCCAGCCGGGACACATTTTCGCTCAGATAGGAAAATTACTACTCGTATGAATATACATATTAGCTGTATATATTTGTCCTTGAGCACAACATTTACAATAGCGTATATATAGGGTCAGGTGGGGTAAAATAGGTTAAAAAAAGCACATTTTACAATTGCACCTTTATAGGGGAAAAAAAATCCACCACTGAAAAAACAGCTCAGAATATGCAAATGGACACTTCTTGTTACATTTTAAGAGAAATATTTCTGAATTAATAAATTTTTGGAACTGATAAACAAGATTTAAAATGCGTTGTTTATGACTTGTTTTACCCCATAGGGTGGGGTAAAATAAGTCAGTAGTGGGGTAAAATAAGTCGTGCTAAAAACAGGTTCGATTGCACAATTTATTGAATACTATTTATGTAAATATGTATATAAATGTGAAAAGAATGAGGATGAACACTTATATAAAAAAAATACTGTCCCCTGTGATTCATTTCAGATTCTGGAAGGACCTTAACTATTTGTGATACATCAACTTCAGATATATCATCTATTTCTGGGAACACAAAGTGAGAACTTCCACTTTGCTTGGCAAATTTTACAATGTAGGCATCATTAATTTGTGAAAGTATGTTGCAATGAAATATTTTCTTTTTTTCCCCCCTAAAACTCTATTTGCACCCATTTCCCAACTTTTAAAGAATGCTCATTATCAATCTGCTCTGAATCAGAGCATGTATATTCTTCTGAAAAAAAGTTGGCATTTTTCTTCCGTTTCTTTAGAGACACCTTATTTGTTTTATTTTTTTCTGTGGACTTTTCAGCCTGAAGTCTGTCCAGTGTTGTTGCAGTTGTGAGAATTTCGCCGGTTTTTCTTTGCAGTTTTTAATTAAATTTTATTAAAATTTCAGGCTTTCACTTTTTTAATTCTTTCTCCCAACGCTTTTCAAAATTCCTTACCCAATCGGGTCCTGGAGTACTGTTTGGAAAAGGACTTGGCTTACTTGAATATTCTAAATAGCTATTGACCATTCTAACAAGGTCACTTCGATCAAGAGGAAAACCACATGAAGCTGTGAACTTCATGGCTCGAACAAGACATTGTTCTTCTAGTGAGGTCAAATATGTATTTCGTCCTGAACCTTCATGTATTGGTGGGTTTACAGCATATCTTTTAAGTGTATCAAATGGTATGTTATATTTCTTGGCTGCACTACGCAAACACCATGAACAAATAAAAATGGAACAATTATTTTAAATTATGGCTGAAAGCAGCATTTTTAATTTTGCTTCAGTCTATTTTAAAATCAGAAAAACATATTTATCACCGTAAAAGTGATTTGAAAAGAAAAATTGCAATTATATACATTGTATATGCTAAGCCTAACCTGCAGCAAAACATGACCTATTTTACCCCTCACAGTTTTTTTTGTCCTAAAATATTTGTTTTTGCAGTTATATTTTTTAAAATGTAGAAAATTAATCTTGATAAAGTATTTTATCTAATAGAATTATAAAAACACGTGAACTTATCTCTAAATTTTCAGAAATCAAAAGTTTTTATGACCAACTTATGCAAGCTTCAAGCACCAAAACATCAAATTGTTATAAATTATAACTCCAGAGTAAAAGTTGAAGCTAAATTTACATGTAAAATAATGACAAGTATCAGTATTACTATATAAAAATGGCAACACAAAAATAAAAACTTATTTGTTTATTTTTTTTTAGAATCTTTTCATATAACTATTATTTAATTTTGTTCTTTCTATTGTCTATACTTTATATATACATATGTTAATTGATAATAATGAATTTTTTTTAATGAGGTTACATCAAGAAAATACATGTTTTCTTGAATCTCGTTTCTTGAACTCTCGTTAGTGTGTCTAACCTTAACCCATTCACGGTCAGGCTGTTTTCATATTTTTTACTTGGAAAGGGTTGACGAGGACGTGCTCAAAATCTTTATAAATGGTCAAGAGTTTCACATTGTAAAAAGTTTAGCAGTAACATGGTGAAATTGCTTTCCCCCCTGTAAAACACCTTCGGTAATGAATGGCCTATTGAAGTTCATTGTGGGCGCATCTGGTCAGACTTGTCAAGTGCAGGTTCTCAGCGTGATTGATTTACCCACCCCATTATAATCCCCTTTCGAAAAATTCCTTGCACTGTCTAAACAGATAGGTGACATTCTATTCACATAGAAGGAAAGAAACATAAAGGAAAGAAAAGTAAAAGAAATAGAAAATGTTATATTTCCATTTGATTTTAAAAACTATCAAATAATAAATTCTAAACTATTTCGTAAATAACTTGCGTTATATTAATGAGTTACAATCTAATGTCTTTTAATATTTTATCCCAGTAGGGATATTTAATGAAACACTACATATCATTCCTCGAATAAAACTTGATTATTTACTATATCATCACTGTAAATATAAGCTAGCGAAATAAAATCTTCTAATATGTGGTATCAGATTCAGTTAAATTCAGATATATAATTTTTTTTAATTAAATCAAACCTACAAGGAATAAGTCTTTACGTATCTAAGATGCCTTAGATTGCAGACTTTCTAAATAAGATAATTGTAAAACAAATGGTTGTTATTTTTGTATTGTTATTTACTTCCATTTCTTTCTTTTCTTTTCTCTTTTTTTTTCTTTTTTGAACAATTTATTTATTTATTTTGTAGCTTCGGGATAATAAGTCTCTTCAGGGATCGTGTTTTAGGTAGCTTTCAATACAAAAAGCTACCTATTGCAGCCGTTCGGAGGAAAGCAATTCCAAAAAATTTGGTATATTTTCACCGAACATGACTCCCATACCCCTAAACCACCCTCCGTTCAAATGTTGATTTATATATATATATACAGGGGTCGATGCAGGGTTTTTTTCTTGGGGGGGGGGCATTTTGTAAAACATAAAGGTTATTTTTGTGAAATTTATTATATTTTTGTAAAAAAATAACATTTTGTAACGAAAGTTTAAATCCAATTAATCAAACTGGAAGCAAGCATTTATATATAAAAAAAAAACTTTCTAAAATCCTTTTGCCGAAGTTTTCCTCTCTGGTGAACTTGTTTGTTTACAAATTACACATTTTAAAACATCACAAAATAACAAATAAATAATAGTCAGTTTTTATGGAATAGAATTTTGTGAAGGGGCCGGGCCTACTTTATCAAATTGGTTTTTGTGAAGGGTCCCATTTTATCAAATCGATTTTTGTGAAGGGGTCCATTTTATCAAATTGATTTTTGTGAAGGGGCCTATTTTATCAAATTGATTTTTGTGAAGGGGCCCATTTCATCAAATTGATTTTTGTGAAGGGGCCCATTTTATTAAATAGATTTTTGTGAAGGGGCCCTAAGTAGGCCCCAAATTGTTCCTGGATCGACCCCTGATATATATATATATATATAAATGAAAACCCATGTGAAGAACCCATGTAAAGGCAGAAGATCTTTCAGAATACACTCCCAAAGTCAGCGTTTTTATCCGAAATCTGAGGCAGCAGAGCAAGAAAGGGGAAAAATCGTGTCGTCAGGTGACACGAATCGCTTATAACTCGATAAACAGTCAAAATATATTTTACGTGTATATACGCTGTTTTTGTGATGTAATTTTACAGTCATTTCTGAATACTGGGTAGAATGTATAGACCGGTATAGATGTCGATCTTAGCAGAAAACTTTGCAACTTTGCTGCCAGCTTGGTAACATTGTGTGTGAAATGTCGTGTCAAACACTTATGTGTAAAAATCCAGAAATTAAAATTTTATAAACTTCTTTAACTGAATTATGGTCTAGATTATGCGTGATGAAGTCATAAGATTTTTCACGAAAACAAAGATTTAAATAAGATTGTTCAACATTGAATGAGTGAATGAAGTGGTCAGCCATTGCTTTCGATTTTAGAGACTTAATCGACACCTTGCATTTAATTCTTTATATAAGTTCTTTCTAAGAAAATGGCTTGCTTTGTTGAAGACTAAGCTTTGTGTCTAAACTTTTTTTGCATCATGCTTATTAATATACGCGTTTTTGTGAATTTTGTCATACGAGTGGTGATCTGTGGGCAATGACTGCTCAATATTATCAACAGAAAGAAAAAAAAAAAGATTTACATTAGACTTTATTTATAAATTTTTTGTAAGAGTAAGAAAATATGAAAATTTCGCGACAATATTTTCATAATGTTGGAAAGTGTTTCACAATCTAAGAACGGCACGACATTAATATTTCTTGTTAAAGTATTATAAGTAAAATTTCAAGCCTTGTTTTAAAACACGAAAAGATTTCATAGGTTAATGAAATATTTTAAATGACCAAAATAAATTGTGTGTGTGTGTGTTTTTTTAAATAAATAGTTTTAATTTACCTATTTTATGTTCGTTTACATTAATAAAGCATTCAAGTATTAAAAAAAGATTTTAGACAAGTTTAAAAAAGATACAGAGAATTATTTTAGAGAAATAATTTAATAAATAATAAATAAATTTAATTAAAAAAAGCCATATCATAATATAATGTAACATAAATAAAACCCATCGTGAAAATAAAAAAAATGATTAACTAAAAAAGAATATTCTGTATAAATTATTAAAATGAAAGTTCTATGTTCAAAATCAGAAAACATTTTGTCTTTTTAAAAATACAAAAAAGAAAAGGAAAAGAAAAAAGAAAGAAAAAAATCATATTTATTTGGGAATCACACAACAACAGTGAAGTGACTATTAACAATATTCTCAAGGCGAAACTCTATTTTCTAACACAACCACAAATACATTTTTATTCTTAAATGCACGAAAGTCAAATCCACTTATCAAAAAATGAAGAATGGTGTTCGATTCTAAATCCTTTCAATAATCATGCCTGAGAATTTAATGTTTGTATATGTAAAAACAAGTCCGTGAATCTATTATAAAGTTTCGCATAGTTGAGCGGGTAAAAATGTTTTTTTCTACAAACAACATTAATTGAATATTGTTTGTAAATTTTTGTACGCATATTCAAATTAATAAATTTAGGAAACATTAACTAAAACTGAAACAATTAGTATTCATGACTATATAAAGTTCATTAGTTTTCCTAATACACTTTACTCCTTATACTAGCCTTCCACTGAAAAATGTTAATGCTCTTTTAACATTTTTATTAAATTTCCAATTTTTTTTTTCGTTTCACTAGAAATCATCTTTATTCTGAAAAATCCCTTCCAGATATTGCAATTCTAAGTGATACTGATTTCGCAAACTTTTATCGTTTAAAACGGTGTAAAAAAAGACGTCAACGGATATTTTCCACATTTGTTGAAAAGCCCTTAAAAGCCCAGAATTATAGCAACCTTGCCACGTTAACAATGACAAAAATACATAGTTGTAAAACATAATATTTGCTTGTTTTGGGGAACCTGTCTGTCAAGCCATGAAATAGTGAAACAACCTCGCCAGATTACAGTAAATTTCATCTGTGACAGTGACAGTTGTACAAAGAAAACCATTTTCACAAGCAACAGCTAATCCGTTTGAGTCAAATAGTTTACAGGATAATGTTTAAACTATTATTTTCTAAAGTCGTTAATTTGAGTCATTGAGGAGAGTAGATAATAAAGGCCGGTTCTGCATCAGCGGTGGGTGCGGTGGTGACCTCTGAAGGTGAAGTTCAAGGTTACCGGAAGTGGCAGGTGTGGACACCGGAAGTCGCAGGTGGGGATAACAGGCATGTTGAGACAGGAAGTGAACAGGAAGTATGATCGGAAACGCGAAAGGAAATTTAACAGGAAACGCGACAGGAAGTGAATGCGATAAGGAGAGAGGGGGAGGGCTTATTTTTGTGGGGGGCTTATGCTAACCTGAAATAAAAATGGAATTATTTCTTACTTTGTAAAAATTTAACATAAAATGTATCTTTTTTTTTTTTTTTTTTTTTTTTTTTTTTTTCCACCTGAAATAAAAATTTTATTTGCTAACTAACACCTAATATAAAAATGGAAATCTTTCTGACTTTGTTTTACTTTCTAAAAGTTTTACATGAAATTTATTTTAAGACTGGAAACGCGACAGGAAGTAAGACCTGAAACCGGATTAGACATGCTTTTTCCAAAAAGGGTTTTCAGGAAGCAGTAAACATGTTTTGGGAACATGTTTGGGAGCTTGTTGCAACAGGAAAGGCAGTTTAAAAGACCGGAAGTGATTAAGCGATAAGAAAAATACAGGAATATACACGTAGATTTTGTTCTTTGTAGAGGGTGAAATTTTATTTTATTTTTTATTTAAAGAGTTTTCTTTTTCTTTTATTTTTTTTTTTTATTTTATTTAAAGCGTTTCAAATTATTTTTTATATTATTATTTTTTTTTTTTGTAGTGGGTTACGTATTATTTTAATTTTTAGTGACGTTAGAACCTGCAATGTTCTGTACCACACATGTCTTATCTTAGGTTATCAAGGATGTGTATGTGTTGTTATCTCTTTAAATGCGAGAGATGGGGCTTCAGACCTGCGTTGAGATATCTTTATCATAGTTTTAATGAACTGCAGGAAATTGTCTTTAGCTATTGAGTAATTCGCGAGATTTGGTTTAATATGAATGCTAGTACATCTGTTTGTTTAATTTACAAGCACATTTCTCTTACAACATTCTGTCAACAGATCATTTCTATATTCGAAATAATAATTTAGAAGGAAAATTTTTATATGAAAATACTATGAAATGTCATTTATAGAGATTGACAAAAATAGCATGCTTGATTCTTTCTTGTATTAACCTTATATTCGAAATAGAGTTTTGTTACGAAAAATAACGTGTTTACATATTTTAAAACGAAAGCAAAGTGATTTTTACAAATGTAACTATAAGCTATACACCCACGCATTTGTGTTATTGAATTAAATTACAATGCTTAATATTGTATTCACCGTACTATTTTCCTGCAAAAGCCGTTTCACAAACTTGTGTACTGAAATTAATGTGGCATTTTTAGGGAAAAATTAATTCAAGTCTTTAAGACTAATCTTTCAAAGGAAAAAAAGATTTGTCATACTTTCTCTTACATTATATCTTCCGTTTTTTAAGTTTACAAATTTGTGGAGTAACTTAAATAATCGTTTTTATACTAATTAAACAATATATTTTTTAATTATATGTTTTTTTAATTAACTTGTAATAGATTCTTTTTTTTTTCTTTTTCTTTTTCTTAAAAGGGTACTGTAGAATAACTTATGTCACAAATACTACATCCTTCTTTAGTTAAATATGTTTCACTTAAGACATGACAAAGTGTCTTAGAAACATTTCATTTTGGAGTTAAGTGATTAAACAAGAAAAATATTATTTATAAAAACACAACACATAAGACTAGCGGCTGAGAGGTTCTACTCTCAAAGCTGATAGATGGAAGGTGTTAGGTTTAAACCTCTCTCACGGTCGTCGACCTAACCGTTCGAAGTTTTCTTCGAAACTTGTCAATATGGGTAAGAACACCTTAGAAAGACCTACATGGAGACACTTATCCCTAACGCAGATAATCAACCCTATATTTAACCAACCAGTCACAACACGCAATTCATAATCATTACATTCAGTTAATAAGTGATTCAACATGCAAGATTTGATTTATAGAAACATACAATATGATATATCACACTAAACATACAATTTGAACGATTTTTTCCCTTTCATATGAAAAAATTTTAACAAGAATTTAGTGACTATTTAACTTATTAAAGAGAGCGGGTATTTTGTTTAGAGTTATACGATTAAAATAAATTTTCAATAGATTTGACTTTATACAAGCAACATTTAAAAAAAAAAAGAGAATGGAATCTAGTGTTTATAAATTAACGTATTTCAATTTTACAAATACTTTACACACCCCTCTTTTTCCCCTATTTTGGTAGACTTTATACACATAAGACATAAAAGGCGTTTTAGAATACATCATTTAGAAATTAAGCAACTTGATAAGTAAAATATTATTTCTAAAAGCAATAGATACGAAAGTAATAAATATTTCTACTTACAAATGTACGAAATTCTGATAGGTAAGACCTTCTCAATCATTGTGCAAGAATTAAGTCGTGATTGAGCTTATAACATTATAGGATGAAATAATCACGTGACGTATTTTTAAACCAATAAAATATTAGTATTTTAAACCAATAAAATGTTAGTATTTTTACACGAGCGCCCTCTATCATTATATAAATTTCAATGAAATGAGTTCATAACATTATACTGTCCCTTCTCATCGGTGTAATAGAATATTATACTGTCCCTTCTCATCGGTGTAATAGGTTGCATTTTTCGTTTAAGTTAGTTTTTTTTTTTTTCATTTAAGCTAGTTTTTTTTTCATTTATATGGAACGAGTTATGAATTCTTATGTTGATGATCTAACCAACTTGAAGTGTCAACCCTCATAACCAGAATTAAATAATCAAGAGATGGATTCTACAATTTTATCCAAAGAAGGACCCGTTTCGAAGTATGGAGTGAAACCCACCTCATCAGGACTAAAGAAACAGTTTGTGTGTTTTACTTGCAACAAAGATTTTTTCCGAAAGGATCATTTAAAACAACATTTGATGACCCATTCAGGAGAAAAACCTTTTGTGTGTGTCATCTGTCGAAAAGCTTTCTCTAGAAAAGCTCTTTTGAATCGCCATAAATTGTCTCATTTAAAAGAACCTACACAACATAAGTGTGGTGATTGCAACGAACTGTTTTCAAGAAAGTACGACTTATTGAAACATGAAAAGATTCACAAATCACCCAAACAATATAAGTGTATTAAATGCAATGAACTGTTTTCGAGAAAGTACGACTTATTGAAACATAAGAAGATCCATAAGCCCCGAAAGCAGTATAAATGCATCCAGTGTAGTGAAATATTTAATCGGAAATATGATTTATCACGTCATATAGACACCGCGCACAAAGTACTACCCAAAGTTGTCAAATCGACATCTTTAAAAGATTCGTTATATGAAAAAGTGAAGCATTTTAAAAGACAAAATGCTTTAAATGTATTTACTAAAACTGTAATAAATTCTAATGAGGAGAATGATCAAGATTTTCACACGTTTTTTAACAGTATTCGGTCGGACGTTTTGAATGAATTAAATTATCAGATAGAAGTAAAAAGGTCAATGAAATGGTATGCAACTGCAAAAGTTGTTGTAAGCCGCCAAACACCGGACGGTGATATAGATACTATCACCCCATATTTTCATTCAAGAACTGTACTGGAATTGACGAATCAAAACATACCTGTACATGTTGAGGATGCCTTTACGAAAATTATTAACTCTTTTGAGAAATTCACTCAACAAGGATCTAATTGGGCATTGCAACAAATATTAAATCTAGAACTGTCTACAGCTAAATATAGAATGGTTTAAAATGTGTGGACTAGTTTTGAAACATGTATATTCATGTTTTTGCTATTGTAGTTATTGAAAATGATAAATAAATAGTCTTTGACTAAAAAATCATAAGTTTTTTATTATTTTCATGGTAACTATTTTATATAAATTACTTACAACAGTTTGTCAATGCTACATAAACTACTGTTTAACATTTTGAATGTCTTAAACAAAATGGGAATGAATTTGTTGAAATTATGTAAAACATGATGAAATAAATGTGATGTATTTATTATATGTTACTTAAACTACAAGAGAATGATTGGAAATGTGTTATTTTAAATCTATGATACTTTTAATCACTAACAAGGTAAGACGTGACGTTATGAATCATCGATGGGTTTTCCTTTGAATATGTATTAATCTTACTTATTGATAAGAAAGTTGGAAAAATAGACTTAACACATTGTTAAAGGTTTTGGAAAAATGTATAGTTGGTTAAAAATTTTAGAAAATTTAACATAAAGTAACAAATTTTAGAAAATAAACGTTTCGATAAATAAAAAAATTACATTTTGGTAAACTTTACACCTAGACAATATTTTAAACTAAGGAAAAATTAGACTTAACGCATTGTTACAGTTTCTTTGAAAAATATCTAGTTGGTTATAAATTTTAGAAAATTCGACCTAACGAAATTAACACACTTAAAAATATCTAGGTTATACATTTTATAAAATAAGCAACAAATACACATTTCGATACATTGACAAAAGAAAATAATTAAGTTTAAGTAAACTTTACACTTAGACAATATTTCAAACTAAGAAAAATAATAAATTTACACTTATACAATATTTTAAACTAAGAAAAATAATAACTTTACACTTATACAATATTTTAAACTAAGGAAAATTAATAACTTTAAACATCAGACTTAACACATTGTTAAAGTTTTTTGAAAATAACACGACATTTTCAAAGCAGTGGAAATAGCATACCTGTAAAAAAATTCAACTTAGTGGAATTTAATATTGAAATTTTTTAACCGCACTCATTTAAAAAATAAAACTTTATAAAATATTCACTTTTTTTAAATAAGCAACTGTTAAACATTTTGAATGTCTTAGACAAAGTGTGAATAAATTTGTTGAAATTATATAAAACATGAAAAATTTCATAACTTTTAAAGGAAATTTTATTTTTGGTGAAATAAACTCGAGCTATTTATTGTATGTAACTTAAACTACTATAGAGAATCGATTGAAAATGTGTTACTTTTAAGCACTCACAAGATAAGACACGATGTTAGGAATTATAGATGTGTTTTTTCCCCACAATTGACGTCACTTGTAGCATATTTACTGATCAAGTCATAAAATCATAGTTCAGGGTATGTTTATGAGCACGGCGTTTAGTTGAGATTTAAGATATTTGAGAAATATAAACTACAACTTTGACTACTTTTTGAAATTTCCCCCTACATAAGAAAAAGGACATGGGAAAATAAAATGAAAAGTTGTCTTTGAATGGAATCGAACCATTATCTTTTCACTTAACAGCTGAATGCGTTGACAATTACATCACAAAGGCACTGATAACAACTGGTTGAATATATTGGGTTTCTTTTTTAAGGTTAAATTCATTTAATATTCAAGTTATTTCTTAATGATACACTTAAAAACAATAAATTAAATTAGCATTCAAAAAACAAACGATCACATTATTGTGTAAAAAAATCAAATGTTTTGAAAGTCACGAGTTAAAATTGTGGAGGGTGCGATAACTTGGAAGTGCATTGCAGAAGGGGAGTTAAATTTTTGAAGAAGTTTAATCTTAGAAGACTAGAGTAAAATTTGAAATGACTTAGAATTTAATTAGAATTTAGATGTGAACCTTTTAAAATGAAATAATAGTTTTTTTTTGTATCGCCCTCTATCGGTGGGTAATGGAATTAAGAGATAATTAAAAGTTTTAACTTGGATTCGAACCCACAACAAAAATTATTTTACGGTTTGATAATTTAGGGTAGGTATAACTAAGAAAACCATGATATTATAGTATTTAGAGATGTTTTAAGATATTCGATAAAGGAAATCATCTAAATTTTCAATTTAATTGAATGGTTTACTGCTTAAAGTACTACAAAATGAATAGAACCCGATACATAGTTTTTTTAAATTAATTATATTTTTCGAAAGGTTAAATTGACTTATTGATAAACTTAGGATTTATGTTTAAAGTGAATAAATTTGATATGTTAGGTTTACTTAATAACAGAGGGTTGAATAAGTTATTTTTTTTAAATTAAAATTTCATAAAAATAAAGTTTACTAAAAGTTTTTAATGTTAAAAAAATTGTAAGTTACGTTAAAAAAGTTAACAAAAATATAGTTTAAAGAAATTAAAAGTTTACAAAAAGTTTAAAATTCTTTAAATTAATTAAAATTAACTTTTTAATTTTAACTATTGAGAGACTATAATTTAATTGTTAATCCTTGTAACCAACTGGTGCATATCAAATATCTGCACATGTGCAGAAAAAACATACACTTTTACACTAACGTGAGTTCGATTTTAAATTATTTGGTAATTTTTATACAACTCGTTTACCTTTCAGAAACAAAATAGAATTAAATACTTACCGAAAAACACGTCCACTTCTTGTGCTTTCTTTCACTAGACTAACCTATCTCTCTTAACTTTGTTAGGGGGCGCTGCAATCGACGTAGAGGCGCTACCAGTCTTCCGGTTTGTGACGTCATTTCCGGTTTGAGATAAGAATAAACTTTAAATACAAACTACACTCGCTCGGTCATTCTTCCTCCACTCTTACGTGATAGCAGTTGTTAGTTTCTTATATTGACGTGTTGAATGACGTCATCACGTGTTTGTCTAAACTTGTCCAGTCTTGTTTCTGTGCTGCACGTCTGTTTTGCTAACTCATCTCTTACTCGTCTAGACTTGTTTCGTCTACTTTGATGATTCATCTTTTGCTTTAACTGTTTGGCCTTGCTGGTGTCAACCACCTCATGTGTTTTGTCATAGCTTGAATATACTTTACACCAATCACTTAAATATAAAAGTCTTGTCACAACTTACTTAAACTTTGATAAAAATATTAATTATTCATAAATTTTATCAAATTCTTATACATTTACTAAGTCACTTTCATTCAAAAATATGGTAAAGTCCGATTTTAAATCGAAGTCTAAGATAAATTCCCCAAATTTGTAACATTTTAACACTAATAATAAGTATCGTAAACACCCTGTACATACAAGTTTTGTAAACATAATATTACTTATAGCTAACTCGATCAGTCTCATGATAAATAATATAAGAAAAAGTTAGAATAGTTCACATATTTTTGCAATTAAAAAATGTATGCACAAACACACACACACAATATCTTACAAGGTTACAATACTCAACACACAGTTCACCATACTTAAAAAAACTATTCACGATAAATTTATAAATTTAAATTTAAATATTTGAAAAATACTGAAGTATTTTTATTTATAATTGTTCATTTATAAATAAAATATTTAAATTTAAATTTATAAATTTATCGTGAATCGTTTTTTTAAGTATGGTGAACTGTGTGTTGAGTATTGTAACCTTGTAAGATAACGTGTGTGTGTGTTTGTGCATACATTTTTTAATTGCAAAAATATGTGAACTATTCTAACTTTTTCTTATATTATTTATCATGAGACTGATCGAGTTAGCTATAAGTAATATTATGTTTACAAAACTTGTATGTACAGGGTGTTTACGATACTTATTATTAGTGTTAAAATGTTACAAATTTGGGGAATTTATCTTAGACTTCGATTTAAAATCGGACTTTACCATATTTTTGAATGAAAGTGACTTAGTAAATGTATAAGAATTTGATAAAATTTATGAATAATTAATATTTTTATCAAAGTTTAAGTAAGTTGTGACAAGACTTTTATATTTAAGTGATTGGTGTAAAGTATATTCAAGCTATGACAAAACACATGAGGTGGTTGACACCAGCAAGGCCAAACAGTTAAAGCAAAAGATGAATCATCAAAGTAGACGAAACAAGTCTAGACGAGTAAGAGATGAGTTAGCAAAACAGACGTGCAGCACAGAAACAAGACTGGACAAGTTTAGACAAACACGTGATGACGTCATTCAACACGTCAATATAAGAAACTAACAACTGCTATCAAGTAAGAGTGGAGGAAGAATGACCGAGCGAGTGTAGTTTGTATTTAAAGTTTATTCTTATCTCAAACCGGAAATGACGTCACAAACCGGAAGACTGGTAGCGCCTCTACGTCGATTGCAGCGCCCCCTAACAAAGTTAAGAGAGATAGGTTAGTCTAGTGAAAGAAAGCACAAGAAGTGGACGTGTTTTTCGGTAAGTATTTAATTCTATTTTGTTTCTGAAAGGTAAACGAGTTGTATAAAAATTACCAAATAATTTAAAATCGAACTCACGTTAGTGTAAAAGTGTATGTTTTTTCTGCATATGTGCAGATATTTGATATGCACCAGTTGGTTACAAGGATTAACAATTAAATTATAGTCTCTCAATAGTTAAAATTAAAAAGTTAATTTTAATTAATTTAAAGAATTTTAAACTTTTTGTAAACTTTTAATTTCTTTAAACTATATTTTTGTTAACTTTTTTAACGTAACTTACAATTTTTTTAACATTAAAAACTTTTAGTAAACTTTATTTTTATGAAATTTTAATTTAAAAAAAATAACTTATTCAACCCTCTGTTATTAAGTAAACCTAACATATCAAATTTATTCACTTTAAACATAAATCCTAAGTTTATCAATAAGTCAATTTAACCTTTCGAAAAATATAATTAATTTAAAAAAACTATGTATCGGGTTCTATTCATTTTGTGGTACTTTAAGCAGTAAACCATTCAATTAAATTGAAAATTTAGATGATTTCCTTTATCGAATATCTTAAAACATCTCTAAATACTATAATATCATGGTTTTCTTAGTTATACCTACCCTAAATTATCAAACCGTAAAATAATTTTTGTTGTGGGTTCGAATCCAAGTTAAAACTTTTAATTATCTCTTAATTCCATTACCCACCGATAGAGGGCGATACAAAAAAAACTATTATTTCATTTTAAAAGGTTCACATCTAAATTCTAATTAAATTCTAAGTCATTTCAAATTTTACTCTAGTCTTCTAAGATTAAACTTCTTCAAAAATTTAACTCCCCTTCTGCAATGCACTTCCAAGTTATCGCACCCTCCACAATTTTAACTCGTGACTTTCAAAACATTTGATTTTTTTACACAATAATGTGATCGTTTGTTTTTTGAATGCTAATTTAATTTATTGTTTTTAAGTGTATCATTAAGAAATAACTTGAATATTAAATGAATTTAACCTTAAAAAAGAAACCCAATATATTCAACCAGTTGTTATCAGTGCCTTTGTGATGTAATTGTCAACGCATTCAGCTGTTAAGTGAAAAGATAATGGTTCGATTCCATTCAAAGACAACTTTTCATTTTATTTTCCCATGTCCTTTTTCTTATGTAGGGGGAAATTTCAAAAAGTAGTCAAAGTTGTAGTTTATATTTCTCAAATATCTTAAATCTCAACTAAACGCCGTGCTCATAAACATACCCTGAACTATGATTTTATGACTTGATCAGTAAATATGCTACAAGTGACGTCAATTGTGGGGAAAAAACACATCTATAATTCCTAACATCGTGTCTTATCTTGTGAGTGCTTAAAAGTAACACATTTTCAATCGATTCTCTATAGTAGTTTAAGTTACATACAATAAATAGCTCGAGTTTATTTCACCAAAAATAAAATTTCCTTTAAAAGTTATGAAATTTTTCATGTTTTATATAATTTCAACAAATTTATTCACACTTTGTCTAAGACATTCAAAATGTTTAACAGTTGCTTATTTAAAAAAAGTGAATATTTTATAAAGTTTTATTTTTTAAATGAGTGCGGTTAAAAAATTTCAATATTAAATTCCACTAAGTTGAATTTTTTTACAGGTATGCTATTTCCACTGCTTTGAAAATGTCGTGTTATTTTCAAAAAACTTTAACAATGTGTTAAGTCTGATGTTTAAAGTTATTAATTTTCCTTAGTTTAAAATATTGTATAAGTGTAAAGTTATTATTTTTCTTAGTTTAAAATATTGTATAAGTGTAAATTTATTATTTTTCTTAGTTTGAAATATTGTCTAAGTGTAAAGTTTACTTAAACTTAATTATTTTCTTTTGTCAATGTATCGAAATGTGTATTTGTTGCTTATTTTATAAAATGTATAACCTAGATATTTTTAAGTGTGTTAATTTCGTTAGGTCGAATTTTCTAAAATTTATAACCAACTAGATATTTTTCAAAGAAACTGTAACAATGCGTTAAGTCTAATTTTTCCTTAGTTTAAAATATTGTCTAAGTGTAAAGTTTACCAAAATGTAATTTTTTTATTTATCAAAACGTTTATTTTCTAAAATTTGTTACTTTATGTTAAATTTTCTAAAATTTTTAACCAACTATACATTTTTCCAAAACCTTTAACAATGTGTTAAGTCTATTTTTCCAACTTTCTTATCAATAAGTAAGATTAATACATATTCAAAGGAAAACCCATCGATGATTCATAACGTCACGTCTTACCTTGTTAGTGATTAAAAGTATCATAGATTTAAAATAACACATTTCCAATCATTCTCTTGTAGTTTAAGTAACATATAATAAATACATCACATTTATTTCATCATGTTTTACATAATTTCAACAAATTCATTCCCATTTTGTTTAAGACATTCAAAATGTTAAACAGTAGTTTATGTAGCATTGACAAACTGTTATAAGTAATTTATATAAAATAGTTACCATGAAAATAATAAAAAACTTATGATTTTTTAGTCAAAGACTATTTATTTATCATTTTCAATAACTACAATAGCAAAAACATGAATATACATGTTTCAAAACTAGTCCACACATTTTAAACCATTCTATACTTAGCTGTAGACAGTTCTAGATTTAATATTTGTTGCAATGCCCAATTAGATCCTTGTTGAGTGAATTTCTCAAAAGAGTTAATAATTTTCGTAAAGGCATCCTCAACATGTACAGGTATGTTTTGATTCGTCAATTCCAGTACAGTTCTTGAATGAAAATATGGGGTGATAGTATCTATATCACCGTCCGGTGTTTGGCGGCTTACAACAACTTTTGCAGTTGCATACCATTTCATTGACCTTTTTACTTCTATCTGATAATTTAATTCATTCAAAACGTCCGACCGAATACTGTTAAAAAACGTGTGAAAATCTTGATCATTCTCCTCATTAGAATTTATTACAGTTTTAGTAAATACATTTAAAGCATTTTGTCTTTTAAAATGCTTCACTTTTTCATATAACGAATCTTTTAAAGATGTCGATTTGACAACTTTGGGTAGTACTTTGTGCGCGGTGTCTATATGACGTGATAAATCATATTTCCGATTAAATATTTCACTACACTGGATGCATTTATACTGCTTTCGGGGCTTATGGATCTTCTTATGTTTCAATAAGTCGTACTTTCTCGAAAACAGTTCATTGCATTTAATACACTTATATTGTTTGGGTGATTTGTGAATCTTTTCATGTTTCAATAAGTCGTACTTTCTTGAAAACAGTTCGTTGCAATCACCACACTTATGTTGTGTAGGTTCTTTTAAATGAGACAATTTATGGCGATTCAAAAGAGCTTTTCTAGAGAAAGCTTTTCGACAGATGACACACACAAAAGGTTTTTCTCCTGAATGGGTCATCAAATGTTGTTTTAAATGATCCTTTCGGAAAAAATCTTTGTTGCAAGTAAAACACACAAACTGTTTCTTTAGTCCTGATGAGGTGGGTTTCACTCCATACTTCGAAACGGGTCCTTCTTTGGATAAAATTGTAGAATCCATCTCTTGATTATTTAATTCTGGTTATGAGGGTTGACACTTCAAGTTGGTTAGATCATCAACATAAGAATTCATAACTCGTTCCATATAAATGAAAAAAAACTAGCTTAAATGAAAAAAAAAAAAACTAACTTAAACGAAAAATGCAACCTATTACACCGATGAGAAGGGACAGTATAATATTCTATTACACCGATGAGAAGGGACAGTATAATGTTATGAACCCATTTCATTGAAATTTATATAATGATAGAGGGCGCTCGTGTAAAAATACTAACATTTTATTGGTTTAAAATACTAATATTTTATTGGTTTAAAAATACGTCACGTGATTATTTCATCCTATAATGTTATAAGCTCAATCACGACTTAATTCTTGCACAATGATTGAGAAGGTCTTACCTATCAGAATTTCGTACATTTGTAAGTAGAAATATTTATTACTTTCGTATCTATTGCTTTTAGAAATAATATTTTACTTATCAAGTTGCTTAATTTCTAAATGATGTATTCTAAAACGCCTTTTATGTCTTATGTGTATAAAGTCTACCAAAATAGGGGAAAAAGAGGGGTGTGTAAAGTATTTGTAAAATTGAAATACGTTAATTTATAAACACTAGATTCCATTCTCTTTTTTTTTTTAAATGTTGCTTGTATAAAGTCAAATCTATTGAAAATTTATTTTAATCGTATAACTCTAAACAAAATACCCGCTCTCTTTAATAAGTTAAATAGTCACTAAATTCTTGTTAAAATTTTTTCATATGAAAGGGAAAAAATCGTTCAAATTGTATGTTTAGTGTGATATATCATATTGTATGTTTCTATAAATCAAATCTTGCATGTTGAATCACTTATTAACTGAATGTAATGATTATGAATTGCGTGTTGTGACTGGTTGGTTAAATATAGGGTTGATTATCTGCGTTAGGGATAAGTGTCTCCATGTAGGTCTTTCTAAGGTGTTCTTACCCATATTGACAAGTTTCGAAGAAAACTTCGAACGGTTAGGTCGACGACCGTGAGAGAGGTTTAAACCTAACACCTTCCATCTATCAGCTTTGAGAGTAGAACCTCTCAGCCGCTAGTCTTATGTGTTGTGTTTTTATAAATAATATTTTTCTTGTTTAATCACTTAACTCCAAAATGAAATGTTTCTAAGACACTTTGTCATGTCTTAAGTGAAACATATTTAACTAAAGAAGGATGTAGTATTTGTGACATAAGTTATTCTACAGTACCCTTTTAAGAAAAAGAAAAAGAAAAAAAAAAGAATCTATTATAAGTTAATTAAAAAAACATATAATTAAAAAATATATTGTTTAATTAGTATAAAAACGATTATTTAAGTTACTCCACAAATTTGTAAACTTAAAAAACGGAAGATATAATGTAAGAGAAAGTATGACAAATCTTTTTTTCCTTTGAAAGATTAGTCTTAAAGACTTGAATTAATTTTTCCCTAAAAATGCCACATTAATTTCAGTACACAAGTTTGTGAAACGGCTTTTGCAGGAAAATAGTACGGTGAATACAATATTAAGCATTGTAATTTAATTCAATAACACAAATGCGTGGGTGTATAGCTTATAGTTACATTTGTAAAAATCACTTTGCTTTCGTTTTAAAATATGTAAACACGTTATTTTTCGTAACAAAACTCTATTTCGAATATAAGGTTAATACAAGAAAGAATCAAGCATGCTATTTTTGTCAATCTCTATAAATGACATTTCATAGTATTTTCATATAAAAATTTTCCTTCTAAATTATTATTTCGAATATAGAAATGATCTGTTGACAGAATGTTGTAAGAGAAATGTGCTTGTAAATTAAACAAACAGATGTACTAGCATTCATATTAAACCAAAACTCGCGAATTACTCAATAGCTAAAGACAATTTCCTGCAGTTCATTAAAACTATGATAAAGATATCTCAACGCAGGTCTGAAGCCCCATCTCTCGCATTTAAAGAGATAACAACACATACACATCCTTGATAACCTAAGATAAGACATGTGTGGTACAGAACATTGCAGGTTCTAACGTCACTAAAAATTAAAATAATACGTAACCCACTACAAAAAAAAAATAATAATATAAAAAATAATTTGAAACGCTTTAAATAAAATAAAAAAAAAAAAGAAAAGAAAAAGAAAACTCTTTAAATAAAAAATAAAATAAAATTTCACCCTCTACAAAGAACAAAATCTACGTGTATATTCCTGTATTTTTCTTATCGCTTAATCACTTCCGGTCTTTTAAACTGCCTTTCCTGTTGCAACAAGCTCCCAAACATGTTCCCAAAACATGTTTACTGCTTCCTGAAAACCCTTTTTGGAAAAAGCATGTCTAATCCGGTTTCAGGTCTTACTTCCTGTCGCGTTTCCAGTCTTAAAATAAATTTCATGTAAAACTTATTTTTATTTCAGGTGGAAAAAAAAAAAAAAAAAAAAAAAAAAAAAGATACATTTTATGTTAAATTTTTACAAAGTAAGAAATAATTCCATTTTATTTCAGGTTAGCATAAGCCCCCCACAAAAATAAGCCCTCCCCCTCTCTCCTTATCGCATTCACTTCCTGTCGCGTTTCCTGTTAAATTTCCTTTCGCGTTTCCGATCATACTTCCTGTTCACTTCCTGTCTCAACATGCCTGTTATCCCCACCTGCGACTTCCGGTGTCCACACCTGCCACTTCCGGTAACCTTGAACTTCACCTTCAGAGGTCACCACCGCACCCACCGCTGATGCAGAACCGGCCTTTATTATCTACTGAGGAGGCGGTAAAGTGGATTTCTAGAGAGCAACAAAGCCAGAAATGTCTTACGCCGCAATCACAATCTCCATATCTTTTGGATTGAGAAAAAAAAAGTTTTATACAAGGGTCTTTGGGATGGGTGTCTATGATTTCGGTCTTGTCTGAAAAAAGAAGTTAAAAAAAAAGGAGATAAAGAAAAGTACGGACATTTTAAAATGTTTTGATGAGGGATCGAGTCGATCATACTCGGACGGGCAAAAAATTTTCCAGAATCCCCCCCCCCCCCCCCAAGCTACGGGCCTGTAACTTTTGCTGAAATGTTAAAAAAAATGCGAGCAATTGGACTAATAAAACCATCTACAACTGCTTGCAGTCTTTAATTTAATCCCAACAATTATAATGGCAACTTTGAACATAGTGATCAACTGAATGTCTCTAAAAATGAAAAATTTGTGCATAATTTTCTTACATCAAATCAATTCTTCAAGATATATTTAAGGCTCTTACAAATATTGAGGAGTATTAAAATTTAATCAATCAATTTTATTGGTGTTCAGTGAAAGTACTAATAAAGTGAAAGTACTAATTCAGTGAAAGTACTAATCATCATTTTCCTTTTAGTTCTAACAGGGCGTCTTTATAAAAACTAAAGGAAAATTATGATGACACCTGTACATGCCTTTGAATTAATTGATCAAAAACTTGATTTCTTCTTCCATTACGAAAATGGTGCTATTATATTTAAAAATATCAAACCAAATGTGAATGTTAAATAATGTCTGTGAGGTAATGTCTGTGAAGTAATATTTCCGGTCTTATCGTCTACATTTAGACATCCAAATACACATTTTTTACACAAATTATTTTTCTTTGGTTTCATATTCTAATAAATAATCTGCAATTTCTTTCTCTTTTTAAGAGTAAAAATTGTAAATTCCTATTCTTTTTTAATCACTTATTCGTGTAATTTTACAAATCTGACAAAATGTAATAAAAATATGATTTTTATCAGATTTATTTATATTGTACACTCTTTATATATTTATTTAATAATGCAAAATTCTGATTATTTATAAGAAATAAATTAAATTTCATTGTATAATTCTAGAAAGTTAAAAAAAAATTCCATCTGCATATATAATTCTAAGAAAGTTAAACTAATATTCCATCAATATATAATAATTATTCTACTATGTACTCTGAATCAATTAACATTCTTGAGCTTGCCTATAAATGTAACCTGTCTACATTGATACTTTTTCTGGTCCCTTCAGTATTGTTATAGACAGGTTTCACTGTTTTATTTATAAAGTTATGCTATAATTGGTATAGCAACAACAGTAAATTAGTAAATAATTTTTGAAGTGTAATATTAATTTGGTATTATTAATATTATTTGGGTATTATTAGGTGCGTTCGTAATTATATAAATACGTAGCACCTATAGTCGTCGTTTGGTCCGTCCGTCTGTCCGTCCGTCTGTCTGTCTGTCTGTCCGCATATAACAACGCAAAAACTACCCAACCAAATGGTTTGCAATTTAAAATATATTATCTTTGCAGAATTTTGTCGAGACATTTCAAATTTTATTAAAATCGAATCAAAACTTTAGGAGATATTAATAAAAATATTTATTAAGAAATTTGAATTTTTTTTTTAAATCGGTGCTTTCTTGTTATAGGAGCTTCCGAAGTTTAATCGTCAAGAGCGAGATACTTATTTTATGACAGAAATTAATCTGCAGACGATATAATTCATTTCACAGAATTAAAAATCATCAAGATCTGAATATTTATATAACTAGCTGATACATATATATCTGAATATTTATATAACTAGTTAAGATATTTGTATGAACAGTGTCATAAAATATATACTTAACTAGCTGTTTAACCCGTTCTACGCACGGGATATCATGAATTTAATTCTAAAACATGCGTACGAACGCACCTCGTTTGTAACGTTTGACGTACAATTTCCAACTTGTTATATTTGTTACTATTACAAAGCAAAAGTGCTGTAAGTAAAAAAAAGAAAAAAAAGAAAGAAAAATCGATTTTAGTTATTTAGTAATATATTTAAACAAAATAAATTGAAATACTGTTAGAAAAATAAAAACATATGTATTCATTAAAAAAAAAATTAAATAAATTTAACATGGCAAAACATTTTAAATAATAATAATTAATGTAATGGATTAGAATCGTATGGACAAGAGTTTTAAAATAAAATAATAACTAAAAAATGATATTCTATGAAGTTGCTTCCTTTTTGAAATACAATGTCATTCTTAGCCTGTACAGAAAACGAAATTCTCTGAGACATTTTCTAACCAAATCCGTAAGGCATTCAACTAAAATACAAATAATCTAGTTGACAAATGGTCTACCCATACATCCATTGTATATGTGGGAAGGGGGAGTGTGCTGATAAACGCCTTCTTTATCGCCCAGTCTGGAGGGTGAGAAAAACGCACATAGACGGTCATGACCACTTAGAAGTAGAAAATCTGAACCGTTCATACGCGCCCATGACCATTTAGGGGTAAAAAATTCTGACCGTCTATAAGCTCCCATGACCATTTAGAAGTAAAAAACTTTGACCGCGTATACGCGTTCATGACCATGAAAGGGTTAAGACGTATCTCCAATTAATACAGACAATTTCGTTGTCCTCATCATTTTCTATTTGCAATTAATATTAAGGACATCGCTTAATGCGTACTACGCATCGGATATAATTTTGGTTATTGATCATTTATAAAAATCATCGGTAACAGTGCTGAAGAGAAATGGAAACCTCCAACCACCGACAACGTGAGAGGTTCAAACACAGATCTCGGCTGTTGTTCGCCGATATTACTGATCAAAATGTGATGAAACACATGAAATTTTTGGGTGTCACAAAATTAGGAAAGGAAGTGGTAAAAAGTTCATTCGTTCAAATATCGTAAAGTTAGACAGATTTCGTTAAATAAATTTAAATTATGCAATTCCATTGCATATTTTGTTTAATTGCGTAATTAAATCTTTCGTACTAACAAATTCTCTTTAAACTTCTTTTTTTTTTTTACAAAATTTTCTAAAATAAAGAAAAAGTTATTTCTTTTAGCATCAAATTGGTAACCTATTTAATTTCTGTCAAAAACTTAATTCACATAATTCAAAGCGGGCGATTATTTTTTCGGCATTCAAATGTTTGCTTCGTTGAATGCGGACAAAAAAAAATTACAGCTCTTGGAATTCCGCACTGACGGGAGCCCGCTAAACCTCCTCTTGCTGAAGCAACAACCCTTGTGTTTTTCATACATATTAAAAAGAGACAAATGTTTACTAATCGACAAAAAAATAAGATAACAACGAACGAAAATAAACAATAAATCTCTTCCCAGTTACCCGCGATTCCGAAAAGTATTTTTTATTTGTAGAAACAGCAGAAACCAATATATTTTCACGATTTAGAGAAGCATTTATATATATTTAAAAAAAAAAAAAAGATCCTTTTGCTGTCATTGATTTTTGGAAAGGTTTTTAAGTAGTTTTTAACGTGCATTAATAAGTTTTCTCAAATCAGAATATCGGTTTTTGAGATGCTATCAATTCTCAAATAAACATTTTCAGCTGCGTGACTGAATTTATACTCAAGAGTAACAAAATAATATTAATGTTAATGTCAATGCTGTAATTATTATTATGCTTGTCTGTAAAACATGTTTTGTTGAACATGAAAATGATCATTTGAGAGTGGATAGCATTCGAAAAACCGATATTCCGGTAAGAGAAAACTGTTTAAACCTCTGACTGCTTAACTTTTTTTTTTTTTTCAAAATCCTTTCGACCAATATGCAAATGATCAGTATCTCCTCTATTATTGCATGTTTCAAATCATCATGTATTTGAAATATGTTGTGAGTTTATCATTTGCATTTTCACCCTTTGACTGTGAAATTTGTAAAACAAAATTGCTTCAAAAATTGTGTATTATATAATTTTTTCTACAGATGTCTTTCCCCAGGAAATCACAGAATAAGCAGTCAGAGCGTTATATACACAATAAAAACTATAAGCATCCTTTCCTTACACTATACACTATAAGCACAAAACACTACAAGGATCCTTAAAATCGATATTCCATAGGTTCAAAAAGTTCATTAATGCACTATAAAAAATACTCGGAAACGTTTCCAAAAATCAGTGGCAGCAAAAGAAACTTTGCTTTTATAAATGTTTCTTCAAATCTCGAAAATATATTGGTTTTTAAGATTTCTAAAGATAAATAACGCTTTTCGGAATAGTGGATAACTAGAAAGAGGTTATTGTACGTTTTTGTTCGCGGTTATATCATATTGTCTTTTCACTTTCTTCTATCTTTACAAGAAGAAAGTATTGGATTCATGAAAATTTTCGACTTCCGGTTTTCGACGGATTTATACGTTTTTGAAGGTTCTGAACATGATTTGACTGTTTTTAGAAGATGTTTGTCTGCGAGTCTGTGACTCTATGTCTGTCTGTATGTGACAAAAATTTTATGGGCGCTCTGTCTCAAGAACTAATGCACCAAATTTAATAAAACTTTATATTCAGTTAGTCCCTGATATAAATGGGTGCAGATTAGTTTTTGGTGAAAATCGCCTAATAGGTGTCGCTGCTATGGTGCATTTTTTGCGATTTCTGCAATAGCTCTATCTCAAGAACTAATGCACTTATTTTCATTAAACTTCAGATTCATTTAGACCTTGACATAAATAGACGCTGATTACGTTTTGGTGTAGATATCCCAACAAGTGGCGCTGCTATACTACTTTTTTCAAGATTTTTACGATAGCTATATCTCAAGAACGAATGCACAGAATTTCATCAAACATCAGATTCTGTTAGACCTTGACATAAATAGATACTGCTTACGTTTTGGTGTAAATAGCCCAACAGGTGGCGCTGCTATGCTACTTTTTCATTATTAACCCTTGAGCGGGCGGTGGTCACAAAAAAGGACACCTAATCTTAATTCCAAAACTGACAATCGGCAGCAAGAATATTTAATTAAAATTTTCCTTTTATAAAACAAGGGAAAATCAGACAGTTATTCTTTTCTAAGGAAATCGTTTGTAAAATCTGGTGTCAGCCCATTATTTCATTATTTAACAAACAGATTTATTCCGCGCCGGAAAGGGTTAACACGATAACTATATCTCAAGAACTAATGCATGGATTTTCATCAAACTTCAGATTTAGTTAGACGTTGACATAAGTTGTTGTTGATTAGGTTTTGGTCTAAATCTCCCAACAGGTGGCGCAGCTATGCTGCATTTTGCAGAATTTACACGATTTTAGCAATAATCCTATCTGAAGAACTAATGCACGGAATTTAATAAAACTTTAGATTCCGTTAGACCTTTATATAAATTGGTGCTGATTCTTTATGCGAAACCTGTGTGAGATAGAAGAAAGTTTTGGGATTGGCACATCCGACTATTTTTAGAGTGTACTAACATCAGAAGCGAGTTAGCATCTCATATGGCTGATATTACGAACCTTTTAGATACGCACTACGCAAGAGAAATTATAATGAGCATGTTTAAAGACATAAAAGTTTCGAACAATTGTATTAAACTGTTACGGACTAAACTAAAATTGAATACTTCTTTAAAATGCAATTTTTCCATAATTAAATCCATACAAAAGAGGTATAATGTGAGTCATACGAAATGAAAAATCTTAATGATTTTCTCCTTAAGCTAAATCCATAAATGCTTCAGCGCTGTTACAAAATAATTTAAGATATTTAATTGAACTTTTAATGTCTCCTAGAACTTAATTTAAGAATTCTGAATGATGACTAATGAAGTGTACAAAATATTTTAATCATAGTTGATGCCCCGAAGGGTATTAGATTTATATATTTTAGCACTGAAATTCATTTCAACTTTGGCAAGGCTATTTAGTGCCTTATTTTGCCGGCTTTCAAGAGTTATATAACCTAAAATCAATCATTATGTCGTAAGATGAATGATGCAAATGGAATATTTCTTAATTTTTGTATCTTTCCCTTAGGCACTGTACAAAGTGATAGACCGGAAAAATTTCCTTTCGTAACTAGTAATAGATGTTTCTCATATCTTAATTAACTTTCCAATATAAAGAAAGGTTACCGTAATTACTTGCCCATTTTTTTCGAAATTTTTTCATTTAAAAATTTCCGCATTTTACACGAAATATTTCCGGCAGTTATATGAAACTACATATGCTTTTACTAAATGTATCACGTAGATATTGCCATAAAGTTGAACTAATATAGAATTAGTAAGTTAAATAAGTTACAAAAATTGCACTCTTTACGTGCCGTTACTGGAATATTATGAGCAAACTCTAGGTAATAGCTCACTTTTGCCTTTACTATATCAAAATGACCGAAAATTACGTAGGCATTTTTTATCTTATCCTATTTTACTGAATTAAAAATTATATAAAATATTTTCAAATGAAATTCATCATATATATTTATTAGATTAGTATTGCATAACGGAAAGAGTAAAATATAACAATACGCACACTTTATAATTCCTTACATGAAGTTCATAATTGATAAAAGCAACAACACTAATTATCACTACTGATATTGTAGCTGAAATCGGCAATGACATAATCTATAGTTTTATATAATTCATTAAATTTTCACTTCCATTTATCTTATTTGAATTCAGAGCCCTGCGTCGGGTCAGCTAACCCGATTTTATCCGAGCCCGACACGACCCGTGGTTCGGGTGGGGTTGACACTCATTTGTTCGTTGCGAGTAGGGCGAGTTGACTTTAAATATTTCGGTTTCGAAATCAGTTTTCACTCTTTCGTTTCGGGTTTGGATTGTCGCGATTTTTCAGAAGAAAATCCTTAATATTTTCAAATGAAAAAAAACTATAATTTTGAATATCAATAAGTGTATATGTGTTCATATTTATACAAAAAATATAAAATTGATAATAGAAATATAATTGTAAACTATTTTTCTATAGTATTAAAATAGGGATTAATTTATCTTTCACACTGTTAAAAATTTGCAGCAAACTGTCCAGTCTTTTGACCGTTTTTATAGAAAACGGCTACATAACCGTATTTTAACTCTATTCTGACCGTATTATTGCCCATATTATGGTCAGAATAGAGTTAAATTATGGTTATGTAACAATTTTCTTAAAAAAACGGTCAAATGACTGGACAGTTTGCTGCAAACTTTTAACAGTGCACTTCGTGTTCAGGTATGGGTCGGGTTCGCGTTAAAGTGTATTGATTCCGGGTCAACGAAATTTTTTAATCGGGTTCGGATTGATTTTGAGCTGAAATTTTGTGTTTGATTCGGGTACAATTCGACACGTGGATGACTCTATATGAAATTCCCGTCATTTTGAAATTTCGAATTATAATCTTCACAGAAACCTAGTTAATGGCAACGAGTACTAATGCGCACGGACAATATTTTTTTGTATTCCTGTATAATAATTCGTTCATAAATTTTTTTGTTTTTTTAAATATTAAAAAAAAATACAAATCTATAAAATTATCTTCAGGTTGATGTATTGTTTATAGACTTTAGCTTTAAAATTCATTTTTTAAACTCGTTTAATTGAAAAAAAAGGACTAAAGTTTATTTAGTGTCTTATCTTGCCAGTTTTGAAGAGTTATATGTCTAATCTGAAGTTATGTGGATGATTGTATAAAGTGGTAGATTCTAAAACATTCAATTTATAATTTCGAATGTACTTTTCTTGTTTTAATAAACTTTCTAATACAAAAAATTAATTATAAACTTAATTATATCCTTTGTTAGTTTTGTAAAGTTTTGCTTTCATCAAAATTCTTATTTTGTACATTAAAATTGCAACTAATTCAACCTATATGAACAAAATGAGGCTGGGGAAAATTGGAGAAATCTGTTGTTGCCCAAAATGTCATTTAAGAATTTATGGTAAGACTCGGTTGTGCTTTTATATCTGTCAATCTTGTGACAGGCCGCAAAATAGGTCTTTTTTTTTTTTCAGAAGAATTTATCACATCGAAAATAATACAATATTTTTCAAGTGGTTATATTTTTTCGATTTCGCATCATGTTTGAACGCTTTTCAATGTAAAAACTTTAATTCTCAATACATTGTGTTGCATGTAATTTGAATCAGATATCAATAATCTACAAATTATTTTTAATGATTTATAGAAATAATTGAAGATAAAAAAATTTAAAAAGACAGAGAATGGCACAAATCTATAGTAGTTTTTGACAGTCTTTTAAAAGAGGTGCCAGAAACTGGGGAGATATTTAAACACTAAAGGTCATCAACTTAAAAATAAGGTTAACTCTCGTTGTTTAATATACAAAATGTACGTAAAGTACAAAAAAAGTGCAAAAAATCTTATAAAGATCATTATTAAGACAATGACATAAAAATGTAGTAACTTGAAATCATTTTAGGCATAATCAGTATGGAAAAGCTCCGTTCCATTTTATAAGTGCATAATGCCAATTTTTTAATTTTTACTTCCCATGTTTTTTAATGCGCCGCTGTATTTTTTGAGTATACAATATTGTTCTTTGTGTGCACAATGCTATTTTGAGAATAAGGTTTCACACTGCCTTTTTCTACTAAAATAAATATGTATAAAAATTTGCTAAAGACATCACTGAATTCCCTGGTGCACACCCTTAGTTACGCGCAAGATCAAAAAAGTATAATCCAATGTAAACACAATTCAGAATTTTTTGTCTAATCATTTGGAGGGATTAGTTTCATGTGTTTTTATTTAATCAAATGACCACGCGTAACCTTTATTTTATTTACAATATCTTTAATGAAGTAAATATATTATTTTATGTTGACGCCCTGTATAATGAAATTCCATCAGCCATAGTACTATACACTTCACAAAAAAGCGTTCCCTGTGTGCATGTTCCGGTTTCTTGACAGTTACACAATTTTTAAGGGTGTAACCCGTTTATTTTTATAAATATGGGGAACTCAGTATGAAAAGAACTTATACTTATAAAAAAAAATCTTTTATTCAAGTCTCAGCCAACAGCAGCTTAATAACTTAATTTATACTTTCTATAAACTCTTACTAATTAATTTTAACTACCAGATCCTTCAGCATACCTTAACTCAGAATAATCAACGAGAGGGTAGTAGATCAGGTCTCAGCTCAATTGACAGAACAGCAAAATAAGCCTTAAGACTTTCGAATAACAGGCTTATACCTTTTAAAGAATCGCTATAAATAATTTCGTCAACTACACTGCCGTAACATTTGTATAATTCTATCTAAAATACTTCCCTGTCAATGTATATGCATCAAAAGTTAAAGTGTTATAGGAAAGGCTATTGCATTTCTTCACGGTAAAAGAAAAATCCAGAAATGTTTCTGGAAACAATGGACAGTTAGTTGCCCACAAACTTTCAAGAAACGTTTCTTGAAAGTATCGTAAACTTCTCCACTCACATACTATTGTTGTAAACTTTGATCAAAAGGCTATTGCATTTCTTCACGGTAAAAGAAAAATCCAGAAATGTTTCTGGAAACAATGGACAGTTAGTTGCCCACAAACTTTCAAGGAACGTTTCTTGAAAATATCGTAAACTTCTCCACTCACATACTATTGTTGTAAACTTTGATCAAAAGGCTATTGCATTTCTTCACGGTAAAAGAAAAATCCAGAAATGTTTCTGGAAACAATGGACAGTTAGTTGCCCACAAACTTTCAAAGAACGTTTCTTGAAAATATCGTAAACTTCTCCACTCACATACTATTGTTGTAAACTTTGATCAACAATGTTTCAGAATGGAAGACTAGTCTTTTTCAGGAAATTATTTTTCGTCAATCAGCAGCCAATTATTTCCCAGAGCGTTCCCGAATTTATTTTACAGCGCAAACTTTACGTAAGCAAAATATTTTAATCACACTTAATTTCGTATCTTGGTAAAACCTAACTTAAAAGTTTCAGGTATTTTTATAATCCATATCTCATCAAAAACGATATTCTGACCAGGGTTCGGTGATATATATCAATGGATATATATCTAGATATATATCATGATATTGTTGTGGTGTTTGGGGTTCTTTCTAAAACACAACTTACTTAATTTAAAAGGCTCATTTGTTACTCATTCTTCATTTGACAATTAGCTGATTTAAAAACAAGTATACTCTGATTAACTCCACTGAAATCTGTTGCCATGGAAAAGGGAGCAAATTACATTAAACTTATCAAAATACCAACACTTAAAAATCCGAATAAGTTAAAACAACATATTTTTGAACTCATCATTTTAGAAAAATATTAAATGTAGCAAGGGGAAACAGATTTCTAAATCAAGTAGCATACTGAGATGCACAAAGAACACCCAACTCCACTCCAACCCGATCAAGCTCAAATCTCCATACACAATAAATTAGCAAAATCTAATCATCATATAATTTGGAAAAATGAAGGTAACCTGAAATTCCTCCAATATGAGGACTAAAAGGAAAAAGGAAAGTTTAACAAAATAAAGATATGATGAGATACCAAAATTTTAGAACAATTATGGAGATTTTGAACCAGATCAGATCGGTTAACCGGAAATCGTATAGTGGCATAAAATAACTGAATACTTTTTTTTTTTTTTTTTTTTTTTACTTTTTTAAAATAAACATTTTGATGTTTATTTTCTATAACAATAAACCTGAGAGAGGAAAGTTAAAGCTAAAGTTAACATTTATGAAATTAAATTTAATATTACTGTTTCACTTATTAATCTATCCATCATTAAATCAAGATCAAAAATACGATTGGACAACATTGAGTAAACCTCAATTAATGTTCATTAAAACAATCAGTTATGAATTTAAACTTAAGAAATTTCAAAGTCTTAATTTAGAAAAGTTATAGCTTTCATGATTTTATTCTCACACACTGAAAAGTTAATCCTCACTAATGATTTTACTGTAAACATGTAAATACCAATTATTTAAGAACTACACAAAGAAAATAAACCCCTTTTCTTTCTTAATAAACAAAAATTTTTTATTTGAACAATGAAAAATTACCAAAGCTACTAAGTTCTCCAAAATTATAACACAATCACAATTTAAGGGTTAATTAGTTATACCTAAATTACTCATCATTTATCTTCAAAGTAAGTAACGTAATTCTTACAATTATTACACATCATAATTTAACAAGTTTATAGAGTTACTCGCTTAGTAAAAAATTAATTATTAATAGCACTTGGAAGTATACATATAATCACTCTCAGTGTTTTTTTTCAAATGGGCATATACATAACTTACTATTGGTTATATATGTAATGGGAAGGATAAAAAGCTACTTACAACAAAGAATAACATGTTAAAACTGTCATCAATGGGCTAGTATATTTTTGTTGGGGAGGTTTCTGTTAACCTTCATATGAGTTCACCATATAATTCATCATTATAAGCAGTGACAGGTTTCATCACAGTTGTGGGTTAGATCACTACTCCGCACATCTTACTAAGCCTCACTATCAGTCACCACGTCGTCAATTACTGGCATTCGCATCTTGTCAGGAGGGGGAAATTGTCCCACGGCCCAGACTTTCACTGTCAAAGTCAAAAGTCTCACTTTCATAAGACATGTGTCTTATTCTGAGATGGCCATCACATTAATCCAGGACAGTACTATTTCCAACGACCGTCTAGTCCAAGATCTAAGACCACTTCTGAAGATTAAGAAGTCAGAATAATGTAATACTTTTTCTTAGAACGCCACTACACGAAACGGGCCTAACATATCTTCTTTTTATTCTCTCGCTAACAGTTATAGATCCGCTACTTGAAAATACACTTATAAAATTATACTCTTTTCATCATAATACTATGATTTAGAATAGTTAGTGTAGGACCATCAGTGTTCCATTTTCAATAATCTTCCAAAAACCTCTCCGCCTACCAACAGAAACTAACCGTAACAATATAATCCGATATTTATTTTCAAAATATCATGAAGTTTGATATATTCACATATTTGAAATTTATTTTCAAAATATTGAGTATAATATTTTTGATATATTCAGTTAAAACAAGTATAAAGGAATTTTTTAACTGTTATTGGCTGTGTCGTTCAGTAGATAAAGAATTTTTGCTCTTATAGTGGCTTTTTAACACGCCCCCCCCCCCCCCAACCAAAAAAAAATTCCAAAACTTTTCCAAGCTTTATGTTTGAAGCTAAATTTTTAAATGTAGAATCAATAATTATGTGGGACAATATTTACTTGAAAAAGCCACTGAAATATAAACTATCTAATTAGATAAACTTGCAGCTTCATTAGAAATAATTTTTTCTCGTTTTGGTTTTTTCGTTATGTTCAAATTTTTCAATATAAACGAATTATTTTGTTGTATAAAACATAAAATTTTCTTAAATCTTGATTACTAAATTTTAATAGTTTGTCTTTTGTGATGGTAAAAAGCAAATTTTGTCTGTTTTCAATTAGTTTATCTTAAATTTTAATTAAGTGAATAAAAAAACAGAAAAAGTCATTTAGAATATTGTTTTGTTAAGTTTTCATACTAAATGACATATGTTTTAATGTCTAATTTATATTAACTCTGATAATATTTATAATCATCAATAAGTTGACTATTTTGAAAATATCGAATGGATATATATATAAAAAATATCGGATATATATAAAAAAAAATATCGGATATATATCAAAATATCGGATATTTTTTATATTTTCGAAAATAGCATGATATTTACGAACCCTGATTCTGACTCTGTAAGTAACAGGCTGATTTAAAGTTTCAAGATATAAGAATCCGTTTATTTTTAACAAAATTGTTTAGAAGTACTCAAAAACAAATTTGCCAAAAGGACGAATACGAAGCTTCTAACAGCATGCTGGTATAAATCTCAAGAAAGACAGACTACATTCCGTAAAGCTATTCAAAGAGATACCTTATTCTACACAAAGTTTTGATCCAAATCTTAATTGCCTGATTAATATCTCCCTGGATATGTAACGCTTCGGTTGACACTTCTCAGCACAACTGTCTTTCAGTTTTGTAAAGTAATGTCGTATCGATTAAATTTTAATTTCTAAATTCCTTTTCATTGTTTTAGGAAAATATTTCAGATGGTTTTGCTTTAAAGAATATATTTAGAAGTATATTAAATGTCTTTCTTTATGAATACACATTGTTTCAAGTTAAATTTTCAGCACTGTGATAAAATCTACAAGTATATTTCAATGTACCGGGTGATTCAAAATAGATGAAATGGAGATACTTAAACACGATTGGTGATAAAAACATACTTCCAACTAAAAAAATTATACAAATCAAGTACAGTTTTAGATATTACAGTTTTTATAAGGGGCCGTATGGGTATTAAAATATGGAATCTGATTTTTTTTTTATATACGTACTCCTTTACCTATAACATGTATATATATATATATATATATATATATATATGTGTGTGTGTGTGTGTGTGTGTGTGTGTGTGTGTGTGTGTGTGTGTGTGTGTGTGTGTGTGTGTGTTGCCCGGAGTCTAAGAAGTACATTTAAAAAAATTTACTTTTTATGACCAAAACTTACCGAGTGATGATACTTTGAATTTTGTGATTTTTTTTTCAGTGTTTTTCGTCACTAAAAATGCTTCTTTCCGTTTTTAGTGCAAGACAATACTGATAATTCTTCAATATCCTCCTTAGGCACGGTTCAGCAATTTTTTTTTTTTAAATATTAGTTATGGGTCATTCCATTGTAACTTACGTTACCTTTAGAATAATTGACTTCAGTAATTTTAGTAATATAACACTGAAAAATATTCAAAATGTAATGTTTATAAGATTTGTTAATTAAACCTAACAAATCTAAATTTGGATAAAAATTACTTAAATTTAGCACTATTTCTTGAACGCTAAAAATTATATTTACTATGGTAACTTACGTTTTTGACAAAAAGAACGTAAGTTACCATAATAAATATAATGGCCAGTGTTCAAAAAATAGCACTAAAGGTAGGTAATTTTCATCCAAATTTCGCTTTGGATAGGTTTAATTAACAAATCATATCAACATTACATTTTCAATATTTTTTTTTCAGTGTTTTTCGTCACTAAAAATGCTTCTTTCCGTTTTTAGTGCAAGACAATACTGATAATTCTTCAATATCCTCCTTAGGCACGGTTCAGCAATTTTTTTTTTTTTCTTTTTTTTTTTTTTTTTTTTAAATATTAGTTATGGGTCATTCCATTGTAACTTACGTTACCTTTAGAATAATTGACTTCAGTAATTTTAGTAATATAACACTAAAAAATATTCAAAATGTAATGTTTATAAGATTTGTTAATTAAACCTAACAAAGCTAAATTTGGATAAAAATTACTTAAATTTAGTACTATTTCTTGAACGCTAAAAATTATATTTACTATGGTAACTTACGTTTTTGACAAAAAGAACGTAAGTTACCATAATAAATATAATGGCCAGTGTTCAAAAAATAGCACTAAAGGTAGGTAATTTTCATCCAAATTTCGCTTTGGATAGGTTTAATTAACAAATCATATCAACATTACATTTTCAATATTTTTTTTCAGTGTTTTTCGTCACTAAAAATGCTTCTTTCCGTTTTTAGTGCAAAACAATACTGATAATTCTTCAATATCCTCCTTAGACACGGTTCAGCATTTTTTTTTTTTTTTAAATATTAGTTATGGGTCATTCCATTGTAACTTACGTTACATTTAGAATAATTGACTTCAGTAATTTTAGTAATATAACACTAAAAAATATTCAAAATGTAATGTTTATAAGATTTGTTAATTAAACCTAACAAATCTAAATTTGGATAAAAATTACTTAAATTTAGTACTATTTCTTGAACGCTAAAAATTATATTTACTATGGTAACTTACGTTTTTGACAAAAGAACGTAAGTTACCATAATAAATATAATGGCCAGTGTTAAAAAAATAGCACTAAAGGTAGGTAATTTTCATCCAAATTTCGCTTTGGATAGGTTTAATTAACAAATCATATCAACATTACATTTTCAATATTTTTTTTCAGTGTTTTTCGTCACTAAAAATGCTTCTTTCCGTTTTTAGTGCAAGACAATACTGATAATTCTTCAATATCCTCCTTAGACACGGTTCAGCATTTTTTTTTTTTTAAATATTAGTTATGGGTCATTCCATTGTAACTTACGTTACATTTAGAATAATTGACTTCAGTAATTTTAGTAATATAACAATGAAAAATATTCAAAATGTAATGTTTATAAGATTTGTTAATTAAACCTAACAAATCTAAATTTGGATAAAAATTACTTAAATTTAGTACTATTTCTTGAACGCTAAAAATTATATTTACTATGGTAACTTACGTTTTTGACAAAAAGAACGTAAGTTACCATAATAAATATAATGGCCAGTGTTCAAAAAATAACACTAAAGGTAGGTAATTTTCATCCAAATTTCGCTTTGGATAGGTTTAATTAACAAATCATATCAACATTACATTTTCAATATTTTTTGGTGTTATATTACTAAAATTACTGAAGTCAATTATTCTAAATGTAACGTAAGTTACAACGGAATGACCCATATATAAAAAGAGTGCCGGATAAAAAAATAAATTTCAGATTTTAATATGTATACAACTTCTTGTGAAACAAAGTCCGTATCTAAAAGATTTACCTGACTGGTGCACTTTTTGTAATTAGAAGTATCATCAGCAGTTTAAGGTATAATCGCCGTAACCTCTATTTTGAATCCTCTTGTAGATGCATATGGAAAATGTGAAGAAAATGGATCATTTTAAACTCTACTTTTAAAAAATCAAATTATTTGAATTGTTGAAAAGAAAATCGATTTTTGTAATTGCTGCTAAATGTTTAAATATTTGTATTTTTTTCATCGAATTTTGCGTATATTTTCGTTGATACGTCCTGCGTAAAAGTAGCTGGAATTGTTAAAAAAAAACACAAAAAAATAACTTTATTCGCATTTAAAGAAGACTCCATCGAGTCCAATACAAATATGCCACGCCTTGACCCGATCCTTCGTGCATTTTTCGTAGTCTGATTGAGGCATGGCCTGCAGCTCCCTCAACGAATTTTATTTTATGGCCTTAATTGGCTCAAAATGCCTTCCTCGAATTGGTAACTTTAGTTTCGGGAACAGAAAAAAGTTACACGGGACCATATCAGGCAAGTACGATGTTTGTGTTGGTAATATATCAAAAGATTAATATCCGGAATTAATTTCTATGACAGTTTATTTACATCGTTTAAAACTCATCCCGATAAAAAGTAATTATCTGGAATTTCAAACAGGAAATGAAATTGCCTGATGCAATATGAAGAGGTTTTTACAACACGTGATCTGAACAAGGAAGTGAAAGACTAAAATACGTATTAGTGGCGTAAATTGACTTTACGTCATTACCATCCAATGAAAGAACTTAAAAATGATGTCACTTGATAAGGACTAAGACTGTCGCATCTCTGCTTTATAGAACTTTAATAGATGCTTTTTCTCTCGCGATGGAGTTGGAACTGTATACTCCGATCTCCCTTAAACTAAATTAAATTTAACTAATGATTAAAAATTAAAACTAAGTTAACAGCAAAATGTAATTAAAGGATAATTAAATAATTTAAATTAAATTATGAATATGTTTTATTAATTAATAATATTTTCACATTTCAAATCACATAGTGAGTCAACATGAACATAAAACATTGTGTGTGCCCCAATTACTGGATATTACATTTTGGATACAACAGTATACTTCTGCAATAAAGGATTAATCAAATGGAGACTCTAGCGACCTGGAACGCGGAAAAATGAGGAGTGACTATGAATGCTGAAAAATGGAGGTAAGCAATATCTTACCTATCTTTTGTTCCGAAAGTACAATTGTTTATTATATACCTTATCACTTTAGAGCGCGCAAAATTACTGACTACCGAGAAAATAACACTAACAAAGATTATGAGAACGAAATATTCTAAAGTATATAAAGGATAAGACTAGTGCGGCCTGCTAAAGCGTGGCTCCCGTCCAATACTGGACATTGCCGGCCTTATCAACTTCTGACTGATCGTGGGAGCAATAGTAATGTGCTTTACCGCGTCGAGCATGCAACGAAGTGATGCCATCCTAGTTCACTATCGCTGTACGTGTCGCTAGAGAACACATTCTCTAGCAGGATGACTCACCGACTACTCGCCGCCTCCCCTGTACTGGGTAGTCCCAACATACCCTTAAATAAATCCCTAAAGTCTAATTAGACTAAACACAATAAACTTCACAATAGATGAAACAACTTTTATTTCAAATCAACTTTCACAAAATAAGTACAGTAAGGGAGGTGGTGTCCACACGAGAGCGGACTTTAATTACATCTTCACTTTTATTAAATGGGCTTTACATAGGATTAAACAATATAAGATTGTAATAATAATAATAATCATAATAATAAAAAGACTAAACTAAATAAGATGCCACACAAAAAGATGAAAAATTTATTTACATATTTACAACGCAAGGTGAATGCACCTTCTTCACTTGAAAATCTTCTCTTCTACCCATGAAACGGGAAAGTGAGTTGAAAGTAGTGGCTTTCTTGAACAGGCACTCAAGGAAGGAGACACCATTAATGTTACACCCAAAGGTGGGGTTCCATTGCATTGAGAAAGGCTAGTAGGCTCTTTCTCATGTTCGGTTCCCGAAAGTAGGAACGAACTGAGGCTGCGTTCAACCTCGGGCAAAACCTTTCCCTGAGTTGCTTCGTACCAACACACTCTACCAGGAGATGTTCGCTGGTGGCTGGAATTGGCGAACAGCAGAACTGACAGGCACGGCGTATCGGTCTGACATGGAAGCGTCGGTAGTATGCGGGGAAGGGCCCATGTCCCGTCATAGCCCAATTTATCATGGGAGAAGTACAAGCACGTCTCTCCGATACTCTTGGGAATATCCGGAAGACGCTTCGGCCCGTAGTCTCCCCCTCCCAACGAGCTTGCCAGAATCGAAGAAACTCTGCTCGAATGAGACTCTTGACAGCTCGCCGGGAATACTGGACTGGGACTGAAATAACTCCTGAGGCCGCACCCAGCATCGCCAATTGATCGGCTGCCTCATTTCCAGTAATTCCAATGTGGGCCTTCACCCAAAACCAACTAATATCCATGCCCTCCCTCAACACATGCACCTGCGCAACCAACGGGTCAAGACATTCCGGATTTGAAAGAGCTTCAAGCGAGGACCTCGAATCCGTAAAGAGGGAAATGCTTTTGTGCGTTCTAGTGATTTGCAGTGCTTGTATGATTGCCTGAAGCTCGGCCTGGAACACAGTCGCATGGGGTGGTAGACCGAAGGAGAGTCCTTGGGTCTGTGTCCCATCTACATATATCGCCACGCCAGCGCCGACACCTTCGGCTGTTTTTGAACCATCCGTAAAGACGCAAACTCCTTGATGAAGTTCGGAGTCTTCCAGTGGAATATGAGCATCTTCGAAGTCGATAAAAGGGGCACTTGCAGGATGTACTCTCCATCTCTCTGCACTACCTTGAATATCAACAGCTCTTATTGACACTCGTCCCACATCGAGGTCAAACCCCATTCTGAACGCACGTGTGAGAAGGCAGTCCTTCTCCACCTGAAGATCCAGAGGCATGGTACCAGCCAGGACTTGAATCGCTGCCGTACTAGTTGTACGGAAGCTGCCTGTGATATGCAGGAGCGCTGGTCTCTGAGCCGAGATCAGTTTATCTCTCATGCGACCGGTACCTGTCCACCAGAAACTACAGGCGTACGTCGCCAAGCGTTCTATTCCATTTTTATAAAGCTGTTTGAGCACATCACCACTCAGACCCCAATCACGACGACTGAACGAATGGATCGCTCTGACGTAATTGGCGATACTCTCCCTTACGTAGGCGACATGCGCCATGCCGTTGAGCTTCGCATCGACGTGTACGCCCAGGTATCTCGCGGAGTTCGTCATTCGAATAGGCACGCCAAGGAAGCGCATTCGAGGAAGGGTCGAGGGACCTCTTCTACGACCTGCCCGTCTGGACTTCCGGAAATAAATAGCGACAGTCTTTTCTGCACTGAAAGCTAACCTTTGTGCTGCCGCCCATTCGGCAATTCTTGCGAGGGCAAGATTCGCCCGGCGTGAACATTGATAAGCATTAGGCGCCTCCACCAACAGACCGAAGTCATCTGCGTACGCTATCAGCTCAATCATCTCTCCAAGATCCAATTCCAACAGAGTGTTTGCAACTAAGTTCCAAAAGAACGGACCGGAGTTGGATCTCTGCGGACAACCGACATTGTATTCTCGCTCCAAGGATTTGACATCGGTCCTATACGCTATCTTCCTCTGAGATAGGAAACTCTGAACCAAAAGGAACAAGTTCCTTGGACAATGAATCCTTTCCAAACCACTGAGGATAGAGGGCCACCACAAGTTGTTGAAGGCTCCCTTCACGTCCAACATGATGAGGCACGCATCGTTACCTCTTTCATGACAACCCTCTATTGTCTGACGCAGCTTAAAAAGTGCGTCTTCCGTACCCTTGCCCGGAGCAAAACCGTACTGATTGCCACTCATGTGACCATTCTTCCTGGAGTGAAACACCAGTCTGTTAGTCACTAGCTTATCAAGTACCTTACTCCAAGCGGGTAAAAGACATATCGGACGGTAGGAGCTAGGCGATCCCCTATCCTTTCCCACCTTGTTGAACAAGACCAGGTCCGCTGTTTTCCAGTGAGTAGGGAAAACGCCATCCTGGAGACACTTGTTCAAAATCACACCAAATAGTGGTTTGTTAGACTTATAAAGGAGTTCCACTACCTCGAGGGGGATTCCATCCATCCCTGGAGCCTTGCCGCGATTCAGCGATCTGCAAGCTGTCTCAATCTCCTTCTGGGTGAATTCCGGGTCATCTTCTCCGAGAGCGTAATTGCGAACAGGGCGGTCTTGGGTATCATGTGGAAAATGATACTCCAATAGCCGTTCTACCGTCGAGCTAAAGTCCTTGGTTCGGCTCCCACCTCGGTCGAGAACTGCACTTAGTTTTAATCTACCTGTTGTTTTCCCCCGAGCCCAGTCGAAATAAGGACCAAAAGGCTTCTTTGGATCTATTTCATCCAACACAGTCCGATAATGCTCCCATTTCGACCTGCGAATTGATTTTCTAAATTGGGCTCGAAGTTTGCGAAAGGTTATTTCATAACTCTTTCTTAACTTCTGGTCCTCAGTGCAACGCTGGAACCGGACTCTTGCTGCTCTTACTTTCTTTCTCTCAACCGTCAGGCTTTCGCTCCACCAAAGAACCTTTCTTGCTCTAGGTTTCTTTTTACGTTTGGCATTATCACATATATCTTGAACGATATGGGTGATTTGTGCTACGCTCTCGTCGACAGACTTACCTTCCAACCAAGCCGGGGCTATGTTACCTATCCGACGGGACAGGTTCATCCGGAGTTTCGGCAAGCTCAGATCACCAATTCGAATTCTATATTTCAATTGCGGAATCGGCATTTCCGAAGAAATGACCGACACAATACGTCGATGATCGGTCACCGTCTCACGAGGCTCCAACTCCCAACTTACTAATCGGGTTGGAGCAACCAGTCTGCACAGAGTCAGATCTATCCAACTTTCTCCCTGTGGCCCATGGAACGTGGGATCGCTAGTGGAATCGTTCCAGATTTCCAAATTGAATTGAGCACAAAACTCTAAGATTAGAGTTCCCCGAGCATCCACACTGCGGAGAGGATTCCCCCAAACAGAGCTCTTTGCATTCCAGTCTCCTAAAAGGATGACAGACTTGCCCTCTGATCTATTGAGCAGATCCTGAAGCAACTCGATCTGCCCTGTGATATCAACTGCTGCTCGTTGTGGTGGTAAATATACTGACACCACTATTATCTGAATTTCATCACTCAGTGCGAGTTGCACCGCTACGACATCCCTCTCGGCCATGAGCTCCACTACGGGAATGGACCTGTCCAAGACAAAAATAGTGGCCCTTGGTCCCTCATGGGAGAAGAATGCGGTAGCCCCCATAGGAACCCCACCAACTCCACCATTCTGGAGGATGTGAGGCTCCTGGATGCACAGAATGTGATACTCACCTGAATCAACGTTTATTTGATCGGTTGCCGTCATAGACCTGCCCACATTCTGTTGCCCAATGCGCAGATTAACCATAGTCAGTCCTACGCATCAGGCGGTTCGTTTCAAGAGCTCTTGTAGGACAAAAGGGGGATAGCGACGAGTGGTTTGTTTCCACCTGCTGATGTGGCGGAAACTGCTTGTTCACTGTGTGACAATTCAAGCATTTTAATTCCTCTCCGCATTTTGAGTTTTGGCATTTCTTACCTGTCTGTTTACACTTTCCACAATCCAGACAGATTTCTCTACTTTTGCAGTTCTTGCTAATGTGACCGTATTGGCCACAGCGATAACATTGTGTGGGTCGGAGGTGCTCTGCTAGCTTTGCCCTTGTCCACCCGAGCACAAGTCTTTTCAGATTCAACAAGGACCGGAAGGCGCCTGGCTGAGATTCCAGAACCCAGTTCGTCGTATCCTTTCCCCGGATAGGAAATTTGATTTTGACAGAACCCTCTTCCGATCCCGTCTGACTCAATGCTTCTCTTACGACATCCTCCCCTGAGATGTCGTTAGGAACGTCAAAGCAAATGATTCGAGGAAGTCGAAGCTTCGGAACAGAGCACGAGACTGTGTCCCTCAACTTCTCATTCTCACGAATAGTGCGTTCGAGGAGTTCTGCATCCTTCTTGTCCGAGAGGCGAACCAACAAACCCCCCGAGCGTAGGGGCCTCTTCCCCGTGACTTCGATCTGAAGTGCTGCCGGATTAATTGCCCCCGTAACTCTTTTTTCCAGAGACCTGTTGCTCTCATTCTTATCCTTCGGAAAGACAAGAACAACGTGGTCTGTGGTGGGACCTGCGGAACGGGTCTTTCCTCTCTTCTTGCCAGGATGCTTTGTCTTTGACTGTTCCTTCTTCTCCTGTTGCTCCTCCCCTGCCGATGTTTGGGCGACATCGGCAAATGAACGGAACTCAGCCTCTGCAACTTTCAAAGCAGCCTGTTCTAATTCCTTCTTCACCTCTACAAGCTCCAAGCTCTGTTGAACAAAGAGCTCATAGACCTCTTCTAGATGTTGAACTACAACTTCTTTTTCTGCTTTATTACACTTTCCCATTATCATAGTCACTGATTTGGTAATCAGGTTTCTTGCCTTAAGCCGTGTATCAGGCTTACCATTTCCACCATCAACGTCAAGTACGAAGTCTGAAAGAGTAGACTCATTCAGGTTCGGAAAACTACTTGAACGTTTATTTTCCATCTTCTCTAACAAGAAGTAGCTGTGCTTACCTTTAATTAAACTGTTATCCAATATGATATCGGACTTTCCAATGGCTCCCAAATTGGAACGACTGGGTGTTCTTAGCCCCAACGCTATCCTGTCTCCTAGACCGTCAGAGGAGACTTAGCTTGGAGACAGCCGGTTGCGCCACGTCAAGGCGACACCACAGTCCTATCTAATGCGAACTAGAGATTCCCAGAAAAGTTAAAGTCCGATCTCCGAAAAGACACGGACAGAACACGGGAATGTTTCCGCTTGAAAAAATAACTTTTATCGCACTTTTAACTCGCTTAAAATCGCTAGCGATCACGTTCGCATCAGACGCCGATATCTTGCAACCGGTATAAAGGATAAAAATAAAAATAAATATAGTGTCCTTAAATCCTCGAATACTTAAAAGAAATTAATTAATTTTAGATATATTCTAAAATAGAAAAATGGCAACCTTCAAAGAAGGTAGTATAATTGAAAAATTAAATTCCAGTAATTATGCAAACTGGAAATTCAAGGTGGAGATGCTCTTGATAAGAGAAGAGCTCTTTGAAGTTGTCACAGACGACCCACCTAATCCAATAACCCCGGAATGGTCGAAGAAAGATAGAAAGGCAAGAGCCTTGATAAATTTAAGTATTGAGGATAATCAAATTATCCATATTAAGCATTTACAAAATGCACAGGACACATGGAATACGCTAAAAAGAATCCATGAGAGATCAAATCTGTCCAGTAAACTATTTCTCCTTAGGAGACTTTATGGAACGAAATTATCTGAAGGAGGAAATATGATTACTCATATAACCAAAATATTAGAAATTATCGATAAGTTATCAGCCATAGGCGAAGAAATTAAAACAAATCATATTTCAGCATTACTGCTCTGCTCTTTGCCTCCTTCATACGACACCCTCATAACCGCATTAGAAGCCAGACAGGAAGACGAATTAACTCCAGAGTTTATAAAGAGTAAATTAACAGACGAATTTAATAAAAGAAATGAGCATTCAAATACAAGTAATAATACCAACAAAGCCTTTAGAGCTGAAAGAAAATTTAAACCCACAGGTTTTAAAAAAGAAGAAAAATACTGCACGATTTGTCGATTAAAAAACCACAACACAGTTAATTGCTGGCATAACAAACATAAAACAACTAACTTTAAACAAAATGTAAGAAAAAACTTCACTTCTTCATTAGTCTTTCAAAAAGACGAGAACAGGTTAAAAAGCGCAGACTCAAATAAACCGAACAATAAAAGCACAGCTTATTTCGGAACCGAAGAAAAGAAAAATTGCGCATTTATAGCGAACAAATCGCAAAATAAAGCATGGATCATAGATTCTGGCTCATCCTCCCATATTTCAAATAATGAAAATTTATTTTCTGAATTTACAAATAAAGAACATACCAACGTCGTAATTGCCAACGGCAATAAATTAAAATCCTATGGTTCAGGTAATGTAAATATTACCACAATAACCTCCGACGGTAGAACACATGAAATAACATTAAAAGATGTTCTACTAGTACCCGAAATTGAAACTAATTTATTTTCGGTAGCTAAAGCTACGAAAAACGGATGCAAAATAATGTTCGAGAATAATAAATGTTTTCTAGAATATGAAGGATTAATTCGCTTGGAAGGTACAAGAAAAAACAATTTATACGAAATTCAGCAAACTAACGAAATCACAGATGAAAATTTCGTAAATATGATAACAAATTGCTAAAATAAAAATTGCGTTGAACTGTGGCATAGAAGATTAGGACATAAAAACGTCGCGTCAATGAGGGAAATAATGACTAAGGAATTAGCATGCGGAATAAACATAAATAATTGTTCCCATAGTACCGAATGTGAGCCTTGCATCAAAGCAAAATTAACTGAAGCACCATACCCCAAAAAGACGGAATTTAGAGCAAATAAAATTTTGCAGTTAGTGCATTCAGACGTATGTGGTCCTATTCAAACTCCAACCATAGGTGGGAAAAATTATTTTTTAACTTTCATAGATGATTACTCTAGATTTACGATATTATATCTCCTACAAAATAAAAGTGAGGTATTCGAAAAACTAAAAGAATTTGTTGCCCTGGTCAACAATAAATTTGGCAAAAAGCCTACAGAACTCAGAAGTGATAATGGCAAAGAATTTAAAAATTCTAATATAGATAATTTTCTAAAAGAAAATGGAATTAAGCGACAGCTAACAGTACCATATTCTCCCAGCCAGAATGGTGTTGCTGAACGAAAGAATAGATCATTAATTGAAATGACAAGAACATTGTTAAGTGACTCTAATTTACCATTACATTTCTGGGGAGAGGCGATCTGCACCGCAAATCACCTACAAAATCGACTGCCAACTAAAGCCAACGAGAAAACTCCATATGAGTTATGGACAAACAGAAGACCAAATCTAAATTATTTAAGAGTCTTTCGCTGCAAAGCTTATGCATATATTAACAAGCAAAAAAGACAGAAATTAGATAATAAAGCAGTAGAAGGGATCTTCGTGGGATACGATAATTATTCCAAAGGATATCGTATCTATACGAGCGGCAAATATATCACTATAGCCAGAACGGTGAAGTTCTTAGAAAACTATCCGATAAATTCAAATAAAGAAAACGGCTAGAACTAAATTTAGATGAAAACACTAATGCCGAAAACGAAAAGTCAGAAAACCCAAATCTGATAAAAATCGAAATTTCAAATGAAAATGATACTCAGAATGAATCTGAACTAAATCAAACCGAACCGAGAAGATCAGATAGAGTAAATAAAGGGGTTCCCCCAGATAGAATAATTTATTTGGTTAAAGATGTAAATATTAACGAACCGAAAAATTGGCAGGAAATAATAAACATGGACAACCCAGTAGAAAAAGAAAACTGGATCAAAGCGACACAGGAGAAGATAGAATCTCACAACCAAAATAAAACTTGGACATTAGTTGACCCCCCGCCAAATACAAAAATAATAGGTTCGAAATGGCTATTCAAAACAAAATTAGATGATAAAGGAAAAATACAAAAATATAAAGCGCGTTTAGTGGCAAAAGGCTATTCTCAAAATTTTGGCATTGATTATTATGAAACTTTTGCTCCAGTGGTTTCACATACTACAATTAGAACATTTTTAGCAGCCGCCGCCTATCATAAACTAAACATAAACCACGTTGACATTAAAACAGCATTTTTGTAGGGAAATTTAGATGAGGATATATACATCACTCAGCCGGAAGGCTATGTCAAACCTAATCATGAAAACAAAGTGTGCAAATTAAATAAGGCTATATACGGCTTAAAACAGGCAGCTAGAGCCTGGCACACAAAAATTTCAGAATCGTTAGAAAAGTTAAATTTCAAACCATCAACTTCAGACACGAGTTTATTCATACGTAATACTAAAAACAGTAAAGCATATATTATCGTCTATGTAGACGATTTATTAATATCAGCAAAAGAAAATGAAATTAAAGAAATTATACAAAAACTTAAGATTGAATATGAACTAAAGGATTTAGGTCAATTAAACTACTACCTAGGGATTAAAATTGAAAAAACAAACGAAGGATATAAACTGAATCAAAAAAGTAAAATTGAAGAATTAGTTAGAAAATTTAAATTAGAAGATGCGAAACATTACAAAACGCCCATGGAAACAGGCTATTTAAATTTTGATAACGAAGAAATACCATTGCCAAACAACATCGATTATAGAAAGGCAATTGGCGCTCTTTTGTATATCTCAACTGTCACAAGACCAGATATTTCAGCTGCGATTAACATCCTAAGTATAAAAAACGAAAACCCTTCACAGAAGGATTGGAAAGCAACTAAAAGAGTGATTTCCTATTTAAATCACACTAAAAACTTTAAATTAGAAATAAATACAACACAGCAACCAATACTTGAAGTATACTGTGACTCAGACTGGGCTGGAGACATACAAACTAGAAAGTCCACCAGCGGAAACCTATTTTTATTAGGGAAAAACCCAGTTTTGTGGATTACCAAAAAGCAATCATGCATAGCCATGTCAAGTGCTGAAGCTGAGTACATTTCAGCACCAAATGCGACACAAGAAATTTTATGGTTAATTAGACTCTTACAAGAATTTGACTTAGAACAGACATTACCCATAACTATGCATGAGGACAACCAGTCCTGCATAAAAATGATCGAATCAGAAAAATACACCCGTCGCACGAAACACATTGATATTAGGTATCATTCCATTAAACACCTAAAGGACAATGGTACAATTAATCTAAATTACTGTGAATCAAAGAACATGATAGCGGACATCCTAACTAAGCCCACTCCCAAACCTATCTTCGAAGTTCACAGAAATAACTTAAACTTAAGAAATCAAATTCCAGAGATTAAGGAGGAGATTGTTGGTAATATATCAAAAGATTAATATCCGGAATTAATTTCTATGACAGTTTATTTACATCGTTTAAAACTCATCCCGATAAAAAGTAATTATCTGGAATTTCAAACAGGAAATGAAATTGCCTGATGCAATATGAAGAGGTTTTTACAACACGTGATCTGAACAAGGAAGTGAAAGACTAAAATACGTATTAGTGACGTAAATTGACTTTACGTCATTACCATCCAATGAAAGAACTTAAAAATGATGTAACTTGATAAGGACTAAGACTGTTGCATCTCTGCTTTATAGAACTTTAATAGATGCTTTTTCTCTCGCGATAGAGTTGGAACTGTATACTCCGATCTCCCTTAAACTAAATTAAATTTAACTAATGATTAAAAATTAAAACTAAGTTAACAGCAAAATGTAATTAAAGGATAATTAAATAATTTAAATTAAATTATGAATATGTTTTATTAATTAATAATAGTTTCACATTTCAAATCACATAGTGAGTCAACATGAACATAAAACATTGTGTGTGCCCCAATTACTGGATATTACATTTTGGATACAACAGTGTACTTCTGCAATAAAGGATTAATCAAATGGAGACTCTAGCGACCTGGAACGCGGAAAAATGAGGAGTGACTATGAATGCTTAAAAATGGAGGTAAGCAATATCTTACCTATCTTTTGTTCCGAAAGTACAATTGTTTATTATATACCTTATCACTTTAGAGCGCGCAAAATTACTGACTACCGAGAAAATAACACTAACAAAGATTATGAGAACGAAATATTCTAAAGTATATAAAGGATAAAAATAAAAATAAATATAGTGTCCTTAAATCCTCGAATACTTAAAAGAAATTAATTAATTTTAGATATATTCTAAAATAGAAAAATGGCAACCTTCAAAGAAGGTAGTATAATTGAAAAATTATATTCCAGTAATTATGCAAACTGGAAATTCAAGGTGGAGATGCTCTTGATAAGAGAAGAGCTCTTTGAAGTTGTCACAGACGACCCACCTAATCCAATAACCCCGGAATGGTCGAAGAAAGATAGAAAGGCAAGAGCCTTGATAAATTTACGTATTGAGGATAATCAAATTATCCATATTAAGCATTTACAAAATGCACGGGACACATGGAATACGCTAAAAAGAATCCATGAGAGATCAAATCTGTCCAGTAAACTATTTCTCCTTAGGAGACTTTATGGAACGAAATTATCTGAAGGAGGAAATATGATTACTCATATAACCAAAATATTAGAAATTATCGATAAGTTATCAGCCATAGGCGAAGAAATTAAAACAAATCATATTTCAGCATTACTGCTCTGCTCTTTGCCTCCTTCATACGACACCCTCATAACCGCATTAGAAGCCAGACAGGAAGACGAATTAACTCCAGAGTTTATAAAGAGTAAATTAACAGACGAATTTAATAAAAGAAATGAGCATTCAAATGCAAGTGATAATACCAACAAAGCCTTTAGAGCTGAAAGAAAATTTAAACCCACAGGTTTTAAAAAAGAAGAAAAATACTGCACGATTTGTCGATTAAAAAACCACAACACAGTTAATTGCTGGCATAACAAACATAAAACAACTAACTTTAAACAAAATGTAAGAAAAAACTTCACTTCTTAATTAGTCTTTCAAAAAGACGAGAACAGGTTAAAAAGCGCAGACTCAAATAAACCGAACAATAAAAGCACAGCTTATTTCGGAACCGAAGAAAAGAAAAATTGCGCATTTATAGCGAACAAATCGCAAAATAAAGCATGGATCATAGATTCTGGTTCATCCTCCCATATTTCAAATAATGAAAATTTATTTTCTGAATTTACAAATAAAGAACATACCAACGTCGTAATTGCCAACGGCAATAAATTAAAATCCTATGGTTCAGGTAATGTAAATATTACCACAATAACCTCCGACGGTAGAACACATGAAATAACATTAAAAGATGTTCTACTAGTACCCGAAATTGAAACTAATTTATTTTCGGTAGCTAAAGCTACGAAAAACGGATGCAAAATAATGTTCGAGAATAATAAATGTTTTCTAGAATATGAAGGATTAATTCGCTTGGAAGGTACAAGAAAAAACAATTTATACGAAATTCAGCAAACTAACGAAATCACAGATGAAAATTTCGTAAATATGATAACAAATTGCTAAAATAAAAATTGCGTTGAACTGTGGCATAGAAGATTAGGACATAAAAACGTCGCGTCAATGAGGGAAATAATGACTAAGGAATTAGCATGCGGAATAAACATAAATAATTGTTCCCATAGTACCGAATGTGAGCCTTGCATCAAAGCAAAATTAACTGAAGCACCATACCCCAAAAAGACGCAATTTAGAGCAAATAAAATTTTGCAGTTAGTGCATTCAGACGTATGTGGTCCTATTCAAACTCCAACCATAGGTGGGAAAAATTATTTTTTAACTTTCATAGATGATTACTCTAGATTTACGATATTATATCTCCTACAAAATAAAAGTGAGGTATTTGAAAAACTAAAAGAATTTGTTGCCCTGGTCAACAATAAATTTGGCAAAAAGCCTACAGAACTCAGAAGTGATAATGGCAAAGAATTTAAAAATTCTAATATAGATAATTTTCTAAAAGAAAATGGAATTAAGCGACAGCTAACAGTACCATATTCTCCCAGCCAGAATGGTGTTGCTGAACGAAAGAATAGATCATTAATTGAAATGACAAGAACATTGTTAAGTGACTCTAATTTACCATTACATTTCATTTCTGGGGAGAGGCGATCTGCACCGCAAATCACCTACAAAATCGACTGCCAACTAAAGCCAACGAGAAAACTCCATATGAGTTATGGACAAACAGAAGACCAAATCTAAATTATTTAAGAGTCTTTGGCTGCAAAGCTTATGCATATATTAACAAGCAAAAAAGACAGAAATTAGATAATAAAGCAGTAGAAGGGATCTTCGTGGGATACGATAATTATTCCAAAGGATATCGTATCTATACGAGCGGCAAATATATCACTATAGCCAGAACGGTGAAGTTCTTAGAAAACTATCCGATAAATTCAAATAAAGAAAACGGCTAGAACTAAATTTAGATGAAAACACTAATGCCGAAAACGAAAAGTCAGAAAACCCAAATCTGATAAAAATCGAAATTTCAAATGAAAATGATACTCAGAATGAATCTGAACTAAATCAAACCGAACCGAGAAGATCAGATAGAGTAAATAAAGGGGTTCCCCCAGATAGACTAATTTATTTGGTTAAAGATGTAAATATTAACGAACCGAAAAATTGGCAGGAAATAATAAACATGGACAACCCAGTAGAAAAAGAAAACTGGATCAAAGCGACACAGGAGAAGATAGAATCTCACAACCAAAATAAAACTTGGACATTAGTTGACCCCCCGCCAAATACAAAAATAATAGGTTCGAAATGGCTATTCAAAACAAAATTAGATGATAAAGGAAAAATACAAAAATATAAAGCGCGTTTAGTGGCAAAAGGCTATTCTCAAAATTTTGGCATTGATTATTATGAAACTTTTGCTCCAGTGGTTTCACATACTACAATTAGAACATTTTTAGCAGCCGCCGCCTATCATAAACTAAACATAAACCACGTTGACATTAAAACAGCATTTTTGTAGGGAAATTTAGATGAGGATATATACATCACTCAGCCGGAAGGCTATGTCAAACCTAATCATGAAAACAAAGTGTGCAAATTAAATAAGGCTATATACGGCTTAAAACAGGCAGCTAGAGCCTGGCACACAAAAATTTCAGAATCATTAGAAAAGTTAAATTTCAAACCATTAACTTCAGACACGTGTTTATTCATACGTAATACTAAAAACAGTAAAGCATATATTATCGTCTATGTAGACGATTTATTAATATCAGCAAAAGAAAATGAAATTAAAGAAATTATACAAAAACTTAAGATTGAATATGAACTAAAGGATTTAGGTCAATTAAACTACTACCTAGGGATTAAAATTGAAAAAACAAACGAAGGATATAAACTGAATCAAAAAAGTAAAATTGAAGAATTAGTTAGAAAATTTAAATTAGAAGATGCGAAACCTTACAAAACGCCCATGGAAACAGGCTATTTTAATTTTGATAACGAAGAAATACCATTGCCAAACAACATCGATTATAGAAAGGCAATTGGCGCTCTTTTGTATATCTCAACTGTCACAAGACCAGATATTTCAGCTGCGATTAACATCCTAAGTATAAAAAACGAAAACCCTTCACAGAAGGATTGGAAAGCAACTAAAAGAGTGATTTCCTATTTAAATCACACTAAAAACTTTAAATTAGAAATAAATACAACACAGCAACCAATACTTGAAGTATACTGTGACTCAGACTGGGCTGGAGACATACAAACTAGAAAGTCCACCAGCGGAAACCTATTTTTATTAGGGAAAAACCCAATTTTGTGGATTACCAAAAAGCAATCATGCATAGCCATGTCAAGTGCTGAAGCTGAGTACATTTCAGCACCAAATGCGACACAAGAAATTTTATGGTTAATTAGACTCTTACAAGAATTTGACTTAGAACAGACATTACCCATAACTATGCATGAGGACAACCAGTCCTGCATAAAAATGATCGAATCAGAAAAATACACCCGTCGCACGAAACACATTGATATTAGGTATCATTCCATTAAACACCTAAAGGACAATGGTACAATTAATCTAAATTACTGTGAATCAAAGAACATGATAGCGGACATCCTAACTAAGCCCACTCCCAAACTTATCTTCGAAGTTCACAGAAATAACTTAAACTTAAGAAATCAAATTCCAGAGATTAAGGAGGAGATTGTTGGTAATATATCAAAAGATTAATATCCGGAATTAATTTCTATGACAGTTTATTTACATCGTTTAAAACTCATCCCGATAAAAAGTAATTATCTGGAATTTCAAACAGGAAATGAAATTGCCTGATGCAATATGAAAAGGTTTTTACAACACGTGATCTGAACAAGGAAGTGAAAGACTAAAATACGTATTAGTGACGTAAATTGACTTTACGTCATTACCATCCAATGAAAGAACTTAAAAATGATGTCACTTGATAAGGACTAAGACTGTTGCATCTCTGCTTTATAGAACTTTAATAGATGCTTTTTCTCTCGCGATAGAGTTGGAACTGTATACTCCGATCTCCCTTAAACTAAATTAAATTTAACTAATGATTAAAAATTAAAACTAATGTAACAGCAAAATTTAATTAAAGGATAATTAAATAATTTAAATTAAATTATGAATATGTTTTATTAATTAATAATATTTTCACATTTCAAATCACATAGTGAGTCAACATGAACATAAAACATTGTGTGTGTCCCAATTACTGGATATTACATTTTGGATACAACAGTATACTTCTGCAATAAAGGATTAATCAAATGGAGACTCTAGCGACCTGGAACGCGGAAAAATGAGGAGTGACTATGAATGCTGAAAAATGGAGGCAAGCAATATCTTACCTATCTTTTGTTCCGAAAGTACAATTGTTTATTATATACCTTATTACTTTAGAGCGCGCAAAATTACTGACTACCGAGAAAATAACACTAACAGTTTGGTTGATGACATTCGTTGCGTTTTTGGCCAGAATTCTTGGACAATGATGTATGGCAAATTATCGTGATTTCAAAATCCACATGAAATTTCGGAAATTTTCATGATGTTCGGCACACGACATTTAGTTTGAGACACAAAATTTAAGGCAAACTCTTTGTTCAACTAATTTATCTATTGTTAAAAATTGCAAAGCACTAAAAACAGCTGCTGTCAACATACTAAGGCACAGATGGTCGCTCAAACGCCTCGTTGTTACTCTGCGCAATTGTACCGATTTACAGAGTAAAAAATTGACGTGATATCTTTTATGCGCGTATTTTAAACGATATATTCCGGGTACTTTTTACACCGAATGTATAAGTTACACTAAACTGTGCATGACATTTTGAATATTCGAGGTGTTAGATAAAATCAGCCTCTTATAACTGAACACAGGAACATATTAATGTTCTTATTTTGAGATTTTAAAAAAATAATAATAATTACTTATGCTAAAATTAACTACGTAATCACTTTTATGAAAATTATGTTACAGAGTATATACAAAAATTAAGAAAACTCTTAAACTTGTATAGAAAAAAAAAACTTAGCATATTTTGTACATGAAAATTTTCAAAAAGAAAAAGCATGGAGATAATCCACATGAAAAATTTGCACATGTATAATCGGATTAAAAATGCGAAATGAATCGAAAAAAGAAGACTACACTGTAAAAAAAATTCCTGAGGCTACTAAATATTTTTTAGTAAATTTGTATTCCACAGAATTTTTTAGTAACCGGAATTATAAACCGTAATCGTTGCTAGCTGTTTTCAAGTAATTCTTACAGTTTTTCTTGTAACTGAGTAAGAATACAAATTTTTTTTAGTAATTGCAGGAATCAATGAGAAAAACTAAAATTTGTTTAGTAGATCGACCCATTTGTTTTATAGTGTATCCCTTCACTTCATTTCCGTTTTATAAACAAGTGGCAGTAAAATATTTTATTAATTTCTCATAATTTAATAATAATAGAGCTTGCCATGCACACTGGGTCCTTAAAATATCCACCATTAAACTGCAAAAGTTTAATAACTTCTAAATTAGCGTAATATACAAATTTTATCTGCATACGCGTACATAATACATTTAAACGAATGAAATAATTTTCAATATTTTTAAGGACTTTTTAGTACCGTACCTTCTTAATTATTATAGCACTCAAACACGTTCGAAGCATTTTACTCCAAAAACTATAACAATATATCAGCATATCTAACACTCTCCAACATAGTTGAAAAGTACTTATGACTTTGTATGTCGGACAGTCCACCCACTTGTATCTCTTCTCATCTGTTCACTCTTTAAACTTTACATAATACATACTTGGATAGCCACGGAATTTATACAAGCCAATCAGATACACTACAGTATGTTTACTTTTGGAAATTGTAGGCACAGCATACAATAATAGCTGCTTTGCCACAAATAATCATTATAAAAAAAAAATAATTGCGATTCCGATAACTATAGGATAATACTCTGCACAAATATACATGCATCTGTTGGTGAAACTTAAAATAATAAATTATTTAAAATTCGATTGAAGCATTTTTAAATGTTCTTTTACTATACTTTTGTTTTGTTTTATTTTTACTTTAAAAGATGTTGTTTTAATAAAAGGAAAATATATGTTATATTTTAAAATGGGCTGTATGCACATAAAATGCCTTTTTATGCTTCAAAAAGTTTACAAATCTTTGAAATTAAAACTGAAAATCCATTATTTGTACGTCTACTATCGTCCTCTTAAATATTTGTTAGTTAACAGTGCCTTTGATAGCATAAATCATTAGTAAAATGCTTGAGATATTTTGCATTCAATTTTTTTAAATGCAATTTTAAAAGGAAGGATACCTTTGGCAATTTTCGAGGAAAATACAATATAAAACATCGAAAACTAGATAAATTTGTTTGAATAGAGTTTCAAAATATGAATGGACAAAAAATATAATGTAAACTAACAATACATGATCATTGATGATAACTTAATTATCTCCACCGTTATCAAACTTTAATTTTTAGATATTCTAAGTCCGTCAGATTTCTCACAGAAAAAAACAGGCTAAAAAAAAAACAGAAATTTAAAATTGTTGACATTGCAGAATGAATCATCAAAAATCCTGCCAACAGCATTTTTGATGTTATGAAAAAAAAAATTATAAAGCGTCTAAATTCAGAACAGATAAAACATTCCACATTCAATGAACTTTAACATTCAGAACTGCCTATTGTGCAATAAAAACAGACTACCTCCACCATCTCTGAAGAGGCTTTTGTTAACACTATTATAAACACAATTGCCTGAAGGCGAACTTTAGACAAATGATATTTTACACCCATAAAAAAAACATACTTTTTTTTTTCATCCATGAGTTCCTTCTGCATATAAATGCCTACAGGAGAAAGCATAATCGCTATTGTACTGAGTTAAATTTTTTACTACGAATTCGTGCTTTTCGCTTTCTAAAGTCATCGTACTTTTGAATTTATCACAGAAGAAAAAAAAAATTCCTAGCATTCAGAGGTTTAAGATGTGCAGACACAAAGGGTTACACCAATCTCTGTCGGATTCTTTAACTTCTTATAGAACATACAAAGATCCACATGCCTTGAAGGACTGTCTCTTGTTATGAAACATATACGTTTACAGGCTATTTCTGAGAAAATATCAGAAAAAAATTAAGTACCGTTTCTTTGATGTGAAGAAATCCGATAACAAAATACTGCGAGATAAATTACCATCAATTTTTTAATTCATTCTAAATATACAAGAATCCTACTAAAGAAACACCTTTTTGAAAACAATAGAGATCCATCACTAAAGTAATTTAAACAAAAGACCAACCTATGATATCACAAAATTATCAGTCTGATAACGAGAATACGTTTATTAAGTATTAATGAAATAAGTATAAATGTGGTTAAAAAGGGGCCTCGTCATAACGTCTAAATTTTACTTCAACGCATTATCTATCAACGCGACAAGATATATATGTTTTCCATATGGTCGTGTTTTCGTAACTCATTTAAATCATTATTTACAAACAAAAAAAATCATTGTTTATTCTGGATTTTATAAAAGAAAAAAATACTTCAAAAGAAAGTATAATCGCTATTGTATCGAATTAATTTTTTTAGTACGAATTCATGCTTTTGATTTTTCTTTTTTTTTTAATGTCATCGAACTTTAAATTTACCAAAAAGAAAAAAATAGTTCCAAGTTTTCAGATTTGCAGACACAAAGGGTTACTTACACCAATCTCTGTCGGATTCTTTAACTTCTTATAGAAGGTACAAAGATCCACATGCCTTGAAGGACTGTCTCTTCTTATGAAACATATATGTTAACATGATACTTCTGAAAAAATATCAGAAAAAGGGCAAGTACTGTTTCTTTGATGTGAAGAAATCCAATAACAAAATATTGGGAGATAAATTACCATCAATTTTTATTTCATTTTTAGCGTGCAAGAAACATAATAATGAAACACCTTTTTGATCTCAATCCATAAAGTATTCTAAACAAAAAAGCAACCTATGATATTACAAAATTCCTAGTCTGAAGGGAAGAAAGTAAGTATATTAAGTAGTAATGAAATAAGTATAAAAGTGGTTAAAAAGTAACTCGTTATAGTGTCGCATTTTTACTTCAAAGCAACAAGATATTTATGTTTTCCGTAGTCTAGTTTTGGTAACTAATTTACAGGGCCCGACTTAGACTATCTGAGGCCCCGGGGCAAGCGTCATTCTGGGGGCCCCCTTCTATCTATCAATGGAAATTGTTCGGGAATTATGTTGAAGTGACCAGTATTGAACTTCATACATATTTTATGCATACATAAATTTCGAACCAAGTACTATTTACATCTGTATACAGGGTATCACAAGAAAGATAGTCACAACTTTAATAGGTGACAAAACACTAATTTTTTCTTTTTGTATTGGAATATAACGACTCATGTGAGCTTTTGAAGTGTAAATACACGTCTTTCAGTCACTCTTGATTATTTGTTATAATATAAAATTCTCTACCACATTATAAAATTTAATCTTTGTATTGTATCAGCATGCATTTGGGTAATTCCATAATAGGAAAAGACAAGTGCAGGCATGCACTTATACTAATAGCAACAAATTTCAACGTTTGTTATGTTGTTACTTCATTCCTGTTCTAAAGTGCTTTTGTATAAAATTTTATAACATTAGTTTTTCTGAGGATGTAGATTGTTCCTTTTGGGGGAGAAGGGGACATGGGGCACAGGAAATCGAGGGCTACACTCCCTTCCTAAATCTTTGAAAATGTAAGAATTTTGTCACTTTTGACAAATTTTAAACATTTTGCACCCTTTTAACAAAAATCCTGATTAAGTCCAGAGGGGACCCATTTCAAATGGGGGGGGGGGCGGGGCAGCTACTCCGCATGCTCATGTATAAGTCGGGCCCTGCTAATTTAACTCATATTTGCAATAAAAATCATTGTTTATTTTGGATTTTATAAAAGAAAAAAATTCCTTAAGAGAAAATCCGCGTGCCGGGGAACATCCCGGGTGGGACGCTAAAGGTCCACGGTCTGGCTCTGCCGAACCGATCTGTCCCACTTAGGCATTAAATCTCTATTCTACTGTACCGAATTAATTTTTTTACTGCGAATCCGTTCTTTTCGCTTTCGAATGTCATCGTACTTTGAACTTATCTCAAAAGAAAAAAAAATCCCTAGTTTTCAGACGTTTAACATGTGCAGACGTATAAAGGTTTACACCAATCCCTGTCGGATTCTTTAACTTGTTAGAGAACATATAAGGATCCACATGCCTTAAAGGACTGTCTCTTTACTGTAAACAAAGACAAATGTTTCTTAATCTACGAAAATATGATATAACCACGGACGAAAATATACAATAACATCCTCCGATTTACCCATAATTCCGAAAAGCGTTCTTTACGATTAGAAACCTCAAACTTCGATATATTTGCAATATTTAATGAATCGTTTATAAAAATAAAGTTTATTTTGCTGCCAGCGATTTTCTCCGAGTATTTTTTTTTTTTTTATAGTGCATTTATCAGTTTTCACAAACCGGAATATCGGTTTTCTATTAATTATCAATTAAACATTTTCAGCTGTGTGATTGAATTTATACATGCAGGAGTAGCAAAATAATATTGATATGATTGTTAAAATTAATGCTGTCAATTTATCGTGTTACTCTATAAAACATGTTTGTTGAACATGAAAATGTTTACTTGAGAATGAATGACATACCAAAAACATATATCCCGGGTTGGGAAAACTTATTAATACTATAAAAACTACTCGGAAACGTTTCCGAAAATCAGTGGCAGCAAAAGAAACTTTGTTTTTATAAATGCTTTTTTTAAATCTCGAAAATATAATGGTTTCTAAGATTTCTAAAGATAAAGAACGCTTTTCGGAATTATTAGTAACTTGGAAGGGGTTATTGTATATTTCCAAGAATAAGAAACATCTGTCTTTTTTGCAGTAGTGTTATGAAACTGATACGATTACAGGACATTTCTGACACTGGGCACTGGGATGCAGAAGGCGTGGTTCCTTTAAGTACTATTTCTACTTGAAAAAGTCCAATATCAAAACACTGAGATATATATATATATTTTAATACATGAAAATTATAATAAAAAATATATTTTACCAAATACAATAGATTTCATTCAATAAATCATTACAATGAAAATATTGTAATTATGATTTATGCACTTTTAAAAAATGCAACTATTTCCGAATTTTTTACAAAATTTAATACGGTTTACGAAAACTTAATATAACCTCTTCCGAGGTACCCATGAGCGAGAAAGGAGTTTATTTTTTCTCCCGAAACCTCAGAAACCAATGGATTTCCGAAATTTAAAGAAACAGTTCTGAAACAAATGTTTCTTTTGCTGCCCTTAATTTTTGGAAAAGTTTCCGAGTAGTTTTTACAGTGTATTAATCAGTTTTCGCAACCACGATTTTTTTTTCGGATGCTATCACTTCTCAAGTAAACAGTTTCATGTTCAATAAACATGTTCAACAAACAAACATGCTGAATTTCGAGCATTGATATTAACATTCACATAAACAGTAGCACTTATTTTTTGTTACTTATGCATCTAAAAATTCTGTTACGCAGCTGCAAATGTTTCCTTGAGCATCAGTAGTAGGATAGTGGGGGTTGAACGGCCACAGGCGCAATCCGCAATGTGCAGCTGCACATAAGATGTGCAGCAGACTCCTGCTTCACAGTATCTTTGTAGCGTTCCCATTTTCTTATCTCTTCATAACACTTGTTTTTTTTCTGTTAGTATATCTGGTATTATATTACAAAGCTATTATATATATATATATCTCTATATGTGTATACGTTTGTGTCTGTCTGTCTGGCCATACATCTGTTTATAACTATGTTTATATGTATTTGCATGTTAATAAATCATGCAATTTAAACTTAATTTTATTTAAAATTTAAAACTTATAAAAAGGTAAAAAAAAAAAGAAAGAAAAAAGAAAAAAAAAGTGAAAAAAAAGTAAAGTAAAAAAAAAATAAAGTAAAAAAAAAAAGTAAAATAAAAAAAAGTAAAATAAAATAAAAAAATTTAAAAAAATTTAAAAAGTTAAAACAAAAATCTTTAGAAAAAGTTTAAAAAAAATAATAAAACTGTTTTTAATCATTCTCGATCTAACTGCGAAATAAAAAAAGTTTTAAGACAGTCACAAGTTAACAAACATGTTATAAATCTTTTAAAATTATTACTTTAACATTATTATTTAACATATCTCATAACTTATAAAAAAAAATTTACTAAGCTTTTTGCGCATGGTTAACGTTTCAGATCGATTCAAAATCATTTTCTAATACTTTTGAACAAGGTAAACTGATATTAAAACATGGTAAACCGTTTTGAACAGTATAAACCTCATTAGACTGTGTGTGTATGTATGTGCGTACGTGCGTGTAAGTACACATAGATAATGTTTTATCAGAAAGGTTTGTATAAAAGTTTTAAATAAGTACACAAAAATACAATTAACGCTTTTTATTAAAACAAAATAATTTACAGAAAAGGTTTATATACAGAAAGATATTTACAAATCAGCAATTTTCTTCTTCATTACAATCTTGGTTAATCTCATAATGTCCATACGCTAAGCTGGATATTCCATTATCTAAAATGTATCTCTTGTCATCAAAAGTACTTAGACTAATTTTATTTTGGGTTAATGTATATAAATGATGAGAATCCTGAGCGATCCTTATCTGTTTCTCCATGCTTGTTTTTTGTTGTTGGAGACACTCTAAGTAGTCTTCATGCTTGATTTTCTGTCGAACAATCTGCGTAGACACACCCTTTGCACGCTTTTTCTCGTCTTTAAAGGATTTTAGCGAGTACATTTTGGATTTCAGTCCGACAAACTCAAGGGCTAATTCACCATTAAGTTCATCCTTGAACTTGCCGAGAACTTTCTTATTATCCTCAGAGTATAAATCATGCGATTTCGGATACTCGGAGAAGTCAAACAAATTACGGTATTGTTCCATATCCTTATAAATATTGTTTGTTTGAATATGGTAAGTTAAGGAATCTGTATCAGTGAATAATAGGGTTGACCGATCTTTATATGTTTTCTTTATGAAGTTATAATGAAAATCATACATAACTAATTTAGAGAGTTCCAAAATAGCGAACCCAACATAGATAGGCCGATTCATTAAAATATTAGTTTTCAGTCGTTCTACAGCGGTTAAGTCTTCATCAAAGGTTTTAAATGATTTAAAAGTAGGCGAAGCTACTAATTTTTTGGCTCTTTTTTCACCATTACAAAGCACAATGTTTCTCCTTTTTCGAAGATTCTCCATTGTCTTCCCAAAAACAGAATTATTCAATAATTTAAAAAAGTCCTTTTCAAAGGAGGACTTAGCATTTTTACGTTTCTCAGTATTAAAATTAATATATTTCTGAAGCCAGGGTGTCTGTTTAAATTTTAGGGCTTTATGTACAGCTGTAATTTTTAAACCAAGTTCTAAATAAAATTTAAGATTACGATAATGGGTTATATAATTTCGTTTATTATTTAAATTAGGTATAAGTTTAGGGGTTCCCACGAATTTTCTATTGTTAAGTAAGCTTCTTGCATGAGAAGACAACATAGATTCTTCTACAGTGATCCTCTCGGGAGCAACAGGGTATTCATTGTGCAGAAGGTGTAAATGTTTCGGGTATTCCAGGTCTACCTCGAAAAGATACCCAATTTCAGAGCTATCAGATAGCGATAGAACCCACTCTTCTGTGATATGACTTGTTTCACACCATTCAAAACCACCACAAGGTAAAAATTGGCTCATAGCCCACCCATATAAGTTATTGGCATCCCAGTACGTTATGTAGCTGGCTGCCTCATTTTTCCTATAATCGGGTGTACCAGGTATGTTTGCTCGAGCGTATCTTTGACTAATCATACTGATACCGCCTCGTATACCATTTTCCACCATAAGCAGCATATCTATATCACTGAGCAACTCTAAAGGTGTTTCAGACATTTTCAAGCAAGCTTGCCATGCGAGTGAAGGTGCAGTGAACAGGTGAGCAGGATCAATTTCATAATACTGCTGACATAATTTTCTAAAGTTTTGAAATACGTCAGCAAGTAGTAGAACATCTGTCTTGACATACAAGTTGTGGTAATCACCAAGAGTTTTGATGTCAAATGTTTCCCATGCATTCTGGTCGTGTTGATACTCTTTTTCATCTATTGGCTCATTAGTCAAACTATTAAAAAATGCAGAAGGCGGTGGAAGCTGCTTTTCATTAAATTTTTCAAAAGAAGTGAAATAATCATAGGGGTAAACCCCTTTACGTATGAGTAAAGATAAATTATTATTTTGTGGGAAATTTTCTTCAAGTATAGCGAATTGCTCAGGTTGAAGGTTTTTAACAAGTTTTTCCAATGACGTGGGCAAAAATTGAAAAGAATCGATAAAAACCATCTGAATAGAAGATGTAGGCTTTCTGATTTTAAAAGTGATATAGTTTTCCATAGAAGTAGCAATTACATCGATTTCGTAATCTTTAAATTTTCCAAGCTTTGTCATAATATGATGACCATCATAGTTTTTCAAGTTATGGAATATAACAGGAATTGTTTTACACTGCTTATAATTCAAGTTACATTCCACATGTGCAGCTCCTCTGTACGCACCTGATAGGTGATCGTGGTAACGTGTGCGTTTCTCATCTAAAGTTTTCTTGCAAATATGACAAAACTCGGCTTCTCGAAATGCCTTTTCTTCCTCAGTAGAAAGCTTCATAGGTTTAATATTCATTAACTTTTGTCCTAAAATTTCCTTCTCTTGCATCATTCTGTTTAAAAAATGTTCAACGCAGTTTCTACCACGATATACCTGTGCTTTCTTCACACATGTTCCATCGGGTCCGATAATTACATAAGCATACCCACACGGTAAATGATAGGTTGTTTTCTCAGTATAGGATGCTTTAGAAGAGGGTGGGGCTGATGAAATAGGTATAAGTAGACTCTCAAAGTCTGCATAAATCGTATAGCCAACAGGATGTTGTAGGTGAATACCAGAAAACTTTAATATATTATCATTTTCATTAGGCATCTTTATAGCTTGCGCAACATGTCGAGAACAATATTCATTATGCTTATCTAATAGATCTTGTCTTGAAAATCGATGTAAACATCGATAACAATAGTAGGCAGCGGCTTTATGCTTGGTAAGATCACCTAAAAGTCTTGAAAAGCTTCTTATCAAACAATAGTGTTGCTTTTCACCATCACCAACTAATAACAAATTAATCACATCTTGGTCCTTCTTTTCAGATATATACAGGGTGTAAACTTCATCCTCTTCATATCCGAACACATTAACCCGTAAATTGTTGAGTTGTTCAATAACAGGTATCTTCTGAAGGGGTATAGGACATTCGACATTGCCTAATTTAATATCATGTTCATAAGGTCGATAATGTGAAACACGTTCAGGCTTTTTTGTAAAATCTAAGTTCAGTTTAAAAGCCAAAAGGCACCACACTAAGCATTTATTGTCTTCGTTTTTTATATTCAACACTGCTTTTTTATTATCCAGTTTTTTAGATAGAGGAATGTAAGAGCTCGCAGCAAGGGGATGATATTTAGCAATCTTAAGTTCTAAATGATGAATTTTCCTCAGTTTCCAACCAGAGCCTCTTTGCAGAAATTCTTCAAAGGATTTAATAATCTTCGAAAATCCTTCTTCAATATGTTGTGATATAGTAACTTCTGTAAGTTCGATCATACACGAACATCGAAAATAAGATTGAATTTCTTCAAATTCCTCATTATCAGTCAGACGTTCAAGTGCTATTTTCTCTATCATATACCATTTAATTGCACCTTTTTCACGAATTTCACTTATTAAACGTTCCTGTATTTCAGTTCGTAAATGTCTATGAAATACCTCTAAATCACTTTCCTCACGTTCATCAGGATGCAAAATCACTGTTTTAAACACATTAAGTGCATCAGAATGCTTTATGTTTTTCGACTTTACATTAGATAAACTTATTTTACGTTTTACACTCACAAGAGGTGCGCGAGAGTGCTGGGTGCGTACATGTTGTCTCAGTTCATAATTTCGCCCGAATACTTTATCACAATCATGGCAAGGGAATGTTGAATTCTGATGTAACTTTAAATGATACTTTAAATTATCCTTACGTGTAAAAACTTGATCACATGTATCACATTTTAATGTAGACTGACCATCGACATTATGGGTTTGTAAATGTCTTATCAAGTCTGATTTCCTTCCAAAACACTTTCCACAGGTTTTACAGATATGCGACTTCTCATTAAGATAAATCTTAACATGTTGATTTAAATTAGTGTATGTTGAAAAGACTTTATCACAGAGGGGACAAGCATGCTTCTTCTCCACATTCATAGGGGTCACAGTCTTTAGAGAAATATCTTCCTCAGGTAATAACTCAAAATCCAAAGGACTTTGAGATAAAGTATCCATTTCTGTAGAAACTTCAGAGAATCCATCATTCTGTAACGATCCGACACTATCATGTGTTTTTAAATGTCTCTGCAGACTTGATTTCCGCCCAAAAGACTTCTGACATTTTGCACAAGTATATAATTTCTCATCAGAATGAGTTTTCATATGTTGACTCAAATTAAAAGGAGTTGAGAATGTCTTATTACAGGTAAGACAGGTAAACATCTTCTTAACAGGTGCAGGATCTCCCACAGACATGGCTTCAACGATAGGTATGAAAACATTCATATTATAGAAACAATTAAAAACTTTAACTCTTAAAAGCAAACAACAATCTTCTCAAACGAATCACGCTGATAAAAAGCGGGAGCACTTTAAAACACGTCTAATCACTAGCGGTATGAATCATCAAATGATGAAAATCATAATTTTCCCCCCCTATTTATACCAAACCATACACCCCCACGACTCAAAGTCAAAGTTGTAGTATTGTTTGATACGGCTGTTATCAAAACCTAACATATTATGTCACGCTCTACATGCTTTCTTCTAATTTTTGAAATATAACATAATTATTGCATAATCTCCAATGTATAAAAAATTAAATTATTTAAATTAAAATTATTTAATCTCACATAAGCAGTAAAACTTAATGTATAGTTCTGGGTCTTTTAAGGTCACTCCTTATCAACACTAACTAAACGAACCCACACTTCAGTGACGTCACAAGTCTTATATAAACTCCCAATCAGGATAAGATTAACTGATAAGCATTCGTATTAATCAGGCATTGCTCTTCAAGACATCGCATGATACGGTTGTGTGTTCAAGAAGCTGCTGTGTAAGGTAGGAACAGTTTATTTATTATAATATGATTTTAAATTTCTTGGGTAGATGTTAGAATTTTAGTATTTTAAAATGTTCATACTAAACGATGTGATTATGATATAATTATACTCATGTTTGTGATAAATGCAAGTGTGATAACTTGTTTATCATACTAAATCTAAAATCATAATCTAAAAGGAATTAACGAGAATTTATATAATTTTAATATTAAACTATAAAAATTTCTAAAGTGATTCAATAAAATACAAGTGAATTATCGAGGAAAAGTGCAAAGTTTATCAATTTACATGGGTGTTAAATACGTTTTCAAGCCTTATCATAAGTAACAGTTTAATTAATGTGACCTATTTGATTTGTTATAGGTTTAACTAATCAAGATGATTACACAAGATTTAAGATATTTGTGAAAGGAACCACGTGATTTTTAATTTTGTCTGATCAGTTTCAATCATATCGAGAAAGATAATGTTAACTTTTCGTGATTATCTTGAAATAGACAGCTTTCACTAAAGTGTATTTTAGAATTCTAAACTCCAATTTTAATCTGTCAGGACACAAAGTCTATGTTGGAATTTTTCTGAGAACAACTCTGTGTTTGTATTTTTATACCATTTTGAACTATACGAGCTTTTGCTAAGTATGTGTTTCGATTTCAATGAAGAAATAAGTGATCAACCGACTTTTTTGAGGGTGTGTTAATACAATCATGTGACTTTTTAAATCAATAAATGTTAATACTTTAAGACGAGTGCCCCCTTATCATTAAATGTACTAATAATACCATACTTCGCTATCGTAGTGAAAGGTTATGTTTTTCGGTTAAGTTAGCTTACACTTAAGTAATTATGGAACAAACCATACACTCTCACGCCTTAAATGTTGGCGATGAAACCAGCTTAACGTGTCAAACTATAAAATAAACATATTCTTAATATTATTTTTATTCAAAATTAATGTAATCTATCATTCTTATACGAAATATCTTGTATTCTTAATACTATTTTCATTTTTAAAAAATCCATACTTCTATTCAAAAATAAAATAATCGATCATTCTTATACACAATATATTGAATAACATCACTTATTAAAAAGTTAAATGCGCACACGCTTTCGTAAAATATAAACACAATTTTTTATCCCAAGAAATATCTTTATTTTTCTTCATTTAGCAATCAGATAAAAAATAGAGCTAATTCACATTATTCCACAAAATATGGCATAACAAAAGAATCTTACAGAAATTCCAGAAAATTCTATACTTCTACATTGGAAAATCGTCAATATTCAAATCTTAATGCTATAAAACGCACAAAACAATCCTTATCGGAGAGTATTTCCGATAAAAATATCATATCAGGAAGACTCAAGTTAGAAACTTTACATGTGAGATCATTACCAACTGCCGACCGCAGAATGATGAAACTAAGAATTTTAATTTAAAAAGTTACTTCTAAAACATCTCATAGATGGCGCTGATGAAAAAAATTAATTCAAAACTTGTTTAAAACACTTTAAATTTTAATCAAACTTCGAACTAACACCAACTAGTAGAACATTCACTTACAAATATTTTAAGATATTGGTTACTTCTAAAAAAATCTCATAGATGGCGCTGCTAAATAATATTTTAAAACCTTTTTTAAAACACTTTAAAAGATTTAAATCTAACTTTAAATTAAATCCGAGTACTAAAACAATCACCTACAGTTATAAATAATTTAATATATTAGATAGTTCTAAAAAAATCTCATAGATGGCGCTGTTGAAAAATTTATTCAAAAAATTTTCTAAAACAGTTTATAAAATTTAAATCTAACTTCAAACTATTACCAAGTACTAAAACAATCATTTACAGTTATGAGTAATTTAATATATTTTTTACTTCTAAAACAGCTCACAGATGGCGCTACGGAGAAAAAAATTAATCGAAACTTATAGAAAATTAATTTAAAACTTGTTTAATACACTTGTACAAAAAAATTGAGTCAAAATACCAACTAACACGTAGTAGAGGGAAAAGGAGAGTTCTGCGGCATGAGGATCAATGATGTGGTGGAGGGAGTGAGCCCGACTGAACTCTCCTTTTCCCTCTACTACGTGTTAGTTGGTATTTTGACTCAATTTTTTTGTACAAGTGTATTAAACAAGTTTTAAATTAATTTTTTATAAGTTTCGATTAATTTTTTTCTCCGTAGCGCCATCTGTGAGCTGTTTTAGAAGTAAAAAATATATTAAATTACTCATAACTGTAAATGATTGTTTTAGTACTTGGTAATAGTTTGAAGTTAGATTTAAATTTTATAAACTGTTTTAGAAAATTTTTTGAATAAATTTTTCAACAGCGCCATCTATGAGATTTTTTTAGAACTATCTAATATATTAAATTATTTATAACTGTAGGTGATTGTTTTAGTACTCGGATTTAATTTAAAGTTAGATTTAAATCTTTTAAAGTGTTTTAAAAAAGGTTTTAAAATATTATTTAGCAGCGCCATCTATGAGATTTTTTTAGAAGTAACCAATATCTTAAAATATTTGTAAGTGAATGTTCTACTAGTTGGTGTTAGTTCGAAGTTTGATTAAAACTTTAAAGTGTTTTAAACAAGTTTTGAATTAATTTTTTTCATCAGCGCCATCTATGAGATGTTTTAGAAGTAACTTTTTAAATTAAAATTCTTAGTTTCATCATTCTGCGGTCGGCAGTTGGTAATGATCTCACATGTAAAGTTTCTAACTTGAGTCTTCCTGATATGATATTTTTATCGGAAATACTCTCCGATAAGGATTGTTTTGTGCGTTTTATAGCATTAAGATTTGAATATTGACGATTTTCCAATGTAGAAGTATAGAATTTTCTGGAATTTCTGTAAGATTCTTTTGTTATGCCATATTTTGTGGAATAATGTGAATTAGCTCTATTTTTTATCTGATTGCTAAATGAAGAAAAATAAAGATATTTCTTGGGATAAAAAATTGTGTTTATATTTTACGAAAGCGTGTGCGCATTTAACTTTTTAATAAGTGATGTTATTCAATATATTGTGTATAAGAATGATCGATTATTTTATTTTTGAATAGAAGTATGGATTTTTTAAAAATGAAAATAGTATTAAGAATACAAGATATTTCGTATAAGAATGATAGATTACATTAATTTTGAATAAAAATAATATTAAGAATATGTTTATTTTATAGTTTGACACGTTAAGCTGGTTTCATCGCCAACATTTAAGGCGTGAGAGTGTATGGTTTGTTCCATAATTACTTAAGTGTAAGCTAACTTAACCGAAAAACATAACCTTTCACTACGATAGCGAAGTATGGTATTATTAGTACATTTAATGATAAGGGGGCACTCGTCTTAAAGTATTAACATTTATTGATTTAAAAAGTCACATGATTGTATTAACACACCCTCAAAAAAGTCGGTTGATCACTTATTTCTTCATTGAAATCGAAACACATACTTAGCAAAAGCTCGTATAGTTCAAAATGGTATAAAAATACAAACACAGAGTTGTTCTCAGAAAAATTCCAACATAGACTTTGTGTCCTGACAGATTAAAATTGGAGTTTAGAATTCTAAAATACACTTTAGTGAAAGCTGTCTATTTCAAGATAATCACGAAAAGTTAACATTATCTTTCTCGATATGATTGAAACTGATCAGACAAAATTAAAAATCACGTGGTTCCTTTCACAAATATCTTAAATCTTGTGTAATCATCTTGATTAGTTAAACCTATAACAAATCAAATAGGTCACATTAATTAAACTGTTACTTATGATAAGGCTTGAAAACGTATTTAACACCCATGTAAATTGATAAACTTTGCACTTTTCCTCGATAATTCACTTGTATTTTATTGAATCACTTTAGAAATTTTTATAGTTTAATATTAAAATTATATAAATTCTCGTTAATTCCTTTTAGATTATGATTTTAGATTTAGTATGATAAACAAGTTATCACACTTGCATTTATCACAAACATGAGTATAATTATATCATAATCACATCGTTTAGTATGAACATTTTAAAATACTAAAATTCTAACATCTACCCAAGAAATTTAAAATCATATTATAATAAATAAACTGTTCCTACCTTACACAGCAGCTTCTTGAACACACAACCGTATCATGCGATGTCTTGAAGAGCAATGCCTGATTAATACGAATGCTTATCAGTTAATCTTATCCTGATTGGGAGTTTATATAAGACTTGTGACGTCACTGAAGTGTGGGTTCGTTTAGTTAGTGTTGATAAGGAGTGACCTTAAAAGACCCAGAACTATACATTAAGTTTTACTGCTTATGTGAGATTAAATAATTTTAATTTAAATAATTTAATTTTTTATACATTGGAGATTATGCAATAATTATGTTATATTTCAAAAATTAGAAGAAAGCATGTAGAGCGTGACATAATATGTTAGGTTTTGATAACAGCCGTATCAAACAATACTACAACTTTGACTTTGAGTCGTGGGGGTGTATGGTTTGGTATAAATAGGGGGGGAAAATTATGATTTTCATCATTTGATGATTCATACCGCTAGTGATTAGACGTGTTTTAAAGTGCTCCCGCTTTTTATCAGCGTGATTCATTTGAGAAGATTGTTGTTTGCTTTTAAGAGTTAAAGTTTTTAATTGTTTCTATAATATGAATGTTTTCATACCTATCGTTGAAGCCATGTCTGTGGGAGATCCTGCACCTGTTAAGAAGATGTTTACCTGTCTTACCTGTAATAAGACATTCTCAACTCCTTTTAATTTGAGTCAACATATGAAAACTCATTCTGATGAGAAATTATATACTTGTGCAAAATGTCAGAAGTCTTTTGGGCGGAAATCAAGTCTGCAGAGACATTTAAAAACACATGATAGTGTCGGATCGTTACAGAATGATGGATTCTCTGAAGTTTCTACAGAAATGGATACTTTATCTCAAAGTCCTTTGGATTTTGAGTTATTACCTGAGGAAGATATTTCTCTAAAGACTGTGACCCCTATGAATGTGGAGAAGAAGCATGCTTGTCCCCTCTGTGATAAAGTCTTTTCAACATACACTAATTTAAATCAACATGTTAAGATTTATCTTAATGAGAAGTCGCATATCTGTATAACCTGTGGAAAGTGTTTTGGAAGGAAATCAGACTTGATAAGACATTTACAAACCCATAATGTCGATGGTCAGTCTACATTAAAATGTGATACATGTGATCAAGTTTTTACACGTAAGGATAATTTAAAGTATCATTTAAAGTTACATCAGAATTCAACATTCCCTTGCCATGATTGTGTTATTCGGGCGAAATTATGAACTGAGACAACATGTACGCACCCAGCACTCTCGCGCACCTCTTGTGAGTGTAAAACGTAAAATAAGTTTATCTAATGTAAAGTCGAAAAACATAAAGCATTCTGATGCACTTAATGTGTTTAAAACAGTGATTTTGCATCCTGATGAACGTGAGGAAAGTGATTTAGAGGTATTTCATAGACATTTACGAACTGAAATACAGGAACGTTTAATAAGTGAAATTCGTGAAAAAGGTGCAATTAAATGGTATATGATAGAGAAAATAGCACTTGAACGTCTGACTGATAATGAGGAATTTGAAGAAATTCAATCTTATTTTCGATGTTCGTGTATGATCGAACTTACAGAAGTTACTATATCACAACATATTGAAGAAGGATTTTCGAAGATTATTAAATCCTTTGAAGAATTTCTGCAAAGAGGCTCTGGTTGGAAACTGAGGAAAATTCATCATTTAGAACTTAAGATTGCTAAATATCATCCCCTTGCTGCGAGCTCTTACATTCCTCTATCTAAAAAACTGGATAATAAAAAAGCAGTGTTGAATATAAAAAACGAAGACAATAAATGCTTAGTGTGGTGCCTTTTGGCTTTTAAACTGAACTTAGATTTTACAAAAAAGCCTGAACGTGTTTCACATTATCGACCTTATGAACATGATATTAAATTAGGCAATGTCGAATGTCCTATACCCCTTCAGAAGATACCTGTTATTGAACAACTCAACAATTTACGGGTTAATGTGTTCGGATATGAAGAGGATGAAGTTTACACCCTGTATATATCTGAAAAGAAGGACCAAGATGTGATTAATTTGTTATTAGTTGGTGATGGTGAAAAGCAACACTATTGTTTGATAAGAAGCTTTTCAAGACTTTTAGGTGATCTTACCAAGCATAAAGCCGCTGCCTACTATTGTTATCGATGTTTACATCGATTTTCAAGACAAGATCTATTAGATAAGCATAATGAATATTGTTCTCGACATGTTGCGCAAGCTATAAAGATGCCTAATGAAAATGATAATATATTAAAGTTTTCTGGTATTCACCTACAACATCCTGTTGGCTATACGATTTATGCAGACTTTGAGAGTCTACTTATACCTATTTCATCAGCCCCACCCTCTTCTAAAGCATCCTATACTGAGAAAACAACCTATCATTTACCGTGTGGGTATGCTTATGTAATTATCGGACCCGATGGAACATGTGTGAAGAAAGCACAGGTATATCGTGGTAGAAACTGCGTTGAACATTTTTTAAACAGAATGATGCAAGAGAAGGAAATTTTAGGACAAAAGTTAATGAATATTAAACCTATGAAGCTTTCTACTGAGGAAGAAAAGGCATTTCGAGAAGCCGAGTTTTGTCATATTTGCAAGAAAACTTTAGATGAGAAACGCACACGTGACCACGATCACCTATCAGGTGCGTACAGAGGAGCTGCACATGTGGAATGTAACTTGAATTATAAGCAGTGTAAAACAATTCCTGTTATATTCCATAACTTGAAAAACTATGATGGTCATCATATTATGACAAAGCTTGGAAAATTTAAAGATTACGAAATCGATGTAATTGCTACTTCTATGGAAAACTATATCACTTTTAAAATCAGAAAGCCTACATCTTCTATTCAGATGGTTTTTATCGATTCTTTTCAATTTTTGCCCACGTCATTGGAAAAACTTGTTAAAAACCTTCAACCTGAGCAATTCGCTATACTTGAAGAAAATTTCCCACAAAATAATAATTTATCTTTACTCATACGTAAAGGGGTTTACCCCTATGATTATTTCACTTCTTTTGAAAAATTTAATGAAAAGCAGCTTCCACCGCCTTCTGCATTTTTTAATAGTTTGACTAATGAGCCAATAGATGAAAAAGAGTATCAACACGACCAGAATGCATGGGAAACATTTGACATCAAAACTCTTGGTGATTACCACAACTTGTATGTCAAGACAGATGTTCTACTACTTGCTGACGTATTTCAAAACTTTAGAAAATTATGTCAGCAGTATTATGAAATTGATCCTGCTCACCTGTTCACTGCACCTTCACTCGCATGGCAAGCTTGCTTGAAAATGTCTGAAACACCTTTAGAGTTGCTCAGTGATATAGATATGCTGCTTATGGTGGAAAATGGTATACGAGGCGGTATCAGTATGATTAGTCAAAGATACGCTCGAGCAAACATACCTGGTACACCCGATTATAGGAAAAATGAGGCAGCCAGCTACATAACGTACTGGGATGCCAATAACTTATATGGGTGGGCTATGAGCCAATTTTTACCTTGTGGTGGTTTTGAATGGTGTGAAACAAGTCATATCACAGAAGAGTGGGTTCTATCGCTATCTGATAGCTCTGAAATTGGGTATCTTTTCGAGGTAGACCTGGAATACCCGAAACATTTACACCTTCTGCACAATGAATACCCTGTTGCTCCCGAGAGGATCACTGTAGAAGAATCTATGTTGTCTTCTCATGCAAGAAGCTTACTTAACAATAGAAAATTCGTGGGAACCCCTAAACTTATACCTAATTTAAATAATAAACGAAATTATATAACCCATTATCGTAATCTTAAATTTTATTTAGAACTTGGTTTAAAAATTACAGCTGTACATAAAGCCCTAAAATTTAAACAGACACCCTGGCTTCAGAAATATATTAATTTTAATACTGAGAAACGTAAAAATGCTAAGTCCTCCTTTGAAAAGGACTTTTTTAAATTATTGAATAATTCTGTTTTTGGGAAGACAATGGAGAATCTTCGAAAAAGGAGAAACATTGTGCTTTGTAATGGTGAAAAAAGAGCCAAAAAATTAGTAGCTTCGCCTACTTTTAAATCATTTAAAACCTTTGATGAAGACTTAACCGCTGTAGAACGACTGAAAACTAATATTTTAATGAATCGGCCTATCTATGTTGGGTTCGCTATTTTGGAACTCTCTAAATTAGTTATGTATGATTTTCATTATAACTTCATAAAGAAAACATATAAAGATCGGTCAACCCTATTATTCACTGATACAGATTCCTTAACTTACCATATTCAAACAAACAATATTTATAAGGATATGGAACAATACCGTAATTTGTTTGACTTCTCCGAGTATCCGAAATCGCATGATTTATACTCTGAGGATAATAAGAAAGTTCTCGGCAAGTTCAAGGATGAACTTAATGGTGAATTAGCCCTTGAGTTTGTCGGACTGAAATCCAAAATGTACTCGCTAAAATCCTTTAAAGACGAGAAAAAGCGTGCAAAGGGTGTGTCTACGCAGATTGTTCGACAGAAAATCAAGCATGAAGACTACTTAGAGTGTCTCCAACAACAAAAAACAAGCATGGAGAAACAGATAAGGATCGCTCAGGATTCTCATCATTTATATACATTAACCCAAAATAAAATTAGTCTAAGTCCTTTTGATGACAAGAGATACATTTTAGATAATGGAATATCCAGCTTAGCGTATGGACATTATGAGATTAACCAAGATTGTAATGAAGAAGAAAATTGCTGATTTGTAAATATCTTTCTGTATATAAACCTTTTCTGTAAATTATTTTGTTTTAATAAAAAGCGTTAATTGTATTTTTGTGTACTTATTTAAAACTTTTATACAAACCTTTCTGATAAAACATTATCTATGTGTACTTACACGCACGTACGCACATACATACACACACAGTCTAATGAGGTTTATACTGTTCAAAACGGTTTACCATGTTTTAATATCAGTTTACCTTGTTCAAAAGTATTAGAAAATGATTTTGAATCGATCTGAAACGTTAACCATGCGCAAAAAGCTTAGTAAATTTTTTTTTATAAGTTATGAGATATGTTAAATAATAATGTTAAAGTAATAATTTTAAAAGATTTATAACATGTTTGTTAACTTGTGACTGTCTTAAAACTTTTTTTTTTTCGCAGTTAGATCGAGAATGATTAAAAACATTTTTATTATTTTTTTTAAACTTTTTCTAAAGATTTTTGTTTTAACTTTTTAAATTTTTTTAAATTTTTTTATTTTATTTTACTTTTTTTTATTTTACTTTTTTTTTTTACTTTATTTTTTTTTTACTTTACTTTTTTTTCACTTTTTTTTTCTTTTTTCTTTCTTTTTTTTTTTACCTTTTTATAAGTTTTAAATTTTAAATAAAATTAAGTTTAAATTGCATGATTTATTAACATGCAAATACATATAAACATAGTTATAAACAGATGTATGGCCAGACAGACAGACACAAACGTATACACATATAGAGATATATATATATATAATAGCTTTGTAATATAATACCAGATATACTAACAGAAAAAAAACAAGTGTTATGAAGAGATAAGAAAATGGGAACGCTACAAAGATACTGTGAAGCAGGAGTCTGCTGCACATCTTATGTGCAGCTGCACATTGCGGATTGCGCCTGTGGCCGTTCAACCCCCACTATCCTACTACTAGCATCCGTAAAACCGATACTTACTGTTTCGAAAAGTGATTAATACACTGCAAAGACTGCTCGGAAACGTTTCCGAAATTTACGGCAAGCAAAAGAAACTTTTGCTTCAGACATGCTTCTTTAAATCTCAGAATTATATTGCTTTTTGAAGCTTCGCAAGGTATGGGAAGCTTTTCGAAATCGTATGTATCTCGGAAGAGGTTATACCGGGTGTCCGAAAAGTCTTTCCCTTATTATAAAATTTATTCATATCCACTACGTATAAGATAGACATGTGAAACTGGTGCCAAAATGTTGGAAAACTAACTAACCTTTTTTTGGTTGTTGTTGTTGCACATGCACGTTTCCATAACGCGGCTGTAGTGTAGCAGGGCCAGTGTCCAAAAAATGGGAAATGTTCACAAATCAGGAAAAAAGCTCAGTGTACCATCTTTTATTACGAAACCCTTTTGGCATCTGTAATTCACGTGAAGCCTTTTGCACTGATTTCTTAGGACTTCGTACAAAAACCTATTTCACTTCTTTTCATACCAGAGGGTACATTGAGCTTTTTCCTGATTTGTGAATATTTCCGGTTTCCTGTACACTGGCATTGCTACACTACAGCCACGTTACGGAAACCTGCAACAACAACAAAAGGTTAGTTTTACAGCATTTTGGCACTAATTTTACATGTCTATGCTATATATAGCAAATATGAATAACTTTTGGGGAGGGAAAGGATTTTTGAATACATTTTCGTAAACCGTATTCAACTTACTACTATTTTCGGAAACATTTTATTTTCTTTTTACATGTAATTCGTATTGTCCAAAATATGATATCACGCTGTTATTAATTATAGTTTTAAAAAAATTGTTTACTTATCATGATTTTTATTCCCGCAAAGTTTTATAACCGCTACTTTTGGAATAAATTAAAAAAAGAAAAGTCGTGTATTTTTCGAGTAAATCTTTGAGATAATTTGGATTAGTGAAATAGGATTCCCCCTTAATCCAACGCAATCAGCCAAATGAAATATTATTTTTAAATGTGAAGTTTGAATTTAGCTTCGTGAAAGCAAAAAACAGATTCGATTTTTTTTTTCCTCGGTTTTCTCTCTCTGCTTCTGCATCATGAACATGTGCACCCCATAATGATATATTACAGCCATACAAAAAGATATTTTCTTTGAGTTCTTTTTTCCATATAACTGCCAACACGAGATGAAATAATTTTTATATAGTAATTATTGTACCAAATTAAAAATTTTACTACGATTTAGTGCTTTTCGCTTTCTAAACAGCAAAAAAAAAAAAAAAAAAAAAAAAGACAAATGTTTCTTAACTACGAAAATATCATATAAACACGAGCGAAGATATACAATAACCTCTTCTGAGTTACCGACGATTCTGAAAAGAGTTCTTTATCTTTAGAAACATCGAAAACCAATATATTTTCGAGATTTAAAGAAACATTTTTGTAAACAAAGTTTCATGCGTCCATTGATATTCGGAAACGTTTCTTAGTACTTTTATCATAGCTTTTATTTAATCAGTTTTCTTAACCCGGAATATAGATTTCCCGGATGTTTTTAATTCTCAAATAAACATTTTCATGCTCGACAAACAATTTTTACAGACAAACAGGGTAAATTAACATAATTAACATTAACATTAAAATTAATATTATTTTGTTAATATTGGATGTATAAATTCAATTACGCAGCTGAAAATGTTTAACTGAAAACTGATATTCCGGATCGAGAAAACTGATTCATTTAATACACTATAAATACGACTAGGAAACGTTTTCGAAAATGAGTAGCAGTAAAAGAAACATTCTTTTCATAAACAAGTCTTTAAATCTTGAAAATATATTTATTTCTGAAGCTTCTTAAGATAAATAACGCCTTTCAGAATCATGAATGACTCGAAAGAGATTTTTGTATATTTTCGTTCGTAGTTATATTATATTTTCGTAAATAAAAAATAAAAAATAAATCTTTTTTTTTTTTTTTTTTTTTTTTTTTTTTTTACAGTGAACTTACTCATTTACAAGTCATTTGTACTCATTTGCGCAGAATCAAAACTTTGTCGTTAAATTAAGAATACTTGTACTCTAAACTTTTTTAAGATTTAACAAGTTGGAAATTGTACGTCAAACGTGACTAACGAGGTGCGTTCGTACTATAGCTAGTTTTATATATATTCAGATCTTGATGATTTTTAATTCTGTGAAATGAATTATATCGTCTGCAGATTAATTTCTGTCATAAAATAAGTACTATCTCGGTCGCTTGACGATTCAACATCGGAAGTTCCTATAACAAAAAAGCGCCAATTTTTTAAAAATAATTCAAATTTCTTGATAAATATTTTTATTAATATCTTCTAAAGTTTTGATTCGATTTTAATAAAATTTGAAATGTCTCGACAAAATTCTGCAAAGATTATATATATTAAATTTCAAATCATTTGGTTGAGTAGTTTTTGCGCTGTTATATGCGGACAGACGGACTTTCGGACAGACAGACGGACGGACCAGACGACGACTATAGGGGCTACGTATTTATATAAATACAAACACACATATTAAGACATAATATTTAATTCAACGTAAATTTTTAAGCATATTGTTGGAGAAAAGGAGCTAAAAATATTTTTTTTTCTATTTGACTTTTTATTTCCACATCATTGGTATATCATCATGAATATTACCACAGAGAATCACACGAAAATGAATATTAACACACAGTATCTAAAAACTTTAAATATAATTTGATCCAAAATCACAAGTTTAAATCAAATGAAATAATATTATCTTAGAGAGTCAAAATTTTTATTTTAATATTACCTTCTTTATATTACCATACTTAGGGATTTTTTTTTTTAAATGTCCAAAACTTTGGAAAATTAAAAAAAATAAAATATCTCTATTTCTAGTATTAATTCGACGCGACGTATCAAAACTCGTTTGATCTAAAGCGTCGTAACACTTTTAATTTTAAATACTTAAAAAAAAAAAAAACTCTGTCTGACTTTTGACATTTTTTTTTCCAAGCTTTTTCTTATACCATTTATTGATGATTCTGCTGACCAAATAGATATTTACAAAAGAATAAATATAAAAAGTATAATAATAGTTTTCGTGCAAATATTAGTTCACTCAGAATAAAAATTATGCAACTTAATGCGTTTTTTTAGATTTTATTTTTTTTTCTGAATTTTTAAAATTTGAAAAAAAAAATTCATTGTTTGCTTTTATCATGGTTGATAAAAATGATAATCAAAAATGTAATGCATAAAATGTGCATTTAAATAGAATGGTGTATAACCTACTTCGAAACTGCTATGTTAATTTCTGTCAGTATTATAAAAGTATCATATAACTTGATTTTTTTTATTTATTAAGATTACTAAAATATATTATTAAAATTGAACATCATTCGATCACACAATACCCTTGTATACTTTGATGCTCTGATTTTCTTTTTGTTGTTGTTGGTGGTGGTAAGGACTCATATAAGTGGTGGTCCCTTTATAAAGTTCACTAGGATCCAAAAATTTTATGGTTGTTCTTCCTCTTTTCCTTGTCTGCAATGTATAACTTTGTTCGTGTATTAAGTTTAAGAGATTATTAACACTAAACCATGTTTTTTGCAACACAGCAAAAGGTGTTAGCTTACATTTAAAATTTAAGCTCTTAAAAAAATTAACAATATGTAATTTTTTCTACTTCTAGATAGTATTATTTATAAACTTATATTAAGTATTGAAAATATTTTTCTACAATGTATAACTTTGTCCCTGGATATAGTTTAAGATATTGTTAACACTAAACCAAGCACTTTTTTTTCCTTCCAGATAGTATAATTTTGAAATTCATATTCGATATTGAAAATATCTTTCGAAAGTGAATAATTTTGTTTGTAGATTTATATTGAGAGATGGTTAACACTAAACTATGTTTTCTGCAACTGAGCAAAAGCTGTTAGCTTACATTTACAATTTAATTGTCTTATTAACATTTAATAATAAGCAATTTTTAAACACTTTCCAACCTAGTTGAAAAGTATTTATGAATTCGGTTTGTCTGTCTGTCTGTCCTTGATATTACTCGCGTAAATATATTCGTATTGCAATTGATATATGTTATTGAGGATTACTATGACATGTTCGGAATTGAAAATGAAGTATGTAGCATTTTGAGTTCTTTTACAGGGACACTCATAAGAATTCCGTTACATTACGGTCTATGAGGGAAAATGTTGCGGTGTATTTTAATGATGTTACACTATTTCAAACATATTAAAATTGATATATATCACTGAGGTGCACTACAAGATGCTTACTATAGAATATCGTTTGCATAGAATTCATCGCTAGTTTTTAAGAACACACGAAATAATTCGGTTACAGTACTGCCTTTCAGCAATAATTGGTGGTAGTGCATTTTTAATTGTGGTGTGTGTTTTTTTAATTTACCTAATTTTTTGCATATTGCTTGGTGTGTACACCCAGAAAAAGGAATTGATTAAAACTACAAAACATGTTTTGTTGAGTACATTTTGGTTGTTTTAGCATTTTTGCAGACGATACAAAATTTTTTTTTTTTTGGAATTGCAAAAAAAAAATTCTTTTGTTGATTCAAACAAAATTTCCATTGACCTATATTTAAACAAGAAGTTTTGTTGGGTCAACCAAATTTTTGTTGATTCAACAAAACTTTTTTCTGAGTGTATTCATTCTATAGATTCTATACAGGATTGCACAAAAGATCTCAAGTACTACGTTTCCGTTTATTGGCGGAATTTGCTTAAGGAGATTTTCAACTGTGGTATACGTTTCATAACTGAACTAACTTTTAACATGCTATGTAGTATATATGCAAATCTATAGATCATATACAGGGCCGCACAAAAAATTTCGGATACTTTTCTGACTATTGATGATAATTGCTGAAATTGGTTTTTCAGGTGTGTTATGCGTTTTCCATTTTGAATAGAATAATAGATTGTATGAAAATTATAGAAAACAATGAATTGCTTTTCTCAAATCCTCAGCCTTTTTAGCTTCCGGCCAGCACTCCTCTTCTCACTCACCCGAACATGAGCTCTTTAACTGTTTCAATTTCTATTGTTTTATCAGAGCTGGTAAATTCCGGCGTTTTTTCCATTCTAAATTCTGTACATATTTATCAGTTTATATTATTAGTTTGTTCTATCCATTAATCTCTGGAAAGTAATATTTGTCAACTTGCTTATAATTATTAGACCACTATATTCACAAACATTGTATATTCTTTCCCAATCATCTTTTACCTTTGCCAAATTTGTTAAGTTAAACTAATGTGCATGCTTAATACAGTTAAGTATGTAAAGTAAACACTTGGTTAGACATGTTTAGTTAAATAATTGTGCACTTTAAACATTGTAAAAACTGTCTAACCTTCAACACATTGCATGTATCTTAAAGTAAACAGTGGGTTTGTGTCTTCGCCCCGGGATTTCACTTATACTCTAAAGCGAAAGCTGGGTTCCCAGGGCGGTCATCCCTTGTCTAAATTGTACCACGTTTAGTTATACATAATTGTGCACTTTAAACATTGAAAAAACTGTCTAACCTACAACACATTGTATCTATGTTAAAGTAAACAGTGGGTTTGTGTCTTCGCCCCGGTACTGCACTTATATTCTATAACGAAAGCTGAGTTCCAGGAGCGGTCATCCCTTGTCATCCCTTGCCTAAATTGTTTACTTAGACACGTTTCTGGGTGGGGCTGATAGAGCTTTAGCCATTGTGTAGGCCTTCCCACCTAGTTGAACTTGTTTACATGACATCATATTTCACTTTATTAAACTGTGAGGTTTTGTTACACAATTCTGAATGTGTTGGAAAATGTTTCATAATCTATGCTTGAAACATGATTTTTTTATTCTTGTTTTTCTTCCAGGTAGTGTTATTTTGAAAATCATATTCAATATTGAAAAGATCTTTCATGAATGAATAAACTTTGTTTGTGGATTTAGTTTAAGGAAATTATTAAAATTCATCAACGTTTTCATCCCTACTCATAGCAAAAGGAGTTTACTCCCGTTTAGCGCAACTATATAAAGACCTTAAGATATTTAATTAAGGTTTTCGGACGATTCAAACGTAAAGAGCATTCCTTTCCTGCAAAGTTTCCTTCTTAATTTTAAAATCAGCTAATAATTTACAGTAAGAATGGAAGACAACGAATGTAGCAACTGTTCGCACTTCTATTAGTAGCTTTCTGCCATTTTTGACATGATTAAATTGGTTCGGTGTAACAGGCCCAACATGTAAAGTACTATAATTGCGTCTCACGTCAGTTGCTTGGATACCACTTTGTGAATAAGAGAGTAAAAATCGGGAGATGATTAAAAGACAAGAGGAATGTCTACTTTTCATTACCCGCATTGGTCTTTAACTGAGGCATTTGCGCCATTTCAAACTAGAATTTAATTGGTCGGACAGGTTAGACAGTTTCATAGCATGCTAATTTTTATGCAACATAATTGCTTATTGCTGACAATTGCCTTAAAACATCGCTCCAAATGTAATAAATTCACCCCTACCTATCACAAGAAGAAAACCTTTCTTGTATTGTTACAGAAAATTAATTACTGAAAATATGGAACAATTTCTTCTACGTCATAATGCATTTCTGCGACGTCATAATACTAGGGTATTTCAGGCTATTTTCATGTTTTATCATTCACTGAAATGAAAATGACACACTTGAATAGTTGATTTAAATGTTACATTATGGGTGCTAATATTTTCGCTATGCGATGTCTCAACAATCAAATCTCTCTTAATCAAATCGGTTTCAAATTTTGTCAACTTTCTCGGCCATTGTCTATATAATTTTTTCATGGAGTTTTGTACATATGTTTAAATTTTTTTTTTTTTTTTAAATATCATTTTTATAATTTTTAAATAATATGCATGTCGTTTTTTTTATTTTTTTTCCTGTTTTCATTTAACAGTTGCCTAACAACTGAATTTTATAGCATGTCTGAAAGAGAAGAACTAGGTTAATTTGACATTCTTAAAAATTAGATGTTCTAAATCATTGCCAAATCTTATATGCTTAGAAATATGCAAATACAGTAAAATCTCGTTACAACGAATTTGTACAGGCCACCAATTAAGAGGCTACTTCACTCAAGCGAAAACATCCGCTCGCTAATGTTAATCCTATGGGGGAAATATTTTACGATATCTCGTTCTCATTTCAATATTTTTAAATGTTTTTTTTTTGCATTGGATAGCTGAGATCAATCTCTATGCACGCTCCTTTCAAGTTTTTCGATTTTTGTTGCAGTTTTTTTTAATTGAAGATACTTTTCTTTCGAAACCGGTTCCGAAAGTGAAAGTATCTTAATAATAAAAAATTGCGATCAAAATCGAAAAAGTACAAAGAAGTGTGCATAGAGATTGATCTCAGCTATCCAATGCAAAAATATCATTTAAAAATATTGAAATGCGAACGAGTTATCGTAAATTATTTCCCCCATAGGATTAACATTAGTGAGCAGGTGTTTTCGCCTGAGTAAAGTAGCCTCTTAAGTTCGTTATTCTGAAAAATTCGTTATTGTAAAATTCCAATATGACAGATTTTTAAAAGAAAGTTTGTATATGCTTGGAATAAAATTATTAGTAGAAATTGATACGAAAGCAATTTCATCAGCATTGAAATTATTCTTACGACACATCATTTTTTTCTTCTTCAGAAATTTATTTCTATACAATCATGAAACACTATACATATCATGAAAAATGAAACAGCCAACCAGAATTCTATTCCAATATCTCGATTTTCATGGCATGTGGCTTTACAATATAATAAATGTCGTGAAATGGGCAATGTTTTTGTCTTACATCTCTAAACCAAGTATATACATTTTCATAAATAGCTTGATTATCTTCAGGTCGCATTTGAGTTCGTGTTCGGACACATATTAGATCTTTCAGAGTGCTTCAAAATTTTGTCACTTTCTTTTAAAATGGAAGCTAATGCACATGTAGCAGCATACATTCTTTCGCGACATCTACCTGCCTTCTTACAGCACTTACTGTTTGTATAATATGTATTATTTTTTTATTTCAATGAAAATTTTCTTTTTCTGTTCGCTACCATTAAGAAATGAAATATAACTCCGAATGTAAATTACTGCAGAATAGAAATTCACTAATGGGCAAAGCTATTTATCGCTAAATTCAAAGGTAAGGGACTACTGCAAAAATAAATTATTTTGACTTCTTACATTTTTGTAAACGTGTGTAAGGACAGATCTAAGAAACTAAGAAGAAAAGCGATTAGATATGTGAATGTAAAGAAAGAGTTTCTTAATTTTAAAGATGAGCAATTTCATCCCATCTCTGGAAAAACAGTTTTGAGATACGCTGAAAATTCGAAGATTGTGGGGTAGTGAAATAATAATTAAAAAAAAAAAAAAATCTTTCGGAATTCTAGTTTTTCGATAAAGATTGTTTTTCTTGCAAATTCAGCGTTCGTTAAACTGAAAGAAATATACTTTTTAAGACTTCAATAAATTCGTTAATTTGGAAAAATTGTTAATCTGAAATTCGTTAAAGTGAAAATATTTACAATGACAAAGTAATGGGATTTTTTTCTAATCCAAATAATATTCGTCGAACTGAAAATTTTCGTTAAAGTGACATTCGTTGTAACGATATTCTACTGTAATCTAATATTATTAATTGTGGATTTCAGGATATTAGATATTGTGTGAAGTGAGGTAAAAATTAAAATGTCTTGCAAAATTGAATCTGAAGTCATACATCACACGACTGTTTAGGACAGTTGAAAATTAAAAGAAATTTCGTCGCTCAGTACGTATTTCCCTTATGTATTTCTTCTTGTATGTTTTGATGTGCAGTCAATTTTTTTGATGCGTTCTTAATTATATAAATATGTAGCACCTATAGTCGTCGCCTGGTCCGTCTGTCTGTCCGCATATAACAGCGGAAAAACTACCCAACCCAATGGTTTGAAATTTAATATGTATTATCGTTGTAGAATTTTGTCGAGTCATTTCAATTTTTATGAAAATTGAATCAAAACTTTAAAATATATTAATAAAAGTTTTCTTTATTCTATTAAATCCTATCGTACGTAATCTATATAATAAAAGCGCAAGTCATGTGACTGAGAAAATGAAATACGGGCAAACCACTTCTTTTTTTCATATGCCAGGCGGCGATTTTTATTCAAAATTATTTTTCGAATAAAATTGCTTAAAAGTTATATTTTTAGAAAGATAGTTGAAAAAAATTGTTTGTTTGAGAGATGAGTTACATTAAAAAATGTATAGATTCTGAGATAACTTCAGTGGAAATTACGTTAACAGCCAAATATCTCAATCCATTAGATTAAAAAACACAGGAGATTCTTTCATTATGAGTCATAAAAATATTAAACCATGCACGTAACCATTCGCAAAGCAAGATCTCCATGGTGAATTTTACAGCGCTGTCTGGTGCAGGAAAAAAAATCTAATTTGTAAACGTGTCTTACGTAATAAGAAAAAGAAAAGGCATATTCATTTCGCTCATAGCAGACGATATAATAATAAGGATGACATTTTGACATTATGAAACTAGTTATAAAACTTACGCACCCTCCTGTGTCAAATTTAACATACAATTTCCAACTTGTTTTCATTTTATGCTTAACTCAGGGCTATTTAATGAAGTAACACTCTGCAACAATGAAATATCTTCTGAAATGAAAGTGTGCAATTCTGCATGAAATTAACTCCCTGGACATGAATATCGCTCTGAAAACCTTCATTGGCTCTTTTTTCAGGAATGCAGATGTGCAACTTTACGATTTTTAGATTTTTTTTTACTAATATAGTTGCTATAGTAATAACAATTGTAAGTTATTGTAGTTATAAAATTTTTAACAGAAATTAATTTTTAGAAACTTCAACTATGAGAATCCACAATTACTTTTTGAGTTATGCTTAAAACAATCACCTGCATTGCCGTTTGTTTTGCAACGATTAACAATAAATTAGGAGTTCAAAATTTTATATATCTTTATAATTCCTCAACATCTTGACTGACTTTACGTATGCTATTCAAAGATAAAATTTACCGACAAATGCAAAATATGATATAAAACAAATTCGAACATCCGAATAAAATGTACTTCGTTAATTGCTAAAAGGTGTTAAATGAAACAGTAATTAAACAGTAAACAAGTTTTATATACAAACTGTCTACATGTCTCGGCTTCACCGAAGTTCTTTTCATCACAAATGGGAATATGCTGCAGATGCACAATCTATAATGCAATGATTTAAAAAGCCACATGGAATTACATGCCGTTTTAACCCTCTAAGCGTGTAGAACGTAATATTCCGTTCACTAAGCTTCAGGTTTCACTGCAATATATGCAATGTTTAAGATAATATAATTCCAAAGATTTAATGATTTTTCAAAACATTGAAGAATGATTAATACTCTCAAGGGTTACATTCATATTTGTAATTAAGTTTTATTTATAATGCTGAAAGAATCATATTTTTTTAGCACTTAAAACAAAATACAGAGAAAACAACATTACAATTTTACCCTTTTTGAAAACACTCAGAGGGTTAAGTTACTGCATTACAGATCGTGTATCTGTAGAACATTCTCATTTGTCTTCAAAATGGCTTCGGTGAAGCAGAAACATGTAAACAGTTTGTATATAAAACTTTTTTACTATTTATTTACTTTTTTATATAACATCTTTTAACAGAGAAGTATGCAAATGTGATGTAAAAAACAAAACAATATGTGCACGTATTGAAGATTTCAAAGATTTTTACAATTTCAATATGAAGACACCCCCTCCTTTTTTTTTCTTTAACATAAATTGGAAGAAGCAATTATAATTGAAGATTTTCCAATGCAATGGCTAATTTTGTTTTTCTCTGTGACAATTTAGCAATTAAATTGCATAGGATGTTATCTATTTTGTTTGTTTGTTTTTGGCCGACTGTGCACATTTTCAAAACTAAATTTAATAGAAATGTAAAAGAAAATTATTCCCTATTTAATTTCAGTTGTATCATGATTACAGTTTTTATTAATAAATTAATTCACATTTATTGTTGTTCAGTGTAGTTATTTACAAAAAACTCAAATGTAACGCACACAATATAGTGATAGAGGAATTAAGGCGTATTGTAATCATATATACACAAAATCCGAAGCCGATTTTGTTTTTTTTATGGTCAAATTCATGTTCAGCACGTCGAATTCATTAAGAATTAAGTATTTTTATATCGGAAGCATCACTTCATAGATTTTTTGTACAATGTAATTATTTAATATGTAAGGAAAAAATTACGAACCCGTTTATATGCAATTTTTTTTGTTTTGTTTTTTCATTTTAATTATCTTAGTTTAAAAGTCGTACATAATCAACATTCATAAAATTTTCTCAGTTTAACTAATTTTTATAATAATCACTTATTTTGGTTTTTATTCCGTTTTCCGAGAAAATTAAAAAAAAAAAAAAAACAGAAAAGAAAAAACGTTGTTTAAACAAGCATGAGCACGAGGTTCATAACAAAATTTAATGTAACTTTTACAAAAACAACTGTAACCGTTTTCGGATGAAATAACTTACTTAACTGCCAAAAAAATCAGTTTTTCAGTCAGTAAAAATACACAAATATTCATTAGCGTTTTGTCTCAAAAACAATAGAAATCCTTGGAAAAATTTCCGGCTAAACCTAATTTTTTAAATCCGTTTTTTAAATTTAATTACAAACGATAATTATAATTATGCATAAATATCATTTTAAAGGTTTTTTCTCATTTAAAAAAAAAAATACGAGCCTCAGAATTATGTTTTTATACGGTTATTTTGTATATTTTTATCTTTCGTTTTATTCTAAATCGTCTGCTTTTCTCTTCATTTTTTAATGAGAAAAAATGAATGTTTTTGATCACTTTTAATGCTTCGTTGCCACTAGATTGTTATAATACTTAAAAAATGTTTATTTATTGAAGATTAAAGCAATTAAAGTTCAGTTTTTGTCTCTAAAAAATGAGTCGTGAATTTTTACAGCACATATCCACTTTCATTTTGATGGAAATTATTTAATTTGTTTAAGATGTAAAGAGTTTAGTGTTTTCATTAAACATTGAATGTTAATGTGAATTTAAGAATACAAATAACTATTTAAAAATGCTTTCTGATAACTTGATGCCGATTTAGAGAGCATTATATTCTATTAATTCATAAAAATAAGATTTTTTAATTGTTATGTCAATTAGTAGAAAAAAATTAAATAGAAAAAGAATCGTTATGCAAAAATTTGTAATTGTTGAATTTTTTTCTTTTATCTGGAATAAAATAAATAAAAACTTCTCAATAATTGTTTTATTGTCTTTTAAAAAAAATTAAAAAAAATAAATAAATAAACATTAAAATAAACATTACCATAAGTTCAATTTTACTAAATGCTGTAACAGTATTAAAAAAAAAAAAAAAAAAAAAAAACGTTTACAAAAAATTTTCTGCAACTTCACAGTTACGCATGAGCCTGGAAACTTTTCCCTTATAATTTAGAAACCTTTGTAGGAGATTAACAAATCAGAAAGCGTACACAGCAATAAGTTCCCAAAATTAACAATGTATTTTCTGAAATTGGCAGGGTACAAAGGCGCCCTTTTATTTCAGAAACGGACGCTTGCCAATACCTTGTTGCTATATTTAGGAATGTATAATGACGGTGGCAACGCCCTGCACTAACGCTTTTGCTGTTACCGCCTAGTTTCACAATGTAAAAAAAAAATCATCCTTATTATTTCAGTGAAATGAATTCTATCGTCTGCTATGAGCGAAATGAACATGCCTGCCTTTTTTTTTTCTTATTACGTACGCCACGTTTACAAATGCGATTTTTTTTTCTACACCAGACAGCACAGTAAAATTCACCATGGAGATCTTGCTTTGCGAATGATTACGTCCATGGTTTAATATTTTTATGACTCATAATAAATGAATCTCTTGTGTTTATTTACTCTAATGGATTGAAATATTCGGCTGTTAAAGTAATTTCCACTAAAGTTATCTCCGAATCTATACATTTTTTTAATGTAACTTATCTCTTAAACAAGCAATCTTTCTAAAAATGTAACTTTTATGCAATTTTATTCGAAAAAATAATTTTTAATAATAATGGCGCCTGGCATATGAAAAAAGAAGTGGTTTCCCGTATTTGTTTTCCTCAGACACATGACTTGCGCTTTTATTATATAGATTATGTACAATAGGATTTAATAGAATAAAGAAAACTTTTATTAATATATTTTTAAGTTTTGATTCGATTTTCATAAAATTTGAAATGACTGGACAAAATTCTACAACGATAATATATATTAAATTTCAAACCATTCGGTTGGGTATTTTTTGCGCTGTTATATGCCGGACGGACGGACGGACAGACAGACAAACAGACAGACGGATGGACCAGACCACGACTATAGGTGCTACGTATTTATATAATTACGAACGCACCTAAAAAAATGTACTTTCGAATGACATTTGTACAAAAACCTGTAGTTCAATTTACTGAACTTTGCTGACTTTTTAAATAATTTTCAAGCATGATTTTTTTAATCTATCTCAACAATGAACTTTTTTCTTTTTATTTATTTATTTATTTATTTATTTATTTATTTATTTTACAATAATGTAAAGTAGCTACTGGTAAAATTGCCATAATCGGCAATTGATTGCTTATAAGTCAGTTAGTAATAATAATAATAACAATAATAATAATAACAATATGCCGCAATTTGGCGCTAAACTAAAATCTGTCAGTGGAAATACATGCTATTTTCAATTTATGTTGAACATAAAATAAATATCAAGTTATTTTGAATTGATTAAAAAATACGTTACATCAGAATATGCTCAGAATTGTATTTAAATTTTTATTGTATAAGGTAAGTTCAACAAATCAAAACTGAAAATAAAATCATTAAAAAAAATCAAGCATTATGTACAGTGAAAAATACATCATTACTTTGAAAACATCCTCTATCAGATGATATATAACAACCTCTATCGGGTCGGGTAACCTAATTATACCCGAACCCGTCCCGATCCGCGGATTAGGTCGGGTCGGTTGACGCTATTTTTTTTCGTTGAGGGTCGGGGTCGGGTTGAATTGACTTTAAATGTTTCGGGTTCGGGCAGAATTGATTTTAAATGCTTTGGGTTCGGGTCGGTTTCGAGTTGACTTGATGTTTTCAAAGAAAGTCCTAAATATATTGTAATTAAATCTGTTTTAATCGTGTTTTCTCTGCCTTTGATGAGAGCAAATATTCTTAAGATCGGTTTACAGATATGCTTTTCAACATAGAGAAGAAAGCTTTGGTAACCCTAAAGGGGAGCCAATATAGTTATTTTCTTTTCTTTTATTATTTTCTTTGGCGATTAGAAATTACGAAATTTGGCGTCTAATTTTATCTCCAAAGACTAGCATATGTTTGCGAAAGGAAAATAAACAAATTACAGTATCGTTAAATTAAAGTGAGAAGCTTCTTTTACTATTTTAACCCTTTCCGGCGCAGTGGTCCCACTCCGGGCACACATACTTTTAATTCCAAACTTGCATTCGACACCAAGAATATTTAATAAAAATTTAGTTTCTACAATGAAAGCTTACAGTAAGGAGTTCATATTTTCTAAAAAAGTCGTTTGTAAATTCCGGTGTCAGTCAGTAATTTCTCATTTTACGAACAGACTTTGTCTGTGCCGGAAAGGGTTAAAACAGATTTTATGTTGCTTTATTTTACTTCGTATATATTTTTGTACTACTTTACTCCATAATTTAATTTGATATATTTTTATTTTATATTGTTAATAAAGGGTGCTCTGAAATTTCTTTCACTTGAGTATGCCGTTTATACCTAAATTATGAAATGTAAATGAGTTTTTAATAGTGTGTAGTTCCTTTTTATTCCTGAATTCTACAAAAAGGGGCTTTTTTTTTTACTTTATATGTTAAAGATTCCATCTATTATAGCTAGTGCAGTCATCAACATATATGTTTGCTATTATAACTTTGTAAACAATACTGTGAAAAATGATTAAATAATTGAATCTAGCAGTTGTTTAATTGACTAAAAATTTATAATTAAAGCTCAACACTTGCTAGAAAACATAATTGCATTTATCTGCATAGCTCTCGTATTTAAATTATGCTTACTTTGACAGGGTACATATACATTAGTAAATAACGAAAATTTGTTTTATTACATATTTTTTGTAAATTTCCTGTACTTCATAAGCTGGGTATTGACTATTTTTTAATTTTTTCACAACCGGCAACAATTTTGAAATTGACAAGCAAGCGATAACTTGCGAAATCTGTAAACCTTTAGATGAATAAGGCCGGTCATGTTGGTGCCGCTTTTCAAAGGAAGAAATAGCGGAAAACGCACTTCACCCCTATATCTTTTCTATACTTTGCAATGACTCTGAGTTGTACTATACGCCACAATTTGTTATGTTGTAGTTCTTCTGTTTTTGCAAACAATGTGTGTCAGTCGCCTGGCATCTCTATTATCAATACCCGTTACAAACAATTTCCACTTTTTGCTAGAAGTGTTTGAACTTAGATGCAATTCTTTGAAGACTCGAGACATTCTTGTACGAGAAAATCCAAGAAAGTGAGCAATTTCTGGTAAACTGGAATAGGCCATTCTGACGCCTACAATCATGTCTCTGTCAAAGTCACTCAAATCTCTTATGTTCCCCCTGAATAGGCAAAATGCAAAGTTCACTGATGCATCTGACCAATGGCAAACTTTTTTATGAGAAATTCAAGTTCATTGCTTCAGCGCACATGCTGCACGAAGTTTCACTGAGGAGTGGTCATAATATTTTGGCCATTCAGTGTATACCGCCACTTTCTTATTTATAAAGGTATTCTAGAAGGGCAGCATGTTTGACATGCAGTAGGCAATTATATACTGGGTGAACCAAACGTTCGTTGAAACTTTACAAATTCATAGAAAAGGAAGAAATTATGATAAAGAAGTGCGGTTTGCAAGAAAAGGCTTAAAAGGCAGTCGGATTTTTTTTTAGCAGCAAAAACATTTTAGTTAAAAAAGTCACCTGTAGATGGCGCTAACATGCGAGAGATTCAGCAGAATTGTGCAAATTAACCCTGCAATAAAAGACCGGGATACACGAGGATTCGCTTTCAGAATGTTATCATTACCCGATCGAGCGTTGTTGGTGAAGTTGTTCTTTTTGAACGGAAAGTCAGCAACTGTTGCGTTGCGAAAATTTCGCACGGCGAAAGAACTGAAGACGAAGAATGTGGTCTGGAGGTCATGTTGAACAATTGTTATTGCAAGAATAAATGGATGGAGCGTACGTTGTCCTGTTCATTGTGTTTCGGGTCTTCAGCTCCCTCTACCAGTGACATTTTTAACTAAAAGTTTTTTAGATGCTAAAAAAATTCCGACTACCTATGAGCCCTTTCTCGCAAACCGCACTTCTTTATCACAATTTCTTCCTTTTTTATGAATATTTAAAGTTTTAACGAACTTTTGGTTCACCCGGTATTAAAATAACTGACTTGTGCCTGTAAAACAATATATACATATATACCCGATACAAAACTACTCTTATTATCTTAAAACCTTCTCTAGTGTACTAGAATTGTGTCTTAAAAGTGAATTCAAATCCATTCAGTGGTTGTTGAAAAGAATTGCGGACGCACAGTCATAAACACACACATATCGGCCGATAACAGAAGCCTTTCTTTTGAAGTCGCTTAAAAATTATTTATTTCTATCAGCTCTTTCATCCAAGTACTTTGAGAAAAAACAGCTGTTTGGTTGGTTTCACTGCTCTACGTTGAAAATGAACTCTCACCTCACACAACTTTCTATTTATAACTTGATTCGACGATGTTTTCTTAACTAAGTGTTTTCAAGATCAATTTTGCCTCATTTACCTTTATTGTCACGTATCACGAACTGATGCCAATCGGAAATTCGCTAAACAAAGCCTAAATATTTACTATTTTAGAAAAGAATGAATTGACGCTATCTAACGATAACATTAAACAATGTAATGGCAATAAAAATCTAAAACCGGAAATAAATAGCCACATTTTTAAATTCACCTTTTTGATATTTATACGTTTGCTTTGTAACAACAGTGTTGCCTGTTGGACAGAATTGTATTTTTTCAGATTGCCTGATTATAACCACTTTATTGAAATAATAAAATTCGCCTTATTTAATCTGTCATTAAATAAGTCAAATATTACTTTTTTCCAAAAAAAAATGTTGTAACAAACAAGCCATTTAAAATTTAAAAAAAAAAAAAGAAGAAGAAGAAGAAGAAGAAGATAAAGAAGAAGAGAAGATACACCCCATACATTTTATTTGGCAAATTATCACAGAGAGAAAAAAAATTTCGGAAGAGAATTGTGTCTGCTTTCAATTTATGTTGAAAAGGTAAGCTTAGGGGAGTCGTCTTCATCCTGAAATTGTAACAAACTTGGAAATTTTCATAAGGAACACCCAATGCTGACAGCATATTTGGATTGGTCGGTAAATTTTACTTTTGGATACCAAATGGAAAAACATTCGTTCAATTGGTTTAGGAATTATGTGCAGATTTAAAGTATGGAACTCCTAATGTTAAATTCCTTTTTAATAGTTGCAAAACAAACTGCAATGGGGGGTAGTTTTTTTTTTTTTTAATATAACTCAAAAACTACTTGGCGGAATGAGCTGTAATTTTTTATTCACATATTGAAAGCTTCTAGAAAGCGATTTCTATTGAAAAATGTTATAGGTCACAATTCATATTTTTTCGGATATTAATTGTACATTTTTAAATGTTTGAAGTTTTTTAGGAAAAAAGATACATATAGGACAGTCTGCGTTACGGAATGGAAATGAATTCTACATTCTGATAACAGATTAAATGTGTATATAAAAACTTTCGTTTTTCTCTAAACCTGTTAAATAAGAAATGAGTGCTATTTTTTAAGACATTTGGCACCATACCCAGTGGAAGAGTGTCATTTTGGATCGATTTCGGGTTAGCAGGTGGCAAACAGCAGGATGGTGACACGCAGGAGTGGCAAACCTGTGTCACGCGTACCAAACGTGGCACGCGACAGAATATATTCAGCACGGCCAAGAAAAATTCTCATACAGTTATGAAATATAATTGTTACCGAAAAACGGTCTTCGGTAATAATCTCATTAAACGGCAAGTTTTCGTCAATATTTAGTTAGTTCAAAGGAGTTTTGGAAGCGCTAAAATTTATTATATATCCTACCTGATGGGAGACCTTGATTTTATAAATATCTATAATAATTTTATAATAAACATATGATGTGACTTACTGATTTCTAGTCTATTTCACTATACACTGTAAAAAATCTTGGTCAAAAATTACGGTACATATACTGGCTTTGTGACCAGTATATATACCGTAATTTAACTGGACGGTATATGTACCGAAAAATATGTAAAGTATATGCACCGGCTGCACTCCCCCGTCTCCTCAGGCCTGCACACATTACGTAACAAGAGCAAGAGCATCAGTTCAGGGCTTGCCGTACACCGAGGCGGGGCTACCAGCTTTTATCTTACTGAAAAATAATTATTTTAAGGTATAAATAGCGATTTTTTACTAAAAAACAATCATTTTACGGTATAAATACCGTTTATAATCGAAATGGCACATACACGGTTTTTTTACGCTTAATATACATTAAAAGTACGGTACTCATACCGTAAAGAGTGAAAACGGTACAAGTACCGTTAATTTACGGTACATCTACTGAAATTTTACGGAAATGTTTTACAGTGTAGGCTGAACAATTTATTAAATTAAGAGACTGAGACAAAAAAAAGGAACAATTATCAGACGTTACAAGCCAAAATGCGAATGATAAAATTACAACAACTTAAAATTCATTTCCATATAGTCATAGCGTTAAATATGTTTCCCATTTCGCCTGTTAGTATGGCCTACCTATGGCTGATAATCATCATTTACAGAAATAAATAATTTTAAAAATTGAAATAAAAATGGTTGTCAGATGATTCTGGTTCAGTAATGCATTCTATTAATAAATCAATATGAACCTGATAAAAATTATTTAGCGTCAAAGTTGCAATAAGAGAATTCATTTTATTTCTTTATTATTTCATGAAATACAACTGAAATACAATTTTTACTACAATTGTTACAGTAATATCTAAAAGTATGGTTAACACACATGTAATACCTACATGTATGGTAATCATACTTTTATAATCCCAATAAAAATTTTCAAGCCATTTTGATCCACTATTTTTTTTTCTTTTATTACAAAAAGTAAGAAGCTATCTATTTCAGCCGTTTGGAGATAATCACTTCAGGAAAAATTCGATATATTTCTAAAACAGAGCTTTTTGTTAATAATAACTATTAAATCTCAGTAAAATCGACAATATATATGAACCAGTAATTATAATAAAATACAAAAATGTATATCCAATAATGTAAAATTCACAAATTGGAAAAAAAAAATGGAAGAATGAATAAAAGTATGTGGAGAAAAAATCCCACAAGCCGAATGTGGAAATATTACAAGAAGCAAATGGAAACTTATTTTGTGAAATATGTTATCAAGGGCAATATTCCGCAATATAAGTAAATCGTAATTGATTTATGTTTGAGCAAAATAAGCTGTTAAGCATAATTACTTTACTCAAATTGCCAGATCAACAACGATAGTACAGGTTCGTTTCCGCTATACTTCCTCGTGGTTGACAAAAATATTGTCAGATATCAAATATCTGGTGCATTATCATACCTTCGCATACCAAACAAACAGAAAATAAACAAACGATCGTTATGGTTTCGTGGTTTATTTATCGTTTCGTCTTTTATTTAAAATTATATATTTGAAAGAAACATTCGAAGTATTTAGCTGTAATTAGTTTTGAAAACTACCATGAATAAATACACCAGATGAACAATACCCTTACAAATATAATAGCTTACTTTGCCGAAAATAGTTTTTTAAACAAATAATTGAAAACTCTTTCTTTTAATGTAAGTAGCAATCGCTTTAAATCAGCGGTCATTGCCCTATACGTACCATCTTAACTTATAAAAAAGAAGGAAAAGGTTTTTTTTCTCATTAAAATGATATTTTCAACTTATGCAAACGAGACCCCAAAGATATGATTCTTTAAATAATAGTTATTTCTATGTCAGTTTAAATTATTCATAAAATAAACGTTCATATTTGAGACTTATTAATTTCTTTTCAGAGAACTTTTAAATATATTATTTATTTTAAACAACGTTCCAAAAAAGAAAAAACTTATTTCTTTGAATATATAGCTTATCTCAATATAATTTTATAGTGATTAACCATAAGATATTAAACTTTAAATAACTTAATGACCCCGCAACTTGAGCTAACGAATACGGAAACAGTTTAAGGTGTCTTTTTTTTTCTTCTTCTTCTTTTGTCGTTAAAATAATAGGTAATTTATTTCAAAAACATTTTTCTCGTCTTGATTTAAGGGTTTATTTTTAAGAGAAACAAAAAGAAAGTAGAAAAGAATGCGTACATTTGGCATCAGGAATGATATTCTGAAAATAATGAAGATTTTTTTTCCGTTGTTGTTGTTTTCAAGAAGAATGTAATATGAATAAAAATATCTGTTTGAATTCTTTTCCATTGCAAACTCTGTGCCAATTTATTCTTATTTTCAAGCATCTAACAGAAGAATGTAAAATAGAGAAAAAAAATAACTTCTAGGTAAATGAACCTTTATTGCACATTATCGTAAGATCTTTCAAAGATGATTGGAAAATATTTCATTAAAAAATAAAAATTAAAAATGTTAAATAACTAATCATACTCGTAATAACAGCGATTATTCCAAAAATTCGGAACAAAAGTAACAAGAATGAAACATCACGCACCAGGATATATATTACGAAACACTTGCCAACACTATCGGAATATTGCTTAAAAATTAATTTTGGGGTCATTCCATGTCAAGTGACCTAAATTTGGATACGGTTCCAGCTCGACCCCCTTCAATTTTGGTGCAATCGCAAAGGAACATACATATCCCATCAAAAAACTTTCTGTAAAAAAAAAAAGCGCCAAGTTCTCCTTAATGTTTCGGCCGTAAAAAGTACTGATTTCGGATGTTTGACTTTTAACTTGGGCGAACATCATGATGTTCGCCCAAGTTAAAAGTCAAACATCCGAAATCTTTCATTCAAAATGGCTTCCTGCGACTTGGCCGTTAATGCATTCTAGGTTAAAAACATTAGAAGAATGTAATACTGAGAAAAATAAATTAGAATAGATAATATACCCTGATTGATGTTAAACATGCCATATCTGTCATTTGAAATAAATAATTACGTCGATAAATCATTTCAAAATTAATGATTGGAAATTATGTATTTAAAAGTAATATCGGAATGCAAATAGGCAAATTCGTATGATGATATTGTAATTAAAAGCTTTGTGATACATACCATTGAGTTTCAAGAAACATTAGTTTTGATTAACCATCATTTAGTTTTACCATGGTTTAATGACCATTTTGTACGGTCTATTGTCATTAACACGAATTCCAATGAATATTTTTTACATCAAATTTCACATTGTGTTACATAATATGAGACGTTGAGAACCAGAGTGGACCATTCTCGACAGCTGTGATTTCGAAATTATGTTTTTAAAAATGTGTATTATATTTTAGTACTTTGTACAACAAAATGCGTAAGATATTCAAAAAAATGTAGTAGACATGTAGATCATTATACATTCTTTAGAATTTGAAAAACCTTCTAAAATGCATTAACGGCCAAGTCGCAGGAAGCCATTTTGAATGAAAGATTTCGGATGTTTGACTTTTAACTTGGGCGAACATCAGATATCAGTACTTTTTACGGCCGAAACATTAAGGAGAACTTGGCGCTTTTTAGGTGCGTTCGTAATTATATAAATACGTAGCACCTATAGTCGTCGTTTGGTCCGTCCGTCTGTCCGTCCGTCTGTCTGTCTGTCCGTCTGTCTGTCTGTCCGCATATAACAACGCAAAAACTACCCAACCAAATGGTTTGCAATTTAAAATATATTATATTTGCAGAATTTTGTCGAGACATTTCAAATTTTATTAAAATCGAATCAAAACTTTAGGAGATATTAATAAAATTATTTATTAAGAAATTTGAATTTTTTTTTTAAATCGGTGCTTTTTTGTTATAGGAGCTTCCGAAGTTTAATCGTCAAGTGACCGAGATACTTATTTTATGACAGAAATTAATCTGCAGACGATATAATTCATTTCACAGAATTAAAAATCATCAAGATCTGAATATTTATATAACTAGCTGATACATATATATCTGAATATTTATATAACTAGTTAAGATATTTGTATGAACAGTGTCATAAAATATATACTTAACTAGCTGTTTAACCCGTTCTACGCACGGGATATCATGAATTTAATTCTAAAACGTGCGTACGAACGCACCTCGTTTGTAACGTTTGACGTACAATTTCCAACTTGTTTTTTTTACAGAAAGTTTTTTGATGGGATATCACTGCTTTTTGTAGGTTTTATCAAATGTATAAAGGATATAAATATAATAAATGTATAAATGTCAAAGAATTTTAAAATTATTTTATTATGCTTTTACAAATCTATATTTTTATTTGTTTACATCAAAATACTAGCCGTCTCAGGCAAACAATATATTTTTTCTTATATGTATGCTAAGCACTTCATCATATTACTTTTATTCATAACTAGCCGAAGTACCTGGTGTTCGAGATTTAAAGAATGTTTGTGTAGAAAAATCAATTTCAAAATTAAACATGTTGTATAGATAACTTCAAAATGTTAAAATATGCCAATATTTCTATAATCGTGTTTTTATCATGATTCAATACGTTCCTCAAACTCGTATGACGTTGTACTCACCTGCTGACATCTTACCTATTTGCTTTCACTATTACTCATATTGATACTCTCTTTGTATGATTCCGAAACATTTGAAAAAGTCCGTTAAACTTCCAATGTGACGTTATATTAATTTTCTCTTTTAATTATCGAATGACGTCCTATTAACCTGCTTTCTGTATTTACATATACTCATACTCCTTGTATTATTGAGAAATGTTTGAAAATTTCTGTTATATTACCAATATGACGTCATATTAATCTTTTTTTCCATTGCTGAAACTTTTTATTTTTATTTTCATTTTTCACGTGGAAATCTTTCAATAGAAAATTAATTATTGTAGAAAGAATTTCATTGTGGATTTTTAATTGTTGGCAACTGCCATAACGAAAAATGTTCAAATTTAATAGGAAATGGCGAGAAGAGTTCAATATCCTGTGCTGGTATGTATGGCGAGTTGTTTTTGGCGATAAATGTTTGATTTGGTTGTTGCGATATTCAGTCTTTGGAGTTTTAACTTAACAACTGGAATTGACCTTATCTACGTGACATCACACCCCTTTTGGCAGCAGTTTGGATTTTTTTGCCAATCGCGCGAACCAGCACAGGATATGGAACTCTTCCCGGAAAAGCTGTTAGATTTTTGGTTTTTTATTATTTAAAAATTAACTCTACATTATTTCGATTCCGGATTACTTTAGTTGCCTCGGCCGTGTTTTAATACACCTACACGTAGCATTTCACAATTCTGGCTTTCAAACTGTTGATTTGTATAGAAGTGTAGAGAGACAAACAGATTTTCATTTTCATACATTAGATTTACTTGCTCAATCCTTCGCCAAATCGGAAGTTTCTGTTAGAGAAATTCTCTTTGCGATCATTGGCAGCATATCTTATATTTTGTGTTGTTATCCATTGCATCTTTATTGACAATTACCGCTGAATTTACTTAGGAATTTACGCTTCATGTCCGTTTGCATCGTTACACTCTCTAATACGGAGATTTTTAATCCTGTTAAGTAATCTTCTGTAATTTACACTGAAGCGAAGTGGTTCTTGTTAAACGCCTGTTAAGCTATCCATATTTACAGTAAACCATATTGATGCTAATTTTTTCCCCTTTCATTCTAACATTGGAACGATTAAGGAAGATTAGAAAATCTACGGACTCACTGCCGTTCTTCCATTAGAAAATCTACCATTATTCTCATCTAATCGTCTTAGATAATATGTCAATATGTCTTGGATTTAAGATTTTAGCTAAATTTACTCGAAAACCTGAAGCTAAAATACGAGGAACCCCATTATAGAAGATTCATTCTAACGTACATATTGATAAACTGGATATATGTTATAAAATTATAATAATGTAGAACTGGCAGTTTCGATGCTTTAATTCTGAAAATTCTCTTTCTATAATAAACTTTTAAGAGAGTAAAGACTAACAATATAGTAAGAGTAAGTATAATAACAGTACAATATAATAGCAAGAGCAGAGGTCTTGTGTAGTGACGAAAGATTCAAACTTTATTAACATTCGTGCGTCATGTCATTTAATTAACCGCATAATATTAATAGATGATTACTCGCTCTAAAAATTCGCAATGAAAAATAGCCTCTAGCGTCAAATTCTCTCCAAGCTTTGCGACACTTAACGAAATATCGCCAAATTTGGCGACAAAAATACCCTGTTTATGTGGACGTCATAATGATGCATATGTATTATATATGTGATGCATATGCATATATATATATATATTTAAAATAAAATCCAGTGTATATATATATATATATATATATATATATATATAAAGTTTATTAACATCATTAAAATGCACTTAAAGAACTAACAACCCACTGGAATTTTGCCAGATTGACTGAGTGCTATTGCGATTAGAATACCGACATTTATAATAAAATTTATTTTAAGGAAGTTAAAAATAGAAAAACGGACAGATAAACTAAAAGATTTGCCTTCCCAACATTTTCGGAAAAGAATATAAAAAATTCATTCTGCTTGAAACCATGTAACACCTTCAAACTCAGGCTAATTTTCTGTAATCCGGCTTTGGCGACCAACTCTGGCGTCAAATATGAGCGAGGAAATGATTGTCTATGCAACTATTATTACTTAAATGTTTATCGTACAACAAAAAACACAACAACAATGCAATTAATTTAATTTGCCAATTGAATGTGTTACGAACTGCATATAGCCAAATCAGCACCCCCTATTTGAAGGGTTTAAAGGCAGAAATTCTATGTTTTCAGACTTTTCTGGTTAATTGTGTGACAAAACCTACTTACTTGTAAAATGTTAGGATTCTACGACTGTTAGAAGTACCTTAGTTATTTGATGATCACCAACTTTTTAGTTATTTGATGATCCCCAACTTTTTAGTTATTTGATGATCCCCTGTGAGTCAGTTACAAAAAATCCCTTTTTCGGAATCTCATATTTCGAAAAATATTAAATACAGAAATAAGAAATCTTGGAACCTAGTTCAGTTTGATTATATTAATGTGTGTTAAAAAGGAAAACTCTCTAGTCCTCCCCAAAACGCAGTTATGAGGGGGTGAAAAGTAGGCCGAAATGGTCTGGGAAAAGGTAGCTTACGGCCTGTGCGAACTTGGCGGACGCACTGCCGTGCTCCCAGATAGGTGTAAGATGGCCATCTGCAAACTATCAGAGTCAGAAACAGTATATTTGGGGCAACAGGGGTCTTTCAGTAAAATTCACTACAATAATACCTCAATATTAGCGAGTTTTGATTATTGGCGAATATGAAAATGTGGAAAAACTTAACATTCATGAGAATCTGACTTGATTATTCGCTATTTTTTTTATTATATCATTTTTGAAGTGAAAACTTCTTTAGGCGCGTTGGGCATTTTTTGAGATGGGAAAAAACCATTGAATTCGCGACACTGTTACCGTTACTGTTACCGTTGCTGTTACCGACACCTCTGTATATTTGGCGACGATTCCGCAATAGCTGGGGCCTTTTTTGAGATAGGAAAAAACCATTGAACTCGCGACACTGTTACCGTTACTGTTACCGTCACTGTTACCGACACCTCTGTATATTTGGCGACGACTCTGCAATAGCTGGTTCAGGTAAGCAACCAGATTTGCTTAAATTAATATCTCACTTTGACAGCAAAAGCGATATTAGTCTCTATTTAGCATTATTTGAAAGACAAATTTCTCGAATGAATATAATAAAAGAAAATTGGGTCACACATTTGTTAAGTTTAATTCCGTTAGAAATCGCCAATATTATAGCTAGAGAACCAGAAACATTGGCGAACAATTACGATTACGTAAAAGATTTACTTCTTAAATGCTTCAAAATGACGCCAGAATAATTTAGGCAGAAATTAATGTCACATAAAAAGAATCTTTAGCCACTTGGCCCGATTTAGCATTTGAATTAAGAAATTATTTGGAAGAATGGATTAGCGGTCTTAAAGTATCTGATTTTGAATCCTTAAAAGAATTAACAGTAGTAGATCAAATTAAGAAAAGGTTACCTATAGAAATGAAAGCACATTTTATTGATGATCTTCCAAAAATGAAAAATGTAGACGTATTAGTAAGTAAACTAGACAATTATGATGCGGCGAGACGTAATGTTAAAACCATGAATAGAATTTCACCCCACTTTGAAGATAGAAAACCCGAAGTAAGTAAAAATGAAAATTCACAATCTTTCTTTCATACCCAATACCAAAACAAAAAAAATAAATCTCAAATTAGGTGTTTTAGATAGATGTAACTCTCAAGGCCACATAGCGTCTCAGTGTAATAATAGCAATAACGGTCAAACTAATGAGTTCAGTCAAGACTCTACCGAAAACTATCGAAATTATAATCGCCAAAATCACAGTGCTAATGCCGATGTACAGGAAAAAGCTAACATTGCTACAATTCGAATCAGAAATAAGTCTAAACCGAATAGAATGAGTAAAATAATTAATATCAAAGGCAAAGAAGCTAATCTATTGTTTGATACAGACAGCTATATTTCTTTATTCAGTTACGAATGTTATGTCAATATTGGGTCGCCAAATTTGTCTTCTGTTGATATCTTATTAACTGACATTGGCGGAGAAACTGTAAATCTAATTGGATATTTTGTGTATGAAATACGTGTCGATGGGTTTCTTATATCAACGAAATTTTATGTTTCAAAATCTCTCGCATACGATATTGTATAATAGGGCAAGACGTGATCAGCAAGCGAAAGCTGGCGATAGATGAAGAGGGAATTAAAATTGTTGGCGAGCGCAATACTTTTCAAGTAGGTTGCCTTAAAGTTGTAAATAATTCCGATAAAAAATTAAATTATGTTGCCAATTCATACAATGAAGCGAAAGTATCAAAAGGAAATAGTTCACGTGCAGAAAACGAAATGATTGGTATTATGAATAAAAATAATTCAGAAAATAATTTCAAGATAAATTTAGCACGCGCTGTGAAAACAGATAAAAGTGACTCAACTCGCGAGACCAAATCAAAAGATAAAAATGAAATAACAAAACACGGAAAATATTATTATTCAACGTGCACACGAAAAGAAATAACGGGAAGTAATATAAAAAGAAAAAATGAAAATAATGAAATATTTCACGAAAGTTTTAAGAAACGTGGTTACTGATACGGAAATGAAGTGAAATCATTTTATAGAAAAGAAAAGTTTGTTGATAGAAATTATAGACACTTCAAACAATACGCGCAGTATGAAGATAGAAAAAAGCATAATGTTCACGAATACCGTAAACAAGACAGGCAGCAAAGAAGTCATCATTTTTGGAGTGATAGGAAGCGAGAACCCTATTTTGCAGATAAATGTTGTTACAAAAGATATGAAACTACATCTCATGGAAGAAATGATGAATGTATTGAGAGTTGTTTAAATTGTGGATGAAAATTCATAAGTTTCATGGGTATTCATTTCAAAGAATACCAATTAATTAAATTTCATATTTCAGATATTTGTAAATTTACGTTTTAAGCAATAGATTGCAATTTTTGAATGTAAAATAATATGCATTATTTTTCATGTACAATAGTGCATTAAATGAAAATTGTAATATAATTTTTGTAGTAGTAGTTTATAATAATGAATAAAAAAAACCACTTCATTTAAAAGTATTTCCTGCACAATAAAACGTTTCCCGACGATTCAAAAAATACACACGTAATTGTTCAAGTTTTCACTTCTGTCGACACTCCAGGAGTGCCATTGTTTTTTTGTTTTTTTTGTTCAGAATTTATAGTGGCTAAAGATTATTTCACTCGTGTTTTCTTAGTGTCTATTTACAAATCAATTTTCAGTTGTCAACTGAAGAAGGAGCGAGTATAGTAAGAAAGCAAAATAATAACTTCAGAATACTCATTGCAATGGGAATAAAGTGGTAAGGTAATGGCATCTTCAATCTATTAATTTAAAATGTGCAAATTCTCGTAGAGTTGGAGCTGAAGCTGCACTTAGAAAATAAAAGCTATTCTGAAGTATTTAACTGTATTTAAATATCGTATTTTGATATTGTATCGCATACTGACAAACCTAATACGTCATCAGCTCTTTGCGAATAGAGAGAGTTGAAATTACTTTATACAAAAACTTATGCTTTTTTATCTGTAATTATTTCTCTAGTCAGTTTATTTAAATTATCTACAATAAATAAATTTCATATTTATGAATATCTGTGTATATTCATCTTCTACATATATGTTAGTCATAAAGTATTGTTAATATATGTATCCTTTTGTTCTTTGAAATGCTGTGCCAATCTAACTAAAATTTCATAGACCGTAACTCCATTTTTAGTGCAGAGAGATAGACTCAACATTCGCGGATTTGACAGTCGCGAGGTTTTCCTAAGGCTGCTCGTCCAGTGTTGAATTCAGGGGGTGGCCCGTGGGACATCTCCCCCCCCCCCGGAGCATTGAAATGTCCCCCCGGAAGATTTGATATTTTATGCTTTTAATGGTAAAAAAGTGCAATTCTCCCCCCACGATGTCCCCCCCCCCCGGAGCCACAGAAATCCCTCCCGGAGAAAAGTGTCTGAATTCAACACTGTGCTTGTCAGTCGACTTCCCGATTCCCCTTGCTAATGTTAATCCTATGGGCGTAGGATGCATTCGTATATTTAAAATATCTCTTCAGGAAATTAATATTTTTAACTTCTATTTTCTGTGTACACTTCTTAAAGGGTGTCTCTTTTTTTTTCTTAATTGTCAAATTTTTTCTAAAATACATACTTGTGTGAAGTGTTAAAATCTTATTTAGTTTCGCTAAGATTTTAACACATAAAATTATAAATAAGCAGATATTTTTAAAATATTTTGATAGCTAAGAAAAAAAGAGACATATTTTAAGAAGTGTACACAGTAAACAGAAGTTAAAAATATTAATATCCCGAGGAGATATTTTAAATATACGAATGCATCCTACGCCCATAGGATTAATATTAGCAAGGGGATTCGGGAAGTTCACTGACTAGCAGCCTTAAGTGATTACTGTGTTTCGTTGCCGTCAGTAAAACGATCAAAACACAAAGTTTGTAATTTTATTGCTCATGATATAATAAACCGTATTATTGCAAATATGTGATCCAGTAATTTTTTTTTACTGAAAAACTTCATTGCAGTATTAAATGTCAGAAATCAATACATTCATATAGGAATGTTCTATAGGAATAAGTTAGGAAAAAATAGGAATAATAGTTCTATAGGAATATTCTATTGAAATCTATCATAATAGGAATGTTCTATAATTTTTTAAAACACTAGGGGGCTCTGCCCCCTGCTCGCTACGCTCACCAACCTCCGTTCTGATTTCACAGCCTCTTAAAACCTGGTAATCTATCCTGTTTTAAAAAGATGATGATGATGATATCACGAACGGCGACTATCTTCTGTAATCAGGTTATAATGCTTTTTCATTTAATTCTTCTTTTTTATTTTTAATATTCATGTGTAAACATAATTTTTATGACGTAATTTTCTTTATTTCCTGCTTTCAACACGTGATCATTTAATTATTAATTTAAACTTTCATTATTGTTTTTAATAATCTCGCGCAAATACATTTTTTATTTGAGATAAAACATAATCCTTTGCGCTTATTTAGAAATGGGCAACAATATAAAAAAAAAATAACTTTTTCAATAAAATATCTTTTACTCGATTTTTAAGGATTTTTTTCCTTTTTTATTTTCCGACCGTGATAATTTTTTGAATTTCTGAAAGCTTGTTATATTTCGCGTCTGGTGGCATGATTTTCGAATCCGTAGGATGGCTAGAAAAAAAGTAATCGCTCCTCAAAAAAGTCCCTAGTAAAAAAGCGATGAGTATAACCCGGAATATCTACGCAGAATTTGATTGGTCCATTTCGTTTTTGGCTCAGTTCCAGATTACTTTTTTTTAATATAGAAGGATTGTTTTTTCAACAACCGAAAATTATAGCTATTTTGCTACAATAATAAACGATAAAAACCTAACAAAAAATAAAAAGAATATTTTTTAAGTGCGTTTTTTGTTTTTTAAGAATAGATACAATTATTTTACAAATTAAAGTATTTTTAAATCTTACTTCGAATATAACTCCTTTGTAGAAGCTTAATTCGAAGACAAATGACACATAGAAAAAGAAATCTAATCTTGTCACCATCTCTTTTTAATAACTCAAATGCTGTATGAAGCTGTGACATATCTGTCAGGATCCTAATGATATCGAAAGAAATGTTAGATACGGGTATGTCAAGAGAAATAAGGAAATCATGAAAATATGGAAATATTTTTTTTTAATGGCTATTAAATAAATTTTTTAACCAAAAATAAACCGACTTCAAAAACTACTACAAAGTAAAAAATAATTTTTTTAGATAATAGTTAATAAGAAATTAAATTAAGAGCATTGTATTTACCATGCATATTATTATATTTATGTACATTAATTTGATTTTTTGGAGCCAAGATAAAGCCATGTTACCATTTTTAAACATTTCATCTGATGTTATAAATGTGTATTTTAAAATGAGATTAGCGACTAATATGTCGACAAACATTGCTTTGGAAATTAGTTAATCATTTAAATCATTGTATTTTCTACCATTTGATGAGTTATATGTATTTTTAAAACTTTCTAACCTAGTTGAAAAGTGTTTATGACTTCGGTTTGTCTGGCCGTCTGGCCGTCTGCCGTCTGTCCATGCTCTAACTCCCGTAAATATACTCGGATTGCCCAGCAATTTTTATATGTTATTGTCGTTATCTATAGCATGTTCCCTATTTCAACTGAAGTGTGTAGCACTTATAGTTTTTTTACAGGGACACTCAAAAGAATTCCGTTACAATACGGTATATGGGGAAAAATCATTTGCGGTTTATTTTAATGATGTTACACATTTTCAAATACATTGTAATTGATATATGTCACTAAGGTGAATTACAAGAGGCTTACTACAGAATAGTGTGTGAAAACAGTCATCGTTCATTTACAGGGACACACAAAATAATTCACTACTGTCTGTTAACAATAATTCCGGGAAGTGCGTTTTAAGTTGCTGAACGCGATTTTAAATTTAACTCACTTTTTATCTATTACTTGGTGTGTATAAATTCTGTATTTCATATACAGGGCAGCACAAAACTTCGCGAACACATTTCCGTTTATTGACAGAAACTCCAGAAGGAGAATTTTAAACTGTGCTAACCTTGGCAGTAGACTCGATTACGGAAGATTAGAAATTTTATCATTATTCTCACCTAATCGTCTTGGATAATGTGTCATAATCAGGCTGTATACTACAGTTTTGATAACTGCAGTAACTCACTAATTTCGGTGCTTATGCTTAATGTGTACTGATTTTTACGATCCATACAAGGTAAATACACTGCGCCAACAATGTCACCTATAATACTATTCGGAGTAACCCCTTTCTTTCTTTCTTTCTATATTGTCACTCTATAGTTAATATTATGTAGTAGAAATATTAAAAGACGATTGCAGAAGCATTTATATACAACTGTATTATATAATATAATATAGATAATTGGATATTTTAAAGGCAGTTTCCAACTAGTGCGCCACAGGTGATAAATCGCCAAATATTTTCTGTAACTCGTACATTTGTATGGGAGTTGAAACAACAATGTATTTAATTATGCGCTAATAAACGCTCGACAAAATATGCCAAACCGCTGTGAAACTGCAACAATGGAAGTTTTAAAAGATTCGTAGAAGTAGATTTGTTGTGGCATAATTTATAGTTTTTATCCGTACGTTGTAATATATTTATCCAAGTCACAATTTTATGTAATTTTGCTTTTAAAATTTGGCAACACTCAAAAGTTTTAGTTTTGGTTTGGATCTTAAAAAGTTTGTTCTATGAAAATAAATCCGATAAGTTAAAGCTGATTTAAATATGTCAGTCTTTTTAACGCTTTCCAACCTAGTTGAAAAGTGTTTATGACTTCGGTTTGTCTGTCATATGGCCGTCTGGCCGTCTGCCGTCTGGGCGTCTGCCGTCTGCCGTCTGACAGTCTGTCCGTGTTCTAACTCCCGTAAATATGCTCGGATTGTCCTGCAATTTTTATATGTTATTGTCGTTATCTATAGCATGTTCCCTATTTCAAAACCTTTCGAGCCTTGCCAACGCATATTAGTAAAAGAGGAGTCAGACTGGATGTCGTCCGGATGGCTTAATTGGTAAAGCACTTGATGCGCTAAACCAAGGTATCTGGGTTCGATCCCCGGTCTGGACACATTTTTCACTCAAGTTGGTTGTACGCTGTTAAGCAAAGGGAAAAGAAAATTCACATCCTTTGTAGTGCTATATGGAATAATTTCATAATAAATATTCAAAATGTAATGTAATTGAAATGAAACATAGTAGAGATGTTATAATGGTTTCATCAGCATTATATATTTAACAAATACGCCTTTTTAAATTTTTGTTAAAAAAAATCCACTATCTCAAAAGTTTAGTCACATTATTTAAACGTTAACAAATGCTGGATTGGTATCAGCCAAATAAACACTGGTTTCTACAAACACTGTAAAAAACAATTGTGTAAAATTCCTGAGAAAACCTGTGGCACCTTCCTGCCACAGGTTTTCCCAGGAATTTCACCAAAGAAATGCCAGGAAACTTACACAAAACATATGGAACTTTACACAGATCTCCGATCACTTTTCATAAATAATTCCGAAAAGTTATACAAAAGTTCAAAAGTATACCTGAGAAAACTAAGGAATGTTACACGCAAAACATATGAAACATTTCACAGTTGAATAGTAAATTCCACTTTCTCAAGTATTCCGAAAAGTTACACAACATTGTGGAAAATTTTACACCAGATTTCTCAGTATTCTCCGATCAGCAGAAATAATCCAAGAAAACCCAGGAATGTTACACAGTAAACGTCAAGAACATTACACAAATTTTTTACAGTGAACCAAACCTCCCAACCAACGAACTCTTTTTCCCTAAGCAGTATAAAACCAAATAATTCAAGTTTCGTTGATTATTGAAGATGCAGAAAGCTGTGGTATTCACAAAATAGGAAATTATAAAGATACTTGAGCTAAAATAGAAAAATAAACCCGTTTTTTAAATTTCTAGAATATTAAACCGTTCAAAGCGAGGAATAATAATTTCGACCAGAAACAAAGATGAGGGCGGCCACGTGTAACAATTGTTCAGACTGATCGATGATTGGGTCAAAACAAAATATGTCCATAAGGGACATATTAAAAATATCTCGGTATCAATGTCTCAAAGGACACAATACATAGACGCATAAGGTACTGCAAGAAGATTGTTTAGAAACCGCGCCTAAAATCACACCATAAATCGGCCAGACTGGATTGATCGGTTCCAAAGGAATAAGTCTTATGGGGATAAGTGGCTCATCATATTATTCCGCGACGAAAAGAAGGGGAATCTTAATGGCCCTGATGGCTGAAATGGTTACTGGTCAATTGAATGGTCAATTGAATGGTCACTGGTAAGGTCAATACTGGCATGACCTTAAGAAACAGCCACGTACTTTATTCAGGAGACGACAAGGGGTTTTATTCTTAATGGTTTGAGGGGTTTGAGGGGCTTTAATGGCCAAACCTGCCTGACGTCCCTCCATGGGAAACAAAATTCAACAAAGTATCTAGAGACACTAGATCAACATCTACTTCCATTTGGTGAAATTTTAGGGGGTCCGGAGTGAAGATTTCAGCACGATAATTGCTCAACCCACAACTCACACTCACATAGTACGAAACAGTGGTTTTCCGCCCTAATCGTTAACCTTGTAGATTCGCTAGCTATAAGTACAGACTTAAACCCAATTGAGAGCATTTGGACTATCTTAATCAGTGGAGTATACAAGAATGGAAAGCATTATGCCTCTAGTAACGAACTAAAAGTGGCTATTAAAAAAGTATGGTATTCTCTGCCACCAATAATATTTCAAAACTTAGTTGATTTAATGGGAACACGATTATTTGACGTTATCCAAAACCAGAGAAATACCGGGGAGCATGTGTATAGGGCTTACCAAGATCTCGATCGAGTTCGTTGACCAGCTTCATCCGCCACCTTGTTTCAAATTGACGGCCACTTAAGAGATTTCAAACTCAGTACCTTATACAAAAAAAATTAGAAATACAAATTTACTTTTCACTTAAGTGTTAGGCCATGATACAAGGATTTCAGAGCATGTTTTCTTTCGCCTCTGTCTAAAAAAACAAGAACGAAAAATCATGCGCTAAGCATAGATTATGTAACACTTTCCAACGCTTCCAAAATAATTTTACAAATCATTACCATTTAATAAGCTGAAAGATAACACCTAAGTAAACAATTTGGAAAATGCGTAACATATTTAAAAACGTAATTTCAGGAATTTCCAACATATACAATATTCGAAAAAATATCCGAATACTTTTATTCAGCCCTGTATAGGATCTATAGATTTGTATATATACTACATAGGATGCTCAATTTTAGTTTAGTTAGGAAACGCGTAGCACAGTTTAAAATTCTCCTTCTGGAGTTTCTGTCAATAAACGGAAATGTGTTCGCGAACTTTTGTGCTGCCCTGTATATGAAATACAGAAATTATACACACCAAGTAATAGACAAAAAGTGAGTTAAATTTAAAATCGCGTTCAGCAACTTAAAACTCACTTCCAGGAATTATTGTTAACAGACAGGAGAGAATTCTTTTGTGTGTCCCTGTAAATGAACGATATGACTGCTATAGATACAATATTCTGTAGTAAGCGTCTTGTAATGCACCTTAGTGATATATATAAATTTCAATGCGTTTAAAATAGTGAAACATTATTTAAATAAACCGCAGACGATTTTTCTCCATAGACATAATATAACGGAATTATTTTGACTGTCCCTGTAAAGTAACTCTAAGTGCTATGCACACCCTATTCCATATTAAGCTTCTTGTAATGCAACTTAGTGATATATATCAATTACAATGTGTTTGAAATTGTGGAACATCATTAAAATAAACCGCAAATGATTTTTCCCTATAGACCGTAATGTAACGGAATTCTTTTGAGTGTCCCTGTAAAAAAAACTATAAGTGCTACACACTTCAGTTGAAATAGGGAACATGCTATAGATGACGACAATGACATATAAAAATTGCAGGGCAATCCGAGAATATTTATGGGAGTTAGAGTACGGACAGACGGTCAGACGGCAGACGGCCAGACGGCCATACGGCAGACAAACCGAAGTCATAAACACTTTTCAACTAGGTTGGAAAGTGTTAAAAATGACTAAGATATAGCAGTTTGAAATTCTAGGGTGACTGTCATTCTGAAACAAGACAGTGGATTAAAAATAAGACATTTTCTCATAATCGGGTTAAATTTGTGAGTTTTAGCAAACGTAGTTTCTCGAAAATTTATTTTCACTGTTCTAACCATTGTCGAGACTCATACGGTTAAGACTACATAGTCATCAGCATCAAATTCTCGCGAAGCTTGGCGATACTTGGAGAAATAACGTCAAATTTAGTGACAAAGATAGGTTGTCATAAATGAAGCCAACTTGCGATACTTGACTAATTTTTGAAAAACTCCATTCAAATTTAGTATTGACAAAAACTTCAGTATGTTCTATAGTTGAATTCCACGCATTTTAGATCCGTTTCTGCATGAATGATCATATGATATTTTAATGTTTTATTGAAATACAATTATGATGTTCGGATTTTAGATGCCTCACTACATTAAAAATGACTCAAAAATACCTGATTAATATTTTTCTAACAATTTCTATTTTAAAAGTTCGAAAAAAATTGCAAAAAACTATTTTTCTTACTTGACTGGAAAGATCGTTACGATCCATTTGACAAAAATATCAGCAGTAGTTCAGCATTGGTTACAACAATGATTATAAAAGTGGTTACAATAATTATTCTCATATGAGATCGTTATTGAAATTTTGAAGGGTTAGTGAGAATTGTGCTATTTTGAAGGTCTGGAAAACTTTTTCTAATCTATAAAAGAAGAAAGTATTGTATTCATGAAATTTTTCGATTTCCATTTTTTGGCGAATTTATACTTTTTAAAAGGTCCTGAACACGATTTGACTGTTTTTAGAAAATGTCTGCCTGTCTGTCTGTATATATGTGACAGAAATTTTGTGGGCGCTCTAACTCACAAACTACTGCGTAGAATAGCATGAAATTTCATATGAAGTTCCGTCCTTATCTGAACTGGTGTTGGTTAGTGTTTGGGCAAAATCTCCTAAGAGGGGGGTACCGGAAATCGATGATTTGTCCAGTTTATGTGATGCCTGTATATCCAGTTTATGTGAACAGCATTCAACGAAATATCAAATTTAGTATACTCGTGATAGGAATAGATTGTGAATCAATTTCGGTTGCGGTCCTTTAAGAGGGGTGCCAAAATTTGATGATTTGTTCTAAATAGGCGATGCTTATATCACCAGTTTAAATGCATAGAATTCAATTAAACTTTAGGCTTAGAACTTAAATCTTATTTGCTAAATCGATATAATTTCCTGTACTACTTAAATCATTTAATAGATTTGATTTATATAGAAAGTAGTTTTGTGATGGCCACAACATATTCATTTTTTTTTCTTCTTCTTCTTCTTCTTCTTCTGGAATTGACACACATAAAAACCTTGATTAACAATCAGCAAGATAAATATTTTATGATCTGACAATAAATTTTAACAACACAAATTCCGTCAGTTTTTTTTTTTTTTTCCTTTTAACGGTTCACAGCCTTAACGATAATTTACCAGTTCGACAATCAAATACTGAAATTCTTGTGATTCCAGCTAATTTAGGTTGAAGTAAATATAGATTGAACTAACCTTTTTTTTTTTTTTTACAATATAAAGCTGGAGAAAAAAAATGTCTGAGATCACCCCAGACACAGTAATTACCTGGACGGCTGCCAGCTTTACTGACCAGTCTTGTGTTGATGTTCTTTAGAAAGTATTTTTGGACATTTATTATGAGTAGTTTTCTAAAATATCCCTGAAAAAAGCATCTATCAATTTTCAAAAAGTCATCCAGTAAAGAGATATATCATCCAATTATGTCTATCTACTGTCTGGGCAAATTTTCGCTTTATTGAAATTAAGAGTCCAACCTAGGATTCCCGTGTTACAGAACTTAGATAAAAACCTTTTTTTTTTTTTTTATGAAAATTCGAATAGATTTTTTTTTACATTTAATATATATATATATTTTAGATTGTGCACTAATAACATACCCAAAAGCATTTTTATATAAAAATATAAATTATACATTCAAATAAAGTTTTGAAATTTATTAAAAGCGATACTTCCGTATTAGCCGCATGCCAGTTAATAGCCGAAGAAATCGCCAAAGATTTTGATACTTAAAGCAGTATTTTTAATTAAGATAATTTAAATGGTTTAAGCGCGTAGTTCGATTACACGTCTGTTAAATTTGTGTTTTATTTGTATTATTTTATTTATTTATTTGTTTACTTATGAAGTTTTAATTTGAAACATAAAAATGACACGTATTCGCTTCAATTTCTCTTTATTTAATATGATGAAGGAAAAAAAAAATATATGCATAAATATGGCTGCATGAGAAATAGACTTCAATGCAATATTACATTTATGTACAGAAAAAAATATGATATTATCATGTTAAAGCTACAAAAAGTCCATTTACTGATATGCCACAGATCATGTTTGGTATTGTAAAATCTTTTAAAATACACCACAATATACATATTTTTTTCTCTCAAGTAGCATTACCAGAAGGGTGTTATATTAGATATGTATGCATTGGGAACAGAAATATAACACTTTAGGTTTATATATCTGTATATAGCTAGGGGGCTATGCCCCCTGCGAGCTACGCTCGCCAACGTCTGTCCGTAAGCCATAGGCTCTAAACACACGCTAATTTGTTCTGTTTTTAAAAGATTACCCTATTACCTAATATTGAATTTTATTAACACGTGTCCATCTTCTGTACTCAGGTTGCCATTCATTTCCTTTTGACTGAGGAATTATTCAGTTCTCAAAGCCGCATCCACAGCTCTCACGACAGTTGACGGCTGTTTTCATGATTAAGTAAGATCAACCATATGTTTGAAAATCAGCTTGTATAAAATGGTTAAGTAAAAAATGTCGCTGCCTACCGGACTTTCATAATGACACTATAAGAAAATCGTTTTAAATGTATCGTTTTAAATGTGACATAATTTTCGAGTTTAAATGCTTTTCGCACGTATTAATTTAAGAAATTTAAAGTTTTCTTTTCTTATATATTCACGTGTAAATTTATTTTCATTTCAAAAGTGTTTACAAACAATTAGTTGGGCTTTTTAAAATCTAGAAACAGTAAGTAAAAAATGGTTATTTCAAACTATGAATTAAAAATCTATTCAGATAATGAAATTTTGAATTTTTTTTTAATGAGGAAATTAGGAAATTTATAAAGTAATTGGACATTGCATACCACAATCTAGTCAAGTTTGTGCCTGCAAAAGAGGGGTAATTCGCTGTGCATAGTTTTTGATCCTATAAAACTTTTTTAACTGAACTATTTTTACCAATTTCAGCATCAAATTCGGTTTCAAAACTGTATGTTTCAGCATATTTATCATACATTTCTCTATAAAACTACAAATTTTCATGCTTTTATACGCAATAGTTTTTTCAGTATACGCCGAGAAAGTGGTGGTAAGGTTAGAATAACTTAATTTCTGTTGCAGCAGCAGCTTTAGTTACTTATTTTTTAAATAGAGAGAAACTTTTGTCATTGCGTTCTATGTCATTTTCCGAGCTTTTATATTTTAGCTTTCTATTAATGGCTACAGTAGAGCTAATGAATAACAAAACCTCTTACTAGAATGGTTTAATACAGAATTATTGAACATATGCCTTCAATTGAACCACACAATTGAATTATTGAACATACGCAATTTCAATTGCCACCTACATCAAATTGAAAGTCACTATTGTAGACTTTTGTAATGTTATTTTCTTAGTTTTATTTATTATGAATTATATAAATTTTAATGCAATAAAATTTTGTAGAATATTTCTTTAGATAGTGTCAAACATTGTAAGTCTAAAACGAAAGAAAACGGGAATTTTTGTAAAACATTTTTTTAAACGTCATTTTCCCGGCAGCCATTATCCTGGCATGAGTATACAAGTATTTGCTAGGATAATGACTCAAATGCTGGGATAATGCTCTTTTACAATGATAATTTTCATTTTCATATTAAACATCCACGAAACAATTAGAAATAAATTAAAGCAAATTTTAAAATTTTAACTTAAATATTTTAACATGAATATTTTAAAACATTGTCAATTTTAAAAGTTTTTCCACTGACAAGGAAGGTTTCCTTAAAGCGCATACTCAGATAATTTCGAAAAAGAATGCTAATGAAGCTACTCATGTACGTAATAAAGGAACAGTGAAATTTAGCTGCGGAATCAATGTAGAAAATCTTCCAAAAAACAAAATACTTTCGACTATTTGGCGCCAAAAGACGCGATTTGGCTAGCAACATTTTTCGTCGCCAAACGCAAACGATTTTAATGCATTTTGGAAATTGCTTGTAAAATGTTTATTCGAATGCACAATACTTAATGAATTTAAACTTAACCCTTCTTTGCATGAGTTTTTCTGTTACAATTGTGTTTTTTTATACATATATTAAATATTAGACACCAGAAATTTTAAGATAGATTTTTAACTTTGTTCAGCAACATAGTTCACGGGAAATTTACTGCATTAATATTGCTATATAAATATAGTGGTGGCGAAGAAGTTGATTTATTTATTAAAAGTTAAATAAAAAGTGATGGAAATTTACATCACTATGCAATTAAGGGTTAAACGATGAAAGTTTATTATTTTTTATATAATTTTTGTATTTTCAACAATGCTTTTTTAAATTTCAAAATATGTCTATGAGATTTTTGTAAAATTTGAAAGCGTAAAATTGTCATTAGATTTAAAAAAAATTATACTAATGGGTTATTTCTAAAGCTCATGAAACCATACCCTCTTGTTCAGAATCGTTTGCATTTTGCGTTCAAGATTTTCCACTCGCTGTACGTTTGCAGAAATATTAATTTAAAATATTCTTTAAATCAGATTAAATAAATCATTCACGGTTTTTTTATTTTTTTATTACCGATTGAATGAAATTTTGCAATTATTTTATCCGCCATTCCTCGATTTTTTCTAATTTAAACGGCTTCACCGGTTATATAAGTAATTTTTAAATGTATTTTAAAAAGAAAAGCCCGATGACAAACGCATTCGTTATACATTTCCCTATCGAAGAAGTTGTTGTTTCCATAGCAACAATACTTTTTCCTTGAATTGACAATGTTCAGAATCGGGCTTATTTTTGAGCTTGAAACAAATTTCAATCAATTTAAATTTTGTTTTAAATCGTAAATTACGATATTTAAATTTCATTATATATACATATAAAAGTGTACACAAAATTGTAGTTATAAAAATGTATTTATTATGTAAGTTAAACTTACATAAACAAGTTCAGCATGAAAAAGTTTTTCCTTAAAGAGTATGTCATAAAACCGTACTTTTTTTTAAATTTTATTCCGTCGCCAACCGGTGATAAATCGCCAAATAAACGAAATTTTCATAGTTTTTGTTACGGACGTTATATCGAGGTTCCGCAGAAATTTTTTTTATAGACGTATATATCCTCCTGAGAAGAACATTTTGTAATTTTTTCAAAATTTTCTGAGTATGCACTTATGGAGACCTTCCTTGTGAGAGGCCAATATATTATGAGTATCCTTCTACACAACACACAATATTTTGATGAACTTTGTTGTTGTATTGTCTTGAAGGGTCTTGTAGAGCATACGGATATGCTTTAGGACAGGGGTTCTCAAACTTTTAGACCGACGTACCACTAATTTGAAGTTCATACTTCCGCGTACCACCAGGTAACAAACGTAAAGCTAATATAGAAAAAACTGTCTAAAACGAAATATCTCTCCGGTCTTTTGTATTTCCTTCATAGCAGATTTTACTGCATTTACAAATGAATTATTACATTACTAAATTGACTGCTTTATAATAAACATTCAAGTAAAAAAGTAGTATCATCATTAAATTTTAATAATGCATACAATATCAAAATACAGTATTTTGGTATAGTAAAAAATCCACAATACTTAATGACATATTGGCGCACACTGATTCATATACTATTGTAGTAGACCAAAGAAAAGGGTGGGCTTGTTTCATCAAGCACAATTTCCTCATGTATGGCTCAATAGTAAGAAGTTTTAACCGTAAGTCAGATTCGATGTTTAGTTTATTCGTGTATTTGTTTTTCATGTAACAAAGGGTAGAAAAGAACATTCACAGAGATATGTTGTGCTAAACACAAACAGATTTTGACAATATTAGACGGTACTCTGATATTCTCGCCAGCAAAAATTCTGTTAATTCATTTTTTTGAATATGGATCCCAGTAACCCATCACAGCAGATGAGAGCTGAATAATTTTACTTCTTTCCTCTCTCTTTAGATACAGTGGCAGGGTGTCTCAAATGAGAAACTAATATCCGGAGCCCGATTAAGGTCATGTGGAGTCTAAGGCCCAGTACCTTTTCAGAGCTAGTCTCAAACCAAGAAAATAGCTATAAATATTTTGGGGAAGTATTCGTTGGTTATCCTTAGATATTATGATATGGTTATTAAGTTAATCAAAATCGTTTTTGGTGTTGGGGGAAATAATTGCAAAAAACTGCATTCTTAATAAAGTTTTTGCAAATGATTTTTTTTGATTTGGGGGCCCCCATCAGTGGTGGACCCTAGGCCACGGCCTAAAAGTCCTCTGCAATAATCCGGCCCTGCGAATTTATTATCCAAAGCTTAGTTAGCGCATTTAACATAGACTCAATACAACCGTATTAATATTCTGCATACCTTTAACCCTTTAGCGGGCGGTGGTCACAAAAAAGGACACCTAATTTTAATTCCAAAACTGACAAACGGCACCAAGAATATTTAATTAAAATTTTCTTTTTATAAAGTAAGGGAAAATCAGCAAGTTATTATTTTCTAAGGAAATCGTTTGTAAAATCTGGTGTCAGTCCATTATTTCATTATTTTACAAACAGATTTATTCCGCGCCGGAAAGGGTTAAATGCGACAATAATGTCTCTCAGTAGGCAAACACTTGCAAGTTCTTCATACATTTATGTATATACCACCCTCAATACATATGTACATTGTTTTACCTTACATCCGCACTGCATACGAGTACAGTTTTTGTTTGATTTAAATAATCTTACTCTCTTGGCCACTTTAAATAAATATACTCTCTTAAAAACTAATTACTTTTCCTGAAATAGGAGGAAACTATAACACTTTTTGCAGAAAAGAAAAATATTTCATTCAACACAATGAATCAATTTATGGATTATGTTTGAAATAAGATTTTTATTTCAACACCTCCTAGAAGCTTTTCTAGTGCAAAGAGAACAATGGGTTATAAATTACACTTGGAATGTTATTTTGCTTTAATTCCTCCTACTCACACAAGCTCCTCCTACTTGCAAGCATTCAAACTTTACCTTCAGAAAATTCAATTTATAAAGCATGTTTAAAAACAGCTCTTCCGCTAATTAAAAATACTTCATTCATTCATTAGTTTTACTAGGTCTTTATTACAAAATTCAAGTTTGATCTATATAAATCTAATAATTGTGTTTTTAATTCTGGAGAACTGATTGTATCATAAGCGTTGTGTGGGAATTTCTGCAAGTTTACTATAACAAACATTTCTGGTAACAAAAAAATATAAAAAGCGTTTACAAATCCTAAATCGCATTCAAAGTTTTTCTGAAAATTTCCAAGTTAATAAAGACAAGCCGTTTTCGATTCTATAATAATATGCCGCATTTTGTATTTTATTTCACGTACCAGTAACGGACTTCTGCGTACCAGTAATCAGAGCTTCACGTACCAGTACTGGTACGCGTACCATAGTTTGAGAACCCCTGCTTTAGGATGATCCCTTAGTTGTAATACGCCGCGATTGCCTGCGTTATTACTTTTTCTGTTTTCTATACATTGCGTGTCAGTCCTTTTAGCATTTCTTTTGCTCATAAGAGATTTCTGCCAACTATTCTGCTTTTTTTAAAGTATTTAGGCTTACCTGCCATTTTTGAAGACTCGAGTCGAGACCCTGTTGTACGAGGCAAGCCAAAAAGGTAACGGTTTCAGATATACTGGAAAAAGCCTTTCTGGCGAACAAAATCATGTCTAGTTCAAAGTTACTCAAATTTCGTGTTTTTTTCCATGAATATGCAAATTGCTATATTCACTGGTGCCTCTGACCAACAGAGCCGTCCTTAGGGGTGTGCGACAGGTGCGGCCGCACAGGGCCTCGCGCCTAAAGAGGCCTCGCACCCGGACGCAAAATATTTTTTCTTTAATAAAAATAAGAAGGTATAATAGAAAATCTTTAATATAAATTTATGATTTTAGTTAAGAAAAGATAGTGATCTTGACATAAAATATAGCCTATGTTGGAAGAGGGACTTTCACCTTCAATTTGCCACCATTACTTTTGAAATTGGTTTAGTAGTTCCAGAAATTATCCCTACAAACACACAAACAAACGCTACTTCTTTATAGTAGCTAGGGGATCGAACACGGGCTCCCAGGGTTACAGTATATAGGTGAAAACCATTCTTTTTTATTGATAGTATAGATAAGATTATGTTAAGAATCTGGAAGGAAAGGGCCTCGCAAAATCCTTGCACCGGGCCTCGCTTTAAGTCGTCCTCGCTAAGGACGGCTCTGTGACCAAGGGAAAGCTTTTTATCAAGAAACCCGATTTATTACGTCAATACACGTGCTGCATGGACTAGTCAAAGTTTGAGTGAAATGTGTTCGTAATATATTGGTAACTCAGTGTGTTTTGTAAATGTCATGTTTCATGAGAATTAGACATATTAAAGTTCCGGCATCGAGTTAGATTCACTTTTTTTTTCTGAATCGGGTTTGTTTGTTTTGTTTTGCTTTTTAAAGAAAATACAGAATATTGCTTCAGGTGAAAATTTTCATGTGAATACATATAAATAAATAATAAATTTATATGAGTCTATAAATATACATTTATACGAGAATGATTATATACAATGTGATAATAATTAAAATGACAGTACTCGGCGTAGTCTGTAGCGCGGTCTACTAATTGCGGGAATGGAGCCAAATTTTGTAGGATGATTAAACAAGACAGGGGAAGAAGGATTCCGGGAAAAAAACTTAATTCAAAAAATCACTGCTAGGGGGACGTGTGGCGCTGTTTTTTCACGGAATCCTTCATCCCCTGTCTTGTTTAGTCATGCTACAAAATTTTGCTTCATTCTCGCAATTAGTAGACCGCGCTACAGAACACGCCGTGTACTGTCAGTTTAATTATAGCCTATGTATATATATATATATATATATATATATATATATATATATTGTGGCGCAGTTGTATGGGATAAACGCACGGTTAATATATATATATATTGTGGCGCAGTTGTATGGGATAAACGCACGGTTAATTTATATTTACACACAAAAAAAAAATTTAAAAAAATGGGGCACTTTGATTTACATATACGTTTGCTAATACACATTTTATAATGGACAATGATATTATACTTTTATATGCGAGTTAATGTAACTTACATATTCATTAATTAATTTAAATGAATTATTCATTACTATTAAGAATGTTTTTGATTAATTGTATTTACATATTACATTAATGCCCACGGTGGACAATATCATATTAACTTCTAATATAATGTATACTTTCTTAAATGCTAATATAATACAATTTAATAAATGTTCTTCCCTAACCACTTTTATCATGTGTATTTAATTTTTAACTTTGTATGCAAAAACATAATATGTAACTAATTAATTTCAATATTTAATTAATATTAATTTTAAATCCTTAGCATCTTAATTCAAATAATTTAGTATTTTAATTTTAATTTAATTTAATTTTTGTGATGTTGCATTTTTGGCAAAGCTATTTAATAGTGGCTATGTCATTTCTTGGTACATGTTTTTTTATGTAGCATTAATCATTAATTATTATTTTTACCACTTTACATCTTATTTTTTAACATATAATTAATCATTAATACATCCATTTTTACTTTAATGTAATTGGATATTTTATTTATTATTTAATTTAATTTATTTATTATTTAACTAATTATTATCACTTTAGATAGTATATGGTTTCAATTTCAAATATTGATTTTCTCCCACTGCTTTTTTTATAATTCACTGCATAGTCACTTTTTCTATCATAGATGGCAGCACCATGGTTTGTGTTGCTTTACAATATTCCATGGTAATACATTTTCTAAAACTTATTTTGGCAACATGGTTAATCATCTTCTAAAACTGATTTTGGCAACATATAAAGATTTTTTGCAATTCATTGCCTCTGTTTTGTTATCTTCATATATCTGGTCACTGATGTGCACCAACATCCTTCTTAATCTAAATGTTTTTAGCACTTTACGTTTTAATTTCAAGTTTTTTTCTCTTAACTATGGGTGAGGTTTCTTTCCTTTTTAATATTGTATTAATATTGAATTTATTTTTTGAACTTTAAGATTCTTTGTTTATGAGTGGTAGTCCCAAAATCATATTCTTTAGCAATGTTATGGCTAATATGATGATGAAACCACTCATTTTATTTGTGGTATTTAGGCATTTGGGACTTGATAATTCTGTCTAAATTCCACAATTTCCATTCATTCAATTTCATTCATTCAATTTTTAATTTAATTTCTTCTTCTTTTAAATATGTATTTGATTTCTATATTCAGTGTGTTCGGGAACACTTTCGTTGTCAATAAATTATTACTTACTAAATCATAATTTCATAGTTTCTGTTGGTGATTCGGTAATGTTTCATTAATGGTTATATATATATATATACAATACAACTTTTGTCTACAATAACCATTAAATCTCATAGAGAATCGACAATATATCAACCGATAATTATAATACAATACAAAGACATATATCCAAAAATGTAAGATTCTCAAAATGAAATAAGCGGAAAAAATAAATAAAGGTATATGGAGAAAAAAAATACAATGTGCAGAATGTGAAAATATTACAAGATGCAAATGGAAACTTATTTTGCGAAATACGTTATCAAGGACAATATTCCACAAATATAAGTAAATCGTAATTGATTTCTGTTTGAGTAAATAGGCTTGAGCCGAATTTACTTTTCAAATTGCCCGATCAACCACGATGTCTCAGGTAAAGAAATTTGAATAAAAATGGAGAGCTATTGAAAAACAAAGCATATTAGATGTAAAATCAATTATTAGGGAACATTATAAAATATACGAAATGGATTTAGTGTAAAAATGACAATATATATATATATAGAGAGAGAGAGAGAGGCAAAACATACCCATTGAATGACATATTTCATCGAGCTAACAGCCAAATTATCATAGTTTATGAGAGCACATGAAACTGGTCAGTTAACAGTTACAGTGAAATAAATCACATCGATTTTAACAAACTAAAAAATAAGTCTAATAGATCAACAAAAATATTTTTATTTTATTTAAAACTTATAAATAATAATAATAATAATAATAAATTTTGAAATTAAAATATTTGCTGCACAAATATATACAATTAAATATATATAATTGTATATATATAATTTACTTTATAAAAGATAAAATTGGTTTTAGAGATATGATTGCAGTTCATTTTTCCATTAATATGTTTAAAGATGTTAAATTTCTTTCATTTCGGGTTCTACTGGCTTAGAAACTCTGGGCACGGAATCATTATCCTTTATTTTCATTTCTACTCGCATTATTTCTCTTTTACATTCCATGTTGCTTCTATTATTTAGTCTCTTAATTAGCTTCTTTTAATTAGTTTTCCTTTTTTTTTATTAATCTCCGTGTTGTTTTTAACTCGCATTTTTTTTCTCTTTCGCAACACCCATATAAAAGACTTTTGCTTCGAAATTTAAATGCTTTATCTCTTGAACTAATAATATTTTTATATGAACTTTTGGCAAGCTGTACTTTATACCTATGTTTTAAAACTAAACCTAAAGTTATTTACTGTTTCTCACAAAAAATAATTTATCCAATGATAAACTCTGTTTTGTTATTGTTGTTGTTTTTTAAACATGTAATATTTTCAACATTTTTACAGAAATAAACATTTTGCTAAAATATATACAAATGTAGATTCCTAATATGCAAGAACGTCTAAAGCATGTTGATAATGCAAGTTTTTTTCCCTGTTAAATTTAAGCTATTTTGAATAATCATGCGCTCAAGCTTCCATATCACTTTTATCAACAAAACATTTACTAATTAGCTGACTGATACACAGATACTTTTTTTGTATTCTATATTCAATAAAATTATCTATTTATAAAACTTTCTTTATTTCATTAGCAGTAAAAAACAAATGTGATTTTAAAGCATATGCTTTCCAAATATGATGTATTGAAAATTATTATTGTTTTGCATTTTTCCAAGTTTTAACAGCAATAAGACTCTTTAAAGAATCAGCAAAGCAGAAAAGGTGATCAAAATATTTTTTGGAGTTTCATATCAGTTTCTGTTGAAGGCAGTTAAAGCCTGTATAGGGAACAAATAGTAATCAAGTATTATCTTCTGTGGCACATTGTAATGATAATAATCATAATCATAATCAAATCATTATGTTGATCATCATCATTATTAGTATCATTATTATTATTATCAACATCATATTGATAGCGATCATAATGATCATTATAATCATTATAATCATTATATATGTTTTTTTTGGCGGGGTGTGGAAGCAGACTTTTTTTCGATTTTTAACGGCTTTTACTTATTTATTTATTTATTTATTTTATTTATTTATTTTTTTCTTTTTGCATCATTATTTGGAGTATGTCTTAAGAATATATATATCAACAAAATCTGCGCTCTAGTAGTAACGAAACTTTTATAAAGCGCCGCTTCGATAGTTCAGCTGTTAATCTTAACAGTTCTGGCATAAGCCCTTCTTTGGCGTCAGAAATGTGCAACAGTAATATTTTCAAATAAGAGCTTTCGAAACTCTCGGCTTGAGTTAACAGACCTCAGAGCAAATTTAAGACAGCAATAAGCGTAAAATCTGCTTACGTCGATTACTTTTTTTAATTTTCTTAACAACTTTTGTGACAATCTTTATATTAATTTTAGTTAAGTCAAATTTAATTTCAATAAATTTATTAAAAGATGCTTCTGAAAAACACCTCTTGGTCTTCACTCCCTCTTAGAGGAACTATCTTTGCTCCGCGCATACCTTTTGTATTTCTCTTCTTATCAGCTCCCCCCTCTCAATTTATTAATCAATCTCATTATGATGATCATAAATATGATCATAACCATAATCGTCATAATTATTATCATCATATATGATGTTATTGTAATCATAACGATGATCCTAATCATGATGACCAACATAATCATCATTATAATCATCATAATCATTATGATGAATATGTTGATCATCATAATCAAATAAACCTTCTTGTATTTACTTCCTCATCAGCACCCTCACCCTTCTCAAATCATTATGTCGATCATCATAATCACAATCATTATGATCCTTATGATATTGATGATGATGAGCCTAAAGATTACCATAATCACCATAACTGTTAATTAAATATCATTACCATCATATGTGATGATTATGATCATACTTATGATTATGACCATGATGACCGTCATAATCATCATAATAATCATTATAATCAATATGATGATTTGATCGTACGCATGATGTCATGATCATAATCATGATAACCGTCATAATCATCATCACTATAATAATAATCATTATAGTCAATATGCTGATTATTTTGATCATTATAATCATAATCAAATCATGTGTGGATCATATTACTATTTTAATTTGTCCATTCATATGTTCAAGTCTCGTGTGCACCGCAACACACACCTTTTTTTTCATTTTTTAAAATTTTGGGGGTTTTTTCTATTTTTAAAAGCATTTTCTAGAGCATTTTTAAAGAATTTTTAATTTATCAAAATGTGGATGATGATAACAACTTTCCTAAAACGCCGCCAAATCTCAACACCTCTGACATCAGCCCTTCTTTGGCGTCAAAAATGTGCTACAGTAGTACTTTCAAATAAGAGTTCTCTAAACCCTCGGCTTGAGTTAAAAAGCCTTAAGACAAATTTAAGACAGCAATATGCGTGAAATCTGCTTACGCCGACTACTTTTTAAAATGTCTTAAGGACTTTTGAGGCAGTCTGTATATTAAATTTAAGTTAAGTCAAATTTAATTTGAATAAATTCATTCAAAGATGCTTCTGAAAAATAGCTCTTGGTCTTCGCTCCCTCTTGGAGATTCTCTCTCTTTTGCTCCGCGCATGCCTCCTTGTATTTCCCTCCTCATCATCATCCGCCCCCCTTTCCTCAGCATTTCCATCCTCCCCACGGATGATCTGAAATCCACGACCACGTCACCACTCGTTTTAGCTCTTCTTTACCCCCGGGTATTTATCTGAAGACCCCTTTTACAGCAGAAGACCTTCTCCTGATATGTAAGTAGTCCTTGTAGAAGATTTTAATAATGCAAAGAATTATTAGCGCTGGATGATTTCATACACGGCGTTTATTTGTACAAAAGCCGATCGATGCCTTTCGAACAGGTTGCAGGTTGAGTACTGACCTTCAACGGCGTGGTCAAAATATTTTACGTTACGGGCGAAAGGAGAAAATGCTTGTTAGTTTTGAAGAGTTGCGTTTTTTTTTTATTTAATAGTGTTATTTGGTATAGATGTGGTATTAGAGAATTGTTTTGTGTAACGGTAATCGTAACAGTGCAGAATATTCTAATACATTACAGAGTTCTAAAATTATTATTTTTGTATGTGAGGACTCATAAATAATAAATTAAATTGAGCAAAATATATATGCTGGTTTAAATTTTTAATAACAATAATTCATGGTTTATAAATTTATTTAAATAACGTTCAGATGTATTACTGGATACCTTCTGACCTTCACGATGTTTGACAGTGAAATATTATTTTTTGCGCTTGAGAACTATTAAAAAAATTCAAGGTATAATAACAATTTCAACAAGACAAAATGTATATACTGCCTTAATCTTTTAATAACAATAATTGATTCCTTCTAACTTCATTCATATGAAATTTTTATCACGTTATCGGAAGAGTATTGACCTTCAACGGCGTGGTCAAAATATTTTACGTTACGGGCGGAGAGAAAAAATATGCTTGTTAGTTTTGAAAAGTTGCGTTTATATAATAGTGATTTTTGGTATAGATAAGTTTGTGATATTAGATAATTGTTTTTTGTAACATTAATCGCAAGAGTGCAGAATATTCTAGTACATTAGAGAATTTTATTATTTTTTTTTGTATGTGAGAACTCATAAATAACAAAATCTATATACTAGCTTAAATTTTTAATAACAGTAATTCATAGTTTATAACTGCATTTAAATCACATTCAGGTGTATTACTGGAAACGTTATGACCTTCACAATGTTTGACAGTGAAATATTATTTTTTGCGCGTGAGAACTATTAAAAAAAATTCAATGTATAATAACAATTTCAACAAGACAAAATTTATATACTGTTTTAATCTTTTAATAACAATAATTGATTCGTTATAATTTCCTTTATATGAAATTTTATCACGTTATCGGAATAGTGCTGATCTTCACGTGTAGTGTTATTTGGTATAGATAAGCTTATGGTATTAGAGGGGTTTTTTATGTTAATCGCAATTGTGCAGAATATTTTAATATATTACAGAGATTTAAATTATTATATTTCTGTGTGAGAACTCATAAACAACAAATTAAATTTACCAAAATCTATATATTGGCTTAAAATTTTTAATAATAATAATTCAAGGCTTGTAATTTTATTTAAATCACATTCTGGTTCATTACTGGAAAGTTTCTGACCTTCATCATGTTTGACGGTGAAATATGATTTTTTGAATGTGAGAATTATTAAAATAATTCAATGTGTAGTAATAATTTCAACAGAACATAATTTATATACTGCCTGAATCTTTTAATAACAATAATTGATTCATGATAATTTCATTTATATGAAATTTTATCACGTTATCGGAATAGTGTTGAAAACGGCGTGGTAAAAATATTTTACGTTATGGGCGGAGAAAAAAGACTTGTTAGTGTTTCAAGCTTTACGTTTATATAATAGTGTTATATGGCATAGATTAATTTAGGGATATCAAAGAGTTGTTTTATTTTATACTAATCCCAATGGTACAGCACAATCGAATGTATTAGAGTCTTATAAAAAAAAAATAGTTTTTGTATGTGAAAACTGATGAAAGTGATTTATGAGGCGTTATTTTTGAAAAAAGACATTTTATGGTAGATATTTAATGGTTTTCATTTGAATAGGTTTAAAAAAAACTCCTAAGAAGTAACAGACTTATTTTAGATTTTTTGTGGTCTTATTTCATGTGAATTTGCAATAATGGTTATCCGTATTAGCTGAAAAATATCATGGTTTTGTATGCGCCAATGGACTTTCCTCTCTTTCAAAAGCAATGATTCGTTGAAAACGTTGAATTTCGTTGAATGGAATATAGTTAAAATAACAAAAAACTGAGTATTTTATTTTATTTACTTATTTATTTTATTTCACTATTTCATTCTTGTTTAGAATAGTTACAATAAAACAAAAATTAAATCTAATTTTATAGGAAATAGTGGAAAAAATAGGAAAAAAGCATTCAGTAATAAGTTGTATGCCTACAATTGCACTGGAAAAAAAATTGTTGATTTTACAGTATAATACTAGCATTCCAGCTGCCAGTATTATACCGTAAAATTAACAGTAATAAGCAGTAAAATAAGCAGTAATAAGCTACCGCGCATACGTGGCAGTGTAAAATCAACACTTTTTTTTCAATGTAGTTTCTTAATTTAAATATTAAAGATTTGTTAAAGTATTCATGATGAAATTCTGATTGTCCTTGTTAATATTATGCAACTGTTCAAAGAGGACTTGTCTCACTTTCAAAATCAACGCATTTGGAATATCATTGATTCAATAAATTACCAGTAACAAATTTGTATTGATATTAAAAAATATTTATTATGAATATAATTAAAAGCGTAAATTTTGTGTTAATTTGTAATAATAAGATTTAACTTTAACTGTTTTTTTTCCACAAAATGAACTTGTACCATTTTCTAAATCATATGTATAATAACAATTCAAACAAGATAGAATTATATACTAGCTTAGCTTTTTAAAAACAGCAAATTCATTCATAACCTCTTTTATATCATATTATAACCTCTCATTATAACCTCTTTTATATCACATTCTATCGCTATATACCGCTGACTTGCATGGTCAAAATATCGGTCGTAAAAATGTGCTCGTTACACTTGTCCGAGTGCTGCCTGTATATATTATGGATATCAAAGAATTATTTTATTTAATACTAAACTAAAGAGTATAGAATAATGTAATGTGCTAATAACAACAATTTGTCCATTGTAACTTCATTTGTATGAAATTTTATCGGGTATTCGATCGAGTGTTGACCTTCACGGTGTGGTCCAAATATTTTACATAACGAGAGGAAGAAAAAAAATTGTTATAGTTTTTTAAGTATTGCGTTCATTTAAGAGTTTTATTTGGTAAAAAGTAAATTTATAGATATCGGATAACTGTTTTATGCAAAGTTAATCTCAATCATGAAGGATATTCTAATGTACTAAAATTTTTCAAAAAGATTTCTATGTAAGAACCAAAAAGTTAAGATGTGATGTTAAAAATGTTAAGAATGAAAAGTTAAGAAACAAAAAAAAATGTATATATAAGGGTGTAAACTTTTATTAGCAATAATTCATTCATTATAACTTCATTTATATTGCATTCTATGGTGTTACTAAAAAGTGCTAACCTTCACAATGCGCTCTAAATATTTTAAGTTTAAGACCTAAAAATAATGTTCGTTAATTGTTGAAACAACCCTAATAAATTTAGCATTTATGCGTTTAAAGTTTTCAAAAAAGAGCAATCTCCTTCAATCTTCAGAGAAAAGGTAGAGAGAGAAGAAAACAAGTTGGAAATTGCACGTCAAATGTGACAAATGAGGTGCATTCATACTGTTATTATTTCAGTGACATGAATTATATCGTCTGTTATATGATTAATTTCCGTAATAAAATAAGTACATTTTAAGTTGGCAACATTTTACCTTTTGTTGATATTTACTGAAAATTAAAATGGGAAACTTAAGCCTAGCTTTAAAAATTTCGGAAATTGAAATCCATATTTAGACTTTCTTTTCATTTAGTATCTATTTCTCCGGAAACATTTTTCCAAAAAACTACCGGTAAATTATATCATTGATATAATTAAACAAATTTAGTATGCAAATTCGGTTTTTAAATTCAGTAATACGAAAATAATATGACTCCATCTTAAATAGGAGGTAATCACCATGGCAACCTAGAATCATTACCAATAATGGGATATCATTGAATTAATTACGTATGATAGTATTTAATAGAATGAATAACGTGACTATAATTTGGACATAGAGGTTATAAAATGTCATATACGTCATATATGACAATAACTTGGACGTATAGGTTATAAAATGTCATATACGTCATATATGACAATAACTTTGTCATAGAGGTTATAAAATGTCATATACGTCATATATGACTATAACGTCATGCATGTCAGATAACTTTACGATACATCTCGGTCGCTTGACCATTAATTCCCAGAAGCTGCTATAACAAGGAAGTACCAATTTTTAAAAAAATCAAATTACTTAACAAATATTTTTATTAATATCTTTTTAAGTTTTGTTCGATTTTCATAAAATTGGAAATAACTCGACAAAATTTTTCAACGATTATATATATTAAATTTCAAACCATTTGGTTGGGTAGTTATTGCTTTGTTATATGCGGACAGACGGACGGATCAGACGATGACTATAGGTGCTACGTATTTATATAATTACGAACGCACCTAAAAAGGCTGCAGCAGTAACATACGGACAACTTTTCTGCTATTGTTCCTAACGTTTTTTTTTTCATTAATTTTGTGTTGAAATAGAAGCTCCTATTATGAAGCCTTGAAACAGCCGCATGCTTAAAAATAAAATATGCTATTTGTGCTTTTCTTTACATTGGTTTTTACACGTCATATTTTTATCTTAAGACAAGGGGTTTTATATGCTTCTTATGAGTTTTAAATGCTCTGGCAAGCGTTTTAACCCCGAAATCTCCCCTTCCCCCTTCGCTGTGCCAGTGGGTCTTGCATATAATGATTAATTTCTTAAGAAAACGTTTCTTGTTACTCCAATTAGAACAAAAAATGGGCTCATTCCTAAAAATAAGTAAAATCAATAACTTTTACCTCTTTGCCATTAACTCTAGAAAAACTGTTGCTATTTTAACAGCTTTACAAAGTTGGGAAAATTGATAAAATATTTTATTTTGAGCTTTCAGCGGACATTCTTTTTTCTTGTTTTACTTAAAAGAATTTTTGTTGGTATTCTAGTTGTTTTTTGCTTTTTCTGCGAAAGAAATCTGTTTTAATTTAACGTTAACTCGCATAATCAACAAAGCTTTAAACATTTTAAAAACTGTATAGGGAGTTATTTTAAATTTAAATAACACACAAAAAACATTAGCAAGCTATTATATCTTTTTACGCTCTTTTATTTAACTTAACTTGTAGTATGTAAAAATTTGAATTTTGAAATCAATTTTTTACTTACTTTCTGATATGCTCGAATTAAAAAAACGAGCAGGGAAGACCGAGCTATGCTCGGTCAAATTTAAATTTGAGTTCAAATATCATGACCCATGACCAAAATGACTCACTAATTGAATTTTCTCGAACATGTGACTTAGCCCAACAGTCTTCTCGTGCCGGAAAACCATAGGATGCAAAATTTAGTGTAAATTGAGCCGCTTTTTAGATATTGACCCACAATGACCCAGAAATGATCCACTAATCGAATTTTCTCGAACATGTGACCTAGTCTAATGATTTTCGCGTGCCCGAAACTCGTAAAATACAAAATTTAATCAAAATCGTTAGAGCCGTTTTTTAGATAAAATTAATTTGACCCGCTTTGACCCAAAAATGACCCCCTAATCGGAAGTTCTCGAACATGTGACCCAGCCCAATAGTCTTCTCGTGCCCAAAAATAGTCGGATACAAAATTTCGTCAAAATCGTTTGGACCGTTTTTTAGATACAATTAGCTAGACCATGACCCAAAATGACGCACTAATTGAATTTTCTCGGACATGTGACCTAGCCCAACAGTCTTCTCGTGCCCGGAAACCATTGAATGCAAAATTTAGTGTAAATTGAGCCGCTTTTTAGATCTTGACCCACAATGACCCAGAAATGACCCACTAATCGAATTTTCTCGGACATGCGACCTAGCCCAATGCTTTTATCGTGCTCGAAACTCGTAGGACACAAAATTTAATCAAAATCGTTAGAGCCGTTTTTTAGATAAAATTAATTTGACCCGCGTTGACCCAAAAATGACCCACTAATCGAAAGTTCTCGAACATGTGACCCAGCCCAATTGGCTTCTCATGCCCGAAAATAGTCGGATACAAAATTTCGTCAAAATCGTTTGAACCGTTTTTTAGATACAATTAGCTAGACCATGACCCAAAATGACCCACTAATCGAATTTTCTCGAGCATGTGACCTAGCCCAATGGTTTTCTGGTGCCCCAAAACGATAGGATACGAAATTTCGTCAAAATCGTTAGAGCTGTTTTTAAGATAATTTTTGCATATATATATATATATATATATATATATATATATATATATATAACCACCCACAAGATTTGCTCGTATTAGAATATATGATTATGTACACAGGTGTCTTTCTAATGACAACACAGCATTTAAATACTTTTTGGAACTTAATTATAAATTAATTAATTAATTTTAAATTATTTTTCCGTTAACCGGGAGCAGGTGATAAATCGCCAAATATTCTTTATGGTTACAACTGTATACAAATACAACAACAATGAAGTTAATTATGCACCAAACCACGTTAACTAAAATAAACCATCTGGTTTTGAAGGTGTAAGAATGAAATATTTTAACCACTAAAACGTAGAATATAAGATACAAATTAAAAATAAAGAGTGTAATAATTTTTTTTTAATCATACTTTTATTTCTACAGATAATCATTGAAAATATTTTAGAAAACTGGCTATTGGAAGCAAAAGTTTAAAAAATAGAGGATTTTTTTTTTCCTTTACATAAAAATTCAATTTCAAATAATACATGTGTATTCATTTTTTGCATATTTTCTCTAAAAAGTACAATGTTATTTTTTTTTTTTAGATTTCATTACCTATTTTTATTTTAAGTTTTCAAAATTCAATGATATACATAACTCTAACCGCAATTTAATTTTTAAACTTCATTTAAACCAAACAAATTCTGTGTAACTTTGAAATTTAATATTTTAAATACATTTTTATTATGATTCAGATTTTTGAAAATAATATTTTAATAATTGTAAACGAATTCTTGTTTAAAAAAAACTTTTAAAAAAATAACAATTTCCTAAGAAACAAAATAATAACTTTAAAAAATAATTATTATTTTGTGATTTTTTTTCATTATGCTCGCATACCTCTATTTCCTTTTATGCTTTTTGTATAAAAAATTTTACATTTAAATGGACTAAATGTTTATTACACTAAATAATTTATAATTCACACACGCAAGTATAGATACGATGTATCATACTTAGCAGAATATTCTCATTATTTATTACCCATCATACGTAGTATAGGGTAAGTATTGTAATCGTTTTGAAAATCGAAAAAAAAATTGACGGATTTACACGTTTCAGACACTGGAGATTCCGAAAAACATATTTTTAGAAAAAAAATTTTGCCGTCCGTCTGTGTGTCTGTCTGTATGTCTGTGTGTCTGTAAACGTTCTATCTCCCGAAAAAATTGAGATAGAGACTTGAAATTTGATATGTACTTAGTATGTAATAATGGGAAGAAGCTTATTGAATTTCAGTAACCTCGATGATCCGGAACTATTTTTTTCGGACTCTCGAAATATTCGTTCTGATAAAAAGTACATAAAAATTTTCGAAAATGTTTATTTTAAGGAGTGACTATAAAAGAAAATAAAAAAACATAAATTTTGCATAAAACATGAAGTCGATCGGATAATGAGTTGCCGAGATATTTGTAATCCTATTTTCCACACTCTTCGTTTTTTTCCTGACCCTGTATTTCATCCAAATTTCAATTCAAAGATATATTTTAATTGGAAATGAGACGCTTAATCAGATGCCATAAACCACTAGTTAATAGGATTATTGTTTTTGGAGTTATAAGGATGTTTCTTTTAAGCAATTCAGTAATCGAGCCTTTAAAGTTTATGACGTCATCAAGCCATGATTTTATTCGAATTGCAATGCATTTTATAATTAGTTTCCATATGTTTTATTTTTTCATATTTTACATTATGCATATCCATGATAGGTAAGTATCACGGTGGCCCCCAACGACTAGTTTTTTGTAATGACTTGAAAAAAAACTTTTGTTTTATAGGTATATGGTTTGTCACAGGTGTTCAATTTCCTTTACTTAAATAAAAAATTTTTAAAAAAGTAAATCCGTTAACTTATTCAGAAATGACTGTGGCAAAATCGCTGAAAAACGGTGTTTCGAGATAACTGAGTTTAAACCTATCGAGACTAACGGGATTTAAAAGTACCGGTCAGTTTAAATTGATTTCCTTTTGTCTTAACACTTAGTTTTGTTGTTATCTTTCTGCATCTATAGAAATGGTATAATATATGTCTATACATATTTTGTAATAACTTCACTTATGTTTTAATTTTCAGTAATAAAACAAAAATAAAACGTTTGCTTAAAATTCTTTGCAGCATTGGTGATTATTTTATTTTAAACATATACGTTTCATTCTTTAAATTTAAAATAGATGCTACTTTTTCGAACCAATAAGTTATGATAAAAAATATATAAAACACTGGACAGTTGTTAGGTCTGTTTAATATTGTTATAATTTAACATTTTACAAACGTTTTCCAAAATACTTCCTTTAGCCTATTGTATGAATGTAAAATAACTATATTCGTTTAATTTCATTAAATGGCATATTCGTTAAATTTCGGCAAATATTACCGTTTGTGATTTGAACAGCTACTTTTAATTTTTTTTTTAATCTAAAAATAAATATTCCCCAAAATAAAAAATAAATAAATAAATCGGTTCTGAAAGGGTTAAAGTTTTGCCTTCGCATCTATCTCGGTCTGCGGGGCACAACGTTTACGGCTCGTACGACCGTAATGTTAGGAAATTTTCTATCGGACAAACCGTGCGACATTCTTAAAGGTACAAGCATTGTAAAAATTATAGCAATAATAATACGTTTTTTCATCAATTCAAACCTTTCTGACCTTCTTAATGGTTCAAACATTATAAAAATTATAACAATAATAATACATTTTTTCATCAATTCAAGTCTTACTAACCTCCTTAAAGGTTCAAGCATTATAAAAATTATAAAAATAATTATACTTTTTTCATCAATTCAAATCTTTCTGACCTTTTTAAAGATTCAAGCATTATAAAAATTATAATAGTAATAATGCTTTTTTCATCAATTCAAATCTTTCTGACCTTCTTAAAGATTCAAGCATTATAAAAATTATAACAATAATAATACGTTTTTTCATCAATTCAAGTCTTACTAACCTCCTTAAAGGTTCAAGCATTATAAAAATTATAAAAATAATTATACTTTTTTCATCAATTCAAATCTTTCTGACCTTCTTAAAGATTCAAGCATTATAAAAATTATAACAATAATAATACATTTTTTCATCAATTCAAGTCTTACTAACCTCCTTAAAGGTTCAAGCATTATAAAAATTATAAAAATAATTATACTTTTTTCATCAATTCAAATCTTTCTGACCTTTTTAAAGATTCAAGCATTATAAAAATTATAATAGTAATAATGCTTTTTTCATCAATTCAAATCTTTCTGACCTTCTTAAAGATTCAAGCATTATAAAAATTATAACAATAATAATACGTTTTTTCATCAATTCAAACCTTTCTGACCTTCTTAATGGTTCAAACATTATAAAAAATTATAACAATAACTAGGGGGCCTACCCCTGGGAGCTACGCTCGCCAACCCCCGCTCAGACTTCGAGGCCTCTAAAAACATGACAGCGTGCTTTGTTTTAAAAATATTGGTAAATCTGTAATTGGGATTCCATGCTTTTAACGTTTTAATGGGTCATTTTTTGATTATCATGGCCTCATACACAGCTGTTGCGACAACTGACGACTGTTTTCGGAATTGATAAGTAAAATCAATTACAACTTGAAAACCAGCTTGTATAAAATGGTTAGGTTTAAATTGTGGCAACCTGTCGGGCTTTTATAACAACGATCTGTATTCTATTCTTCATTTGCGTTTAAGGATGAGAAAAATTCCATCTGTTTGTGAGTAACATTAAGAACCACGGTATTAAAAAGTACTATGTTATAGACATTTTCAGCAACAGATTTTAATTTTCTCTCTATTTTAATGCACCATCATGCATATTTTCATGTTATTTTAAATATGTAAATTATTTATTTTAATTAATATGTATATACGAATTTTCTAATAATTATTTATCATACAATATTAATTAAATATTTTGTGCATGCATGCCTGCATGCCTGCATTTATTCGGCATCAATTGATGAGATATTTAAACAAATTTGCTATCCGCGATAATTTTACACCCTGTTATGTCACTTGAATATCGTCCATAAGAAAATCGGGTACTTTTCCAGTATAGGATCCTTTGCTTTTAGGTTTGGCGTATTTCGAGCTTCAAAAAGGGATAGATTCGTTAATATACATAGATTTGTTGCCAAAAGTTATGAAAACAAACCCAATGAACTTTTGGTACTTTTCTATTATAGGGGTCTTGACGCTTTTTTAAAAAGCTTGGCGCAATTCGGGCATCAGAAAGTGAGATTTGCTGCCAAATGACATAAACAGCCATGGAAACAAATTCGACGATTTTTTTGTTTATATGCGTATTTTAATTATACGTATATTATTATTGTTTTTTCTATACAGATTACTTCTGATTATATATAAAATAGGATAAATGACATTCTACGCTAAACAAATTGTATAAATATTGAAAAAATGCTTCTGCATACGAAATGACAAAGTTAATAGGTTGACAGAAAGTATGTTGCCAAATTTCCTTTTCTGCCAAGGCTATTTTCTCTGTTTCGTCAAGGCTTTGTTATTTATGTGTAAACATATAATTCATTATTAAAAAAGTAATGCTACTGAAATATTCATTTGTTTTAAACTTTAATAGCATTTCTCTAATGTGTAGGGAGCATTTTTTTCCTTGCTGCCAATAAAAGAGAGAAAGGAATAAATGTCATTTTACCATAATTGATGTCATATTCTCATTAAAATTGGAAAGAAAACCAAGCAGGATATTTTATTCTCCTTCCGTTCAGTTGGGCAATTATTATTTTATATATTCGTTTCAAATATCCGAATTAGTGATTTTATAAATTCGTTTAATTAAATTTTACAAAAAAATAACAAAATGATATCAATAAATAATAAGAAATAAATAAGTATTGCACTGCCGCGCAATACTTAAATTACTATGAATTCCTTCCCCCCCCCCTTTCTTTTGCGTTTACATAAATGACGTCATTTGGACGAATGTATTCAAAATATTTTCAGTTTATAAATTAAATTAAATGCTGACAGACGATTGAATCCTGACGATAGAAATGTGATTGTTTTTCAAATTTTCCTGAAAAACATAATTTAATCACAATCTTGTCTTCATTATCGATTGAAATAAAGGATAAATTCAATTTCAATTTGAAAATGACGAATAAAAAGAAATCGATAATCCCTATCGGGATCCTTTTCAATTTTTTTTTCCCTTTTTTGTCTCAAAAAAACTGAGTAATTAGTTGCCATCATTACAGAAATGTCATTAAAATTAGAAAAAAATTAATATCTCGAAAACTAATTCCAATTTCAAAATTCTATTACCAGTTTTGACATCCGCGGATTTTTATGGAAAATTGGTATTAATTTCACCATCAAGCGTTTAATATTTTATTAAAAATAGCCCTGAAACATAATCAGTCGTTTACTCAGTCGTTTCATAAAATCGTTTCATAAATTCGTTTCATAAAATCGTTTCACAAATTCGTTTCATTAGGATTTTATATATATAGGGTAGATAATACATTTTTTTATCAATTCAAATCTTTCTTACCTTTTTAAATGTTCAAGCATTATAAAAATTATAACAATAATAATACGTTTTTTCATCAATTCAAATCTTTCTGACCTTTTTAAAAGGGCTTGAAGATCTTTTGTCGTTTTCAATATTTAAGAGGTGCTAGATTACAACAAACATTTATTGCATAGGTAACCAGTGTCGCAATCCACTTATCGAGTTATATATACAGGATGCCTCACTTCAAGTCGAACTTGAATTTTTGTTCATAATGTTTATGCGAATAATATTTTATCGAAATATTCAACATAAACTTTCTTTTTGTGTCAAATTTTATGGCATCACAGGCCGTACTGGAAGTACACTATAATTTAACCAATGATACCTCTGTGAACTACATCTTAACTATGAAGCAACTAGCTCAATGCTGATTGAACATGGACAATGGCTATTTCCTACAGTACTTGGAAAAATCGCTTTTCAAAAAACGTAAAATAAGTCTCTTGAAAATATCGTAACATTATCATCATTATTTTTAAAGTTACGAACGAAAACCCGGATGTCCCTTTGATTGAGCGAGGTTGCCAGTTTGGTCTTTTTTTTTTAATTCGGAAATTCTGAAAGAAGAATTTTTACTTTATGTAATCACAACGTGAGGCACCCTATATTTTTGCTGAATGAGTGGATTGCAAACTACACAAAGAAATATTTGTTACAATATGCTTTACCACCTCAAAGTTTGTATCCGAGCTTTTGAGAAACACTGTATGTTGTTAAATTCATGCCATATTTTTACGTTTTTCACACTTTCCAACATACTTGAAAAATGTTTATGAATAATAATTACTTTCACTACTCATTTAAGCAGACATTAATTTATTTTTAAACACAACAAAGAGCAGTGTACATGTCCAAAAGCTTCAAAAAACACTTTTAAAATTACACAAAACTAGTCAATATGTTAAAAGTTGTAAAAATATTTTCACCTCTTGTTCTCATATCTATGCATTACAGATGGAAACTATAGAAATATTTACATCAAACTCCGAACCATGCAATGATATGATCCACGCAAAAATTGATAATAGATGGCGCCATTTGTCGTTAGAAAAAGAAAAACGAGGATTTTCAACGGATTGACTGGCGAAGAAGAAACATAACATCAGTAACTGAGGATACCTTGAGAACAAGAGGTGAAAATATTTTTACAACTTTTAACATATTGACTAGTTTTGTGTAATTTTAAAAATGTGTTTTGAAACTTTTGGACATGTAGACTGCTCTTTGATGTGTTTTAAAACAAATTAATGTCTGCTTAAATGCAAGTAATTATTATGTTGAAAAATGACATTATGGACGATCATAGATTTTAAAAAAAATGTTTATGAATTCGGTTTGCTTGTCTGTCTGTCTGCACTTGCTCTAACTCACGTAAATATATTTGGATTGTAATTGGTAGACGTTATTAAGGATTACTATGACATGTTCGGAATTGAAAATGAAGTGTGTAGCATTTATAGTTCATTTACAGGGACGCTCAAAATAATTACGTTACATTACGGTCTCTATCTCACTGTTACTCTATCTCACACGTATTGAAAGTTATATATATCATTGAGGTGCACTACAGGATGTTTAGAATAAAATATGGTGTCCATATCATTCCTGGTACATTTACAGGTACACACAAAAGTATTCGGTTACAGTACTGTCTGTTAACAATAATTATTGGAAGTGCGTTTTCAATTGTGGCACGCGTTTTTTAAATTAACCAATTTTTTGCCTATTACTGGTTGTTTATACATTCTAAAGATCGTATACAGGGTTGCACAAAAGATCTCAAGTACATTTTTTTTATTGGAGGAATTTGCTGTAGGGGAATTTTTAACTGTGTATGCGGTTCCTAACTGAAGTAAATTGTAGAATACTATGTAGTATATATACAAATCTATAGATTCTATACAGAGATGCACAAAATAATTCTGATACTTTTCCGATTATTGACGCTAATTCCTGACATTGTGTTTTCAAATGTGTTATGCGTTTTCCAAGTCGTTTGCTTAGAGATTCTCTTTCACCTTATTAAACGGGGAAGTTCTTTTTTTAATAGTATTTTAAATACGTTGGAAAGTGTTTATAATCGATGTTTGATGCATGATTTTTCGTTCTTGTTTTATGATTTAAAATGATTTTTCTGTGTAATCATTTATTTATTCATTTTTTAAGGTCTACTAAAATAAATCCATTCCTTGCAAGTGAATTTGACGATGTGCCGGATCAAGTTGAGGAAGAAAATTTCCAACAGAATGTGTCCCACAAAAGAATTCATGAAACTCAAGCTCAAGTACAAGAGGTAAATTAAATAATTAGTAAATAAAATGAAATTGCCGTTGAAGATTTTTTTTGTCCTTGATATTCTTTATTCTTTTTACCACCTATACCAACATAGCTGAAAAATGTTTATGCATTCGGTTTGTCTGTCTGTGCTCTAGATCGTGTATTCTAGATCGTAAATATATTCGGATTTCCTGATTTCCTTAAAATTTATATATGTTATTAGGGTTTGCCATGGCATGTTTGGTACTGAAAATGAAGTGTGTAGCATTTATGTTTCTTTTATAGGGACACTCAAAAGAATTCCGTTACATTACAGTCTATGAGGAAAAAATGGTTGCGGCGTATTTTAATGATGTTACACAATTTTAAACATATTGAAATTAATACATATCACTGAGTTGCACCATAAGGCGTTTTCTCTGGAATATGGTGTGCATAGAATGTATCGTTCATTTACAGGGACACTCAAAAGAATTTGATTACAGTACTGTCTATGAACAATAATTGCTGGTAGCTAGTTTTCAGTTGTGGTGCACGTTTTTAAATGTAACTAATTTTTTGCATATTAATTGTTGCATATAAATTCTATAGATCCTATACAGGGCTGCTCAAAAGATCTCGCGTACATTTCCGTTTATTGATGGAAATTGCTGAAGGGGAATTTTCAGTTGTGCTATATATTTCCTAACTGAAGTAAATTTTAGCATACTGTGTAGTATACATAAAAATCTATAGATCATATACAAAGCTGCACAAAAGAATTCGGATATTTTGTTTGACTATTGGTAATAATTGCAGAAAGTGGGTTTTTAAATGGGTTATACGTTTTCTAAATTGTTTACTAAGTAAACTGTGAAGTTTTGTTACAATATTCTGAATGTGTTGGAAAGTGTTTCATAATCTATGTTTCACGCAATTACTATTTCTTATTACTATTTTACTATTTCTTACTAACACTTTCCAATGTAATCAATTGAAAAGTGTTTATGAACTCGGTTTGCCTGTAAATGAAAAATGAAAAATTTCACTTTCAAAGATTTAATGATGCTAACTTCTCTTAAATTTGCATTTGTAATAATGTTAAATTTTATGAAATAAAATTCTGGCATGGGCGTCTGCAGAACAAAAAACCGGGAAGTGTAAAAATTTGGAACAGATGTGCCTGTAGTCCGTTGCCAAGGCTACGAATCACCCTTAAGGTAGTTTCTGAACACATGATCGTAGAAAGAAAAACCTAACTAATTTTGTCTTCCAAGAAGAGTTCAGTAGGAGGCAGCCATCACTCCTTTTACGTAAAATTCTTAGTTTCTTTTTAACACTTTCCAAGGTATTTGAAAAGTGATTATGAATTCGGTTTGTCTGTCTGCCTGCCATCTGTCTGTCTACCGTCTGTCTGTCCGTGATATAACTCTCGTACATATGCTCGGATTGCCATGAAATTTTTATATGTTATTGGGGTTTACTATCGAATGGTCGGTATTGAAATGAAGTGTGTAGCATTTATAGTTCGTTTACAGGGGCACACAAAATAATTCCGTTACATTACGCTCTATGGGGCTATGTGCATCGTTTGCTATGTACATTTTATTGATATTACAGTATTTCAAACATAATGAGATTGATATAAATCATTGAGACGGACTAAAACATTCTTTTAAAGGAGTATAGCATAAGTAGAATTTATAGTTCGTTTACAGGGCGAGCAGAAAGGATTCCGTTGCATTATGCTCTATGAAAAAAATAGTTTGCGGTGCATTTTAATCATATTGTGATACTTCAAACATAACGAAATCACTGAAGTTCACTACATGTTTTCTATAGATTATAGAATACATAGCATTTATCGCTCATTTACAGATACACACAAAAGAATTCAGTTAAAGGACTGACTAAGGTCGATAATTACTGGAAGTGCATTTTCCTCTGTGGTGTGTAGTTTTAAAATAATCTAATTTTGGATGTACTACGCGTGTATAAATTCTATAGATCGCATGCAGGTTTATACTAAAGACTTCACACATATTACTGGATATGGATAGCAAATGCTAAAAATGGTTTCTTACTGAGTTATTTTTTTTTAAGTTGCCTATTTAGATATTTTTATTTTAGGAAAAACATGAAATTTCATAATAATATCCTATAAGGGTCGGAAAGTGTTTCAAAATCTATTCCTGATGCATTATTTTTCGTTTTTGTTTTATTATTATTTAACTGATTGGGTAATAGAAATAAATTTGTCTCTGTAGCCAAATTTCAATAAAATTTGCTTGAAATTAATCAATTTTTCAAAAGGTGCGAAATTAATAATAAATCTTTTGTAAAATGTTATGCTAGATAAATAATGCTATGTTAAATTAATAAGCATCTAAAAACACTAAAATGAAATTAACAAAATAGCTTTTTAACGCTTTCCAACGTAGATGAAAAGTGTTTATGACTTCGGTGGGTCTGGCAGTGTTCTTACTCGCGCAAATATGCTAATCAGGTTTACTAATAATATTAAACTAGTCGTTGGGAGCCACCGTAATACTTACCCATCATGGATATGCATAATGTAAAATATTAAAATAAAACATGTGTAAACTACTTATAAAATGCATTGCAATTCAAATAAAATCGTGGCTTGATGAAGTCATATACTTTAAATGCTCGATTACTGAATTGCTCGAAAGAAACCTCCTTATAGTTATAACTCCAAAAATAATAATCCTATTAACTAGCGGTTTATTGCATCTGATTAAGAGTCAAATTTCCAATTAAAATATATCTTTGAAGTGAAATTTGGATGAAATACAGGGTCATGAAAAATCGAAGAGTGTAGAAAATGGGATTACAAATATCTCGGCAACTCATTATCCAATCGACTTCATGCTTTATGCAAAATTTATGTTTTTTTTATTGTCTTTTATATTCACTTCTTAAAATAAACAATTTCGAAATTTTTTATATACCTTAGTAGTAGAGAAAGGGGGGTTCATCGGCAGCAGGCGCAATCCGCAATGAGCAACCGAGCAACCGGTAGTGCAATGTTCAGAAACAACCCTCTTTTTCTCACAATAATCTTTTCATCTCATTTTGTTGGTACATCTGATATTTTGTTAGAAAGGTTTGTGTGTAAGAGTATGCTTTAAAAAGCATATATGTCTTATAGTAATTATAAATAGTTCTATGTGTGTATATGTATGTGTGTGTGTGTGTGTGTAACAAATAGTTCTCTTTATGTGTGTATATGTGTGTGTGTGCGTGTGTATGTGTGTGTCTCTGTGTGTGTGTGTGTGTGTGTGTGTGTGTGTGACTATCTGCTTGGTTATCAAAAAATATTTTTCCTGTTTTTATAACGAAAAAAATATGCGTTAGTTAGTTAAAAAGTTTCACAAATTTAAAAAAAAAAACTTTTAGAAAAAGTTTCACATTACTTAAAAAATTAAAAAAAGTACTCAATAATAAAATCAACAATTTTTATTATATTAAAAATTCTGAGTTTTATCATTCTGAGATTAAAAATTGGTATCATATTATGACAAAGCTTGGAAAATTCAAAGATCATGAAATCGATGTTATTGCTACTTCTATGGAAAACTATATCACCTTTAAAATCAGAAAGCCTACATCTCCTATTCAGATGGTGTTTAAAGATTCTTTCCAATTTTTGCCTACGTCATTGGAAAATCTTGTTAAAAACCTTCAACCTGATCAATTCACTATACTTGAAGAAAATTTCCCCCAAAATAATAATTTATCTTTACTTATACGGAAAGGGGTTTACCCCTATGATTATTTTACTTGTTTTGAAAAATTTGCTGAGAAGCAGCTTCCCCCGCCTTCTGCATTTTTTAATAGTTTAACCAATGAGCCTATCGATGAAAAGGAATATCAACACGCCCAGAATGTATGGAAAACATTTGATATCAAGACTCTTGGTGATTATCACAACCTTTATGTGAAGACAGATGTTCTACTACTTGCTGACGTGTTTCAAAACTTTAGGAAATTATGTCAGCAGTATTATGAAATTGACCCTGCTCACCTATTTACAGCACCTGGGCTAGCATGGCAGGCTTGTTTGCAGATGTCTGATACACCTTTAGAGTTACTCAGTGATATAGATATGTTGCTTATGGTTGAAAATGGAATACGAGGCGGCATTAGCATGATCAGTAAAAGATATGCCCGAGCAAATATTCCTGGTACGCCCGATTATAAGAAAAATGAGGCACCCAGCTACATCATGTATTTGGATGCCAATAACTTATACGGGTGGGCTATGAGTCAATTTTTACCCTACGGCGGTTTTGAATGGTGTGAAACAAGTCATATCACAGAAGAGTGGGTTCTATCTCTATCTGATAGCTCCGAAATTGGGTATCTTTTTGAGGTAGACTTGGAATACCCAAAACATTTACATCCTTTGCATAATGAATACCCTGTCGCCCCTGAGAGAGTAACTGTGGAGGATCAGATGCTGTCTTCTCATGCAAGAAGCTTACTTAACAATAGAAAATTCGTGGGAACTCCTAAACTTATACCAAATTTAAATAATAAACGAAATTATATAACCCATTATCGTAATCTCAAATTTTATTTAGAACTTGGTTTAAAAATTACAGCTGTGCATAAAGCTTTAAAATTTAAGCAGGGTCCATGGTTACAGAAATATATTAATTTCAATACCGAAAAAAGGAAAGAAGCAAAATATTCTTTTGAGAAAGACTTTTCTAAGTTAATGAACAATTCTGTTTTTGGTAAAACCATGGAAAATCTACGAAAAAGAAGAAATATTGTGCTTTGTAATGGTGAAAAAAGAGCCAAAAAATTAGTAGCTTCGCCTACTTTTAAATCGTTCAAAACTTATGATCAAGATTTGACTGCTGTGGAGAGACTAAAAACTAGCATACATATGAACCGACCCATCTAGTTGGATTTTCTATACTAGAGTTATCTAAACTTTGTATGTATGATTTCCATTACAATTTTATAAAGAAAACATACAAAGATCGTGCAGTTTTACTCTTTACGGATACAGATTCCCTAACGTATCATATTCAAACCAATAATATTTATAAGGATCTGGAGCAGCATCGTGATTTTTTTTACTTTTCTGAATACCCGAAATCTCATCGTCTATACTCTGAAGATAATAAGAAGACGCTCGGAAAGTTTAAGGATGAACTTAATGGCGAATTAGCCCTTGAGTTTGTCGGACTGAAATCAAAAATGTATTCTCTAAAATCTGTTAAAGACGAAAAGAAGCGTGCAAAAGGCGTGTCTACGCAGATTGTTCGACAGAAAATTACACATGAAGACTACTTGGAGTGCCTCCAACAGCAAAAAACAAGTATGGAGAAACAGGTAAGGATTGCCCAAGATGACCATCGCCTATATACATTAACTCAAAATAAAATTAGCTTAAGTCCCTTTGACGACAAGCGTTACTTATTGGATGATGGAATAAGCAGCTTAGCATATGGCCATTATAACATTAATACCGTTTGTAATAAAGAAGAAAATGTTGATTTGCATTGCTAACGCAAAATCGTGATGTATATTTTGATCTGTAAATACCTTTCTGTAAATTATTTTGTTATAATAAAAATTGTTGATTTTATTATTGAGTACTTTTTTTAATTTTTTAAGTAATGTGAAACTTTTTCTAAAAGTTTTTTTTTTTTTTAATTTGTGAAACTTTTTAACTAACTAACGCATATTTTTTTCGTTATAAAAACAGGAAAAATATTTTTTGATAACCAAGCAGATAGTCACACACACACACACACACACACACACACACCTACACACACACACATACACACGCACACACACACATATACACACATAAAGAGAACTATTTGTTACACACACACACACATACATATACACACATAGAACTATTTATAATTACTATAAGACATATATGCTTTTTAAAGCATACTCTTACACACAAACCTTTCTCACAAAATATCAGATGTACCAACAAAATGAGATGAAAAGATTATTGTGAGAAAAAGAGGGTTGCTTCTGAACATTGCACTACCGGTTGCTCGGTTGCTCATTGCGGATTGCGCCTGCTGCCGGTGAACCCCCCCTTTCTCTACTACTCACAGACACACAAACACACAGACAGACGGCAAAAATTTTTTTCTAAAAATATGTTTTTCGGAATCTCCAGTGTCTGAAACGTGTAAATCCGTCAAAAAAAAAATTTCGATTTTCAAAACGATTACAAGACTTACCCTACGTATGATGGGTAAGTAATATACTCCTGTAAAAATGGAGTTTGTAGGATTTATACTCGTTTACAGGGTCACACAAAATAATTCCGTTACATTATGGTCTATGGGGGAAAATAGCAATATATTTTAATGAAATTACACTATTCCAAAACACAATTAAATTAATATGGATGATTGAGATGCAATACAGCAGATTGTCTGTACACTTCAAAACAAAAGTGTTGATTTTACAGTATAATACTGGCACCCCAGCTACCAGTATTATACCGTAAAATTAACATTAATAAGCAGTAAAATAAGCAGTAATACGCTGCCGCGCATGCGAGGCAGCGGTGAAAATATACCAATTTTTTTTGGATTTGCTTTCCTCACAACGGCTGCAATAGGTAGCTTTTTGTAATGAAAGCTACTTAAAAAGTAAAAACTAACAACGTTAGGGATCGTCCTCAGCTATCCTATGGGAAAAAAATCATTTAAAAATATTAAAATGCGAGCGAGAAATCTGTCAAGAACCTTCCCATAGACTTAACATTAGCTTGAGTGTTTCTTCCCGTGACTAGTGTAGGCTCTTAAACGGTGAAGTTTCGTTACAATATTCTGGAAGTGTTGGAAAGTGTTTCATAATCTTCATAATCTAAGCGTGACGCATGATATTTTTCTTTCCTTCCTTCCCTTTTTTTCAAGAAAGTTATTCCAAATAAATGTAGCTGGGGTAACTGGAACCCAATTTTACATTGTGAGTCTGGAGTTTCTGGCAATTCAGCTTCCTCAAGCCAATATTAATTTTGAATTAAAGTCTGGACTTTTGTAAATGTGTTCACTCTATCAAATAGAAATGTTCAAAATTGCACCTTACTGTCTATAAATTAATAAAAAATACATTTAATCTTTACCTCACCATGGATCCAGTTGTCCCATTTTTATGGGACAACTGGACCAGGTAGGTATGTGCTCCCACACCCACTCGTTTTATTTAAGTTGGAGTATCAGGGCAGGTTGCAAAAAGTGGAAATATCCTTAAAAATTTCAAGACAGGCAGATTATTTAAATTATACATCAGCTAAAGAGCGTTGTAAGAGGGAAACCTGTCTGTCAAGGTGTTTTAAAAAAGCACCAAATGTGTAATCATTACGTTTATTTATACAAAAAATTAAGTATATACTTATATACTTCAGTATAAGTAATAAGTAGAAAAGTTACAAGGGGGTTTTTTTGGGGGGGGGGGGGGATGAGCAAAAAAAAAATGTAAAAAAAGGAGTAAGTAAGTACTTAAGTATCTCATTCTCTTTTTTATTTAACTCAACACTGTAAGAAGAGCCAGCCGCTTTGTTTGTCTTCCTAATATATGTTCACGCCATATCTTGTAGTAAAAATAAAAAAAAAAACAATCCAAATTAATTAAGTGTTTAATATCTCACATAGCATCTACTAAGTATTATTTACTCAGTCGTTTTTATAAACAAAAATTTAAGAAACATACATAAACGTGTGTTCAGTTAAAAAGCTGTAGGTTTTACATAATTTTCTTTATTACAAAAAAAAAAAAAGGAAAAATTAATTTCCTATAATAAGAGCAACTCCAAAAGAATTATTTATAACTGTTGGGGTAACTGGGCCATATGGGATCCAGTTACCACTGATACAGGACCCAGTTACCCCATTCTTGAAACATTTATGGGGTAACTGGAACACCCAGCCTTAAATTTGAAACATGAAGTAATTATGTATAGATACCTAATAATATTAATGTATTTATGCCTAATCTTTAAAAAAAATTGTTTAATAAAAGCATTTACCGTATTTTGATAAAAAGCCGAGGAAGTTCAATCAAATAGACGTTGTTAAAAAAAAAAAAAAAAAAAAAAAAAAAAAAAAGGCAATTTATTGCAGCAAAGGAAGAGTTACGATTGAGCTCACACGCATTGTTTTAAGAAGTACAAGTGATATTGTAATGTTGCCAACCGCTAAAACTTAAAATACACCAGCGGTTTATTATAAAATAGACTATGGGCCAGTTACCCCAGCTACCCTTATAGTCAATCACATTAAGACGTCTTGAAAGCATCAGAATCACATTTTTAACTCAACTTTGAGTCTAACAGTTAGATTTTAATCTATTTTTGCTACATAAAAGAAATCTTCAAGAATTTTGCAAAGTATTCGAACTTCCATATTACATTAATGTTCTATGTTTTCATATGTAGAAGAAGTTGGATTATGTTATTGGAAAATAACGTACAAATACTTCTATAATGAGAACGAATCCACTCTTTATTTTCCTTTAAGAATATTTCAATTGGCAAAAGTTTTTATTTAACCGCTCAGTAAATGTGGCTCTAAATCTAGTCTAGCATTCAGCTCTAGAAGTTCATATTTAATGTATGCCATCTTGTTCTTCTAAAAAAACTACTAAGTATTCATTATTATATTTCAGTTCGTAATTATTAATCGTCATATAAGCTTCTCTTGGGTTTTAGTTATTAGCAGGGTTGTCGTTGCCGATCGCCATTGCACCAAATAGCGACAAAATGTTTCATTTGGCAAGAAAACGTAAGATTGAAATCGCCAAATTGCAAGAGGACGACACATTGATGTACGCGATTAAAAGTTTTCAGTGTAACTTATTATTTGTGTTTTAATATTTTTCAGAACTCGCTGACATTTCTTTAAATTTTTATTTATTTGTTTTCATTTAAAGTGGTTCTCAAATGGCATGTTCAACAACGCGAAACTTTCTGACACATTTTTTGGCTCATTTTGAAACGCAAAGGCATAAAATTAGCCGGCCTGACTATTGAAGCATTTTGAAATCAAAATGAGTTTTCCATTTTTTGATAAATAAATTACTTATCGAGTTATAAGCGACCCTTGTAAAACAAATACTACATCTAGAAGTTATACTTGATTTGTGTACGATTTGTAACTGGAAATATGTTTTCTATCATTCAGCGATCTTCCACCTAATTTCCACGACATAGGAGAAAATTGTATGTATTTTCCCAAGGTTTGTCAACTATGTAGAGTTGTTGTGGTTCTATAAGTCCCACAGCATGAGAAACCATTTATGTGTTTTCCCTTACATACAGTCTAGCCAAAGACTCTTTGGCCTAACCCCCCGTGTTTAGAAAGAAATGCATTGGAAAAGTAGAAAAAACATGTGAAAACCAAAAAGGAGTAACGGATGGTAAAAAAAATGTTATGTAAGTCTAGTTTTTTATATTGTTGTAAATCATTTTTTTCTTCTGGTGAGCAACATGCTGAGACTATTTTTTTTTTTATTAAGTTGGTTTTGATACCTATGTATGGTTTTAAAATTTTCAACATTTTCGTCTTGTAAAGTCAAGATCTGCCCTATCCCGCAAAATTGTGAATACATTTCTCTTCTGTAGGCATTTGAGGAGCTAGAAAAGTTAGGATTACAGCTGTCACAGTTAGCGGTATTTGATTGAATGTCATAAAAAAACATGGTTCTTCACCTCATTAAAAAAAAGGGGGGGCGGGGGTACTCTTTTGTTTAAAAAAAAACTCAAATTTGAGATAGATTTTTGAATTGAAAATGAAATAATTAACAATTTGTATAAATTAACAAATATTGCCGTGATTGGGAATTGTGAACCGAATTGATAAACACTTAAAACTGTTTTGTCAATGTCTCAATAAAAATTAAAAAAATTAAAAAAAACTTTGTCACAGTGCACGATCCTACCCCTTCTCTTTATTCTTTTTTTTAATGCGGTTATGTATACAAATTACATCCTTTCACGAAGCGTTGAAGAACTTTGGCACCTACTCTGATAAAAACAATTTAATATTTTGGACCTTTATGTCGTGATTCAGTAGATAAAGTTGCTTGTGGGCGAAGATGGACGACACACACACAAAAATCATAGTAATAACAATAAATAAATAGATACTACGTGAAAAAAAAAAAAAGTAAGTAAAACTAAAAACAATAGATCGGTTCTCGCTTGAGTGAACTTATGTTTAAAAAGTGAGTACTTGTTCTTTGCTCTCGCCCTTATTGATAAACAATAACCGGATGGAAATGTTAAAAATAAATCTGAAAAAGTCTAAAAATAGGATTCGCGGCTGTAATCAGCATAAAATAGTTAAATTTGAAATCAGCTGCACGTACTTTTTAAAATGCACGTGTCTCTGAATGAATCGTTATATATTCATAATATAAGAATGTTGAATTCATAAAGAATGTAAAATTAAGTTTCATGGCTCTACACAGGAATTCAAGTGGAAAATAGTACTGTTTGATGCACTAATAACTTTCCCTAAAAACTTGAATTCTTTCTTAAATTACATTACATGAGAATTCATGGTGGCTAGGGAGGGCTATTGCCCCTCTCTCTATTTTTAAATTTAATTAACTAGATTTTCTTTTTCTCTTACGATTTTGAAAAATATAATAAAAGTGTATTCCTCTCAAATGGCTTAAAGTAATTAAACAAAGTAATTAAGAAAACAAAAACGAAAAATCGTGCATCAGGCATAGATTATGAAACACTTTCTGACACTAACAGAATATTATTAAGAAATTTCATTCTTTCATAGGGGCTGTGCATATATAACGTTATCACATTACGGGGGTTGGAGGTCTGGCATTTGATATCGTAAGATATCGCTAGGGGGAGGGTGGATATGTCGTTTGATATCGTTATCATTTTTGATCCAAACATTTTTTTTTTTTTTTTTACTTTTTCTCTACATCAAAATAATCTGTTTTTTTTTTTTTTTTTTTTTTTTTTGTTTCTTTTTCTCTACATCAAACTAGTCTGTTTTTTTTTTTTTTTTTTGGTCTTATCTATTGTTAGGAAAATACAAAGTTTTTATTAAAGCCATTAAATGATTTTTAAATTTCAATTCAAAATTTGGAATACCCCGACGTTCGGCATTCCTGTTCTTCTGTCCTATGCGCATATAATCCGCTGTTGGAGAAACCAAATGCGAAATATGTTTGAAATGATATTTGTGTTTACTAGTATTGAAAGGGAAACAATGTTGTCCACATGTTCTGCTTTCTCCCTCCCCGTACAAGGGGCAAGTGTAAGAAGATAATTGTTAAAATATTACTGTTGACTGTATTATATAAAAACTAGTCGTTAGGGTCCACCGTAATACTTACCTATCATGGATATGCATAATGTAAAATATTAAAATAAAAAATGTGTAAACAACTTATAAAATGCATTGCAATTCGAATAAAATCGTGGCTTGATGACGTCCTAAACTTTAAAGGCTCGATTGCTGAATTGCTTACAAGAAACATCCTTATAACTCCAAAAACAATAATTCTATTAACTAGCGGTTTATTGCATCGGATTAAGCGTCTTATTTCCAGTTAAAATATATCTTTGAATTGAAATTCGGATGAAATACAGGGTCATGAAAAATCGAAGAGTGGGGTAAATATGATTACAAATATCTCGGCAACTCATTATCCGATCGACTTCATGCTGTATGCAAAATTTATGTTTTTTTATTGTCTTTTATATTCACTCCTTAAAATAAACAATTTCGAAAATTTTTATAGACCTTTTATCAGAACAAATATTTCGAGAGTCCGAAAAAAATAGTTCCGGTTAATCGAGGTTACTGAAATTCAATAAGCTTCTTCCCATTATTACATACTAAGTACATGCCAAATTTCAAGTCTCTATCTCAATTTTTTCGGGAGCTAGAGCGTTTACAGACACACAGACACACAGCAAAATTTTTCTAAAAATATGTTTTTCGGAATCTCCAGTGTCTGAAACGTGTAAATCCGTCAAAAAAAAAAAAAAAAAATCGATTTTCAAAACGATTACAAGACTTACACTATACTACGTATGATGGGTAAGTAATAAGCTATGTTTAAATACTTTTAAATAGTAACTATATCTTTTGGATGTTATTTAATATAAAGTTATTTCATGTATAATAGTGATATTTTATTGACTTCTTCTTTTCATTTGAATCCATAAAATATATACGAATAATAAATGTATAACCATATCTGTATATCACTGTAAACGTATAAAAAGGAAAAAACAAGGAAAAAATCGTAAAAATAGAAAGAATGTTTTTAGATATTGATAACGATATCATTAACAGGGGTGGGGGCGGGGGTTTCGAGGAATGATAACGTATGATATCGTAAGGGGGGAGGGGGTCCAAAATTATCAAAATGTTCATAACGTTATATATGTACAGCCCTATACAATGAAATGAGAAATCTAAATAAGCAACTTAAAAGAACACATAACTCAGTAGAAATCCATTTTAAGCAAATGCTGTCCGTATCCAGTAATGTGTGCGAATTCTCTTTCATTTAGCCCTGTATGCGATCTATAGAATTTGTACACACTATCTAATACCACCACCTGTGTAGTAACTAAATGCCTCTCGCATTCACTATTTCTCCATATAAAAAATTGGAAGTCAATTTTTCCCTAGAGTACAGTGCCATCTATCGGTGACAACTGACATGATCTTTCAATAGATATCAGTAAATAACGTAAACCACTACTTTCTGTTTTATGTTTGATTATTCAAATCTGCATATAAAGGAATACTATAAATATTAATTTCATTTAATGTAATAATGAAACTAGCAAATCTTCAGGTCGGGGGCCTCAAACGTCATTCTGCAATGTCATTTTAAAATAATTTTAATTTAGTATTTAAAACATTCAAACTGTTTCATTCCTTTCACATTTGTATACACATTATTTGTATTCACAGTTGCTACAGGTAATTTTAATTTAATCCACTACTTTGGTATTTTGTATTAGTCTTTTTAAAACTTGCTCATAGTTTTGGATCTATTAATTAAGTTTTATAGTGTTAATAAATAATTTCACTCCATAAACATTGTTTGTGTTATTTTTTATGGAAAAATATTTATAAATAAAGGTAAGTGTTATTAATTTATGTATTCTAATTAATTAAAAAATAACTTTTATATTAAAAACAAATATTTTAAATTAAAAATATCAGTTACTACAGCAATTTAAATTGTTATTTATAAAAGAAAGACAATAAATACATTTGTAAAATGCTATAAATTAATTACAAATTTTTTAAACAAAGTTTATTGTATTAAAATATTTTTTTTTTTTTTACTTTCCATAAAAATATTCGGAATACAGCCTTTCTTTACGGTAGTGGTTTACGTTACAGTCAGTTGTCACCGATAGATGGCACTGTACTCTGGGGGAAAATTGACTTCCAATTTTTGTCGCGAATGCGAGAGACATTTAGTTATTACAAAGATACTGCTAATACTCTGAAAAATAGATACGTTTAAAAATGCATACCACAGCGGAAAACGCACTTCCATCAATTCCCGATGATAGTCAGACCTGTAAACGAATTCTTTTGTGTGTCTCTGTAAATGACCAATACATTCTATGCACATCATATTCTACAGTAAGCACCTTGTAGTACACCTCAGTGATATGTATCAATTTGACTATGTTTAAAATAGTGTGACATCATTAAAATACGCCACAAACGATTTTCCCCATAGACCGTAATGTAACGGAATTCTTTTGAGTGTCTCTGTAAACGAACCATTAACGCTACGCGCTTCATTTTCAATTCCAAACATGCCATAATAAATCCCAATAACATATATCAATTTCATGGCAATCTGAGTATATTTACGTGAGTTAGAGCACGGACAGACGACAGACAGACAGACAAACCGAATTCATAAACAATTTTCAACTATGTTGGAATGTGTTAATAAAAAAAATTCTGTTTCAATTAAAACTTTTTACATTTAAAATGAAACATCCTTTATTATCCGAATGCATTATATATTTTTTCTAACAACGCTTTTGTAACATGTGAAAGAAATGAAATCATTTTGTCGCTAAAAAATAAATAAATGAAATGTATCATACCTGGTTTGTCCATGCCGTAATTATGTATGAACATACATTGAAAAGCAGCAGACAGATTTAATAGCCTTCTCAATTTGGAGTAACTTTTGTGAATAAGACCTCATATTTTGAACAAACGCAAGAAAAATATGGTATAAATTATTTTATGTATGGTTGTACAATGCTTTACATGCATATTCATTCCTTTTTCTTACACTTTATTTTTCCTGTATGATTATATAGACTAAAAGTGAGTTAATGAATACTTGGCAGTATTTTAGAAGAATAAGATGGCGCATATTAAATACGAGTTTCTAGAGTTGAATGCCGGACTAGATTTAAAGTTGCATTTATTGAGGGTTTAAACACTTTTGAACTTTGGAATATTTTTAAAAGAAAAGAAAATGAGAGGAGTCATTCATAATATAGAGATAGTTGCATGTTATTCTTGAATAACATAATCTGTCTTCTTTTGCTTATGAAAATACAGAATAATAATATAAACTGGAAGTTGGAATGTTTTACAAAATTCTTGAAGATTTTTTTTTTTTTTTATGTAACCAGAGTAGATTAAAATAAATATTAGACTTAAAGAGGTGGGTTAAAAATGTAATTTAGTTGCTCTCAAGACATGTTTAAGTGGCTGATAATATTCAGAAACATTTTATTTTTTTTTTATTTTTTTTTTTTTAGGTAAAATACTAAGTAAAAACATGAAATTTTACTAAAGTTTTATTATTTATATCGTATTTTTAAAACAATGGAGTGATTTTAAATGGATGGAAGAGAAATTTTACCAAAACAACTATTATAAAAAAAAAAAAATAAAAAAAATCCAATGCGACTACTTCGATAGTTTTATATGTGATATATATGATAGTATCAGCAAAAATGAACTAAAATCCAAGAGAAATTTAAATTGACATTTATGATTACACATTGAAATATATTAATGAATACGTAACAGTCTTTTAAAAGAATAAGATGGAGTAAATACAATATGAATTTGTAGAACTGAAGGCCAGACTTAGATTTAAAGTAATATTATTTATTAAGAAGTTAAATAAAAACTTTTGACCATTGACACATTTTTAAAAAGAAAATAATAAGAAGATTTACACTCATTATGTAAGTATTTACATGTTTTACTTGAATAACATAATCCAACTTCTTTTGCATAAAGAAACATAGAACATGTGTAATGAAAAATAGAAGTTGAAATAATTAATAAAATTCGTGAAGATTTCTTTTATGTAGCTAAAGTAGCTTATAAAAACAATTAGACTAATAAAGTTGATTTAAAAATGCAATTCAGTTGCTTTCAAAACGCCTTAAGGTGACTGTCTATATTTGGAACCACTTTTTTGAAAAAAAATGCCTTTTTTATTTATTTTTATGGATTTTAGGCTTAACTTTTTTCATAATAAAGGATAGATGCACAGGAACCTGAATATAACGATAATTTCAATTTCACAAAATTATGACTAGAATTTTTACAAATATATGAAAAACTTTACAGTTTAAAAAAAAAAAAAAAAAAAAAAAAAGAGGGTTTGTGAGAAAAATCTGGACAGACCCCTGTGGTGATTCCTGTTTAAAAATAAATTGTCATTCTCTTTCCAAAAATATAAAAGAGAAATTATTTTAATTTAACGGATGTTATATCAGCCCTCTCCCCCGTCCCTAAAGCTAATGTTTATGCAATAGCCTCTTGTTATATCGCTCATGCCTAGAGTTCTACAAATTGCAAAAAATCTGGTAGCAGCAAAAAAATTTGTCACCAGCAAAAAATATTTATTTCCACCCCCCCCCCCCACCTCATTCATGTCCGGTTTTCTTTTTTTTTTGGGGGGGGGGGTGGTTTGGGGTTGTTTTTTTTTTTTTTTTTTTTCAATTTAAACATGGAATTTCAAAAGGCACACAAGTTTTTTTATGGATTGATTGAAAAAAATTAATCATGATCAGAGTGATAATAGTATATTTTGAATTGCTTCAACTCTTCAACTCAGTTAATAAATTAATTTAGAAAGTAATATAATAAAGTTTCTCAACAAAACTTATCATAATTATACATTTCTAAGAAAGACCGAGTTTCTCGCCAAGCCCAAAAAACAGCAACTCAATCAACAACAAAAGAAATGCATTTTCGCCATTCGATTTTTCAAGATTAAATAATACTCTGTAGTTTACAGTTTTGCACACTGAACAAAGTGGGGTTTTGACACCTCTATAGCTTGCGGTCTATTTGTCATAGAAAATTCTATGGAATGGGGCATTCCAAGTTACTATAAGTAACCAAGATTAAGTTTTAATCAGACAAATTCTTTTGTTGTTGTTGTTATTGTTTCTGTTGTTTGTTTGTTTTTTATATACTATATACTTAAAACGACTTAATCCGTGATCTCCACACAAGTACGAATTCACACAGACCAAAATTTCAAATGTCGGTGTTTTTTTAAAACATGCTTCCATTAATTTGCATATTTCATTAACAAAATTTAATTTTTGATAAAAATAAATATCGCAGTTCAATTCCTCATTAAATCGGAATTTAAATTAAAATAGGAATTAAATTAAAATAGCAATCCTGCGTTACATTTCATTATCACTACATTGCCAACTAAAGTTACACGCAGTTGAGGTTACGGAATCCCTAATCGGGCTACAGTGGAGTGTGCGGGTGCTGAACCGACGAGTATTGGAGTCCGCGGTTTAAAATCACTCAGATAAGCCAAATTTTCTAAATGTGGTATCAGAGAAAATATCCAATATTTACTAATTTGATTCTACTTCCACATTTCAAGTTGGGATCGTTTTGCTGTTGTTTTATTACAGTGTATAGCGTATTAAAGTAATAAAACTGGTGGAACATTGATGTAATATTTTTTGTTATCTAAAATGTACCTTAAACTATTTTACTATTTTTGTTGTTTATTTTCTCTTTCTAAAGGTCACTGGGATTTTAAAGAAGAATGTTGAATGCATTTTACAAAAAGACGAAAAGCTATCAGAGTTAGACGACAGAGCAGGTAAACTGCATCTTTTATTACATGAATATGAATAGTTTTCATTGCCGGAGCATTTCAAAATAATGAAATTGCTTTTTCTTTTATAAATTTTTTATATGTATTTAAATTTGTTTTATTACAGTGTATATTGATATAATAAAACTGGTGGAACAGCAATACTTTGATTTAAATTAAAAGTCTTGCTCATATTACCGTAGGGTGAATCAGTTAATGAAAATTCTGTATTACTACTGATCCTATATTACTTAGTTTCAAGTTTCATCGCATATTTATGCAAACTATAGGTCTTGGTGCTGGTTTTTTTTAACTGCACAAACAATAACAGCCATATTCAGATAATAAAATGATAGATAATAATTTTTCGCTTATTATGCATTTTTGTTATTTGAAATTAGAGTAAATAAAGTCGGAATTCAATAGTTTTTATTATTATTATTATTATTATTATTATTATTATTATTATTATACTTTTTTAACATATTACCGACGGTGTGTTTGTGAAATCTGAATTTTGAAACAGTAGAAGCTCCTCCCTTTACTGAAATCCATTCGCATGTTAAATAAGTTTCCTAGATAGGTTTCTCAAATTTGTGTAACAGTAAATATTTTTCAATGTACGGAATTAACATAAAATGTATTGCAAAAAAAAAAAAAAAAAAAAAAAAAAAAAAAATGGACAGCATGATATATAAATGCAATGAAAATTTTGTTTAGTTTCGAGTTTCATCGCATATTCATGCGGACTGTAGGCACTTACAGTAGTCGTGGTGCTGATTTTTTAACTGCACAAACAATAACAATCCTATTCAGATAATAAAATAAAACATAATAATTTTTCGCTTACGATGCATTTTGTCATTAGAAATTAGTGCAAATAAATTCGGAATTTCAATAGCTTTTTTTATTATACTTTCTTAACACATTACCGTCGGTATGTTTGTGAAATCTGGATTTTGAAACAGTAGAAGCTCCTCCCTTTTCTTTAAGCGTTTCGTAAATTGATTTCCTAGATAGGTTTCTCAAGTTTGTGCAACAGTAAATATTTTTCAATGTACGCAATTAATATAAAATGTCTTACAATCTAAAAAATATGGACAGCATAATACAAATGAATGCATTTTCCCAGAGCCCGATCTTGCTGAAGTTGCCCCAGGGCCTGTTAAAAAGTTGCCCCCCCCCCCCTACCTCCCCATTCCCGGCGATACTTTCAGAAAAAAGAGTAGGTTTTTTTGATGAGTTGACAAAGTTGTTTGGGTGAAAGTTAAAAAAAAAATAACTTACAAGAATAATCAAGAAAATGAATTACCGTCCACTTTCTCAAATAAGCATTTGTATAATTCACAAACATCTATGATCCACAGTTTATGTTGCAGAATAAATGAGGACGTCTTTTTCAAAACTCGCCTTATCCAAAATCATAAAAATTGTGTTTTCCCTAACAGTCCAGTAATCATTTTAAACTATAATTCTGACATTGTAAAATTCTCGTTTATATTGAAACCAATAGACACAGTATGCAGTTTTTGGCATTTTCCCCAAATTTGATCTTCTGGATAAGGCAAGTTTTGAAAATTATAGGTACTCTCAAATTGAAAAGGACTTTTACAGAAAAATTAAATATGGAAATATTGTTATATATTGTTAAATATTGTTAAAGTCCGGTTTTTGGTCATTCACTTTTTTAAGTAAAAGTGCATAGGTTAAAAGCTTCTAAAAATTTTATTGAGTCATTCATCAAAATATTTAAATTTTACGTTTCATATTTTATAAAACAATATTATTTGAAAAGTATTTGATTAAGGGGGAAAAAAATCAGCCACATAATTTGTGGGCCCCTGAAATTGGTGCGCCCAGGAGGCCCGTGCATTAATTAGGCCCTGCATTTTCTGTAAGGTTAAGGCCACGCCCTCTTAGTCAAGGTAAAAGTTAGTAAAAGAAAAGTCTTGCTGATATTACTGTAGGATGATGTAGGTCAGTTAATGAAAATGCTACAATACTATCCTACATTGCTTAGTTTCGAGTTTCATGGCATATTTATGCGGACTATAAATACTCACAATAATCTTGGTGCTGCTTTTTTTTAATTACACAAACAGTAACAGCCATATTCAGATAATAAAATAAAATATAATTTTTCGCTTATGATGCATTTTTGTCATTAGAAATTAGTGCAAATAAAATCTTAATTTCGATAGTTTTTATTATTATACTTTTTAATAATGCAGATATTGAAATATTCACAGGTGTTTTAGTTAGGTTTTAAATTATGTGTTTTTTAAATTGTTTGTTTTTATCTCATTCCATAGTATGAAAAAAAAAAAAAAAGAAATTTCTCAACGATATTCTAATAGTTTTAGAAAGCGTTTCCTAATCTATGCCTTATGCGAGATTTTTCTTTCTTGTTTTCTCTAAATTATTTTTCCTAATCTGAAAATGTTCTTTATGTGTAGTTATACTCTCAGGGCAATATAACGCCAATAATAACAATAATTTTAAAAAGGTAGTTTTTACTTAATAAAATACATTTGCATATATTAAATAGATGATTTTATAAATGTATTCAATTTTTTACACTAATAAATAAAGTCTTTTTTCTTCCTATTTACTTGACAAATTTGAACAACTTCCTTTAAAACTAGTCCATACATAGTCCATAGCGATATCTTTTGTTTTATCTTTCATTTATGCATTTTAAAACCCATTTATTTTATAGTTAAAATATTTACTTTTAATATTTTGAAATGATTTTTAATTTAACAGCATTATCTTTGGATAATACAGTTAATACGCTTTAAACTGCATTCAAATTGTATTTACTTTTTAAGTGTGTTTAGTAAATTTTATTTTATTAAATCAAGAGAACGCCAAAATTGTTTTCAAAGATGTTATTTTAATGCATAATTTTAAAAATAGCAGATTCAGCTGTAAACAAAAATATTTGATATACATTCGAAAATATCATAGGTTTTTAACATTTCCTCATTTTATACTCGTTAAGAAAATTTGTTGATTTCATGTTTATTTTCATAAATTTTCATTCCATAAATTTTTGCTGATTTGACTGATCGGGAAAATTTATATAATTTAGAAACGTAATAATTTATTTTATTGATTAAATGTGATTTAATTTATGTATTAAATATTTTTTTCCTTCAATTTTTAGAATAATATAATAATTTCAAATAATTTGGAAATATTTTGCTGATTACATGTAATTTAATTTATACATCAATCTTCCATTAAAAGGATTAAGATATATTTTCAAGGTATATTTTCAATTATTTTTTTTAGGCATTTCAGCCTTTTAATTATTTAGCTTAAAGAGATCAACCATTAAAATGATGAGAAAAAAAATATATGCAGGGTGTTTCATAAAGGTTCCCTAACTTTAAAATAAAATATGAAGGTGAAATAAGCTTATCAGGTAGTTCATAAATTTTATGTAAGTAGTTTTAAAGATAGTTCAAAATATCATCAATACTTCACTTTAATGTCTCAAACTAAAAAAATGCTAAAACTAGTATGTAAAACTGCATCAAAGACCTCACAGATTTTACTTTTTATTCTATTTAGCTATAGTGACGCGGGGGGGGGGGGGGGGGGGAAGACTTGTATTTTGAAATTTTGAAGTTAACTTGGAAATCTTGCAGTTTGAGACAACGCAATGACGGAAATTCAAACTATTCTTGAAATTACTTTATGCAAAACTTGTGAGCTACCTGATAAATATATCACTTATATCATTTTATATTTATTGCAATTAATGAACTCTTAAATTTTAAAGATAGGGAGTTCTTTGTGAAACATTTTTATCATGTTCCCAGGGCAATATTCTCAATGAGTAACATGAATTTTTAACGAATTACAGCAAGTACATTTCTTTTTTAATGTTACTTTATCTTATGTTCTTTTAATACTGTGAATCGTTTTCAGTACGTCTGTCAATTTTTAGAAGTATTGGTTCGTTTTTCAATCTTATATGAATATTTAAATATATATATACAGGGTGACTTTTAATTAACCTAACAACTTTAAACTGAAATAACTTCTCAGAGCCTCACTAGATGGCGGCACGAATGCGTGCAGAGACAGAGACGTAACAGAAATGTTTTTAGTGTCAGTTCCACGCCCTTTCGGAAATGTCTCCCAAAGTGTCATATTCGTAACCTTGGTATGAACACCAATGAATATTGGTTCATGTTCATGCATTACGGTGCCCCTCCGCATAGAACAGGCAGTGTTTTTGACACCATTAACAGTGAGTTAGGAACCCGAGTTATCGTCTATCAATACCCAAATCGTTATCCTGGTGTGTTGCATTGGCCACCATATTCACCAGATATGAATCCAGGTGATTTCTAGCTTTATGGTTATATGAAAGATCTGGTTTACAAGAAGCCGACAGACCTTATTAGCCTCAAAAGTTCCATAACTGACTCATTTTCAAACATCAAAAAAGAAACGCTTGATTTTTATACCGACAACTTTGTGACTAAGTTGCAGTATTGTATCACCCCTGAAGGTTCTCACTTTGAAAACTTTACCCATTAAATTCCTTTTCTCCGTTCTTTTCAATAAAAAAAATGTCAGTAGTGCTATTTGCAACGACTCAAGGGTTATTTCAGTCAAAAGTTGTAGGTTAATGAAAAGTCGCCCTGTGTATGTGTATATATATGCCATTTTTAAATAAGAGATTCGATCATTTTTGTTACACGAACTTATTATTTAATTAGTTAATATTTGATTATCAAAGGTATATTACATATCTATTTACTTATATAATTTAATTTTTTAATGATTTTTCCATTCGATGTTCTCAACTGGGAACATCAGATTGTAAAAAGTAAAATATTTTACATAAGTTTACATTTCAATTTTTTAAATATTTTTGCTAGATAATCTCAAATATGAAGCCACAGAATTTGGCAATCAAACTGGCAAATTCAAGCGAAAATATTGGTGGGACAATTGCAAAGTAAGTAAATTCGTTGGTATATGTTTGCAGTTCCATGTAAATCGATATGATTGTTTATTTTTTCTTTACGTTGAATAAGCCTTACATTTCGTAACCGGGGTGTCACGCTTAATTCGTGAGTGTTACGAAAAATTTTGAACACGAAAATTTAATTAAAGCTATTAATAATAGATGCATGAACGATGTTGCATTTGAAATAACGTTAAACAAAGCATGTTTAGGTACGGATTCACCTTGGACTGACGTCATCGAGTGATGTAAGTGTAATGTAACATTTAGTCATGAAAATGGATTCCCGTTGTATTAGCAAGACGCTTAAAGTATCGTTTGATTTGTCTTATATGCCTTTTTATTTGCCATGGGAACACAATAGCGTATCCTACTATCCTGACACAGCCCTCATTTCCTCTTATATAAAATATACATATATATACTCTTGATTATTAGAGTAGAGTGCTGCGCTCTCTAAGATATATCTTATACATGCCTGCCTTTGACATATTTGTAATTCTGAGTAAGACCAATAAGTTAATGCACTCGTTCAATACTGGAAAACCGATTCTGGGCGCTGCGATAAAACCCCACTCAATAAATCGAGAGCGGCCGAAGCAGGTCCGGTCCCCAAGCTAGGCCCGGCGCATCATCGCCCCCCCCCCTATGGTTTACAAAAGGTGTATTATCTTACAAACCTACTATTACATGGTACACTAAAGATCTGAAAATATACAGGAATAGAGTAAGTGCTTTGTATAAAAGAAGTACTAAAAATTTGGATAATCAGAGCTATAGAAATGTTTATATTGAAGAAAGGAATAAATATAAAAAGATGGTAAAGAATGCTAAAAAAACAGCATGGCTTGACTATTGTAAGAGAACAAATGAAAATTATGGTAATTTATATAGATTTATATCAAACAAGAAATTGAAACATACAGATTTAATTTTTACGTATTTGGAAAATTCGGCTCCTTTTTCTTCGTATGATGAAGTTGCCTCAGAATTAATGAGTGAACATTTTAATATAAATGACACTCCGAATAACATCTTTTGATACTCTTCAGATAAATCTTTTTCTGCCGATGGGGATTGTTCATCTGTGACTACGAGGGAATTAAAATTTGTGGTTGCCCAGCAAGGACTTTCGAAGGCTCCGGGCTCAGATAAAATAGATGCCTTGGTGGTTAGAAACTTATGCAAGAAGTTTCCTGAAATTATAAAAGCGATCCTAAACAAGTGCTTGATCTTTGGACATTTTCCACGAATTTGGAAATCGGGAATTGTAATCTTTTTCCGAAAAAGGAATAAAGACCCTAGTTCTGCTAGGGGATATCGTCCTATTACTCTGTTATCGATATTGGGTAAACTTTTAGAAAGAGTAATTAAAACAAGAGTTATGATAAAGCTGGAAAAAGATAATTACCTTGACGTTGATCAACATGGATTCCGTGAAGGAAGGAGCACATTGTCTGCTATGTCTTATTTTAGAGGCATGGTTAGAAACGTTTTATCTAACTTCAAATATTGTGCAGTTGCGTCACTGGATATCCAGGGTGCATTTTATAGTACAGACTGGTTTATTCTGGCGGAGATCATTGATTCTACTCCAATTCCAAGCTATTTAAAATCAATCCTAAAAAATTACCTTTCTGAAAGAAAAATAGGTTTTCAATATTCAGATGGCATCAGATGGTTTCTGTTACACAAGGGTTGCTCGCAGGGCTCTTGCATTGGCCCACTGTTGTGGTTGTTAATTGCGGACGCTTTAATGAAATTTTATAAGGCTGAACATGCACTCATAGTCTCCTACGCAGATGATTTCCTTATAGTAAACGGTTCTGATACAAGAAGAGAATTGGAGACAGTTATGAACAAATCTTTGAACAGGTTTGTGATTGGATGTCAAAACTTTCACTTAAATCTTAGTATTGATAAATCAATAGCAATGTTATTTGGTTCAAATCTTATGGAAATTAGACATCCGATTTTCAAATTAAACAACATCACAATTGATATTGTTGATTCATTCAGATACCTGGGCTTCAATCTTGATAGTAAATTCACATGGCTTGTTCATTTGGACACTGTGAGGTCAAATCTAAGAAACTTTGTATTTAATATAGCAAAGACAGGTTATAGAGATAAAGGTATTCGTCATGAGATTTTGAAGACTTGGTATTTGACTGTTGGGGTATTTGATAAAGTGATAAATAACCAAAAGAATGAATTTTGTTGATTTCAGAAATTGAAACAATTTTTCACAATTACTAATTATAAATCAAAACAGAGAGATGCTATAAACAAAACAAACCAAATAAATTTTGAATAACTAAAAAATTAATTAAGTAAATGAATAAATTTGCCAAAAGGTATCAACAAAATTCCCATTTATCACCATACCGCTTATACCCAACAAGTGGTTTGACGAATTGGAACATTGTTATGGTAAATTAATGAAATTCATTAAAACTTTATAGAACAGATTTTGAATAAGAAAAACATGAAAAAGGGGCCTGCAATCCTTCCAGATTTGAAAGGCACAAAAAAAAGGGGAAAGAAGTTAATTAAAATAGGGATATAGATAATTAATTAAAGTTACAAAACATGATCATATCAATGTACCAATTTTGTCAGAACCATGCGAGTGATTTTGTATAGTGGATAGTACCATACCAAGAAGAAACTAGGTAGAACAATTTTCTTTTAATAAGAAGTTTTAATTACCTTAAATGCAGCTAATAAACTTTAAGAATTAAACATACTTAATATTAAATTTTTCTTTCACATTCAGTATCACTTCTTTTACTACAATTAAGAGTAGGTTAAATTTACTTTATTTATTAAATCTTTTTCTTTATAGAAGAAAATAAAAGTACTTCACAATATTTAAAAGAAGCAATTTAATATTTAAAGAAAACCAAATTAATAAACATTTTCAGAAACAAAACAAGAATTTAAATTTACTTCATTAAATTTAATTCTTTTAATAAGAATAATACAACATCCTCAAAAACAAGTAAAGAATTTAAATTTTACTTATATGAATTTTTATTAACAAAAGAAGGTTACTTGGGATTTCAATTTCAGTAAATTCATCTTAGAAAAGAATTAAATATTAAATAATTACTTGCTCTGATTATTTAAATAATTAAACAAAACTCATTATTCATTAAATAATAATGTTAAATTTAGATAAAAAAAAAAACAAATGAATTTCTATGATGCATACAAATAAGTCACAGACAGAATATCACCACGAATTTGATTTTTATTAACAAAAAAAAATGTTAAATAAAACACCAACATATTTAAATTTATAGGTGTTAGGTTAGTTTGTATGACAACAGGTGATCTAAATTATACACAGGTGTATCAAAACATATTCATGTAGAATAATAGTAATAATCAAAGACACTTATTCATTAAAATAAAAATATTTACCAAAATTTTACTTGCAGGTTCAGCATTCGTACGACTGGGATTTATCAGCCGTAATAGATGAGTTAATAATGTTCCAGGGTTGGCAGTCTACTTTATTTTTGAAAAACAAAAGAACAAGAAGGTATTTCTCGAAGATATTTCAGCAACATCGACTCTCAGAGCAGTCTTTACTCTTCCATGAATAGTATGAAGTAGGCATTTGATAGTGCCTCTTCTGACAATTCCGTTTGCGAATACAAAAGGGACCAGTCGATGAGACTCCAAGTGGCACTGATCTTTAGAGTAATCTTTTAGTCATCCGGATCTACGTTTTACTAATAGCGAATGACCACCGACTTCAACGACAAACACTCTCAACCATCACAGCTCCCGATGGCAAAAAAAAATCTTGATTTCAAACACCACTACAATAGCGACTCGCTAGTTTCTCGATCAGAATATCTTTTTTATTCTCAGCATCAGGATCCGTAATATTCCTCGCGGCACGAGGCATGATTTTTCTAGCTACCATCTCTTCAATTTACATTCGAATATATCTCGGGGAACCAGATACCTTTTTTCTTTACCGGACCTTCCAGTTACACATTTTTCGATCGAATCACTTTCAAATTCTCTGGTCACCAACAGGAAAACTTTTTAAGGGGGGGGGGGGCATACGCCCTCCCCGAACCTCACAAAAACACCTTCGCCAGTTACATTCTCCCGCGCTAAGCGATACCAGGGGAAAAAAATATTCCCCGCGAATACGTTACGTAAAACCATTGGTCGTCGCTCTCTCTCGCGGGTGGAACTACTTCGCATAGGGGTGATGGCATGTGTACAGCTGTTCCGTTTTCGCTCCCTTTTCCACGGAGGTAAAAGGCTGCTGCTGCTTCCCTCGACCTCCCACGTGAACTGTTGTTTACATAAAACGGGATAATTGGGCTCGTAAAAACGAATAATACAACTTTAACAATACGGGCCACTATCTGCCGCCCGAGTCCTGCTTTTTCCACGAAAGATCTTCAGAGCAGATTAAGGCGACCAACACCGCCAAAGTCATAAAACTCCTGACAATACAAGCTAATATACGTTGTCTGGGAAATGGATTTTTATTGCCCAAGTGTCCGAGAGCATTTGGAAATTTCCCATGGTAACAAGACCACCCCAGTGAAATTATAACTTACAGGGGAAATATAAAAATTATGATTTTAAGTAAAAGAGACAATGAATTTGTTTTAGCTTAGACATTTAAAAGAAAGAAAAGGTATTTTAACTCCATTATTTCAGACTAAAATAAAGAGAATATTAAATGAAAAACATTACGATTATTATAAAACGAGGGGGGGGGGGGCTACAACTTATATAGAAAAAATAAAGAAAATATGGAAAATTTAGAATAAATGAAAAAACCTACCCTAACATGACTCTCCCTTTACCGCAAAAAAATAAAATTTTTTTGATAAAAAAAAATTTAATTTTTTGAAACGTGCAGACCGAAACAGAAAAAAAAATTCTCGCAAGGGTTACCGGGCTGAGAGGTAGTTCACAGTACGCTGGAGATTCCACAATATAAGACCTAACCGTTCGAGCAGGCCAGACATCGGTCCGAAGAACAATCATGAATTATAGAGTGAAGTCGCCGCTGTCAGATATACACTCCGGAATGTACACTAAGAGCTGCCCACCATGAACCACTCCCAAGTAACTGCTGAAATACCTGACGACTAGAACTGGGAAAACCACAAGAGGGTAACAAGACACCTAAGGAGTACTGCCTTCTAAGGCGGGGAAAACTGCACTTTGTTTCTACATAGGACACCTTCGCTGCATAACCGTTTCTAACTCCTGATACCGAATCCCACCTATAAACATACTTGTGCTTGCTCCGAATGCCATTACTGTCACTGTATATTGCAAGTCCTAGCAGGTTCTACTTATAATACCTATCTACCTATACGACCAAAATTTTGCCAAAAAAACAAACTAAATTATTTACAAGTTTTTTTTTTTTTTTTTTTTTTTTTTTTTGAAAAAGATTGCAAGAGTGTTGAGACTGCCAACTGAAAAACAATACATTACTCATAATAATATATACAACATTTGCATAAAATCATGATAAATTGGCCAGTTTGATGTGAAAACAAAATCAAATTACAACATACATTTACCTATATCAGTACTACTGGCACATACAATAACAAAAAAAAATAAGCAACTGGGTATTTACACATGTAATGGACTTATGACACAACATATTTCATCAAAGTAATTGAGTAACAATATACCAAAGTTTAAAATAGGATAACAAATGCAAAATGAACCCCGTGATAAAGTTAAAGTCTGTAAAAGTGGTGTTTGGGGTGTAGAATAAATGTATATAAATGCAGTTACAACAAGAAAACACTGTGCATGGGAAAAGTAGTTATGTTCTTGTGCTACCCGCCCATAGACTGAACCAGCCTAGAATTTTTTTTTTTTTTTTTTTTTTTTTTTTTTGGAAACATGGTTTTCCAAAGAAAACCCAGACAGTGATGATGCAGTACTATCAGACTACCCAATTTACCTACCCAAAACCAAATAAAAACAGATGTGACTCATAACACATAGTCACAACAAAACAAGGTCATAATCCCCATAGAAATAAAAGGGCTGATGTATATAGAGTATATATAATTACTAATTTTGAAGACATACATACAAAAAAAAACACAATTTAGAAGCAGAAAGTAAATTTAAGATAATCACAAATTTTAAAAGGTGGAATTTTCAGGAAGAAAAAAAAATATTTATAAAAAAAAAATCACTACCCACTAGGATTAGATAAAATACCACTCTGCTGACATTGCACTAGAAGAAAAACAAAAAGGAATTTCATGAACGAAACCAAAGGGGTAAATTGGTATGTCACACCTAAGTATCAAAATAAAAACTATGATATGCCAAACTACATTCCTAGACTAAAAGTGGTATAAAAACACATGAAAAAAATTTTTATATACATAATTAGGAATCTATAATATCGTACTTGCGTGCCTACGATGAAAAGTGCCAACCGACCCAGCCTAACACTTGCTGCTAAAAATAAGGGGGGAAAAAAAAATCTGCCATTTTCAAAGTACCCAGAATACATCTTAAATTTGAAGAAAAAACTGCACAAAAAGGTGTGCGGAGGGGTATTTACTAATACAAGTAGCTAAATACCACTAAAAAATGTATGTATACACGACACAGGGTGTATAAAAAACACGAAATCGGGTTTCCGATTTTCGCTAAGTGAACCAAAACAAACCATGTTTGGGTCAGAAAACGCTAATATATACGATGAAAAATATATAAAATTACTATAAAATACATTGCAACACATAAACACATATAAATATTACGAAATAAAACTATAAATACACATAGATAAAAGAATATAAGGAAACTAAATTTTATAAATAGGGCGAGTTCGTCTTTCACGTAGCCCGTAAGCATCCTGCGAAGTCGGCTGCGGTCGATTCAATGATTTCGACTTATTCGGTTTGTTAATCGAATTTTCGGCAACGCTAGCTTCGCTGGTCGTTGCTGCTATTTCACACTCCTGTACTTCCCTTTCTGATTCATTATTTTCCTCCGATAGAGCTTCCTCCGCTGATTCACTTTTCTGCTGATGGTTATCAGCTGAATTTCCAACCTCCGGAGTTTTGTTTGAGTGAGGAGGAGGGGGGTCGATCTCGGCTGGATCGCTAGCTGAATTCGCTTGGCTTCCGTGAGTGCTGAATTCATTTTGAGTAATCGTACCAGGGTTACTCTCTTGAGTGTCAGAACTTGGTATAACACAGCAATCGCGACGGCGTCTGCGCTGAGCGAATTGCTCTGCATGGGGAATCGATTGCTGCACATCGATAGGTGGATCGTCAATCGAATCTGGGACACTCTGTTGTTGTTGTTGTGGGTCGTCGGACCAAATCGGGAGTCTGTTTTTAAAGGCAGAGAGGCGATCCACATGGACAATTTGAACGTTTTTGGGATTTGCAACAAGGGCGATTTTAAAATTTACCTCATTTAATTTTTCCAAGATAGTGAAGGGGCCATTATTCAACTTACTTAATTTTTTTGTTGTACCAGGTGCAATTGCTGGAGTGAAAAGCCAAACCAGATCACCAACTTTTAGTTTCTTGTCAACAGCTGTCTTTTCTCTATACTTTTCTTGATTCTCTGATACTTTTATTAAATGATTGTGCACTTCAGCGTACACCTTTTGCAGAGCTGGTATCAAAAGTTCACAAAAAGAGGGGGCATCATTATAACTAAATTGGGGGGGTTGAGAAAATAAATTATAGGGTAGGTTAAGGTTTCTGCCATACATAACAGCTGCTGGAGTTAGTTTGGTAGAAGAGTGCACAGCCGTGCGCATGGCTAAAAGTGCAAATTTAAGCTTGGTGTCCCAGTCTGATTGATTCTCATTCACAATATGACACAGGGCGTTTTTTAGAGTCCTGTTCTGGCGTTCTATCTGAGCGTTTCCGGCTGGGTGATATGCCGTGGTTTTGGGATGTTTTATTCCAAACATTTTGTACACATGCTCGATAGCTGCAGAAATTAAATTGGGTCCTCTGTCGGTTGAGATGTAACATGGAGCTCCATAACGTGAAATGAAGTCTGCGAGAGTATCGGCTACCACATCAGATGTGATTGAGGATACCGCATAAGCTTCAGGCCACTTTGAAAATGCATCAATGTATGTAATTATAAATTTGTTACCCGAAAAGGTAACAGGAAGAGGCCCTATAACATCGAGGTTCACTTTATTCATAGGGAAATGAGGTGTGGGTACACGTTGGAGGGGTGCAAGTTGATTTGCTTTGTGCACTCTTTTTTCTTGACAGCTAACGCACGACTCCACTAGGTGCTTGACATCTGCCGACATTCCTGGCCAATAAAAGTGCTCACGAATGCGGTCTATTGTCTTTTGGAAAGCTTGGTGACAAGCAGCTAGGGATTCGTGGGTTAGTGCAAACACTTGCTCAACCATTTTCTTCGGCACCACAAGTTTGATAGGATTATTCAATAGGGGTGACTCCCTTGTATACTCGCATACAAGAAGATCATCCCTAAAGAAAAATCTCAAATACTTGGGTGCAACCTCAAGATTTTCACTAATTTTGCGAGCAATTTCACAGCACTTTTTATCTGTTTTCTGTAATTCACCTATCTTTTCTAAAAGGTTGGAATGTGGCATAAAAGTTGTCTCCTTCGCTACTTGTATAGAAAAGTTGCAATTGGTGACATTATCTGGTTTGCTATCTGTGGTGAACCTTGAAAGAAAGTCTGCAACGCTATTACATTTTCCCTTAATATATCTGATGGTAAATGTAAAATCAGAAAGTGTACAGATCCACTTAGCCATACGTGATGTGGGATCCTGAATTTTGAGCATGTATGTAAGAGGTGCATGATCAGTGTATATACAAAAATGAGTATTGGCAAGGTAGCACTTGAAGTGTGCAGTGGCCCATACTAATGCCAATAACTCTCTCTCAGTGGCGGAGTATCTCGTTTCAGCGTCTTTGAGTTTCCTACTAGCAAATGCGACAGGGTGAAGCATCTCATTTTCATCCAGTTGTGATAGTACTGCCCCGAGTGCTTCGCCACTCGCATCAGTATAAAGGTAAAACTCCTTATCAAAATTAGGAAGGGCAAGACAAGGTTTGGATATTAGTGCAGATTTTAAATCCTCAAATTCCTCCTGTGCTGCTTGGTTCCAAGTGAATCGACCCGTATCTTTAGTGAGGTTGATGAGATTTCTCGCTCTTTTAGAAAAATCTGGCAAAAATCGCCTATAGAAGGAGAGTGCACCGATGAAGGATCTGACAGCCTTTCGGGTGTTAGGAGGTTGGAATTTCCTTATCACTTCAATATTTTTGTTGATTGGTGACACTCGTCCTTTTTGGATTTCAAAGCCCAAGTATTGGATCTTGTCGGATAAAAATGTACACTTACTGGGTTTGAGTTTAAGCTTGTGTTGCCGAAGTCTTTCAAAAACAAGCTTAAGTTTATTTATATGGGATTCGACATCTTTAGAAGCTATTACTATATCGTCGATGTATACTAAAATTCCCAAATTTCCTAGGTCACCAAAAATTGCAGACATAAGACGTTGAAAACTGTTTCCCGAATTCGAAAGTCCGAAACAGTTTCGATTCCACTCAAATAACCCTTTGTGAGTAATAATAGCTGTTTTATATTTATCCTCGGGACGGATAGTTTGTTGAAAAAATCCACTAGTTAAGTCTAATGTGGAAAAAAAATTTGAGCCTGATAAGGCGTCAACTGAGTCTGTGATGTTTGGTATGGGGTAGGCATCTTTCATTAGATTTTTATTTAATTTTCGAAAGTCAACAGCCAGTCTGTACGATCCGTCTGATTTTTTCACAAGAATGACCGGCGAAGCAAATTCTGAAATAGATGGGGAAATTATATTGGCCTGTAGTAAAATATTTAGTTGATCTTCCATTTCCTGTCGTAAGTTATGGGGGACTCTATATGCTTTACATTTAACCGGTTTTTCTGAAGTTAGATTAATTGAATGGGGTATGGTGTCACAGCCGGGTAAGTCTAAGACAGACGCAGCAAAAACATCTTTATTTTCTTGTAAAAATTCTTGCATTTTTAATTTTAAGGGCGGTTCTAAGTGGTCTAAATTAATTTCGGAACTCCAACTGAGGTCGGCATGGTCAAAATCTGCAATTGGAGGGGGAGTATTGATATTACATGCTAAATTACAATTATCTGGGGTTACGTTAGAATTATCAATACATTTTTGAACTTTTGCTACTAAAGTACCCTTATTTAATACTATATTGTTATCAGAAAAGTTAGCAAAGGATAGGAATAGGCCATGTTCTTGGGTACAAATGGATCTAGAAATTAAGAGGCCTGCATGTAAATTCTTAGCAAAGGGCTCTAACATTAAAATACTATCCTTGTCATTGAAATTTTCCTTCGTACATCTGACTTTAGCTAAAATTTTAGACTGGGCTGGGATTTCAAGTTTATTGCACAAAGATGCCATACTGATATTACACGCCTTTTTCTCAACATCATGTTTACCTGTATTTTCACTAATATTATTTGCTTGCATTTCCTCATTTTCAGTAAATTCATAACTACCCATTTCAGAATTTTCAGAATTATCACTAAACTGCTCCCCAATATTTGCATTTACATTATTTACACTATAAAATTCTGATTTGATTTGAGAAATACATTGTTCAAAATTTTGAAAATTTTCCTCACAATGTTTACTATTTCCCGAAGCAATTTTATCAACAGTAGTACCACCCGGTAATTTTTCCATCATAAAAACCTGACAATCACTATTACTTTCATCACATACTCTGTTACACCTTTTATCAACATTATTTTCTTCGTCACTACTATTCTGACTGTGATGAACCTTCCTTATCTCCCTACTATTCCCTAATTTAATTTTCTCTGCACAGTTTCTTATTTCAATATCTTTCGAATAGTCAGGGGTACTACTTTTTGCTATCAATTTAGCCTCAGTTTCAACTTTATGATCTATGGGATAGTTATTTTTGCAAGTATTTACACTAGAATTGTTATTATTTACATTACACATACATTTACATTTAGCACAATTATACACATTAATAGGATTATTATATACAGGTAATTCATAACATTGCATGCATGGGTCACTACTCTTACCTTGTTTGTTTACCTTTGTTTCTTCTAAACACACACTACTGTTTTTGGTACAAGGAGGGGTAAGCGGGATTTGTTTACATAGTGTTTGCTCCGCTTGAAGAGAAACAGTATTTGTGGCACAATCAATGATTGCATTGTATTGTTTCAAAAAGGGCATACCTAGAATGGCATCAAATTCCTTCGCCAACTTGCCCTGCACTACAAAAAAAACAGTTTGGCATTGGGTGTTATGGAATTTAAAATTCATAACTACTTTTTCAGTAAGAGGAACTTGTTCTCCAGTTACTGTCAGAATAGGCGTATAACATTGTTGCACATTATAGTCTGTGAGTGAGTTCAAAATTACACTGCTTAAAAGATTAATCGCAGAACCTGAGTCACAGAGGGCAGTTATGTTAGTATTACCTATAAGTATACTGGCAGTTGGCAAGTTATGAGACTGCGGAGAAAAAACACTATATACCGCAGGTGGGTCGTTGGCCTTTTTTGGAATCAGTTCGACTACCTCTGATTCAGCCGATCCCCGTTTAAATGAACATTCTCAGTAACCGTGGGATTATTAGTTGCATCATTTGCTTGCTGACCCTCCACATAATTTTGTACTCTGTTCCTACCACTTCTGTTGCTGTTGTAATTATTTCCTCTGTTTCCCCTGAAATTTCCTCTCCTGTTGTAACTTCCCCGGTAACTATTTTCATATCCTCCCCTGCTCCTAAAATTATTGCCTCTGCTCCTATTAAAATTATACACATACTGGGGGCAGTCTCTAGCATAATGACCGGGTTGGGAACAATAAAAACAAGTAATACTTCTACTGGGCACTCTTTCCTGGCTCTGCACCTCTCTCTCTCTGCTTTTATCACTTATTAGGTTGTCAAGTTTGGAATTTAGAGCCTCAATCTGTATTCTAAGAGTTTCTATTTCTGCATTGTTGTCCCTAGTTGGCTGAGTAGCTGCACAAGCTAGATTCTGCGGGAAATTTTGTTGATATAAAAGGGGGTTTGGTTCCTCATGTAAAGTGTAAAAAGGATTTACACTGCGGCACGCTCTTTCCTCCAGGAGAGCAAAAGTTAAAATTTGTTGTGGGGTTTTGGGATCTTTGGTGATGACACCCTTTCTGATCTCAGGTGCAAGGTTGTTTAAAAGCATAGAGTGAAGCATGGCTTCACGGCTTTTGTTGACAATGGCATCAGCTACTCCATCAATAACGAGTGCCTTTGATGAGAGGTCAGATGCAGCATCAAAAAACTCTTGCACTGACATACCTGGAGTTTGCTTAAAGTTGAGAAATTTGGCAAGTGCCACATCAGGAGTAGGTGTTTGGACAAATTTATTTTTTAAAATACTTAATAATTCCGCACTAGTTTTATCTTTGTGGGGCTTAACTAATCTCGCCGCAGTACCATTCAAGCGGTTAAGGAGGGCAAATTTTTTCTCACTATCATCCCAAGCAAAAAGGGTGGAGAGACTATCCAGTTTCTCTGAAAAGTCAGTAAATGAGACTGAGCTAGCCTCTCCATTAAATGGTGGTATGTTGCACAAGTTGTCAACTAATGAATTTTTTTTCTGGAGCTCTACCAGCTCCTTAGTATGATCTCCTTTGGCCATAATTAAGTCAGATAGATACACAGAACTCCCAAAAAAAAATAAAAATAGAAGGCAGAAAAGGGGAAAAAATGGGGATTATAAAACTCTGTAGCACAAGAACATCACCAGTTTCATTATACAACTTTTAAAAAATATCAATATTATAGTTGACTAGATATTTAAAAATATATAGAGAAAACTTTTACTAGGCAAATATATGTAAACAATTTCATAATAAGTAAAAACCGATACCCAGTTGCTCCAATTATATAATGTAAAACAAAATTTACAGTCAAAAACAAAAGTTTTACTTCTTGGTAACCGCAGGAATGTTTCTACACGGCACCATTTTCTTGTTGGGGTATTTGATAAAGTGATAAATAACCAAAAGAATGAATTTTGTTGATTTCAGAAATTGAAACAATTTTTCACAATTACTAATTATAAATCAAAACAGAGAGATGCTATAAACAAAACAAACCAAATAAATTTTGAATAACTAAAAAATTAATTAAGTAAATGAATAAATTTGCCAAAAGGTATCAACAAAATTCCCATTTATCACCATACCGCTTATACCCAACAAGTGGTTTGACGAATTGGAACATTGTTATGGTAAATTAATGAAATTCATTAAAACTTTATAGAACAGATTTTGAATAAGAAAAACATGAAAAAGGGGCCTGCAATCCTTCCAGATTTGAAAGGCACAAAAAAAAAGGGGAAAGAAGTTAATTAAAATAGGGATATAGATAATTAATTAAAGTTACAAAACATGATCATATCAATGTACCAATTTTGTCAGAACCATGCGAGTGATTTTGTATAGTGGATAGTACCATACCAAGAAGAAACTAGGTAGAACAATTTTCTTTTAATAAGAAGTTTTAATTACCTTAAATGCAGCTAATAAACTTTAAGAATTAAACATACTTAATATTAAATTTTTCTTTCACATTCAGTATCACTTCTTTTACTACAATTAAGAGTAGGTTAAATTTACTTTATTTATTAAATCTTTTTCTTTATAGAAGAAAATAAAAGTACTTCACAATATTTAAAAGAAGCAATTTAATATTTAAAGAAAACCAAATTAATAAACATTTTCAGAAACAAAACAAGAATTTAAATTTACTTCATTAAATTTAATTCTTTTAATAAGAATAATACAACATCCTCAAAAACAAGTAAAGAATTTAAATTTTACTTATATGAATTTTTATTAACAAAAGAAGGTTACTTGGGATTTCAATTTCAGTAAATTCATCTTAGAAAAGAATTAAATATTAAATAATTACTTGCTCTGATTATTTAAATAATTAAACAAAACTCATTATTCATTAAATAATAATGTTAAATTTAGATAAAAAAAAAACAAATGAATTTCTATGATGCATACAAATAAGTCACAGACAGAATATCACCACGAATTTGATTTTTATTAACAAAAAAAAATGTTAAATAAAACACCAACATATTTAAATTTATAGGTGTTAGGTTAGTTTGTATGACAACAGGTGATCTAAATTATACACAGGTGTATCAAAACATATTCATGTAGAATAATAGTAATAATCAAAGACACTTATTCATTAAAATAAAAATATTTACCAAAATTTTACTTGCAGGTTCAGCATTCGTACGACTGGGATTTATCAGCCGTAATAGATGAGTTAATAATGTTCCAGGGTTGGCAGTCTACTTTATTTTTGAAAAACAAAAGAACAAGAAGGTATTTCTCGAAGATATTTCAGCAACATCGACTCTCAGAGCAGTCTTTACTCTTCCATGAATAGTATGAAGTAGGCATTTGATAGTGCCTCTTCTGACAATTCCGTTTGCGAATACAAAAGGGACCAGTCGATGAGACTCCAAGTGGCACTGATCTTTAGAGTAATCTTTTAGTCATCCGGATCTACGTTTTACTAATAGCGAATGACCACCGACTTCAACGACAAACACTCTCAACCATCACAGCTCCCGATGGCAAAAAAAAATCTTGATTTCAAACACCACTACAATAGCGACTCGCTAGTTTCTCGATCAGAATATCTTTTTTATTCTCAGCATCAGGATCCGTAATATTCCTCGCGGCACGAGGCATGATTTTTCTAGCTACCATCTCTTCAATTTACATTCGAATATATCTCGGGGAACCAGATACCTTTTTTCTTTACCGGACCTTCCAGTTACACATTTTTCGATCGAATCACTTTCAAATTCTCTGGTCACCAACAGGAAAACTTTTTAAGGGGGGGGGGGGCATACGCCCTCCCCGAACCTCACAAAAACACCTTCGCCAGTTACATTCTCCCGCGCTAAGCGATACCAGGGGAAAAAAATATTCCCCGCGAATACGTTACGTAAAACCATTGGTCGTCGCTCTCTCTCGCGGGTGGAACTACTTCGCATAGGGGTGATGGCATGTGTACAGCTGTTCCGTTTTCGCTCCCTTTTCCACGGAGGTAAAAGGCTGCTGCTGCTTCCCTCGACCTCCCACGTGAACTGTTGTTTACATAAAACGGGATAATTGGGCTCGTAAAAACGAATAATACAACTTTAACAATACGGGCCACTATCTGCCGCCCGAGTCCTGCTTTTTCCACGAAAGATCTTCAGAGCAGATTAAGGCGACCAACACCGCCAAAGTCATAAAACTCCTGACAATACAAGCTAATATACGTTGTCTGGGAAATGGATTTTTATTGCCCAAGTGTCCGAGAGCATTTGGAAATTTCCCATGGTAACAAGACCACCCCAGTGAAATTATAACTTACAGGGGAAATATAAAAATTATGATTTTAAGTAAAAGAGACAATGAATTTGTTTTAGCTTAGACATTTAAAAGAAAGAAAAGGTATTTTAACTCCATTATTTCAGACTAAAATAAAGAGAATATTAAATGAAAAACATTACGATTATTATAAAACGAGGGGGGGGGGCTACAACTTATATAGAAAAAATAAAGAAAATATGGAAAATTTAGAATAAATGAAAAAACCTACCCTAACATGACCGTAATGGAAAAGCAAATTGCATATGGTCACGAAATTTGGTATGATGATTTGAAAAACCATGCGCTGCGTAAGCTCAGCTCCTGTCAAAGAGTGGGTTTGAGGACAATTATAAAGTCTTATAGGAATGTCTCAACGGAGGCACTGTGTGTTTTAGCGGGAGTCCCTCCAATTGGTATCAAACTGAAGTATGATGCATTGCAATACAATGTTTTAAAAGGGAAGTCTGCAATACAAATGTGGGGGAAAGAGCTTCGCGGCAAAGATTTTATGACTAACATTAAGCAGTATGAATATCCAAATTATAATATGATAAATAATTTAGTTTTTATGAACCCTTTGCGCGACAGTCCACCTTTTTCAGTTAACCCAATTATTTTTACAGACGGTTCTAAAATGGCCAACGGTACCTCTGCAGCTTTTACTGTATACCACCAAGGAAATTATATATTTGATTATAAAGTCAGTTTATCAAAATGGAACTCAATTTATCAGGCTGAATTGGAGGCAATTAAGCAGGCAATAAAGTGGTTTGTACAATTAAATTTTAAATCAGTGAAAATATTTTCAGACAGTCAATCTTCGGTCCTAGTTCTCCAGCAGATTTTTCCTGCAAATATCATAGTTAGAGATATATTTGATCTATTATATCAAAATCCAGATAAGGTGGTGAACATTGGCTGGATTAAGGCACACATCGGTATATCGGGAAATGAGAGAGCAGATGAATTAGCCAAAAGTGTGATCATTAATGGTCAGGCGGATATACACATAGAATTGCCGGTACCTGTCTCGGCCATAAAGTTGTATTGTAGGAGAGAAGTGTTAAAGACCTGGCAGTTGGAATGGCAATCTTCTACAGTTGGTCGAGACACGTACAACATAATTAAGGAGGTAAAAACAGATTATTTGTGCAGCTCACAGGTGGCACAATACTTTTTCACTGGACATGGCAGTTTTCCTCACTTTCTATATAAGATTGGAAAGAGAGAAGACGATCTTTGTGAATGCGGTAGTAGAGGAGACGTGGTACATTATATTTATGGCAAGTGTAATTTAATGATGCATCATTTCAAATTCAATTCAGGCTTGACTCTTAGACAGAATTTATTCAAAACTTTGAATAATCCCGCTAATTATAAAAAACTGGCTGACAATTACAATATTTTAAATGATCTTTATTCTTTTATCAGATATCGCTTTTAAATTGATAATTTTCTTTTACTGCTCAAGAAAACTTCACATTTATTTATTGACGTACATATATTGGAGTTAAATTGGTATGACTACTTATGAACTTTTTCAAAATAGACTATAAACTGTTATAGACTATGAACTGTTATGAACTTTTTCAAATTAGACTATGAACTTTTATAGACTATGAACTGTTATGAACTTTTTCAATATAGTCTGTCATATAATGATGAGCACAGTTGCATTAGACACCTATTATTTCCATAATATTTAGACTTGTGTAACCATACTGGTCTTAAAATTTTGTTTCATTTATTGTTTTGTTTATAGTTAATTTTTATTTAGTTTTTAGCAAAAGGAGGTTGTGTGTTACCTTGCTATTTTATTTTTTTTTATGTTAGGATTAGTTTATATGTTTTAGTTTAGCAGTATGAATCAACTGGATTCATTGGCGATGTCGCCATTTTTGCTTTTGAGTTTGATTATTATTTTAATTAACGCTCGTTGACTTAGTCTGCTCCTGTGTTTGGATGGTAGTTGGGATTTTCCGCCTGGTGGTACGCCCATCAGCCTTACGGCTGGGCTCCAGGTTGGGTGCCCCCCCCCCTATGGCGGGTGGTAGCCCACAACAGCGAACCACACCTTGCAGTCTAGTGTCGAGTCCCCATCTGAGATTACTCTACCTCCAGCTTGGATCATGGAAAGACTACAGAGGCAACCACTTGCTCTTTACCAGCGGACAAAACAAAGCTTAAAATATTAGTAAAATATATAAAAAGATAGATATAAAAAGGGGAAATTAGTCCCCTCGCAGACTGCATACCCCAGGGTGACTAGGTCTGAGGCATCAGAACTACGGAGTAGAGAATAAAAACAAAATGGTGGTCCGCTCGGACCTGATGTAGCCTGTGCTCCGTTCGCTCATCCGCCCCATAGACAACCATCTGCTTTCGTTATTACGACAACTGCGTCCCACAGTTTCCGCTTCCCGAGGGGAAAAAGTAGTGTCCGTACGATGCTGCCATGGAGACGAATCTCCAGACACACTTGATCTCGGTGACGTTGTCACGATATCAGAAGGGGGCTTCATCGACACCTACCCTCATCTGGGACCTCGCTTAAGCACCCTCAGAAAATGGTTGGTGACGCTACGGCGTCCTCGGCTGAGCTCCTGGTCATCCTCTTGTGCTGAAGCCAGATTCATTCGGCTCGTGGCCCAAATCTGAAATAAATTTTGGAAAAGTGTTTCTTTTGTTTTGTTTTGTTTTGTTTTTGTTGTTCTATTTATTTCTCGATATTAAGGGGATGGGGGAATAGTTAGTGTGTGCTGCACTGTATAGTACCTCTTTTGTATTCCTATCTCCTCGATATGTTTACAGTTCTGAGAGATTCGCGGTAAAGTTTGTTTGTTTTTTTAACCTATACCTAGGTACTGATTTGTAGCCTGTACCATTTTTAGCATGTTGAAAAAAATCTGATTTGATGAGGGTTTTTTTTTTTTTTTTTTTTTTTTTTTTTTTTTTTTTTTTTCAGTTTTTTTAAATTATATGAAAAAATAATTTCCTGGCAGATAAAATTCAAGGAAATACATTGGCATTTATTTCTATTATAATCCAAGAAGCAATGTCACAATTTTGCCATCAATTTTAACGTTTATGATTTTGATATATATCCTAGACTAGCTGGTACAGATAACGAAACTACCAGTCAGCTAGTGCACCAGCGGGGGGAAGAGGGTGCGTAGCAACATCTCACATCCCGTTCCCCTGCAATGTGAAATGAATAGCAACCCGATTACTGATGTTACTCCAACTCGGAGACATCATGAATAATCGAGTTGCCATTCATTTCACATTACAGCAGAATGTGCAATGCTACTATGGCATCACACCAGATGCGGCAGAGTTAGTTTTTTCTATGACTGTACATTTTCAGTTATCATGGTAGAGTGTTGCACTCGCTATATCTTATATCCCTCTGCCAGTGATATATTTGCAACTTTAAGTAAATCGTTGTGAATGATTTGTTGCTGTTGCTGCTCTAGTCTCCTAGAATGCTGAACTTTCTAGCATGTCTCTTATATCCAACTTAATTTTAATTTTTTTTTTCAGATGCTGGCAGTTTTAATTTTTATCTGTCTTGTTGTACTAGTCATTATTTTAGGTAAGATTTTTTTTCCATTCCTCTGCCATGTTTCGTATTGAAAATAAAGTGTGTGGCATTTATAGTTCGTTTACAGGGAAACTCAAAATATTTCCGTTTCATTATGGTCTATGATCTTTTGCAATGAATTTTAATGATGTTACACTGTTTCAAACATATTGAAAATGATATACATCACTGAGGTGCACTACAAGATTCTTACTGTAGAATATAGTGTGCATAGCATTTATCGTTTACTTACAGGGACACGCAAAATAATTCAAATATAGTACTGCCTATGAGCGATAATTACTGGAAGTGCGTTTTGTGGTATGCGCTTATAAATGTAGCTAATTTTTGCATATTACTTGTTGTGTATAAATTCTATATCATATGCAGGGTTGCACAAAATAATTCATTTTCCGTTTATTGACGAAAATTGCTGAAGGGGAATTTTCAAATGTGTTATGCGTTTCCTCGTTGAACTAAATTTTAGCATACTATGTAATATACAGTGCACTCCCGATTATCCGGGTTAATCACCGGGAGGGGTGGGGTCACACGGATAATAGAAAAACACGGATATTCCGAAAACGTCTTTTCATTATAGAAAAAATCAACATCAGTACAAAAATATAAAAATTACTTACATTGGTATGCTGTATAACATTAAACTAGTAATTTTCCTTTTAACATTTACTGCTTAAAAAATATCTGTAATGCTTTGCTGCTTCTGCTGTTCGTTTATTTCTTATCGTACAACGACACATATTTTACGAACCGCAGTAATGTCACCGTAATAAAATCCTCTTTCTTCCGTATATCCCCTATATCACGTACAGTTTGTAATCCAATTTGATAATCCTTTGCTAATTTGCTAACTGATTCTACATCATAAAGTTTTTGAAGGATTTCTAATTTTTGTTTAACACTTAAAACGTTTCGTTTTCATTTCACCCCAATCATTTTTACCAGTAAAAAATTTCACGCTACTAACTGACGATAAACAAGACGCAAAAACTAAAGGAACACGTGCAAAAGTGTGAGAGGACAGTTGAAAGGCTATTGTACAAACAAAATTCCGATCCCTCCCACCCCCTTCAACCCTAATCCCTCAAATATGTTCCAGAGCGTTCGATTTGACCTCTACGGACTTCACAATACTATCAGCTAAACCAGACAAGATTCTAATTCACATCGACATCGATTTTACAGGCATGATAAGCGTGATAATGTTTCTCTTAATTTTGTTTTTGTGAGTCAGGAATGAGCACGGATAATCCGTGCACGGATAATCGAGAGTATACTGTATATACAAATCTATATATCATGTACAGGGCTTCACAAAAGAATTTGAATAATTTTCCGACTCTTGATGGTAATTGCTGAAATCGGGTTTTCAAATGGATTATGTAAATTGTTTCCTCGATGGATATGCAAATGGTCGATGGATATTAAATGGATATGCAAATTGATTCAAATTGTTGACTTAATTATTATCCTTGACGCATGTTTTTTTTTTCTTGTTTTAATTGCCATTAAAATTCATTTTAATGTGGAAACATGCGAAGATAACATTTGTAATCTTATTTTGTCTCTGCTTAACCTTCCTACCCTGAATGGGTCGAATCGACCCGTTTCTATAATGTATTTCATTCGATTCGAACCAAAAATTTCTTCATAAAGTAAGTTAAATAAAAGCCACAGACGAGTTAATTAAATAGATATGTTAAATAGTTTTAAATAATAATTCTGGCGTGCGATGTTTTTGTCAAGGATGAGTAAAATTTCAACAGGGTAGGAAGGTTAAGGAACATATTCCAGTTAAAGATCTTGTGGTTGTTTTTAAATATTGCATTCAAGAGTTTAATTTGAAAAATCAAAATCAAAATTCTATTTTAAAATTAATTTATTATTTATGATTTATGGAATACATGGAAGGCCATACTACATTTCATGATAATTTAAAAATTACCATTTTTTAATCATGGCTAGGATCAAGCGTACCATACGAGGATTTTAAAAGTGTAAATACGCTGTACCCCAGCTAAATAAAATAAGTGTAAATTGAATACTTTTAAATTACATTTCTTTCGCCTCTTTTCCTGCAGTTCTAAGTTTGATAATAGTAAATTTAATAAAACTCCAAAGTACAAGTGCATGTTAGACTTTTATTATGATGTGCTTTTTTTTCTGAGCTAAAATATCTTTTTTAGGTAGATTTCGTAAGAAATACTACCTATTACATTCTCCCCTAAGTAGGAATTTTTGAAAAATTTTTGCAGATCTACGTCGATCATGACTCCCAGAACCCAAAAACACCCCCAGTTCAAAACTTTATATATATATATATACATATATATATATAATTATAATATCTTTGAATTTCAAAAAACATATCAAGTTCTTGTAACATTCTAATTAAATCTCCAAAGAGATAATTAATAATAATGTGTAGACAGAATACCACATCTATATATTTAAAACGCTAAGCGATTTCTTTCGACAATCCGTGAGAACAAACTACTGCATCAAATTACATCATTCTTTTTTTAAATGAAAAATATTTGGACACAGATTTGTTATCGTGCATTCGTTTGTTCGAAAATTTAATTAATTAACCGTAATTTTCAATTAAACATTTACGTCTGCTAATGACGTCATAATCCGATAACGCCTACTGTTCCGAAGCACAGAGTTTATTTCTAAACTCTGTGGTTGAATAAAAGAGAAATAATAAATATTAAAAGCACGCGGTTTTAAGGCCGAATTTGTTAATTTGCAAGTTAAATTTCGGTAAAAATACTTATCCGCGTGTTTTAGAAGCGAATAAAAATTCATATTTATTGTGACGTCACGGGAATATTGTCCATTGGGTTTATTTTATCATTATGCATTATAACTTTGTTGATGCCATTTTTTCATTACAATTAAATACAAAATATATTTATATTTGTGTGCATGGTGTTTAAGCATTAATGTAAGGTATATGAAGTACGTGTGAAAAGTTTGCGCCGGTGAAAATGACGTTATGCTTAGCTTGAAGTGCATTTTAACATTGATAAAACTAAAGAGAAAAATGTATATGATTGTGTTAACATGACATAATTTTACTGATTTTTGCATTCATAATTATAAAGATTAGAATTGGAGTCGTCATTGATTTCTTCATCTTGATTGCATACCTTCATTACATGTTACCATTTGCTTTTTTTTTTTTAAATTATAGGATAGAAGATTTCCTTTTTTAGTAAAAAAAAATCACAAAAGTAAAGGATTTCAGGAAATTTAAAGTTATTAAAAATAGTGTTATGGTAGAAAAAAATCTTGAAATAGTGATTGTATTTTTAGCTAGAATAAACAATGTAAGACTAATATTTCATAGGAATTATTTTGGTAGATTTATTATAAGTTCATTTAACAGTTCCTTATTAGCACAAAGTCCTATTTCTTTCACTGTGAATTTCTCTTTCGATGTCAAAAAATGTTTTTCTACTTTTGGACGCCAGCCAAAATACAGTGGCAATTTTTAGAAATGTACAACAATTGTGACAACAAAGGCGCTATCGCTTTAGCTTTAATCGCGCTTACATCAATCGAAATACTACAAATTTCTATTTTTTACTACATTTTACAATTTTAATTCTTACATGATCAATTAGAAAAAAAAATTAGCTTTCGATTGAAATTTATTTGAAAACTGCCGCGTAATTTAACGACCTTTTAAATAATTTTCAAGCATGAAAAGTTTTTCAATTCTATCTTATCAATGACCACCAGTTTGCTTCAATAATGTAAAATAGCCCCTGGGAAAGTTGCCACAATTGAAAATAGATTTCCCTAACCATCATAAAAAGTTAATAATAATTTTTTTTTAAAAAGTGATAAATCATAAGATCAGATTATCCATAAGATAGAACATTTTGGCGCTAAACAAAAATCTGTCAGGAAAAAAAAAAGAAAAAAAAAGACTATTTTTAGTTTATGTTGAACATAAAATTGATATAATGAATTCGTCGATGAATATGTTCCATCAGATATCAGGATATGCTGGGAATTGCATTTTTTTAATTTTTTTACATTTGCCAACTGTATAAGAGGAAAAATATCCCCGACTGTGATGGAAAAGGGATAATCATCCTGATTATGTCAAGGAACCGAAGAAACCACACAAATAAATTACACTTGAAAACATTAAAAATCTCCCTCATCTGCAGATAGATTTATTACTATAAAAAAACTTCTTAATATTTGCATAAAAATTGATTAGCTTAAAACAATGGATGCGTTTTAGAAGATATGGATTTGAAACGAACAATGATTAAAGAGGGCATTTTAAAACTTTTAATTTAATCATTTTAAAACTTTTTTAACGTCGAATTTTGACGGTGCTTTTGGGCAGATGCAATACACATACGCATAGGGGCTCATTCGGTTTCATTATCGCAGGGGGGGGGGGGGATGTGTGCTTTATTTACTATGTTCTGTTATTTACTGGATATGATATGAACGTAGGAGTATACTATTTGTATATACTTCATAGGTCCATGAATTTTTTTTCTTGCCGTGGGGAATATGGTGGTAATGTCAAACTGATTTGCATTACACATTTATTTACGGATTGTTTGTTTGGAGCTTGCTTCGGAAATAGTACTGTATTTGACTGGGAAAAAAAATATTTCAAAGACTGTTTTATACGCACCCCTTCATAAATAATGAAAAAGCTTATTTTACTGATATTGTTATAGTATTTTTCTTGCGTCAAGTTTTGACGGGTTCCATCTAGCAGTTAATAAATTAACAAGTGCAATCATAATTTTACCATAGCTTGTGCTTCAATGGTAATTGGCCAAAAATACTGAAAATATGAAGAATTTTTAAAAAGAGAGAGAGAGAAAAAAAAAAAATATATAATATAATAAACCATGAAATGTTAATAATTTGGAGTTTATATCAAGTGAATACAAATGGATTAAGAAATGAAATATGAACTAAATATAATGGAAAATTGGATAACAAGAAATTTAAATTAGAATTGAATATGAAAAAACACGTGTAGATATAATCTTCAGCCTGAAACTGGATGTACCCACACGTGTTTTAAAAAATAATTCAGTATTTCATAATTATACTGGCATATATGCTAAGATCAGTATAATCATCCAGGTATACTGAATTATTACCAGAAAACAATTGGATATAATAAAATTGGAAATAAAATACTTGTAAAGAATAGATAAAATATTTTACTCACAATAATTATCCAAAAATCCTTAAACAACACAAGGTCTTCATTTATACCAATACGACCACATGGCGCACATCATGAAATATCATATACTTGATGATATAATCAAGTTGAGAGAAATTATTTGAAAGTTAAGTTGAGAGAACATATTTTGAAATATCACCTTAATTATTACACCTTAACACAAATTGATTTAAAACACACAAATTTATTTTTGTGATAAATACACTTAAAAACAAATATATATTTGTGAATATACAAATTTTCCATTTAATTGTAATCTTTAAAAGTAAAATTTAAATACACAAGCGATACGCGCCCTCTATAGGTAAATTAAAATATTATTAACATTTATTTGACAAGTAATGTGCTGCCCTCTATTGGAATAATAATCATTCAAAATTAAGTTTGATTTACATATTTATTATATTAGATTTAATAATATATATAAATAGTAAAAAGTAATAATATCATTGTAGTTTTACATTAACATCGTACAAAATCCTATTATATGAATTAAATTTAACCAGAATTAAATTTATCTTACATAGTACTTCAAAGATTCTTACCAAGAGTAAATATTATGTAAAAGAGATATTTCTTTTAAAACATAGTGCTGGTGCTGCCATCTATGGTAATCTACTTATATATATTATAGAATTTACATAAAATAATTAATTTTTTATACTTATACTAATAAGTTAATGAATTCTTATATAATACATATTGCTACCTTCTATCTACTTATATATCAAATAGTATTTACCGAAAATAATTAAGATTTCATACTTCTATTTATTAGTTAATGAATTAATATCATCATAAAAAAAAGAAAAGATAGAGATTGATTTAAATATCAAATTTAATATATATATATATATGTGTGTGTGTGTGTGTGTGTGTGTCACTTTTTTATGGACACAATAACTCCAATAATTCTGCACAAATCTTTTCCAAATTGATACATAAAATCTCGGTCAAATTCGTTAACGGGGAAAATCGAACCAAAGGGGGGGGAATGGGGGGCTTTTTGTGAAAACAGAAAAAACCCCATAATTACTTAATTATGATACGTATTGAATCCGTTTAAAGTTATTATTACTTCTAGGAAAAGGGCCGAAAATTTATGTATAACCGATTTTTGATATCATTAAAAATGGCCCCAAGGGGGGGGAAGGGGGGGTTTCAGAAAAAATAAATTCATAACGTCGTCAATTCCCAAGATATCAAATCCGCTTAAATTTATTGTAAATCTCCTTAAAATTATCTACAAATTTTATATTGACATGTTTTTTATAAGACCAAATCTTATGGCAAAAAAAAAATTAAAACAAAAAAATCCCTGTTGGCTCCACCTACAGGCAGAGGTATATTTCGAAGTGGGTGGTCCCAACTGGCGCATCATGGCAAATAGGTCTTTCTTCTGCATTTCCCAATAATCAGGTGTCCCACGGTCTGCGTCTTCGAAATCTACCTGTGCCTGTAGGCCGAGCCGTCAGGGATTTTTTTATTTATAAAATGCTTATCAATTTATAATACTTTCATTTTTAAGTAATTACTTCTAATTTTAAACTGATGAATTAAATCTTCTAATATTTTTTTTCATCTAGTATGGGCTGTAGATAAGGAGTCGAAGAGAGAAGAAGAGCAACAACTAACAGAAGGAGAAGAAGAAGAACAATAAAATCAATGCCCGTATCTGAGCAATTTTCATCTTAACTTTGTGAAACTGTTTACATGTGTTGTATATTTTGAAAGTGTACTTCTTGTGGTAAAACTCTTTGCAATTTTATCTTACTATATCCGTCTGTCTATAACCTGTGATAGGCACATGTGTTATATTTTATTAAGATGTTTAATATGGTACTCATCGAATGTTTACGGAAACGATTTCTTTCCTCATATTAATATATTTTTTCTTTAAAAAAAAATATGTCATTAACTTTTGAATTAAATTGATCTAGAAACGAGCTCTGCGATATTACAATTAATAAGATAATAAACGATATATAGATTTATTTTCTCTCACCAAACTATAACTTTGTGAAAAATATATAAAGTTTTCAAAACTCCACGTGCAAGCTTTGAAGGGTGGTAGAGAACATCGATATTGTTATAAAATTCGAGCTCCGGGTGATTGTCTGATTGCTAGTCGATAAGTAACCTGTCCTTTTGACAGCTCACAATTCAATCCTACAGAATATTCCCAAAAGTACAGGATTTGAGCATAGCAGGTAAAATGATATCGTGATATAGTAGAAATAACTAAAATAACATTTCGAAGCAACAAAGCTAATACGCCTTAGATAAACAGCTCCACGGTGCTCAAAAAGCTGAACTTAACAACAGCTCAATTAAATTCAAACTGACGGACTGTAGTGGGATGGGTCTCTACTTATACTTTTGAAGATAGACCGGAAAACCTAGAAGACTCGGCTTCCGGAGCATTCCACTGAGGACACGATCATATATCCTAAGCCACGCGGCCAAAGGGCAGTGGTCATGCTCATCTTGGCCACAAGCGCTTGGCCCTTATTATTTGCCTGTGGATTCACCCCTACAGAGACACTTTAGTGAAAATACATACGAATCAAGTAATATTTATTGCTCGTTGAAAGAAATAATTTAAATATTTACAAAATCTGTAATAACATGAACACAATATTTCCACAGAAAACCATGATCAGATAAACCCTCTGCAGAACACAGAAAAGATCAAAAATACTGAATGCAATATAGTGTTTTATTAAGGGAAACTGAATTGTGGAACAACTAATTGACACAGAAGATAGTTTCACAACAGGTCTTCAAATTTCCGACAATTCGCAATGCCTGACATCGGTGCCGCATGTATTTTCGAGCCTTTTCGAGTTTAACTAGAATTTCACTGAGATAAATAAGTATCGACGATGGCGATTCTTGCCATTAGACGCATATCAAAAGTAATAAATATTTCTTACACAGTGCCTTGAAAGTTCACAACAGAAAAAAATAATCTATTCCACAGTAAACAAGTGAATGTAAGGATCTTTGACGAGTTTACACACCAAATTCAAGCGTTGATGCACAGCGGCACCTACCCGTTTTCGGCAATACTTTCCTATGTGAATATAGTTCGTATTGAAGTTTTCTACTTCCTTTCAAAGTCCTTATTTTTGGTTATATACCAGGTATAAATTAAATATTTCGAAAAAATATATAATATTAGGTTTTACAAATAAAAATGCAATTTATACTCAAATTACACTACTATACCCAAATTAACCGACAAGAGATCTGCAATTAATCCAATTGTGTCGATGGAGGACATATAAAAATTCCTGCAGTTAAGATTTTCCGCATTTATCTTTTAATATATCAATATGCTACAACTGAATATTTTTAATTGAAGTTCTGAAGAGGTGTTAACAAAAATCTTTAAACTCTTGACATCATTTGCCACTGTGCCCAAAATTAAAAAATATATATATTATTCAGAGAATTTTTTTGTTTTAGAAAAGTTTCGGTATATTGGTTTGTTAAAGCTACTATCAAATTCAACAATTTTTCGAGCAAACAACTTTTTAGCCAATTTTAATTCCAACTTTCCCACGTACAAAGCAAAAGAAGAGTTGCAATGGTTGTTACAAAATTTGGAGGGAAAATCGCTTATAACTATTGCCGGTTGTTACTTATTGCTCTCTCATTGATGTTCAAAACGCCTATCTCTGATTGGGTTATCGGGGAAGAAATTGGGTGAAAAGCTGCTGCTAGGAGCGATTTTTTATGAGCTGTAACTAAAAGATTCGGGATATTGCTCATCTCTATCACGCTGGGTGTCGAGGCAGTTTCTCTCGGAAAATCGGTTCAAATCAAGAGATGGCTCAAAAATTGATCTAAAAGTTGTTGAATCTTATAGCAGCTTAAGTCTTAGCTCAGTCGAGACACGTATTGGAATAGTCATCATGAACCTAGATCAAATATTTTGGCGACCCTGGTGAGATGAAATTTTTAATCTATAAACGCTACTAGGTGAAGTCTGGTCAATATACAAGGTGTTTCAAAAAGAATCACCCGATTTGAAATGCGTATATTATGAAAAATATTGAAGCTTTCATTGCAGATATTTTTTCGTGAATATATAGTCAAGATAACAATTTTATAATGAAAATATCCGCACCCAAAATATCAATGTTCTTCTAATTAATGAACCATTCACAGAAGAACGGTTAAATTAACATCGGTGAAACTAAAATAAAACAATTATAAAAACTTCAAAAAATATCACAGAGCTCCATATCCAAAAATTGATTTATTCATGTTTGATATTCGAAATATTTTATTAGAAATTTCAGTAAAATTCATTTCACTCAACATTGAACATTAATAACAGAAATATATTTGATGTTATTTTTTAATATATATCTATATATAAATATATATCTATTGATGTTTAGAATGTAGACAAAGTGAATGGGATTGATTGTTTTGTAACGGGTCTTGTTCTTCACAATACTCTCAGAAAATATTGAATGTTTAATGATAAGGAAAATAATGCTCATGAAATGCTTAAGTGCATCAAATTATTTATTAAAGTTATTAGTTATTTTATCATATTATTTTATAACATTTTTTCATCATCTCTAAAAGCGAACTGTGGATTTTACAGAAAAATACTATTCGCAATGCTATCAGTTTTCCCTTGCAATTGCCAGAGTGTGAAATCCTGTTAAACTGGTACTGATTTTCTCTGTATGAAACATAATTCCTCCATGTTACAGATGTAATAATTCTGTTAAATTGAAGGAGAGTTTCTTCGCATGAAACAATCCTGTTCAACAGAGACAGAGTTTCTCTGTAATAAGCAGAATTGTTCTATATTACATAACACGGAAATTGTTTAATAACCAGTTCTTTGTACTCTTTACGTATCCTTAACGGAATGTCTGATATAATTGGAATAATTTAAAACAAAGTTCTTTGTACGAAATCACTTCCATTTTCCATTAGAATATTTTTGGTATATTCGAATTTATTTGTCAGTCAATTTGGAGAATCTCATTACTTTAAAATTTTCCACTAGAGGGCGTAAACGATATCTATGATGGATAACCGGGGAAATTTGTAATTTCTCTGTAATAAACAAAATTGTTCTATATTACATAGCACGGAATTTTGGGGAAATTTGTAATTTACATGAAATGGAGATATTCTGTTTAACATTCAGTGGAATGTCTGTTAAAACAACAGGTATATTTAACAATGTATCATTTAAAAGTAATTTTGTATCCTGAAAAATATTCTATTAAATTCAAATATTAAACAAGTCTTCCCAGCTCTCCCGAAAGAGTAGGTTGATTTCTTTCTATTACTATTATTATTATTATTATTATTATTATTATTATTATTATTATTATTATTATTATTATCAGGTATAATACAAATTAGACAAATTGGTTTTATTCCTTTTAAGTTCGCTATTTTGACGAGAAAAGTAATTTGTAGAGAAATTTTAAATTTGGCTTACCAAATGTAATTGAATGGATTTGAAGTAATAATATTTAAAAATTGGAAATTTTATTCAGATCATATTTTTTAAATCGCCCATAGACTATAATATATTTCCGATGCTCAAACGAGGTTCGAATATTCAAACCCAAACCATTCACTGAATGCCATCGAAAATTTTAATGTGCCTCGGGGTTTGTTTTAACCACCGTAAAGACATTCCAAATAATGTCTGAGCTTTATAATGTATTTTGGTTATTCTTTTAAAATAATATATCTTCTACTATGACTATCCTGAAATTATTAAATTCAAATATCCCTAATCGGAGTTTGTATTAACCATCTGAAATCCACTCTAAATAACGCCTGAGTATGTTTTGTTTTTCTTTCTCTCGATTACAATACAAATGATAGTACAATAAAGAAAAGTGTTTTTATGATTATTTTTAATGTTAACAACTTTTCTATCATGATTTCGGTTTTACATTTCAGCATTTTAATTATCTACTGCCTGCCCACAAAATGCCCGAGATTTATTTATTTATTTATTTCAGAACGAATATTATACCCCTGATTTACCCTTTCATTAACATTTTCAGTATACTACAATTCAATGCACATTCTATATTATATGAAACGAATATCAATTTAACAAGCTAAGTTTCAAATGCAATTATTAAAACTTATATCTAGTTCAAACTTAATCGTTGGTTTACATGAAATAAAAGCAAATATTTTTATCAAATGCAACTAATACGCTTTATAATAAAATTTTTATATAGTTAAAGTGTCTTTCAAATAAATATTGCAAAGTTTCATAAAAGGAAAATGGGGAAAAAAATGGGCAAAGAGAACATTTTCAAATACGTTAATCGATTGAAACTCAAAATTTAAAAATGGAAAATTTATCGAATATTTTACTATAAAATGTCTTCGATATTTAAAATTTTATATGTAACTATATTTTCACTTTTCAATAATAATGGTGGAAGTTTTCAAATTAATCCTTTAAAATTTTAAAAAGCAAGTTCTGAGAGTCTAATGTCGCCTAAGGCGTACAGTATCATTTGTACCCGTTTTATAATAAGAGCTCACTGCATTTTGCCTGAATTGAAAGAGATATAACCCTTTTCCAAAAGAAACATTTTGAAAAATAAATCCAGCCTTTATGAAATAAAAGATTTATTTCTTTAACCCTTTATGTTCAGACAGTTACTTTAAAGTACCATAAAAATAACTTGTTATAAAATTCATTCAACGTATCAAATGGCAGTAAATTAAATTATATTAATTTAGGATGAGTTCGAGATAGTTTAATTTATCATGTTCCGAAAGCATTATACGTTGTACAACACAAAAATATTTTTAAATAAATTATTTATTTTCAAATTATTAACCAATAAACCTTTCATGATGTTAAAAGGCATGGAGTGGAAATTTTCAATTCTCAAAATTTATATATTTATACCTAAGGTCTTTTTATTTGTAGATTCTCTAATTCTATAAAACACTAAAGATAATATTTTAAAGCAGGCACGGCGAACCTATAGCACGCGTGTCATAAGTGGCACGTGGCAGAATACTTTTGGCATATCGTTGACTGAGGTTCTAAAACAAAATAGAATAATTAAAAAAAAAAACTACACTGTTTAATGAATTTAAACAAGTTGAGTTTAAAAAAAAAAAATTCTGAAGTTGAAATGCAATTTATTGAGTTTCAATCTATTTTAATATGGACTCAATAATTTATCAAATTAAAAAAAGATTTGAAGTATATCAAAAAGAAGGATCATCAAGCATTATAAGCAAAAATGCCAATGTTGAAATTATAGCGCCTTGGTATAAAATTTGTCATATTTATAATTTTCCCTCTACCTATGCCTGCTAGACATTATTTTGGAAAATGAATCATGTGAAAACTCAAATAGAAACTATTTGTCAGATGACTGCAATTGAGTTTGCATTCCGCTAAAAATAACTAGGTATGAAACCGATATTAATTATTTGGCATCTAAGATGCAATAACAGGAATTACATTTACTTTTTTTATTGTTTTCTAAATTATTTATTGCTGCTGTAATTACTACAGTGTAATACCTACATGTATATCTTATCCTCATATTTTTTAATTCTAATAAACAAAAATTCAATTAATTTTTATTCACTATTTTTTTCTTGTGTGTTGCTATTGTTGTTGGCGTGTCATGGTCATGTAAATTCTCTTTTGAAAAAAAAAAAATGGCGCACGGATGTGAAAAAGTTCGCCGTCCTTGTTTTAAAGCAGGCAGGACAGTTCATTGACCACCTTATAGCCTTCTTTTTTTTCTCTCTTTTTTCTTCTCATTTAACATTTTTTTAATATTATTTGATGCGAGTTCACGAGGCTGGAATTCTCTAGAGCTCTTATACCCCTTATAGAGGAGTCTTAGACTTCTCCAACGAACCCCTGCGTATGGGGAAAGATGCCAAAGCTCGACTTTATGGGAAACCCCGATGAGCTGCCTCCCTTAGGCTTTCGATTTGGGTAGAGTAAAATTTTCTACAAAATCCCCATGAATACTGATTTAGTTTGTTAATTTTAATACACGAAATGTTTTTCAAATTAATTTAATGGTTGCACACATCCTTTATAATAATTTCAAAAATTCAGGAAAATCGCTTTGGAAGGCGAAATTTTCATGACTTTATAATTTAGGACATAAAGGGTTAATTTATTGAAGCACAAGACCTGGCATATATCTTTGATATTGTGAGTTTCCTATTGCGTGTTAGAATTAGTTCAATAATGATGGTCTTCCATTTAATTCGTCAAACTAACTGTCTTTCATGTGAGTGCCTTCCAAGTGCTCTTTTTTCGATATTTATGTGAAAATGTGGATGTTTATGACAACAGTTAACTTTGCCGTTTTATGTAGTTCTTTAATCGATGTTTTGTCTGAATATATACTAGAATTATAGTATATCATTTTAATCATGTTTGAGCAATAAATAATAAGAATGTTTTTTTAATTATATACAGAATTTGAATTGTTATTTGTTAACCATGTAAGGCAAGCGAATTTTAAAAGTTTAACATTGTTTGTTTGTCTTGAATGTCTTGTATTCAACTAACAAAAAACAAAATTTAAAGCTAATATATTTTTCCAGGTTGTAAAATAACTTTATTTCATCTATTATTTTAATTTCTTAAAGTCAGAAAGCTATTTATTTTTAGCTAACACTCAAAGAAAGAAATGATAAAAGAAATTCTTAACCGCTTTATGATAATAATAACAATAAAAAAAAAAAAATACTACTGCAAGTTTTTAAGTTTTATTCTTAGTGTAAGAAGGCACAGTCTTTGTTAACTTACAAAACTCTTAAACGTATAGGGTGCCAAATGAAGTAAATTCGTAGATTACGAAATAATTAGAGTGCATCTATGAAAACTAAAGAAAACTACAAACAAAACGATTGTGATTGCATCCTCTAAAACAGGATGTTTGTTAAGACTGGAACTGGACCTTCAATTAATACTTTGATTACGGGATCGGGATAGGGTTATATGTCGTCTCAGGGACTATTCTTTAATTCTGTTCGTACCACTTTCTGAAAATAATCTCTGCATGCACTTATACAAGGATACTTTCAAGAGAAATCTACCATAAACACATTTTTTTCTAAATTGTGGTACGACTTAATATAAAAATAGTCTCCAGCCCTGGATCATAATCAAAACCAAAAGGTTAACTCATCTGCAACATTTTTTTGTATGATAGATTTTATTTTATTGGACTTGTGTGCAAAGTGTTTTTGTTATAATATATATATATATATATATATATAGTTTATATTTGATTATAATGGCATATACGAGGTGCGTTCACAAACTATGAACTGACTGCGCATAGGGTACGCGCATTTTACGCCATTGTAATGACACCGTCTTCAGTTGATTACTGATACGTCTAATGCAACAGTAGTGTGAATGATATTGTTCTAAAAAAAACTATCTAGCTTTGCAGTGCTAGTTTAAAATGATCATAAAATCATAAATCCCGCCGCCTGTGAAGTGCGATTAGTGATAAGATTTTTGTGCGCAAAAAATGTTCGTGCAGCGGAAATTTACAGACAAATTGTTTAAATTTATGGTGAAATGTCATGAATGAGGAAAATGTGAGGAAATAGTTATTTAAGGAAGGTAAGACCAATATGAATGATGAGGCGCAAAGTTGGACTCCCGTCTTTGGTGGCAGATGATTTGCTGAATAAAAGAAATGCAAAAATTCCTGAAAACAGGATATTCACAATTTAACCAGATTTTTTTTTCCACCAGATGGCGTATTCAAGAGCTTGAATCGCCATTCTCAATCTCTAGTGCACGAAATGGTAGCAAGAAACAAAAAACGTTGTGCAAGAGTGGGTGAACGGGTTGACAATGAGTTTCTTCGACGAAGGAATACAAAAGGTGGTTACACAATACTACAAATGCCTTAATTAAAATGGCGACTGTGTAGAAAAGTAGCGTAATATGTAAAAACATGCGGAAATAAAGATATTTGTAAAAGCTAAGTCTTTCTAATTTCTTTTACATGCAATCGGTTCTTAGTTTGTGGACATGCCTCGTGTTGAGTTTAAAATAAACCTTGGACTTTTTAAAGCTTGTCAGGATGCAGTTAAACAGTTTTACATGCAAATCAGAAAAAAAATAAAATCTCACTTACCAATGTTTACACCCGAGCCTTTAAAATGTTATCTTTATTATAAATATTAATTGCATATAAGACAGAGTAAATTCATTATTTATTAAGACTAATCATTTGTGATAAAAGCCACTGTTACGTCTTCCATGTTTTGGACAGTGTCATCATCAGAGGCGAAGCTTATTAATGATATTACTATGTCTTCCATATTCTGCACTTGCAGAAATATTTTTCTCAACAACATTAATATCAAATTTAGTGATTACTTTCAGTCATTGTGTGACAAGAATTCAACGTATAAATGTGTTTGTATAAATATGAATTTCTACATGTTTGCATTCATATCTTCAGTAAACATATTTAAATAAGCAAACATTTATTATGAGTATATTTTAAATGCTTATGCTTGAAAGCTTGTGTGAGGTTATCAATATGTATGAGGTATCAATTATATGAGGTTTCAATTACTCTGGTAATTGAAATCTAGAAAATTTTCTAAATTTATTTTAAGTTTTTGTTATACTTTTTAACTCTTTTAAAACACATAAATTAAGAATAGGATTCAAATTAGTGTTCTTCTGGCATATTGGCAAATTATTAAATTTGCATTAATGGACTAAGTTTATAAAAACATTTACATAGCTGCCAACTTGTACGATTTTTTTCTCACCACTAAAATTTAATATCTGTGTTCTAATGCTTTTTTAACGATTAAATAAGGCAAAACTTTCTATTAAATTTTAGTGGTTAAAAAAAATGGCAAATTGGCAGCTATGCATTTATAATTAAAACTGTTACTTTACACAATGAATTAGAATGATCTTATCAAATGTTGTTTTTATTATAAACATTGATTGCATATAAGATAAAAAAATAAATGTATTACTTCTCAAAACTTATGGTCAACTATTATGAGTTCCATGTCTTGGGTAGTATCTTCTTCGGCTATGAAACGCATTAATAATATTACTATGTCTTCCATATCCGGAATAATAGCATCTTAGGATGTGGAACCCATTAATAATATTACTGTGTCCTTGATATTAACATTTTCGGATGTGGAACCTATTACTAATGTTACTATGCCTTTCATGTTTTGAAAACTAACATCTTCGTATGTGAAACCCACCAATAGTATATCTTCCAGGTCTTGGGTAGTAACATCTTCTGATGTGAAAACAGTTAATAATATTACCATATTTTCCTTGTTCTGTATAGTGACAACTTCGGATGTGGAACCCATTGATAATATTGTTATGTCCTGTGTAGTAATATTTTTCAAGTGTGGAGCCCGTTAATAATATTATGTCCTGTGTAGTAACATTTTTCAAGTGTGGAGCCCATTATTAATAATGCTATGTCTTCCATGACTTGGGTAGTAGCATCTTCGAATGTGAACCCTATTAATAATATTACTATGTCTTCCATGTTTTGTATTTACATAAAGAATTTTTTCAATAGTATTGTTAAATTAATATTAACTTTAATGAATGTAAATTATATATTTCTCTAAATAAATATAATTGAAAATTTTTATCCATTGTAGTAAATAATGGAAAATTGAAATTCTATAGTGCTTTAGTATAAGTTAGAAATTTTTATGAATGGGCATTTTTCAATAGTCCTGTACATTTATAAAACAAATTTTCACTTTGAAATGTTGATGAAAATAGATATATGTATTTTAGGAAATGTTTATACCCTTAAAAACCCAGTTTCGACTGAACCTAAAAGAATTACTTTTAAAAAATTTTAAATAAAAATACAGGGTTATTCAAAACTATGTTAACACTCAAATTGGAAAACAGATAGTTAAAATTTTTAAAGCTTAAAAATAGTTTTTTTTCTGTTTCGGATATGCGTAATAGGTAACATGGACAATAGGTTGAGACCTTACAATCTATATGTTCAATAAATGCTTGGAGTTTTAACATAATTTTGACTGAAACTTTCCTTTCTTGGTATTAACATGATTATGACTAACCCTGTGTATTATATAAATTAGAAAAACATATTTAATACACTGAGATTATTTATTTAATACCTAAGTACCATACATTTTCCTTGTGTAGTAAATATCATACAAGTTCCTGTTTGCTAATATATGTCTACTATCGCAAACGTAATTTTAGAATAAGGAATTTTGATAACATAAATCAGAAATCAATAGCTATTTTGATGAAAATATTTCATAATGCATCAACAATTTTCATAAGTGACAATGTGACAAAACTGTTAAAATGGTAAGATACTTACGTTTAACTACAAAATAAAATTACATAAGAGTAATTGATAAGAATTCCAGACCTTTATCTTTGGCAAAGCGTTACAATGTAAGAAACGTTATCTTAATATAATAATAACATGATAATTATAGTGCGAGCTAATTAGCACATTTCAATATTTAGGTACTTTTAACAGAATTATTTATAAATCATTATTAAGGATGTGCAAATACTTGTGCTTGTGCATAGATTATTTTTTCTATTTATTCATTTAGTGACAGCTTTGTCACGAATTTTGTCTTTTAAGCAAATTTAGATGGAGTAACTGCAAAGTGCAATATTTTAAATGTTCTGTTATGTATATTAGATTTTCTGAAGTGCATTAAAATTTGTGTGTTTTCTATTTAGAATACTGAAGGATGACAGCTAATGTTTTAAAATTAACAACGAAATGAAACACTTGGCATTCCATATTGAATTATTTGTAACTGTTTTTTATGTGAACATATAATCTTATGTGTGTATTGTTTATTTGAAATAAAGTTGAATTATATATACAAATGTTTTTTGTTTGCAATTTAATTCTATACTTACAGCAAATTTCCTTCTAAAAAGTATTTAGGGTTCTTAGATTTTTTTTTTTCAATTTTTAAAGCAATTACACATTAATATTAAATTAACCTGCTCTTATTAACCGACTTTAAATAAATTATTTTATGCAATTCGACAATATATTTCTATATGTTGCACACTTATTTGTAAAGTGACACAACTCAGAAAAATAAAGTTTTCAAGAAAAGTGAAAAAACGTTTCCACGCATTAAAACAAGTTGGAATTCTTTATTATTATTTTAATAGTTCAAGAAATAACTCAAAAATTTATATCATATCTGAAGTCAAAAATAGCTGATTTACTTCACTGGGACCCATTTTACAACCGATTATCTAACGATTTACTGATAATGTGGTTGTATAACTTTGTAAGCAAAAAAGTATTAAACTGCTCCAATTCGATCGTACAACCATGCTTTTTATAAGAGATAGAGAACTATATTTGTGATTCACTCCTACTATCTACCCTGTAAAAAATCACATTTTTAGAGTTATAATTTCACTTTTCGAATAAGTGTACGATATATATTATGTATGCGTGTGCTACAAAATTGGAATAGTGTTACGCTATAAAAAAAAAAAAAAAAAAAAAAAAAAAAAAAAAAAAAAAACACTGTTCATATTACCTTTTATATTTAAACAAAAAACCCTTCCATTTTTTCATATTTGGGAATGACTTCTATTTAGCCAAATTCATACGAGCTTCATCTCAAACGGCACTACAACCGCAATAGTTTATCAACTTAGCTATATGAATATTTCCCCTGCATGTTGGTAGATTATAATATCTAACTCAGTATGACCTTGCGCACTTTTCAGCTGACTTTATAGTTGCTGACAGTCTTCAACTATTCGCTCTCTCTATATTATCGCAAGGTGTAGGTTCTCCGACTTTGGACCTTCATGCCACATTTCTTTGCTCCTGGAATCTCAAACTGTATTTGTTAATACACTGGTGACGATAAATTAAAGGACAAACACAAAATTATAATTTTCGAACATAAAAGTTAATTGGGAGTGGTCAAAAGAAATTGCAATAAATGGCAGCAATACATACTACTTTAATAGCACAGCCAGTCGATGCGAATCACAAGCGTAACAGTCACTTACGGTGAACCAAAATGTGATATATTTTATTCGTCTTATTATTACTCTCAAGGTCTCGAGTGACCGTCATTTGGTGAAGTTATTGAGATGTTAAAAGGACGTCGTTTTTGTGACTCTCTCGTAACCGTCTTTTGGAGACACTGCTGTGAAGCCACCATTGTACACTGTAAAAAAATTTCCGCAGGTTCCGGAAAAAAGTGGTGGCATTAAGATGCCACGGCTTTTTTGCTGTTACGTTTCACAACAAAGTAGTGAAACATCCCAATTTTCAATAATCAATATACTTTTTTTATTCAGTGTCTTATTTAAGCAATTACATTTTAAAGTTCCGTATTACAGATAAAATGAAAATTCAAATAATAAAGCATAAAAAGATTTAAATTAGCTATTTACTTTATTGGTTGATATCCAAACAAAGAATTGTATTTGTTCAGATTGCATTTGTCTCTAAGTACCTAGGTAGCTGTTTTGTATTCTTCATTAGTTATCAAAATGGCTAATGGAACATAAAACATGAAGCACACATGCGCAGAATGTAGTTTACGGAAAAGTTGAAACCTTTCAAAAATATTACACGAATTATTGGCGTAATTGACGTGGGGCATAAATAAATTTGAAATTCCGGTAAAATATGTGAAATGTTTCAGGATAATTTCCTGAAACGTTCCGAAATTTTTTTTACAGTGTAGTTGCTTTGTGATGCGTCCACAAGTGCCATCAAAATGAAGTCATCTGATAACTTGTGAAAAAGAAACACTCCCTTTGACTTTATAGTATCATATCCAAATGTCGACCACCTGAGAGTCATATGTGACTTCATTATGATGGCTTTTGGTAACTCGTTCCAATGCAACGGTCATGGTGACTGTTCCGTATCTATTGGCGATGGAACATCCCCCCCTCTTTTTGTTTCTGGTAACCCGTTAATGTAACCCTGTGTGTGGCGCGGTTGTACTCAGGACTCGGTGGCAACAAGCCGCCGTTGCTGTCTTTCTCTTCACCGTATTTATTAACTAAATAAATACTATAGTTTTATATACAGTCCATTTATTCTAAATTCGTACAACTAGTACGAAACCTCCGCACATTTTTGGTCCTAAGCGACCCGGAGGTAATCAGCGCATCTTCAGTGTTTAACGAAAAACTTGTGATTTCTTTATCTTCAACAAGAAGATCAACAGTATGTCGGAAGCAGCAGTTACGACTCTGAATCGGAAGCGCGGTAACATCAAGTCTCAGCTCACCAAAATATCCAAAGCGATTAACGAAAATACTTTCGAAATAGCTGAATGGCAGTCTCATTTGGAGTGTTTAACTAGAATACAAGAAAAGTTCGAAGTTATCAAGGAGGATTATTATAAAATCGTGAAAGATGACGATTTTGAACAAGCAGAGGAGCAACTGTCTCTACTGGATGAGGACATTAGAACAATAGAGGTAGGTCTTAAAACCTTTATTAAGAAATTTTATTGTGAATCTAATGTTAGCGCTTCTTCAAGTAATGATATAAGTGTTAGTAATCATAAAGCAATTATAAAACTGCCCAAAATTCCATTACCGGTTTTTACTGGAAAAATTGAGGAGTGGAGCATTTTTAAAACTGCCTTTAATACGCTCATTACTGAAAATTCTGATTTGAACGACAATGAAAAGCTTTTCTATCTTCGTGGCGCTTTATTGGGGGAACCCAAAAGCATACAAACCCCAGACGATAGTTATACGTCTCTCTTTAGTGCATTAGAACAACGGTATGAGAACAAAAGAAGAATAGTAGATTGTCATATAAAAAATATTCTCAACTTGTACCCAATTAAACATGAATTCGCAAAGGATCTTCGAAATTTATTAGATAGTGTTAGAAAGAACTTAAGAGCCCTTAAAGTTTTAGACTTTGAAAGAGATACATTCTCTAACGCCATATTATTAAATATACTTTTAGACAAACTTGATCGAGACACTCGTAAAGAATACGAGCTCACGTTAAAAGATAACGAAGTTCGTAACTTTGACGAATTTCTCGAATTCTTAGAACGAAGATGTCAAACCTTAAATAGCATCAGTGCTAGTTCTTCTTCAAAATTCAATTCTAACTCTGACCGTTCTAAGTCTTTATTCATGAAATCTGATAAAACACAGAATAAAAAGTGCAGTCTATGCTCTGAAATCCACCCATTGTACCATTGCGAAAAATTTAAGATTATGAAATTAGCAGATAGAATAAATATTGTCAAGAAAAACAAACTTTGTTTTAACTGTCTTAATTCTTCCCATTTATTATCATCCTGTGATTCAAAAAATACTTGCTTTGTTTGCAAATCAAAAGTTCATCATACTTAAATATTTAGCGCCACAAACTGATCATTAGGAGGTCAGATCAAGCGTCGCAGACACAGCGGAGACGGCCTTTAGGCAAAGAGAGAATTCTGAAAACGATACTCCCAAACATTCCTTTTTTTCTCATGGAAACAATAAATCCCTTTTTATAAACACGGCGATAATTTATATTACAGATTCTAATGGGGTTAAAAGACCGTTACGTGGCATTTTGGACTCTGCGTCAGAAAGTAATTTTATCTCATTTCACGCAGCAACTTTGTTGGGATTAAAGAAAGAAAAAATTCATATACCGATTGCGGGTTTGAATGATTCAACAATAAATATAAAGGCGAAAACTGCAGTTTGCTTATCTAATAAAAGCAGGGATTCTCAATGGAATATTGATTGTCTGATCACTCCGAAAATAACAAATTTCAGTCCGTCTAGAAAGATAAGCATTTCTAATTTGAGCATTCCACAAAACATAAAATTGGCGGACCCTGAATTCTTCATTCCGTAAAAGATAGATATTCTTCTGGGTGCGGAATTGTTTTTCGAATTTTTAAATGCTGATCAAATAAAACTGAAAGATAATTTAATTCTGCAATCAACTTGTTTTGGATATCTGGTATCTGGTAGTGTTTATGATAATAATATAAAGCATAATGAAACCCATTGTTTTCTAACAAAAAATCTAGAAACACTAAATAAGACCTTGACCTCATTTTGGGAAATAGAGAATGTTGATGATTTAAAGCCGTGCAGCAGTGATGAATTAACATATTGTAATCAACATTTTGATAAAACGCATTTCAGAAAGGAGGATGGGAGATACGTAGTTGAAATGCCGTTCAAACCAGAAGTTTCTGAAACTAATTTAGGAAATTCTAAAAAAATCGCATCTAAAAGATTAGATTATTTGTGGCAACGTTTAGAGCGTGATCCAACAATGAAAAATTTGTACATAGATTTTCTAAATGAATATAAGTATTTGAAGCATATGCATGAAATAGAGGAAAATAGTGATTTTGAAGACGGTTTTTATTTACCTCATCACGGAATCCTGCGACCATCAAACAAAACTACCAAACTGCGCGTCGTTTTTGACGCAAGTGCAAAATCAACAACTGAAAAATCTTTAAATGATATGTTATATAAGGGAGGGGTGCTTCAGGAAGATTTCTTTTCAATATTAGTAAGATTTAGAAAGCACATTTATGCATTCACGGCAGATATCAAACAAATGTTTAGAATGATAGAAATAACCCGTCACAGCATAAATTCCTAAAAATTCTCTGGAAGGACAGTAAGTCATTGTCTGTCAAAATTTTCCAACTCTCAACCGTTACCTACGGGACCGCCTGCGCCCCATATCTAGCAACCAAAACTTTGCAACAACTTGCTTTGGATGAAAAAAGGGACTTCCCATTGGCTTCGAATATTTTATTAAATGATTTCTACATGGATGATTGCTTGTCTGGTGCTTCAGATTTAACCCAGATGCAATTAATCCAGCGAGAATTAACGCAACTTCTCCAAAGAGGAGGCATGAGCTTGCACAAATGGTGCTCCAATGGAGTACAATCTAAGGATCAAGAAATATTTCCCCTTGACTGAAATTCCGAGGAAATTGTGACAAAAACTTTAGGAATGCTATGGAATAGCTTCAGTGATACATTTACCTACAAGGTAAACAAAAGTGAAAAACAAAACTTTACTAAAAGAGATGTCCTTTCACAAATAGCTCGTATCTATGACCCCCTTGGTCTACTTGGACCGGTGATAGCAAAGGCAAAAATCTTCATGCAACAACTGTGGCTACTCAATGTGGATTGGAACGAAAAACTACCTCCACACGTTTCTCAGCAATGGGAAAACTTCATCGCAACATTACCAGAATTAGAGACAATTAAAGTGCCAAGGTGTTTCTTAAAAGTGAACGTTAAATCTGTGGTGCTGAACGGTTACGCAGATGCTTCTTCTAAGGCGTACGATGCAGTCATATATATTCAAACTATCTCCAACACTAATGAACTATCTAGTCAACTTCTTTGCAGCAAGTCCCGTGTTGCTCCGACGAAAGTAATAACAATTCCTAGATTGGAATTATCTGCATGTCTTCTTCTGACAAAATTAACTAACAAGGTCTTAGAGGCCTTAAAACAACCTCTCGACTCCGTCCAGTTGTTCTCTGATTCAACTATAGCACTAGCTTGGATTGAAACTCCTCCAAATTTGTTAAAGACATTTGTGTGCAACAGAGTGTCGCAAATTCAGCAGTTATCAAAAAACTATAAGTGGTCTTACATTCCATCCGAGAGCAATCCAGCTGACATGGTTTCTAGAGGACTTGACGTAAAAGCTCTTGCTGCTAGTGAACTGTGGTGGCAAGGTCCACAACTTTCAACTGTTAGTGAACAATCTTTAGAGACTATTCGTAATCCAGATATTCTGTGTGACAATTTATATGTGAATGAACTGAAACCTCCTGCTAAAATGACTCTTTTTAACATTAATGACTCTAATTTTATGAATGATTTATTTAATTTAACTAATAATTTTTTGAAATTAATTAGAATTCTAGCCTTTAGTTATAGATTTAATAGAAATTGTAATGAGCGCGATAAATTAAAGGGTCCTCTTTCTGCCAACGAGATCCAGAAATCGGAAATTTACTTATTGAAATACATTCAGGTAAAGTATTTTACACATGAAATTGATGCCTTGAAAAAAGGTTCTTCAGTCCCTCCTGCAAGTAAGTTAAAATTTCTGAATCCTTTTTTAGATTGTAATGAACTAATCAGAGTAGGTGGGAGACTCTCACATGCGAACATAAATTATAAAAGCAAATATCCCATGTTTTGCCAACAAAGGATAGGTTAACTAAACTTTTTTTTCAATACTATCATCTTCGTGATTTTCATGTAGGACCCCAGGCTCTTTTGAATACTGTACGTCTAAACTATTGGCCACATAGCGGCAGAAACATTGCACGTAAGGTTGTGCATGAATGTGTACAATGCTTCAAAGTTAAGCCCATAATGGTTAACCAGCTGATGGGGGATCTCCCTCCTGAGAGAGTAATACCTAGCTCTCCCTTTTCTAATGTCGGATTAGATCTATGTGGACCCTTTGAAATAAAATACAAGGGCCAGAGAAAGGGTACCCTCCAAAAAATCTATGTAACTATATTTGTATGTATGGTCACTAAGGCTGTACACTTGGATTTCGTTTCAGACTTAACATCTGAAGCAATAATTGCTACTTTAAAGCGATTTTTCTCTCGTCATGGGAAAAGTTCAACAATTTTTAGCGACAACGCTACAAATTTTGTTGGGGCTTCAGCAGAACTTAAGCGTCTACGAAAACGTATGAATAGCGAAGAAATCAGCAGATGCCCTTTTGGCATCAGAGGGCATCTGCTGGAAATTTTCTCCTCCTAGAGCACCCAACTTCGGTGGCCTTTGGGAGGCGGGAGTTAAAGCATTTAAATATCATTTTAAGAGAGTAGTGGGTTCAGCTCATTTAACGTTAGAGGAATTTCTAACGGTAATTGCACAAATCGAGGGCATATTAAATTCGCGGCCACTTTCTCCTTTGTCGACAGATGCCGACAGTTTTGAAGTATTGACTCCTGGTCACTTCCTCATAGGAAGACCGCTTAATGCGCTTCCAGAACCAAATTTAATTGAGGTAAAGGATAACTTATTAAACAAATGGCAAAGATCACAAAAAATGGTGCAAATTATATGGAAGCGTTGGCAGAATAATTATCTTAGTTACTTACAACAACGAAACATATGGCTATTCAAAAGGCCAAATATTTTGCCAGGTATGTTGGTATTAGTAAAGGAATCACAACTTCCTATTTGCACTTGGTCTCTAGGCTGTATTACTAAAGTAATCCCAGGTGCTGACGGACATGTCAGAGTAGTTGAGGTACGAACCGCGAATCTAAAATTAGTATTTTGCCCATGATAGATAATGAAATTAATGCTCAGTAACTATTTAATATTTTTTTATTATTATTATTCTTAATTGTATATTTATTGTGATGGTTTTAATTGCTTATAATTGTATCATGTTGTTTCTTTATTATCTGTGTTACATTTGTTATATATTGAAATACTTGTAATATTTCAACGCCGGGTGGGATGTTCCGTATCTATTGGCGATGGAACATCCCCCCCCCCTCTTTTTTGTTTCTGGTAACCCGTTAACGTAACCCTGTGTGTGGCGCGGTTGTGCTCAGGACTCGGTGGCAACAAGCCGCCGTTGCTGTCTTTCTCTTCACCGTATTTATTAACTAAATAAATACTATAGTTTTATATACAGTCCATTTATTCTAAATTCGTACAACTAGTACGAAACCTCCGCACAGTGACTTTACAGAAGAGTCTCCAAATGACGGTCCCATAAGAGTCATAAGATGACTTCACTGTTTCGTCACCTGGTGACTCGTCACAAAGAAATAGTCATGGTGACTTCAGTAGACCTCCAAATGACTGAGACTTGAGAGTAAAGCGACGATGAAATATATCATATATTAATTCGCCATAGTGATTGTAACATATGTGACTTCATGATGTCCTTTGGTAACTCGTTCCAATGCAACGGTCATGGTGACAGAAGAGTCTCCAAATGACGGTCCCATAAGAGTCATAAGATGACTTCACTGTTTCGTCACCTGGTGACTCGTTACAAAGAAATAGTCATGGTGACTTCAGTAGACCTCCAAATGACTGAGACTTGAGAGTAAAGCGACGATGAAAGATATCATATATTAATTCGCCATAGTGATTGTAACATTTGTGCCTTCAAGGCGAAGTCATGCATATTGTTTTGCTTTGTGCCAAGGGCAGTGCCTAATTTGCTACACCTTCTGTTTATATCCTTACCTTTTGACTTCTCAAAGTTAATCTTAGTGTTTTTAACTTAAAATTTTATGTTTTTTTTTTTTTTTAATTTATGAACAACACCAATGCTAGTAAAGTTCAGCATTATCAAAAATATTTACTCATAATTTCTTCATGAGTAACTATAATAGTAATTAATACACTGGTGACAATAAATTAAGGGACAAACTTCTTCTTTATTTATTTTGTAGAATAAAACAAAACCTCTTTTATACATTTTTAGAACGAGTAGTTTAACGCAGATTCCGTTTTGTGAAAAGTACACTTTTAGAAAAAAGCCAATAGAACGGTTTCTAGAACAACGTGATTCTACAGACAGATGTCGTTCCGATTGTATGTTGCACCGTTGCGTCGTCTGCGTTCCGTCCTTTTGGACGGTCTCTTCGTACTTCTTTTGTACTTTCATCTTCGTTACGTTCTTTTGTACGGTTCCAGGAACGTTCTAACAGTTCAAACAGTATACTTTCACCATTATTCATACACTGCTTAAAAATATAAGTAAGGAAGTAGTAATACTACGTTCAGATCGGATAGTTAAGATATCTTAGACCGCTAAACTCACTGAGTGAGTTCCAGAAACTCACTTAGTGAGTTCGAACTTTCCATTGCTAGATACAGTCAGTACCGCTCACTCTGATTGGCTCTGGAGGCCAATTGGCTGTTGAGTTTGCTTTTAACATATGCGCATGCGCACTGGAGACGGTGATGTTGAGTGAGTTATCTTAAATGCGTTTGGCGGTGTGGACAGGTATTCAATTCCGGGGAGGTACCACCTCAAAAATGGCGGTCTAAGATATCTTAAATGTCCGATGTGAACAGGGTATAAGGGTAAAAGTTATGTCAAAATTACCAGAAAACTACTGGACCGATCTGCGCTTTTTATAGCGTAATAGAACGTGCTTTACCTCCCCCTCCCCCCCACCACGGGATCGGTAAAAATATAAAATTTCACGTCTGGCCCCTATAATGTTTTGCGGGGTTAATGTTCAATGCAAACGAAAGTTCTGTTTATGGAAATTATAAATGTTTCTCCACTGTATATGTGAAAAAGTATAATTTCTTATACAATTATCGTAAAATGTTTTGAATAAAAATGAAATTTTTTGTTCTTCTTTTTGAGCAAGTTTTTCGTGGCGTATTATAAAAAAAAAAGGTCGTGTATTTTATTTGAAGGTGGCAGCAGGAATTAAAATTGTTTGTAAATAGTTATTGGGAAATTATAATACACCGAACTCCGTAAATACGAGAAAGAAACAAGGGAATTGTAAAGTTCCTCGTATAAACCAACACTCGTAATAATCGTGAAGAATTTAAAAATCTTAAGAACAAACAAATAAATCAGGTAATTACAACTATTGATTGCTCCAATTATTTCAATTCTAAAATAAACATAATATCATGATATTTATCTGAAAAACTTGGCTAACATGGCAATAGTCACTGCAATTTTGATATATTGATTTTACATATGCTTTTCATTTTGACAGTGCAATAAAAGACATGAAAAGGCTGGTTAATATGACCCAGAATCTGAACTTAAAAAATCACACAAAGGTTTTCTGATGTGCTCCTTCCTTTCTATGGCTCATTTATAAATCTTACAAAGGAACGGTACTTGAAACGTCCTTCTTTCTTTCATTCTTTGAAGACCTCAGAACATTCTTTTGCATTTTCTTGGGTGGTTGAGGGGATTTTCTTGAAGGTTGAAATTCTGTCTGGTTGAACTGATAAATTACTACAATTTGACCTGTAATTTATAAACATTACCACTGAAAGAAATAAAAAAAATTCGATACAAAAAAAGGACTTCTTTACTGATTCTACCCTATTTTTCGACGAAATCACGTTGAAATGAAGAGATTTTTCGCTCTATTAGCCGTGATTCTGCTTTTGTAGCTCGTAAAGAGAGTGAAAATCTTAATATAGTTTAAAGGACAAACCATTCTTAACGTGCAAATTGTTTGTTTCAACAGTGTCCACGTTTTAGCCGTGCTCGTATTAACTCATTTATACCTAGCGTCGATGCTTTAATAAAATGAAAAAAAGTTCATTTCACATCACTTTTTTTTAAATAGAAATTTTGTGTCTTATTTTATCGAGAAATCCTCAATAAAATAAGAGACCAAATTTCTATAAAAAAAAATATAAAAAAGCGGTGTGAAATGCATTTTTTCCCATTTTACTAAACTGTCCCAAAATTGGGACGCTAGGCATAAATGGGTTTTAAACGATTTCAATTGTGTATCTACATGTGATATTTTCAGTGTGGCTAGGGGATTGATTTAAAATACATGCCGAGGATGCGCTTTAAGGATTTTAAATTGCGTGTTAAAATATAAAAATTTAATAACTCGAAAACTCTGATCGAGTTTGATGTTATTTTTACCAATTTTTTTTTCTAATTTCAAAAGAGAAAAAAAAAATGAGATAGGTTACAAAAAAAATCACGTTAGAGTTCACTATTTTTGCGTTTGAAAAGATAACTCTAAAAATAGATATTCGTTTGATTCGAGGTTCGTTTGGGAAAACCGATCAGTGTAGCGGGCGAAGCCTGCTAGTTAAGAAATAAAAGGCAAGGCTGTACATTCTTATCCCCCACTGTATTTAGAATTTCTCCTTTCACAAAAGGATAACAAGGGAATTTTATCAAGAAATACGAGGGTCACTCTGAAATTTTTTAAACAGGGGCAGACGATATGCGCCGAAAATAATTATTGATCGGATATGCAAATTTGAACATTTTTATGTCCGCAGACAAAAATTGCAATTTAACTAATGTAGAATAAATTTAGAAAGAAGAGAAAATGGAGTTGACACGAGAGCATTATCGAGCTATGATTTTCTATGATTTTAATGTGGAGCTAAATCAAGAAGAATGCCTTTAACGTCTACAATCAGCGCATGGAAATCAAGCTCCATCTCATGCCACTGCATTCAGATGGTTTACAGAATGTAGAAGAGATCGCAATTCTCTTTTGGATGAAGAACACACAGGAAGACTATTGTCAGCTGTAGTCCCAGAAAATGTGTCGGCCGTACGAAAAATGTTAATCGATGATAATCGCTGTACCTACCAAATGATACACAAGGAACTTAACATTGGATCCGCAGCTATACATAAAATTATTCATAAAGAACTGCATATGAAAAAATCAGTTTTTCGTTGGGTCCCCCATAATTTAAAAGAACACCAAAATGTGGAGCATGTGAGAATTAGTAAAGAAACCCTAAAATTACTTAATGATGGTGGCCACCGCGTTATTTCTAAAATCATAACTGGTGATCAGACGTACATACCTTTCTAGATGTTCCAACACGGCAAGATAGTAAAGTATGGGTCTTTGAAGATGATCCCAAACCAATAATGGTGAAAAGACAACGAGCAATGAAAAAAGTGATGTATGTCCTGATCTTCAAAAGTACAGGTCTCATTAAAGCCATTAAGCTAGAGGGACAGAAGACAGTTACAGATAACTGGTACACCACTACACTAATAAGTGTCTTCTAAAAATTCTTCAAGAGGTGAATGTTAGGGGACTTATACTTCACCATGACAATGCATCTTCTCATTTAGCAAGGATTACATTCGAATTTCTTGAACAAAAAACATCAAAGTTATAGAACATCCACCCTATTTTCCTGATCTTGCTATGTGTGACTTTTGGCTATTTTTTAATTTAAAAAAATTTACGCCGGCGTCGTTTTCATTCCGAAGATGACATTGATGAGGCTATAAAAGAATATTTTTCCTCTATTCCAAGAAATGGATGGCTCGAGGCATTTAATCTTTGGAAAATTCGCCTACAAAAGTGCATTGATCTTGGAGTGAACTACTATTTTGAATACTCCTAAGAGTTGGTAGGTTTAGCTTGTACCATTTAGCCGTATCTCAAAAATTTCAGTGTGACCATCGTATACCTCATAAAAAGTATGTAATAAAAAGTTGCTTCGCTACTTTTTATACCTTAACTAACTGCGTAGCACCCCGTTGTGTTACGTTTAAATTGCAAGAGTTCTTTCGATTGTTTGGAAGAAAAAAAAGTCTAGTTTTATTATACATTTCGAGTTTCTAGCCCTAGTAATTCCAAATAAATCATAATTCAGAACTTTTTCCGCTTATTTCACTTTTTTAAATCTCGAATATTTTAGAACCCATTCTTAAAGAGTATTTACATCTTAAAAGTGACCAGCATGCAAAATTTCAAGTTTTTAGCCCCAGCAATATCACAGAAATCACAATTTTAGAACTCTTTTTGTTCCTGCTCCCTTTAACCTTCTGATTTTTTAGAAATTGTTCTATTGCGAGAATTTACGTCTTAGAAGTAATAGTCATGTCAAATTTTAAGTTTCTAGTCTGAACAGTTCTATATAAATCATATTATAGAACTTTTTAGAACATTTTTCGCGCATTTTGCTCTTTAGGAACTTTTACATCTGGAAAGTAATTACAAATTTCAAGTTTTTAGCCCCAACAGTGTCACAGAAATCGCAATTAGAGAACGTGTTTTGTTTCTGTACCCTTTTACGTTTCGAATTTTTTAGAAACTGTTCTGTTCAAGCATTTGCGTCTTAAAAGTAGCAGCCATGTCAAATTTCAAGTTTCTACCCCTAATAGTTCCAAATAAATCGTAATTTAGAGCATTTCCCGCTCATTTGTCCTTTTTAAACTTCGAACTTTTTAGAAACAATTCATAGCAAGTATTTACATCTTAACAGTAACCACCACACCAAATTTCAAGTGTCTGGCCCCAACAATATACCAAAAATCCCCTTGAAGGTTGTTGTACCTACATAAAATATAGCCTCTACTGGACTTGGAGCAAAGATGGTACCAGTATTTTGTCCCGATTATTTTTGAAATCGGCTCGGTAATTCAAGGGATTAACACTGCAAATAAATGTTACTTCTTTGTAGTATTAGTATAGATATAAATGTATTTTTAAAAATATACATATGGAGGTTATTAATGATTATATATATATATATATATATATATATATATATATAAAATTTTTAGTGCGTTTTAGTTGAATAAAAGTCAGAGTCTTATTTATATTTTATTTATATTATTTAATTTATAGAGTTATGATTTGTTGATTGATCGTAATAGGCAACTGCTAGTCTCGTCTAACATCATACATTTTTTTTTTTTTTTTTTTTTTTTTTTAAGAAAGAACCAGGGGCGGATCTAGAAAGTCCTTTTAAAAGCGGCCATACAGAATTAGATATAATCGGCATAAAATTGTAAAATAAAACCTGTCTATAATAGAATCCTTCTTAAACAGATAATTTTCATGGTCTCAACGGAAGGAAAACCATAAAATTATAGCGCTACGAAAAAAACCTGTCTAATACGGACTTTATATTCCGCATGTAAAACGATATAATGAGTTTTTGTTTATGAATTATATGGTTTGCGATAATTGTTTACGATAACTCATACTTTTTGCTGTTTAATTCATAAGAGTAAAATCAGTGAAAACGGTACCTATCTATAACTTAATCCTGTCTTAAATAGAAAGATTTCATGGTCCCGACACGACGCACAGTGGGGCGTTTTGAGGATCTAGGTGGACAAAATTATTGCGTTGAAGTTTAATTAGGTTTTGCTGGGTTTTCGTATGTATCAGTAATAAAATAATCAAACAGTGATAAATATTTGACTTATTTAATTATTTATATTGTTATTATTATTATTATATTATTACTTATATTATTATTATTTTTTAAATTATAATATTGTATTGTCATTGAAACTACACATGTATTCAAAGTTTCAGCTCAATCGGATAATTAAAAGTGGTGAAAATTGACTTGCAAGATTTGAATTAAACACTGAGACGCACACTTCAAGTTAATATAACTTAATGATTCGCAAACTTTCGCAGGAGCTGTCTTAAGTTTTCAATACTTTAGGAATGGCACTTTGATTTTTAAAAAATGCTTATTGCTTAATAATGCTTAATACTGTATTAAAAGTCAAGAAAAAGTTTGAAAACAAGATGGCGCTTATTTTCAAACAACAATAGGTTAAATCGTGTGACAAACATGTGACATATGTCCAGTAAACTCCTGCTTTCAAATAAAACAGAAAAGTCACGACTTGCTTTCGAACTTACAGAAAAATAATGCAACTGTTGAAAGTCTCTCAAATCAACTGCCTTCTTTACGGTCGTAGTTAATCGACACATCGGGTTTTTTCGACAAAACTCGTACGGATCTCGACAAAAGAGACATTCAGCTACCAGTATACGCGGTCTTGTTAAATTCCGAGAGAATCGGAAAAATGAATTTTGTCCACCTAGATCATCAAAACGCCCCACTGTGCGACGTCGCATTCCTTCCGTCGCGACGGAAGGAATGCCATACATATCTACTAACTAAAACGGAAACCTGTCTAAAATTTTAAAAAATCAGGTCCCTAGCGAATCCGTTTTCACATGTTTTACTGTGCTTTGTAGTTCATAATTGATTGTTAAATTAACAGAAAACTAATACTGTAAAATCTGCTAAGACGGAATCGCTATAAACTAAAGAAAAGATCAGTTTCAGACAGTTTTCCGGCTTACCTAGTACAAATTTATGGTTTTCCATCATGAAAACTTTTCGTTTAAAGCAGGACTTCATTATGGACAGTTTCCGTTTTCAAAGGTTTTACTATACTATCTGTATTTATAATGATTTACAAAAATAAGTACAGTAAAACCTGTTAAAGAGAAACCTCGTAGCATGCATAATTGCATGCTATTCCTTCCGTCGGGACCATGAAGTTTTCCCTTTAAGAGCAGTAATACCTGAGAAAACGGAAACGGTCTATGATAGAATCACGGAATCCTCCTTTAAATGAACAAATTTCAGGCTGTGAAGAAATGAATACCATACAATTATACCTGCTAAATAGATAACTGTTTAAAATGAAACTTTTCTTACGTTCCTAGCAATTCCACCTTAGTAGGTTTTACTGTATTTTATTACCATTAGAATACCTCTTTATGAAATAATTTTAGTTCTTTAAAAGCAAAAAAAAATTATACTGCGAACTTGCATAGAGCTAATGGTATCTATTTCTCAAAATATTTAAAAGCAAGCATTGGGATAATCTGGAGGCACGGCAGTGCCTCCGCCAAGTCGAGAGAGGACAGCCGTAAGCATACTTTTCTGGAAGCAACTCAGGGCACTTTTGACCCCCCCATATCTCCGCGCTGGAGTATCCCAAAAAATTTAAACTTCAATTATAGAGAGTATTTGGCCCACAGGACCAAAATTTAAAATTACAACTTTCTGTCTTTTCTAGTTCAGGCGATATATGAACTCAAACATTCGATTTTTTGTCACTTCTTACTCACTCGTTCACGCGTCATCAAAAAGATTGGGTAGATCCCGTAGCCCCAGAAACTTGACATTTGGAAAAAAGGTAGTGTTTAGGATACAAAGAAAGAAAAAATTATAAAATCCAGAAAATTCGAAAAAAAAACATTCGAAAATTCAACAAATTCCATCAAAATTGAAAATTGAAAATAATACGATCTTGTAGTCTTGGAAACTTCAGATTTGGTGTGAAGGTAGTGTTTAACATCCAGAAAAAGAAAACATCAAAAACACCAAAAAAATCGAAAGCAAAATTGAAAAAATCGAAGAAATTGAAAAAAACCGAAAATTTGAAGACAATCCGATTTTGTTGCGCTAGAAAATTCAAATTAGGAATAAAGGTAGTATTTAGGATACAGAAAAAGGAAAATTAAAAAAATCCAGAAAATTCGAAAAAAAAATAAAAAAATTCGAAAAAAATTGAAAAAATGAAAATAATTTGATACGATAACGCTCGTATTTATAAATTAATTTGGATGAAACTAATTGTGTGTATTAAGCTCACCAATGCCTCGACCGAGTTCGTTGGCCAGCTTGGTCCGCCATCTTGTTTCAAGATGGCGGCCACGGAAAATTTTAAAACTAAAATAAATATACAAAAAAGTTAAAAAATCAAGTTTATTTTTTAATTAGGTGTTAGGACTTGATACAAGGATTCCAGAGCATTTTTTGTTTTATCTCTATCTTAAAAATTGGCTGAGATAGAGCAGTTTGAAATTCTAGGGTGGCTGACATTTTGAAACAAAACAGCACATTACAAAAAACCAACGATAAATTTATGGTCAATAATGGTCAAGCAGGTGCAATCCCGAATGAATACTCCGTGTTATTATAACTGTAACTTTGACTTCGAAATTTTGATACGTTGCATTTTCTATTTGTTGATATTTTTGAACTATGATTTACGCTAAGTGAAATGTTGTTGTTGAAGAGGGATTTTCCGTGTAAATCCGAAACGTCCAATTTTAATATGTTTTTAATGTTTTATGAAAGTGTATTGTAATGTCTGTAATTTTAATGATTTTAATATAAATTTATAAGTTTTAGTGAACGCGATTTCTCGCAAATTATTTTCTTTCATTGTTGTAACCATTTTCCCAATCATACGCATAAAACTATATATTCATATCCATTAGCGCCAAATTCTCGCCAAACTTGGCGACAATTGGCGAAATCTCGCCAAATTTGGCGACAAAAATAAGTCTTCATAAATGAAGCCAACTTGGCTATAGCTCAATAATTTGGCGAATTTCTTATTCAAATTCAGTGTAAACGAATCTTTTGTAAACGGTTTCTTTGCATTTTAACTTGCTGTTTTCGAGTAACATTAGCTAAAATTTTAAAACGAAGATATAGGAAAGCTACCTTTTCCTGCCGGTACAGGCCGGAGGACTTTTTTATGAGTTGTCGGATGCAATCTATGTTTTGCATTAAATAAAGTAAAACATTGAAAAACAAATCCCACAGGAAGGGGATAGTCTGTTTTAGATCTGGAGGCACGGCAGTGCCTCCGCCAAGTCGAGAGAGGGCAGCCGTAAGCATACTTTTCTGAAGCAACTCAGGGCACTTTTGACCCCCTCATATCTCCGCGCTGGAGTATCCCAAAAATTTGAAACTTCGTTTTTCTAGAGTATTTGGCACATAGGACCGACCAAAATTTAAAATTAAAACTTGCTATCTTTTCTAGTTCAGACGATATATGAACTCAAACATTCCATTTTTTGTCACTCACTCACTCACTCACTCACTCGTTTAGGCGTCATCAAAAAGATTAGGTAGATCCCGTAGCCCTAGAAACTTGACATTTGGAAAAAAGGTAGTGTCTAGGATACAAAGAAAGGAAAAATTATAAAATCCGGAAAATTCGAAAAAAAAAAAAAACATTCGAAAATTCAACAAATTCCATCAAAATTGAAAATTGAAAATAATACGATCTTGTAGTCTTAGGAACTTAAGATTCGGTGTGAAGGTAGTGTTTATCATCCAGAAAAAGAAAACATCAAAAACACCAAAAAAATCGAAAGCAAAATTGAAAAAATCGAAAATCGAAAAAAATCGAAAAATTTCAAATAATCCGATTTTGTTGCGCTAGAAACTTGGAATTCGGAATACAGGTAGTATTTAGGATGCAAAATAAGGAAAAATTAAAAATTCTGGAAAATTCGAAAAACAAAATTCAAAAATTCGAAAAAAATTGAAAAAATTAAAATAATTTGATCTTTTAGCCTTAGAAACTTAAAATTCGCAGTAAAGATAGTGTTAAGGATTCAGAATAAGTTAAAATAAAAAACCAAATAAAATTCGGAAATAAAACAAAAAAATCGAAAAAATCGGAAAAATCGAAAAAATCGAAAAATAAGGAAAATTTGAAAATAATTCGATTTCATAGCGCTAGAAACTTGAAATTTGGAATAAAGGTAATATTAGATACTAAACAAGGAAAAATTAAAAAATATGGATAATTCAAAAATACCCATAAATTAGTGCAGACGATATATGAACTCAAAGTTTCGATTTTTTGTCACTCACACACTCACTCACTCTCGCGTCATCAAAAAGATTGGGTATATCCCACAGCCACAGAAACTGAAAATTTGGAATAAAGCTAGCATTTCGGATACAAAGAAAGGAAAAAATATAAAATCCGGAAAATTAAAAAAAAAAACATTCGAAAATTCAAAAAAATCGAACAAAATTGAAATTTGAAAATAACACGATCTTGTAGTCATAAAAACTTAAAATTTGGTGTGAAGGTAGTGTTTAGAATTCAGAAAATGAAAACATCAAAAACACACAAAAAAAAAATTGAAAATAAAATCGAAAAATCGAAAAAAATCGAAAAATTTCAAATAATCCAATTTTGTTGCGCTAGAAACTTGGAATTCGGAATAAAGGTAGTATTTAGGATGCAAAATAAGGAAAAATTAAAAAATCCAGAAAACTCGAAAAAAAATCAAAAATTCGAAAAAAATTTAAATAATTTGATCTTTTGGCCTTAGAAACTTAAAATTCGCGGTGAAGATAGTGTTTAGGATTCAGAATAAGTTAAAATAAAAACGTAATAAAATTCGAAAATAAAATTAAAAGATCGGAAATTTTAAAATAATTCGATTTTGTAGCTCTGGAAACTTAAAATTTGTAATAAAGGATACAAAATAAGAAAAAATTATAAAATCCAGAAAATTATAAAAAAAAAATTGCGAAAAAATCAAAAATTGAAAATATTTTTATCTTGTAGTCTTAGAAACTTAAAACTTGGTATAAAGGTAATATTTACTATTCAATAAAAGGAACAATTAAAAAATTCGAAAATAAAATCGAAAAATTGAAATATGTTTAAGAAATCGAAAATTCGAAAACAATTTGATTTTGTACTGCTAGAAACATTAGTTATAAGATAATTGTCCTATTAGCTAGTACAACGCCCCTAATTGTTTTATGTTATTTCCCCCGGATTATGGTTTTCTTTTCTTTCGTTTACGAATTTCGTTATAGAAAAGTTCCGCTATAGACTGGCTACGATATAGGCGATTTCTTTATAGACAGGTTTGTTTTCTTTCACATGTTGTACTCTATTTACTTCACATATGAAATATGGATTGTTAAATGATGTTAGCCCCACAAAAATTTTCACAGCTCCCCCTACCCTCCCGACATTACTGGCTGGTTATGGCTTGATAGTCCTTTCTAAATAAAATCATGGTGACTCTAAGATTCACTTGATTTATCTCTAAATTGAACCTAAATGATCTTAAGAAGACGGATCAAAGAATTACTATATTGGCATGACAATCAGGTAACTTAGAATTAAAATCGAAAAATCAATAAATTCATAAAAAGTCGAAAATTTGAAAATAATTCGATTTTGTAGTCCTAGAAGATTGACATTTGGCAGAAAGGCAGGGTTTTGTACACAAAGTAAGGAAAAATTAAAAAATCCGTAAATAATAAAAAAAAGTCTAAAAAAAAACGAAAAAAAACCATCGAAAAAAGGAATATAGTTTGATTTATTGGAAATTTCCGGAAATTTTAATTTTGGCTTTCTTTTTATACTAAAAAGTTCTTTTATGTTAAATATCAAGTATCTAGGGCTGCGAGTTATATCTCAGATGCATAGCGCCTATCCTGGAAGCAATTGAGAGTACTTTTGGCACTCCCCCTCCCATAATTTAGTGCTTGCCTAGGAACCTGAAATCTCTTTTTATCTACAGTACTTTGCAAACGAAACTAAAGCTTCAATTTTTTGATACCTGTAAATAATAGGGATAGAGTGTGGGCATAGCGAAAATCAGTGGATGATCTCCAAAAAGAACCCAAAATCAAGAAAAGGAGGGTTACTTACAAAAAGAAGTGAAATCTCATCAAAAAGTCACCTGTAAAAAATGCAGCCAAGTCTCGTAACTCATTTACCGTAAAAAGTACTGAGATCGTATAAAGCCAAGTTTAACTATCTTATTAACTCTGAAATTTTCATTCACAAAATCACTCCTAGTCTCTACATCTTTAGTTAATTATTATTTTGTGACTTGGCAATTACGCAGCACAGGGAAGTTATTACACCTTACTATGTTATGGGATGGGATAATTTAACTAAAGCAAATTATATACGCACAGGGAAGTTATTTCACCTTAATATGTTATAGTATTATTTGATTAAGACTAACTATATACATCACATTCTCGTGCTAAGTAATTGCCAAGTCACAAAATAATAATTAACTAAAGATGTAGAGACTAGGAGTGATTTTGTGAATGAAAATTTCAGAGTTAATAAGATAGTTAAACTTGGCTTTATACGATCTCAGTACTTTTTACGGTAAATGAGTTACGAGACTTGGCTGCATTTTTTACAGGTGACTTTTTGATGAGATCTTAATTTTCAAAACAATTTCGCTAACACGTATATCATAACAAAAAAAAAAAAAAAAAAAAAAAAAAAAAATAGTAGTTACACTGGCCGCGCAGCGAAGATTGGGGAGGGGGGATTTAGGGGTTAAAACGTTAAAAGACCAATTAAAAACCGATAAGATAAGTACAAAACTCTTGTATTGTGATAAATAAGTGACGTATAAGCAAAGAAAAGCTAAATTAGCTAAAAAATTAGCATGAAGTTGTTTCAAGTTTTTATAGCAAGGTAGCAAGTTTTTATAGCTTTGAATGCAAAATGAAATAAAAGATAATAAAAAACAGGAGTAAACACATTACATTGCTGCTGTAGTTTTTCATTCTCTTTTGTTATTTCGCTCTAAAAAAGGGGGAGCTCCTTTATGAAGCCGCGAAACAGTTACCCCTATCTAGCTACAAGCTTAATCTATCTGTGTTTTACAATACATTGGTTAGTAGGTAATCAGAGTAAAACCCGAGAAAAAGGCAACACTATGAACCGGGAAAAAATTCCGTTTTAAAAAGGAATCCTTTAGCCGTATGGCGTTCATTCTATTGGGACATTGAAATGTTTCCGTTTAAGAAAGGGTTCTGCTATAGTCAGGCATAGCCGCAGCCAGAGCAATGGGCTAAGTTTCAGGCAACTCGGGCATACTAATTCTGACTGAGTGGCGCCCGGCAAAAACATGTCTATAACTGTATGATATTGCCCTTTTTAACACTTTCCAACCTAGTTGTAAAGTGTTTATGACTTCGGTTTGTCTGCCGTCTGGCCCTCACGTAAATATACTCGGATTGCCCTGAAAATTTTATATGTTATTGTCGTTTATTATAGCATGTTCCCTATTTCAACTGAAGTTTGTAGCACTTATAGGGACATTATTACAGGGACAGTCAAAAGTATTCCGTTACATTACAGTCAATGGGAAATAATCGTTTCAAGTGTATTTTGATGATGCTACGTCATTTCAAACATGATAAAATTGATATATAATTAAGAAGCGCATTAAAACATGCTTTTTGTAGAATATGGTGTGCAAAGCATTTATTATTCATTTACAGGGTCAAACAAAAGAATTCTGTTACACATTTATTGTTCATTGGGGAAAAATCGTTTGCAGTGTAATTTATTGATATTTTACTATTTCAAACATAATGAAAATTATATGCATTACTGAGGTGCACTATAAATTGCTCTCTTGAAAGTGTGATGTGCACTGCGTTTATTTACAGGGACACACAAAAGATGCAATGTGCTGTTTTCTGTTACAGTACATGTGCGATATTTGCAGTCTATAGTGATAAATACGTTTTCAACTTTGGTTTGCGTTTTTAAGTTTAACTGAATTTTTTCATAGTACGTGTGTGTTTATAAACTCGGTTGTTCATATACAGCAAGCGCGGATCCAAGGGGGAGGTCATGGGGGTCATGACCCCCCTCTTAACGAAAAACATTTCTATAAAATAATACTTTTTTTAATATAAATATGTATAAAAGGTGTTTTGATATATTTTTTCTCCGTTAAAAATGCTATCTTATTGACACAATCACAGAGTTATTTTTATACAGAAATGCGTGAAAAATTGCAGTTATTGTTTAAACATCAAAGATTAGAACAACGTTTTGTATTTTTCTATAAATGTCGTACATCTTGAATTGTAACCAATTGCAACCTCAAGATGACATTTCCATGACCGTTGAGCTTCAAAAGTTGGCTTAAAATGTGAACTTTGGTAACATTTTCTATTAAAAAAAAATGGTAACTTTTATTTCTTGGCATCTGAATAGATCATAGAACCTACAAATTTTATACATTTACCAAGGCTGTATGACTCAAGGAATTTTCAGAGAAAATAGCAGTAATTACTTATCGAAATTTTTGCTTAATCGCACGATCAAATATGACGAATTAAAAAAAAAAAAAAAAAAAATACTGGTATTTCCTCTGAAAAAAATTCTGACCAGTAAGCAACCCTGATTTACGAATATACTGCAAATTTCATGCATTTAGGAATGAAAATGAAATCAGGTTAGGTCAGAAAATAGCCAATTTAGACTTAAGATACAAAAATTGTCATGGAAACATGTGACCCCCCCCCCCCTTCCTTCAAAATAGACATGACCCCCCCCCCCTCTAAATAGAGGGCTGGATCCGCCTCTGATATACAGGGCTACACAAGGGAATCAGTAAGTATGGGGGTGAATTGCTTAAGGGTAGTTTTTAATTGTGTTACGCATTTTCCTGCTGAACTATATTTAGTAGGCTAATAGAAGCTTGTGGAATATAAATAAATTTATAAACAGGGCTACGCAAAGAAAAAGATACATTGTCGTTTACGGTTGGTAATTGCTGCGAATAAGTTTTAAGTTTTCTTTTAGCTTAATATGTGGTGTGTACAAAAGTCTTCATCAAGCAGGGCGGTCGCTCTGCCAAGCCAAGCTTAAAAAAAAAAAACGCCACACAAACAACGCCAAGAACTGAAATAGACCGCTACTGCTTATTTACAGGAATCAACTTCGCAATGTTAAATCGACAAAACATGCCAGATTAAAATATCAGATATCAAATAAACCAAGCGTCGCAGAAAAAAAAAAACGAAAACTAGAAGAATCTAATGAAGAATTTCTTCAATTTAAGACCAAACTCATCTTCATAAGTGATTTATAAACAGAGATATAGATTTTTTTTTAAAACGTCGAGTTACTTAAAATGATCACTTTTTTCTTCGTCAAACTTTTTTTTTCAAACAACCTACAGACCTTAATATTCGGCAGAATAAAAAAAGGATTGCATTTTTGGACAAGTAATTACGTAATCTATGTGCTTTTATAAAATTCAGTGTAAAAAAATAGTATTTTCTATCCTTAATTAGCAAAAAACTGTTAATTAACTTGGCGATTAAAAAATTATGCCAAAACAGAGATAAAACATGCCAACGACCATGTACCATCTCTATAATAAAACCGTAAGTCATGTGACTGTCATCAACAATTCCGGGATGCCCGTATCGCTTTTTCATATGCCAGGCGTCCATTTTAATTCAAAATTATTTTTTCGAATAAAACTTCATAAATGTGACATTTTTAGAAAGATCGTTCAAAATAAATTAATATTTCAGAGATGACTTACGTTCAATTAGGTATATATTCTGCAATAACTTCAGTTCAAATTAGCTTCGCATTTCAAATTCTCTATCCATGAAAGTAAACAAAAAAAAAAAGATTCATTCGTCGTGAAGTTTTAAAATATTAAACCATTAAACCATGGAGATAATCGTTCGCAAAATAAGTTTTCCATGAATGATTTTTTGGAGCGCTGCCTGGTGTCAAAAAAGTAATTTGCACCAGGACCTGTAAGACCATCAAAGTTTACCATAATTCTGCTTGATGAAGTGCTTTACAACTCAACTTCCTTCGGAATCTTTTCTTGACAAAGTTGAATGTAAACAAATACAAGTCATGTAATAATATTTAATGAATCAAATTTCGAAACGAATTGTCAGTTAATTTGATATTTATGTATTATACGTGGCAGGAAGAGAGATCACCTAAAATGATTGTTAATTGCCAATCATATTTACCATTGTTAATGATCAATCGCGTTCCAAATAGTAATTTAATATACATTTATAAAATACATAACATCATTAAGTACTTTTATGTTATTTGGGTGCAAATCTCGCCAATATCATTTTTAAAATCGCCAATACCAGCTTTTATTCTTCACGTGTTCAAATTAGAAACGATACTTTGATTCTGAAATCAAATGTTTTGATTTATGATATTATTTTTTGGTACTTTTCCTTTATACGGACACCATTGTCGCCAAGCATACATTTACATACATTTACATACATTATGCATTAGCATACATTTTGACATGGTGTCCGTATAACGGAAAAGTACCTATTTTTTATTTATCTATTTTCTATTTTGAATGAAAAATGTGAACGGCATGCATTTTAAATTGGAAAAGCTGTCACAGACGCTCCGGTGTTGGCGCGATTTTTGTTTTGCGCCATCTTGGCGAGAAAATCCCATTTTCAGACACCTGTTAGAGATTGCTAAAACAGCATGTTACTTTTATTTTATTATGAAATAAGTCATTTTATATTTTAAAAAAACACACAATTTTATTTAAAAACACACACAATCATTAATTTGTTATAAAACACACAATATTCAATTTATTATAAAGCATGCGAAATCTGCTCTACCAGGTTGCCATACGAAGCAAAATCTAGCCTAAAACGCCAGGTTGGCCAGGCATAAAATCGCCATTTTGGCACCAAAATGATACCCCGATGCGTCTGCGACAACTGTACCCAAAAGGACCCATCATTAAAAATGGTTAATAATATAGAATTAAAGTAAAATAATGCAGAAAATTATTTTTGTATACACTTACTAAACACATAAAATCATATTGATGGTTTTTAGATTAGACATTTACGATGGAAATTTTATTTGTGGTATGTTATATCCAACGGAATGAATATGAGATATATATATTCTAATCACATATTATATACCCATGAATATACTATACATATCTATATCTACTATATCAATAGAACCGTCTTCAATAGTCTTTTATATTTCTACTACGTAATATTAACTATAGAGTTACAATATAGAGAGAAAAAACGGGTTGCTGTAATTAGAATTATAGGTGCCAATGTTGGCGCGGCGTATTTTACCTGTTACGAATCTTAATAGTCAGTAGACATTAAGCAGACATGCCGAAATAAGAGAATTACGCTATTATAAAAACTCCCGAACTATATCAAGAAAGGGGAGCAGAGAAAAACAAAGTCGTACTAGGCATCTAAAAGGAAGTTCGCGAATTTTAATCAGATTGTACGTCATGGGAAAAAAGTCTTGACAGAAAATATGGTTTAAAGGGAATGCGATTATCAAAACTGGCCTTCAAAAGTTCAATTTTCCACCAAACTATACTCGAAAATTACGTGTAATAATATGTAGCCCGATTATGGCACATTACTCAAGACGTTTTAGATGAGAATAATGATAGATTTTATAATCTTTCGCAATCGAGTCTACAGCCAAAGTTAACGAAAAACAAAAACAAATATTAGCAACAATATGGTTCAGTGTAAATGTGGATATCATTAAAGACTTTCACAAAATAGACTTCATTGCATCAAATCGTATTAACTAAAATACGCCAATTGGCAATGGACCCAATTACGAAAAATTACTTAATATGTTTAAGAATCTCCGCCTTAGCGAACATATTGCAACTGATAAGCAAACGGACATGAAGGACAAATGCTTAAGTGGGTTAAGCGGTTTTTATCATGGAAGATGAAATACCTAACAACAAAAAATATGCAAAATGCTACCATGATCACAAAAGTTCTTGATTTGTCTATTAGAATCATCCGCTTTGGCGAAGGATTAAGGAAAAAAATTAAATTATGAATAAAAGTAACGTGTTACAATGCTTAACATACATTTAAGGGAGACCAAACTGGTCGCCAGTGGCGGATAGTCTGTATTATAATAGCACAAATCAGTTACAAATTATAACAACATCAAATTTCATCTGCAAGTCAGCCATTTTCTTCTGAAGATATTTTTTTTAAATAAAACTTCATAATTATAAGAACACACATTTTATCAAACAATTAAATATGACTGCAAACTGTGGCAGATGACTGTTTCCAACATGAATAAGTATGAGAAATTCCCGTAAAGCGTATCGATCTGGGTGGCTCAGTCGCAGAGCGGCGGCACGGTATGCGTAAGGTCCCAGGTTCGAGTCCTGGCCCAGGTCAATTTTTCACTCGTGATTGTTTAGTGCATTTAATTGTCTGATAAAATGCGTGTTCTTAAAATACTGTAAAATAAAGTAATCAGACGTAGTGTTTATGCTTTAAAAAATATTTTAAATATATAATATACGTTTTTGAAAGATCTTTAAAAATAAATTAGTTTTTGAGGGAAGATGTACCTTCTAAAATGTATACATTAAGAGTTATCGGCATTTAAAATTTCTTTCCAAACGTAAACAAAACTTTTGAAATGAATTAAAGGTGATTCATTTATTTCTAAAAAAAAAAAAAAAAAAAAAAAAAAAAGGTAAAGGACAGGCATTTCGTTCGCAGGAATACCTTTCACGTCATTTTTCTATAAATTAATGAAATCCAGTTGTTAAATTATTTTTGTTTTAGAAGTGAAGTTTCCATTTAAATTTATTGTAACAGTACAAAGTTTAATTGAATAAAATAATGTAAATCTAAGAAATTGCTAAGAAATTCCAAACATGCACAGGGCAATGCAAAAAAAATAAATAAATAAACAAAAAATAAATAAATAGATAGATAAATAAATAAATAAATAAAAATCAGCTTTCATAAATTCTAAAAATTATTCATATATCTCAATTACAATCTAAAGGAGAGTTTATTTCTATATTATTCTACATATAATAGTAATTTCAGAAAATATATTAAATTCCAATGCGATCTGTTTTAAACTTTAAGATGGTTTATAACACATGATAAAAAAATTATAAAAAAGAATGGCGCGTCACAGTTCGGGGAGAGGATGGGGAGGAGCGTGAACAAAATTAGGAAGTATAATAAGGCTATCTGTTTGAAACTTTACGATATTTTATAACACATAACATAAATTTTAAAAATAAAGCTGCGTCAAAAATTATAGGGAGGGGCGGAGCGCGTTTTGCCAACACAAGGGGGGGGGACACTTTTCTAAATTTTAACGATATCCGTCATGTCACATATCGTTACAAAGGGCTGTGACCACTAATTCATGTTATGTACCACAGGTGAAACCCCCACATTTTGCGCCCCCCCGACTCATGTGATATATTGTTCGAAAGGCCTGTGGCCGCTTATTCATATTATGTATCTTCGGGGTCCATCCTCCCGCTTTCACCCCCCCCCCCCCAAAGGGGACACTTTTCTAAATTTTGCCGACACCTCTCATGTGATATATCGTTGGAAAGGTCTGTGAACGCTTAATCAAATTATGCAGGTGTGGGGGGGGGGGGGGTATTTTCTGAATTTTGCACATATCCCTCATGTGATACATCGTTGGAAATGTCTGTGACTGCCTAATCTGATTATGCATCTCCGGTGTTCATCCCCCCACTTTGCCCCCCAAACGCGATTAGCTTTCACCACCAGTAGGCGCTTTCCTATCTCTGGTTCTATGGGCTAGATCACGACGGGGTATAGGTCATTCGACTCGACATCTATAGCCTTAACGATTTCAGTGCCCGAGGTTCGTATAGAACAGATTGCGCTACCTGGTGGTGGAAGATAGAACTTGAGCGTGCGCAGCACGACTGCTGTCCGTGTCGGAAGTGTCGGACCCGTGTCGGAAGTTCGTTTGTTTACAGGTTTATACAATTCGATGTGCAAATTAAGGGATTATCCGGTGCCGAAGGCAGCGTGGAACCAGGTCGGAGGTTCGTGGTTTATCTTATTCAAGGTTTTAAAAGGATTGAGGCCCCGGTGTAAATTAGGGGCCCGCTAGCGGGCGAAGCCAGCTAGTGCTAATAATAAAAGAGCGTGATATCACGTTTGATTTCAAATGCAGCGCTGACATGCTATGTACATATTCCATTTTTATTCATTTAATGGATTAGTCAGTGATATTTTTTAACGGAGGATAACAAGTATTATAACAAGCCACATTTAGTATGTTGTTTTTAAGAGTGTAATTAATTTAATTGAAAAATCTACTGGTATTTCTAGTTAACCCTTTAAACAATGACTGAAAGTAAAATGTATTTTTAAATTATTTCTCATGTTTATATTATTTAAATTATGTTCAATATATTTAAAAAAAAGGAAATGATATCTACAAAAACAACTTTTCAAAAGTAAAAAAAGGCCAAGCGTAAAAAAAAAAAAAAAAAAAAAAAAAAAAAAAGTTGTGGCTAAAAAATGGTGTGATATCAAATTTCCAAGCTATTATATTGCTTATTTAACTATTTTCTATTAAATAAGTTATCATATATATAAGTCGAGTGCCTACGTATATGTTAATAGAAATCGTTTTCTCCTGTACTAAATACATCCTAACGAGTTTCTGAAAATTCAATTTTTTTCAAATTATGCATGATGGGCTTGGCGGCCATCTTTCCATATTTCTAAGCACCCAAATTTCTAAAATAAAAGCGTAATATGTTTGCAATGTAATATGCTTATAAAAATTTCGAACTTCAGATTCTAACTACGGACAGATAAATTAGATTAGACTGATATTTTGATAAATTGATTTTTACTAGTTTGAAATTAATAATTACTCTAAAAAACTAAATTACTCTAAATCATAAGATGAATCTTTAAGATAAGTCATCATTATCTTAAGACACAATTTTCGGAGCATACAAGTCTATAAATGAAACTCTTAAATATTTGCTTAAATAACAATTTTGAACTTCGGATTTTAACTACGGATTTGGGTGGTTAGAATTTTGTGAGTAATATGCAAAGATGGCCGCCAAGCCCATCATGCATAATTTGAAAAAAATTGAATTTTCAGAAACTCATTAGGATGTATTTAGTACAGGAGAAAACGATTTCTATTAACATATACGTAGGCACTCGACTTATATATATGATAACTTATTTAATAAAAAATAGTTAAATAAGCAATATAATAGCTTGGAAATTTGATATCACACCATTTTTTAGCCACAACTTTTTTTTTTTTTTTTTTTTTTTTTTTTTTTTTTTTTTTACGCTTGGCCTTTTTTTACTTTTGAAAAGTTGTTTTTGTAGATATAATATACAGGGCTGTACAAAAGATTTCGAGTGCATTTCCATCGATTTTCGAAAATTGTTAAATGTGAATATTCAAACTGAACTAAATTTTATCATGCTATATATCCACATATATTGATCATGTACAGGGCTGTACAGGAGATTTCGACTGCATTTCCACCGATTTTCGAAAATTGCTAAATGTAAATATTCTAAGTGAAATAATTTTTTGATGGCCGCCAAGCCCATCATGCATAATTTGAAAAAAAATGAATTTTCAGAAACTCGTTAGGATGTATTTAGTACAGGAGAAAACGATTTCTATTAACATATACGTAGGCACTCGACTTATATATATGATAACTTATTTAATAGAAAATAGTTAAATAAGCAATATAATAGCTTGGAAATTTGATATCACACCATTTTTTAGCCACAACTTTTTTTTTTTTTTTTTTTTTTTTTTTTTTTTTTTTTTTTTTTTTACGCTTGGCCTTTTTTTACTTTTGAAAAGTTGTTTTTGTAGATATCATTTCTTTTTCTTTAAATATATTGAACATAATTTAAATAATATAAACATGAGAAATAATTTAAAAATACATTTTACTTTCAGTCATTGTTTAAAGGGTTAACTAGAAATACCAGTAGATTTTTCAATTAAATTAATTACACTCTTAAAAACAACATACTAAATGTGGCTTGTTATAATACTTGTTATCCTCCGTTAAAAAATATCACTGACTAATCCATTAAATGAATAAAAATGGAATATGTACATAGCATGTCAGCGCTGCATTTGAAATCAAACGTGATATCACGCTCTTTTATTATTAGCACTAGCTGGCTTCGCCCGCTAGCGGGCCCCTAATTTACACCGGGGCCTCAATCCTTTTAAAACCTTGAATAAGATAAACCACGAACCTCCGACCTGGTTCCACGCTGCCTTCGGCACCGGATAATCCCTTAATTTGCACATCGAATTGTATAAACCTGTAAACAAACGAACTTCCGACACGGGTCCGACACTTCCGACACGGACAGCAGTCGTGCTGCGCACGCTCAAGTTCTATCTTCCACCACCAGGTAGCGCAATCTGTTCTATACGAACCTCGGGCACTCAAATCGTTAAGGCTATAGATGTCGAGTCGAATGACCTATACCCCGTCGTGATCTAGCCCATAGAACCAGAGATAAGAAAGTGCCCCCTGGTGGTGAAAAAACGTACTAAAATCGGAAAGCTCTATAGATGTCGAGTCGAATGAGCCATACCCCGTCGTGATCCGACCCATAGAAACAGAGATAGGAAAGCGCCTACTGGTGGTGAAAGCTAATCGCGTTTGGGGGGCAAAGTGGGGGGATGAACACCGGAGATGCATAATCAGATTAGGCAGTCACAGACATTTCCAACGATGTATCACATGAGGGATATGTGCAAAATTCAGAAAATACCCCCCCCCCCCCCCCACACCTGCATAATTTGATTAAGCGTTCACAGACCTTTCCAACGATATATCACATGAGAGGTGTCGGCAAAATTTAGAAAAGTGTCCCCTTTGGGGGGGGGGGTGAAAGCGGGAGGATGGACCCCGAAGATACATAATATGAATAAGCGGCCACAGGCCTTTCGAACAATATATCACATGAGTCGGGGGGGCGCAAAATGTGGGGGTTTCACCTGTGGTACATAACATGAATTAGTGGTCACATCCCTTTGTAACGATATGTGACATGACGGATATCGTTAAAATTTAGAAAAGTGTCCCCCCCCCTTGTGTTGGCAAAACGCGCTCCGCCCCTCCCTATAATTTTTGACGCAGCTTTATTTTTAAAATTTATGTTATGTGTTATAAAATATCGTAAAGTTTCAAACAGATAGCCTTATTATACTTCCTAATTTTGTTCACGCTCCTCCCCATCCTCTCCCCGAACTGTGACGCGCCATTCTTTTTTATAATTTTTTTATCATGTGTTATAAACCATCTTAAAGTTTAAAACAGATCGCATTGGAATTTAATATATTTTCTGAAATTACTATTATATGTAGAATAATATAGAAATAAACTCTCCTTTAGATTGTAATTGAGATATATGAATAATTTTTAGAATTTATGAAAGCTGATTTTTATTTATTTATTTATTTATCTATCTATTTATTTATTTTTTGTTTATTTATTTATTTTTTTTGCATTGCCCTGTGCATGTTTGGAATTTCTTAGCAATTTCTTAGATTTACATTATTTTATTCAATTAAACTTTGTACTGTTACAATAAATTTAAATGGAAACTTCACTTCTAAAACAAAAATAATTTAACAACTGGATTTCATTAATTTATAGAAAAATGACGTGAAAGGTATTCCTGCGAACGAAATGCCTGTCCTTTACCTTCTTTTTTTTTTTTTTTTTTTTTTTTTTTAGAAATAAATGAATCACCTTTAATTCATTTCAAAAGTTTTGTTTACGTTTGGAAAGAAATTTTAAATGCCGATAACTCTTAATGTATACATTTTAGAAGGTACATCTTCCCTCAAAAACTAATTTATTTTTAAAGATCTTTCAAAAACGTATATTATATATTTAAAATATTTTTTAAAGCATAAACACTACGTCTGATTACTTTATTTTACAGTATTTTAAGAACACGCATTTTATCAGACAATTAAATGCACTAAACAATCACGAGTGAAAAATTGACCTGGGCCAGGACTCGAACCTGGGACCTTACGCATACCGTGCCGCCGCTCTGCGACTGAGCCACCCAGATCGATACGCTTTACGGGAATTTCTCATACTTATTCATGTTGGAAACAGTCATCTGCCACAGTTTGCAGTCATATTTAATTGTTTGATAAAATGTGTGTTCTTATAATTATGAAGTTTTATTTAAAAAAAAATATCTTCAGAAGAAAATGGCTGACTTGCAGATGAAATTTGATGTTGTTATAATTTGTAACTGATTTGTGCTATTATAATACAGACTATCCGCCACTGGCGACCAGTTTGGTCTCCCTTAAATGTATGTTAAGCATTGTAACACGTTACTTTTATTCATAATTTAATTTTTTTCCTTAATCCTTCGCCAAAGCGGATGATTCTAATAGACAAATCAAGAACTTTTGTGATCATGGTAGCATTTTGCATATTTTTTGTTGTTAGGTATTTCATCTTCCATGATAAAAACCGCTTAACCCACTTAAGCATTTGTCCTTCATGTCCGTTTGCTTATCAGTTGCAATATGTTCGCTAAGGCGGAGATTCTTAAACATATTAAGTAATTTTTCGTAATTGGGTCCATTGCCAATTGGCGTATTTTAGTTAATACGATTTGATGCAATGAAGTCTATTTTGTGAAAGTCTTTAATGATATCCACATTTACACTGAACCATATTGTTGCTAATATTTGTTTTTGTTTTTCGTTAACTTTGGCTGTAGACTCGATTGCGAAAGATTATAAAATCTATCATTATTCTCATCTAAAACGTCTTGAGTAATGTGCCATAATCGGGCTACATATTATTACACGTAATTTTCGAGTATAGTTTGGTGGAAAATTGAACTTTTGAAGGCCAGTTTTGATAATCGCATTCCCTTTAAACCATATTTTCTGTCAAGACTTTTTTCCCATGACGTACAATCTGATTAAAATTCGCGAACTTCCTTTTAGATGCCTAGTACGACTTTGTTTTTCTCTGCTCCCCTTTCTTGATATAGTTCGGGAGTTTTTATAATAGCGTAATTCTCTTATTTCGGCATGTCTGCTTAATGTCTACTGACTATTAAGATTCGTAACAGGTAAAATACGCCGCGCCAACATTGGCACCTATAATTCTAATTACAGCAACCCGTTTTTTCTCTCTATATTGTAACTCTATAGTTAATATTACGTAGTAGAAATATAAAAGACTATTGAAGACGGTTCTATTGATATAGTAGATATAGATATGTATAGTATATTCATGGGTATATAATATGTGATTAGAATATATATATCTCATATTCATTCCGTTGGATATAACATACCACAAATAAAATTTCCATCGTAAATGTCTAATCTAAAAACCATCAATATGATTTTATGTGTTTAGTAAGTGTATACAAAAATAATTTTCTGCATTATTTTACTTTAATTCTATATTATTAACCATTTTTAATGATGGGTCCTTTTGGGTACAGTTGTCGCAGACGCATCGGGGTATCATTTTGGTGCCAAAATGGCGATTTTATGCCTGGCCAACCTGGCGTTTTAGGCTAGATTTTGCTTCGTATGGCAACCTGGTAGAGCAGATTCCGCATGCTTTATAATAAATTGAATATTGTGTGTTTTATAACAAATTAATGATTGTGTGTGTTTTTAAATAAAATTGTGTGTTTTTTTAAAATATAAAATGACTTATTTCATAATAAAATAAAAGTAACATGCTGTTTTAGCAATCTCTAACAGGTGTCTGAAAATGGGATTTTCTCGCCAAGATGGCGCAAAACAAAAATCGCGCCAACACCGGAGCGTCTGTGACAGCTTTTCCAATTTAAAATGCATGCCGTTCACATTTTTCATTCAAAATAGAAAATAGATAAATAAAAAATAGGTACTTTTCCGTTATACGGACACCATGTCAAAATGTATGCTAATGCATAATGTATGTAAATGTATGTAAATGTATGCTTGGCGACAATGGTGTCCGTATAAAGGAAAAGTACCAAAAAATAATATCATAAATCAAAACATTTGATTTCAGAATCAAAGTATCGTTTCTAATTTGAACACGTGAAGAATAAAAGCTGGTATTGGCGATTTTAAAAATGATATTGGCGAGATTTGCACCCAAATAACATAAAAGTACTTAATGATGTTATGTATTTTATAAATGTATATTAAATTACTATTTGGAACGCGATTGATCATTAACAATGGTAAATATGATTGGCAATTAACAATCATTTTAGGTGATCTCTCTTCCTGCCACGTATAATACATAAATATCAAATTAACTGACAATTCGTTTCGAAATTTGATTCATTAAATATTATTACATGACTTGTATTTGTTTACATTCAACTTTGTCAAGAAAAGATTCCGAAGGAAGTTGAGTTGTAAAGCACTTCATCAAGCAGAATTATGGTAAACTTTGATGGTCTTACAGGTCCTGGTGCAAATTACTTTTTTGACACCAGGCAGCGCTCCAAAAAATCATTCATGGAAAACTTATTTTGCGAACGATTATCTCCATGGTTTAATGGTTTAATATTTTAAAACTTCACGACGAATGAATCTTTTTTTTTTTTTTGTTTACTTTCATGGATAGAGAATTTGAAATGCGAAGCTAATTTGAACTGAAGTTATTGCAGAATATATACCTAATTGAACGTAAGTCATCTCTGAAATATTAATTTATTTTGAACGATCTTTCTAAAAATGTCACATTTATGAAGTTTTATTCGAAAAAATAATTTTGAATTAAAATGGACGCCTGGCATATGAAAAAGCGATACGGGCATCCCGGAATTGTTGATGACAGTCACATGACTTACGGTTTTATTATAGAGATGGTACATGGTCGTTGGCATGTTTTATCTCTGTTTTGGCATATTTTTTTAATCGCCAAGTTAATTAACAGTTTTTTGCTAATTAAGGATAGAAAATACTATTTTTTTACACTGAATTTTATAAAAGCACATAGATTACGTAATTACTTGTCCAAAAATGCAATCCTTTTTTTATTCTGCCGAATATTAAGGTCTGTAGGTTGTTTGAAAAAAAAAGTTTGACGATGAAAAAAGTGATCATTTTAAGTAACTCGACGTTTTAAAAAAAAATCTATATCTCTGTTTATAAATCACTTATGAAGATGAGTTTGGTCTTAAATTGAAGAAATTCTTCATTAGATTCTTCTAGTTTTCGTTTTTTTTTTCTGCGACGCTTGGTTTATTTGATATCTGATATTTTAATCTGGCATGTTTTGTCGATTTAACATTGCGAAGTTGATTCCTGTAAATAAGCAGTAGCGGTCTATTTCAGTTCTTGGCGTTGTTTGTGTGGCGTTTTTTTTTTTTAAGCTTGGCTTGGCAGAGCGACCGCCCTGCTTGATGAAGACTTTTGTACACACCACATATTAAGCTAAAAGAAAACTTAAAACTTATTCGCAGCAATTACCAACCGTAAACGACAATGTATCTTTTTCTTTGCGTAGCCCTGTTTATAAATTTATTTATATTCCACAAGCTTCTATTAGCCTACTAAATATAGTTCAGCAGGAAAATGCGTAACACAATTAAAAACTACCCTTAAGCAATTCACCCCCATACTTACTGATTCCCTTGTGTAGCCCTGTATATCAGAGGCGGATCCAGCCCTCTATTTAGAGGGGGGGGTCATGTCTATTTTGGAGGAAGGGGGGGGGTCACATGTTTCCATGACAATTTTTGTATCTTAAGTCTAAATTGGCTATTTTCTGACCTAACCTGATTTCATTTTCATTCCTAAATGCATGAAATTTGCAGTATATTCGTAAATCAGGGTTGCTTACTGGTCAGAATTTTTTTCAGAGGAAATACCAGTATTTTTTTTTTTTTTTTTTTTTAATTCGTCATATTTGATCGTGCGATTAAGCAAAAATTTCGATAAGTAATTACTGCTATTTTCTCTGAAAATTCCTTGAGTCATACAGCCTTGGTAAATGTATAAAATTTGTAGGTTCTATGATCTATTCAGATGCCAAGAAATAAAAGTTACCATTTTTTTTTAATAGAAAATGTTACCAAAGTTCACATTTTAAGCCAACTTTTGAAGCTCAACGGTCATGGAAATGTCGTCTTGAGGTTGCAATTGGTTACAATTCAAGATGTACGACATTTATAGAAAAATACAAAACGTTGTTCTAATCTTTGATGTTTAAACAATAACTGCAATTTTTCACGCATTTCTGTATAAAAATAACTCTGTGATTGTGTCAATAAGATAGCATTTTTAACGGAGAAAAAATATATCAAAACACCTTTTATACATATTTATATTAAAAAAAGTATTATTTTATAGAAATGTTTTTCGTTTAGAGGGGGGTCATGACCCCCATGACCTCCCCCTTGGATCCGCGCTTGCTGTATATGAACAACCGAGTTTATAAACACACACGTACTATGAAAAAATTCAGTTAAACTTAAAAACGCAAACCAAAGTTGAAAACGTATTTATCACTATAGACTGCAAATATCGCACATGTACTGTAACAGAAAACAGCACATTGCATCTTTTGTGTGTCCCTGTAAATAAACGCAGTGCACATCACACTTTCAAGAGAGCAATTTATAGTGCACCTCAGTAATGCATATAATTTTCATTATGTTTGAAATAGTAAAATATCAATAAATTACACTGCAAACGATTTTTCCCCAATGAACAATAAATGTGTAACAGAATTCTTTTGTTTGACCCTGTAAATGAATAATAAATGCTTTGCACACCATATTCTACAAAAAGCATGTTTTAATGCGCTTCTTAATTATATATCAATTTTATCATGTTTGAAATGACGTAGCATCATCAAAATACACTTGAAACGATTATTTCCCATTGACTGTAATGTAACGGAATACTTTTGACTGTCCCTGTAATAATGTCCCTATAAGTGCTACAAACTTCAGTTGAAATAGGGAACATGCTATAATAAACGACAATAACATATAAAATTTTCAGGGCAATCCGAGTATATTTACGTGAGGGCCAGACGGCAGACAAACCGAAGTCATAAACACTTTACAACTAGGTTGGAAAGTGTTAAAAAGGGCAATATCATACAGTTATAGACATGTTTTTGCCGGGCGCCACTCAGTCAGAATTAGTATGCCCGAGTTGCCTGAAACTTAGCCCATTGCTCTGGCTGCGGCTATGCCTGACTATAGCAGAACCCTTTCTTAAACGGAAACATTTCAATGTCCCAATAGAATGAACGCCATACGGCTAAAGGATTCCTTTTTAAAACGGAATTTTTTCCCGGTTCATAGTGTTGCCTTTTTCTCGGGTTTTACTCTGATTACCTACTAACCAATGTATTGTAAAACACAGATAGATTAAGCTTGTAGCTAGATAGGGGTAACTGTTTCGCGGCTTCATAAAGGAGCTCCCCCTTTTTTAGAGCGAAATAACAAAAGAGAATGAAAAACTACAGCAGCAATGTAATGTGTTTACTCCTGTTTTTTATTATCTTTTATTTCATTTTGCATTCAAAGCTATAAAAACTTGCTACCTTGCTATAAAAACTTGAAACAACTTCATGCTAATTTTTTAGCTAATTTAGCTTTTCTTTGCTTATACGTCACTTATTTATCACAATACAAGAGTTTTGTACTTATCTTATCGGTTTTTAATTGGTCTTTTAACGTTTTAACCCCTAAATCCCCCCTCCCCAATCTTCGCTGCGCGGCCAGTGTAACTACTATTTTTTTTTTTTTTTTTTTTTTTTTTGTTATGATATACGTGTTAGCGAAATTGTTTTGAAAATTAAGATTATCCCAATGCTTGCTTTTAAATATTTTGAGAAATAGGTACCATTAGCTCTATGCAAGTTCGCAGTATAATTTTTTTTTTGCTTTTAAAGAACTAAAATTATTTCATAAAGAGGTATTCTAATGGTAATAAAATACAGTAAAACCTACTAAGGTGGAATTGCTAGGAACGTAAGAAAAGTTTCATTTTAAACAGTTATCTATTTAGCAGGTATAATTGTATGGTATTCATTTCTTCACAGCCTGAAATTTGTTCATTTAAAGGAGGATTCCGTGATTCTATCATAGACCGTTTCCGTTTTCTCAGGTATTACTGCTCTTAAAGGGAAAACTTCATGGTCCCGACGGAAGGAATAGCATGCAATTATGCATGCTACGAGGTTTCTCTTTAACAGGTTTTACTGTACTTATTTTTGTAAATCATTATAAATACAGATAGTATAGTAAAACCTTTGAAAACGGAAACTGTCCATAATGAAGTCCTGCTTTAAACGAAAAGTTTTCATGATGGTGTTACGGTTGGTTTCAACAATTTTTTTTTTTTAATCTACATTAATTATTTAAATCACTTTCTCAACATTTATTTAAAAGCACTCTTTTTTTCTGTTTCTAATAAAAATTTAAATAAATAAAAGTAATTGTAATAATTATAATAAAATCAGTTTTTATTTTTTCTTCTTTCTTTTTCTTTTTGCAAAGTAATTTCAACGTTTATAGTCTAACGTAGCTTCCTGTTTTTCAAATACGAAAAGCAGACAGCAAGGGAGGGATGTTTTGTCAGTAGACTGCACAGGTGGAAAATTTGGAGTCATCTAGTCTGACTTTGATATAAGAATGACCGACCGCCCTGTATAAGAATTACGTTATCTTATGAGTGTACTATACACGCAATTAGGCTTTGTAAGTTTACGTCAGGCTTCAATTGGCTCTGCTATCAGGCGGATAGCTGGCGCCCATGTAAACAGAGGCTAACAGGACCCCCCTTCAGCACACGCCATGGGGGTGATGCATGGTTTCCTTCCCCCATGAAGCGGCCGGCAGAGTGGAGCGGCAAGCTGTAGTCTTCACGTTGAGTCCATTTTTCCTTTTGTTTCCATTCCCGTACCCCTGGCAGAGTGGATCTGTCCCGATTTTCAAGCAGCGCGGGAGAATGAATGTTTACGACACTTGTTGCTTGGCCAAGAGACCTGTCGTTTGACTCGTAAAAAAAATTCGACTTATTACGGGGCTCGAAGATTGGCCTGTGGGCTGGATCGCGAAGTTGTTGAAGGCGGACAGGTTTCTGGAAGATTTTTTTTTTTGAGAGTGGGGCATTGATGGCCCTACATTAACCATCCTAAATCATGATGTTATGATGAAAAGAGGCTATAAGGGCATTTTCGAATTGCGGATCTATAACTGTTAACGAGAAATTAAGAAGAAGATATGTGTAGCCTATTTTTTTTTTTTTGGCGTAGTGGCGCTCCAAGATTATGACTTCTTAACCATCAGAAGTGATCATAGATATTGAACTAAACCGGTCGTTAGAAGTCGTAGTGTTCTGAGTTACGGTGATGGCTATCTTCGAATAAAACACATGCTTCAGGAAGGTGAAATTACTGACTCCGACGGTGAAGTTCTGGACCGTAGAACGATTTTCCCCTCCGGACTAGATGATGGACCTAGTAGTTGATGGCAAGTGATGCAGTGAGATGAGAGGATTGATGAATGTTAGCTTGAAACCACGTCTGAATTTTTCCCCAGCCTGAATACTCCAGCTTAAGTGCTTCATCAGATTTTGAAAAAGGAGGAAATGCTCCTAAGTGCCCATTGACTAAAATTGTAGAACTCTCTACCTGTTGTAAGTACTATTTGCATAGTTTTTCTTTTTATTTATTTGTACCTCTTTTAAAAAAAAAAAAAAAAAGAAAATATGTTTGCTATACCAGAGTTTAAAAGTGAAATGAATATCTTTGGATAATTTCAATAAGAATAAACATTATGAACAGAAATAGTCTGTAGGTTAATATATAATGTTTGTATGTTTGAACGACCATTAAATGGTAATATGATGGTAATTTTAAAAATATGATGTGTAATTTAAAAGTAACCAGTGAGTGGTTTCAACTTAAAAGATCAGCTGTTATATTGTTTTATTAAGATTATTTTTGATAACTTAGTTGCTTCATTATTTTAAATGTTCAAATAAATTGTGTTTTTTTTTTGTTTATTATCAAAGTTGGTGTGTTTTTCTTTGTATAAATCTCTAAATAATTAATTTTTTATATTCACAGTAGACCTATAAGAATGGCCTAACCTTTCTGTGATTAATTAAAAAAAAAAAAAAAAGGGAGAGAAAATTCAACTTTATTAAATTAGGACTTTAAAATTTCTTAAGTTTAAATTCATAACTGACTGTTTTAATGAACATAAATTGAAGTTCACTCAATGTTATACAATCGTATTTTTGATCTTGATTTAAGGATGGATAGATTAATAAGTGAAACAGTAATATTAAATTTAATTTCATAAAATGTTAAATTAAGCTTTAACTCTCCTCTTTCAGAAACATTGTTTTTCTAAAATATACACCAAAATTGTTTTATTTTAAAAAGTAAAAAAAAAAAAAATATATATATCCAGTCATTATACACCACTATACGATTCTTGGTTAACCGATCGGATCTTGTTCAGAATCTCTATGGTTGTTCTAAAATTTTAGTACATCATCATATCCCTATTCTATTAACGGATTTAACTCTTTCCCCTTTTGGTCCTCATATTGGAGGAATTTCAGGTTGTCTGCATTTTTCCAAATTATATGATGATTACACTTTTGTTAATTTAATGTGTATGGAGATTTGAGCTTGATCGGGTTGGAGTGGAGTTGGGTGTTCTTTATGCAATCCAGTATGCTACTTGATTTAGAAATCTGTTGCCCCTTACTACATTTAATATTGTCTTAAAATGATGAGTTCAAAATTATCATTGTTGTATTAACCTATTCGGATTCTTAAGTTTTGATATTTTGATTAGTTTAATATAATTTGCTACCTTTTCCATGGCAACAGATTTCAGTGGAGCTAATCAGGGTATACTTATTTTTTTTTCTAAATATTTAATTGTCAAGTGAAGATTGAGTAATAAATGAGCTTTTTAAGTTTAAGTAAGTTGTGTTTTAGAAAGAACCCCAAAACACCACAACAAATGGAGCCGTAACAATTCGGTCTCTGGGTTATTGATTTTTTTTTACTTGTATGTATTTATGTATCAAAGAGCAACTGGGTGTTTTTGCAATTAAAATTTTATTGATATGTTCAAGTGTAAAAAGAGGTCTAGGCTCTCTCTCTGTGCTAGTAAGCTACAATTCCCAGTCAAAATTATGCCTTGTGAGCATAACCTTTTCTTATTTACAAAAAGCATAGTCCTGTACTTAAGTTTTATGTATTTATAAGGTTTTCCTTTCCCCTCTCTTTTTCTCATTTTTAAGTTGTCCCCCTCCCCCCCCTTTTTTCATTTTCTTTTTGGTTTGTTTGTCATTTTCTAACTCTAACTATGGCTGATAAGCACTCGGAAGCAATTGCCACTATTCAGCGAAAAAATGCTTTAGTGGATAATTTGTCAAACATTCCCCCATTCAATGGAGAGGCCAGCTCAGTCTGCTTCTCAGATTTTTCTGAGAAATTTGAGAGTTTTGCCAAATTATTCGACTGGAATGAGGAGGAGAAAAAATTCGTTTTGTTAGCTAGATTATCAGGAGCTGCTTCTAGGCGAATAAAAATTCACAAAGCAAAAACATCTGATGAGCTATTAAAAATCTTAAAAGAGAGTTATACTTCACAGGCCACACCAGATGTTGCCCTCAGTCATTTTTTAAATTTTAAACAGCCACCCAATATGAGTGTTCAGGAGTTTTATGACAAGGCATATGATATGTCATTAAGAGCCCTTGTAATTGAAGGTATCCAGGGTGAAGTAGTCGATAAAAGCCGAACGGCTCTACTACACTCCATGCTGTTGAGCAATCTTACACCAGAAGTGCGAAAGGGGGTAATTGCGAGAAATCCACAATCCCCAGAAGAGGTCCTCAAAATTGCGCTTCTTGAGGAAAAGGCTTATAGGAGCATTAACCCTTTCTACAACCACCGCGAGGAAATTCTCAACCCTAATTTGACCCAAAACCTACCCTGTGCTGCAGTTTTTCAGCAAGATAGCTCACAAAAGAAGGAGATAGACCAACTAAAATCTCAAATTGATGTTTTAGCAGCTAAGATAGACAGTTTAGTTGATCTTAGGGCTAGGGATGTACAGGAGAAAAACCAAGAGGTAAGACCCGTAACCTGCTATAGGTGCTCCGTACAAGGCCACTATGCCAGAGATTGTCCACTAAATTTTGTCGACTATAATTTTAGAAGGGGAGGTGGTCAAAATTTCAGGAGCCGTGGGCAAAATTATAGAAACAGAGGTGAAAATCCTAGAGGGAACCACAATCAGCGAGGCGGATATAGGGGAAGAAGAGGTGGTTATTACCAAAACAATAGGAGCACAGCTGCGAACAGAAATGAAGAGCAGGCGGTAAATAACACCCCAGTAGCTAACAATGAAAGTGAGGCTTTAAACTATTAGTGGCCGGATCAGATGTGGTCAAGTCGATCCCCAACAGGCCCCTGGACCCCCCAACTGTGTATAGTATGTTTCAGCCCCAATCATATACATTACCAACTGCAAGAATTTACATAAATAAAGTTTGCCTAAATGCATTATGTGACACGGGTTCTGCAATTAATCTCCTGAGTGGTACTGATTGTAACTGTTTAGAGAATTTTGAAATGGAGAATTGCAATATCCCCATTATGACTGTCACCGGTGAGAAAGTTCACCTAAATAAGAAAGTATTTTTAAAATTTGTTTTTGATAATGTTCAATGTCAAGCTGAATTCTATGTAGTGGAAGGTAAATTAGCAGAGGAATTTAATATGATTTTGGGAATGCCATTTTTGAAAGAGTACCGGGCAAGTATAAATTGTGATACAAATGCTGTCGCTCTTAAAGTGCCAGTTTCAGGCCAATGTAAACAAAGCGTAGAAACCCCAAGTAATACTTCAGGGTGTAATACTTGTCTTGCTACTAATTCTGTAAATATTTCTAACTCTGTATATAGTGTAAATTCTAATAATAATTGTATAAATAATGATTGTGTTAAAAATAATTCTGTAAATATAAAATGTGTCAACAAAGTAGGGGAGAATTCAAAAAGTAGTAATGCCAATAGCCCTCCTGAAAATTGTGCATGTGAGAAAGTTCATGACTCAGTTAATATTGAAAATGGGAATCATAGTAGTGAAAATATGGTAGTTCAGGACCCGCAGTTGAGTAATATGGGAAAAGATGTTGAGATAGTCATTCAAACTGAGTCAGATAAGGAAGTTGAAAGTGTTGCGCAGAACTTTTGCATGCAAACAACATCAGGCGGTAGCTCTGAGGGTAATAATACTGCAAATTTTTCAAGTATTCAAAATGTCGACAATAATCTATCAGCAGCGAGTCAGGTAACCCAGGGTAATTTAGCTGAAGATACTACTGAAATTTGTAATATTGATGAAAGTGAAGATTTGGTAAGTATAGAGGATAAGGTACCTGAAGTCGAGGAGGAGAGCAATGAAGATAGCAGTAGTGATAAAACCAATAAAAATAAAAATATAAGTTTCGCTGTGTTATGTAGCAAAATTTCAATTCCCCCGCAGTCAAAAATGTTAGCCCAGGTTAAAAGTTATAAGGAAAATTTTATTAAGGAAAATGATATTGTTATGTTAGAACCTTTGGCGAAAAATTTAAATCAAGGTCTCCTTACCTCCAGAGCCATTTGCACTAAAGAACATGGCCTATATATCTCATTTGCAAATTTTTCAGACAATAGTATTCATTTAAATAAAGGAACCTTTGTTGCCAAAATTCAAAGTGTGTAGACCAGTCAAATATACCCGTAACTGATAATAAATTAACCTATAATATAAATTTGGCCCCTCCAATTGGTGACTTTGATCACGCTGATCTCACTTGGAGCTCTGAAATTAATTTAGATCATTTAGAACCACCATTAAAACTTAAAATGCAAAATTTTCTAGACAAAAACAAAGATGTATTTGCAGCATCGGTCTTAGATTTACCCGGCTGTGATACAATCCCGCATGAAATTAACTTAACTTCAAATAAACCAGTTAAAGGCAAAGCTTATAGAGTCCCCTACAAGTTACGTCAAGAAATGGAAGACCAACTTAATACTTTGTTACAGGCGGACATAATTTCCCCTTCCATGTCTGAATTTGCTTCTCCGGTTATTCTGGTTCGGAAATCAGACGGTTCCTATCGACTTGCTGTTGACTACAGAAGATTAAATAAAAATCTTGTTAAAGATGCTTACCCAATACCTAACATTACCGACTCTGTTGATGCTTTAAGTGGGGCTAAATTTTTTTCAACGCTAGATTTAACTAGTGGGTTTTTTCAACAGGTTATTCGCCCAGAGGATAGGCATAAAACTGCTATAATCACCCACAAAGGACTTTTTGAGTGGACCCGTAACTGTTTTGGGCTCTCAAATTCAGGTAACAGTTTCCAAAGACTTATGAATGCTATTTTCGGTGATTTAGGCAATCTTGGAATTCTTGTTTATATCGACGACATTGTAATTGCCTCCAGTGATGTTAATTCTCATTTTGAGAAGCTTAGCATGGTCTTTGAAAGGTTAAGACTGCATAAACTTAAACTTAAGCCCAGTAAATGCACTTTCCTTTCGAATAAAATACAATATCTAGGTTTTGAGATTTGTAGTGGCCAAGTATCACCTATCAATAAAAATATTGCCGTAATAGAAAATTTTAAACCTCCAACTACCCGAAAGGCTGTTAGGTCATTTATTGGAACTCTATCTTTCTATAGGAGATTTATACCAGATTTTACTAAGAGAGCTAAAAATCTAATCAACTTAACGAAAGAGACAGGAAAATTTTCGTGGAATGAAGATGCACAGAAAGAATTTGAAGACCTTAAAATGGCTCTTATTTCAAAACCATGTCTTGCACTCCCTGATTTTGAGAAAGAATTCCATTTATATACTGATGCCAGTGGCGAAGCATTAGGGGCAGTGTTATCACAATTAGATGAAAATAACATGCTCCATCCTGTTGCCTTTGCCAGCAGAAAATTGAAAGATGCTGAGACCCGCTACTCCACCACTGAAAGGGAATTACTAGCTTTAGTTTGGGCTACTGCCCACTTCAAATGTTACATTGCTAATACCCATTTTTTCATCTATACAGACCATGCGCCTCTAACATTTATGTTAAAAATTCACGACCCTACATCTCGCATGGCTAAATGGATCTGCACTCTCTCAGACTTTAATTTTACAATCAAGTTTGTTAAAGGTAAGTGTAACAGTGTCGCAGATTTCCTTTCGAGGTATGTCAACAATGATAACTCCAATGATACTGTTAATTGTAATTTTTGTATACAAGTCGAAAAGGAAGTTACTTTTATGCCTCATTCTAATCTACTTGAAAAAATTGGTGAATTACAAAAATCAGACAAGAAATGCTGCGAGATTGCAAGAAAACTAGACCAAGGTGTAGAAATTGCTCCTAAATACATGAAATTTTTTTTTAGAGATGACATTTTAGTTTGTGAGGATACAAGGGAGTCAGCTATTTTGAATAAATCTGTAAAGTTAGTCGTGCCAAAAGAATTGGTTACTCAAGTTTTTGCACTAACACATGAGTCCCTAGCGGCTTGTCATCAAGCCTTTCAAAAGACCATTGATCGCATTCGTGAGCACTTCTATTGGCCAGGAATGTCGTCAGATGTCAAGCATCTAGTGGAGTCATGTATTAGTTGCCAGCAGAAGAGAGCTTATAGAGCGAACCAGCTCGCCCCTCTGCAACGTATGCCGACCCCCCAGTTTCCCATGAACAAGGTTCATTTGGATCTCATTGGACCCTTACCGCAAACTTTTTCGGGAAATAAGTATATTGTCGCATATATAGATTCATTTACTAAGTGGCCAGAAGCATATGCGGTTAGTTCAACCACTACAGATGTCATTGCGGACACTTTAGTTGATTTCATATCACGCTACGGTGCGCCCTGTTTTATTACGACGGACAACGCGAAGAATCTAATTTCAGATGCGATAGAGCACGTATATAAAATGTTTGGTATTAATCATATTAAGACCTCATCTTATCACCCGGCTGGCAACTCGCAAGTGGAGAGACAGAATCGTACTCTTAAAAATGCACTTTGTCACATAGTCAACCAAAATCAATCTGACTGGGACACTAAACTCAAATTTGCACTACTAGCTATGCGTTCAGCTGTCCACTCTTCAACTAAACTTAGCCCAGCTGCAGTTATGTATGGCAGAAATATGAATCTACCATATAATCTCTTTTCTCAACCACCTTCTTTTAATTATAATGATGCACCCTCTTTTTGCGAACTCTTAATCCCAGCTCTTCAAAAAGTATACACTGAAGTACATAGTAATTTAAATAAAGTTTCTGAGCAGCAGGAAAAATACCGTGAAAAGACAGCTGTTGATAAAAATTTTAAAATAGGAGATCTTGTGTGGTTATTTACACCCACAGTCGCCCCTGGTAATACAAAAAAATTAAGCAAGCAAAATAATGGTCCTTTTACTATAATTGAGAAGCTAAATGAGGTTAATTTTAAAATAGCGCTAGTTGCTAATCCCAAAAATTGTCAGGTTGTCCATGTTGACAGGTTGTCTTCTTTCAAAGACAGACTCCCCATCTGGTCCAGTAAACCAAAACAAACAATTGGCCTGGGATCGACTGAAAACGTGACCATCGATTCACCACACCAACCGCGCGATTCTCCTCCTGTACGCAGGTGTAAGCGTAACCGATTCATTCCCTGGGCACCATATGATAGTAACCGCGCACCAGCAGTAGTGAACGTCAACAATAACGAAACTCCGGTAGCGCCGGAAGTGGAGGAAACAGACAGCGACGCGACTGAAATCATAAATCCCTCTCCCCCACCTCCCATTTCTCCGGAGATTGCAGCGGCAGAGAATAACGAGATGTGCGTAAATAAAAATTTAGCAACGGCAGAAGGCAGTGAAATGCGCGTAGGTAAAAATTCAGCCACGGCAGAAAGCAGTTCAACTGCTGAGCACAGCGATTCGCGCAGGTCTCGTTCATCGATTCGTCCAGCTGCTAAATCGAATAGAAGTAGTCGTTCAATATCGATTTCTAGAACCGACTATTCGCTACGGGATAGAAGAGACCGTCCGAGTTATAAATACTAACTACCTTTTTTCGTTATTCAAGCATTTTTATTCAATTTTACCTTGTTTATTTGTATTTATTTATAGTTTAGTTAATGTGTATGTATATTTAATTTTTTTTTTTGACATTTTTAAAACGGAACTTAGTTTTTCTAGCGTATTAAAGGTTTGTTTTGGTTGTGTGTTGATACTCTCATGTAGGCATTTTTAACCCTTTTTATGCCTATACTTAAGGTTTTTGTCTGTTTTATGGTAGATTATGTGGTATATACCCGTCCGCACCCCGTTTTCGTAGATTTTGGGTATATTTTTGCAAAAAAGAAAAAAAAAAAGAAACGAATGTAATTTTTGTTACTTTAAAATTTTTTTAGGATGTTGTGTTTTGTATGCCCTTTTGCCGAGGTAGATCTGTTTAGTTCAGTTTTTTTTAATGCATCAGTGTTTTGTATATAACTTTTTAAGTATGTGTTTACTTTAATTTCTACATTTTAACTAGATAGATTTATTATTTACTATACAGTTTGTGGTTTTATTTGAGCTTAAACTAAGGAGTGTGGGCCCTTTTTCTTTTTCTAGTACATACTGTCTCATGTACATGCCTGTATGTTGTTGTGTGTGGCTAAAAGTGCTAAAATTAACTATTTTATTTATTCTACTTCCTATTTTTGTGGAATGTGTGTTTTCCTTCCTGGTGATATATGTCACCACCCCTGTTTTTTATTTTATTTTGTGGAATGTTTTCCCTGTAGTGCCCAAAAGGCCCGAAACTGCTTTTTGCTATAAGTAGCACAGAGGCAGAGATACTCTTTCCCATGCACATTACTTGTACGTGCATTTGTAAAATCTACATAATATCCCGAATCATTAGACTGTGTTCGAAAACAAACATGTGTTCTCATATAAAATTGTTACAATTGTGTGCGTAATTCTCTAACATGGTCTGTGATACCATAGTTTGTGTCTTACAGATGTATATGTATATATTTTTTTTTGTGCGTCACCAGTTGCTCTTGTGTATTTTTGTATAATAGAATTAATATGTGTTTTACAAATTTCATTGACATTTACAGTGTTGTAACTCTGATATTACTAGTACTTATTTACATTAATAGATAGTGTTGTAATATACTGTGATGCCAATTATTGAAGTTATGTATATAAGCAGTATAGTGACAATTAATCAGTGGGCACTTCTCTTCTTTTTCGGCTAATTTTTTTTTTTCAAAATTCAATTTATGTATTATTTACAGTTCTGTTGCCAGAAGTCTCAGGAAGGATGCAGTTATGCGTAGGAATGACAGTAGTAGGGAAGTGAGGTTTCACAATCAGGTGGAACATGGGTTCTTTTACAGGTGCAGAAAATATCTTGGTCATTTTAGTGGTAAAATCAGCCTTGTGGTCCCTCCTCTGGTAGTACTCTTTTATGGTCATGTTTCAGGTAATATTTTAGGTAATGGTTTCTACGGATGTGCGAGCTCTGGTTGTACATATCCGGAATATATTGTCAGGGTGGTATTTCAGCGGTGAACTCTCTGGATCCCGTCCCGGATCGATGTATGATCTGTGTTTGTGGGTCAGTTTTTTCAGTGTTGAGGTCCCAGCATGCCATGTGGTACCAAGTTACCTTTCAAAAAAATAATTTGTTTTCTCAAAAAAAATTTTTTTTAATTAGCCGGGGGGAGCAATCTTGTTACGGTTGGTTTCAACAAATTTTTTTTTTTAATCTACATTAATTATTTAAATCACTTTCTCAACATTTATTTAAAAGCACTCTTTTTTTCTGTTTCTAATAAAAATTTAAATAAATAAAAGTAATTGTAATAATTATAATAAAATCAGTTTTTATTTTTTCTTCTTTCTTTTTCTTTTTGCAAAGTAATTTCAACGTTTATAGTCTAACGTAGCTTCCTGTTTTTCAAATACGAAAAGCAGACAGCAAGGGAGGGATGTTTTGTCAGTAGACTGCACAGGTGGAAAATTTGGAGTCATCTAGTCTGACTTTGATATAAGAATGACCGACCGCCCTGTATAAGAATTACGTTATCTTATGAGTGTACTATACACGCAATTAGGCTTTGTAAGTTTACGTCAGGCTTCAATTGGCTCTGCTATCAGGCCGATAGCTGGCGCCCATGTAAACAGAGGCTAACAGGACCCCCCTTCAGCACACGCCATGGGGGTGATGCATGGTTTCCTTCCCCCATGAAGCGGCCGGCAGAGTGGAGCGGCAAGCTGTAGTCTTCACGTTGAGTCCATTTTTCCTTTTGTTTCCATTCCCGTACCCCTGGCAGAGTGGATCTGTCCCGTTTTTCAAGCAGCGCGGGAGAATGAATGTTTACGACACTTGTTGCTTGGCCAAGAGACCTGTCGTTTGACTCGTAAAAAAAATTCGACTTATTACGGGGCTCGAAGATTGGCCTGTGGGCTGGATCGCGAAGTTGTTGAAGGCGGACAGGTTTCTGGAAGATTTTTTTTTTTGAGAGTGGGGCATTGATGGCCCTACATTAACCATCCTAAATCATGATGTTATGATGAAAAGAGGCTATAAGGGCATTTTCGAATTGCGGATCTATAACTGTTAACGAGAAATTAAGAAGAAGATATGTGTAGCCTATTTTTTTTTTGGCGTAGTGGCGCTCCAAGATTATGACTTCTTAACCATCAGAAGTGATCATAGATATTGAACTAAACCGGTCGTTAGAAGTCGTAGTGTTCTGAGTTACGGTGATGGCTATCTTCGAATAAAACACATGCTTCAGGAAGGTGAAATTACTGACTCCGACGGTGAAGTTCTGGACCGTAGAACGATTTTCCCCTCCGGACTAGATGATGGACCTAGTAGTTGATGGCAAGTGATGCAGTGAGATGAGAGGATTGATGAATGTTAGCTTGAAACCACGTCTGAATTTTTCCCCAGCCTGAATACTCCAGCTTAAGTGCTTCATCAGATTTTGAAAAAGGAGGAAATGCTCCTAAGTGCCCATTGACTAAAATTGTAGAACTCTCTACCTGTTGTAAGTACTATTTGCATAGTTTTTCTTTTTATTTATTTGTACCTCTTTTAAAAAAAAAAAAAAAAAAAAAATATGTTTGCTATACCAGAGTTTAAAAGTGAAATTAATATCTTTGGATAATTTCAATAAGAATAAACATTATGAACAGAAATAGTCTGTAGGTTAATATATAATGTTTGTATGTTTGAACGACCATTAAATGGTAATATGATGGTAATTTTAAAAATATGATGTGTAATTTAAAAGTAACCAGTGAGTGGTTTCAACTTAAAAGATCAGCTGTTATATTGCTTTATTAAGATTATTTTTGATAACTTAGTTGCTTCATTATTTTAAATGTTCAAATAAATTGTGTTTTTTTTTTGTTTATTATCAAAGTTGGTATGTTTTTCTTTGTATAAATCTCTAAATAATTAATTTTTTATATTCACAGTAGACCTATAAGAATGGCCTAACCTTTCTGTGATTAATTAAAAAAAAAAAAAAAAGGGAGAGAAAATTCAACTTTATTAAATTAGGACTTTAAAATTTCTTAAGTTTAAATTCATAACTGACTGTTTTAATGAACATAAATTGAAGTTCACTCAATGTTATACAATCGTATTTTTGATCTTGATTTAAGGATGGATAGATTAATAAGTGAAACAGTAATATTAAATTTAATTTCATAAAATGTTAAATTAAGCTTTAACTCTCCTCTTTCAGAAACATTGTTTTTCTAAAATATACACCAAAATTGTTTTATTTTAAAAAGTAAAAAAAAAAAAAATATATATATCCAGTCATTATACACCACTATACGATTCTTGGTTAACCGATCGGATCTTGTTCAGAATCTCTATGGTTGTTCTAAAATTTTAGTACATCATCATATCCCTATTCTATTAACGGATTTAACTCTTTCCCCTTTTGGTCCTCATATTGGAGGAATTTCAGGTTGTCTGCATTTTTCCAAATTATATGATGATTACACTTTTGTTAATTTAATGTGTATGGAGATTTGAGCTTGATCGGGTTGGAGTGGAGTTGGGTGTTCTTTATGCAATCCAGTATGCTACTTGATTTAGAAATCTGTTGCCCCTTACTACATTTAATATTGTCTTAAAATGATGAGTTCAAAATTATCATTGTTGTATTAACCTATTCGGATTCTTAAGTTTTGATATTTTGATTAGTTTAATATAATTTGCTACCTTTTCCATGGCAACAGATTTCAGTGGAGCTAATCAGGGTATACTTATTTTTTTTCTAAATATTTAATTGTCAAGTGAAGATTGAGTAATAAATGAGCTTTTTAAGTTTAAGTAAGTTGTGTTTTAGAAAGAACCCCAAAACACCACAACAATGGAAAACCATAAATTTGTACTAGGTAAGCCGGAAAACTGTCTGAAACTGATCTTTTCTTTAGTTTATAGCGATTCCGTCTTAGCAGATTTTACAGTATTAGTTTTCTGTTAATTTAACAATCAATTATGAACTACAAAGCACAGTAAAACATGTGAAAACGGATTCGCTAGGGACCTGATTTTTTAAAATTTTAGACAGGTTTCCGTTTTAGTTAGTAGATATGTATGGCATTCCTTCCGTCGCGACGGAAGGAATGCGACGTCGCACAGTGGGGCGTTTTGATGATCTAGGTGGACAAAATTCATTTTTCCGATTCTCTCGGAATTTAACAAGACCGCGTATACTGGTAGCTGAATGTCTCTTTTGTCGAGATCCGTGCGAGTTTTGCCGAAAAAACCCGATGTGTCGATTAACTACGACCGTAAAGAAGGCAGTTGATTTGAGAGACTTTCAACAGTTGCATTATTTTTCTGTAAGTTCGAAAGCAAGTCGTGACTTTTCTGTTTTATTTGAAAGCAGGAGTTTACTGGGCATATGTCACATGTTTGTCACACGATTTAACCTATTGTTGTTTGAAAATAAGCGCCATCTTGTTTTCAAACTTCATCTTGACTTTTAATACAGTATTAAGCATTATTAAGCAATAAGCATTTTTTAAAAATCAAAGTGCCATTCCTAAAGTATTGAAAACTTAAGACAGCTCCTGCGAAAGTTTGCGAATCATTAAGTTATATTAACTTGAAGTGTGCGTCTCAGTGTTTAATTCAAATCTTGCAAGTCAATTTTCACCACTTTTAATTATCCGATTGAGCTGAAACTTTGAATACATGTGTAGTTTCAATGACAATACAATATTATAATTTAAAAAATAATAATAATATAAGTAATAATATAATAATAATAATAACAATATAAATAATTAAATAAGTCAAATATTTATCACTGTTTGATTATTTTATTACTGATACATACGAAAACCCAGCAAAACCTAATTAAACTTCAACGCAATAATTTTGTCCACCTAGATCCTCAAAACGCCCCACTGTGCGTCGTGTCGGGACCATGAAATCTTTCTATTTAAGACAACTATTTAAAAACTAAATTACTCTAAATCATAAGATGAATCTTTAAGATAAGTCATCATTATCTTAAGACACAATTTTCGGAGCATACAAGTCTATAAATGAAACTCTTAAATATTTGCTTAAATAACAATTTTGAACTTCGGATTTTAACTACGGATTTGGGTGGTTAGAATTTTGTGAATAATATGCAAAGATGGCCGCCAAGCCCATCATGCATAATTTGAAAAAAAAATGAATTTTCAGAAACTCATTAGGATGTATTTAGTACAGGAGAAAACGATTTCTATTAACATATACGTAGGCACTCGACTTATATATATGATAACTTATTTAATAGAAAATAGTTAAATAAGCAATATAATAGCTTGGAAATTTGATATCACACCATTTTTTAGCCACAACTTTTTTTTTTTTTTTTTTTTTTTACGCTTGGCCTTTTTTTACTTTTGAAAAGTTGTTTTTGTAGATATAATATACAGGGCTGTACAAAAGATTTCGAGTGCATTTCCATCGATTTTCGAAAATTGTTAAATGTGAATATTCAAACTGAACTAAATTTTATCATGCTATATATCCACATATATTGATCATGTACAGGCTGTACAGGAGATTTCGACTGCATTTCCACCGATTTTCGAAAATTGCTAAATGTAAATATTCTAACTGAAATAATTTTTTTCGTGCTATATATCTACATCTATTGATCATATACAGGGCTGCACAAAATAATTCGACTGCTTTTTTGATACTGGAAGGTTATTTCGAAAATTGTATTTTTCAATGTATTATATGTTTTCTAAACTGTTTACTTACATATCTTCTTTCAGCTTATTTAACGGTGAAGTTTCGTTACAGTTTTCTGGCGCTGTGTTGGAAAGTGTTTCATAATCTATGCTTGACGCATGATTTTTCGTTCTTGTTTTAAACTGTTTCTGAACATCTGCTTGGATTTTTCGTTAACTAGATATTTAGTTCTGATAACCTTAGATTTGTTTGAATTCCATTTCAAAGCAATATTTCGAACTTCTTCCAACTTTACCAAAACATCGTTTTTTCAGCAGTAGAAATTTGTGTTTTTCTTCCCAACTTTATATTTAGATGAAATTTCCATTTTCTTTTCTTTACATTGCTGAGAGAGATTTTTTTTTTAACCTCTCAGTTGTCAGTTCACAGTCATGTATATGCAGTATTTCTCCATCTTCTCCCTCTATTCACAAGTTAAGATCATAAGCAGTTGCCACAAGAACCTTTACCAATTTATATATTTTATCTGAAGCTTCTTCCTTACCAAAAGAAAGAGTTTCTTCCGCACTGCTTTCATTGTTATTTCTTTCCAGCCCTTCACAATTGCTATGACATTGTAGAATTATTCCTTAAACAAGTTTCTTAGGATCGTGGTGGTAGCATCACACATTCCAAAATCCTGCTAAAAAGTGCTCTTTGTAAAGATTTTTAAAGTTTTCAGTTATTAGCTTATCCGTAAGTTGAATAAGAAATGTAGCTTTATGATTTAGGAGGAAGAGAAATCAATCGGATAAAATCTAATGTAATAAGCTCTGGTATTTTTTCTTATACTAGGGGGCTCTGCCCCCTACGAGCTGCGCTCGCCAACCCCCGTTCTGACACCGCGTGATTTAAAAACACTCTGATTTGATCATCTCTAAAACGATTACGGAAGATTGTATTATAATTAAACAACCAGTGGCGATCTGCTGTAACAGGGTTTCCATTCATTTTCCTTTCACTGACGGATTTTAAGGTCGCTGTTGAAACAGATTACAACTGTAACTGTCACCAAAATATATGATTTAACGCCAAACGTGCATAATCGTGGCGTCGCGTCACTTTCAGTTGACATCAGATGCGTTACATGAGTTAGTTTTTTCATCGGGGAATTTTTAATTCAACGCTTATTTGTCTTTTGATACTTCTCCATTACCCGGTCAATCAATTTTCATTAAAATAAATAAATAAATAAATAAATAAAAATAAAAACTATCGTTAAATTGTAACACCAAATAAACAAATAGAAGAATTTTGACATTGGAAAGGAAATATTATTATTTACGCTGTTTTAAAATTTGCAATAATAGGTAAAAGATATATCGAAATAAATTGATCTCTCATGAAAATATAATTATTAATTGAAATTGTTTGGAAATATTGTTATTTGATCATTTTAAATGTGAAGTAAATTTCCCTAGTTACTCGTATTTCTCTTTTTAATATTCACGCGCAAGTATATTTTTATTACGTCATTTTCTACATTTATTGCTTTTAACACGTGATCATTTAAATATTATTTTAAAGTTTTCTTTCTGTTTTTAATAGTCTCGTGTAAATACATTTCTTAATTGAAAAGGAATATTATTACGTGCGCTATTTTACAAATTGGCAACGGTTCAAATAATGGAATTTATGAAATATGAAATAAATCTTCGTCAAAATAATGAAAATTTTGAATAAAAAATTGAAATATAACCTCAAAAAATGAGTCAAATTGAAAAAATAATTGCAGTCTGCACACCGCAACCTTGTAAACTATATCCTTACAAATTATGGTTAAATTCCTGTGCATAGTTTTCATTTCTATAAAACTTTTATAAGAAAATTATTTTGACCAACTTTAATATTAAATATCTCTTAAAATAATTCTTCGATTTAAAAACTGTCTACTTCAGCGTGTTTATCGAACATTTCTTTATAAAACCACCAATTTTTAAATTTTTATTTGCAATAGTTTTCTGGATATTAGTCCAGAAAGACTTCAAGGCACAAAATCTTAATTGACAGCGGCGGCCGCGGTGGTTACTTTTTTTTAATATAGAGAGATGCCCGTTGGATTGCCAAATATATTATGCAAGGTTAAAATGTCTTTCAGGGGCATACGGTTTTGCTCAAAATAGGCTTTGATAGTTGGTTCAAACACTTCGCGAATCCAGTCACAAAATTTTGCCCTTATGACCTAGACTTTGCTGTTACACTTCCATAAAATAACAGGATTGATTTAGAGATATTGAACTTTTGAAAATCTTTTCGTCTCCACTTGAAACTTACTGCTAAAAACAATGTTTACCTATCATTCATTGGTTTATGATCAAGAAATCTATTTTCTTCGTTTATTATAAATGTGTTGCTGAGCATTTTCTACCCAAATTAGTCGGTCTTTTCACAACGTTAGACTTGTTGAGGTAGGTATTGTCTTAATCATTTTATTAAAACTGTGCCATCGGATAATCAGTAGTAGTTGAAGAAAGCATGCATCGTTAAAAAGAGATTTGTTCGTACAACCATTTGACGTTAACCAAATACACCGTTAACTGAGGCCGTCTTTAACCACGCTACTACTATTTGTACAGTAAAACAGTAAAGCCTACATAACACAGTAAACCTACATAAGGGACGCTCTCGAATATGAACATTTCTTTTTAGAGAAAATCTTTTTAATCCACAAGACATATATATTTGTATAATTTACCTCTGAAAAGCCGACATTTCCGCACTCTCGAGGTATCTGCTATTGAGAGGTTTTACAATATATATATATATATATTTATATATCTGTGTCGTGTGTATTTATAGACGTTTGTGCTCCCCTCCAAAAAAAAAAAAAAAAAAAAAAAAAAAATGGTTACGCTACGCCTACGCCGAATTGTCGAAGATCGGTAACAAGGGTTTAACAAAGACGGAGACAGTTGTTTAATAAGTTTGTAATAATTAAGTTAAGTTTTTAATTGTAATAATTAGTTGTAATAGTTTGTAGTAAAGCGAGACGCTTTCAGTCGTGACGTCAATCATGACGTTTTGCTTGGTTACTGACTCCAAACAAACGGTTGCTATGTGGTATTTTCTATTTTGTTTGTATATTATAGATATATCTTATAGCTATATCTCACAGTTAAGTGTTTCAATACTTTATATGCAGTGGTAACATTTTCTACGATTTATATTTAATAAGAAATCAAACATAGCAACCGTTTGTTTGGAGTCAGTAACCAAGCAAAACGGCATGACTGACGTCACGCTGAAAGCGTCTTGATCAGGGTGGCTGTAGCTAGATGTAAACAATAGGGGGTGCTCTAGAATATGTAGGGGGGGATGGTACTATTTCTCGCTCTCTGACACATGCACGCACAAACACAGATATATATGATCAAAGTATTATATAGAAAGATAAATTAGTGCATATTCAATTGTAGGCACTATGTTCCTTATTATTATTTGTTTTATGCTAATAATGGAAAACACTGCAAAATGAAAATTTTCTTTATATAACTAATGCAAGAGTCAATGTTTGCATCAGCAACAAGTTGCTAATTCTTAGTATGTGCAAATGGGCAGTTATATGCAGTTTTTAAACAAATACTACAATTTAGTATTTATGCAAAACTGTAAAAAGCCCCCAAACTAAGTTCAATATGAAGCACCCTTTGCAACGTAGAAGTTGTATGTCCATTTGAGAAAAATTGTGGAAAGAGAATGGCAACACCCCGTTTGAAAAAGTTTCTCGGAAGGAGACTGGCAACATCTTTTCATCTAATAATAAACAATAAAACAATGCTGTGCGTGAATGAAATTAAACGTTATTAGTGTGCTAATATCAGTAAATTTTGTTTTATTGTAAAAATAATTCTAATTTTTGACACGATGGATTTATTAGGATCAATTTTAAATTCTATGGACAAGCCACCTATCGTTTCCAATGCGGCTACAAAGCAGTTGCAGAGTAAATTTAATATTTTTTAGTTAAATTTATTAACAATTTTCAGTTTTGTTTTTTATATGTAGCATCTCAAGTCCTTTAAACTTTAAATTTACTTATTTTCTAAAGAGGAATTACAAAAACTATCTTCTTTTTTTATATAATTATTGAGTGATTTAATATGTGCACGGTTTTATTCTCTGATATTTTCCTGGCGATGTGCATTTGTGACATAAAAATTTTTGTAATTTTTTTAATATTTCACAGTGTTTTAATTGGCATTTTAGAGTTTGTGTGTCATGAATATATTTACTTTGCAATGTGCCAGTAATGGACAAATCTTAATGAATTTCTATATTCTAGTTGTAATTATTATATTCCAATTTTTTAAATATTATTAATTTATAAACAATATTTAACTAATCTCATAGTCACATTTCCCATAGGGAATCAAAATTGAATTGTAATAACAGAGATAAATCAAATCACCCAAAATTCCAGTAGTGGGCACCCACTTTCCCAGTAATGGACAGGGACACCTTACAAAAAAGTAATAAATAATTGTTTTATTATTGTATTTAGAATCAGAAATTAATGAAAATATACTAATGAAACAAAATAGTCATTTTCAAACTAATTTATCAATTATGATATCAATAATTAATGAAATATTTATGAGAATAATTAACTGTTCAAATTAATTATTATCAATATTTTAATTATTTTTGATAGAAGATTTAAAATACTGAATTGCAGAGTAATTACAGTTATCAAATAGGGTGTTTAGGGAGGCAGGGATCCTAAGAAAAAATCAGAAAAAAATGTCTTGGAATCATATTTCCCATTACAATTCTTAACAGTTAACTTTCCTGAAACTACTTGATATATATACTTGTTATAATTAGTATTATAAATATGAAATAAATTAAACTATGAGTGTGTTTTAAATGCTAAATAAAATGTCAAAATAAAACTACAGAACTTATGTTTGAGGCCACTGATCTGCAGATTTACTAGTTTCATTACTACTATAAAAGTAATTAAATATTTATAGTATTTTTTTTATTTTTTATGACAGACTTGTTTTGTCAAAGATGAATAATCAAACATTTAAGTCAGAAAATAATAAGATTTTAACAACTTGTGACACTTAAAAATTTGTCTTCATTTGAATGGTGAGGGCTTAAGCACCACGAGCCTCTCCTTTCCCTATGCCCTTGAGTATTATTCGCTGCTTCCTGTTTGGTTTGATAGATTGTCAGATTATAAAATATGCAAGGTAGAATTATGAAAAAAATTAATCTGATTTAATATTAAAATTTTTATATTAATTAAAAGCAGCTATTTATAAAAAAATATTGTTCTTACTGCATTCTGATAAGTGCAATTTGAAAATTAAATTTGATTATTTAGCTTTTCAGTTTAAATCAAGATTTTATGCGCTATGACCATTACTGAAATTACACTATTATTAGTAATGGACACTGTTCCTAAAACCTTAAAAATAAGTGAAATTTTGTAAATGGCCATTAGTACATAAAATTCTGTTTTCTATTATCAAAACAAAACATGCAATTTTTGAAATAAAATGAAGTTGATAAAAATTAAGTAAAACCAGCTCTTAGATTGTTCATTAAAATTTTTACAGAAAAACACTAGAAGTGTGAAGCATTATTTCCTCTGTTTGGTTGGTTTAATTAAGGTTGTCGACAATAACCCAGGTTATGAAATGTGCAAGGGAGAGTTATGAAAAAAATAATAAAAGCTGAATATTTATTGGTTATTTTTTTTTAACTAAAAACTTTGGAAGGTGTCCATTACTGGTACATTTACCAATGGGAACTCATTATTACCATTGTTAAATGTACTTTATTTTTATTTTAGAAAACTTATTTCAATACAAAAATTTAAGAATTTGTATTTTATCCGTTTATATCTAGGCTAATCAAATAGATTTTCTGTAAAAGGTCATTCCATGGTAACTTACATTACATTAGAATAATTGACTTCAGTAATTTTAGTAATATAACACTAAAAAATATTCAAAATGTATTGTTTACGTGATTTGTTAATTAAGCCTAACAAAGCTAAATTTGGATAAAAATTACTTAAATTTAGTACTATTTCTTGAACGCTAAAAATTATATTTACTATGGTAACTTACATTTCTGACAAAAAAGAACGTAAGTTACTATAATAAATATAATGGCCAGTGTTCAAAAAATAGCACTAAAGGTAGGTAATTTTCATCCAAATTTCGCTTTGGATAGATTTAATTAACAAATCATATCAACATTACATTTTCAATATTTTTTTTGTTTTATATTATGAAAATTACTAAAGAAAATTATTCTAAATGTAACGTAAGTTACCATGGATGACCCTAAATCAGAATAAGTTATTTTCATTAAAATATAAAGAATATGGTTCACTTCTACTATCCGATCATACTTTTATCATTTCTTGTATTCAAAGTTAATGACCCTCCCTCTTAATGCTTTTTTTTCCATATATATAATCAATGAGATACCTGTTAAAATGACTCTTAGTCATGTAAACTTTGTTACAGGAGTTTGTGTGTTAAAATTCACTTATCATTTAAAACATGAAATGTGGTATATATTTTACATTTTAAAAGTTACAATGCTTTTTGAAATGCATGATGTTTAAACATGCAGCAAGAAAAATAATTTTGTTTATATGATACCATTATTTGCTTTTATTTTGAATTTAAACATAACAAACTAACAATATAATTTCAATTTGCATGCAATTTAAAATTGAGTTAATATTAAGAGAGTTTTTAAGTAATATAACTGAGATATAACTCTGCAATATTTTAAATTAAATATATTTAAGGCTGTTCTTTAAAAAATAATAATAAAACTGCTGAACAGTGTGAATCTTTTTGAGTTCTGTCAAAAAAAGCCATTTTAATATGTACATAAATTTTGCAGACATTAATATTAAAATGTTTTAGAATTTAATATTTTTTATCTGTAAATACAGGGTGTTTATAAAGTCCCGGACAAATTTTGATGTTTAATAACTCATAAAATAATAAAGATAGATTAAAATTAATAACATAAATGGTTAGATAGACTCAAAAGGTTTCATGACCCTTGTCAATAAACTTCCACGTGTGCCCCCTTCATCGCACGGAGAATATCAAGCCGATAGTCAATTTCACGCCAGGTAGCGGCAAGCATGTCGGCATCCACAGAGGCTATTGTGGTTGTAATTCTGGCTTTTAAGTCATCAATGTTCGACACTCTCCTCCTGTAAACATTGTCCTTTACAAATACCCAAAGGAAAAAGTCCAGCGGCGTTATATCAGGTGATCTGGGTGGCCAAGGAATTGGACCTCCTCGCCCAATCCATCTTCCTGGAAAATGGTCATTCAATGAAGTACGAACGATGGTACCCCAATGAGGTGGTGCACCATCTTGTTGCAAAAAGACATGTGGCTGAAGCTCTTCTAGTTGTGGAAATATGAAGTTTTCCAACATGTCTAAGTATACGACTACCACCACCTCATTGGGGTACCATCGTTCGTACTTCTTTGAATGACCATTTAACAGGAAGATGGATTGGGCGAGGAGGTCCAATTCCTTGGCCACCCTGATATAACGCCGCTGGACTTTTTCCTTTGGGGATTTGTAAAGGACAATGTTTACAGGAGGAGAGCGTCGAACATTGATGACTTAAAAGACAGAATTACAACCGCAACAGCCTCTGTGGATGCCAACATGCTTGCCGCTACCTGGCGTGAAATTGACTATCGACTTGATATTCTCCGTGCGACGAAGGGGACACACGTGGAAGTTCATTGACAAGGGTCATGAAACTTTTTGAGTCTATCTAACCATTTATGTTATTAATTTTAATCTATCTTTATTATTTTATGAGTTATTAAACATCAAAATGGGTCCGGGACTTTATAAACACCCTGTATATTACATTTATAATTGATTGTTACCCAATAGCTGTGTCTGTAAAATTGGCTTAAATCTCCAACTTTGACACCATTTTCTAAAAGATTCTTAACCTTCCTGTTCTTATGGTAACAGGCTGGGTGATGTTCACCCCAGTCCCAGTTACCTAACTAAGGTGCCATGAATTATATTACCAATGGAAGGTTAACATTTAAATAAAATAGGGAATGCTATTTGATTTCTTAGCATATGAATAAGAATGGTACTTCTCTATTATCCCGTCGACCCCTTTCCATAAAAAAAACCTCTTGCCTAAGCCTAACTGTAATGGCTAATAAACAAATGGAAGAATGTTGCCATTAGAATCTATAAAAAAAAAAAAAGAAATTTGGAAAAGCCCCACTCACCAAAGTGTCAACTATCAGTAAGTTTAAACAATAAAAGGTACTTTTTGGTTAGCCGGGCGCCAGTGATATTTGTACATATATAAATATATATGTACATACATATGTATATATATCACTGGCACCCGGCTAACCAAAAAGTACCCAATAAAATTTACAATATATTAATGAAAGAAAATCATCATGGATTTGGATATTTATTTATTTACATTATTTTTCTTAATTATTCATCTTGGCTGGTGAATTAAATATTTGTAACATCAGTTGAAACTGATCTATTGTTCATAATTATGCATCTCAACATTTTTTCAATGCTTTTTCTCTTTTAATATCATGGCACTTGCTGTTTAAGGACATAATTGTTATTTTAATTAACAAAATAACTAATAAATCAGTAAAACATAATTCAAAATACAAATAAATGTCTAATTAAAATTCCCTTCATAACATAACAATCAACATCCACATAACGACATAACAATTAACGCATTGACGTACAGTAGGAACAAGTGAAGTTCGAAAATTGACACTGGGCTTCTACTTGTACGCCGGTAAATGCACATTTGTGCTGCTATAGCTATCATGCCACATAGTGAACTTCGCTTTGACGGCTATAGCCGCAAGTGTCCGTCAACCTGTTAACAGGCTTCTGATGTCAAGTCTCAAGTAAATGTCACGCCACGATCATGCATTTTTGACGTTAAATCTTATAGTCTGGTGGTAGTTTTTTTTTTTTTTTTATGGAAAGTGGTCAACAGAATAAATAGAAGTATTATAAGAATGCCTTCAAATTTTGTGCATTTAAGAATAAAAATGATTGTATGAATAATTGAATATATTAGAAAGTAGCAAGTTCAGATTTGAGTAAAACATAGCAAAGAAGAAGAAAAAAAAATTATTTTGAATTCATTTGGCCGAATATCCAACAGTAATCGTCAAGAGAGCCAAATATTGGCTGAATATATGTTACATCTCTAGCCAATTTCCCAAAAAACATTTCTCAAACTGGCCAGCCAAATACTGAACCATTAAAAAGATCAAATTTTGGCTAGTCACTTTACAGCGAAATTGGCGAATTTCAGGCTTTGACCATAACATGTATATATATGTGCTTTTTTCAATATCTTAATATTATAATTTGTGATTTTATTTCAGAACAGAAACAAATAATTGAGAAACAACAAGAAGCACAGAAGGCAAAACTGAAGCGATTTAGAGAAAAAGTAATTTAAAGATTTATTTCTATTTGTGATTTTATATATCTTTTCTTGTACTTCCTTGTTATAGACACCTTGGCACTTTTCAATAAAGATTGGCGCAATTGGGGTTTAAGAAAATAAGATTTGTTGCCAAACGATATAAACAGTTATGAAAACAAAATTGATAAACTGTTATGCTAGTTTATATATATACCGTAAAATCCCGAAAGTAAGCCCCCCTCCCACTTTTAAATAATTTTGGTTTTATTTTCCATTTCCGAATATAAGCCCCCCCCCCCCCCCCCAAAAAAAAAAAAAAATATATACAGTGGAACCCTGATTTTACGTAACCCGTTTCGTACGTTATCCCGCTTCCTACGTTATTTTTCGTTGGTCCCGGAAAATTCCTATTCCGATAATGTTAAAAGTACCTCGATTCTACGTTATTTACTCTTAACGTTTCCCGCTTAGTACGTCATTTTAGGAAAAGTACTTAAGGAGATTTAATATTTTTTCCCTCATGGAAAATTTTTCAAAAGAACAAAAATACTTTCCACTTGGTCAACTGGTTGTTTGTTACCAAAAACAGTTCTTCCCCTCCCCGGTAATATTCCCGTGAGAAAGTAACGATAAATTATTATTTGTCTATCAGCACTTGACCAAACCTGCGTCATGTGAAATCGGGGGGGGGGGGGATTCTTTTTTCGCCATTCATTCATTTCAACCCGCAGTGGAGTCGCTGCAGAACTTATCGAAAAATCCAAAGTTTCCAAAGGAACTAAAGTGGATCTCGTAAAATAATTCGGTATCGCTTATTCCAAGTTACAAACCATCCTAAAACAAGAAGTCTCTGTGGAATTAAAATCTGAAAAACTGAGAAATTTGTCAAAGAAAAGAAAAACATTGAAAACCTCTCCTTTTGAGGAACTGGAAAAGATTTTGTACGAGTGGTTTAAACAAGCCCGTTCAGCCAAGATTCCAATCAATGGCTCAGTTTTGTAAGAAAAGGCTCTTGAATTTTCTTCTCGACTTGAAATGCAGATTTTCATGGCATCCAATGGTTGGATCGACCGATTCAAGAAGAGGTATAATTTGTCTTACAAGTTTATTTGTGGTGAGGCAGATGGAGTAAATACTGCTGTCATTGAGGATTAGTCGGAAATAAACTTTGCCTTTTCTTGTGTGTGATTTCTCAAAAAAGACATCTTTAACACAAATGAGACGGGATTGTTTTTCAATCTCTTCCGTGATAGAACAGATACCGTGAAAGGAGAAACGTGTCACAGTCGGAAACTATCAAAAGTGCGATTTACAGTTTTGTTATTTACGAATGCAGACGAAACTGAGAAACTAACACCCTTTGTGATTGGTAAATCCAAGAAGACCCGATGCTTCCAAAACATTAAAAGTTTGCCGAGAGTACAATGTCAACCACAATGCTTGGATGATCCAAAATCTTTCTGAAGATTTTGTAAGAAAATTCAATATAAAAATGAGCTTACAAAAGCGAAAAATAATTTTATTCGTAGACCAGTGCACTCATGTTAATCTGAATTTAAAGAATATGCGTATAGAATTTTCCTCACCCAACTGTACCAGTTCACGTCATGTGACTTGGGAATAAACATCCTCCAAAATGCATTATAGAAAGCAACTGATAAGAAAACACCTTTTTTTCACTTGATTCTGGTGAGCTTTAACCCCTTGGGGACGAGCGACACGTATACGTGACGCATAAGATGCTCAGAATCCTCGATTATTCCCACCAGTTATTTTTTATTGTAAGATTTGCCTCATTAAATCTTAGCATTTCTGCGATTCAATTAGGTGAAAATTTCTGTTTTGAAAATCCGGTGGTAAAAGATTAAAAATTATGTAAAGGACGCTCGTCGCGAAGGGGTTAAGATGCTTGGAAAACAAAGCTAAATATGCTGGATGCTATTCATTTCACCTCATCGGCGTGGGATAGTGCAGATGAAAAATGCATGTCAAATTTTTTTCTGATGGGAGAATTTTCAAAATCCGAAATTAACGGTGAAGCGCCGTCGGAAGAGCTACCTATGGAAGACTACACAAAAGAGGAGGAATTTATTCTTGCACATATCAGTGTTGATGAGTACATTGATTGCAATAAGGATGTTATCGCTACCACAGACATTCAGACTATTTCCGATTTGATTTCGCAATATTGAAGTGAGGATGGTATTGATGAAGATCCAGAATATATCGTGCCTTCATCGGCAGAGGCCATTGCGACTTTAGAAATTTTAACTAGACATGGAAATTAAGAACAAAAATTGCATGTATTGAAAATAGAGTATATGTGAAATTACACTTAAAAAGAAAACGCAATAAAGGATAACAGATTTTATAAAACACTAATATGGTATTGGTAAGTTCATTTTTGTATAATTTGTTTTCTTGAAGTGTTTTTCTCTATTTAACCCCGATTTTACGTTTTCCCGTTTCCTACGTTTTTTTCTGCTGGTCCCGTGAAAAACGTAAAATCGGGGTTCCACTGTATATATATATATCCGTAAAATCTCGGAAGTAAGCCCCCCCCCTCTCACATACAAAAAAAATTTTATGCACAAAAAATAAAGAGGACTTTTTGGAAGGGAGGAGGGTATAATGTAGATCGTTATTTAAATATTGCTGGGAAAAAATCACAAATAGAGCAGAAAAAATTAAGAAGAAAACTATGCATTTTTGGTACCAAAGGGGGGAAACAGTAATTTTGAGAGCAGATTTAGATTATTGATTATTTATTGTTATACAATAAAATAAGAAATTAAAAAAAATTATTTAAAAAATGATTTTTTTTTTTTTTTTTTTTTTTTATTTATTTATTTTTTTTTTTGTGGGGGGGGGGGCAGGAATTTAGAGTTGGGAATTTATTTTTATTTTTTTTTAATCTACCGAAATACGGAAGATTCTCGCCCCCTTTTTTTTAATTTTACGAGATGCATTTGTAGGGGGAGAATCTTCATGAGATAAGGGTGGGGGGCAGGGGGGGGAAGCAGGGATTTTAGGAGGATGGGTTAATTTAGGTGGTAGGTTGGAGTTATTTATTTTTAATATAGAATATTTAATAAGTCTGAAAAGAAGTTTAAAATTAAAATGTTATAAAGGTTAAACTATGCATTTTTGGTACCAGAGGGGAGGGGGGAGGAAAGGGGGAAACAGTAATTTTGAGAGCAGATTTATATGATTGATTATTTGTTGTTATAATAAAATAAGAAAAAATTTTACAGATTTTAAATTTTACGCAATGCATTTGGAGGGGTAGGATCTTCATCAGATAAGGTTGGGGGGGCAGGGGGAGAGAAGCAGAGATTTTAGGAGGTGGGGTTAATTTAGGTGGTAGGTTGAATTTATTTATTTTAATATAGAGTATTTAATAAGTCTGAAAATAAGTTTTAAATTAAAAAGCATAAAGGTTAAACTATGCATTTTTGGTACCAGAGGGGAGGGGGGGCAAAGGGGGGAAACAGTAATTTTGAGAACATATTTAGATTGATTTTAGATAGATAGTACTTATTGTTACAATAAAATAAGAAATAAAAAAAATATTTAAAAAAGGATTTTTATTCTTTTTTTTTGGGGGGGGGGCATGATTTTAGGGTTGGGAATTTATTTTTTATTTTATTATTATTTTTTTTTTTTAATCTGCCGAAATACGGAAGATTCTCGCCCCTTTTTTACTTCTAAATTAATGATAAAAACAGGTTTTTAAATGATTTTTAGAAAAAATCCCGATTATAAGCCCCCTTCCCAAATTTAACCTTTTTTGATTTTGAAAAAGGGGGGGGCTTACAATCGGGATTTTACGGTATATATATGTAATTAAAAAAAATTACTCCTGATTACACACGAGACAAATTACTTTAAACAAAATTGTACAGTCAAATACGGTTTTGTGATTTTTAGGTGCGTTCGTAATTATATAAATATGTAGCACCTGTTGTCGTCATCTGGTCCGTCCGTTGTCTGTCTGTCCGTCTGCATATAACAACGCAAAAACTACCCAACCGAATGGTTTGAAATTTAAGATATATTATCTTTGCAGAATTTTGTCAAGACATTACAAATTTTATGGAAATCGAATCAAAACTTTAGAAAATATTAATAAAAACATTAGGATTTTTTTTTTTTTTTTTAAATCGGTGCTTTCTTGTTATGGGAGCTTCCGGGGTTTAATCGTCAAGTGACTGAGATACTTATTTTATTCCAGAAATTAATCTGCAGACGATGTAATTCATTTCACAGAATTAAAAATCATCAAGATCTGAATATTTATAGAACTAGCTATAGTACAAACGCACCTCATTTGTCACGTTTGACGTACAATTTCGAACTTGTTTACACCTGTGCAAATATGACAACTGATGGCGTTTTTGTAACCATAGTACCTAAATAAACAGAATTGTCATCATGTTGCCATGCACTCAGAGCTAAGTCACTATCCAATTCTATCAAATTTGTTAGAACCAGGGTGCTCTTTCCCCCCACCCCCTCTTTTTCTTGTGAGTAGTAAAACACTTTTATGTATAACCCTATGACCATCTGGGAATTTTTCTGTATTTTCATAAGAATGTTTGTAAATCACAGAATATATTTATTTTTTTATTGCAGTTTGATGCTATATCTTTCATTTACCTTTATTCAATATACTTTTCAAAACATATTTCTGTTAAAAATATTTTTGCCTACAGTTATTTTAGTATGAGTTCTGGGAATATGGAAAAACATGAGACAGACAATTATAGCATTAAGATTTTTGCTATTTAAATGGGAAGGCTAGCAAGTCATTCTGGCCTTAAATCAGGAAAAATGTCCCCTGGATTTTCAATTGGCTTGTTAATTCCCCCCCCCCCCCCACCCCCCAAAAAAAAATGCAGATGTAATTTCTTAAATTGTAAATAAATTTATTGCTGCCACTGTGAAGAATAAATATATTTGTCAAAATCCTAGAACAAGTAAGATGCCCGATTTGGGGATTTTTTTTTTTTTTTTTTTATGCGCGCCAACCGAAAATTTGGCAACCTCCAAATTCTAGCCAATCAAAACACATGCTTTTCGGCAGACAAGTCAGTGCTTACACACTTCCTAGGCCAATTTCTTTCACAAAGTAAACACTGATTTAATTTCGTTTTCCCACTATTTACAAAGTTTTATTAAGTTTTCTTTGCGAGATTTTTCGATTTTTACATACTTTTAGCAATATTTTCCTTTAGATTTTTAAATTTTTACAACTTTTAGCAATATTTACTCCACATGTTTCGATTTTTACAAACTTTTAGCAATATTTACTCCACATGTTTCGATTTTTACAAACTTTTAGCAATATTTACTCCACGTGTTTCGATTTTTACAAACTTTTAGCAATTTTTTTTCTATGATTTTTTTCATTTTTACGAATTTTTAGCTATTTTTTCCTTCAGATTTTTTCATTTTTACAAATTTTTAGCTATTTTTTTATTCCAAATTTTTTATTTTTACAACTTTTAGCAATATTTACTCCACATGTTTCGATTTTTAAAAATTTTTAGCTATTTTTTTCCTCTTGATTTTTCCATTTTTACAAATTTTTAGTTATTTTTTCCCTCCAGATTTTTCCATTTTTACAAATTTTTAGCTATTTTTTCCCTCCAGATTTTTCCATTTTTACAAATTTTTAGCTATTTTTTCCCTCCAGATTTTTCCATTTTTACAAATTTTTAGCTATTTTTTCCCCCAGATTTGTAATATTTTCACAGATCTTGGATTTGCAGATTTAACGACGATAAGAAGTTATTTATTGTCTTTCCCTTACATGTTGCAACACATTAACACAGTTAAGAGATTTTTCAGCAACTTACCACCCATAAATTTTTTACCTTTAAACTGCATCATTTGATAAGGGATTAGACTGTAAAGAATGGCAGCCTTATCGGCATTGTAGATGTTATCTTCAGCATAATTTTCACGTAAAACTTTCCATGTGCAATCCAACCAGTCTTTCACATCCTTGTCGTTCACATTGGAGCCTCGCCGATAATTTTTCCTGCACAGATGTTGTGACGTTGATTGAAACGATGTAGCCATCCATTAGAGCATGAAAAATCTACGTAACCTAGCTGAGCTTCAAATTTTTCATCTTGGATTTTAATGATGGGACCAGTTATCAGCAAACAAGAGTTCTGTTGCTGAACAAACCATTTTAACAGAGCTTCATCCAAGTTATCTTTTTCAAACTTCTTCAGCAGTTTGCAATCTGTCACATTTGCTTCATATGCTTCCATTAAGGACTCTTTGTTTTTCAAAAGAGTTGGTGCAGTTCAACTGCTTACATATTGCAACAGTTTTTTCACCTTTATCTGAGAGTTTTATAATTTTCACTTTTTCTCTTATGGATAAAACTTTACTTTCGACATTTTAAACAGCAGAATAAAAAACACGCTCTCAAGAAAAGGCACAAGCTGAAAATAAGTTTTTCTTACACGTAGTTCTGAAATAGGTAATTAACCTGATTTGGATTGGATCAAGGCATTGAAGGAAGAAGTGAGTCGTCATAAATTATTTCACTTGATGCCAGCCGTACCCCCCCCTCCCCACCCCCTGCATCCACCATCTTTAACCGTGGTAAAGCACTAAGTGTATTGGATTGGAATTCCATTTCTTATCAGTTGGGATTATTTCATTCTCCCCCTTTTCTCTTCCTGTAAAAGGGACAATAGGACGGGCGTCCAGTTCACACCATCTCCCTTCCAAAAATCAATACCTCCTGCATATGATGGTTTCAACTGTTGTTGGATAACTTTAAGGAATAGTTATTTTTTCCTTACAAAAGAAATGGGAGAAATCTAGGAAATCTGTGTGTTTTTCTTTTTTTTAAATCAATATTTCTGTAATTTTTTCTCGCTTTCATAATTATTTCCCTCGTTAAATCTGGAGAAAGTACAACAATTTGCTCGCTAAAAGAGTATACTTCAATACATTTATAAACATTATGCCAAGCAAAAGTCTCCATTTCCCTCGCTAAATCCGGAATCTCGTTAAATACGGGCTCACTATAAACGGGCTCGACTGTATATAGTAAGAACATTATCTTATCCATTTTATTAGTTTTTAATTTCATTGTTTGTTTATTTAATTTTTGTAATGACAATTTAAAAGTTTTATTTTCCTAAATTTTTCCTTAATTTGTTGTTTATTATTGAAAGGTTAATTTATTTGCTAAAAAATCACACGCAGATAACTTTTATCACTCGCAGGAATAGGATCATGGGTGGGTAGCCCATGTTCCATATTGGCTTGAACACATTAAAAAAAAAAAAAAAAAAAAAAAAAAATTGCTATCTGTGCTTCCTAAGGTTTTGCAAGACTTCTTAATCTCTGTATGTAATTTTTATTTTTATTTTTTTTAATGTATTTATGATTATTAGAATTTGGGAGTTGATTCGTTATTCACTGGTTTCTTTTTAGTTTTTTAATAATTTATTTTGTTTTTAAATTATCGTTTTTATATTTAATTTAATTCTTTGTATGATAATTTATTAATTTTTTATGTATTTTTTTTTTTAGATTGAAAAAACAATAAATGAGTTTATACAAGACTCTGAAAAACACAAGTATAAATTCCCGCCTATGGATAAAGTTTATCGCACTATCATGTAAGAAAATATGTACTATTATTCATTTTACATGATGCTTAAAGCTCTCTTTTTAGTAAATTTTTGTAAAATTAATTTCATTTAGGATAGCTGGTTCAATAAATTATAAATAATAATTTTTATTTCCTACTTTTTACCTTCAGTTGATTTCTTTATTTTACCAACATTTTTTCATTGAATATTATGGTGTAGTTTTGCTGTAATAGTTGGGCCACCAGATATCAGAATCTACCATGCTTTGGCAGATTCTACATTTAAATTAAATATATATATATATCTAAATTACCCGCTTTCTGAAAATTCCATTTCCCCTTTACTCTCCAGCACAGCAAACAGTTTAAAAGTTTTCAGCAATATTTTTATTTATTTTGAATTAACAATAAATAATTAATAAATTTAAAATCAATACTCTTGCTAAAAAGGTGCATTTATTTCCTTAAAAAGATGCCCTGATGATGATCATGTTTATGATCAAAAGTACTCAGCGAGGTATATTAAAGTTTTAAGTTATTAAAACTGATTTTATATGTAGTGACAACTTTTTACGTATTGTGACATCTTTTTAAGGAAATAAATATACATTTTAGCAAGATTATTGATTTTAAATTTGTTTAATCCAAGGTTAGTGTGACATTCCAGTTATATATATATCTTAAGAAAAACTATAATTAATAATCTTTCTTCCCCACTAAAATGACTGCTTTAGAGATCTGCATGGGTCTGGTCTTGGCCCGTACCCAGCACGGCAGAATAAAAACAATTTCTTTTTTGAATGGCCAGAACAGTTAAAAAATAAGCAGGCTTGGCTGATAAAAAAATTAAGTTGGCCAACTGGCCAGATATAACAAATTAAAAAAGGTCAGACTAAACCAACAAAATATAAATAATTTTCAGCGGATCTGGCTATGCCGAATATAAGTTATAAGCATAGGCGTAGCGTGATCGGAAATTTTGGGGGGGCACAAATGTTTATTAAACACTCACTCACGCACGCACGCACGCACACACACACATATCCATATATATACAGTGGTATCTTAGTTAAAAACGGCAAATTTACCACATTGAGGTAAAAGAATTCCGATCTTCTAGCCCAATATAATAAATTTTGTCTTCGTTTCAAAAAAGTTTATTAAAAAGTTTCTTTTTCTTAAACATTCGGAAATTATACAGAATTTTTTGAAGTTTTCGCGAAATGTTTATGGGATTTTTAGAGTTTTTTCACGTTTTGCAACATTTTCTTAACATTTGTGTTAGGAATTAAGTTTTGATATTATAACAATATATAGTAAATTTTGTCCTTTGCCTTTATTTAAATTTTCGCGAAATTTGTATGTGATTTTTAGCGTTTTTTAGCTTTCCGCGGCGATTTTTTAAACATTCGTACGAGAAATCTGGTTTCAATTTTTCAGCAGATGTAGTACATTTTCTACTCTGCTATTTTAAAATTTTTTGCAAATTTATTATGCGATATTTCGTGTTTCGTGGCGATTTTTTTTTACATTTGTAAACAGAATCTAACTTCAATCTTTTAGTCCAATACAGCTTATTTTGTGATCTGCGATTTTTAGATTTTTCACGAATTTTCTATGCGATTTTAAGCGTTCTTTAGCGTTCCACAACGATTTTCTTAAACATTCGTAAAATAGATCTGGTTTCAATCCTACAGCCCGATATAGTAAATTTTGTCCTCAGCAATTTCGAAAATTTTCGCAGTATTTTTATGATTTTTAGTGTTTTTCCGCGTTTTGCGGCAATTTTTTAACATTTGTGATACGAATCTGGTTTTAACCTTTTAACTCATTATAGTAAAATTTTGCCGTTTTTTCGCGTTCCGCTGCGTTTTTTAAACATTCGTAAAATAAATCCAGTTTTAATCTTTCAGTCCATTATACTAAATTTTGTACGCTGCGATTTTTGAATTTTTCATGCAACTTTTGGACTTTTTTTTTTCTTGCGCTTTGTTTCAGTTCTGAACATCTGTAACAGGAAGCCGGCTACAATCTTTTAGCCCAATATAGTAAATCTTGACCTCTTTTCAATAACGTTTATTCGGAATTCGTATAGCGACTTTTGAAAATTTCTCGAATTTGTTATGCGGTTTTTAGTGTTTTTTCACGCTTCGAGGCAATTTTGTGACATTCGTAAAATGAATCCAGCTACAATCTTTTAACTCAATGTAATAAATTTTGTTGTCTGCAATTTGTAATTTTTCGTGATTTTTTCCCCCACTTTTTACAAGTTTAGCAGTGATTTTTTGACATTTGTAAAAAGTTTTTTAACCCAATATAATAAATTTCTTTTCTTGCAATTTTTAAGTTGTTCGCGATTATTTTTTGCAATTTTTACGTTTTTACAAATTTTACGACGATTTTTCTAGCATTGGTAAAGTAAATCTCGTTTTAATCATTGAACAAAATATAGTAAATTTTGTCTTCTGCGATTTTTTAATTTTTCATGGATTTTTTAGAGACATTTTTTTTCACGTTTTGTGGAGATATTTTCACATTCGTAAAAAAAATCTGGTTTCAATCTTTTATATGTTCTTTTATATTTCTTTAATCTGATATAGTCATTTTTTCTCTCTTTTCAATAAAGTTTATTCGGTATCCATACAATGATTTTAATTTTCCATGTGATTTTAACGTTTTTTTTTTCGAGTTTTGCAGCAAATTTTTAACATTTATTACAGGAATCGAGTTTCAACTTTTTAGCCCAAAATAGTAAATTTTGTCCCCTGCGATATATATATATTTAATAATAAAAAAAAATGAAATTTGTAGCGTTTTTTCGCAAGGAATTCCGGTTTCAATATTTCAGCCCAAATACAGTAAATTTTGTCCTCTGAGATTTTTTAATCTCTCGCGATTTAAATTGCATAAAAAATTTCATGCGATTTTCTGCAGTTTTTCGCAGTTAGCAGCAATTTTTTAACACGTGTAAAATGAATTCGTTTACAAGCTTTTTTTAGACCAATATAGTAAATATTGTCCTCTGCGAGTTTTGAATTGTTCACGAATTTTTTAGGGTTTTTTTGCCTTTTGCGGCAAATGTTTTACATTTTTTTCCCGAAACGGAAACAACCAACTCACTGTTAAATTTTGCTCTGCTGTGATTAAATTAAAGTTGGAAGCATACAAAATCATCGAAACGTGAGAGAACTACGATGCTCAAAATATTAAATTAATCTGGATCGAAATAAAAAATCACAAAAATTCAAGGTTAGTTTTATTCGAGACCAGAGCAGACGTAGCCTGTACGGGTGTACACTGTTGACAGCAGTTGAGCCTAGAGTCCTGCACGGGTCGGGTTGTACCCGACACGAACCTGCAAATTTCATTTGAAGACAACCCGCAACCTGACACGAACCCGACAAAAAAATGTCCTTGACCCGCAACCCGACCCGAACCCGCAAAAATAATTTTTGCCGACCCGCAACCTTACTCGAAACCGACGTATTTAAATCCACACCCGACCCGAACCCGAAATACTTTAATCCGCAATGAAAGGACAATAAATCATATTTTAATGCTAATATGAAATGTAATGTACAATTATATCTCTAACACCAATTTTATATTTTATGTTGAAAAATGAACACTTCTATATTCTTTAATATTCAAATATAGTGAAACCTCTGAATAGCAGACACCTCGAGATCGTTGAATAGAATCCTGCATTGGGTCGGGTTGTTTTTATTTTTATTTATTTATTTTATTTTATTTATTTATTTGTTTATTTATTTTATTTATTTATTTATTTATTTATTTTTGTGGAAGGGGGGGGGGGGTCAGGTTGATCCTAATTTTCTTTCTGCGTGTCCGGTTCACCCTAGAAAAATTCTTCCGGGTCATATATAAATTTTTGCAAGTCGGATTGTTGGGATTTTCACAAAAGATTTCAACAGTTATGTTTCAGATGGAAAGAAATACGTATTTGAATATGAATGAGTATATACATATTCAATTTACTGCATGAGAAAAAATAAAATGTATATATGAAATGTAATCATAGACTTTTCTTTCTTTACGGTGCAAGAACCATTTTTTCTTTTCTTAGAATATGAACCACATTAAAAACATTTCATTTATGATACACACAAAAACACATGTATCGTATTTGTGATAGTTTATGCACATATACACCATACACCTGCTACATGTGCGTAGATTTAGAGATGCCCACTATTCCAAGGTATAAGCGTACAAATATATAAGTGTCAGGAATTGAAAAAGTGTTTGTTAAATAGAGGTTTCCGCTGTTCGGGAGTGTCCATTATGTAGGTCTTATTGTATATATGAAATAATAAAAAATAAACCTTTTTAAAATTCAAAATTCAAAGTAAATGTTTAAAATTTAATATGCCCAAAATTTATCTCTAATTTTTAAATACTGTACTTAAGTCTAAATAGCCCCTGTTATTGGTTTCCTAGCTTCACATTTAAAACTCTCGTCCTTTAAAAGCCTATGTTCTTTAAAAGTGAAACTGCTGATTTTGGGCTCCTTGCAGTCGTTTGTGGTTTTGATACAAATAGGTTTGCAGAACTTGGTGTCCTCAAAGAACAAAGCCATCTTGCTAAAGCTAAATAACTAATAAGATGGTTTTTACCCTCCCATGTCTCAGTGGCGTAATATATATTTAATCTGAAAAAATATTGGATATTATTTTGAAAAAGCGGGTCAACCCAAACCCGATCCGCAAGAGTGAAAACCGAACCCGAAACCGACCCGAGCCCAAAAAAATGAATGTCATCCCGACCCGAACCGCAACGAAAAAATAGAGCGCCAACCCACCCAAACCGCGGGCCGGATGCGGGTAAACCGACCCGATGCAGAACTCCAGTTGGGCTCCACTACCAGGTTCATTTAATTAGAGGTTCTCTTAGAAAAAAAACAACCAAGGAAATGAAGAAAGCTCCACTGGTTCATTTTATTGAAATTAATATTTTTGTAACAAATATAATAAATAAAAGACATTTATCGAATTTTTAAGACATTTCAAATAAGTATTAATCATCAATTTTAAGAAGTACTAATCCTATAAGGTATGTGCGCCTGGAAAATTGCATGGAGGATTGTACCTTGGATAGTAACGGTATTTCTGGAATGAATTACCATCGTTTACCAAAGTACGGTTGTATATTAGCGTAACACATCTTACATCTCATTCAAGAATGTTCACACTTTGAAAAAAAAAAAAAATCACAATCATTGCATCTCAAAAATACGAAGGTATAGTAGAAGATTAAGTGCCGTCAATAAAATAAATAAGAAAGAGGAACGTATTGAATTATGCACAAGACATATTTTGGCTGTACTGCCAATTTTGGAAGGAAAATGTCCTGATTTTCATTAACGTACAAGTCAATTCTGAAAAAAATTGTCATCCCATTTCCCCCAGCTTAGTTTTAAACCGGCAATTTTTGGTACCAAACTCATTACTTCAAAGAAAAAGAGATGTGCTATCTACTGATCCGATATATGAGTAAGTAATATATATATATATATATATATATATATAAAATTTAAATAAAAGTAGTTTTTTCATTTCCATTTTTGGGCGAATACAAGACAAGTCTTAAATGACTGTATCATATTTTAGAAATTAATCTTCAGGAAATTGGGGGGGCATGTGCCCCCTCATGCCCCCCCGAGGCTACGCCTATAGTTATAAGTGTGCTGCATGAGTTGATGCTAGATTGACAACATCCATACAGAAATTTAGTCCAGCATAGAGATCTGCATCGGACAGTTGCATTAGTATCTGAGCACAGACTTAATTTTTTTAGAAGTTCTTTTAGACACTTCTGGTTTGCCAAACTACTCTTACTAAAATATGCCAACCAATGTTTAATAAGGTAAAAAACTATCCTTAAAATTGTTTTTTCCCTTTTCCCCTTAACAGTTGCTTGTTATCAGTTTTTATTTTGGAAATACTTAAATAATAATCTCTCATCAGAGGGGCTGAAGCACATATATTCATTCTGCAACCACTCAGCTTTCATTGTGTGACTTGAAACAGCCATGACCTAAGATTTTAAAATTGCAGAGCAATTGGTTGGATCTACCCAAATTATCCTGTTATATTTTAGACTGGAAACATCAAAATGGTGATTTAAAAAAAATCGGCTCCTTATTTAAACCAGGAAATCTAGGGAATCATTTATTAATGAAATCAATAGGCTGTTCAGTAAAGTGGGAATAGTTGAGAGCTCCTATATTTTCCTCCCCCTCTTACTTTTGGTGTAACAAAAGTTTTTTTTGGCCACAAATAAATGCCAAAATAGTAAACAAGTCTTTCTTGGGTTATATAATTTCAGAATTGGACAGCTGAGAACACTATTAGTATTATATAATTAATGTTTTAGTTCTATGAAAGCTTAACTTGCTCTTCAGATAGCTTAATGACTAAGGTTTTAACCATAGAATACTAACATTTCCTGCACATACATGTTATGTGTATTTTAATGAGAAATGTACATGAAAATGATGTACACTATTGTTTTGGGGTTAAGGCAGTTAGTTTTCTTTGGTGGTTAAAGTTGAGGACTTCATACACCATCACAGGCCACTGGTAAAGAGAGGCAGGAGAGGGCGATTTCCCCTACCTGGATTTTGAAATTTGATTAACTAAATTTTCTTTTCTTCTGATGATTTTGAAAATAATAGCAAAATTTATTCTTCACCAGTTACTTAAAATAATTAAACATTAACATAAAGAGGAACTGAGAATTTTTTGTGAAGGTGCCAGAACCTCCATGAATGTCAATGAAAGTCAATTTTTAGTTCTGTTTTCTTTTTATGTTCAAGTGTTTTTCTTAAATCAGAGGGGAGGATAGTTTCCCTGATGAAAAAAATAAATGTTTCAGTTTTTGAAGTAAACTTTTTCACTGTTTGCTTTTTATATTATGTTTTTTAAAATGTTTTGCTTGCACGGTGGGTTCTGACAAAACATTCTTAACTTATTAAATATTTCCATTTTCAAAATTATTTACAGCAATCAATAACAACAACATGATCTTAAATTTTGGATAAATTGCTGAGGAAAAAGTTTCTTGATTGATGGGGCTTCTTCTATGAAAGCTGTTAAGCTTGTATTTTTGTAATTATTGAATAACCATAATTAGTTTTGATGTTTTGAAATTCAGGAATTAAAAAAAATTGTTTGTTTAGTGTGAGGGTGCACAACCTTTTTAAGCGAAGGGCCACTTACAAAAATGACTGGGTTGTCAAGGGCCACCATAAAAAAAATTTTGTTTCGAGGAGGTGTGACCGCGGGGGGGGGGGGGGGGGGGTCAGATTTAAAAAACATAAATTTCGTAAAAGGTAGATTTAGCCCCCTAGGTTCCTTCTTTCCAGTTCTGTTGGCAATGATATATCAATCAACAGTTTACGTTTGTATTTATACAAGAGATATAGCTAACATTATTTTCAAAGAGTGAAAATACTCCTTGACTTTATTTGAAGGAATAAATTTAGCTTTAAAGATTGCCAGTGCCGAAAAAAAATTCTGCTTTCATGAATGAAGGTGGAGAGAAGGAGAAACATATATTATTCTAAATTGTACTTCTTAACATATTCAGTCATAAAATCTGGATATCAAAGGGGTGCACAACCTTTATAAGAGGAGGGGCAGTCACAAAAATGACTGGCGTGTTGAGAGCCAACATCCAGGGTGGACAAAAAAATGTTTCGGGCAAGGAGGTGGGGGGGTCGGCCTAAAAGTTCATAAAAATGCTAATTTTAAAAGGAGGGTTAGCTCCCTATACTCAACCACCTCCTTAGTCAGCATAACCCAATTCAGATGGAAAGGATGGGAAAAAGTTGCATTTTTTTTCCATGCGCGGTTGACAATATTCATAGTTTTTTCCTAGTGATTGACGAAATTCACGATTATTACGCACACGTTCGGCGAAATTTGCGATTTATACACACCCGATCGGCAAAATTTGTGATTTTTTCACGCCCGATTGGCAAAATTCGCAATTTTTACGTGCCAATCGGCGAAATTCATGATTTTTACATGCCCAATCTGCGAAATTCATGATTTTTACACGCCCGATTGGCGGAATTCGCGATTTTTACGTGCCTAATCGTCAAAATTTGCGATTTTTACACATCTGATTGTCAAAATTTGCGATTTTTACGCATCTGATCGATTTTTACGTATCTGATCGTCAAAATTTGCGATTTTTACACAGACGATCGGCGAAATTTACAATTTACACGCACCCGATCGGCGAAATTCATGATTTATATGCAACCGATCGGCAAAATTTACGATTTATACGCACCTTATCGGTGGAATTTGCGATTTTTATGCACCTAATCGGTAAAATTTGCGATTTTTACGCGCCTAATTGGTAAAATTTGCGATTTTTACGCACCTAATCGGCAAAATTTGCGATTTTTTACTGGCCCGATCGGCAAAATTCCGATTTTTACGCATACTATCAACGAAATTTACGATTTATACGCACCTGATCGACAAAATTCGCGATTTGTACGCACCTTATTGGCAGAATTCGCGATTTTTATGCAGGCGATCGGCAAAATTCACGATTTTTACGCAGGCAATCGGCAAAATTCACGATTTTTGCGCAGGCGATCAGCAAAATTCATGCTTTTTACGCAGGCGATCGGCAAAATTCCCGATTTATATGCACTCGATCGGCAAAATTTGCGATTTTTACGCACCCAATGGGCGAAATTTGGCAAAATTCGCAATTTCTACGCATCTGATCGGCGAAATTCGTGATTTTTTCGCGTCCGATCGGCAAAATTTATCCGCGAGCCACCAGTAATCCGATCGAGGGCCACAGGTTGTGCACCCCTAGTTTAGGGTTTGTCTTTTCTGAAATATTTTCTTCTTTATATTTAAAAAAAAAAAAAGAAAAAAAAACTTTTTTTTTTTTTTTAAATATATATTCTACATCACTACAGTACCTACTTAATATATCTTTATATGTGTATATGGAAAAATATTTTAAAAACTTCTCTGAGTGTCCACATTAATTTGGCAATACACTATATAATCTTATTGAAACCAAACTTTCAGCAATAGGATTTTCTTTCAAGCTTCTCAGCAGATAAATTCAGTTAATATATTTGATAACTTTTACATGTGTAAGTTAAAAATGGTATATTTTTTATCATTCATGATTTAAAAAAAATTAAGACATATAGAGATATTTAAATTGTTCTTCTCTCTTGTAGACATGATGTTGCTGACATTGCTGGAATAAGTGCCTTTGCTTTTGGAGAAGAAGAGTATGACAGATATGTCATGATTTTCAAAAAAGTAACAAAAACTTATTTTGATATTTACTTTGAAAAAATGTTAACTGGTGCAGTTGTGTAGTATAACTTCTAAAATACTTGATATTTCAGCATGATAATTCTTGATTATTTTGTAAAATTTAAGTATGGGACCATTTGGGACCATATGGGATATATTTAACCAGTTAACCTTAATCATATTTTCAATTAATTAACTTCCAAATTGTGTATTCTAAATACTCAACAAAATGACAACACTGAAAGCACAGAGGAAAATTTTTCAAATCTGTGTTGTGTTGAATTAACTAAAGAATAATTCAGGTGCGTGAAACAAAAAATTTTGTTGATGAATCTCACAAACTTTGTATATAAAAATTACGAACCTTCTAACAAAAAATTAAATTTTAAGCAAATGGAAATTCATAAAATGCTAAAAATTTATTAAGAGCTTTATTGGTTGACATGTAAACATTTCAAGTTTTATGCAGATTTATTATTTCCAAGAAGTTCCTACAAATCTGTATCTTTTCAATCTCTGATTAATCGTTGATCTGATTCTTTAATCGGTAATTAATTTTCACTCAGATACAAAGGCAGAGTAGAGTCACGTGTATTCTATAAGTCTGATCATATTAGTTTTGCTTTGATGCCCAACCACTTATACCTGACTACATCCGGTCTCGACCATTCTGGATAAATACTGTAGTTACTTTTGTATCAGTCAGCCTAAATATCCATTTTTAGATGTGTTCGTAATTATATAAATACATAGCACCTATATTTGTCATCTGGTCTGTCTGTCCGCATATAACAAAGCAAAAACTACCCAACCGAATGGTTTGAAATTTAATATATATAAATAATCGTTGCAGAATTTCGTCGAGTCTTTTCAAATTTTATGAAAATCAAATCAAAACTTAAAAAGATATTGCTGAAAGTTTTATTCATCCTATTAAATCCTATTATACGTAATTAATTCAATGATATCCCATGATAGTAATGATTCTAGGTTGCCATGGTGATTACGTCCTATTGAAGATGGAGTCATGTTATTTTCATGAATTTAAAAACCGAATTTGTATACTAAAATTGTTTAATTATAGCAATCCTATAATTTACCAACAGTTTTTTGGATAGATGTTTCCGGAGAAATAGATATTAAATGAAAAAAGAGTCTAAATATGGATTTCAAGTTCTGAAATTTTCAAAGCTAGGCTTAAGTTTCCCATTGGAATTTTCAATAAATGTCAACAAAAAATAAAATGTTGCCAACTTAAAATGTACTTATTTATTACAGAAATTAATCATCATATAATAAACAATGATATAATTCATTTCACTGAAATAATAACGATGATCTTTTTATATTGTCTTGTATTGGATATTTGCACATAGTATAATTTTAGTAACAGAATTGTAATTAATTGTTTGTAAAATTGTATTGAAACTTAATTTCATAAAATAGAATTAATATCTATAATATGAAAATCTGCATATAAAATTTTGTATTCATGCATTTTTGCATAAAAGTGCAACAGCTATTGCACCAAGATCTGAATATTTATAAAACTAGTTATAGTACAAACGCACCTCATTTGTCACGTTCGATGTACAATTTCCAATTTGTAATTAATATATCTAAATATTTAAGTTATATTTAAGAAAATCTAAATCAACTGAATCTAAAAGTTCATAGAAGCATGAAAATGTTTTAATTATTTTCTATCTAATGCAATAATGATCTTAAAATTAATATTATAGAAAGACTAGTTTTTAGTGAAATTCTGTCTATTAAGGTGGTGTTTGTTAATTTTTATTAGTGCCACAGATTTTGATAGTTATTTGTGTAAATGGTACCTGTTATAATGATAAAAGTGTCAGTGAATTGGAATTCGATTCAAATTCACTTTGAATTGCATTGACTGTTCCAATTTTAACTCAGTCTGAAAATTACAATTTGTGTGTTCTAAGTTTTTTCTTTTTTTTTTTCCCTTCTTTGTCTTTCTGTTAGTACTTTTTCTGTTTTATTTTAACTTATTACAATTAAACCATTACTTGCTTGAAATGTCTTTTTATTATTATTATTTATTAAGCTGAGAAGGGGTCAAAGTGCTGCTCCTAATATTCATTTTTAGATTTCAGATTATATATAAAGATATCAGAATATAAATACTAATATATCTATACTAATTCATATAAGGTTATAAGCCTTCTTTTCTTTTAATTTAAATTTTGACTAATTTTGATCTTAATTCATGATGATTTAAACTCAAATAATAAAAAATACACAAGCCACATTCTTTTCTTTTTTTTTAATACTTTTCTTTTACTTTCATTGATTTAAAAAAGTAATTTGAAATATTGGATAATATTCAAAGTAGATTTTATTTATTTTCAGAGTCAGTATAGATGAATATGCAAATGCTGTTTTCAGAAAAATTCTGAGGGGGAAAAAATAATCGTTTTTTTTTTTTTCCTAAGTTATTATTAAAATGAATATTTTTGTAGGGTAATCGGTAGACATTTTGCAAAAAAGGTCACATTATTAATGATTTTGCTAATTCTTAATTGATTAACAAGTTGATAGATAAAAATTAACTTCTATCAGTATAAATTTGTTACGATTTTTTTTTTTTTTTTTTTTGACAAATAATTCCTAATTAATTGTGACCCATCAGTTAGTTTATAGAATAAATATATTATTTTGAGATGTAATTGTTTGTTTTTGTACAATTCAGCAGGTTTTTTGCAGAAAATTATTGGATATATTACTTCTGCTTCTAATTTTATATTAACTTTGTTCACCTTGAAAGTCATATTTATAACCATTGTTTTAAAATTGAATTTATAACCACTTCTTAGTTTTCAGATTCGAAACCTGTGTGACCTGGGCGAGGTAATGGTGCAAGGCTTTCAGGGATTTCCTTGTATGAGAACAATAATTCTAGTCACTTTCCTTTCAAAAGTCCTCCTTGAAGGCATCCCTCCCATAGCAATATGGCTAACACTAGCCAATTCTTAACAAAAAATCCCAAATACCTAACCACTTGTTTAATAACTTAGAGATTCAGATTTCAGATATCTTTAGTAGAAATTAGGAATTAATGTTGTTTTTAATGTACATAAATCAATGTTTTAAGGCAATCTTTATATTTACTTATTTGTTGCCTTTTTGGATCATATAAAATATAACAGTCTTTAAAATTAACATCTACACAGGGACTATGCTAAGTATTTAGCTGATGATTGTCAGAAGTGCAGTTGGGTGCCACTAAAATGTATTTAATAATTATTTTTAAATAAACCAAAAGAAAAAAATGAAAAGAAACAAGCTGAAGATGTGAAATGGGCTTATAAAGATGAATTCAGTGACAGCTTATGGCCACCTTTAGGATATATCCCTAACTTCAAGGTGTCTGAGGATACTAAAATATTCTGTAATTAGCAACCATAGGTTTTATGTGTTCTATGACACCATAAATAGTAAATTAGGCTGTAACATACAAAATTTTATTAATAGGTCTCCATGGCACCAAAAATTGTTAGTTTTTTAATATTAACTTATAGTGAACAGCCAGGAATACAGAATTTTTTTTAAAAATCTGATCTTTGAATGCTAAAGCATGAGTAGAAATAGATACTTCTTTGATATCTTTATTATTTAATTATTTACCTATGTATTTTAGATTTAATATTGAACTTTAAATTGCTATTATATGATGTACTTTAAAAGTTGTTCACATTAATTGTTTTAAATGCAAGTTTCTCATATTGAAAAAAAAATTCATATGATTAAAAAAATAACATCTAACTTTCGGCTAACACTTGAAAATTCACTAATGATCTTCAAATTAGGCTAATATGTTCATAAGAGCACAAATTTCCTAGTGCGGACCCTGCTTATTGTATATCAGTCGACTCTTGTGATTTTGCCGGTTTTCCAATTTTTTGTTTAATCTTCTAATTTCCAATATTTTAAAAAAAATTTCAGATTTTTGTTATCTTTTAATCCTTTTTTAAACTGTAATTTCTTAAGTATATATTTATATGTTATGATATGCATATTGTATACATATTTATATATTAATTGTGTAAACCAGTAATGTAATGTAACTAATTTCATTTTTTAACTATTTTCTTTTCACATTTTAAATGCTTGTATTTTAATATCCGTCATAATACTGTGTGCTCACAATAGTTTCTCTTTTTCAGAAAAAATTCTTTTTTTAAATTCTATATGGTGTTTTTGAAAGTATCATCTATCAAAATAATTATAATGATCTGGGGTACTAACTGCTTTAGTCTGATTGTGATACACTGGCATTTGCACATAAAATTTCAGGATCAGGATTTAATAATACTCCAGCTACTATATAAAAACTTTAAAAAGAAAAAAAAATCTTAATTGAACACAAAATGCTTTTACCTATTTGAACATTTATAGACAGCTTTAAAGGGAAGTGAGGTTGGGTGATTGCTCAGAGTGCTAAAAACTAATGGGTGAAAACTCCTAGAATAACTGTTTAATACTAACCAACTAACTTAATGGTTTCTTTGGAAATAATCATTTGTGAGTGTATGGTGAAAAATCTTGCCCATGGTGCCATGGCCATCAAGGCTGCTTCTGTTAATAAGCATGATGAAAATAGTTTATTTCTGGCTCATCCATAAGTATGGTACTGGGTAGAAATATATAGAAATCTCTTTATTTCTGTCTTGTGTAAACCATGTTATATCGTCAGTGAAAGGTTTGCATTATCTTTTGACTAACCTTAGTAATTTGGCTAGTCAACAAAGTAAAACTATAGCCAATTGAAAATATTAGCAATTGGTTTGTTATGAAACACTGATTTTAAAATCATTCTCTAACCCTTTAATGTGCACTTATTTTCCTTCCTCAATATGTATTTTTTTTTTTTTTTTTTTTTTTTTTTTAGATCAGTTATTGAACTAAATTAAACTATTGACTGTAGAATCTAATAAAACAACTATATTCTAGATTTTTTGCAAAATCAAAAAAATATATATATAGCTCAATTTATCTCTAAAAGTGTTATGAAACAAAACTCAGTGAATTAATCTTTAAAAAAAAAAAAAAAGAAGAAGAAGAAAAATACAAATGAGTTCTGAAAATAATAATAATAAGTTACATTAAAAAAAGAAAAATGTTCAATTGATAAATAAAGTGATTGATAATGTTGTTGAAAGATAACGGAAGTTTTTTCTCTCTCTGGCAATTTTAATATTTAGTTTTCCCACCAAATGAAAAATTTTATTGTGGTTTGGTGTAATGGCAATCAATAGCATGAACCCTATATCCAGGGTTTCCACAGGCTTTTTACTTACCTTATCAGTATTATTAATCAGCAAAAAAAAAAAAAAAAAAAAAAGAAACTAGTAAAATGAAAATAATGCTAGTAGTTGATTCCTGATGAAACAGTGTAATTTACTCTTATTTCTGTTTATCAATATGAGTTCCATATTTTAAAAATTGTTTTAATTCATTTATTGATCTAAATTCAACTTTGATGATAGAAATTAACAAAATAACTGTATTCCAGATGTTTTGCAAAGTTGATTAAAAAAAGAAAAAGTTTGGTCCAATTAATATCTCTAAATAGCATTATGAAACAAAACTTGGGTTAATTTCGCATTCAGGATAATATGTTAAGGGGTTAAACAAAACAAAACAAAAATCTTTCAGTTTAGTAATTTCACTATTTTCCTTACCAAATGAAATATTTTGTTATGACTTGGCGTAATGGTGATCAGCACCATGGAACCTGGATCATTGAAAGCTTCTGGTTTCATACTATTCCTATTAAAAGTTTGAATAAACCAGCTATTCTATTCTGCAGTCCCCTTTAAACTTCCATAGCAAAAGCTGATAAATGATTTCATGAATATTCCAATGACATATCTTTTACATCAAAACCAGTTTAGTACCCAAATGCAACTAGCTCCAAAGCAAAATAATTTTCTGTATTTCGCAAAAATTTTCAAAGACTTTGATGTAAGTCTTCACATTAAACAGCTTATTAAAAGCATCTGTAAACTAGCAAAAATATAAAACTCTTTTTTATTAAACATTCAGTAGTTTTCCATTGTATTGATGATAATATCTCATACTTTTTGGCACTATAAATAACAGTTAATTGTAATACAAATAAACACATGTTTTGCAAATGAACATCTATTAGAAGTAATAATTTATGTTCAGTTCTACGTTTACAGGAACATGCCCCTTCAGATGCAGAGTTAGCAGCTTATAGAAGTGGTCAAGAATGGGATCCTAAAAAGGCCAAAGCTTTGGCTCTTCAAAAGGTAAAAGAAGGATTTCATGTTTCGTTATAAATAAATTTGAACCTAACCAAGGTTGTAGCCTGAAAAATGTTTTGGACAAGGATTTGGGGCCCATAATTTCATTCTTCTCTTATTTTAGATTTGTTCTTTTTTAATTGAATAGAGGCGAGTGTTGTGAGAGTTATTAAGCTTTGTTGTGAATTCAAATAATTAAATTTAATATAATTACAAAAGAAAATGTAAGACTTTTTCATTGAAAATAAAATTATTATCTCATTTAGATGCTTGACGTTAGTTTCAGTCAAATTAATGTTTAAAATTGTGTATGTATATTTTCAAATGTTTTATTGCAAAAAATGTCTCCCCAGTAGCATACGGCAGAACAGCTCAGTTTGTGGGTATTTTATGACTTTTATTGCATTCTTCAAGAATCTCGGCTAAACAATTCTAACGATCTGTATCAGGTTGTTGTAATAACTTTATTTTGACATTCTAGTTTTACAGAATCACATTCCAGGAAATTCGAATTAATTTTAAAGATTTCTTAGAAATTATATTTATTTATTTATTTTTTCAACGTACTAACAAAATTAAACAATAAATGTATGCTAGCATAGAATTTTGAATTTTGACTGTAGTTGATTTCGAATCTGGATTGTCTTGACTGATAGTTAATGGCTAATTCATACTAGTAATTCTGGCAAAAATTTCAGAGGGGAATCAAACCTTGATGATCCCCCCCATTGGCTACAGCCTTGAACCTAACTCAAAGAGGCAGTTTCCTATCATTTTAATATACATTTTTGAACTATAGAATTTGACCGGTATATTTCTTGTTTGTTTAGAACTGTGTAGCTGATACAGCTATTTCATTATTTTTTGTTTGGAAAGGTATATTTCCAGATGCTTTCATATATATATATTTTTAATATTGATTGACCTAAATATTGATATTTTTGTTTTACTGTTGCATTCTAACATTCATAAAAATGCTCCTCTATGATAGAAATTTAATTGTGTTACTGAAGTGGAATGCAGCTTATTTTCAAACTGCACTGTATAGCTTTTTTTAACAGACTTCCGACAATGGAGGTTATGCAATTCATTTGTATGTAAATTCATACATAACTTTTGAATAGATGCTCCAGTTTTACAAATTATTTTTATGTTAGGAGGGGCCTTTTTTTCATGGTGGTACTATGCCAATTTCATTAGGATATAATAATGGTCTTTCTGTCTGTTTCTGTTTTTTTTTTTTTTTTTTTTTTTTTTTTTTTACTTTATAGACTAAATTTCGTTTAAAACTGTATGTATATATAGGTGTTAGACACTTCCTTTTTCCATAAGTTTAAACGTACAGCATGGTGCATAACAAACATTTATAAAGTACCAGCCTGTACTTAAAAGTCACAAAATGTGAATTGGGGCATTTTTTAGTGTAGATTTTTTTATATATATAATGGTACATGTTGGCAGGATATGGGTATTTATAGAACTCCAGCCAATCTGGCTTTTTTGTTATCTGGACTGCACTTCCTCCTCAGTTGGCAGTCTACTGTACACAAGTACCTCCAAATTCCCTAAAAACTCATCTTTTTTTTATTTATTCATTTTGTTCAATCTGTTTGTACTTGTTTGTGTTTGGATAGTATAATAAAACTGTGATAAGGTTTGCTTTGATGCTTTATAACTTAATTATGCTGTAATCTGCCAAATTTTCATAATACAGTAGATTCTGGTTCTTTGGAACACTGTTTAATAAGGGCAACAATTTAAATGGCACAAAATGTCAAACACCAAATTAAAAAATATCACTAATTTTACTTCTGATCATTGTGGCAGTTGCTTTATCGGGACAAATCATCCTGAGCCGATGTGCTCCAATTCACCAGAATCTGCTGTACTGGAATCATGATTAGAATATGAGCTATCTCATTTAGACCCTACAGAAATAGAACCTATTAATTCCAGATTTAAGGACCGTCATTATTTGATAAATATAGTTCTAATAAACTAGGGGGGGGGGAGTTAACGTTCCAAAAGGGCTTTAGGGGCTTTTGTTTTTTAACTTCAAGCCTTTTTTCTATTGCATATGTCTTTTTTTTTTTTTTTTTTTTTTGTAATTCAGTTTATGGAAAAAGATCTGTATGGGTTACCAATATTTCTGGAAATTTATTTTGTGAAGCATGAAAAAGTTGATATGCAATGAGTCAGTGTTTAATTTATAGCAAAAGGATTTAAGCTTTTCATATAATTTTCAATTGAAGTTATGCTTTCTTTCCCTTGAAAAGTTAAAATAGTATTATTAGTTCTAGAATGCCTTTTACAATACTTTAAACCATGTCTATGGTATAGCTAATGTGTCTAAGTGATGTCTTAATTGCCTTTATTTTATAATTTTTTTTACTGCAAGTAAATAAATAAAAAGCATGCACCATTTATGTTTTACTTTTCTGCTGTGATATGTTGCTCCAGCTAAGAATAATAATAAAAAATTAATTAATTAAAAAGATGGACTCACCAAAATTGGTATTGCAATATAATTTTTATGCTGTTAAAAAAGTTATATTAAACATACATTACATATATTTTTTTCAGGAGAAAGAAAAAGAAGAAGAGGCTCAAGTTAGTAAAAAGAGGAAACAGGAAATGGTTCCTAACAGAAATTTTGCCGAGAAATATGAAAAACTTTTAGGACGAGAATCTGGATTAGCTGCAGCTCGCGTAGCCACTCCCAACAAGCACTTTGGATTTGGTATGTTTTTTATATATTTTTTTTGAGTTTTTAATAATCTTGTTTTCATATCTAAACAGATAAAATGTACATAACTTACAACTGATTATCTTAAGTTGCTTAGGTAGCAATGCTGTACAACACCAAATGGCAAAAAATGATAATCTACTCTAATTTAGTCATATTTAAAGATATTTCAATATACTTTATGAACGACAGTTTAGGAAGAATATTTGAGATTGACTTTTATTAATACTTCAATAATTATACTGACTGCTGTTGGTTTTTAACTTTTGGGGAAGAGGTGGGGGGGGGGTGACTTTTCAATATTATTCTGTTGTCGGCTATTAATCTTAAACTCTTTATAGTCAGGAATGCAAAGTCCTTGAAAATTTGTATCAATCTGTATTATGAATTTTTCTTAAGTAAGTTCTTTTAAAGTCTGTAGAGAAATACTGTTTCAAGTAACTAAAATATAAAAGACTCACTTGGGTAAATAAATGATGATAATGAAACCCATATACTTAAAAATATATATATTAATGCTATTGTTGTAGATCTTTCAGCATTCTGTTTTCTTTTTCCACATATATGGAGGAGTGTTAGCTGTGACATTGTGCTTCTCTCATTGGTGTTAGTTTACTTTCATTGATGGGAGTTCCATATGTTTGGACTTGAACAACATATGTAAGGTATTGGAGGCAGATTTATCTCACATTGGTCAAGTGGACTTCCAGAATTTATTGTCTCTCTAGAATTTTTTAGATCCATCGTGTTCATTGGTTGAAATCATATAAATAAAAGTTATGAATCTGAGACAGTGTAAGTAAGATCAGTGTCATATCAGTTGTTTGCATAGATGTCAACACCTCTTAAAATTCTGCAGTTTCTCCGGAGATGTAGGGTAAAGTACAGTAGTACAATAATAAAATGGAAAATACAGAAATATATACCTAATCAAAATAAAACTAATTAATTTCCATATTGAATTTTGGTTTCAGTTTCCCCTTGATCCCTGAAGTTCCTCAATCTGTAATTTTTTCTGCAAATTAGTGAAATACTGCAAGTTAATTCATTTTATTTTTCATGGAATTCAGGATTTTGGAATTAATTGGTGCAAAGAAAAAAATGGCTAGCAAAAAAGTTGTTTTGAAACAATTTTTATGTTTCTCAAAAACCTTAATAAATAAAAAAAAATAAGAATTCAGCCAATTGATCAAGTAAAAAAGTCATAATTTTCGTCAATCTCTCACAGAGAAAAATGTGAATTCTGTCAGTCATATGCAGAAAAAATAGCAAATGTCGTTGGTTACTCATGTAAAAAAATTACATATTTCATCTGTCTGTCATGGAAAAAAAAAAAAAACAGAAACTTTTCCAATCGATTCACAGTATAAGATTTTGTGAATCTAGCGGGTCAAAATTCAATTTATGAAAATTATTTATATTAATTAAATAAAATTGCACTTACTATAGATAAAATGGTTCTATATTATGGAAAAATATATATTTACTCGTTACATTGTACATTTTACGTCATTATTATTACATTATCATAATCATAATAGAAAGAGTTTTCGTCATTTTCATTTATTGACTTTTACGCAGTGTTATTTTATTCGGTGCAGATTTTAAAAATATACAATACCTACCATTTACAACAAGAAGAGTTTTTTTTAGTAAATAGTAATTAAGTTATTAGATACTCCCATCGCTGTCAGTGTCATCATTAATGTTTTCAGCACTGCCTTTTTTTTTACATCCTATCTATAACCAATATGTTAAAGGCATTCCATAAATCTTATCTGTGCATGTAGTGTCGATAAGCCCCAAGAAAATGTGTGAGTATTACTCGTATATGTTCGAATCAATTTCAAATTATTCATAACCTTGGAAGTTGCATTACAGATATATCATTTTTGGGTTGCTTTATTTAAAGATAGAATATTGCACACTTGGCCATCTACCATTGTATCTTCAAATCCACACTCTATTTCATTATGTTTGATCGTCTAATTCTACTATAGTTGGCACAAGAGCAGTAATTTGATTTCTGACATTTTCAAATTCTTCCGTTATTGACTGATCAGTTTCCTTGGTATACTTAAATTTTATGTGTCTACAGTAAGAAGTAGATGAAGGATGTGCATTTTGCCATAATATAAAGTTTTGATTTTCTTCATTACAACCATATAGTTTAAAAATCATTGTTATATTTTTTAACACAGACCCTTTTTCTTTAGTAAGAAAATTTAATATCTGTTTTTGTATAATACAAAGTCTTCTTATTGTTAAATCTGCAATAGATTGTAATTTAACTTCTGCAAATGATTAAGGAAATATGCAGTTTTCTTGGGATGGATAGCACATTTTTTTGCATGTTTTACCTACTCATAGGATAGATAAATGTTCAAAACTTTTTGTAATGCAGAGTTTCTCGTAATCTCGTATTTTCGGCAACTTAATTTCATAGTAGTTATTAAAACCAATGCTTCTTCAAGAGAATATTTAAATATCGGGTATCCGGCTTTTTGAACGATTTTTTTAAAATTTAGTTGCTTTTTTAGGGCTTGAAGATATTTGCTTTAACATACCCGCAGCATCCTTTCGTCCAAATTGTCTTAATTTTAAACTCGTGGTATGTGCTTAATTCATTTAGTGAGTGTTCTGAGAAAAATGGATAAACCTTTTTTTTCGGTCCACTTGAACAAATATTTTCTTTGGACGTCCAACTTTTTTCGCATAGTCATTATTATTTCTGCCTGGTATATAGAGATTACTTATTGTTATAATCAAATCTAGCCATCTCTTATTTTTCTTTAAAAAATGTTCTTTATGCAATGGCAATTTCTCTATCTTCGATTAATGTCAATCATAAACGAATGGATCAGCCGCTTAATCTGGTCTAACATAACATATGAGAATGTTGAAGTTTACATTTGTGTAATACATTGTCTATCAAGATATTTTTAGAATTCACTGGAAATTATTTATGTCCAGTAACATCATTTTTAAATATCTCATAGAATTCTCTTTTCGAAATTAACACATCAAGTACCTGTAAAAAATTACTTATATTCAAAAGTTGCAAATAGTTACAGCTGAAATTGATTTATTTTATATCTATATGCATATATAATTTTAAAAAAATTACCTTACAATATACCAGAGTGTACAAAATTTTTGGCAGCTTTTTTAATTTATCATATGCTATTAAATTTTCAAATAATTTACATATTATATTAACTTACAAGTTTATTTTTAAGAAGTAGCACTTTTAAATAACTATTGTAATTGTAAAATACAAAGTAAATACTTTGTTGTAATGATTCCATACTATCATAAAACAATATTTACAAAATAAGTATATTTTTAGCCATAAATATCATTTGCAATTACATCTACAATAATCGCCGCTCTAAATAGGTTTAAAGAAAACGTGGTTTTGAGCCGACTTTTGATGGTGTTGTTGTGGAGTTAAACTGCTTTCACTTTATCTCTTTTCTCTTCAATATGTTTGATGTAATTTAAAACATCTAAATTACTTAAAATCAATTTTCTGAATTTTTTCCCCGCTAGATTTGCGAAATCTTGTGGAAAAAAAATCTTTAATTTCGTCAATCAGTCGTTGAAAAAAATTGCAAATTTTGTCAATTGGTTGCAGAAAAAAATCATAACATTTATCAATTAGTTATTAAAAAGTTATCGTGAATTTTGTCAAGGTTGCAGCAAAAAAATTGGGAATTTTGTCATTCAGTTATGGCAAAAAATTGCAATAACTCCTTTTTCATAAATTTGTTACAAAAAATCATTTATATTTAAAAATAAAAGTGAATTGTGTAACCTTTATTTCAGTTATGTTTGTATGGATATGGATAAGTGTAATTGTTGTTAGTTGTAATTCAGGGAATTTGAAAAAAAATTTACAACACCTGAAGTAGCTCTGGAAATGCTAATATTTGGCTCTTGAAGAGTGTTTAAAACTCCTGAAATTTAACTAGTTTTTTCCTGATATAGTTGGCGTCTATGTGTTTGAAACAAGAGTAAATATATGTGATTGGACTTCATGTTTGAATATTGTTGTCTGTTGTTTTATTAGCTGTCTTAATCTTGTTTTAAGACATTTGAAGTCTCCCTTTTGCAATGTATTCCTGTTATTACGAGAAATTTCTGTTGTATTGAGAGACCTTATACTAGCTGATTTTCACATGGTTATAAGTGTGTAGATGTAATTTGAGCCATTTACTATTGTTAATTTTTTGATTCATCTGCAATACTCTTAAAATAAAAAAAGTATGGCGTCTAAAGTACTACTTTTCTCAGACTATTAATCTATATGAAACCAAATAGTGTAACTCTTGACTAAATAAGTAAATTAAGTAGCAAATAAATAGGGTAGGTTACTACTTGCTGTTTCACTGGAAGGATGGGGAGGGGGGGGGGAAGACTCACATTTTAAAAATTTGTCAGAATGTGCCAGTATCAATGGAGAATGGAAAATACCTTAGTTTTGAGGACTGCTGATAAATAATTAGAGCCATTAAAAAAAAGTGCATGTTTCTCACTCTTTTTTTTTTTGTCACAAATCATATATATAAAAGGAGCGTACTATTTATTAGGTACTTTTATTTTATTTTATAGTAATTAAAATTATCAAAATAGCATAGAAAATCTCCATTTAAGGATATATAATTTTTAAGCATTTTAGTTTTCTATTATATATTTTCTTTTGAAAATTTATTTGTTGATTTTTCATATTATTTCCTTAAAAGGAAAAATCCCTGACGGCTCGACCTACAGGCACAGGTAGATTTCGAAGACACAGACTATGTGGCGCCTGCTCATTGTGAATTGCAGAAGGAATGACCTTTTTGTCATGATGTGGCAGTCGGGACCGCCCACTTTGAAATCTACCTTTCAAGTCGGCTGGGTTTTTTTTTTTTTTTTTTTCTATAAGCGTTGGTCCTATAAAAAACTTGACAATATAAAAGTTTTAGATAATATTAAGAGGATTTATAATAAATTTAAGCAGATTTTATATCTTGTGAATTGACGAAGTTATGAATTTTTTTTTTTTCCCTCTGGGCCATTTTTAATGATATCAAAAATCTGTCATACATAAATTTTCAGTCCTTTTCCTAGAAGTAATACCTTTAAACGGATTCGATATGTATCATAATTAAGAAGTTATGGGTTTTTTTCTGTTTTCACAAAAAGCCCCCCCCCATTCCCCTTGGTTCGATTTTGCCCAGTAACGAACTTGACCGAGATTTATGTCCCTTGATTTTATGTATCAGTTTGGAAGAGATTTGTGCAGAATTATTGAAGCTATTTTGTCCATAAAAAAGGGACATAGATAGATAGATAGATAAAGTTTTGAACTGGGGGTGGTTTTGGGTTCTGGGAGTCATGATCGGCGTAGATCTGCAAAAATTTTTCAGAAATTCCAACGTAGGGGAGAATCTAATATAGGTAGTATTTCTTGCGAAATCTACCTAAAAACAAAACTCTTGGAGGTTTCTTTTTTAATATTTTGTTCCTCCTTCACAGTCTTTTTAGGATTTTCTGTCATACAAATGAGAGTTCGCATCTTAAATAATAAGAATTATATGTTACAGGAATGGAGGATCATTATTTCAGAAATTCTTAAGTGGAGTTTGGTCAAAATTATGGAAATTACTGATCTAAAATTATTGCTATTGTATTGTACATAACAGTGATTACATAGAATACTTTTACCAGTATTTATAATTTTAAAAAGAAAACATTACAGATTTATTTAAACTTTTTTCTTTATTTTAAAAACACAAATTGCACAAATTGTGCCTATTAGTTGCTAAAATCAGTGTAAAAATTGTTTTAAACTCATAAAAGAGCTAAAATCCTACATGTTTCGGCTTTAAACTTAAAGCCATCATCGGGGAAGAAGAACAACACAAACGACTACGGACCTTTTAATTTTCGACACGAGAAAATTGAAATCAACAGCTTGGAAAAATTTAAATAAAATAAGCGGGCGCTCTCTGTTGCCAAAGAGCGAAAAACTAAACTATGAATTAACAAGGGGTTAAAAATGTATTCCATAAACTAGGTATGTTGAAAGAAAAGTTATCATTACAAATACAATCCTTCCTAATTTTAATCTCCAATGAGTTATTGAACCTATAGATAATTCTTGCTTTATCGAAATTAATTACAGTATCATTATTTTTAGCGCAAAACCGGGAGAGTGCAGTGGATAACTTTCCAAATTTTATGTCGTTTTTATGCTCTTTTAACCTTTCCAAAAACTTTCTTTTAGTCATACCAATGTAAAAAATTATACTATTATTATTTAAGCTAATGGGGATTTCATAAACACCTGCGAATTGATCAGGGGGGATAGGATCTAATTTACATGAAACTAAGTCAACTAATTTTCTGGGAGAGACAGCAATAAGATGGATATTGTATTTAATGAGGGCCCTTTTAATCCTTTCAAATATAATAGGTATATATTGGAATTTCCGATAGTTTGGTTTATTATTGCTAGGGACAGGATGCTGAATTAAATGGCCATTGAGTTTTTCTATAATTTTTTGTACGTGATGAGCAGGGAATCCATGGTCAATGGCGATATCTCTGATAAAATTAAGTTCATCTTGGATGAATTCACTTGAACAAACCAGAAAAGCACGCTTGATGAACGAATTGAAGGCAGCAGTCTTATAAGAAAAAGTTGTACAGGCATTAAATGGGATTATTGTGTTACTTCTCATCGGTTTACGGTAGACTTTACGTTTTAAGTGGTTGCCATCTTTAATTAATTGAATATCCAGGAACGGCAGTGATGAATTTTCTTCTATTTCCAACGTAAATTTAATATTTTCGTCTATTTCGTTTATTTTTGAGAGGAAAGATAGGAGTTCCTGCTTTCCATGATTCCATGTGATAAAGATATCGTCCACGTATCTTAGCCAAACTTCTGGTGTTAAATTCAAACTTTTAAAAATAAATTCCTCCATAGGTCTAAGTTTAAATTCTGCCAACAGACCGGAAATAGGAGATCCCACACCTATGGGATCTCCTATTTCCGGTCTGTTGGCAGAATTTAAACTTAGCACCTATGGGATCTCCTATTTCGGTCTGTTGGCAGAATTTAAACTTAGACCTATGGAGGAATTTATTTTTTAAAGTTTGAATTTAACACCAGAAGTTTGGCTAAGATACGTGGACGATATCTTTTATCACATGGAATCATGGAAAGCAGGAACTCCTATCTTTCCTCTCAAAAATAAACGAAATAGACGAAAATATTAAATTTACGTTGGAAATAGAAGAAAATTCATCACTGCCGTTCCTGGATATTCAATTAATTAAAGATGGCAACAACTTAAAACGTAAAGTCTACTGTAAACCGATGAGAAGTAACACTTTAATGCCTCTACAACTTTTTCTTATAAGATTGCTGCCTTCAATTCGTTCATCAAGCGTGCTTTTCTGGTTTGTTCAAGTGAATTCATCCAAGATGAACTTAATTTTATCAGAGATATCGCCATTGACCATGGATTCCCTGCTCATCACGTACAGAAAATTATAGAAAAACTCAATGGCCATTTAATTCAGCATCCTGTCCCTAGCAATAATAAACCAAACTATCGGAAATTCCAATATATACCTAATTATATTTGAAAGGATTAAAAGGGCCCTCATTAAATACAATATCCATCTTATTGCTGTCTCTCCCAGAAAATTGGTTGACTTAGTTTCATGTAAATTAGATCCTATCCCCCCTGATCAATTTGCAGGTGTTTATGAAATCCCCATTAGCTTAAATAATAATAGTATAATTTTTTACATTGGTATGACTAAAAGAAAGTTTTTGGAAAGGTTAAAAGAGCATAAAAACGACATAAAATTTGGAAAGTTATCCACTGCACTCTCCCGGTTTTGCGCTAAAAATAATGATACTGTAATTAATTTCGATAAAGCAAGAATTATCTATAGGTTCAATAACCCATTTAAAGCCGCCTTTAGGGAATCATTGGAGATTAAAATTAGGAAGGATTGTATTTGTAATGATAACTTTTCTTTCAACATACCTAGTTTATGGAATACATTTTTAACCCCTTGTTAATTCATAGTTTAGTTTTTCGCTCTTTGGCAACAGAGAGCGCCCGCTTATTTTATTTAAATTTTTCCAAGCTGTTGATTTCAATTTTCTCGTGTCGAAAATTAAAAGGTCCGTAGTCGTTTGTGTTGTTCTTCTTCCCCGATGATGGCTTTAAGTTTAAAGCCAAAACATGTAGGATTTTAGCTCTTTTATGAGTTTAAAACAATTTTTACACTGATTTTAGCAACTAATAGGTACAATTTGTGCAATTTGTGTTTTTTAAATTACTAGTTAACAGTGTAATGTCCAAATGGATTCAATTGTTTTTTCTTTATATTCTGAATTTTTTAGATTGGTTTGTGACATATTAAATTATCTGTAGATTAATAAAATTTAATGTAATCACTCTCTCTTTTTTTGTCATAGTTCCAAGTGAACAGAAAAAAGATCAGAGGTCAATTGAACAGACATTAGCAGATATTCGAGCAAAGAAACTGAAAAAAAGTCATCAAGCTGCCGAAGATGAAAAAGCAGAAGAAGAATCTGTAAAAGATCAAGAAGAGTGATAGTTAAATTAAGTTGCCTTTTAATAGTTATCTTCAATAATACTTAATAATATGGACAATGAACCCAGGAGTTTTCAGTTATGAATGTTTTATTTCATTAGATTGTGTACGTCTTTCATTTTATGTACTGTTAAATCTCAGGTATAGTCATTCAGTTCAGTCATTAACTAAAATAGTCATATGAAAAATATATTTTAAGTAAGTGTAAAGTGCTTTATGTATATATATGTTCCTGATATTTATTTTAAATAAATTTACATTATTGCAAGTTTTACTATGAATTTATAATAATCTCAAATATGCAGTAATCATTACTGGAGAATATTTTTATGAATTAAATTCATATTGGCAAAAATGATTATACAAATATTTTTGCTTTCTTTTTATAGTATTAAACTATGAATGTCTCAGTAGAACTTTGAAAGGAAACATGATTAAAATAAAATAATTGTTTTCCGTATGATCTTAAAAATAATACAAGTTTTATAATTTTCATTGAAATTTGTTGTTTAATATTTTAGTGTAACGAATTTGAATAAATTTCATTAGTTAAAAACAAATTTTTATGTTGAATAATGAAACTAGTACTCTGTACTATTTTTGCCTTCCTAATATCTATGCAATTAAACTATGCAATGTGAACTATGCAATTCCATTTTTTAGCTTAGTTTTCATTAAAATAAATATGTAAAATATTTACTTTTAATCTCCATTCTTAGTGTAATCCAGTTTTATCTTTCTATGTGCAACCTTCTCCACCATCACCATGCCCTTTAATTTTAAAAAATAAAAACAAAACAAAAAAGTGCAAATTATTATTACAGCTGTTAGCTTTTTTTACTCTTTTAAACTAAGTATTATTTCTTTAACAGGCCTCATAAGTATCCAATATTTTGATATATATCCGATATTTTCAAAATAGTCAACTTATTAATGATTATAAATATTTTCAGACTTAATATAAATTATAAAATAAAACATATTGCACTTAGCATAAAAACTTAATAAAATATATACTGATATAATATTTTTAATTATACAACATTCTAAATGTTGTTTTTTTGTTTGTTTGTTTTCGCTTCGTAGCAAAACTGACAATAAATTAATTGAAGACAGATACAATATTGGCTTTTTACATTCACAAAAAACAAACTATAGGATTTAGTATCCAGTATCAAGAAAATTTTATATTTTATACAACAAAATTTTAAATACAGAATAATTTGTTTTTATTGAAAAATTTAAACTATATAAGCTTGTCTGCTTTTTTCTTTCCTAATCTGTTGTGCAGAATTATTAGTGTTATTAAACTGAATTAAAACAAACTAGTTAAAATTCTAATGAAACTGAATAACTTATCTAAATGAGACAGTTTATTTTTAATGGCTGTTCTAAGTAAATATTGTTCCACATAATTATTGACTCTACATTTAAAAATTTAGCTTCAAAAGTTTGGAAACGTTTTTTTTGCCTAAAAAGGTTACTCCCAGAGCAAAAGTTCTTTATCTACAGAGGGATTTGTTCAAACACAGTTGAAAAATTCATTTACACTTATTTTGGATGAAAATATACACAATGATATTTTGAAAATAAATATTGGATATATATAGTGGATTATAGTGGATCGTTATATATATATATTGGATATATATATAACGATCTATTAATATGTATCACCAAATTCTGATTTTTAATTTTGTTGAGCATTTGTATTACATATTTGGAGCTGAAATATGCCTTGTAAGTGATTTTTTTTTTTAATGGTGTGACAGCCTTGGATAATAACATAGTTTTTTATGGGAAATAAATTTAATTACACATAAAACTATAATATTTCATGTCAATTTTAAAATATTGCCTGCATTTGAGCAATACTTCAAGTAATGTCAACTTAATGGTTTTTGTTTGTTAAGTTATATGTTTCATCTCTATAATTTATTACAGAGAAAAATTAAGCTATACACATTAAAAGTTCCTTTGTACAAGTTATGTGTTTCTTTTTTACAATTTGTTGTAGAGAAAATTTTTACATTTAGGTAGCAGTTTATGTGATATATGTTAAGAAATTGCTTGAGTGATCCTTTTTAAACTTTTGTGTAAAAGTTTAGTTGTTAATGTTTTCATTGCCGTTTACTTTGAAATTACAATTATCTTGAATTTATAATTTAATGTTACTAAAATTGTTCTTATGTGGAAGAGATATGTTTCACCTCTATAATTTATTGTAGAAAAAAAAAATATTTTTTTTTAAGTAGCACCATTATATAAGTATAAGAATAATGTTCGAGTAATCCTTTAAAAAAAAGTGAAAAATTAATGTTAATTTTTCTTTTTTACTCTTTTAAAATAACTATTGTATCTTTAATTTGTTTCAGACTTTGGTTTTACATATATTGAACTGGAAGATTCCATTTGAAATGAAATATTTACCAATCTGTGACAGATTACAAAGATGCTAATATATTTTTTTTCTAAATACTCCATATTTTTAACACATGAAAACTTTTAATCACGCTAATTAAACATTTTTATGCGCTAGTAATATGTTTCATCTTTATTATTTACAATTTGTAAAAAAAATTATATAAACATACTAAGGCTGATAAGCTTCAAAAGCTTTTGAAATCTCTGGTGTCAAAAATAAATTGGTCTTCAAATATTGTTCTTCCTAATTATTACGTCTGACTTTGTTCTTCCTAACTTTAGAGACTGTGGTAGAGGTCTGCACATGCCGAAATTTCCATGCCTGGTCTTAGCCCAGTCCGAACAAAAGCTACCTTGGCCTGGCCTGATTCATTTTCTACAAAAAAAAAAAAAATAAAAAAATTGATTTTTCTCAACGTACACTTAAGATTCTTTTAAAGAATATTGCATGCATATTTATGCGAAAATTTTGTAGTATATTTCAGACCAGGGGTCGGAAAAACTACTTTTTTATTGTAGCGAACTACAACTACTTTATCGAAAATGTAGTTAACTACAACTACTTGTTTTAAAAAGTAGCGACTACAAACTACTTTTCAAAAGTAGTCACTACTTCGCTACTTTCAGATTTTGTCAAAGGGTTTCATTTACACCAGAAATTGAAGACACGTATTAAATAATACAGCGACCCCTCATTATATCGTGTCTGCTGGGATATAATTAAATAAATGCAACATAATCGAGGGCATTAAAAATTATAACATAGAAGAAAATATTTTGTGCTTGTCTCCAAAATGTTAATTTTATACACTCATTAAATTTCGTAGCAAAATTATGAGAGAGATTATAATCTAGAATATTACAGAAAAACGACTCTAGATGCAAATAATAAATAAATCTGTAAATCAACAAATTCCGAATATTATTCCGTTAAAACATGAAAACTTAATAATGGGTAAATAGACAAGTATTGCCAGAAATAAAATTCATTCATTTGGTGGATTAGTACTTGATTTTAGAAGCAAGTGTCAATGGGGAAAATCTATCACTTTATGCGATACGTTGTTATACGCTGCAACTGAGATTCGCAAATTTTTGAGCAGAACAAATGTTGCACAAAAGAAGCAAATTTCGGCAACGTGATTTGCAGAATGGTACATTTCCCACCCCTGAATTAGCGTTAAAAGTAGCGTCGGTTCTCGCTACAAACTACGGAATTTTTGTATTGCGCTACTCGTTACACTACATTATGGAAAATGTAGCAGGCTACACTACAAACTACTGTAAAAAGTAGCAGCTACAGTAGTTTCGCTACTTCCGACCATTGTTTCAGACTATATGACTGCAAATCATGGAAGACAGAATAGTAACACCAATGATCACTTAGACTCTTAGACTATTACATTCAAATAAAGACTCATTTTAAAAAAATTAATGTAGTGTAGAATTTAATTAAAAAAAGATGGTTAAAAACATCATAACTTTGAAGCTGTATACAGTGTCTCACATAAGTGATGGGACACTTGTGCTTTACAAAAGGAAACTAATCAAATAAATTAAAAAAACATGTACACATTTTTTTGTGGGTGTGTTTCATACTTAAATTTAGTAAAGATTATTACATAACATACATTTTGTCAAAATATTAAAATATTAATTTAATAAAAATACAAATGTTTAGAACGGAGCAAAAAATAGCTCACATAAGTGATGGGACACCATTATATATGCAACAAAAATCGTCTGAAATAAGCAATAAAAATATTTTTTGGGGTTTTATTTTTACTTAAAAGCAATTGGCAATAATTTATAAAATCGTCTGCAGTATTTCTCTCCAGTTTGTTTTGGAATTTTTGTGTTTTTTAGCTCTGTGTAGCCATGAATGCTAAACGAAAAGAAACTTCGCCTGAAATTCGAAAATTAGTTATTAATTTGCATATTGAACGTGGAAAATCTATTAGAAAAACTGCTGAAACAGTTAACTTGAGTCGTTCAACAGTTTTCAATATCATTAAACGATATAAAAAGAATCATATGATTCAGGATAAAAAAAAGACCTGGCCGACCATCAAAGCTATCCAATGGAATAAAGCGAATTATCATTCGAAATATTAAAAAAAATCCAAGAATTAGTGCTTCAAAAGTTGCTGCTGATTTACAATCATTATATGGAATAATTGTTAATCCTGAGACTATTAGAAGGGTAATTCGATCTGCTAGATATCACGGTAGAGTAGCCAGGAAAAAATTCTTCGTAAGTGAAAAGAATAGAAAACTCAGACTAGCTTTCACAAAATCCAACATAAATAAGAATTCTGATTACTGGAATAAAGTTATATTTGCTGATGAGAGTAAATTTAATATATTTGGTTCTGACGGTAGAATCTTGGTGTGGAGAAAACCCAGGGAAGAATTTCGCAAACAGAACTTGGTACCAACAGTAAAACATGGTGGAGGAGGAGTTATGGTATGGGGGTGTATGTCGTCCGCTGGAGTTGGTAATCTTGTTTTTATTGACAGTATAATGGATCAGTACAAGTATATTGATATTTTAAAGCAAAATTTGAAATCTTCAGCACGAAAATTGAACCTTCATAACCAATTTAAATTCTACCAGGACAATGACCCCAAGCACACTGCTCTGAACGTTAGACTCTGGCTGCTGTATAACTGTCCTGAAATAATAAAAATACCACCACAATCTCCAGACTTAAATCCCATAGAGAATATTTGGCAAGAATTGGAATCAAGAATTCGCAAACACACCATTTCTTCAAAACAACAACTAAAATCGGTGCTTCAAGAAGAATGGAGTGAAATCACTCCAGAAATCACAAAAAAATTAGTCGAATCCATCCCAAAAAGATTAAATCATGTTTTAAAAGTAAAAGGAAATCCAACAAAATATTAAAACCTTTTAAAAAGTAAAATTTTTGGATAAATATTTGATGGAAAAGTAAGTGTCCCATCACTTATGTGAGCCATTTTTTGCTCCGTTCTGAACAATTGTATTTTTACTAAATTAATATTTTAATATTTTGACAAAATGTATGTTATGTAATAATTGTTACTAACTTTAAATATGAAACACACCCAAAAAATTTTTGCACATGTTTGTTTATTTATTTTATTGCAGTTTCTTTTTATAAAGCACAAGTGTCCCATCACTTTTGTGAGACACTGTATATATATTTTTTTTTTTTAAGTAGATTTTTGAAAATATTTCTGTATAATTTATTAAAGTATATTTCCAAAGATTACATTAACAAAAGTTCATTATCACTGTTATTTTAACAAAAAAATGCATTCTCAATGAATTCTTCAAAAAATGCATCTTGGGAACAATTAAATCCATGTTCGGCTTGACTCGGGTATGTAGAAAGAAATGTAAGCCCAGCTCAGATACGATGTAACTGTCCGATGCAGATCTCTACGCTGAACGTGTTAAATTTCTTTATGGATGTTGTCAAACTAGCATCGGCTCGTGCAGCACATTCATAACTTATTCTTGGCCTAGCCAGGTCAATTAAAAATTATTCATATTTTCTCAGCTTAGTCTGACCTTTTAAATTTGTTAAATTGGGTCATTCGGCCCAGTTTTGCATGCTTGTTTATTTTATTTTTTTTCGACCTGGTACTGCACAGTTGTTTTTTTTTTGTTTGTTTGGCTTGTCTCTTTTTTAAAAAAATTGTCTTTATTCTGCCAGCCCAGATTATTTGAAAATTTGTCTTCATTTCGGCAGCCGTGCAGACCTCTAGACTATGTGTCAAACATATGGTTTCATTGTATGATTAAGAGTCTGCAAAGAAGCAAATTTCTTTACATGCAGCAATGTTTCTCATATTTATAAAAGTTATAAACCCTTCATCGCTAACCTAGACTAGAACTCAACTGCAAGGTTTTTTTTTTGGGGGGGTGGAAATAAGGTTAAATATTTTTATATGAACTAACATTAAATTAGAAGCAGTTGCTTCGTAACAATATTAGGATTCAATGTAACTTTAAAACTAGAGAAGTAATTTGGTACTAAAAGCAAAGATTTTTTATCCTTTATATTTTCCTAATATGTATATATATATATATATATATATAAAATACCTGATATGCAGCATAGGTTTATTGATACACATACAAATAACTAGTCACTTTGCATTTTTGACTTTTCTATCATTATTATTCAAAACAGTTCCACATTAATGATACTTAGTTTATTCTGCAATTCTTGTCCAAAAGTAGTGGAAAATAACATGCTTATGATCATTAAAAACTACTTCCAATCAAGGGTGCCATTTCAAAAAAAAAAAATTGGGGGGGGGGGGCACGCAAACATTTCTTTTGATCCTGTTGTGCACAACTGAGAAGCAATTGATACAGTTTTATTCTCGCATACATACTTTTTTAATTATCCAAAGTACTCATTGATGATAAATATATCTCACTTTGAGAGTGTTGAGATCATCAAGTCTTTAGCAAATATTATTGATAATTAGTAATTCCTGTGCTTAAAATACTCATTTAATGTTTCTGTTCTAATCAATTCTGACAAGTTATTTTAAGTTACGTTCAATTTCCGAGAAAAAAAAAAAAAATTCTGGCTGGTGATGACTGCTACAACCTGAAATATGAAATTCCTTTAGAGGGGCAACTGCACCCCCCCCCCTCCTCGCAACCTAACCTTCCCTAAATGCCGCCTCTGCTTCCAACTGATTGACTAGCTCCTCATAATAAGAGAAAAAAAAAAAAAACTCTGCTTGTTTCATATCCAGTGTTTCAATGAAAACATCTAACATGCAAAGTGTTAAAGAAAGCCTATTTTCAAAGTTGTAGAGTTTTTTTTAATGTCGTCTGAAATTGTTGTCCTCCTGTTCTGTCAATGTAAAAGTTTGTTTGTGCAAATAATATCTTTTATCTTTGCAATTTATTGTGGGGATAATTTAAACTACACGCCTTAAAAAGTACTTGTAAAAATTTATATGTTATGTCTCTATAATTTCTTATACAGAACATTTTCTTGTATAAGTAGAACTATTGTGCTAAGCATTAAGGAACTGTTTGATTAACTACTTGTGCTGGGTTTACTGAGATCTGTGTCAAAATCTAAAAAGATAAGTGAAATTGCTTCTAATATTTGTACCCTGTGCATAAAAGCTTCTTTAGTTATATCATTTAGATAATTACTTATAAAATTAAGTAACTACTGAAGCCTTTTAATAAAAATTTAAAAAGTATTATTTCAAACACATTCAAAAATTATTTAAAGTTCCAGACATTTTTGCATTTGTTGATATAGGTTCTCTATGTTTCATTATATAGACCTTTGCTTATCTGTTTACAGACTTTCAATTTCCTTGATGTGTTACTTCTAGGAAATTAACTACTATTTATAATATCATTATATATCTTCACTGTATGAATGTATCTATTTTAGAATATGAGATGAAGATAACAATTTAAAAAGTTAGTTTATTCTATACTACTGAGAAAACATGTGTAGTCCATCTTATTATGTTTGAAATATCATAACATGAATGAAATGTACCACAAATGTAACGATTTTTTCCCATAGACTGTAATGTAACTTAATTCTTTTATGTGTCCCTGTAAATGAACGATAATTGCTTCACAGTTTATTTACAATACCAAACATTCTACAGTAAACTTCAATAACATTTAAAAATTTCATGGCAATCAGAGTATATTTACTATGAGTTTTAGAGTATGGACAGACAGAGAAGCCGAATTCATAAACACTTTTCAGCTATCTTGAAAAAGGTTAAGAACCCCTGTTCTAGCATATTATTTTTAATTTAGAAACCAATAAACAAAATGTGTTTATTATGTCGTGTCAGCACAAGTGGTTGACAAACATTAAGTTTTATTTATTTATCATATAATGTTCTTTAACAAATACTTTTTTCAAAGTACAATTTAGAAAATACCTCAGAATTTCTAGTTAATGAACTAAGAACTCTAGTACACTGTACAAAATGTATTATAAGGTATTGCATCAATGAATTGTTGTTTTTATTTGTTGTTTAATGTTTAGTCTTCCCATTTTAAATATACATATTTATTTTTTAATAATGAACAAAAATGCCTAGCCAGTTGTAAATCATGTAAAAATGGTGTTGTTTTAAACAGTATCTAAAAGTATGTTCCAGATATGGAATGTTTCAATAAAACAAGTATACAATTTGCCCGTTTCTTTTTTATGGTTATTTATTGAATCTTATACATTAATATGTTTCGAAGAAAAAGAAACACTGTATTAAAGTGAACTGGTGTAAGTGCATAAATCATGTGCAGAAGCCTAGCATATTGGTGTACAGAGCTGCCATGTGTGGGACAATTTAAAATGAGTGTTGGACCAAGCATCACCTATGCACACTCTGTAGACTCTGTTAGTCCATATAATGTTCCATGCTTGCCCTTAATACGAACTTACCCCACTTCACCTTATTGCTAATTCTGCTAAAATTACAGTAAAACTTCTTAAAGACACAGTCTGTTAAAAGCCTTTCTAATTATTATTATTATTTATTTTATGGAATTTTCCCCTTTGAAAATTATTATATTTCCACATCTTCGCTTTTTTTCCTCACTTAAGAGCGTATGAAGATGCTTGCAAGCTAATGTTAAACCAACAGCAAATTTTTTAATTTCATATTTGCATTTCAATATTTTTAAACGACTTTTTTTTTTCCTTGCATGGGGTACCATAGATGGATGTCTAAACAGGTGATACTTTCAATTTTGTAACCAGTTCTGAAAATGAAAGTATCCTCATTTGAAAAAATAAAAAAATAAAAATATGGCAACCAAATCAAAAAAGTAAACAGATACCTGGTTAGACATTGACCTCAGATATCCTATCAAAAAAATAAAAGAAACATATAAAATTATTAATATTGAGATGCAAATGAGAAATGTGAAAATAATACTGCCATTGGTTTAACAACATTAGCTTTGAAAAGAATACTGCCATTGGTTTAACAACATTAACTTGTGAGTGTCTTTACTTGACTAGCATATGTCACCATTATTCAGGCAGAGATCTTCCCTTCCTCCCCTCAAAAAAAAGAAAAAAGTAGTTTTGTTTTCTTTTGTACTCGTATGTTTTTATAATACAGTAGAACCCTGGTTATCTGAAAATAGACTTAACCAAAAAACCTTGAAACTCTTTTAAATGGAAAAATTTATTTTTAAACAAGCATGCTCTTTATGAAATGAGTCAACTTACTTATTTGGTCTATTGTGTAAATGCATGCACTTTATTACATAGACACATACTACACTTCATTTCTTTACAAAATATATTGTGATTTTCTTTTATTTTTCAATTTCACATCACTTCAATGCTGCCTTATCATGCCACCTTGTAAATAATAAAACATCTGACGCTGTGGCACCTTCTTTTACTTCAATATATTGAAATGCTGCATCTAGGATCTTAGTCTCACTGTGTGTAATCTTCGCATTCTCGGTGTCTTCAGGCTCTTCTTTTTCAGCATCAACATCTCCTCGATTTACTGCAACAACTATTTCCGCATCTGTGAAATCTTGCTCATCAGTGATTGGACCAAGTCAAGCCTCAACCTCACTTTCTGATACATCTCCAAGAAGCTGCTTGAACTTGTCCAAAACCACTTCTGTGTTAGTACTATTGTCATAATGTCTGTCTTCAATAAGAATGATGTCAGTTTCTGACTCTGTAGTATCAGACTCCAACTTTATTTCAAAGACTAGCGACTCAACCTTAGGCAATAACTTAAGCCAAGATTTCACTAACGTTTTACTTTGAACTTCATCCCATGAAGAAGCTACCCAGTAGCCAAATTTCTTCTTCATATCTACAAGTTTCAAATGTTGAACAACTTCTGCTCTATCAGCCAGTCCTTCATTCAAAAACATATCAACCTTTTCCTATAAATCCTCTTAATGTTCTCAATAATACACTGGTCGGATTAGACAAGTCATATTCGGAAGCAAGAAAACCCCATCCTTCACAAGCTCATTTTACGCTAGGTGTGATAGTGCATTATCTAACAAAAGAAGAGCCTTCTGGGGAAGTTTCATTTTTTTTTTTTTTTTTGGTAAGTAGTGCTAACTGGTAGAATAAAATTAGGAAGCCTCTCGGTTATCCAAAAATTCCTATGGAACCCCAGTCAACCAAAAATACTTTGGTCCCATGCTTTTCGGATAACCAGGGTTTTTCTGTATCTCATTGTTTTAATGAAAAAAAAAATCTGTTTTCTTTTTTGTTTCATTAAAGTTTTTATGAAATATTAAAGGAAAGATAACAATGAAAGAGTGTCAAGGATGTTCTTTTCTCTGATGGTTAGTGTTACACTAGGATATTTTCAGGGCAGAACTGGTTGCTGATAGACCCATCAGTCACACTCCTAAACAGCTGTGTCAGGAATAATGAGTTACTTCTTTTTTCCCTCCTTCAAAAAATCATCACGAAAAAAGAAAAGGTGGGACAATATTTTGGAAAACTGAAACTGTCTATAATTGAATCCTGCCTTAAACTGAAAAATTTCATGAAAGAATACCATAAAATTATACTTGCTAAGATGGATCTTTTCTTTGGTTTGTAGCAATTCAGTCTTAGCAGGTTTTACTGCATTAGTTTTCTGTTAATTTAACAATCACAGGGTTCTTACGCGACTGGAAAACCTGGAATTGTCAGGGAAAATAACAAGTGCTCCAAAAGTCAGGGAAAATTACAATTATTTTCTAAAACCTGGAAAAGTCAGGGATTTTTTTTTTTTCCATGCACTGTCATGTCCCAAGGTTCTCCTGAGTTCCGAGGTTCGTTCACAAAAAAGTTCTGATTTTTCAAATCACGATCACATCACGTTTGAATAGTGTTCTGCCCATGTATGCTCCACTACAAAACTTAGCTGCTGTGAAGCTTGGCTCGCTAGCGACCAATCAGAGTCTGTTAATGATGGTAAAAGCTTCTCCACGAAGCTCTCACTACTGGATCACTTTGATTGATTGCTTTTGAGCCAAGTTTACCAGCTACTAAAAATCTGATTCTACTTCGGAAGTGAACCTTCTTTCTTTGGCGGTTTCATTCAAAATCGTAACGAATTATTAAAACTTAATTCTCAAGTATTTGTTTCCATGATCTTTTGAGGAAATTCGCAATATTTTTCCTCGATTGTTTGTCGAAATTCGGAATTTTTTTCCCGCAATTGATTGACAAAATTCACAATTTTGTTTGTGGGACCATTTAACAAAATTTGATTTTTTTTTTTTGCAACCGATTGTTGAAATTTGTGATTTTTTTCAGCAATTGATTCAAGAAAATCACTATTTGTTTCTGTGATCTTTGACGAAACACAATATTTTTCAACAATTGTTTGAAGAAATTCTTGATTTTTTTTCCGCAACGGGTTCATGAATTGATTTTCCGAAATTCTGCAATAGAAAAAGAAAATCACTGACTTTCATGAAAAGTAAAAAATATTCACGGAAGAATCCCATGCCTGTGAAAGAATTTAAAGGAAGAAAAATACTACACAGCATTTTTTATTATGCGAGATTTTCCTATTTTGTGTGCAATCCGCTCAATCCTGCACTAAATTTCAAACACTGCCCCTCAAAGAAAATTACGTCCTTGCTTCTTAGGAAAGAAATTCGTGATGTAAATATTCACATAAACATGATTCACTCATAATTAATATACATTAAGAGGAAATCTTAAAAGAAAGATTTTTTTTTTTATCCAAATTTTCAGACTGATGATAGATTTTTTTTAATTTTCGGTACTGAACGCCTTAAATTTTCAGGATTTGTGACACATGATCACCCTTGGCTCTGAGAAAATTGATGCAAAGTTCTCAGAAAATAGGCAATGCATTTAAAAAATTATGTGGCACACTAAAAAAATCATACGGTGCACCTAAAAAATAGCATGAAGGACTTAAAAATCGCACCTCGTTAAATATGCCTTGAGTAATCTCAAGTGTAATAAAATATTTTAAGGTAGTTATGCAAAATGGATCTTTCCTCCGCCAAATTTTTTTTAACTTAAAATATTAACTATTATCAGAGAAAGAAAAAATAGAATAGATGGTTAGGAATGGATATACAAAAATAATTAAAATACCCTGTATTCAAATATGCATATTATGTTTCATTAGTTAATTAAATTTATAGGTCCTTAATTTTTCTGCTTTTGGTCCTTGAAGCCCTTAAAATAAAAGTCCTTGATTTTTATCAACTAAAGAAATGTGTGCAAACCCTGTTTTTGCATAACTACCCCCATTGGTAAATTAAATAATAAGCAATGTTCAGCTCTTGTGTTAAAAAAAGATCGAAAGAAATGTCTCCCTGTTATTACTTTATGAAAGTAAATCGGTAAATTGGGTTTGCTTTATTAAAGTAAATCTCTGTTATTACTTTAATAAAGTAAGACATTTGCATAAAGAGAGACATTTGCTTTGGCTAAATAATACCAAATTTGGCGTTTTTTTTTTTTTTTTTTTTAACAAAAGCTGAGAGTACCTCTATGTATTGTGCTGTCCTCCAAACAACTTTTGTACAACTTTTTGTGCTAAAAAACATGATTGAAGTATTAGAAATCGGGAATCAATACCTTCGTCATCACTTGGCCTTCAAAGTAGGCCATATGGCCTGTCACGGTGAATTTTACCCTTACTTTAACAAGCTATAACTAGTGAAAAAATTATTTTAAAAATTTGTCACTTTACTAATTAATTACATATGAAGGTGTCATAGGTCTGTTGAAGTTGTTTCTCTCCTGCTTAAATATTCATTAATTTATACATCTTTGAAATCTTCTAAAAAATTAAAATCATCAATTCCATCCCATTTTCAGAAGTGTGTGTCTCAAAAGGGACACCTCTAATGAGTACCGTTAGTACCACTGGAAAGAGCGCATCTTAATTTATAATAAAAACTTTATTTTATTTTGGGCTTCTTACATATAGGGGAAAAAACAATAAAGTTTTAAAAAACCTATTTTACGCGATATTATTTCTTTGAAGATCTTCTCTTTCAATAAATTTAACCCAATTCTTTTTATTTACAATGATGAATGCATAGATAATTAACTCTTACTTTGGCCATTTTCGATTTGCCTCTACCGCTCTGCATGATTGGTAACCAGTATCACTAAGTGGTCACGCCCGATAGCCAGACGAGACTAGCTCCTGGTTGTGTTTCTATACAGCATGTTCCCAGGCCTGAATAAGGGTATCAAACAAGTTCTCAAGCCTATTTTAGAAACTTTATCAAAGATTCCAAGCTTCAGTTGGGTTGTTTTCAAGCTGTAGAGAACATCTAATAATTCATTCAGTTTATCAAATTTTTTTCCAGAATTAGTTAAAACTTGATTCGCATATTAAAACGCAATCGGTCTGCCAAGTCATATCTTGGTGGAAAATACCCGATTTTAGCAGTTGGCTCGTAGGTTTACCATTGTATGTTCCTGCTCCCAATCCTTCATGTTTTCACACCTTTGGGTGCAGGAAAAGACAATGGTAAATCTACGAGTCAACAACTAAAATCGGATTTTAAGGTGTTTTCCACCAAGATATGACTTGGCTGACCGATTGCGGTTTAATATGCGAATCAAGTTTTAACTAATTCTGGAATTTCAGCCGTGAACTCGATGAGGTGATTGTCTGTGCTGCCGCCTCCCGGTCTATAAGACATTTTTTGGATTCCAGAAGAGCATACAATTGCCACTTTCCCAGTTCCAACAGCAACAACAATGAGTCAACAGTACAATTTACCAAAAGCTCTTGTAATCGCAATCAATAAAAAAATTTATGATCTGAACAAATAATTAGATGGTTTTTACGGCTTGGGAACCACAAACAACCCAACTGAAGGGTGGAATCTTTGAAAAAGTTTCTACAATAGACTTGAGAATCTGTTATATACCCACATTCAGGCTTGGGAACATGGAGTAAAGAAACACAACCAGGAGCAAGCCTCGCCTGGCTATCGGGCGTGACCCCCTGATGATACTGGTTATCAATCATTCAGAATGGGTAGACACAAAGCAAAAATGGACCAAAGCAAGTGTTAATTATCTGTGTATTCATCATTGTAAATAAAACGAATTGTGTTAAATTTATTGAAAGAGTAGATCTTCAAAGGAATAATATCGTGTAAAATAGGTTTTATTTAACTTTATTATTTTTCCCTATATGTAAGAGGACAAAATGAAATAGAGTTTTTCTTATAAATTAAGATGTGCTCTTTCCAGTGATACTCCAGAGGTGTCCCTTTTGAGATATACGCTTCTGAAAATGGGGTAGATTTGATGATTTTAATTTTTGAGGAAATTTCAAAGATATATAAATTAACGAATATTTAAGTAAGAGAGAAACAACTTCAGCAGACCTATGACATCCCCATAGATAAATAATTGGTAAAGTAAGAAACTTTTAAAATAATTTTTTCACTAGTTGCAGCTTGTTAAAGTAAGGGTAAAATTCATCGTGACAGTCCATATGGCCTAATTTGAGGCCAAGTGATGACGAAGATATTGATTCGCGATTTCTAATACTGCAATCATATTTTTTAGCACACAAAATCGTACTAAATCACCAATTTTCATTAAGGTTTCATGTATCATGAGCAGTAAGATGCCAAACTTGGTGATTTGATCGTTTTCTCTGCGATCATGAATAAGTGAATTTTACAGAAGGATCCCTGACGCTCTAAATATACTACTCCTGACTCTGACAATTCGCAGATGACCACCTTATACATATATGTATATCCTGTATGTATTAATTATATAAAACTTGAAAATGGTCGAGCAGGAACAATGTCCAAATTTAAGCCACTTAATGTGGTGTGCTTTTTTCCGTTCCGTTATTACTGTTCACATACCTGATTCAACATACTGTATTATTACTGGGGGAGTGACTCGAAAGCCAAAGCACCGCGACCAGAGGTCTATTGTACTGTCCCCCAAAGTTGAAAAACCATCCCCACTTAGTCCCTAAACAGGCCAGTAGCTGACATAAAATTCAGCAGACATTTGATAGAAATATCCTGAATTTCCCATGGCTCTATCAGATGTCGACCCAGGTGTTCAAAACGATAGGCAGCATATGCTTCACAGTTACAAAGGACATGTGAAGCAGTCTCTTCCTTGTACTTACAACCCCTACAAAGAGGATCACTGACCACCTTCATAATGCAAAGGTGTCTATTAAGTCTACAGTGCCCTGTTAACAGTTCCACCATATTTCGTAGACTATTCCTTCTGAGCCCAATGAGTTCCTGTGCCCTTTTACTAGGGCAGCTACTGTTGAGCTCTTTCACTTGCCTCTGTCCACTTGAGTCAAGCCATTCTTGATACTGCTGCTCTCTTAGAATTTTAAAAACAGTAGTTCACATACCTGATTCAACATAACTTGATGATGTAATACAGTATTTCACCCATTTCTTTCAGAAATATATATATAAATCAGAGTTGCCAAGTCTCCGGCTTTTTGGACACCAGTATTTTAGTACAGAGAATGTTGCTTTAAGTAATCGGAACATTCTACGATTTAAAAGAACAACATTATCTGCAAAATAATACTGATGTTCAAAAAGCCGGAGACTTGGCAAGTCTGTATAAATTATGGATTTACCGAGTAAATATCCAATTTTAGCTTACACTGAGTGATTTTTTACACCATTTCAATGATTTCAAACTATTTTCATATCACAGAAACGAAAAATTTGAATACAGACGCTGGTAAATAATATTTGAATTGTATTTTCCATTCAAAGATTTGAACTTTGTTATGATTTAAAATATTTACCTTTAATTTATTCATTTATTAGCAGTTCTTAAAATCAATAACATAAATAAATAATGCATAGGCAATAAATACTTTAAAATCATACATTTACTTTTAAAATTATAACTTTTATTACTAGATAAATTATTTATTGCTAGTTAAAATTTTTAACTATTGATATTCACTTTTAGTTATACTTTTCTTGAACTTTTACTTGAAACCATGATAATTTGTAGAACGATTACCCTTGCTTACACATATCGAGTTTAGTACATTACATTGTTATCTACATGAATACGAATACTACCTTGTTTTAATTTTCCAGTTTTAACAGAATATGCACGAATATAATCTTTAATTTTAATAGCATATTATATTTCAAATAGCCTAGTTTGTGAAAACGATACTTTCTACCAAATATTAGACAACATTTTAACATGAACTTACATACTACTACTGGGCGGGCGATATATCGATATCACTAGGACTGGGAGTTATATCGATAAAATTGATAAAACCGATATAAAATGCATATCGTGATACCGATATCAAAAAATCCTACCCAACGGTATAAAAACTAGGTTGCGCCGCCAGGGGCCTGAGGAGCGCCCAGCGCGTCATCGACCACCGGACCCAGGTCCTGAGAGACCTTTCACACGCACATCGGTTTTGTGTCGCCGAGTGCGCTACCGGTCGGTCCGGAGGATCGTCATCCATCGGAACCTCTTACCAGAGCATGTGACGACATAGGTCGTTATGTAAATGCGCGGTGGATCCCATAGCTTAGAGGAAACCTCCACACATACACTCGATGAACCGTTGAAACAACCCAGCGACTTCGTCACCGAAACCCCAGAAGGAGAGTCGGTCCCTAGGTCACATGCTAGATTTCCCAACGGCTCTTGCTTTCCCACGGCGTCTGATCGTCGACATGTATGGAAGGACAAACGACTAGTTCATCTTCCGTGAGTTGTCCCTACGTGTGACAGAGGAAACTCGGTCTTTTCACATTGACGTGACTCGGCTAGGTCGTCCCCTTCGAACGGCTTTACATTCGGCAAACCCCCCGCAGCGAAATACGGGGAGATCCCCGATCGACTCCGTTCTCCGGTTCATCCACATATAAAAACACAAAAAACGGAAGAATCAAAGACACCGCTATCGGACTCTGGAGGTCGTGGAAACTTCCTCCAAGCGCGCCAAAGAGACGGGCCCGATCGAGATTAGTTTTGGATTAAACTTAGAGAAGATGTGCCACTCATCTGCCCGCCAGACGTGCAAAGTCCTGCCAACACAAAGACGTTTCGGACTGGGTTTCGGCCCATGATTTGATTTCAGGCTCGAACGCCGCCATTTTACTGATGAGCCTCCGGTCCGGTTCATTGCGGTCGTCGCTCGAGAAGGACAAATCCCCTCCCAGAAAGTCGAAGTGAGTCACGTATCGCAGGCGGAGTGCCATGCCCTGGTGTCATCACTTTGCATCTGGTCCCAACGGGCAGTCTCGATCCAGACTTTGAGGTCGACTCCCAACTGATCCAGCTACAGAGGAATCACAAGGAACGGTAGTACGGAGCCCAACCTGCATTGACCGTCTACGCTCAACTGCCAGCACGACACCGAGAGTTGCTACGCGCCGTCTCACCTGCCGACAAGCGTCGCAATCAAGCCCTTGCGATCCATGTTCTACAGATCTTGTCCGAGCCATCGTCTCCTCATAGACAAGTTTTGCAGTCGCCAGATCCGATTTAGCTTAACCTTTGCCACTCGCGTCACCCCCCAGACGCTAAAGTTCCGGGCGCGAGGGTTCGGTCTACGCAATGTCTTTTCACCACCATTGTCATCCCGAGTTCCCGCGGAGCTCAAGTCTCGTGAACCTGTTTGCTACGAAAGCCGACTACGACACTGTCAAGGGATGGCAGCCTGATCCTCTTGCAGCCGAGAACAGGCCCAAAAGAAGTAGAGTCCCTGTAGAATCGGCAATTCCGGCTAGACAGACGTCGCCTTCCCACTACCCCACCACGATGAGGATATCGGATTCATCGGCTGCCGCTCCCCTCGTGTCGACGGAACACCTCCATGTGTCGAGAGTCCGGTCTTCTTCCCTACTCAAAGGGCCGATTCGGAGCAACCCGACGGAGGGTCCGCGTAGCTAATTTGGAAAGTTCCCTCGTTTCACGCATTTGGCGAAAAGTCTTGGCACGAGTAACCAGTAATGAGGTTGCACTCATGCAGGATGCGTGAAACGGCGGAATTTTTTATTTCTCCTCTAGCGTATAGCGTTACTGCATTGTAAACACGTTTTTTCAATAATTTATAAGTAATTCACGTTCAAATATTTTATGAATTAATAGTTTAAATAAAACGGCTTCGCTTCTTAAATTTTTGCGAGCTTAAAATGATGCTAAAAAATATATAATCTTACAAAAAGGGCAGACTTTTACTTGGGATAAGCTTTGAATGAACAAAGTCTTACAGATCGCTTTTATTTTGAAGCTATTGTGATTTGTAATTATTGCAAGGGAGTTTTAGGACAGTGATTTGAATAATTTAACCCTCTAGTGAAGCCAACACATGGGATTACTTGTAGATCACCATTAGTAAGCTTAAGAGATGTTTTAAAAAAACGTGTATATTTGTAAACTTTTTAGTTGTATCAAGGCAACACTAGATACCGGGCTTGCTCATTCACTCTCAAAACGTCACAAACGGTGGCTGACCGCGACCAGCGATTGGTCCAAAGCAACGCGCCCATCGTTTGGTGCCGATCGCTGTATGTCTTTCCTCCTAGTCAGCCACCTTTTGTGACGTCATCATAATGAATGAGCAAGCCCGGTATGTAGTGTAGCCCTGGTTGTATCCATCCCAAAACCATGTATTTCGTTATTCGTGTTTTATAGATGATCCGGTCCGAGGCTAACGAAAAAGAAAGGCTAGCGCGGTGCTTTACGCGTATCTTTTTTTACCGACCGCAGGAGTCACGTAATGCTCGAATGCACCAATGCAGGTGCACGAAAAGAGCAACACGTCATTCTAGCGGTCTGTAAAAAAAGACAAGTGGAATGCACCGCGGTAGCCTGTCTTTTTCGTTAGCCTCGATCCAGTCCCTGTGACGTCATAAGAGTCAAAATGCGGCCTTGTATAACGTAGGTCACACGGTGTAATCATTTGAATTATTGGGAATTCAAGCGCTCGAATACGCAATCTGGTGGAGAAAAGATATAACTTCTCGCTTCAGGAGAATCCCTTGCAAGCCCATTGCAATACATGCAGTTTTAAGTTGTTCATAATGATTATTTTGATTTGCACAATTTCAGATTTCATGTGATATTTGTGTTCTGTGTTTATATGTCAAGGTAAAAATGATCCAAATTTGAATATCTAACACTTTCAAACGCGTTTACAATAAATAATGGTACGACGTCTGCGATCAGCGCCAGCGAAGTGTGACGTCACTGTAATGGCTGCTGGAGACAAGAAGTTTCGGTTAACAAACGGTAAGCAAACGTTAATGTAAGCAAAAAATAAAGTCGTGTTAACAGTATTAATAAATTTTTTAAAGAAATTTCTGTTACAGTTTTGCTAAATCTTAGGTAAGGCATTCACATGCGTTCAACAAACTTCTGATTAAGTGCGTCATTTTTTTTTTAATTCATCAAAAAAAGATAAACCTTCATGGAGAGCATTAATAGCGGATGTTTTGAATGTAATTTTGAAATGTTTTTAAAGTTTTAATTTCTTTTAGTTGATATTTCTATTACTCAGGCGTACTCTATGTTAAGTTTCATCTGAGTTGAAATATGTTTCTGAAATCTGAGTTGAAATGTGTTTTTTTTTCATTTATTTATTTTTTTTTTTCTAACAGCTAGAGCACTAATGATAATTTTATCAAATGATTCTTCATAGTTACTGGATTATATTTTTTTGCGCGGTCATCGCATAATTACATGCAGGAAGACTGACTATCTTTATAAAATTTTATTAAATACTAGTATATACCCCCCGTCAAAAATGACAGGATATTCCCAGGTAGCACAGCAATATCGGCCTATATCGGGAACAACGATTTCCCAATATCGGTAAACACCGGACCGGCCGATATTGCATGGCTAGCTTTTTTTCCAATATCGGCCTATATCGGGACCCAATATTGACCGATATCGGTGAACACCGGACCGGCCGATATCGGTCAACCCCGGACCGACCGATATCGATGAACCCCGGACCGACCGATATCGGTGAACGCCGGACCGGCCGATATCGGTCAACCCCGGACCGACCGATATCGGTGAACGTCGGACCGACCGATATTGGCCAAAACTGGATTCAGAACTATAAAATGGCAAATCTTTTTTTTTTTCTCATATAGGGAGATATTGATTAACAGTCTTAGCAAAATATTAGAAATCAATAACTCTTTACATTAGGAAAAAAAAGGTTTACCATTTTATATTGGTGAGTCCAGCTTTGAATTAGCTAATCCATGTATATATAAGCATTTAAAATGCCACATGGATTAACTGTTCTGTTAAAAGCCTCAGTTTTTATTATTATATCCATTAGATATAGTTGTGATATTAAAGATTATGAATGAAAGAATACTAAAAAAGTATTTTATTAAATTTAATATTAATAAAATAATTTATTCAAAATTTTATAATAGCTACATTTTGATGTTTTTCTTCTTTATTTTCAGTTTCAGTGTTCTATGTGAAAACATTAAAATGTAAAAAAGATAATGAAATGTTACTTTTCTCATTAAAAATAAAAAATCATATTATATCCATAGTAATAATTTGAATTTGTGCAAGTGGTAAGATTGAAAATTGTAACATACAGCATTTTTTTTGGCCATATTACCAATTTTTTATAAATTTTTTTCACATAATCAATAGAAATATTTAACCATTATTAAAAATTTAAGAAAAATAACATGTTGCTGTAGGGATTTATTCTTTTCTGCTCTTACCATAAATATAGATCTTCAGATTTATTTAATTGTATTTATATAAACTAAAAAAAAAAAATCTTCTGGCAAAATTTAGTTGAAAACAATTCGTTAAATTACTTATGCAAAAATCCACCTGTTGTATAACTTTTAAAATTGAATTACTTTTTATTAAAAATTATCAAAAATCAATACAAAAATTTATTAATTTAAACGTTTTTCTTTGAAAAAAGAAAATTATATCTTATTTTTAGGACTTTTTTCATTTTGAATCAGAGACTCGTGTATACAACTAGCGGATAAACACTCGGTTGGAATTCTATATTATTCAGTGAATATTCTATTTTTCATTAAATTTTTATATGTTTTAATTAAAATTACTTTTTAATGGCAATTTTAAATAGAAAGTGCAACTGAAATCACCATTTAAACAGTCAATAATATTTTGCAAAGGCATTAAACAAAGTCAGGAAAGCTATTCTTTTCTCGAAATTATGTACAATTAATGCATTTGAAATAGAAATTTTAAAAGAGCTTAGCTTTCAAATATCACAATTATTTATGTATGTTTTACTAAAATTCCAATTTTAATTGGATTTTATGAATTGTTTCACAAAGCCTTTAAAATTAATTTTTAATGATTTTAAAGATTTGTAAATTTATTTTATAAATAGTATTCTATTAAAATATCTCAAACATGGAACACTAGTTTTAAAAGTGCTAAAACAGAACTAAATTATTATAAATAAATAAAACTTCATAAAAATTGAGTCATTTGAGCCAAGTGGCAAAGCAAGACACTTTGCCTTTACCTTATATGACAACTTTCCCTCTGCTTTTCTTTTCTGGAGAATGATTGGCGTTAGGCTTAAGGGGACTCTTCACTGACACTAAAACACCTGCTCGCTAATGTTAAACCTATGGGCAGGTTCTTTTCTAATTTCTCGTTTAAATATGAACTCCTTTTTTTTTTTTTTTGCATAAGATAGCTGAGGTTAATCTCAACTATCCAAAGCAAAAAAAAAAAAAAAAAAAAAAAAAAAATTTAAATTTAAACAGGAAATTAGAAAAGAACCTGCCCATAGCTTTAACAAGCTAGCAGGTGTTTTTGAATCATTGAACAGTCCCCATTAATGTCTTCTGATCACTAAATGACCTGCTGTCGTGAATAAGATAAATAAAACATGGCAAAAAATTACAGACCATTGCATTTATTTGAAATCACAACATGTCAAATGAAACTTTTTTTTATTCACAAACTATCACTATTTATATTATCATATTACATTCAAATTTTCTCCAAGTCATCTATTTCTTGTTCCTATGTTCTCCTTCTTTTCCTTTGAAAACAGTTTTCATCCCAATTGGCAGATCGCACAGGACATTTTCAATGGGGCTGGAGATAACAGTTGTTTTTGCTTTATCAAACTTCATTTTCACACTCACTAGAAAAGTAGAATGAGCAAAAATCAAAATTTGTCCAAGTGAATATTTTCATCATGAAAATTAATAACTTATTACTACTTATACTATGCTTACTTATTCTCCTTTTTATTTACAAACTATGTAATGTAAATGATAGATTTGAATTTAATATTAAAAAATTATAGCTTGAAAATTATTTTTTTTTTCACTCAAAATATTTAACCAAACTTGTGTTAATATATTTTATCTTTTTGACTGTCTTCACTCTGAATCAGAGTCTGAACTTACTGATTCTAGATTTTTCTGCATAATATGAAGCCAATCTTCTGAACATACAATAATTATTTATAGAGATATAAAGAAATTATAGTGAATAAGAACAACAAAGTACCTAAAACTACTTAATTTGCAGCAAGACTTTTATAAAAATGAAATGGTTACCAATGAAACACAGGATAGTTCAGAATGCAATTATCAAAATTTGGTTTTCACCATGAAAACCAGAGTTAGAAACATATTTTTTTAATTTTAATGTATGAATGATAATCAAAATAGTTTTGTTTAGCTTTAGTGTGTTTATAGTATAAATGACACTTATTAAGTGTGGGATAGGGGCACTACAACAACAAAGTACCTAAAATTAATTAATTTGCAGAAGTATTTTTAAAAAAGGAAATGTTTACCGATGAGCCACAGGATAATTCAGAATGCAACTATCAAAATTTGATTTTCACTATCTTAAAACTGCAGACTAATCGAAACTAACATGCTATTTTTTATGAAAACTTAATTTAGCTAAGTAATGATTAGCTAAATAATTTAGTATATATATATATATATATATATAAAAAGCTTGTTTCCACATCGATATTATTTTTGACGTTACTTCAGTAAACTTACTTCATTTTCGGCACAGAAACGATACTCCTATTCTATCAATAGATCTTCAAGGTAAAATTTCAAGCCAACATATTTTTTAAAGTAGCAGCTAGCACAGAGGAACATCAAATTTTACGTGCTTGCAGAAGATCACTCATGGTAGTCGTTTGTTACACAATAAAACTACACACTCGTGATCTTCAGAGAGCAATCAAACCCGGGGATATCCACCAGACATTGATTCCTTCATCTGTTTCACTTTTCATAGATTGAAATATTAGTTCTTGCCAGAAGTGACGTCAAAAATTATATAAATGTTCCCTAGAAAGTAGTTTTTACCAAAAGCAGAATATGGTTAAAAGTGTGATGTATGTCGCAGAACAATGAGCTTCTTTACAGAACATTTCAAATTCTCAATTTCAATGAAATTTATCATTCAGTATTAGTAAAAAAGTACAAAATTCATCAGTCCATCACCACAAAAGATATTGAGTCAATTGACTCAATATTCAATTTTTGAAATAGTTAAGCGAATGGAAAAACATTCAAATTAAACATAAAAATAAATAAATAATTAAATAAAAAATCCATGAGTGAAATTTTCTGTAAAAAAAGTGTTATCAATGAGTTTCTAAAGAGCTTGACTCACCACATAGCTCATTTTTTGATTATATAAGCAAAATTAAATGGAAATTACTCGGTACTATTTATTCCTTATATTTTAATTACGTTTCATAAGAAAAAAATAATGTTATTTACGATGGAAACAAAATTTCAAACTTTGTTTGCATTATCTACCAGTAGATGGCGCCATCTTTCCTTATGCCACAAACAATAGAATCCTAATTCCTAATCCTATATCCTATTCTGTGCCTTATGCGGTCCAATGTTGCTTGTGATTGCCAAGCAAACCACCTTGACTGTATTTCTCTAATTAATCGCCGTCTACGTTCAATCGGCGTTTCATCATTTTCATCAGGCATCGCTAAAACGATCTTTAAACTACCGGGTGTCCTAAAAAGGACTGACTGATTTTAAAATTCAATAACTTACAAACGGTGACAGATATTTAAAAAATTCTTGCAGGAGAGTGATGTACGATGTCAGGAGTTTTTTTTACTGCGATTCCCGGTTTTAGTTTGAATTTTCATCAATAGATGGCGCGGAGAGCAATAGGCACTCAGTCGAGACCAAAACTGAAATCAGGAGGTTACATGTATGGAGTGGGTCTCTTTCACCAATACAATTTTTGTTAGGGCACGATTCTGAACTGAGACGGTATGACTTCAATATTGTAGGCAGGGAGAGTCAGAGCAACAATAGGAAAAAGTATTGTTTCCACGAAAACGACTTCTACCAAATAGAAATGTATAACGACAATGTTCAAAATATCAATTTTTTTTAAACTTGTTACATTCCAAGAAGGATAAGGTTTTTTAAAAATGAGTGTCTTCTTTATTCATCAATTTTTTTTCTTTCTAAGACTTTCCAGCACAATTGAAAAGTGTTTATGCACTTGGTTTCTTGGCCGGTCTTTCCATGCTCTAACTTGTGTAAATATATTCAAATTGCCATGTATGTATCTGATATAGTATATTGAGGTTTACCATGGAGTGCTCTGTATTGAAAACGAATTTTGTAACAATTATAGTTCGGTTACAGGGGCACTTAAAAGCATGCCCGTTTTATTGTGGTCAGGGGGATAAATCCTCTGCACTGTATTTTAATGATGTTACACTATTTCAAACTTATTGAAAATAATATATAGCACTAAAGTGCACTAAAAGATGCTTGCAATCGAATATTGCATGTGTAGAACTTTTAATTCGTTTACAAGGCCACCCAAAATAGTTTCATTGCATGGTGGTACATGGGAAAAAATCGTTTACGGTGTATATTAATGATGTTACACCGTTACAAACATAATGAAATTGATTTACATTTATGAAGTGGACATGTTTTCTGTACAATATGGAGTGTAAAGCATTTATCATTCATTTACAAGGCTACGCAATTAATTCTGCTACATAATGGCCTACGGGGAAAAACGGTTTGATGCGTATTTTAATTATGTTACAGTATTTCTAATATAATGAAACTGATATACCGAGGTTTACTGAAAGATACTTGTTGTATAATATGATGTAAATTTTTCTTTCATTTACAGGGACACGCGAAAGATTTCGTTTGAAGTACTGTATCAGGAATACTGTCTATAGGCGATAATTGCTGGAAGTGCGCTTTCAATTATGGTAAGCAGTTAAAAAAACATTTTTGCATACTACGTGATGTGTATAATGCTATAGATCATATACAGGGCTACACAAAAGAATTCGTGAGCATTACCAACTATGAGCGTGAATTCCAGAAAAGAGTTTTTTATTCGAGCTATGTTATGCATTTTAATGATATCATTTACAGGGCCACGCAAAGAACTAAATATATGGCCGCCGATGGATGATAATTTCTGGAATTGCTATTTCAGTAATTTTTACCGTGTTTTTTGCCTGAATTAAAATTTAGTTTTATATTTGGCATGTAAAAAATTTGTAGGTAATATACAGGACTGTACAAAAGAATTCTAATATGTTTCCGTCTATTACTAGAAACCTCTGAAGGTGAATTTTCAACTGCATTATGTATTTACTTATTAAACTAAACTTTAGAATACTATGTAGAATATGTACAGTTTTATAGGTCATATACAGGGCCTTTCAAAAAAAGTGGAGTACTTTTTTGGCTATGGGTAGTAATTACTGAAATCTTGTTTTAAAATGTGTTATGCGTTTTCTAAAATGTTTAATTAGATATATTCTTTCATCTCATGAAATGGTGAACTTATTGTGGCGTTTTTAACGCATGGCGAAGTAAAATTAGAACGAATTATTTTGAGTTGCGGCAATTTCCTTTTGCATTCTTAGGGTTTCGTTCATCTCACGAAACCTTATTACTCCCGCTTCGTTGTTTGTTCATCACAGAGGCGGTTCTCAGAAACTATTTAACTTACAGATCTGAAGCTTTGTGTACTTATAGCTGAATACCTGCTATGAAGTTCAAAATCATAAAATTTGAAGAAAAATCGTATTATTTTATATAGAAATAAAAAACCAAAAACCTATCATCCTTTACCTATTGAATTTAAACATTTTTCGTTATAGCAGTTGCCAACAATTAAAAATCCACAAAAAAATTCTTTCTACAATAATTAATTTTCTATTAAAATATTTCCACGTGAAAAATGAAAATGAAATAAGAAGTTCCACCAGTTGAAAAAAAAAGATTAATATGACGTGATATTGGTAATTAAAAGGAAATTTTCAAACATTTCTCAATAATACAAGGAGTGTAAGTATGTGTAAATACAGAAAGCAGCTTAATATGACGTCATTAGAGAATTAAAATGAAAATTAATCTGACGTCATAACGGATTTTCAAATGTTTCAGAATAATACAAAGAGAGTATCAATATGAGTAATAGAGTATAGTAAATATATAAGTTTGAGGAACATATTGAATCATGATAAAAACTCGATTATGGAATATTGGCATATTTTAAAATTTTGAAGGTCTCTATACCACATGTTTCATTTTGAAATTGATTTTTTTATATCGGATTTGGTCCAGATGACAGAATATAATAGCGGGCCTAGCCCGCTATCGGGGGCCAGTTCAGATATTCGAAAAAACGAGAAAAATAGACCGGCAAATTTTTACTTTATAGAAAACATTATTATTATTATTATTATTATTATTTTGGAAATGAAATTTATTTGGATTTGTTAAAGAAAGGATAAAGTGTTTTGAAAGGAATATTAAACGAAACCCTTTATGCGATCTTCGATCACACTTACTCACTTGTTATGAGAGTAACAATCCTGTTTAGAAGATTTTGATTACTTCTTCTTAAAGCATCACTTGTAAGAATTTATTTATTTATTGCCTTAATTTCAAGAACTTACACAAAAAGTCGCAAATGAAATGGATATTCAAAATATAAATAATACGTTGTCAAATGTTTCTCTCACCATTTATTTACCAGAAATACAAAGCTCTTCCGAAGATAACAAATTATTACTACAAAATAAATATATGCATACAGAAAGTGTATTATACTGTAAAAGGAAAGTTTTATGAATAATAAATCAGAATGACTATATCGATTGGATAAATGACGGTGTCACTATTTTTTATAGAGAAATTGATAATGATAACAAAGTTAATAAAGAAATAATAAGCAAAATAACAAAATAAATATTTTCAAATATTTTCGAACAGTTAAAAATGTTTCTAAAAAATAACTGATCATTAAACTTATATAGCTAAAAAAATTAACCAAACAGATAAAAAAAATTACATGGGATAAATACAAATTTGTAAAATTCTATAAACATATCAACTCTTTATAACTCATATTTAAAAGAATGTGAATGCCTCAATCCAAGGAGAAAAGGGTAAAAACCAGAAATTAGACGCGTTCAATCACATTACGATATTCTCAAAATGCCCACCATTCGACACAATCATATGTCTTAAATGGAGAACAAAATTACCACATACGTTCTGCAAAGTTCTTTCTGAAATAGCTTCGCATTCATGAGTAATGATTTGTTGCAGTTCAGTAATAGTGGTGGGATTATGTCTGTGCACTGCATCCTTTAGGTAGCCCCATAGGAAGAAATCGCATGGATTTGTAAATTACCTAAGGTATTCAACATGGCCACAAATTGGTGCAATATTTCGATGTATCGACTTGAATTTACAGTTTCCTCCAAAAAAAAAAGGCCCAATAATTCCACTGCTAGATAAGGCTGCCCACACAGTAATTTTTTGTGAGTAGACTGATCGTGGCACGCACACATGAGGGTTCTCAGTTCCCCATATCCTCCAATTCTGTTTATTGACGAAACCATCCAGATGGAAATACGCTTCGTCAGAAAACCAAATTTGGTTTGCGTCAATAACATTCATTTCATTTGCAAAAGTTAGTCTTTTTTCTTTCATAATGATAGGAAGTGGTTCGTGCGTTTGTACTTTGTAAGGATACATTTCCAAGCATTTTCGCAGAATTTTGTGCGTTGCGGTTTTACTCACTGAGCATGAAGCTGCAATTTTACGGACCGATATTCTCGAATCTTGATTAATAACATTTTTAATAACATCTACGTTAGATCCAGTCTTGGCCGATTTATGTCGTCCAACTTTGTCTACCAAATCGTCGGCAACACTACCGGTTTTTACAAATTTCTCATACAATTGTTTAATTGTATTTGGATGCGGAGCATTCCTTACGTTAAATTTCTCTTGGAAACTTCTTCTTGTAGCTATTATGCTTTGATCCAAGCGGTAGTACTCTAGTATTATAAATATTCTTTCTTCCAAAGTATAAACCATTTCCAAGATTCTTTTAAACTGGATTCAACATGCATAAAAATATACTGAAAAACTTCCTTAAAAGATCTAAAATCTTCTTAGAATTTAACAAAATTTATGAAATTTTTAACAACAACAAAAGGAAAAAAAATACTGAATCTCTTCTCCTAGTTTTAAGATGCGATGCACAAAATATTATTTAAATCAGACGATAAAAAGTAATTAAATCCAGGAAAATAAAACTTCATAAATATAAAATCGTCTGCTCTCTCACATACTGCTTATTAAATTCATGCCCAATTCTGAACGCTGTTGTTATGTTGAGGAATTCCTTATTTCCATGGCAACAACACATTTCATCGAAAATATAACGACTGAGCTCAGAATCGTGCCCTAACAAAAATTGTATTGGTGAAAGGGACCCACTCCATACATGTAACCTCCTGATTTCAGTTTTGGTCTCGACTGAGTGCCTATTGCTCTCAGCGCCATCTATTGATGAAAATTCAAACTAAAACTGGGAATCGCAGTAAAAAAACTCCTGACATCGTACATTACTCTCCTGCAAGAATTTTTTAAATATCTGTCACCGTTTGTAAGTTATTGAATTTTAAAATCAGTCAGTCCTTTTTAGGACACCCGGTATATAAAAAACAATAAAAACAGATTTGATTGAACAGATTCAAATCCACCGTATGTTTGAACTTTAAAGGGGGGGAGGGGGTTGAGACCTATAGCTGCACGGCTGTAGTCCCAAATGATCCACAACCGCGCGTTTAAAACAGCATTTAAAAGATCAACAAAGATGTTAAAACAGTAAAACACACGTTGCCAATTGGCAATCTGTACAGTACAAATAATTTTGATGAATGATTCTCAAAAGTGAATGACTCGCAACATTTTTTTTCCCCAAATAATAATAATAATAATTTAGCAAAGTAAAATGTAATTTCTGAAAAATTCACATTAAATTTTAATATGCTAATTAATGCAAATATTAACTTGTATTTTTAACAAAGTTCGATTGTTTATATTAATTGACGAAAGATGGCTGCAAAAATAGTTTTTGAAGGTTTTAAACAAAATTAAAATATTTAAAGACTTTAATATGCTTTTACAAATATTTTAAGAACAGAATCAGATAATTAACCTATATTTTTTTACTGAAGCGTTCAAAGAGTCATTCATTTGTTTCACGATTCGGAAATTCCGAATGGCAACAGTGCTTGTTTGTTTATATTTAGTAATCTGATGTCTATAACAGCTTATTTTTAATTTGGAATTTAATACATTATAATTGGATAAGATATACATGTTATATGTGGAAATATGAAGAACAGACATGATTTCACGTAGAAGAAATTAACATTTAGTTGTCATATGTTAGTATATGTTTTTCATTAAGCCTAACATGGCGTTTAACTATGGTCGACTCGCAGAACAGAGTGGTACAGCCCGGTACCGTTACAGACACTTTCTCGCCTTTGGATTTTATTATAAGTAAGACTAGGTAGATTTCGTAAGAAATACTACTTATTACATTCTCCCCTATGTTGGAATTTCTGGAAATTTTTGCAGATACCCAAAACCATCCCCCAGTTCAAAACTTTATATATATATATATATATATAAGAGTAAGTGTCTGTCTGCCTGCCCGCGGATTTCTCCGTAATTATAACACCTAGGACTCAGAAATTTTTGTCATGTGTAGATGTTGTCACCGGATAGTATACTTCGTGGCCGGATTTTTAAATTTTTATTTAGATTTTTTTTTTTAAATTAAAACGTGTATATGGAATTTTGGGTTCGAGGCTATTTCAAGCTTCTCCCATGAAATAGCCTCAGCAACGAAGCAGCCAGCCAATGAGAGCAGTGGAACGACCGAAGAAATCTATGGCCTAGACTGACTCGTGAGTTGCTGGCCTAGAGTTGTCCATGGTTTTGTCGCCTAGCTTCAGAGGTTGACTGCCGTGTAAACCGTGTAATCGAACGAAAGGACAGTTTTCGATATGCAAAGAGACTGCAAGAGATGTTAGTTGGCAGGTCAAAAAGAAGTGAACCGAGCTAAGCTAAGAGAGATGCAGAGAGAGTTGAACAGACGATGGTGAGCGGAAAATGATGTGTGCGCGTGAACAGTATATGATGGTTGTGTACGCTGGGGTTTTGATGGCAGAGTGTAATGTTGTTTAATTGTTCATCTTATTTTAACTTGCGTATCAACGATGCCTAATAAAAAGTGCTGGATGTTAATCATCACCTTGGATCACTGGAGTTCGTTAAGTCATTACAGTATGGCTCTTTCCACCCGACATCAATAGAGCTTACTGATTTTAGTTCGGATTTTCACCACAGGGGGCGCTTTCGTATCTTTGGTTCTATGGGCTGGATCATGACGGGGTATGCCTCATTCCACTCGACATCGATAACCTTAATGAATTCAGTTATGTTCGTATAGAACATATTGTGCCCCCTGGCGGTGGAAGGTGTAACTAAAGGATTTTGCAGCTAACTCGGGTTCTATGGGTCACATCACGACACGGTTTGGCTCATTCGACACAACATCAATAGAGCTTACCTATTTTAGTTCTGAATTTCACCACCAAGGGGTGCTTTTCTATCTCTGTTTCTATGGGCTGGATCACAATGGGGTATGGCTCTTTCCACTTGACATCGATAGAGCTGACTGATTTTAGTTCGGATTTTCACCACAAGGGGGGCTTTCCTATATCTGGTTCTATAGGCTGGATCACGACGGGGTATGGCTCATTCGACTCTACATATATAGAGCTTTTCGATTTTCACCACCAGGGGTGCTTTTCTATCTCTGGTTCTATGGGCTGGATTATGAAGGGGTATGGCTCTTTCGACTCGACTTACGGTAATATATGGGAGTGTGTATGGCACGCCCAGTGTTTGCTGTCTAAGGTAGTGGGGCCTCCAACATTAGATTTGTTTAAAAATAAAAAAAATGTTCAACACTGATTTCAGGTACATTTAAGGTTGTTGGCACGGGCAACGCCGGGTGGGTAAGCTAGTAATATATATATATCTTTTATTTATGGAGACGATAACTTCAATAATTCTGCACAAATCTCTTCCAAACCGATACATAAAATCAAGGGGCATAAAATCTAGGTCAAGTTCGTTAATGGGCAAAATCGAACCATTCTTGGGGACGGGGGTGGGGGGAATTGGGGGAGGGATTTTTGTGAAAACAAAAAAACCCATAACTTGTTAATTATGATACGTATCGAATCTGTTAAAAGTTATTATTACTTCTAGGAAAAGGGCCGAAAATTTATGTATAGCAGATTTTTGATATAATTAAAAATGGCCTCAAGGGGGAAAAATAGGAGTTTAAGAAGAAAAAAATTCACAACTTTGTCAATTCATAAGATATCAAATCCGCTTAAATTTATTATAAATCCTCTTAATATTATCTAGAACTTTTATATTGACAAGTTTTTTATAGGACCAACCCTTACAGCAAAAAATAAAAACAAAATAATCCCTGCCGGCTCTACCTACAGACACGGGTAGATTTCGAAGTGGGTGGTCACAACTGCCGCATCCTGGCAAAAAGGTCATTTTTTCTGCATTCCCAATAAACAGGCGCCCCACGGTCTGCGTCTTCGAAATCTACCTGTGCCTGTAGGCCGAGCCTTCAGGGATTTTTTTTTTAAATATTAATCTTCTTTTTCGGCATCAACTTACGTTTATTCATTACAGCCGTAAATTAAAAATCGCGTTACTGTTAAAGATGAGGGGTTAAGTTTAGAAAGAGGCTGGGGGATTTCATCCGTAAATTAAATATCGGGTTAATGTTAAAGGAAATTCGTTAAATTTACGGGGAGAAATATGCCACTACCTGGGGACTCATTTTTTCTTGGGTTCTATGGGCTCGATTTCAACTGGGTTTGGGTCATTCAACGCAATATCGAAAACTTGAAGTTTTCTTTCTTTTTTTTAACTAAGTAAACAACTGAATATAGACATTTTCGGTAATCAAGTAAAATAATTAAGAAAAAAACAACACAAATAAAATGAAAACGACTGAAAAATATATTTAAACTGCAGGAATATCAAGCAAAATATATTAAAATATCACCCTTGCTTTACGATTCAGCAGAAAAATTTATGTAAATGAAGAAAGAAAAAGAAAAAAAAATCAGCAGAAACACAATTTAACTCAGATGAAACTTAACATAGAGTACGCCTGAGTCATGAACCTAGATACCTGGACCGGAATCCATAATGGGGATTTAGCTTGAAAAATAGTCCTTGAAATTTAGTTGATCTATAAGCCATCAGAGGGCGCAACGATTCGCAGCGATAGCAGATTTACATGCAAAGAAATAGGAGAAGTTACAAATTTTTCTAATTTTAATTAATTTAAAGAGCTCTTAAACACATTATGGCCAGAAATTGTTTTGCTCCGGGTTGTGATACTGGATATCCCAGCTCTTTAAAGAGAAATAAAGCCTTAGGAAAAAAGAATCCGAGTTTATTTTCTGCACCTAAGGAAGTTATGGCTATTTTATTTTGAGCTAAAATATCTGTTATCTAACAAAATAATTACTGTTTTAAGCTATATAAATGTTAATATATGTGTTAATTAACACTCATCCATCTCTATTGTCAAATATGTTACTTAATTATTTGTTATAGTGCGATTAAAAATTAGGTCTATTGCTACAATTTTGACATGTTATCACTACTAAATATATTTGTATTAATATCGATCACATTTTTAATTCGTGAATATATAAACAACGATTTTTATTTTATTTTTAAAATAGAGCTAGTTGTAACTGTCTAAAAGTATATTGTTTTATCCATAAAAAAAATGCCGCCAATATTTGTTGAAAATCTGTCAAAATCGAAAACAAAACTGTCGTGTGCATTCTATAACTACTTTCTTGATTGGTAGAATGTGATAAGGTAAATTTATTTTATGTTTTGGAGAGAAAATCTTAACTTAGTTTCCACCATTTTGAAAAAATATCATAAAAAACGTTTAAAATTAAAATATAAAAATGAGACTGTTAAAAAAAAAAAGAAAAGCTAGTTGTGGGAACATCTACAAATGAACAGCTTATATTTAAAAAAAAAAATAAAATTGGTTCAGTAGAAAGTTCAAGGCAGATGACTAAAACAACAGCCCTGTGTTTTAAATATATACATATATATTAATCTTTTGTGTAGCAAAAGAGAGGCAGGGAAAATTTTCACTTCATAATGGTTATCTGTCAAGTGAACAAAAATTTTATGATTTACACTATAATGCAACAGTAACTCTTAATATTAGTTATAAAAAGCTGCAAGTTAATATTATGTATTTAAAATATTGGAATTATTATATCTATTTTTTAAGATTGGGAGGGGGAAAAAAAACCCAGAAAAGTATGGAAATAATCCAAGTTTGTTTTATACAGGTATTTTAGGAAATATTTTGAGTAGAAAGTATAACTTTCATCATCTAAAAAAATCATTCAAATAAATCTTATGTTGCATGAGAAACTATAATTGATAAAGATAGTAAATATATTTTATATTATCTTTTAGAAAGAAATTAATGTTAGATGATAATTCACATTTAAAACTTACAAAACAGACTTCATGCTAAAAAGTTTGTGTTGAATGTAACCTACTTACTTTACTTATTTTAAATTATTTAGGTTTTTGTGTTTAAAATTCTTACATCTTTAATACAATTATTTAATTGTTTACTCAATAAAAATGTTGAAGTAAACAATCTGACTTTATCTAAAAATTTTCTTGCAAAAAAAAAAAAATATTAAATAATAAATAAATAAATAAAATAAAATAATAATAAATAATAAAAGTCATAATTCATTGTTCTGGAAGTAAAGGGAAGCATAAGCTAAATAGTTTCTTCGAATATAAATTTCACGAAAGTCTAAAATATGTTTTTCTTCTCAAATTCATGCATTTATTTTACTTTTAAAATGATTAATTTGATAATGTTAATTTTATAAGAAAAAACTCAGTATATGGCATTGCGCCCCGCAGCGATAGTTTTCGACGTTTGTCGATGTTGAAAGAGGACCATATCTGTAACGTTGGAGTCCGGTCCATCTCTTCTAGGTTCATGGCCTGAGTAATAGAAATATCAACTAAAAGAAATTAAAACCTTACGCTGGCCGTTTTAATCAAAGACATTATCTTAAATGTCTGCATCTGCGATCGCTGCGCCTAATATTTGCGACAAGCGAATCTTAACTGGATGGCGACGGCGACACAAGATCACCGTGCATCTACTTCCACTTTCACTTCAGCTGATGTACCCGGCTTGTTTATATTCTTGTTTATTGCAGTAATTTTGTATTTTTGTGTGAATCCTGTCATAATATTTAATGTTAGTGTGATCTAGAATGTTTTCTTTAAATATGTGGGCAAGGAACAGGTTATCGATCGTTAATGTAAAATCCATGATACCTGTATTATGCAAAAAACGACCAAGTTTATTCACTAGTCTTTCCCATCGATCTAGAAACGCACACGGACCTGTTGGACCACCCCACGGCCCCATTACTATAAGTAAAACCACTGTTATAGGACTAACAACAATAACTGGTGTAGGTGCTGCTTATTATTTTTTTCGAAAGAAGCCGAAGAAATCTGAGAGTATTCTAGTGGAGGATGACAGTTTGGAGGAGGTCTATAAATCATTCATCAACGAAACTTTCGAAGAAGATATAAAGTTATTGAAAGAATTTGGACCTGTACCGTTTTTGTTGATAGGTGCCGGCAGTGCGTCTTTTGCTGCGTTTAGAGCCATACGTACTAAAGATCCTACAGCTAAAGTATTAATGATCGGAGAAGAACCGTTTTACCCCTACATGCGACCTCCTTTGTCCAAAGAGCTTTGGTTTGACCAAAATCCCGATGTTGGTAAAACATTATCTTTTACACGCTGGAACGGCAAAGAAAGAAGTGTATTTTACGAACCGGAGGATTATTTCTTTTCTGTTAAACAGCTTTTAGAAAATAAAAATGGAGGTGTATCTGTTATAAGAGGTAAGAAAGTAGTGAAAGTTGATCCTGTATCTCAAGTTGTAGTTTTTGATAGTGGTGAAGAAATAGCATATGAAAAATGTCTCATTGCGACTGGAGCAAAGCCTAAGAACTTACCTGTATTTGAAACAGCAGAAGGAGAAATCAAGAAGCATGTAACATTATTTAGGTCTGTTAGAGACTTTCAAAAACTAGACAAAATTTCGAGAAAAATAAAATCGATTGCTGTTGTTGGTGGTGGATTTCTCGGTAGTGAATTAGCATGTGGCTTAGCTAAACGTGGTAGCTCAACTGGTTTGAATGTTATCCAATTATTTCCTGAATCTGGAAATATGGGTAAAGTTTTACCTGAATATTTAAGTAAATGGACCACAAAAAAACTTCAAAGTGAAGGAGTTAATGTTATTCCTGAAGTTACTATAAAGTCTGTTAATAAAAATGATAAAAAAATAGAATTGCATTTAAGTAACGATGAGATAGTTTCAGTAGATCATGTTATAGTTGCTGTTGGTGCCGAACCAAACACTGAAATAGCATCAACATCTGGGCTTGAAATTGATGATAAATATGGTGGTTTCTTGGTAAATGCTGAAATGGAAGCTCGAAAAAATGTATGGATAGCAGGTGATGCTTCTTGTTTTTATGACACTAAACTAGGCAGGCGCAGAGTCGAGCATCATGATCATGCTGTAGTCAGTGGTCGACTTGCTGGCGAAAATATGACTGGTAGTGGTAAACCCTACTGGCATCAGTCAATGTTTTGGTCTGATTTAGGCCCTGATATTGGTTATGAAGCTATTGGTATTGTAGATTCTACACTTCCAACTGTAGGTATTTTTTCCAAAGCTACTGAGAAAGATACTCCGAAATCTGTTGTTGAGTCAACTGGAGAAAATATTCGATCTGAGACTGAGGCAAAAGCAAAAGCTGATTCTACATCTGTAGAAAATCAAGTTCCTAGGGCACCAGAATATGGTGATAATTATGGAAAAGGTGTGATATTTTATTTGAGGGATAATGTAATTGTTGGTATTGTACTATGGAATGTATTCACTAAAATGTCTATTGCGAGAAAAATTATTAATGAATCTAAATCCTACGATGATTTATCAGAAGTAGCTAAATTATTCGAATTGCATTCCAATGAAGAATAATGTTTACAATTATGTAGTAATTTTAATTTAAGTAATTCCTTCACTTGAATATGCACTATGTGTAGTATCAGTTGTTGTAAGTTATGAAATTGCACAATAAATTATTTTAATTCTGTAGCTACTGTATCTTGAAGCCTATAATCAGAAAATAAAATGATTTTTAGTTAACTTGCAAAAAAACTTTTCTTTTAACGCTGATGTTTTGTAATAAAACAATAAAAGTAAATAAAATTTAGTACACAATTGTTGTACATCATACTCTTGCGTATATCTGTGCTAGAAGAAAAAAAAAAACAAGCAGGGGGAGGGGAGAGATAAAGACTTGTAGTTTAATTAAAACATAAATTGGTATTTTTCTACTATAGGGGTCTTGGCGTTAAAAAAAAAAAAGCTTGGGTCTTCAGAAAGCGAAATTCGCTGCTAAATGATATAAACAGCTTTATATAGGAACAAACCTGTTGAACTTTTATGCTTGTTTATACTATATATAATGTGTGTGTAAACATTTTGTTTATATAACAATAGCATATTATTATTGTTTTCTAATTACAACATAGAGATCACATCTGTTTGCTTATAAAAATAGATAAATGCTTTCTTAATATTAAATAAACTGTATAAATATTGAAAAAATTGCATATGCATGTGTAACACATCTTGATAAAAATGACATGGTAGACACTTTTTTCTAACCAATCAAAGCACACATAACATTTCATGCCATAATAAGGAATTTAAAACTTTGCCAAGAGTAACTTTAGTTTATTTCAAACATTAAGTTGTTACTGCATCAAATTTTGTTGCTATACTATGAAATCCGGACGATATCCAGTCTGGTGAAAGAGGTGCCAGACTGGATGGCTTAATTGGTAAAGCAGTTGGTGCGCTCTAGGAGAGAGTGGGGGCTAATGGGACAATTTTAAAGTTTTAATTATTTTAAAATAAAATCAAAAAATTTTTGAATTTCTTTTTTTTGTATGCATAGAAAGAGAAGTGTTGGCTTTATAAAAGAAAATAATTTGTTGTTTTTTAAATATGACTTTTATACACTATTGTACTTGTCCCATTAGTCCCTTATGTTGGGATCTATTGGGACACTCCGTGGGTCTAATGGGACATGTAAAAATCAACACAAAAATTAGAGTTGCAGTACCTATTTAAAGACAGCACATTTTACTTCAAATTTTTCTTCATTTTACTTCAATGTACATAAACAGTAGTATTAATTATTGCATATTAAAATTTGAAAAATTAAAATCAAAAGACAAAGTTGATGAATGAATAGTTTTCTAATCGATTGTAAGCTGAGGTAATTTCATCATAATATCTTTAATTTCTGTCCAATATTTTTCTTCAGGATAGACAAACTTTTGTAAATCGCACCTTTTTTGTGAGTTAACTCAGGAAAAGTACTTGAATTTCACGGTTAATTTCAATAACAACTGCCACATAATGAGATATAGAACATTTCCCTTCAAATTTTACTAAGATAAAATCATTTTCAGATATTTGCTCTAAAAGAACATTTTCTTCGATAGCAATTATTTCTGGAAAGTGTTTATTACTTGAAGAATCATTTAGTATACTACTTTCTGAAAAAGAAATACACTTTTTATTTTTTTATATTAATTTAGGCATTTTTTAGATCTTTTTCTGAGTTATTTTAGTATTATCCACTACTTTTTGAGGTGTTTTTTAAAACCTTTTAATAAGACAATCTTTTAAATAAATCATGCATACCCCATATGCTGATATTTTATATATTTCTAATCTACATGGTACATGTTTATCCAAAGATAATTTAACTAAGTTTAATATAAAATGGAATATTTGTGTTATATTAATTAGTAGCCCCGTAAACAATTTCAGGCAATAATGAATTGTAAATGTCATTTAAGTAAAAAAATCAAACTTACTTTTTATTGTTGAAAACAAACTTTCTTCGTGCACACTTTCAAACAATTTCAAATAGCTGATTTGTTGAAGTTGACAACTTTGGTGTTGCCATTTAGGTGTAGCATAATGTTTTGTTAAAAATAATATTTTCAATCAGATTTGGCTGCTGTCCCATTAGCCCCCACTCTCCCTTACCAAGGTATCTGGGTTCGATCCCTGGTCTGGACACATTTTTCACTCAAGTTGGTTGTACGCTGTTAAGCAAAGTAAAGAGAAAATTCACATCCTTTGTAGTGCTATTTATATAATTATTATTTTGGCAAATAAACTTTGTGTTGAAATTGCACTTTGTTCTGCATTTTATCAATTTTGCTTGCATTGTAAATAAAATTAATATTTTATATAAAATATAATTAAAATATAAGGAATATTATATAATACCGTGGTACAACAAGTATTAGTTATATCAATGAAGACAAAATTTTGAATTTTAACATACTAACTTTGTAGTTAAGAAAACAACAACAGTCATATTAATACAATTAATAGATGCAGTTTAGTTAAGAAATAAAAGAAAAGAAGTTTTTTTATTGATCGACATTTATTACAGTTTTATACAGTTGCAAAATCGGAATTTGAATAATGAAATGTTAACTCTGATATAGCAGGGCAGTTCAAAAGATCGAAATGACGTAGATTGCCCAAATTACTTGAAATCTATGTTGTAAAATACGTATTTTGTGATTTTTTAAAAATGTCACTGCCTTGTGTTAACAAAGTATTAGAGCATTTTTTTACGAGGTTCGTAGTTCGTATGAATTCAAGGCCCTGCCCCGATGTAATTAGGGGCCTGCTAGTGCTCGCAAGCAGTCTTGGGGGGAGACCTAACAACGGGTGATTTAACATCTTTGTTGATCTAAACATTGTTTTGAAGATTTATTGTTCTTAATATATATAATAGAATATTTTTTTACATATGCTCAGAAATTTTCAAATTGATACCTTAGTTTTCTTAAAATTCGCTAATTAGTAAAATAATTTCGAATTTGTTCATTTCCGCTTGCATATCCAGAACAAAAGTTCTTTTCTTTAGCCATTTTGATTTAAAAGATGGCATTTTCGATATGATGTTTAATGAAATTATAATTAATATGTTGGGTAATTATCAAAATATTAAAATTCTGAGGCTCAGGTGCACCAGGAAAGGGTTTGGACTACTTAAATCTAAATTTTCAGGCTTCTAGGTGGGTTAGATTTTCCTAGCTATCGCCAACAGACACACACACAGAGCAAAACTTTATTTGATTAGTATAGATTATATACACCAGGTAAACCAAAAGTTCGTTAAAACTTTAAAAATTCATAAAAAAGGAAGAAATTATGATAAAGAAGTGCGATTTGCAAGAAAGGGCTCACAAGGTAGTCACATTTTTTTTAGTAGCAAAAAAACCTTTAGTTAAAAAAGCCACCTGTAGATGGCGCTAACATGTGAGAGATTCAGCAGAATTATGCAAATTAATCCTGTAATAAAAGACCGGAGTACACAAGGATTTCTTATTCGCTTTCAGAATGTTATCATTACTCGATCGAGCGTTGTTAGTGAAGTTGTTTTATTTGAACGGAGAGTTTCTGCAATTCATCCCGATATGTTGCATTCAGCTGTAAAAAGGCGTTGTGAGTAAGTATCTTTAATTATGTATTGATTGAAATACGTGTAATTTTGATAATTTTTTTGTACTAAGTTCTTCCCAAGTACCATTTTTCTTTTCGTAAATTATAAATAACTATCTTGAACTGCTTTTAATAACCAACAATAAATACTGAATATAAGGAGATATTTAGTATTGATAGAGGAATGAGTTCAGGTTTCACTGTCAGAAATCACAATAGGAAATATTTTAATTTTCTTTGTATGTAAAAGGAAGTCATGTCTTGAAAAAGATTTTTCACAGTTGTTGTTTAAAAAGCAAATTTAAAATTAAAACAAGAACGAAGAATCCTGCATTAAGCATATTAAATAAGGTGAAAGTAGATATGTAGTAAACAGTTTAGGAAACATAACACATTCAAAGAGCCAGTTTTCTTCCATAGTCAAAAAAGTAGTCTAATTATTTTGTGCAGCCCTATATATGATCTATATATTTGAATATATACTGTATAGCGATCTATAAATTTTGAATATATACTATATAGCGATCTATATATTTGAATATATACTTTATAGCGATCTATATATTTGAATATATACTATATAACATGATAAAATTTGAATCAGTTAGAAAATTCCCATCTAACAATTTTCGCCAATCGATGGAAATACATTAGATATTCTTTGTACAACCCTGTATATTATCTAAAGACTTTTGTACACACCACATATTAAGCTAAAATTTAATTAAGGTAAAAAATGCATAAGGCAACTTAAAACTTCTAGCAATTACCAACCATAAACGACAATGTATCTTGTTCTTTGCATAGCCCTGTATATGAATTTATTTATATTCCACAAACTTCTGTAAGTTTACTAAATATAGTTCAGTAGGAAAATGCATAACACAATTAAAAATACTCTTAAGCAATTCACTCCCAAAGTCAGTAATGCTTACGAATTCTTTTGTGTAGCTTTGTATATAATCAACAAAATTTATACACACCACATACTATGTAAAAATTCAGTTCAACTTAAAAATGCAAACCAAAGTTGAAAACACACATAGACTGTAATTGAATTATTTTGTGTGTCTCTGTAAAAGAACGATAAATGCAATGCACATCATACTTTTCAGTGAACATTTTATAGTCACCTCAGTAATGCATATAAATTTCATTATGTTTGAAATATCATTAAATTACGCTACAAATGATTTTTCCCCATTGAACATTGTGTAATAGAAAATTCTTTTGTGTGACCCAGTAAATTAATAATAAAGGCACCCCCATATTTTACAAAAAGCATGTTTTAGTGTGCTTCATAATTGTATATCAATTTCAAAATGTTTTAAATGGCATAACATCATCAAAATGCACTTTTTTCCATTGACTGTAATGTAATGGAATACTTTTGACTGATCCTGTTAATAAACTATTAGTGTTATACACTTCATTTTCAATAAGGATTATGGCATAATAAACGTCAATAACATACAAAAATTTCAGGGAAATTCAAGTATATTTATGAGAGTTAGAGCACGACCAGACAGCAGACAAACCGAAGTCCTAAACACTTTTCAACTAGGTTGGAAAGTGTTAAACAGGATTCTTTTGGGTTATAGTGGTCATCACAATTACGCCAAGATTGCAGTTATGATTTTGCCAATATCATCGCAAAGCTTATATATGCATCATGTATACACATATATAAACTTTAAACGATCATATATGTGCCATTATATACATATTTACATGTTATATGCCATATAAATATCTTATATACATGTTATGTAATAACCATATATGCATCACATATGACTATAACTGAGCCATATGCATCATGAAATGTTATATACATGGTATATTATTATAATGTCATATTTGCTTTATAATTTGGCAATAAACCTTGTTTGCTTGACGATTCATCTTCAGAGTCTGCGATAACCCAAAAGTACTAAAACAAGCTATGTATGTCTTTAAAATCAGCTTCTTAATGAATGTGTTATTAGGTTTTTCATATTTTTTTCATAAAACTATTATTACTTTAAAAAAGCCCTTAAAATGTTGCTTATGTGTTACTTAAAAAAATGTGTTATATAGGTCTAATGTTCATTTGGAAAAAAAAAAAAAAAATGTGTGAAATACTCCTCACACGTCATTTTACATTTTTCTATTTCCAAAAGTTGGCATGTATGATATAGCAGCAAAACTTTTAAAGTGATTTTCTCAAAACTGCAAACATGTCAATGGCAGAGGGCTATACAGAGAGTTCTAGACAGTGCTGAGTACTATACCCTAACTTTTTGTAATGATTGAAAATAAATACAACAAAATCTTTTACAGAAATTTACTCATTCAGAACTTCAAATATGTTACTTTGTACTCCTTTGCTTCTAACACAGTCAAATATACTAAAGTTTCCAAAAGAACTCGGTTGCTTAATGAAAAATCATGCACAGTTCTGGATATTGTTAACAAAACTTATTAAACAACAGCTACTAACATTGCAGTCAATTCAACAGAAGAACATACAAATTTGGTACTTTCTCACACTAAGATTGTAAGATGAAATCTAATTTCTAGCTAATGGAACAGTTTGAAATGCAAGAGGTGGAGGGGGAGAAGAGTTTTAAGCTTTATTGCTGTTATTCTTTAAAAAAATAGTTATAATAAAAGCAAAGTTAGAAAATGCACTTTTTATATAATGTGAACGATATTTTGTGTTATTTCTTTAAAATAATTAATGACAAAATTATCATAAGATAAAAAATTGGTATTGTGTCATTGATCAAACATAAAGAATAACATTGATTAAAATCTCTCAACGAACTAAACATATTATGTCTGAGTCAAATTATTAAAAAAAAAAAAAAAATTATAAAACTTTAAAGAAAAAAAAATGATAATATCACATAATAAAAATAATTACAGTAAAGGTTTCAAGCTTAGCACAAGCACCTCGGTTTTTGATTGACATTTGTACTGATGAAAAGCTTGTACAAAGCTTGAAACATCTATTGTAATTATTTTTATTATGTGATATTATTATTATTTAAGTTTTATTAAATGTCTGATTTTAAAATGTATTTCATTAATTTTGTCATGCAAATTTTGTCGTCCTATGTCACAGATTGTTACACTCCCGTGATACCTCCTTTCCTGTTACGACATCATACTTTTTGAAAATATTATTTATAGCTAATTTTGATTTTAAAAAGTTGTATTTTTACATTCTATCTATTTAACTACCAAAATAAGTACTGTAAAACCATCAAGATCTCCTCTATTTGTACTCCAAGCTCTTGCAATTCAAGGGCTAATACTTTCTGGTTAAAAAAAAAAAAAAAATTCATGAACTTAATTTATGCTGTTTGCAAACAATACCTAATTGTTTTTATATTTTAGCTGTGACATCACAATGTGTTTGTGATGGTGGTAAATTCTGTGATCGCATAGAAATTTAGCAATTTGTGAATTTAAATAATTTAAAAAGATGTGACTAATTCTTTTAGATGAATAATACATATTAGATAGGTCTTAGAAATAATGTTAATGAAGTGGAAAAATGACGACATGTTTGAATAAAAATCTTCTCTTTTCTTTTGTCAACATAAGCAGAAATTAGGTTTTCCTCTTGGCGATTAAATTATACAGAGTGGCCAAGATAAAAGAGGCCCAGTGTACAGAAGTACAAATACTTACTAATTTTTATTTAAAAGTAGTAAATACAGAATATTATGAGTAACAACATACTGAACATTCAATAGTTCACAGGAGGTGTTATTCATAATATTCTGTATTTACTACTTTTAAATGAAAATTAGTAAGTATTTGTACTTCTGTATACCGGGCCTCTTTATCTTGGCCACTTCGTACAAAGAAAACTTAATTCATACCAGATGACTACTCATAAAGTCCCTGGTAGTGATCATCTCATTGAACTTATTAACCAATTTTTTCAGCAAGGCAAGTAATAAATTAAGGTATTAGAAGTGTGTCACCTCTCTGGATGGTAGCTCGTACTCAACTGACTTTTTCAACTTAAAATTTATAAAACAGGGTCCCCAAAATAAATTCAGGAAAACTTTAAAGTCACATGCTGAAAATGAAAGTAATGGTCAGTGAGCAGTGCAAACTGATACGCTGAAAACACACTGAGTCATCTGTGAAGTTATTGGACCTACCCATGAATGTAGAGATCAAAGACATGCAAGGGAGCAATGGCATAACCGGCACAAGGAAATACATATCACTCCTACGTGGTAGTATAATCATAAAAAAAAACAGGATATACATCACAGCTGCCCAACGCTGTACCCTTCGAAGGTTCTCTTGGTGTCCTTTTGAATGTTTAATTTTTCTAGATTTGTTGAAGACAAAAATCAATCTCCAAACTTACTTTGCCATGAAATAATATTTGCATGCTTTTTTTTATTGCAGGTGTTATTAAGGTTTTTGGCTTCTTTACTTGCAAAAGTCCCTGAAATACCCCCTTCTCATCCCCCAAACCTCAGAAAAATGTAATGTTAAATTTACATGTTTTTGCTCATTTTTTAGATGAGCAACCTCTATTGTAGGGCACCAATGATAGATATATGTGTATCCTGCAGATGTGTAGGTATCACTATCGCTGCTAAAAGGAGGTAATATTCTGGCATTTTTTGAATCATGTGAATAATGGCACACTTCATTTTGTGCCCCAAGTTAAGATGCACCCTTGCTTAGTGAAAGGTTGAACAGGCCTGTATACATTACAGGCAGAAGGTATACACCAGAGAGTATATGCTATAGCTATGGAGGGTATATGGATTAACCCAGAAGGTATACGGCATATAGCCTCCACTACATTCATACTCCTATAGCAAATAAAAATTAAAAGGCTGACTGTAAAACAGAAACAATATGAGAGAATCCTCACAGTTTTAACTAACTCAGCTTCTCCCTTTCCTAAGAAACCAACTAACCAAAAATGAGACGTTCTCCTTTTGCATTTTAAACCTAATGAAAAATTAGAAATTTGGGGATTAACTATTTTAAGAAATAACACGGAACAAATGTTTTTGCTTATGCTATTTCTGTAAGAATAATTTGTTTTGCTTATCTCAGTTACATTAATTAAAACTGACTATTTTAAGAAACCAACATGTATGAGACATGTATGAGATGTTCTTCTTTTGCATTTTTAATTTTTTTCATATTATTTTATAAAATAATTAATAATGAAATTATTAAGTGCAATACACAAGAATTTTTTTTAATTTTGTGATTAATTATTTGAAGAAGTAACATAGACAAAATATTTTCATTTACAATAACTTCTGCAAGAATTATTATCCCAGTTCCAATAATTAAAACTGGTTATCATAAGAAATCAACAACCATGTATGGGACTTTCTCCTTTTGCAGTTTGAATTTGGGAATTTTTTCCTATTATTCTTTAAAATAATTAATAATAAAATATAATACATACAGAACATAACACATAAAAAATTAAATTTTTTGATTAGTTATTTTAAGAAATAACACTGAACAAACATTTTCATTTATGCTATTTCTGCGAGCATTTTTTTCTGTGTTTGTCCCAGTACTGTTAATTAAAACTGACCACCTAAGAAATATTCAACAATATTGTTTGAGACTTTCTCCATTTGCAAGCTTGTTTTGAAAATGTTCCAAACTTAACTCCCCCCCCCCCCTCTTACACACACACTGAATTAATAGCTGTGTTAGCTGTTTTCAATAAGTTTGTAGTCATTGTGCATTGATCATTTGGACTAAAGTAACAATGCTCACAGACTCAACCCATATGTGATCTGTGATGTATAATATGAAGTTTCTATATGTACACTTGAAGTATTTCTATATGAAGTTTAGGTGCAATTATATTCTGTATAGAAACTGCAATGTAACATATTATAAATATTGCCTTTTAAGAAGGCAACAATACTTGTGAAATCTTATGGAAAACAGCTGATATCAACTCAAGCAATTTCAATAATTAAAAAAAAAATTTTCTTTGGCAGTAGAGTAGAAGATCTTTATAACGCAAACCTAAAAATGCGAGGTTGTGCACAATATCGAATTTTGTGTCATAAAGATCACATTTTATACATCATTAAACTTATTTTGTACACATCGCCAAATATGTCTGAAACATATCAATATACAGTAGGGGATCTTTATATTGCATTCTTTGGGACCAGAAGTTGTGCAGATTATAAATTTTTGCAGAATATAGATAATTTCACACTTAGTTAAATTTACTTTATAAACATGGTCGAAATATGCTTGGACCAAATCATTTGTTATATTACTCATTTTATTCTAATAATAGTAATTTTTTCATTAATAAGATCTGGATTAGGGAGATAAAGTTGAACTAATGTGTAAAATTTACTCCTTTAGAGAGTAACAATGTTTTACAATGTGGGAATGCAGGTGCTTCTTAACTGCAAAATTAATTGTTAACATCTGAGAAGTTCTTTGTTATATAGATAATTGCATTATATAGAATTGCATCATCAGGATCTACAAACTATAAATTGATTGCTTGGCAAGAAAAAAAATTACATATCTATCTATCTATCTATAGATATATATATAATCAAACAGTTGAAATACAGAACATCTTGTTTCTATAATACCCACACATATACTTAACTCTTACTTTAGTTTCTACCTTCCTCAGGCATTAGTACTTATTTTTCTCAAGAGCAGTAGTTGTATAAATGCGTCTTTTTTAATAGTACTATTATTGTTAATTAAGATTACACTTCTTTAAAATAAATTTATTTGCATTGTCATTAACATACATATATTAAAAGTCATCAATAAAACATAGTCCGATATCTACTTAAAAAACACATATGATTAAGTTCAACGTTTTTAAAAAACATACTCCATACCCAGTTCTTCTACACATATTTTCTTTAACTCTGATGATGACTTTTAATATATGTATGTTAATGACAATGCAAATAAATTTATTTTAAAGAAGTGTAATGGTAATTAACAATAATAGTACTATTAAAATAGACACATTTATATGACTACTGCTCTTGAAAAAAAAAAAAAAACTAATGCCTGAGAAAGGCAGAAACTAAAGTAAGATTTAAGTATAGATAAATATGAGATAAATGAGATGAAAAAACAAAAAACAAAACTACAATAAATATGCAATTTAAAAATACTTAAATTAATGTTACTAAAAAGGAATTAATTTTCCAGAAAAACAAAAGATTAAAATATAGCTAATAATAATAAATAAGTAAATTGAAATTGCTTCAATAATTTTTGTAAAAAAAGTACAGCAATATCAGCTGTTTTCCATAGGATTTTGCAATTGCTGTCCCCCCCCCCCACCTTAAATTCTAAATATTTTCTAGTCTTTCAGAATTAAAATCAAATGAAATATTAGCTGTTTCAAGTGATTAGTTTAATTACTTGAAAGAATGATAAGAGTATTGTCTCAAGTTGTCCAAAAAATTTCTTGTATGCAATGTATGTAGAGTATAATGAACAGAGGAAAGTATTTTTCAAGTAGGTAAATTATATTCAATGGTTGAAGTACTCCAACCATTGAATGTATGTAGAATATTTTATATTTCATAGCTAATTACATAATACCATTTTTTTTCAAAAGTTTTGAAGTTCTCTGGTAAAATACTGTTTCAAAGGCATTTTATTAATGTAAAAAATTTAAAAGAACTTTTGGGACAGTTACTCTAATGTTTTTGAAAAATATTATGTAACACTGAAAGCAGTGATAAGGTAAGGATTATATTTTATGAAATAATGTGTTTTACTGCTTGCTTTTATTTCTATACCCATCAACAAATATTTCTATTTTACTTGTGTACACTTGCATGTGTATACTTGTTACTTTCTTCTATCTTTACAAGAAGAAAGTATTGGATTCATGAAAATTTTCGACGGATTTATATGTTTTAGAAATTCCTGAACACAATTTGACTGTTTTTAGAAAATGTCTGTCTGTGTGCGTGTGTGTCTGTATGTGACAAAAATTTTGTGGGTGCTCTATCTCAAGAATTAATGCAGGGAATTTAATGAACTTTAGATTCAGTTAGACCTTGATATAAATTGGTGCTGATTACTTTTTGGTGTAAATCACCCAACAGGTGGTGCGGCTATGCTACATTTTTCACGATAGCTATATCTTAAAAATTAATGCACAGAATTCCATCAAACTTCAGATTCTGACAGAAAATTTTTCGAAATAAAAACGAAATTGAAGTGGAATGAAATATTCACCTTGTATTTAAAGTTAATAAAATATACATTAAAACATGCTTAAAAGGTGACAAAATACAAACATTTACATGCCGAGACTTTCGATCACTAACGTGATCTTCTTCAGTGGGGAACTGTTGACTGAGCTGAGTGTACGAATGTCGCTTCTCGCTTACACTGTGCTAATATGTAACGGAGTTTTAACGGAGCCAGTCTATTATTCTGTAGGGGTGTATCAGGAAAAGTCCATTAGTTCCAGCGCTGGGGTTTTTGATAATTTCAAAATATTAAACCAGATTTTAGGTACATTATAAGATAAGCAATCATTACAGACTCGATTTCCTTTACATAAAATCTCCAAAGACTCTCTTGATTTTAGCTGTAAACTCGTTATTTGTAGGAACTATCATTTTTGCATTTTGAAAATCAATATTTATAATCTGTCGCTGATTTAACCTTGATAAATCTGTGGATGGACGGTTAAACTTAATGTCAGAAATGTGTTCTTTTAATCTTTCTTTAAATTTCCGAGTGGTCATCCCTATATAGGATAAACCAGTTTGTGTTTCTGTACTAAATGGGATAGAGTATATTCCTGCGATGTCGTTATTGGGTATGGGATCAATTTTATTATGAACTAAAACTTTCAATTTTTGCAGGGGTTTTGCAACCAAACTGTTATCAAATTTCTTTAATGTATATCTTAATCTTTCGTATAACTGTGGTATGTAATGAAATTTGCATAATTTAAGAGACCCCTTGTGCATAATATCCTTAGGGATTTTCTTCTCTGCTTCATAAATTAACTTATTTATGCAATGGGGGGGAAAACCATTTTCTGCTGCAATATATCTAATTTTATTCAACTCTTTATATAAGTACTGTTCTGTACAAATGTCGAAAGCACGCTTTATATAGAATATGTAAGCTGCAATTTTATATTTAAACGGAGAATTGCTGTCGCAAGCGATGGTATTATTTGACCTCCATTGTTTTCTGTATACTTTTCTTTGATCGAAAGAAAAGTATACATACCACAGTTATACGAAAGATTAAGATATACATTAAAGAAATTTGATAACAGTTTGGTTGCAAAACCCCTGCAAAAATTGAAAGTTTTAGTTCATAATAAAATTGATCCCATACCCAATAACGACATCGCAGGAATATACTCTATCCCATTGATTTAGTACAGAAACACAAACTGGTTTATCCTATATAGGGATGACCACTCGGAAATTTAAAGAAAGATTAAAAGAACACATTTCTGACATTAAGTTTAACCGTCCATCCACAGATTTATCAAGGTTAAATCAGCGACAGATTATAAATATTGATTTTCAAAATGCAAAAATGATAGTTCCTATAAATAACGAGTTTACAGCTAAAATCAGAGAGTCTTTGGAGATTTTATGTAAAGGAAATCGAGTCTGTAATGATTGCTTATCTTATAATGTACCTAAAATCTGGTTTAATATTTTGAAATTATCAAGAACCCCAGCGCTGGAACTAATGGACTTTTCCTGATACACCCCTACAGAATAATAGACTGGCCCCGTTAAAACTCCGTTACATATTAGCACAGTGTAAGCGAGAAGCGACATTCGTACACTCAGCTCAGTCAACAGTTCCCCACTGAAGAAGATCAACGTTAGTGATCGAAAGTCTCGGGATGTAAATGTTTGTATTTTGTCACCTTTTAAGCATGTTTTAATGTATATTTTATTAACTTCAGATTCTGTTAGACCTTGACATAAATAGACGCTGATTACATTTTGGTGTACATAGCCCAACAGGTGGCACTGCTATGATACATTTTTATGATAGCTATATGTCAAGAACTAACACAAAGATTTTCATCAAACTTCAGATTCAGTTAGACCTTGATATAAATTGGTGATGATTCGTTTTTGGTGTACGTGAAACATGTATGAGATAGAAGAAAGTTTTGAGACTGGCACATCCGACTAATTGTAGTTAGTCTTGCAATTTTTTTTAAGCCTCTAACATCAAATGCAAGGTGATTTCTGTACTAACCTTGTATATATATTTAAAAAAACCTATATTTTATATTTTTATATATAATAATGAAATATTTTAACTGTGCATAGTGAAGCCTCATATGTTAATTTTGTGCTAATTTTACACTTTATTACACAAAGATATTAATGAAAATGATACTACACACACACACACACACACAAAAGATTTAGTCAGATAAGATGAGCAAAATTATGACATTTAACACTTTTGCAAGTATAAAATACATGTAATTTACAGAATACAGATTTAATAAAGACACATTCTGGAGAAAAAAGCAAAACAAAATAAATCATATAAAAATATTTATTTATTTATTGCATATTACACAATTATCAAGAAGGTTCAGGAGGCCATTCCAATTCAATAGACTGTAAAAAATAAAAGTTATATGAGATGCTTTTTTTTTTTTTTTTCTTACAATTGTATAGTTTACATATGAAAGCATAATTCAATATTCAGATAAGTAAAGAGTTCACTAGAATGAGGGAAAAAAACTGTAATGGTTAATTATTTGAATTATAGTTCAACAATGATACTCAATTATACTCAATGATATTTTTTTAGAAAAGATAAAATATTTTCCAAAATATTAAATTTGGAAGAGAGGTTGCTAAACAAGTAATTAAAATAAAATATTATTGTTTATCATACAATTTCGTATAATTTTTTAAATACATTTCTTCATTTTAATTATTCTATTACTTTTTTGAAAAGAAAAAAAATGTTTTTTATGGTGCGTCTGATAGTCCAGGAGGCAGCTTTACATTTTTGTAATCAGTTTTAGTGTCAGTGATTTTGGTGTATATGATATATTAGATGAAACTGCCAATTGGTACACCAATGAGGGGTGTTCACATAGCAACATCGCACAATTTGAAATGACTGGCAACCTGATAACTGATGTTACTCCGATTCAGAGGCATCATTAGTAACCAGGGTGCCATTCATTTCACAGTGCACTGGAGGGGGGGGGGGGCGTGCTATGGTAACATCCCCTTGCTAGTGCACCAGCTGACTGGCAGGTTTTGCTATTTGTAGCATCTAATTTATCATAATACCAAAATTATCAACACTAAAATTGGTTGCAAAAATGTGATGCTGACTCATGGACTATAAATATAACATCAGATTCTTGGCAGAAAGATTCCTTTTTTAGTCATGTACCAGGATTAGGGAATTATATACAATGTTTATCACAAAACTGTTATAACATTTTTCTTAAAGGTAAAAGGAGAAAATGTTTTGATTATAACTTAGTAGGTTGTTTAGCAACTTACACAAATTAATGTGATTTTAACTTTTTATTATTACTTAAAAAAAATAACTTTACCAGTAGCCTCTTATTCTGGTAATAAGATATTAAAACATTTAACATAGGCACAAACACACACACACACAAAAAGAAAATTTGCTAAATAAAAATTATGTATAAAAAGCATTACCTCTACATCAAGCTCTAATATATCAGCACTGGTATCCAATAACATGCCAAGACTTGGTACTGTTCTCCCAAAATCTCCGTGGACAAATTCTTTCACATAACTAAAATCTCGGTTAAGAAGTATAGCAACATAATATGATAAACAGAATATTTAATACTTTTGAACATAAATTAAGTATGCTCAAAAAACCATTTCAAACAATAAATCTGATATATTTAACTGAAAACACGTTTTTCAAATGAGATAAATCATACTCAATTGGTGATTACTATACTGATCTTTAGGGTTTGCCAATATATGTATAAAAAAACAACAAAATACTTTTTAGGCTTACAATCACTGGACAGATGAATAAAAGAAAATAGAAACCAGTTATCCCACCAATTTTTTTTTAAACTATACAATCTCTATTTAATTTTAAGAAAATAAAAGATGAAATTAAATATTTTATCACTAAAAAATATTTTATCTTTGAAGTTATTTAGATTTCTAATGACTACCTCCACAACACACATATTCGTTTGGTGTGCATATAACTGAATAAACTGTCATACATAATTAAAGAAATAAAGCTTATTTTAGTATCAGGTCTACAAAATGATGTTACATAAAAAAAAATGCTTTAATATCCCCCTTCTCTATGTTTAACTTCTTCCCGACGAGTGTCACATATGCATGATGTATAGGATGCATACAACCCTTGACTTTCCCCCAATTTTTTGCCTTATTTAATCACAAAATTTCTTCAATTAAAATAGGTAAAGATTTCTTTTTGGAATTACTGGTGCCACATGATTAAAATTATATATGAGACACTCCTCGCAAAAGGGTTAAAACATGAAAATTGAATAACTATGCTAACCTGACAAAATATAAAATGAAAAACTGATAAAGTATAATTGTCATTTATAATGTCAAGCATATGTCAAAGCATATTTGAGTAGAAAGAGTAGAAAACGCTAAAAACTCTTAAATATCCCCCCCCCTTACTTTTAAGTATGCATATATGATAACTATGTCGTTAAAAACTCAACAAAATACAGTAAACATCTGCGAAAGCCAAAAATCCATGGATCACTGCAGATGTAAACAGTGAAACTTACAGTTAAGTTGAAGGAACAAAATTCCAGATGGTGCTGAAATCAGTGGCAATTGCAATTTTTTTTGTTATTCATGCTCTTTTGGCTATTACGGCTGGTTAATTACTAAATAAAATTTATTTACTTATGATTTTGATGTAAATTAGTGTATCTAAAGCAAAAATTCACCATATTGTATCCTACACAATAATCGCAAGTGTAAACTTTAACCAAATTGTTTATTTTTCTTGCATTCATTTCCACGTTTTTTAATATTTATTTTTAGTTTTTCATTATTAGGTACACATTTTAATATGTAATTATGGTTAATATGGTCGAACTTGAGCTTTTGCATGAAGGAAATTTGAATTTTCTTCCTAAAAAATTAAAAATGGCACTAATATGAGTGCTGATCGCTATCTTTTTCCAAGACTATTTTTAATTAATCAAGCTTTTTTGTTTACAAAATCTGCATAAATAATGAAATAAAATTTTGTTATTTTAAGATTACGATGCAAATTATTTTCATATCTAAGGTAAAAACGGCATAACAGTAGTCACTTTGCATCGGTATTTAATTTCAGTTTTACTCTTTAATAATTTAAATTTTTACTTTTTCGTGATTTTGTACATAATTTTGACTAATATGGCTGAATGAAACAAGAAAGATTAATATTTCTTCATTATTATGCATATTTAGTACTGCATCATTAATTATTATTTACTTGACCTTTATTTTTAATATTTATTATTTTACTTAATTATTTTAATATTTTACTTATTGTAATAATTCATTATAATTTTCTATGATTTACTACAGTTAAATTACTGTTTAGAAATGTAAACAAAACACTGACCAGAAATCCACAAAATTCTAAAACTGCATAACTCCTGGTGTGTGGATTTGAGAGAGTCTACTGTATAAAATGAAGAAAACATGCCAGTTTCAATATTTTGCCTAAAAGATGACTGATATGTTTATCAATGTATTAGTAAGTTAATTTCACCAAATTTGTAAAAGCATATCATTAAAATGAAATAATTCAAATAACAAATGATAAGTTATTCTACACTTTTTACTTTCTTCTATCTATAATAGAAGAAAGTGTTGTAATCGAAATTTTTTTCGACTTCCGGTTTTCGACGGATTTACACGTTTTAGGGATCAGAGATTCCGAAAAACATGTTTTTACAAAATGTCTGTCTGTCCGTCTGTGTGGCTTTTTTTTGTACCATCGAAAAGTGTATGAAGTTATGCTTCAAATTGAACCACATTTTGTTTCTATGTTTTTGGCTATGGCAAGCAGATTCTATCAGAATTTGGGGATGTTTCGACGAAAGGGGGCGCTGCGATCGATATTTTTGTTCCATTTTCACTATTGTACCATCTAAAAGTGTATGAAGTTATGCTTCAAATTGAACTACATTTTGTTTCTATGTTTTTGGCTATGGCAAGCAGGTTCTATCAGAATTTGGGGATATTTCGACGAAAGGGGGCGTTGCGATCGATATTTTTGTTCCATTTTCACTATTCTACCATCTAAAAGTGTATGAAGTTATGCTTCAAATTGAACCACATTTTTTTCTATGTTTTTGGCTATGGCAAGCAGGTTCTATCAGAATTTGGGGACATTTCGACGAAAGGGGGCGCTGCGATCGATATTTTTGTTCCATTTTCACTATTGAACCATCTGAAAGTGTATGAAGTTATGCAGATAATTGAACCATTTTTTTTACTTTCTATCTATAATAGAAGAAAGTATTGTAATCGAAATTTTTTTCGACTTTCGGTTTTCAACGGATTTACACGTTTTAGGGGTCAGAGATTCCAAAAACATGTTTTTACAAAATGTCTGTCTGTCCGTCTGTGTGTCTTCATTGTATCATCGAAAAGTGTATGAAGTTATGCTTCAAATTGAACCTAATTTTTTTTCTATGTTTTTGGCTATGGCAAGCAGGTTCTGTTAGAATTTGAGGATATTTCGACGAAAGGGGGCACTGTGATCAATATTTTTGTTCCATTTTCACTATTGTACCATCTAAAAGTGTTTGAAGTTATGCTTCAAATTGAACCACATTTTTTTTCTATGTTTTTGGCTATGGCAAGCAGGTTCTATTGGAATTTGGGGGAAATTTCGATGAAAGGAGGCGCTGTGATCGATATTTTTGTTCCATTTTCACTATTGTATCATCGAAAAGTGTATGAAGTTAAGCTTCAAATTGAACCACATTTTTACTTTCTTCTATCTATAATAGAAGAAAGTATTGTAATCGAAATTTTTTTCGACTTCCGGTTTTCGACGGATTTACACGTTTTAGAGGTCAGAGATTCCGAAAAACATGTTTTTACAAAATGTCTGTCTGTCCGTCCGTCCGTCTGTGTGTCTTTATTGTACCATCTAAAAGTGTATGATGTTATGCTTCAAATTGAACCAAATTTTTTTTCTATGTTTTTGGCTATGGCAAGCAGGTTCTATCAGAATTTTGGGATATTTCGACGAAAGGGGGCGCTGTAATCGATATTTTTGTTCCATTTTCACTATTGTACCATCTAAAAGTGTATGATGTTATGCTTCAAATTGAACCAATCTTTTTTTCTATATTTTTGGCTATGACAAGCAGGTTCTATTAGAATTTGGGGATATTTCGACGAAAGGGGGCGCTGTGATAGCCATTTAAAGATTTAAAATTCAAAATGATGTGCAAATAAAAAAAATTAGAAATCCTAAAACTTTTTTTCTTTAAATGTTCGGCCTTGATCCGGAGAATCCGGAGCAATTTTTGTTTTGCTTCTATCTTAAAAAATGGCTGAGATAGAGCGGTTTGAAATTTTAGGGTGGCTGACATTTTCAAACAAAACAGCAGAATTCATCCATAAACGGATTTAATTTATGAGTTTTAGTTAACATGCTTTCGGCAAATTTTCTTTCATTGTTGTAACCATTAATCCTATTATATGCTTATCACTATATATTTATATTCGCCAACATCAAATTCTCGCCAAATTTGGCGACCAAAATAAGTTGCCATAAATGAAGCGAACTTGGCTGTAGAGGACTAATTTGGCGATATTCTCATTCAAATTCAATGTTGACGAGAACTGGGACTGAATCTTTTTTATTTAGGTTCCACGATTTTACCTTCGTGTTTTCCAGTAAAATTAGCTGAAATCGTAAAATCAATGAATAGGGAAGCTATCTGTTCCTGTCGGTTCAGGCCAGAAGGACTTTTCGTAGTTTAGTATACATCAGTGGATCGCATCCCGGTAACCCGATGATTCGCAGGCAGCTGACGTACAACAGAATGACGAAAAATATTGATTTTATTGGCGATGTGATAGCGAATTTTGAAGTATTAACATGACTGAGATAGAAGAAAGTTTTGGGATTGGCACATCCGACTAGTTATTATTGCTCCCTGTCCTCCCAAAAAGCAAAAATATATTTTCTAATTAATTTCAGCAGGGAATATGGTGTACCTGAACAAAATGTTCATTTCACCTAAAACAACATGGTCCAATTTTGCCATATCAGTTGAACATTTGAAGGAGTGATGCTTTGAGACCTATAGCTACAAAGGCTGTTGTCATGAATGATACATATATATTTTATTCACAGAAACACGTTCAGGTCTTCGACAATTACATAAATCTTCTTAGACGAGATAGTCACAAGGAAATTTACAACACCAAAGAGTTACAACTGGGATCTCCACAAAGTGTGTGCAATGGAGTTGGTGAGAGTCGAACCCGACGGCCTGATTCTTACGCTCTCAAGCAATAAGCAGAATGGTGTCTTAATCAGAATAAAAATAAATAAAAATTTAAAAGCTGAAACACATTCAACAAAGTTGGAAAATATTGGAATTGTGAATGTTTTTTTCTATTTGTAAAACATCTAATCACAATTTTGTGTACCTGGACTTAGCTTTATATACAGGTTCTCATTTAGACATTTGTAAGAAGGTCCTATTTTAATGAATTATATTTATATGATTATATATAGTTATATAAATGTGTTAAATTAGGTATATTAATTTATATATACACACACACCCATATATATATAGCTGGCTGATTCTTTGGTGATAGAGGCTGCTTTGTGACAGACCTAATTTTATTTTAAGCTGGCAAAATTTGTGAAGGGTTCATTTTGAAAGCAAAAAAGTTTTATAAAAGGTCTTTTTTAAGACAAATAAGTTTATAAAGGGTCTTTTAAAGGACTCAAATTCTTCCTAAACAGTTCCCTGGTGTATACACCTGTTTCAAATGAAAAAGAAATATATGTTTTTGGTGGAAAGAACACAATGCAATTATCATGAACATTCTGTCTGTTAAGACTGAAACCTGTCTAAAACAAAATTTATAAGTTCTTTGTGATTCCATTTTAACAGGTTTTACTGTTAAATTTTAAAACATTCTTTTCTTTTAAAACAAATTGAAAAACATGGTACAAGTCATGGGAATAGGTTTCATGTTAAGAAATTCAATATATTTTAAAAGGTATCACAAGATTCACCCAATTTTTTTCTATACTTTAATAATAAAATAAACCTTTACTAATACGTTAAAATTTTAGAATATTTTCCAAGTTCCCCTCATGCCTTAACACTTCTTTTTTGAATGACTAAATTACAAAGATAAACAGACAAATGAAAATGAGCCATTTACTTTAACTTGAATAGCCTAATCTATATTAATAAAAGAAAGTTTCGCTCTGTGTGTGTGTGTGTGCCTGTTGGCGATAGCTAGCAAAATCTAGCCCACCTACAACTCTGGAAATTTAGGTGTGGATAGTCCAAGGTCTGGCCATGTGCACCTGAGCCTCAGAATTTTAATATTTTGATAATTAGCCTGGATATTAATTAGATTCTCATTAGACATCGCTTCTAAAATGACATCTTTTAAATCAAAATGGCGAAAGAAACTAACCAGCGCATTGGATTTGGAAGCGGAAATGAACGAATTCGAAATTATTTTACTAATTAGCGAATTTTAAGAAAACTAATTCAGATATCAATTTGAAAATTTCTGAGTATATGTAAAAAGAAATTCTGCATCCGTCTATGCAATTTTTGAAAAATTCGGCCAGTAATTTTTCTTAATTTATGCAAAAAACTGCTAAAAATCTGCTTGCACCAGTGAAAACGATCCGAGAAATTTTCAGACAGGGATCGGCTTTCATTAAAAACTGAACTACAAAGAGATCTGTTTCTCTGGCCGATCCCTCTCATTTAGTTTGCGAAAATGAAAGGAAATAATTGCCAAATTTTACTAATGAACATATATTTAGGTAACTAATTAAGATATAGATTTGAAATTGAGGTCGGGAAGCGGGTGTCATCTGCCGGCTATTTTAGCATAGCGTCTTCGTTATGTTCTAATTATCAGAAAAATGTAATTCTTTTTTTAATGATCACGTTAATGTGCGTGACGGTGGTTCTCTTGAACAAATTATTCATTATATTTGCGGGTATGGGGAGGGAGGGGGTTAACGTCTTTCTCTGAGATTGTAATTATCTCGGGCCTGGGCAACGCCGGGCGGGTTAGCTAGTATATATATATATGTTAAAATAGATCACAGTAGACATAACGACTAACAATATTTTAATAAACAGACCTACTAATTTCGTATACACAAACAATGACATTTTCAAGGTCAGTTATTATAAAATAAAATATTTTCGCAAAACAATTATATGAACTTGATAAATAAACATCACGAGATATCAGGTATCATGAAAGCACTTGTTTCATGATATCTGATATCTTGCAATGCTTGTTTCTTAAGTTCATATTTCAAATTTGTTTGCAAAAATACTTTATTTACAGATCTTGTGAATGCTGTTGCTTGTATATATGAAACTAAGACTGTTTATTAAAAGTTTTTTTAAGACTTTATGTTTACTGTAATCACTTTTAGCACATATATTTTTATTTCAATAATAATAAGTGTTTTTTCTTATATAATTCTTGAATAGTCTAATTAATTATTACTTCATTACATATTCAATTCCCACTGAAATAATTAAAATTGTCATTTAGAAGCAGAGGGTCATAACTCTAAAGAAATGAACTACAGTAGAAAATCTTTATAACGCAAATCTAAAAATGCAAGGTTGTGCATTATATAGATCAGATTATACACATCATTAAACTATCTTGTAGTTATGGCTAAATATGTCTGAAAAATATCAAAATACGGTAGAGTATCATTATATTGCATTCCTTAGGCATTGGGCAGATTATAATTTTTTGCATAATATAGATTATTTCACACATGGTTAATTTATGAACTTGGTCCAAATATGCCTAGTCCAAATCATTCATTATATTACTCGTTTTCAAGTATTTTTATTCTAATAATAGCAAATTTTTCATTAAAAAACTCTGAATTAAGGAGATAAAGGTGAGCTAATGTATCAAATTTAGTCCCTTATACAGTAGCAATTTTTTTTTTCAATGTGGAATGCAGGTACTTCTTAGCAGCAAAATTCATTGTTTATATCTGAGAAGTTGTGCGTTATATAGAGAATTGCGTTATAAAGATCTTCTACTGTATTTAATTGCAACTTTACAGAGACAGTATTACTAAAATAAGATATTTGAATTTAATGAAAAATATTTTGAAAATGACTGATTCTTTCAATTAATATCATACATTCATTAGCTCTTCAAACATCAATGCAAAAATATGATTATCATTCAAAGGAAAAGAAGTCAAATGATATATTTTAAAAAAAAATCTTATTTGTTTAAAAAAACAAACTATTTAACATTGAATGTACACATGTAGCACCACTCAATCTGACATTTGGAATAATGTATGTATATATATATTTCTGCAACAATTATTTTATTTTAATTAATTTTTATTCATCAGATATTGAAACATCACTGAAAAAATTTAAAAAAGACACAATATAGTAGATTCTGGTTAATTGGGACACATTGGAAATTGGACATTGGTAGAAATAGTGTTGATGATATCTTTCAGTTTTGCGTTTGATATTTTGTCCCAACTAAACAGCTATTTTAAATAACAGGGTTCTACTATATTTAACTATAAAATTATGAATTTGGCACTGTTAAAATCTGACATTTAAATAATAATTAAACAAATTTTTTGTCAACAAACACATTATCTCGCTAATGATTTACTTATAAAAAGATACGTGCCAGCTTGGGTTTCTATTCGTATATGAAGTCTGCTATCACTCAAAATTTTAGCTTTTATCGAGTGCAATAATCTTTCACGAGTAGCTAAAGTTCGCCTAAAAGACAAAAAATTACATGTTAAACAAAAATTGAATATAAAAAATATATACTTTTAAAAACTTTCATATAATATGTTACTAAAAATTATGGGGGCAAAAATAAAATTCTTGAAACAATTATTTAAAAAACCCTTTCATCAAGAACAGCATTGATATGACCTCGAAAAGGCAGACAAAGGACTGCCTTTTTCAAGTATAATTGGCCAAAGAACAAAAAAGAACACTCTACAGTCTCAATGTTTTCACAGAAGAAAACAGAAATAGCCGATCGACTGGAAATTATGTCTTTTTTTAATTTATGTTTTAAAAAAGTAAGCTTAGGGAGTGGTCTTCATGCTGAAATTGTAACAAACTCTTGAAGTTTTCAATTCGAACACCTACTTTTGCCATCATATTTGAATTTTTTGGTAAATTTTACCTTAGGGTATTAACCAGTAAATCATTCAGCTTAGAAGTTTAGGAATTATGAAGGTTTAAAATTCAGAACCCCTAATGTTACATTTGTAATTATTGCAAAACAGATTGCAATGAGGGTAGTTTTCTAAGCATAACTCAAAATGTACTAGGCGGAATGATCTATACTTTTGGATTTGCATACTTGAAGCTTCTAAAAATTCATTTCTGTTAAAAATACGTTACAACTGATACATTTTTTTTTTTAAATATTATTTTTTTGATAAAAGTTTTCATGAATTGTAACCTATAATTTTTTTTTAACAGAAATCAATTTCTAAAAAGCTTCAAATATGTCAATATCAATTCATTCCATATAGTAATTATTCAGTTATGCTTAAACAACTGCTAATCTGTTTTGCAACAATCACAAATGAATTTAATATCTGGAGTTCCAAATTTTAAACCTTCATAATTCTTAATTATTTGACCAAATGACTCTCATTCGGTATCTAAAGGTAAAATTTGCCAAAAAAGCCAAATATGCTGTTAAAATTGGGTGTTCATGTTGAAATTTTAGAGTTTGATAAAGTTTTAGTATTAAGACAACTCCCTAACATCAACATCTAAGCTTATTTTTGTAACATAAATTGAAAGAAGACATAATCTCCAGTCAAATGACTATTTCTGCTTTTTCTGGGACAATTTGGTGATTAAAATGTATAGGGTGTTCACTAAATTGGTTAGTCGGCTATACATAACCCAGAACTGTGTTCTGCTATTTAGGAATCATATAAATGTTTTGCCTGATGAAAGGAGCTGTTAAATTGTTTCTCTGAAACTAGTTGCTTTTTAAAGTACACATAAATGTTTAAGAAGTTATAATTTGACAATGGTTTAATACAGCCTATAAGTTATTTAGCTAAAAAATTTAAGCATATTTAAAACTAAAGTAAAAAATTAAAAATAAAAGAATTTACAATTTATTTTATCAAAATTAGTGCTACTAAAAACATTGGCAAACAGATGACATTGGAGGAAAACATAATGTTAAAAACAAAACTTCTTACATTAGTTAGTTAATTATTAGTTAGTAGAGTCCTGCATGAGGGTCAGGTAACCTACTTGGTAAGTTGACCTTCTACTTTTTTGCTGCAGGTCAGGTTGAGTTTCATTGTTTCAGGTTGGGTTTTGACTCTTGCAGATCGAGTTTGGGTTGACCCGATTTTTCAAAAGAATGTCCAATATACAATAAAACCTCCATAATGGACACTCCCGAATAGCAAACACCTTTATTTTATTTCCTAACACTTAAATATTTGTACACTTTTATCTCGGAATAGTGGGCACCTCCCTACACACATAACATGTACTGCTGAGCCAAGCTTTAAAGACTGGTCATGTGAGTAACAGGTCTGGATAAGACGAGTCTATTCTTGATAATAGGGAAGTAGGTAATGAAAGGGCAGTCTCCCCTAGTTTTGCTTTTGTGGGGGATCAATGGGAGAATTTCCCTAGTTTTGTATTTACTAGTACAAGAATAGCCAGTGAAGAAATGACATGTGTCAGATGGGTTAAACGAAACCTGAACTTTGCTTCCTCCTAATCCAATGCTTCCCTACCTTTGGAATGGTCTATTTTTTTGGCAGAATGCCAAGGTCTGTCTTTTAAGACTGGTTAAGCAGTATGTGTGTTTACATAAACTATCATAAATGTGATATATGTGTTTTTGTGTGTTTCAAAAATAAATGTTAGCAATATTTTTCATATTCCGAAAGAAGAAAAAGGATTCATAACTGTACCATAAAGAAAGAATAATCTATGATCACATTTCTTATATACATTTTATTTCTCATGCAGTAAATTGATATATATTATATACTCATTCATATTCAAATATGTACTTATTTTCATCTGAAACACAGTTCTACTCAAATCCCAACAACCCAATTTGCAAAAACCCATATATAAAGTATTTCGAGTTTTGGTTGAAATATGTCAGGTTGTGGGTCGCCGAAAATTATTTTGACTCTAACATATTCTGCTGGACTCTCTGCTTCAAAAAGCAACTAATTTAGAGAGGAATAACTTAACCCCCCCCCCCCCCCTCATCAAACAAAACATTCATACGATCTCAAAGGGCAAAGTTGTTAAGGACTGCCTTTATCAGATAAACGTTAAAGAACCTGTGTTCTATTTACTGTTTAGAGATCACATGAATGCTTTGCCTGATGAAAGGAACAATTAAATTGTTTCTCACAAAACTAGTTGTTTTTCAGAGCATACTACAATGTTTAAGAGGTTCTAATTTTACTGTACTTTTATATGATTGGCAAGTTATTTAGCTAAAAATTAGAACTGGAAATGTAATTATAATTATAATAATAATGTAATAACTTTAAGTATAATTAAAAATAAAAATTATAAGAAAAATATCTACAACTTATTTTATTAAATAATAAGTACAGTATATAATTCAACGAAAATTCTTCAAAATATTTAAATTATATTTTTTCCAGTACATGCTAAAAGATCAGAACAATACATAGAAACAGATTTAGAGGAGAGAGGGGTGGCTAAAGTTGGATGATCCCTTCATGCAACACAAATTTTAGAGTATAAACAGAAAAAAAAAATACATAGACAAAAATTAAAACTTTCTTTCAAAACAATAATTTGTAAGGACATTGAAATATATATCCCTTAGGGCAGAGATTGAAAAATCTCTTGAAATGTTAGGAGCCAGGAAGTGGTTAGAGTTTTTGGTCTGAAATTTTAGTCACCAACTTTGGCTTTTCAGTCACCAACTCTGAATTTTTAATTGTCATGATGACTTGGCGACTAGGGATTTTTGAGCCCTTCTAGTACATCACCACATTGAATCATCAACTTTAGTTTTAGAATTACACATTATTAAAATTGAATATGGCAAATGAAATATACAATATACATCTAATTTTCAAGTTATTATGGCATTATTCAGAAAATTACCAACTCATATTTATGAGAATTAAATAAAACTAGTCGTTGGGGGCCACCATAATACTATACCCATCATGGATATGCATAATATAAAATATGAAAATAAAACATGTGTAAACTATTTATAAAATGCATTGTAATTCGAATAAAATTGTGGCTTGAAGATGTCATAAACTTTAAATGCTTTATTACTGAATTGCGTAAAAGAAACATCCTTATAACTCCAAAATTGATAATCATATTGACTAACAGTTTACTGCGTCAGATTAAGCGTCTCATTTCCAATTAAAATATATCTTTGAATTGAAATTTCAATGAAATACAGGGTCATGAAAAATCGAATAGTGTGGAAAATATGATTACAAATATCTCGGCAACTCATTATCCGATCTATTTCATTCTTTATGCAAAATTTATGTTTTTTTATTGTCTGTTATATTCACTCCTTAAAATAAACAATTTCGAAAATTTTTATAGACCTCTTATCAGAACGAATATTTTGAGAGTCCGAAAAAAATAGTTCCGTTTAATCGAGGTTATTGAAATTCAATAAGCTTCTTCCCATTATTACATACTAAGTACATACCAGTTTCTATTTAAATTTTTTCGGGAGATAGAGCGTTTACAGACACACTCACAGACAGGTGGACAGCGAATTTTTTTTCTAAAAATATGTTTTTTGGAATCTCCAGTGTCTGAAACGTGTAAATCCGTGAAATTTTTTTTTTCGATTTTCAAAACGATTACAAGACTTTACCCTATACTACGTATGATGGGTAAGTAATACTTCCAAGTTTTCTAGCAGCTATCTCATATTACTACTGAGGGAAAACTATGTAAACAACTGTTTTGAGATACAATCCTGTATATTTTTCAGTTGGTAGATGCTTTACAAAATAAATAATATACTTTGAATTATTGGAATTTGAATACATCTTAATATTGATAAGTTTGTACATCATGATAGATTTATGTAAAACATTATGTAAATCCAGAGGTTGATCGAGGAAAATTTTGAGGTCCATTCAGGATCCCTTCACAAAACTATTTAATTAAACAGAGTCCTTCATCTTCACAAAATTCCACTTAATAAAACAGACCCCTTCGCAAAATTCCTCTTAATAAAACAGGCCCCCTCACAGAATTCCATTCCATAATAGCATACTCCTCATTATTTTTATTTTGCTAGGTTTTAAAATGTGTAATTTGCAAACAAAACAAGTTCACCAGAAGAAAAACTTTGGCAAAAAAATTTAAAGAAATTATTAATAAATCTTCGGTTTGAATTTGAGAAACTGGATTTCATTTTTCAGTACAAAATGTTATTTTTCATATAAATGTAATACATTTCACAAAAATAACTTTTACTTATCCCAAAATGGGCCCCAAGAAAAAAACTTTGGATCGACCCCTGGTAAATCTGTTATTATGACAACTTTTAATTGCAAACTAGGTAGTTTTCACATCTATATATATATATTTAAAAGGAAGGGCTTTTTCCGTCAACTCACATAAAATTGTGTCCAATACGCATGCGTAAACTTAAATCTAGAACCTAACCAGTTTTAAAGCACACTCAAATACGAAAATAGTGGCTGAGTGGTAAAAGGCGTGTTTCTTCTCTGTGCTGATTTTCATGTGGGTTCGATCCCTGCTATTGACAGAATAATTGTTCTTATTTTATTGGCAATAATTCACTTTAATAATGCCATATTTAATTCAGAAGGAAAAGTTATATAATTTGTAATTTTTTTTTTTTTTAGAATGCTTTATAATTAAGTAGACTTTAACACCCAAGAATATTTTGTTTTAGTTACTCAATAAAAAATATGTATTATTAATCATTAGCTGCAAACAGCAAATTTTAAATTCGGGGTTTTAGAATCAGACTTATAAAAAATAATTTAATGAAAATTTTTAAAGGTCGTATAGTTAAAAAAATAATAATAAGAAGAAATACTAAAAAATATTCATACAATGAATTATAAAAAAAAATCAAACTGGATATACTTATAAAGAGTTTAATATATTTCAAATTGTTCTTTTAAGTAATGGCATTTTCATTTCCTTAACATATTCTCTTTTTAGCTCTACAATTGTAATTTTTTAATATTCAATTAAAACCTTCATTGTTTTAAAATAGCTCTCTAAAATGTGTGGAACTAAGTATTTACAAATTCCTTTAATTTTTCCAACATATATATGAAAATAAGACTTTTGCTTTGAAATATCGCAAAGTAAGCTGGATATTGTAGATTTCCTTACAGTTTTGCATTTTCTAATTATTGCAGAATACGGCTCTCTGTTCATGTGTTTGATTCTCTTATCTTAAAACAAATGACGCCATTAACGCTATCGGCAGTAATAACATCCTAAGCATGATCTTATATATTAAAAGGAAAAGGGATTTCCGTCAAATTTATTTTTCACACGAATTTGCTCCATTTACACATGCATAAACTTAAATCTAGAACCTAACCAGTTTTAGAGCACACTCAAATGCGAAAACGGTTGCCGAATAATATAAAGCGTGTTTCTTCTCTGGTCCGATTATCGTGAGGGTTCGATCGCTGCTATGGACAGAATGATTTTTCTTATTTTATTTGAATTATTCTTCAAAAATTTCAGTACTAACAAGTTGTTTGCCGTCAAGTTTTGACGGGTTCCATCTAATTTAGATTTAAGAGACAATTATATGAATTTTAATTATAGAAATTAAACTTATTTTTATTAACAATCATAACATACAATATTGATTAATTCTTGTACCAATGCAATACGAAAAAAAAAAAAACATATTCCATACCTGTGTAAAACTCTAATAGGGGTTTTCTGACTTAACTTTACATCTGCCATGTTGTTTAATTTGTTGAGATCACCTTCAGTTAATGTCTTTCCAACAACACAAAGAGCAGTGTAAATTTTTGTCTTCTCTTCTTCTCCTTCTTTTAAAAGTAAAGTGTCATTCCTTGAAAAAATTTATATTAATTAGGAATATTAAGTAAAATGCAAAACATTTATTACAGATGCATTTTTTATTTTAAAGCGTAGTTATATCTATCCTCTACTACTCAAATAAACTTCGGAACAAATGTTGCAGATGCATTGGGGTTCACACCATCCCCCCCCCCCCTATTTTGGTGAGAAAACCCAGTTTTCGAATACCTGTAAAGCCTAGCATGGGCAAAAAGCATTTTATTAAGAAATTATATTATAATTTTATAAAACACACGCATTTAATTTTATTTATGCACACATTTTTATTTAACACACACATTATTTTTATTTTCACGTAATACTTTTATTTAACATATACATTTAATTTTATTTATTAATTATTTTTACATTATTTTATTTATTTACACACACATTTAATTTTACTATAAAGCACCAGGTTGCCATACACAGAAAAAATTGCTGGGTTGGCCAGGCAAAAAATTTACATTTGGGGACCAAAAAGAAACCCATGTGCGTCTGCGACATCTGTACCTAAACATCATAATTAAAAAAATATATATATTTGTATTATGATTAAAATATGGCAATTTCAAAATCCAGGATGGGACAATGGCCTTGCTCTGCACCAACATCCATGATTTGAATTAAATATTATCTAGCGATAAGCACATGACAACAGTGATGAATTCTTGAGATTTTGTATTTAATAATGGTAAAAAGGGTAATTTTTCTCTCACAACTGCAAAATTCCCTCACATAAAGAATTGTCTGAATTCAACACTGCATGACAATAATTCAAAATCATATAAAAATAAGTTGTAATAAATCTTATTTGTAAAAATTTGATTTATCATCAAAATTTCCACAATATTTTTTATAAATTAAATTATTCTAAAATACATTTAAAATAACTTACTTTGTAATTATTTGGAGTCTATTGACTGATATTAAATTCGTATTTGCATTAATTTCCTGTAATAAAAAATAATCAAATAAGTAGCATATTAGAGTTTGGTAATTAATAAAATATGTCATAGAACAATATTTAAGAAATCCAGATATTGAGGGAGGGGGGGGGGGGAAGAAGCCAGATAAAATCATTAAATTTTTTTTATTTCACTGAATTTAAACTGGGAAATTGTATTAATTTTCTATAATACAGTAAGTAGCTTCTCATTCTCATTATATCACGTAAGCCAAGGGAAAAAAAGTATCTGAAAGTGTGATATTCTTGAGGGTAATAAAAAATAAGGTGATAATCTAGAAATAAATATTTTATATTTATCCTGAAAATGAAATTTTGGTACTTTTCCATTATACTAACACCATTGTCGCCAAGAGTAATAGTTAGCGCCAAATGAAACATTTGAAAAAAAAAAAAAAAAAAAAAAAACATTGTTGGTGAAAAAGGGATCATTTAAACACTACACTTTCACAAACTACTTTATTAAATCAATACAAATATATGCTTAAAAAAAAAAGTCACATAATAAAATGATAAAATAAAACTCAATTTATGCTGCAAGCATGAAATTGTAAATGTCTCTTACCATTGCAGTAAACATTTCATTATTTGAATAAAGGTGTTGCATCGCCACATGAATACTACGAGATTAGGATTGTAAATAATGATGAACAGTGCCACACTGTCTTTTATTACACCATTTTGCAATGTGCCATAATTTTTCAACAGATTGGGTATGACATCTAGTATTAAGAGTCAACAAAATTATATTTGCAATTTACTCTGAAATGTTCATAGCCGGAACTTCGCAAAAATACTTTCTTTATGTATAATTCCATAGCCTTAAAACAATTTTATTGCAATGTTTGGCCCATTTTGTAATAAAAATCCATTGCACAGTCAGGGTTGAAATAAATGGCACATTAGCATACATTTTGGCATGTTGTTGGTATAATAGAAAGTACTGTATTTTTTTAAAATGTATATTACAAGTTTTGTAGTAAAATTAATAACATAGGATTACACTTATCACAATTGACAGTTATATAAAGTTTCTTGAAAAGTGTGATTCAGTGTGAAAAGACAGAATTTTTTCTCTCCAGAAGATAAGAAAAAATATATATATCAATATATATATATATATATATATATATCAACATTACATCTACTAACTACTGGATCATATCCAGTAGCATAAATAGACTTCAGCAATTTTAGATCAAAATTACAACATTGAGAACATGTATAAAAATTATGTCAAATTCTACATATATGGATATTTAATTCAGATAAGAAGCTATGTTTTGTAATATTAAATTATCATAAATGTCTCATTATCTACAGCAGTGTTTCCTAAAGCCTGGACTGTGACCCAGAACTAGTCAGTGAAAATAAAATGCTGGGCCTCTTATACAGCCTGATTTATACATAGGCCTAAAAGGCTTGGGCTTTGAGCCTCAAAATTTCAGAAAACCTCAAATCAATTTAGATTTTTTTTAATGCTATTATTAGATTAAGATATGTTTATTTGCACACTGGATGGATTTGATAAGCATTAAAAATACTTAAAAATCATCTAATCTATACACAAATATTGACAAGTTGTTAATTTAAATGCCTATGTAGTCTATTCAAAATTAAGAGAGAAAACAAGTAAATAAAAGTACATGAAATTGCCAGATTTTGTAATGCTTAGGTTATATTCAATGCCAGTTAAGCCATGTTTGTTGCTTTGCATAAAAAATAATGCAACTTGTCAAAATAAATGTTCAATTTGTGCAATTAATGTATCAATTAAATGTAATAATTATTTTGCTTAGTTAAATTTTTAAATAAAATATATGTCAACATTAAAATATATTATATATATATATTTACAAAGTTGCATAATAAAAAAGTGCACAACAAACTCCATGGCGTAAACTGGCAACCCTTATCTTGATTTAAATTATATCTTAATTTTAAATGAACTATAGTAAGTATTATGAGAAAAAGGAATCAAAAATTCATGATGTACCTGGGGCTATAAAATGTGTAACTCCAGGATCCGGCCTGGCCATGTTAAAATAATCTTGAAAGAGTGATGTTTCATTTTTGGGTTCTTATGTTTTCATAAAAATAAAATGTTCAATAAATATTTTCAGGGATTATGAAAATTAATCTGAAGTCTACTTACTTCTTTTTTTCATGGAAACTCTACATAAGGGAGGAAAATGCTGTAGAGTCTGGTTCAAATCACTTCATATTAATTGGTTTGTGTCATTATTTTTATTTTTTTGTAAGAGAAATGCTATGTTATTAAAATATTGGCACATTGTATGTGACCTTTTAAATCAATTTTATTTTACCAAAAGATTGATCTTACTTATAGATATTGGAGGGTCAAAATTTTTATTGGGTTGCAAAGGAGAAGAGAGATGACAGACAACCAGACTACGTGTAAGAAAATTTGGGAAACACTGCTCTAGAAAGTAATCCTATTTCTGAATAAAGTAACATAACTGAAAAACTAATAATTAACAAATATAAAAATAACTAGAATTGAAAACAAATATATATATTCACACATAAGTTGAAATAAACCACTTTTACATCTTTATGACCCAAATTTATAATAATTTTAGCTTACAAAGCAGTTTTCCTGAATTTTTAAAAATACATTAGAAGAACTGCATAATTATTAAAAAATTTTTAAAAAGATTTTGTCTACTAAAATTAATAAACTAAATTGGTATTTATAGGGGTTTTGTAGAGTATTTACAAATCTAGCCAATTCATTTCTTTTAAACATTCTTTTTAATATTTTACAGAATTAGAAAATGTACAAATACAGGGTGATATGCTACCGTGTGTACTAGAGATGTGTCATTTGTCAAGGAACGATTCCAAAGGAACGACTCCGGCAGTGAAATTGAAGGAACGATTCCAGTCTTTAAAAAGGAATCGGTCCTTTTTGGAACGATTCCTCGGATTCGGTCCTTTTTGGAACGATTCCTCGGATTCGGTCATTTTTGGAACGATTCTTCGGATTCGGTCCAAAATATATTGAATCCATAAAGGATCAATTACTCGGAATCGGTCCAGAATGTACCGACTAAGAAAAGGACCGAATCCTCGGAATCGATTCCGAAAAGGACCGATTCCTCGGAATTAGTCCAAAATGTAGTGATTCCGAAAAGGAACGATTCCTAGGAATCGGTCCAAAATGTACAGACTCCGAAAAGGACCGAATCCTCGGAATCGATTCTGAAAAGGACCGAATCCTCGGAATCGATTCTGAAAAGGACCGATTCCTCGGAATTAGTAAAAAATGTAGCGATTCCGAAAAGGAACGGTTCCTAGGAATCGGTCCAAAATATACCGATTCCAAAAAGGATCGATTCCTCGGAATCGGTCCTGAATGTACAGACTAGAGGTCTGCACAGGCCGAAATTTTTAGGCCCGACCCATACAAAAAAAAATTCGGCCCGATACAAAAATTAAAAGTTAGGCCCGAGCCCGGCCCGGCCCAATTTAAAAGTTAAAAGTTCGGCCCGGCCCGAGTGAATTTCTACAAAACATTGATTTTTATGTCGATTTGGTTAAAAATTTGCCTCGTAGGAGGAGATCTAACCAAAAATTCCTCTTAGCCTTTTTTTTTCATGTTTATAATCTTCAATTTTATAGAGGGGCCGCAACCTGGAATATTTATTTTTTAATAAATCTCTATTTGTTGTATCTATGTGTTTAAGTTATCATTAATATTGTTAATCCATATTCCATTTATTGAAGTGTTCAAAATCAGAAAAATGCTATACAGTAAAATCATCTAAGATGGAATTGCATAGGGAAGAAAAGAAATTATAGACAATTTACCTACTTAGCAGGTGTAAATGTATTATATATTCTTTTCTTACGTATTAGTACATTCATTTTTCATGGATCAACATATTTTTCAGTTTAAGACAGGATTCTGGCATAAGCAGGTTCTTTTTCACACATTTTACTATATTTTAATTTAGCCATATTTTAATAAGTGTATAAATCTACTATTCTTTAAAAATAATAAATTTTAATGTTTAACTGTAGAATAATGGCGATTTAAAAATGTATGCCTCTTTTGCAAAGATTTTTGTGCCAGGTCTTATTTTACTGACCTTCGAACGGACCAGGCCATGGCGAGACAATGATTTTCATACGGGTCAAAACAAGGACTGAAAATTTTGGGGCGTGAAGACTAGGAAGAATGAAACCAGTCCCGGCTCTGTACGGAAAAAATAATTTAAGGCACGGCCTTATCCATCAGAAAAAAAGTAAAGCCCGGTCCGGCCCGTAAAGAGTAATCACTAGGCCCGGCCCGGCACAAGCCTTCAGAAAAAAGTATGGCCCAGGCCCGGCCCGGCCCGAGTGCCGTGAAGGAAAATAGGCCCGGCCCGTGCAGATCTCTAGTACAGACTCCGAAAAGATAGAGTCCTCGGAATCGGTTCTTGTTCTTGTAGACTGGACAGTTTTAATAAATTAAAATACACTATTTTATTTTAAAATAGCAGATTTTGATTCTATTAAAGCTGAGTTTCTGGCCAAAAAATTCTTCTAATGTGTACGTGATAAAAAAAATAATAAAAGAGAGAGAGAGAAAAGTGCGAGGGGGGGAGGGGGCGATTGATTAATAAACTACAACTGTGTATTACTTTCTCTTAAATTTATCTTAAGATAAATAGAAGTATATTATTGTACTTCAGTTAAAATATTGTCTATTATTTAGCTATGTACTTATCACCTGCGACCTAATTACATTGCTATTGAAACTTTTTGTGCTAAATTGGTCAGAAAGATTAAAATTAAAACAAAAAATTAATATAAAGTAAATGCTTGTTTAAATAATAGTGGGAAATATATATATTTTTAAAATCTGATTTGAAACAGTTTTGAATAATATAAGAAATACATCGCTATGCCCTGAACAATTGCATTTTAAATCAGTTAGTAATAACTCATTTTTTTATCAGAAAGAACTGATTTTTGATCAATTTTAGTAATTGCATGGGTGCAAACTTTCGTGTATATTTCACTATTTCATATGTTTTCATGAAGCATAATTTTAATTTGAGGATCCTCTCTGTCAAAATTAAAATAAAAAATCCTTGACGGCTCGGCCAGCAGACACAGGTAGATTTCGAAGACTCAGACCGTGGGGCGGCTGTTTGTTGGGAATTGCAGAAGAAATCACCTTTTTGCGATGATGCTGCAGTTGGGACTGCCCACTTCAAAATTTAACTTGTCTGCAGGGATTTTTTTTTTTTTTTTTTGCTATAAGGGTTCGTGATATAAAAAACTTGTCAATATAAAAGTTTTAGATAATATTAAGAGGATTTATAATAAATTTAAGCGGATTTGATATCTTGTGAATTGGCGAAGTTATGAATTTTTTTCTTCTGAAACCCCCCTTTTTCCCTCTTTGGGGTCATTTTAATGATATCAAAAATCTGTCATACATAAATTTTCGGCCCTTTTACCTAGAATAAATAATAACTCTAAATGGATTCAATACGTATCATAATTAAGAAGTTATGGGTTTTTTTCTGTTTTCACAAAAAGCCTCCCTTTGTTCGATTTTGCCCATTAACGTACTTGACCGAGATTTTATGCCCCTTGATTTTATGTATCAGTTTGGAAGAGATTTGAGAAGAGTTATTGAAGTTATCGTGTCTATAAAAAAGTAACATAGATAGATAGATAGATAGATAAAGTTTTGAACTAGGGGTGGTTTTGGGTTCTGGGAGTCATGATCGGCGTAGATTTACAAATTTTTTTCAAAAATTCCAACTTAGGGGAGAATGTAATAGATAGTATTTCTTACGAAATCTACCTAATAAGAGCATTTACGAGCGCTCGAGTACCCCTTTGTTTCCTCATTTTGGGATCTTATTTTTCTCTCCTGAAAAAGATGATTCAAAAGATCTCGGAACTCCCGTAGATAGTTTTAATCAACTTGCAGTGGATGCATAAAGGAAAACCTATTTGAACAAGGAATTTTTGAAAAACGTTTTCAATTCTTTCTTAAAATTCCTATAATAAAGATAAAAAAAAAAAAAAACATATTTAAGAATAATAATAATATAACAGTAGCAGTAGTGGGTGGGATTCAAATAATTTAACCGCTGTTCGCTACCCTTATGGCCGTTTTGAGTATGAAAACGAGAAAGAAAAATTATGTGCTACATATAGATTATCAGACATTTCCCAACATAGTGATATATATGTAAAGCTGCGTATTTTGTGCTTTTTTTGTTTAATCGATTTATGTTAAGATTACATTAAACTAGTTTTATAATATATGTATATAGTAAAAAAGTATATAGTATATAGTAAAAATATATAGTAAAAATAAAACATAATTTACAGTAAAGACTTTCTTTTTTTTTTTTAACTGATTTTAGTACTAATATAATTGTATAATTGTGTATGTGTATACAGATTAATACATTTTTATATTTTCCCAAAAAAAAATGGAGCAGCACTATTACGCTAATTTCTTTTTTAATTATTGATTGCTAAAGAATGCAAATTGTGATTTTGTATAGTTTTTTTTTTTATTATTTTATTTCTATTTCTTGCTAAATAATAAGAAGTTAAATATCTTTGACTTTATTTTAATAAAACGTAAAATAAAAGCAAGACAAAAATCATTTTTCATAATAATTTCTTGTAACAATCGCGATTCCACGATCGGGATTGATACTCGCAAGTCCCGAAATCAGTTCCCGGATTAATGGCTGTTACTGTGGTGGTGGATAACAGATATTTGCAGTGCCGAAACTACGGAGGAGCAAAAGGGGCATATGCGCCGGGTGCCAGTGTAGAAGGGGGCTCCAAAATAAAATTTGATTCTTCTTTCGGTACAAAAAACAAATAACGAAATTTGAACAAAAAATACTTGTAATCAGGCAACCTAAAATAAAAACAAATTCGTTCATTTTATTATCTTTGCTTTTAACAGGGCTGGTTTTTATCATTAGGTGATCACATAGGGACAACAAAACAGTACTCGATTATCGAATTCTTCCAAGAACAATATACTGTCCTAATTCGGTTTAAATATGCTCAGTATATTTCGGATGTTATCGCGATGACAAGCTTTGAATGTTTTTTGCTTTTGTGTGCTACTGTAAACGAACTATGACAGCTACATACTTGATTAACAAACTCGTCGAAGATACTGGCAGATCCATTTACTGTCCCAAATAGGTTCGAATTGATTCAGTATTTCAGAAGAGTTTTGGAATTATATAGCAGTAATTCTTATTAAACAAAAATTATTAGAAAATAAAATCGATTAAAAAAAAAAAAATTACACGAATCAATGAAAAATTTTAGAAACAAATTACTATTCCTAGTTGTTTTATATTATTGATGTTAATTTTCTTTACTATCATGAAACTGTTGTTGAATTGTTTGTTGTACTAACATCTTAGCCTGCTTTTTTGTTGCAGATTATTTTAGGATTTCACCAAATCACCAAATTTTATATATTCCTATTTTTGAAATAAAATCTTTTTTAAGAGTGTCGTATTTTGTATTTTTTTTATTTATTTTGTGTATTTGAAATCTTATTTGTATTAAACTATAAAGTTGAGGAAAGTTAGTTAAGTTATTGAAATGTATTGAACTATACAGTTATGATTTTGTTTCTTATCTCAATATCTACAGTTCTAATTATGTGCAATTTCTAAATTTAAATATACTGGTATACCTTTTCAAAAACTTTCAATCACCTAACAGTTGAATTTCAGAAAACACCTTTTTAATGGATTTTTATGTCACAACAGGAAGTAACAACTAAAATTTTACGATTTCAGGTGCAGGTATTTCGGTTTCGGTTGTGCATTGATAATGCAGTCAGAAAGGACATTGTTATAAATTAAGACTCTCAAATATACTTTGTTTAATGAATTGTGTTTTCCCAAATCGACAGGTATCCGAATTTGATTTTATAAAAGATTCTATTCACGCATGAACTTAATAGTAAAATGAGATAGTCCTGGGAATTGTTTAGAAATGGGCAGACTGAGAAAATGACCGATTTCCAAATAATCGTACCAAAATGAAATCGACTTTGAAAACGGCCGGCTCGCAGGACTGACATGTAAATGAATGGTTGGTTATCTTGGGGTGGATTTTGAAGAGGGATCTAATTATAAGGCTTAAAATTGCATAGACCCTGGTGCCAAACATCAGAGCTAGAATAAAGATTCCTGCATAAAATAATTAATAGTATAAATGGAGGGTCATTCAACGATATATTTTCAAGAGGAAACCCGATTACACTAAAAATCGAATGAGTCGCCACCCTGGTGGGCAAAACAAACAGCTACAATAAAATTTCTTTGATAAACTATAGCGGTAAATGAACGGTCATCCAGGGGTAAATTTTCAAGAGGAATTGAGCTTAATGCCATAAACCATAAATTCAGGGAGTGTACTTGTATTATGGTAATCAGAAATAATTGCTAATTAATTGCACACACTCATCAATGAAATTAACTCTTGAAAACGAAATCATCTGTCCAAAAAATTTCAAAATAAGGCGGATGGATGCGTAAGAAAATGGGCGAAAACGTAAGAAAATAAATTAGTATTATTAATATTATGGATTTCATGTTCATTCTAATGCTTCCGGATTTGTTCCTTTTTTCTCAAAAGTATCCCTTTTATCTTGAAATCGTTATTTTTATCTCGAAAGCGTTTCTTTATCTCGAAAACCTTTTTTTTCGGAATCGTTCCTTTTTCTCGGAATTGTTCCTTTTTTCGGAATCGTTCCTTTTATTTAGGAATCGTTCCTTCTTTTCGAAATCGTTCCTTCTTTTCAGAATCGTTCTTTTTTTTCGGAATCGTTCCTTTTTTTCGGAATGATTCCAAAAGGAACGACTCCAAAGAACTTGTTCCTTTCGGTGAACGATTTCGGCTGGAACAATTCCCTAAAAGGAACGATGTTGCTCATCTCTAGTGTGTACAAACTTTAAGGGGTGGTACAGATCAGTAAAACAAACATTTTTTGTACAGGAAAGCTGGGTCGCAATCCACTTATTCAGTCATAAATACAGGGTGTCTCACCACAAGGTAAAACCCGAGTTTTCATTCACAACTTTAGTGTTAATGAAGATATTTTACTGATATATTGAACAGACTTACTTCACTTTGTGTGAAATGTAATAGATATTGTGGAAGTCTATTGTCATTAGGTGAGTGATCCATATGTACCATGATCTACATTCTAAATTATTCAGAGTTGTTTGGATACAGATCATAGGCATTTCTGGCAGTTATTGTGATGTTATCACATTCCATAGAAAGCAAAGTATGTCTGTTGAAAATATCGGTAAATTATTTTCATTACTTTAAAGTTGTGAACGAAAACTCGGATTCAGCTTACAGTTACAGCAAGACATTATTTTAAGACAAGTATTTATAACTGAATAAGTGGACTTCAACCCAGCTTTCTTATACAAAAAACATTTGTTTTACTGAGTTGAAACACTCCTCAAATTTTGTACACGCAGTAGCGAATTGCACTGTATAATAGCTAGGGAAATATACATACAGAAATTTCGGAAATAAATCTTTCCACTTCATGTCTTTCGACATCAACAAAACTAAACTGTTATAATTGAAAAAAAAACATCATCTATTTAAAAATACTTTTGCTTAGTACAACAAATAATGCTTTTAGAACATGATAAAGTAAAATATCTATAATTCATCCTAATTTGTATTATTGCTAATCGATGTGTTAAATAAATTTTATAAAAAAAAAATTTCAATGGTACTTTAAAGTACCATGCTGGGACATAAAGGGACATCATTTTTAAATTACCAAATAAGATAAATTTAATGTAATCAACAGTAAAATGCTTTAAGGGACTACTGAATTTTTAAACATGCCAAAAACCAGTTTTCTATTTTTAACTTATTTTCTCTTTTTAATCAATTTTAAAGATTGTGCAAGAAAAAATAAAATAAAAATAAAAATTGCTATTATTACTGGTGTCACAGCCATTTAAACAAAATTATACTTCTGAGCCACATTATTACTTAAAACTAGAATGATTTCTTTTTCAAAGTGGTGATTCTTGAGTTTGATTACCATTGTTACTCTAAAACCATTTAAGACAAGTTCATAAAATGTTTACCATATATGCACTCTTAGGTAATCTGTAAACTAAAATCAAGAATAAAGTGTAATTTGGAAACTGGGAGAAATTATTTTCATAAAATATGAAAAAAAAAAAGGTTAATTTTTAAATTTAACCAAAACTTTTGTAAATATTTTGATTTTAGATTAAAGTTAAAGATGTTAGAAATTTGCTCTGACCAAAAAAGTATTTTACATGTATAATTATTAATATTATCATGCACACAACACTTATTTATTTTCCAATCATGTATTAACTATATAAATTTTTTAATTAAAATTTTTTATATTTATCAATACATTTAATTTTTTATCTATAGCATCACATAAAATATATACTTACATCTTTAAATTGTTAGCATAACGTTAAAATAAAATATGTACTTAATGTATAAGATAATCCCTTTTTTTAATCATAGACAATGTTTCAGTTTTAGGAGTTAAAAAGTGGCAATGTTTATGTGATTATTTAGACTAGGGGTCTTCAACCTTTCAAACTTGAAGGCCATATTTATAAATTCTTAAAGTTCCACAGGCTATCCATAATTAAATTAAATAGGGCGGGCAAGAAATGTATGCATACTTAGGTTCTGAGATCAAAGTGGATTTCATATGGGTGCTGCAGAACTACAGAATTCTCATCTTCATCTTGATTCATAAAGAAAGTATTTTATTTATTTTTTGCATGCAATATTTAACACTAGAAATTCTATACAATTACTTGCTTTAGTAACATTAGTAGTAGTACATAGGCATAATCTGTTGGTTAGCACTTATGAAAGCGAAAGATGCGAGCACTACTGTGTTTACTACAGTACCATAATGGCATGAGAAAGCATACATTATATGCCATTAGGAGATGTTAGCATAAAGTGGTAATGTCAGTCTCAAAAAATTCCAGCTTTTTACAGCTTGAAAGGAGCAGATTCAGTTCACCGTCATTTGAGTTGATGAGAAAAAAAAAATATGTGCACTGAGTGGATTTTTCCCTGTTTCTTGATGTATATATATATATATTTTTAATCTGAAGAGATTTACAATAGCTACCAAATGTTACGCTGTTTAAAAAGTTAAACAAACATTTTGAATAAGAAATTTTATTTAATAAATGAAATCAAATGTCAAGCAGAAGCAAAAAAAAATTTATTAAAAAATTTCCTGGTTCAAAATGAGTTAATGTGGAAAAAAACAAAACAAAAACAAAATATAAAAATTCACAGTTATGGATTTTCCTTAATAGGGTACTGTGGAAATCTTTCAATGTTGCTGCAAACATTTTGTTCTTAAAAATAGAAATAACATGACAGGCCACTAAAATACCCTCAGCGTGGCCCGCGGGGCATGGGTTGAAGGTCCCTAATTTAAACAGATTAAAAAATTCTGTATCCGCTTAAGTACACTAAATTCTAGGAATATTACTAAGATATTCATTTTTCTATCCTAAGATAAACCGACAAAGTTAAAAAAAAGAGAGAGGAATTAATTTTTTGTTACATTTTCAATGTTTTTCAACTCTTCAGGAGTCCACTTGACTTTCCTGGGATTAATTATTTCTAAAATGAAAGGTCGACCTGCAAAATTAAACAAAAAAGGAGATGAATGACATTAAAGAAATATAAATATAAAAATTGACAGTTACAAAACATGTCCAATTACATTAAGTAAAGATATTTTTTAAGATATCAGTTCAAAAAATGATACTTTAAAAATGTACATATATACATTAAAAAAAATTTGTTTGCTTTTCATATTATTCTTTCCTTTATTACCCAAATTCGACAAAACAAGTATGATCTGATGAAGCAGCCAACTTTTTCAGTTTCTGGTTTAATTGTTCTGCCAAGTTTCTCCTCAATTTTGATCATTATTGGAGAGGAAGTTGATTACTTGTCTCTATAACTTTCTATACCAACCTTCCAGAAACAGGATTTATGTGCATGTACATGATATATACACAGCAGTCAACAGCACATGGTATTCACAGATGGTCACCCTCTCAAGTACTATTCATGTTTCATGCTACTTCACTTTGGTGATTGGATGAGAACCAGTTCTTTGCAGCAAGGCAGTAGCTCATTTCACTTATTTAAAATTTACAATAAATCTATGAGAACAGACTCTATAGTAAGATCACTAAGATAAAAAAAAAAAAACAATGCTTACAAACAAAAATAATTTGAAAAATTGTTGGAGTTGTTTCGTCAAAGTATATGATGATCTTAAATACATAAACTTCTTTTAGAGGATAGGGGGAGGGATTCTTTTGTAGCATATTTTCTGAAAGCAGTAAATACAAAAGATGCATTAGGATGCCTAGATGTATTAGTTTAAATAGCAGATTATTAATAATGAAAAAATCTTAAGCATCTTATATGTTCTTCATTATTTACATTCCAATCCTCTATACTGAAGAAATAAATCCAGCTAATTTCAAAAAATCTTCAAAGATTATGAGAAATCTGTAATTTATTAGTTAAGAGGTTCATCGTTTATTAGTCAGTTAAGAGGTTCTATAACTGCACCACCAGCTTGGTAATAGGTTACAATAACCTAATAATTTTGTAACTCAATACTAGAGCCTAGAAAGTTACCAAAAAAAAAAAAATCTTCTTTTGCTGTTTTAAGACTTTTTTTGAATGTAGGGCATTTTAATAAATTGTAGATAATTTTAATACCTAATGGACATCATAATTCGTCTCCTAGCCAATACCAATGAAAGTGAAATGTAGTATATTATGTCATAAACAAAATAAAAGATCCTATATACTAAAAAAGTATAAAAATACAACCAAAAAAAAAAAAAAAAAATTAACGATAAATAGCAAACACATAGTAAAGAAAAAGCTCTTCCACTAAAAAATAAATTAGTAATCAAAGGTAAAATAATAACCATTTCCAAGCATCTTCACATCAACATCTTCTCGTCCAGATGATGAAAATACTATTTCTGTAAGGGAAAAGAAAAACATTTAATTCTAAACTTATTAAACAAATTCTAAATAAAATTAAATAAATTCTCTTAAACAGTTTTACCAACACACACATGCACACACACAAAAAAAAAAAAAAAAAAAAAATCACATTTTATTCAACAAAACGTTATTTTTTAAAGATTAATAATGAGGAAATTAATCTTTTTTTTCTTTTTTAAATTTTAATATTTTTTGAATGACCAGTTTTTGTTAATATTCTACTCATGCATGGATGTGAGAACTATAATTCACTGAATTATGGAGAGACTTAATAGTTGAGTAACCACTCTTAAAGAAAAACAAGAACGAAAAATCATGCGTCAAGCATAGATTATGTAACACTTTCCAACACTTCCAAAATAATTTTACAAATCATTACCGTTTAATAAGCTGAAAGATAACATCTAAGTAAACACTTTGGAAAACGCATAACTTATTTAAAAACGTAATTTCAAGAATTTCCAACATACGCAATATTCGGAAAAATATCCGAACACTTTTATTCAGCCCTGTATATGATCTATTGATTTGTGTATATACTACATAGGATGCTAAATTTTAGTTTAGTTAGGAAACTTGTAGCAGAGTTTAAAATTTTCCTTCTGGAGTTTCTGTCCATAAACGGAAATGTGTTCGCGAACTTTTGTGCTGCCCTGTATAGGATCTACAGAATTTATGCGCACCAAGTAATAGACAAAAAGTGAGTTCAATTTAAAATCGCGTTCAGCAACTTAAAACGCACTTCCAGGAATTATTGTTAACAGACAGTAGAGAATTCTTTTGTGTGTCCCTGTAAATGAGAGATGATACACAATATTCTGTAGTAAGCCTCTTGTCATGCACCTTAGTGATATATATCAATTTCAATACGTTTAAAATAGTGAAACATTATTTAATTAAACCGCAAAGAATTTTCCTCCATAGACGTAATGTAACGGAATTCTTTTGACTGTCCCTGTAAAGTAACTATAAGTACTATGCACACCCTATTCCATATTAAGCTTCTTGTAATGCACCTTAGTGATATATATCAATTACAACGTATTTTAAATTGTGTAACATCATTAAAATAAACCGCAAATTATTTTTCCCCATGGACCGCAATGTAACGGAATTCTTTTGAGTGTCCCTGTAAAAAAACTATAACTGCTACACACTTCCGTTGAAATAGGGAACATGCTATAGATAACGACAATAACATATAAAAATTGCAGGGCAATCCGAGCCTATTTACGGGAGTTAGAGCACGGACAGACGGCCAGACGGCAGACAAACCGAAGTCATAAACACTTTTCAACTAGGTTGGAAAGTGTTAAAAAAAGGGCAAAATAAATTAAAGTTTTTTTTTTTTTTAATAAAACCACAATTGTAAGATAAGACATAGTTCTAGAGTATTGAGAGCAAAAGGTAACTTGTGTATTCACTCTAACTTGTGTAAATATAATCAGATTGCCATGCAATTAGTATATGTAATTGAGGTTTACTATGACATGTTTGGTATTGAAACTGAAATGTGTATTATTTATAGTTTGTTTGCAGGGATACTCAAAAGAATTCAGATACATTATGGTCTATGGAAAAAATGATTTATGGTGTATTTTAATAATGTTACACTATTTCAAAAATATTGAAATTGATATATATCACTGAGGTGCACTAAAAGATGCTTGCTGTAAAATATGGCCTGCATCATTCATTTACAGGGATAGACAAAAATTTCTGTTACAGTACTGTCTATGAACGACAGTAGCTGGAAGTGTGTTTTCAGTTGTGGTATGCATTTTTAAATTTAACTAACTTTTTGCATACTACTTTGTGCATATAAATTCTATATACTCTATACAAGGCTGCACAAAAGATCTCAAATACATTTCTGTTTATTGACAGAAATTGTTGACGGGGAATTTTCAACTGTGCTATGTGTTTCCTAACTGAACTAAATTTTAGCATGCTATATTGAATGTTACAAATCTACAAATCATATACTATACAGCACTAAAATAGGAGATCCCAAAATTAGTTAGTTTTCTAATTCACATTTTGTCCATTCCCATATCTGAAGGCATATGTGAGTCATGGGGATCGACTATAGACAAAACATTTTCAAAAAAGACTAAAATATAGCAGATGAAAACAAAACCACTGTTTGTACTACGGAAAACGTATGTTTATTTACACTAATAGACCTCCACCTGGACATAATTCTGTTACAAAATATCTAAAAGTTGGCCTTATGCATAATAAGTGTAATGAATTACTTTTTTATATAGTTAGTGTTTATTAATTTAAAATTTGCCTTTGTGTAGTTTAAAGTATTTTAAATGGTTAATCTCTATATAATAATTTTTCCATATAACAATTTTTTTTTTTTTTTTTTTTTTTTTTTGCCAGATTTAGTGACTTTATTAAATAGAGGTTCAGCTGTATATATATATTTTTAATCAATAAAACTTATTTTTTGTGAGTATTTTGAACAAACTGAAACTCTAGAATATAGAAAATCTAAACAAAAGGCGGCAAATCTAGCTGAGGGTGATTAATATTCAAAAGAAAATATTAATAGTTCATAAAAACATTTGTACTCATCATCAAAGGATTTCTGAGCATTTCATAGAAAAAACTTCGACAATAATTATTTTATAATAAAATTTGTTTTATGCAGAAAATAGTATGCTAATCATCAAACATTAACTATATCTTAATAAAAGAGAAATCATTTAACTAAAAAATACATTGCATAAACTAAATTTCATTATTAAAAATAATTACCTCAGCCTTTCTACATTTTACTTTAATATGTCCTAAAGCAAAAACAAATTGGTACAGTAAAACCTGTGGGAACAGAACCTGTCAATAACATAGTCCTGCCTTCATCTTTTCAGTAGTACAATGATATAAATGTTACCAGCAATGTATGAAAAGCAGACATAGTACAGAATGCCTAGGCAATATATAGAATACAGCATTTTTGGACAGAGTATGAAATATCTGAATTATTTAAATATTTTATATACTTTGCTTATGCATTCATTGTACATAGTAGAGGATGTCTAGGCATTATACAGAATGACAAATGCAATTTAGACAAAGAATTATAAACGAGTCATGAACATGCATTCTGTAGAATGACAAATGATATTCCGATAAAACAATAAAAGAGTCATGAAAAGTTGTTATTGAAAAGACATCTATGAAAATGAAGGAAATAAAAAATATAGTATAGGGTTACTTATTGAAGAAAAAAAGAGAAAATAATATGTGAACTATTTCTTGCACCAAGAAAGGAATACATTTTACTTTAAATTGCACTTAAGTGTTTTTCTCACTAAAAAGTAAATCTTGAAAAGAGAGCCATGAAAAGGTCTTCATTAAAAATACATAAAGAAAAATAAAGAAAATATGAAATGCAATACAGAACATACTGAACAAAGAAATGATAAAAAAAAAAGAGTTTTCATGGTAAAGGTGAAAATAATAACATACAACTATATCTGCTATGATGAAAATCAGTCTAAAATGATAATTTTGCCATAGTCTCTTTACATTCTGTCTTGGTTTTACAATATTAATGACAATATTAATAATGATTACAAAAAACCTATTTCAGATGTTTTATAATAATACTGAGGACTAGGAAACATTTAATTTGGAATATTTTAAAACAGAAATAGATAGAATGACAGACATACAATTAAAATAAATAAATAATAATAATAATGAGCATACTATCACATTTAATTCTTTTCTGCACAATATCTGCAATAAGCTCATTGACAGATGATCCCATTTTGCGTTCTCCATTGACAAACCAAGGTGTTTGAGGCAATTCTCTTGAATATTTATTATAACGTCCCCCAAGATAAAGAGGTGAATGCTGGCAGTGTATTTTATAAATACAGATGTTATCAGGTATTGGTGGTGGAAATTCATATACACTACAACAATAAAATTTTAAAATATTAATATTAAATGTGAAAATAAAATATTTATAGTTAAAAAAAAATTTTTTTTAAGTTAACATTTATGCAAATATTAAAATTTATGCTGCATCTTTCTTGATAATATTCATTAGCAAAAAAGTTGCTTCATATCACACATAAAAAACATGTAAGCTAATGTAAAATATTAGCTAATTTTATTAAAAAATTCTAACAAAAAATATATATTATTTTACAGATTGGATGTAGTGCTGTATAATTTTATATAATCTTATATATCAAACTGCAGGAGGAATCTTTGTAATAATATGTGTTTAAAAGTTTGTTTATATTATGGTTTTAAATAAAATAAAAAAATATCTCAATGCGCATGAGATTTTTTAACCCTTTATGATATTTTCATTGGCAACAATGCACATATCCTTGTTTTGGTTAGGCAAAAATCTCATGGATAATGAGATGCTCATAGATGCACAGTATAAACATGCATCTATGTGGTTTTATATATTAATATATTTCTTCATTGTTCTTGAATTTAAAGATAATGAATGAAAAAAGCAATAAAACTATTTGCTAATTTCTAGTAATGCTTGGTAGAGGCCAAGAGTGCTCAACTAGAAAAAATTGTCTTAGAGTATAATTATCTTATGGTTACAGTAAAGGAAACCCTTGTTCTACACTTTGTCTATCAGAAAGAGTATTATGATACACGCAAAATTTTTGTAAGATGAATTGCCAGTGCATAATCACAATACAACTTTCTACAAATTCTCAATGGAAAAAAAAAAGGAATTTTTATGCTTGTAATACCATAATACAAAGTTAAAATTCATTGCAAATATGCCAGTCTACTATTGATCGTAAGATTTAAGATATATGATATGGTTACAGTACTATTATTCCCAACTTAATCATAGATTTATTTTTGCAAATTTTCTCTACCTGGGGATTTTTTTAATCATGCATAAACTTTAAGTTAAACAAAAATCGTTATCTCCTAAAATATATAAAACAATGCTACACAAATTACACTTTCAGGTTAAAATATAATCATTAAATTACAATTTCTAGTTTAAAAAAAATTGCTCTTTACAGTCAATAAAATAATCCTAAAATGAGACTGTTAAGTGGTTAATCATGGGAAAAAAAACCCCTAATTATAAAAATAAGTGAAAATCAGACTCAGGTGAATGAAAGTCAAAGGAATTATACAAAATAAATTTATGCAATAGTATTGTAAATGTTACTTCATTTTGAGTCATTTAAGAATAAAATTAAAATAAGAGTGAAAAATCATACATCTGGGCATAGATTAAGAAATACTTTCCAACATTAGCAGAGAACTGTTAAGAAATTTGTTTGTTTTTTTCATACTATGAAATAATATATATATATATATATATATATATATAAAACATTTTAAAAACACATAATACAGTAAAACTTCATTTTTTTGCAATTGCTGTCCATATCTAGTAATGGGTGTGAATTCTTTAATACAGCTCTGTATGTGATCTATAGAATTTATACACACCACATAATACATTAAAAATTAGTTAAGTTTAAAAATACATATCAGAGCTGAAAATGCATTTCCAGCAATTATCGATCATTATCCTGTAACCAAATATTTTGAGCATCTCTGTAAATGAATGCATCATAAATGCTATGAACTCTATAATCTATAGAACACATGCTGTAGTACACGTCAGTGACCCATATCAATTTCATTATGTTTGAAGTTTTGAAATATCATTAAAATGCAACATAAACACATTTTCCGTATAAATCATAACATAATGTAATGAAATTTTCTTGTGCGTCCCTGTAAATGAACTATAAATGCTACTTATTCTATACGCCACAGAAAGCATATTGTAATCCACCTCAGTGATGCATATCAATGTCAGTATGTTTGAATTATCTTAACATCATTAAAATGTATCACAAACAGTTTTTCTCCATACACTAAAATGTAACAAAATTGCTTTGTGTGTTCATGTAACCAAACTATAACAGCGACATACTTCATTTTCAGTAGATAACCTCAGACCTCAATAACATATAAAAATTACATGGCAATCCAAGTATATTTACGAGAGTTAGAATACGGCGAGATAGACACCAAAACAAACTGAATGCAATGCATAAACACTTTTCAACTATGTTGGAAAGTATTAAAAACATCCTTCTAGTTAATTTACTTATATTCATATCAATAAAAAATTTAAAAAAGTATCATATATATTATTTCTGTTGTCAACATCCCTTTTTCTATCTATGCATTTACAAAACACACAACAATGAATGAGGCATCACAAGAAAGGTTTTTGAACAGTCTTTTGATAGTACACTCTCATTTCGTTAAAACAGATTGTTTGATTAAAAATTGCAGTTTAAAAATTAATGAGAAAATGTATCAGCAAATAACATGAAAATTGCAGTGCAAATGCCTTACACAGGTTTATTGGTCTTTACAAAAAATTAAATAGCAATTAATTTTACCTTTTAAAATATAAAATACATAGTTGTTAAAAAAATAGGTGAGCATAATGAACTGTAAATTTTGTAACTTAACTATAGTTTTCATTACAGGAGAAATATTATAAAACAAACCTATTAATAATAATAATAAGGAAAAAATATGCATCATAACACTCATTTGAATTCTAATTATTATTCTAGCATTCTATTTTTGCAATAAACTTAAATAAGGAAAATTAACAATTTAATTTCTATGTTTATGAATGATGTTGATACTGAGTTGTACTGAAAAGAATATGCTCAGGGATTAGATGTTTATGACATTTGTATGTTCGACATATTTTAGAAATACTTAGGTTTATTTTGTTTACAGTTTTGGATTAAGGCCATAAGAAGAGAAAGCATTCAAGCCCCCCCCCCCCCCTCCAGGCTCCTGTGCATGAAGACAATTTTTTTTCTGTTATAGAAGCTGTTTTCCTAAGATAGATTATTTTCTGACTTACTTCAATATTTGTAACCCCCCCCCCCCCCCCACAAAAAAACTGTACACAAGGAAGCACTATAAAGACTACTTACATTTCTAGCATGTAAATCTGCAGATCAGGGGCCACAATGTCACTTCTCTTCACTTTTCTCTCTCTCCCATTTAACACTTACCAACGTAACTGAAAAGTGTTTATGAATCCGGTTTGTCTGACCATTTGTCCGTCTTTTAACTCTTGTTAATATACTTGGAAAGCCATGCAATTTTTATAGGTTATCAAGGTTTACTATAGAGTGTTTTGGTATTGAAAATGAAGAGCATAGTATTTATAGTTCATTTACAGAAGCACCCAAAAGAACTGTACATTATGGTCTATGGTGGAAAAATCATTTGTGGTGTATTTTATTGATGTTACAATATTTCAAATATACTGAGATTGATATGTACGACTAAGGTATCCACCTTACAACATGCCTATACAATACCTATACAACATGCTTTCTCAGGAGTATAGAATAAGTAGCATTTAAAGTTTGTTTACAGGGACCCAGAAAAGAATTCCATTACATTATGTTCTATAGGGAAAAATTGTTTGTGGTGCATTTTAATGTATTTATAATACTTCAAACATAATGAAATTAAAGATCACTGAGATGCAACAGAACATGTTTTCTATAGATTATGGAGTGTATAACATTAATTGTCCATTTACAGAAATGCACAAAAGAATTTGGTTACAGGACTAAGAGTGATAATTGCTGGAAATAGGTTTTTTGCTGTGGTATGCATTTTTAAACTTCTCTAATTTTGTATAAATTCTGTAGATAGCATATACGGCTACATGAAAGAATTTGCACACAGTACCAGATATGTACAGCAATTGTTGAAAATGGATTTTTACTGATCTATGTGTTTCTTTAAATTGTTTACTTATATTACTCAATTTATTGTATGAAAAAATAAAATTTCTTAACATTCATCTGTTAGTGTTGGAAAGTGTTTCATAATCTATGCCTGATGCCTGATTTTTTGTTCTTGTTTATTTTGACTTCATTCAAACTCTCAACCTGCAATTTCTTTTCTTTCATATTAGTATTACTTAAGTAATTACAGAGATTTAACTCTGGCAAATTGTAATGTGAAATACAATTATATGCACTGGTATTCAAGAACTGTTCACTTTCTGTGAAAATATTTTATTATATAACGGGCTTTGCCCCCATTCCCCAGGTGTTTCATTAATTATTGTAAATACCTAGAATTGAATAGTTTAAATCTTCTATCTAAAATAATTAAAATATTTATTCTGTGATAATGTCAATGTCACTAATAATTAGTTTGAATGATTAATTATGTTCACCTTTTATTAATTATTGATAATCCTAATTGTTTAGTTTATTTGAAAATGACTATTTAAGCTCCCCCCCCCCCTCATAATTTTTTAATTGTTATGATACTGTTTTGGGTCATTGTGTTGCCATTTCTATCTTTTTTTTAAAAATGAAATATTATATAAGTAAAATAAACCACAGGGACTACATTCTCAAACCAAAAACTAACAGACAAAAACATTTTTCAAGAATATTTCAGTTTTGAAACTTTATTCATAGAGTGGATTTTCAGCAACATTGCATTGCATTGTTTACTTCCAGAAAGCAGAAAATTATAAGATATTCAAAGTTCAATACTCTCTCATTCTCATGACACTTTAATTCCTAATAGAAATATTAGCTTTATTTAATTGCAGAAATTTGTGATTATATAAAGCAAATAGTAAAAAAACTGGGGCTATGGCAATTATGGAATTGGTTATTTCTAAAAGTATTTTCAGATTAGGCAAGTTATAAAAAGATTTATTTGGAGTTTATTATCTTCGAAAATTGCCCACATTTTAATACCTTATGTGTTACAGACTCTGTAAAATAATTTTTAACTATTTCAGAATGAAAATCCCAACATTCAAGTATTTTAAAATGAGAAAGAAAATAGAAAATAATTAAAAAATATAAGGTTACTCTTTTTGACAAATTTTTAAAGTTTTTTTTAACATTATTTTGGGAAATTTTAAATCTACAATATTTGGACCTTGTTATAAGTAAAGAAAGAGGATTAAAAAAAAAAATAAAAAAAAAAATTGGTAATTATATATAAAGTCTAATTAATTCCTTGGATCATAAAATTTTGTTGATTAATGCTCTAACAATTCATTTTATGACAAGGACAAAAACACACAGATAGAAAATATAAAAATATAAACAGAATCTTGAAGAAAATATCCATGTTATTTAAAAAACATTCAAATATAAAATATTTTGTGAGTCTTGTACTACATGACAAGTGCAGCTCAAAATTGATAAGAACTTTATCAAATACTTAATTAATGACATGCACATAATGTGACATTATAGATACTATTTATACATTGTGAGTTATAATTTTTTAACTGAGTGAAAAGTGTCCAGGCCAGGACTTGAACCACGGATCTTTGGCTTAAACTGCCAAAGCTCTGCCAACTGAGCTATCCTGGACAAATCTGATGAAAACAGTTCGCTCATTCAACCACTCAGGCAAGGTTGACTGAGTGAACTGTGTTCACCAGATTTGTCCAGGATAGCTCAGTTGGCAGAGCATTGACTGTTTAAGCAAAATAACACTGGTTCAAATCCCGGCCTGGACACTTTTTAACTTAGTTGGAAAATTACAACTCATATTATTTATTTACCAATTAGAATAAATGTGCTAAAGTAATGAAGAATTTATATATAAGCTACTACATTTATTAAAGATATTACATTCAAGACATGAAATTTTCTATGCAGTAAAACAAAGTTTCAATGTAATCTAAATAAAGCAGTATTAGTTAAAAACAAATGTTTTAATTAACATTTGAAAATTTAATTGTAAAATATCAAAAACTTTTTTATACATTATACAAATTAAAGAGGAATTATAGTTGACTCTTGATTCTCAGACATTCACGGGATCAGGGGTATGTCAACACATCAAAATCATTTTACATTTGGGAAAATATATTAACACTGACATTCCATAAGTGTACAAACATTAAACTATAAATAAAAGTACAGTAAAAACTGTAAATAGCAGACTGTGAAATTTGTCGTTATTCAGGAGTGTCTGCTAATCAGAGAATAGGTAGGTACATATGTATTACACATGAATATGTAGGGGTTTGAGGTTGAAAAAGTGTTAGATAAACAGAGGTATCTACTATCTGGGATTGTGTGTTATGGAGGTTTTACTATATTGGCTAAAACTAAACTAAGGAAGTATTAAGATATGTAAATGTAAAACAAATAAAAATAATATAAATTTAAAGAAAAAAAATCTATAATTACATTTATTTTTATTATTCAGATTAATAAGATAACAGATTTAAAGGAAAAGTGATGCATTTTTCCTTCATCATTTACATTTTACTTTTGCTTCAAGATTTTAAATTTAATGTAATAAAAGAATTTCTACTTCTCCCTTATTTTAACCCACTTGCACAGTCAGACGCACAGTATATTGTTTTAGCCAAAATGTGTAGAAATGAGTCAGACTTGTATCTTCACTGCAATAATTTTTTTGTACAAGTTAATTAGTTTGGCTAAAGTTGTATGCTTTGCAAATGATTATAAACATAGGAAATCATTTTAACATTTTATATAAATACATATTTACTCAAATCTAAGATGTGCTTTCTTTTTTTTTTTTTAATGAACCTATTTAATTGGATGTATCTTGTAATCTAGTGCAACCCGTAATGCAAAACAAGATGTGTGTGTTAGAAAGTTAATTTATCCCTCATTTAGATAAAGCATGAGTAATTTATTGTGAACTTAGATCCAGTGTAAAATTCATTGGTTCAAGAACAAGGATTTTCCGTCTTATGAAAAGAACAGCAATTCCCTGAGGTGCCTATTTCCATATGTAAGATAATGTCACCTGACTTTGAAGAAAAGTTGGATAGTTTCTGTACATCTTATCAGTAAGAAAGCAAGGGCAACATGTGTTAAGTCAGATAGAAAATGGTGACCAAACATCATTGTATTTTGATATGCCATCAATTTGTACTGTAAAAAACATTAATAGAAAGAAAGTTAAATCGCTAATAAGTGGGGGGAAAAAAAGCTCCAAATGATGGTTATGCTTTCCATCTCTACCAAGGGCCCGATTACCACTGGAGTAAACTTCCATCCGTATTTTAGTACAGAAAATTTCATCTTATTTAAATGCAGCATTTCTGTTTTAAATAAAGTAAAATACTGATGGAAGTTTGACCCTGTAGTAATCAGGCTCTGTTACTGCTGTTGGAAACAAATTATCACTGTTTGCTTAATCCCTTCATATCAAGTGTCACATATACTCAGAATCCTTGATTTTTTTTTTCTACCAGCAAATTCATACAATATTTTTTGACTTATTTAATCACAGGATCAAGGGCAGAGAAAATCCAGAGAAAGATTAAATTAGGTAAATATTTATAGACAAAAAGATGTTTATAAGGATTGAATAGTAATTTGGAATAAATAATATGCAGAAGAAACAAAAATTGAATTTATCATATTTTGTAAGTTTCTTAGCATTTTTTTCCTTTTAAATTTACTTGTATATCGTATAAAAGTCTGAAAAAAAAAATCTTTATTTTTACAGCTAAAAAGTAAAGTAAAACTTAGATTTGAGTAAGATGATAATTTCATTTAATACTAGAACAGTTGCATGCATGGATTATTTAGTTAAAAGTCACAAGCATATTTCCAACAAGAATTTTTTTTTAATAACATGCACCTTATTTCTGAATGTTATGTATTTGACTTCTTTTATTAAGTAAAATTTTCTAACTCAAAATATGTTTATCTGACTTTGATCATAGTGCATTTTGTGCTCAAAATATATAAAATGACTGGGTTAAAACCATTAAATGGGTTAGGACAGTTGCATTTACATCACTTATGTTACAACCCTTTCTGAATCCTCAATTAGAAGTGATTCTTAATTCAAAATGAGAATAAATGACAAGACATTGCAGTTAATTTATGAATATGCAAATTAATTATACTAGAACGAGGGTTGGAAAACCAAGATGGTATAAGCAAAACTCTACTGTAATTCCACAGTTAAATGAAAATAACATTAAAAAAATCATAAGAATGTAATTTTTGAAAATAACCTTTTTATATCACAAGAAAGGTGCTCCATTGCTTTAATTACAGCAGTCCGATTGTAAGTTTCTTCAAGGGTTGCCTAATGATAAATTCATAAATAATTGTACTAAAAGTTATTGAAATAAAATAAATAAATAAAATGCATATCATAGTTAAAAAAAATAAATACCTTTCTCTTTTTCATATTTGGAAAAGCCTCTGGATATTTTTCAGACCTTAAAAACATAGTTTATCAATTTAGTTATGAAAGGAAATTTATCTTAAACATAGAAATTCATTATATTATTACAGCAGGGGTCTGTCCAGACTTTTTTCACAGAGTCCTGTTTTTGTGAAATTGTCAACACCTTTTTATATTTATGAAAAATCTAATCATAATTTTGTGAATTGGAAATGGTTGTTCTATTCAGGTTCTTGTTTATGCATTTTTAAGAAGATATATGGATATAAAATACATATATTTTTTTATATATGTAAAAATGATTTTACTTTTAAATAATTAATTTGTGAAATGTTTGGTTTAAAGATGGAATTTTTTTGTGAAAAACCTATTTTTAAGACAAAGAATTTTGTGAAGGGTCCTGTTTTAGGAAAAATAATTTTATGAAGAGTCCTTTTGTAGGGAAAATAATTTTGTGAAGGGTCCTTTTTTAGGGAAAATAATTTTGTGAAGGATCCTTTTTAGAAATGAAAAATTTTGTGAAGAGTCCTTTAAAGGACCCAATTTTTTCCTAAACAGATCCCTGTACAGTATAAAATGGGATTACATTAGCCATTAAATTGTGTTATTTGATACTTAAATATGGATGGTAGTTATGATATTGAGATTAAAACAATAAATAAAAGTTACATTTTCAGAATCAGTTTAGTATGTTTATAAGGATTTTAATTTTGGCAAGTTAAAACTCTCCATTGCTTTCCAATCAATCTAATACAAAATAAATAGACAAATATGACTGATTAAAAGAAGGCAGTTTATTTCATTATTCTATCAAATAATACAGTGCTTTGAAATTCTTAAATGTAAGAGAAGACATGCTCATCCAAAAGAGAGGAAAAAAGCACAGATAACGCAAAATATTATTATTATTATTTTTTTTTCTTCTTTGTATAATGCTGATAAAATAAAATTTTAGCTTAATCATAAATAAAGTTAAGATTATATTAAAATTTATTATTTAAAAATTTAAGCTTTAGTTATTTTATAAATAGTACATCTGTTATTCGTTTTCTATAGATATATTACACACATTTCTTTTAAAAAAAATTACGCATAAATGAAATATTATTATTTTTAGACATCATACGTATCAAATATTAACAAAAAATTCTCAATCAATGTTTAAAAAAATTTTTACAGCATAATTAATTAACAATAGTTATATCATTGATGGTCTTTAGAGTAGCACAGTCCATTGTCTAAAAATAAAAAACAATTATTTCTGTTGAACCTATACACACATGTATCTTTCTCTATAATGTAACATTCAATTTGTCTGATCACAATCCACTCATTAAAATGACATCATATTTAAAAGAACAAATACAACATTAGCGTTCGCAAAATCCAAGCATTTTAAAACAACTGCATTAAATTATACCCTAACCTCAAAAGAGAGGAATGGTTCCAGTGCGAAAAAGGGTGTCACTCTCGAAAGAAAAGATAAATTTTCATCAATGAAAATAAAGTAGCAATATGACACCATTATTCACTGATCTTTATTTCTGCAAGCATAGAAATACTTTTTATTTAAAGATCTTTGGTATGCACAGAATAAAACATTCAAATTATGTCAGTACTACTTATAATAATTATTCAAGTTTGTGAATCAATTACATATTTATTCGTATTGAAGGAGATCTAAATTATGTATTTATAAACTTGCAAAAAGCTTCGACAGGTGAAAATCATGTGATAATTAATAGAAAATGGATATTTTCATTAATAAAAAAAATTACTACGTCAAAATGATGTAATTTTCTTTAAACTGGCATTGTGATTAAAGGGTACTTCTCCATTATCCTGTCGACCACTTTCCATAAAAAAAACTATCGCCAAACTATAGGATTTAATGCCAAAAATGCATGATCATGACGTTTATGTTGAATGACGTACTTGATATTTTAATTAAAGTTGAATGACAAAATGAATTAATAAATGTTGCTATTTGAATTAATGTTATTTTAATTAATGTTGAATGACATAATTGTTATTTTAATTAATGAAAGAACTAATAAGTCAGTAAAAAAACCACTAAAAATACCGATAAACATCAAATTAACAATCAATTGAGAACATAACAAACCCGTGTACCGGATCTGAAATCAAAAGGATGTGATGCTACGATCATGTATTTTTGGCGTTAAATCCTATAGTTTAGCGATAGTTTTTTTTTTTTAATGGAAAGTGGTTGATGGAGAAGTATTGATTAAAGTTGTTATTTTCTGCATCCAATATGATTCATACATATTCCGATCTTTTGTTTTTAAAATGTTTAATGTTCTTTGCAATCACTTCAGCAACCAGAGGTTGATGCCGATTTGTTTTCTTGAAGCTCATTTTGTGAAAAGTAAAGGTTATTTTTGTAAAATTTATTATATTTTTGTGAAAAATAACATTTTGTAACGAAAGTTGAAATCTAGTTACTCAAATTCGAATTTTATTAACAAAAACTTTTTTAAATCCTTTTGCTGAAGTTTTCCTCTCTGGTGAACTTGTTTGTTTACAAATTACACATTTTAAAACATAAAAAAATAATAAATAATTAATAAATAGCAAGTTTTTATGGAATACAATTTTGTGAAAGGTCTTATATTAGTAAAAAGAATTTTGTGAAGGGAACTGTTTTATTAAATAGATTTTTGTGAAGGGGTCCTAAATAGCTCCCAAATTTCATCTGTATCGATCGTTGCCAACTAATCTAAGTAAATCTACAGACAAATTTGTATAATAGTGTATCTTAGCAAATAAAATAAATGATATTGGACAGGACAAAAGAGTTTAGCATAGACCATTTTATATATATTGATCTGTAAATCCAGTTGAACAACTGTATTAGAAAAGCCAGCAACATAATTTTAAAAGTAATCGTCAACTGATCAGTGATAGTTTCGCATTGAGACAATGAATAACAGTGGTGCATAAAATATTTTCAGGAATCGACAAGCATCAGTGATCAGGGAGTGGATTTCCCCAATATAAAAAATTATCAAAAATGTATGATATCTAATCTAATAGATACATTTTAATTAAAAATTAATTTTTTTAAATTTTTTTTTCACATTTTCTAAAAAATTTCAGTTTTTTTAGTTGCATTATTTTGAAGCAAAATGTAATAACTCAGTGAAAATTATGCTAAATTTATTGAGTTTTATTATAATATGAATCAAACATGCATAATTACTTACAGTGGCAAGCATTCCTTTACAGTATAAGGGTAAGAGACTGATACAATAATTTGAAAATCACTGTCAGGCGTAAAATTTGAGTTTGTGATTTTTCCAAACTGTGATCCAACTATCCATTTCCACACATCTTTAACAGAAGGCATTTCAGATTCAGCCAGCTTATACGAATCTCTAATAAACAATAAAAAAAAACATAATTCTAAGATCATTTGAAACATTTATCACAATAATTCATAAAGCACACATCAGTTCATCAGAATAATTAATGAGATTATAAATTTGATTCGCCCAAATTAACCAGCGTGTTTTATCTAAAAATAAGTTTAGAGATTCTGCTTCTCTGTTTGCTGGGCTCTAAGTTTGCGTCAAGAAATCACCATTTTGGTGACCCGTCTTTGAGTGATTAACAGTCCAGTGTAAGTGTAGACTTATCCATTTGCATTTTTTTTTTTTTTTTTTTTTGGGGATCCAAACCAGTATAAGAAATTAGGAGGGAAAAAAATCAGGCGTCAATGACACCTAATAATTTTTTTTTCATAGTTGCCAACATATTCTACTTATGTTTATTATTATTATTATTATTATTTATTTTGCTTATATTGTATGGATATAAACATATAGTGCAATGAGTCACAAACAAATCATCTTGAAATTTCTAAAACATATATAGATATATATATAATTATAATATCTTTGAATTTCAAAAAACATATCAAGTTCTTGTAACATTCTAATTAAATCTCCTAAATATATTTTTTAAGTGGGCCTTGTTCTATTCTATTCCATATTTTTCAACTTTAAATCAATTACAGTCTTTGTATTGTAATCAGTCAAACCCGATACATACAGCTTAACAAATAACTAATCAATGACTGAAGGAACTAGCAAAGTCTTGTTTATCTTTTAATTAAATGTAAATAACTAAACCTACCTCTCACATATAACTGTACTTAAAGGAAGAATTATTATTAAATGAAGTATTTTGCTTAAATGGAGTAATAAGAACGACTGAACAGAGTGGATCAATGTATACTGGTTACATTATTAGGGAATCGACTAAATGTTTTATTGAAAAAAGAAGATTTACATCTTACTAGCAAAGAAAACTTAATAACTTAGGGATAAAAAAATGATGACTGGGTATAAAATCACAATCATCAAATGGAAATTTATAATGCAAAATGAACTAATCACTGCTAATTTCAAACCCTGACCCAAATGATCACAGATGCAAGCAATCTCAGTGGCATGAGTAATGCAACAAAAATGTTCCAGTCTTTAAAAACAAACAGTACTCACAGGGAGTTTAAAGATAACTTTGTTGGCAACAAATTTTACATAAAACTTAACAAATTACATAAATGTCCAGTGTCTTTGAAGCTGGTTTAGAAGGAATTCCAAAATGTGAAATTTTTTTATTTTATTTTCTTAGAGATGAGATGGGCTTAGACTGAGCCCATTCCTGGGCCTGAAAGGGGTTTGGGCTCGATTTGTACACCAGTCTTCAGGATTGGCTCAAAGTGAAAATTTTAATTATTAACAAATTAAAAAAAGGAAAAAAAAACTCGGGAGATTCTATTTGAGAACACAAATGTACTCTAAGTTTCTTAAAGTGTTTTATAATCCAGTAAAAATCAGTTTGAAAGGAAAGTGAATTATTATTAATGGGATATAAAAAGATATTATATCTGATTATGAAGTCTTGGCACAGTCAGTGTTAGCAACATAAAGAAGCTTTTCTGTTAAAAATATTTTTTCAGAATTATTGAAAAACAGAACTCATGTCTTTCTGTCGTAGTTGTACAATGATGTTTAAAATAAATAAGAATTGTGACTTTTGTAGATTTCTGCCAGTGCTCGGGTATAAATAACAAATTTGCAATTTTAAACAGATTTTCAGGACATGAAAATCATGAAAGATCATGGGACAGTATTTAGGTTTAATAGTTATCTCTATGTAACAAGAGATTTTTAAATGAGAAAATTAATCTTAAAATAATTTTAAAATGTTCACAAATTTATACTGTGTATTTTTGGTATCAGGCTCAGGTTCTGATGACACAAATTTTTTCAGGCTCAGGCTCTGAAAAAAGAGCACAAACTCATCTCTGATGCATACCCTTGCATCCCTCCAGAAAAAATGCACTGATCCAACCTATCGGTCACAAGCAGCCCAGTGCTGTAATGATTTTGGCCAATTACAAAATTGTAAACATCCTTAAGAGGATACTTCACTTAGGCAAAAACACCTGCTCGCTAACGTTAACCCTATGGGGAAATAATTTACGATATCTCGTTCGCATTTCAATATTTTTAAAAGATTTTTTTTTTTTTTTTTGCATTGGATAGCTGAGGTCAATCTTTATGCACACTCCTTTTTACTTTTTCGATTTTGGTTGAAGCTTTTCTTATTGAGGATACTTTCACTTTTGAAACTGGTTCGGAAAGTAAAAGTATTTTAATAAAAAAAAACTTGTAATCAAAAATGAAAAAGTACAAAGGAGCGTGCATAGAGATTGACCTCAGCTATCCAATGCAAAAAAATCATTTAAAAATATTGAAAGCAAACGAGATATCGTAAATTATTTCCTCCATAGGATTAACATATATGAGCGGTGTTTTCGCCTGAGTGAAGTGGCCTCTTAAGGCTACTCTCAAATCTGAACTGACTACTTCCTGACACATTTTTTTAATTCGTTTTTGTAAGCAAATACATGAAATTGGCAAGTGCTCTTATTCAGAAAGTGAGTAATATTGAACAGTTTTTTTTCCATTTTTTGGTAAAGGCCATCTTTTAGAAGGTACTGTCAAAGTTAGCATTTTGAACAAAAATTCCGAACATGACAGTGCAAGAAAGGAAAAAAAAGAAAAACTGCTATATTATAAGACAACAATCACATCACTTATAACTCAAGATGTAATTCATATTTAGAAACAGAAAAAAACTGTTTGATTACAAATCATTTCAATAATTATGTCTGCAAGTGTCAAGCTTTTATGTTTAAAAAATGAGACCATAAATGTGTTGGAAAGTTTTGCATTGTTGTGTAGGAAGAAAATATTTTTTTGAGAACCATCTTAAGATATTCAGATTTTTATATATCTCATTTATTTATTTATTTTTAAATGCGTAATATTCATCAATAAAGTTTTGGAGAAAATGAAGTACAAAATCTTTAACAGCTATCGTATACTGTTTTGCACTTTATACATAATTGTCAGAAAATACACTTTTACATAATAAAATGAGAAAGAGTGGAACTATCACAATATACAGTTGAACTTCTATTTTATGAAAATTTTTCTAGTACCTTTATTTTTAACAAAAATAACATAGTAAAAAAAATCTCTAAATGAAAATGAACTTCTATTTAACGAATTTTTTTCAGACTAATGTGTCAGACGTTTTTTATTATTTTTAACACGATCAAATTGATTGGTAAATAAATCATACACACGATTTATTTACCAATCAGTTTAAAAATGTGAAAAATAATTAAAAAAGTGTAATTATTTTTTTCTTCATTTATTGGGGTTCCTTATTTATTCTGTTGAGGGGTTTCAAATAACAGACCAGATATCATTACCAATTGGTTGTCTGAGTGAATTGTGTTGGCTAATATGTCATCTATAGTTCAATTGTAAGAGCATTGTATTTAAAACCAAAGGTTCTAGGTTTGAATCCCAGCCTGGACACATGTTCACTTAGTTGGAAAAATTACTACTCATAATGTTTCAAAGTTCTAATAAATTTCAGTCTGCCAAAGAAATCCTTTTTGCAAAATTCTTCTTTCTATTGCCATCTATCATCACTCCATTAGCATCATCTACTTAGAAGCATTCACAGATCTATTTTGCTTTTTATACATTCACTTTTATACTCAATATAACTAACTATATTGAAAAAAAAAAAAAACTCCTCAAAAGATAGGTATATTCCTTTCCAAGTGAAATAATTAAAGCTTTTGAAAACAATTCAATGTGGGTTGTGAATTGTGATTCTCAGAAAATCTTCCTGAAAATTTGTTTCAAACACTTCTTAAATCTATACAATTTTACAAACAAAACTCATTTTCTCATATTTTGGATTACTTTAATGCTGCTGCTGTAAACTGCAAAAATTAAATTTTGAAAGGAAGCTTCCTATTTATTTTATGAAAAAAATTAATTAGCAGATGTAAAAAAAATATATATACAAATGTTGTAAATTATCAATTTAAAATGTAATAATTAAAATAGAGTTAAGAAAGATCTATTGTTATAAAATAACATGTAAATTTTTAATTTTGAAAAAAAAATGAATTTTTATTTAACAAAATTTCTATATTAATTTTTTTTTGGCAGAACCTTGAGATTTGTTACATAGAAGTTCACCTGTATATGTGTAAATTATAAAAAAAAAATCAAATCTGTGGATTATAACTTTTTGCATAGTAACCACCACATAATTCAGTAAAAAAAGAAAGAGTAAATAATAATAAAATATTTCAAGTGAGAAAAATACAAATAAGTAATATAACATAAAGCTTATACATACTTATATATACAAACATAAACTTAATAAAGGTTTCTTTTTTTATTTCTTCTGTATGTGAATTTTTCAGACATAATTACAGAATTATTTTCATTCATATATCCATGAGATTTTCTAATAGTCTGATCAGCCTCGGAAGAGTCAAACAGCTTTTTTCTTTTTCCTATAAATGTTATATTTGTACTCTTTGAATAATCAATTGCTATATGATGACCACCATTTCCTGGTTTTGATATACTAAAAATTGGTTTGAAATACCATCTTTGATAGCATTCACTGAAAAACACTTTACTTTTATACGAAAATTAAAAATGTTAGATTTTTTAGAAAGATAATAAGAGTATCTTCAAATTTCATGCATTTTGCAAATGAGAATGATTTCATGATTTTGTCAGATGACAATAAAGTTTAGATTTCAGAACAGCCTTAACTCATAAACTAATTCAGTTCATTTTGCAACATAAATATATCTTCAGAATACCATGAACAGAATAAAGGTTTCATTTCCATATGAATAAATGTATGTATCTATGAAAAATAAATTTAAAACTCATAATAACTAATAAGAACACAATATATAAAATAAAAAAAATTTTCTAAGATTATCTGAAATAAATAAAATAGATACTGTTATTAAATAAAGAATTTAAAACTTACAAGAATTTTTCTTTCAGATGTAAACATATGAGCCGCTAAAATAAAAACAAAAATCATACTACACAATAAATAATTTTACAGTATTACACTCAAAATGTATCATATAATTAATCATATCAAAATAATAAATAAATACACAATTTTAAATATGAAAGATACATGGTAATTAACATTCATCTGAACATATATAGGTAAAATAAGCAACTAGTGAGGAAAAAAAAAACTGTCTATGATATAATGACTTTTACAAAAAGGAAAATACTCTCTATCTTACAACATAATTAAATTTTGGGTAAATCAGAGAAGTTCGAAGAAAATTATGTATGTTTAAATTTTTATATAACATTAGAATGTACTAAAATGTGAATAAAGGAAGTTTCAATTTTGACAAGCATTTTACACATTCTATACTACCATGAATTCCATACATTTTTACATTCCATGGCAAAATATGTTTGTTTTGGTGTGCACTACCATACCTTAAAGTGTGACCATTCTTTTTTTTTTTTTTAAATCCCTGTGTTCATCATTGATCAATAGAAAGTTTTAATATATGAACAACAATAGAAAGCACACATACATCTCTGAGATCTACAGCAACAGGGATGGACAATTGGAGAACAAAGTCTTCAAATACATGCCCACTTTCTTTTACAGCGAGCTGAACCTGTAAAAACAAATTTCAGAAAATAGTATTAAGATAGAATAATTTGGAAGTAAAATTGTTTTCATTTAAGTAGTATGCCTAAATTATGAATGTAAATTAACACAGTAGAAAAAAATTTAGCTGGAAAATAATGCAGCTACAGCCAATGACAAAACTAAATAGAAAATTTAGAAGAATAACATGTAAAGAAGAAAATATATCATAGGCATGGGTCGGAAGTAGCGAAACTGCAGTAGTCACTACTTTTACAGTGGTTTGTAGTGTAGCATGTTACATTTTGAACAATGCAGTTGTAGCGAGTAGCACGATACAAAAAATCAGTCGTTTGTAGCGAGAATCGATGCTATTTTTAAAGCTACTTCAGGAGAAAAAAATTGTGCCATTCTGCAAATCATGTGGTCGTAATTTTCTTCTTTTGTGCAAAATTTGTTCTGCTCAATAATTTGTGAATCTCAGTGCCAAATCACAACTGCAGTGTATAGCAACACATCACATGATATCATAGATTTTTTTCCATTCACACTTGCATCTAAAATCAAGTGCTAACCCACCAAAAGAATTAACTTTCTTGCTGGTAACACTTGTCTATAAAGGTTAAAATTCCCGGTCGCCACCAGCCACAGGGCAACTAAATGTAAAAAAATGGCGACTTTTTGCTATGCATCTGATCGCTAAACTGGCAATTTCTATTTTTCATGTAGTACTACAAAGCCTAATTTCTGGGAGATAAACCGCATTATTGTATAGGTCGTATAAAATCTGCGAATTTCATTTTTCAGTTGCAAAATAAAACCGTGAAATAAAACTACGAATTTTGTCAATTGACCGTGATAAAACAACCTTGTGAATTTCATCAATCATTCGCAGAAAAAATAGAGAATTTTGTCAATCTGTCGCAGAAAAAAATCACGAATTTTGGTAATCGATCACGGGGAAAAAATAGACGAGTTCCGTCAATTGGTCTCAGAAAAAATCACGAATTTCCTCAAACTATCATGGGAAATAAAAAACCGCGAATTTAGTCAGTTGGTTGCAAAAAGAAATTGTGAATTTCTTAAAACGATTGCAGAAAAATATTGCCGGAAAAAATAGATGAGTTCCGTCAATTGGTCTCAGAAAAAATATCGAATTTCCTCAAACGATTGCAGAAAAACCACGGCGAATTTCGACAATTAGTCGTGGAAGAAAATCACAACTTTTGTTACTTTACCACGGAAGAAATAGTGAGTTTCATTATTGGTCTTAGAAGAAATCATGAATTTTGTCAACTGGTTATGGAGAAAAATTGTGAATTGTGTCAATTGGTTGTGGAATAAAATCATCAAGAAGTCGTGGAAAAGAATCGTGAAAATTGGCAATCGGTCACGAAATTTTCAATTTATTTTCTCTATAAGGATGAAAAAAAAACCTTAATAATTTAATGTCAACAAAAGTCACAACAAGGCTTATAGTGTTCGATTTTTTTCCATCCACAATATGAATGTCAAATATATTTTATTAAAATCTAAAATCAAAAGGAAAATAAAACCTGTCCATATTTCTTGCATATATATTTTTTATTTTGATTTTTATAGACATCTTTTTTGTCATACTATTAAATAGTAAAATTCATCACTGAGCTAATTGAATCTATAGCTGGGTTACCTCAATTGATATAAAATACTGGGAACTACAAAAAAACCTACATTTATTTGCTAAATAGTATAAATTTTTATGCATGATGCATTAAGAGTTTGAGGGGAACTGTTTTTTAAAAAAACTGTTAAATAAATGGTATTATACTGTAACTTAATGGTACTGTTAAAATAATGGTACTGTTTTTTAAAAAAACAGTTTTTGTTTTATTTAATGTTTTAAGCTAGTTGAAAAATAGTTTTTTTTTTTGTTTATAATTTATCTAGTTAATTATAAACAATATAGTTTACAAATTTCATGCATAAATGTTGTGAAAAATGCCGTAAACTTTACTCCTCATGTAATTTCATCTGTTTTTTAAAAATTTTTGAGTGACATCCCTGAAAACTATTTAAATCTAAAAACCACGGTGATAAGTGGCTGCTAACTTGACAGTAGTGGCTATTAAACATACAGCCTCTACCAGCCACTGGCTACTAATGCAATTTTAACCTTTACTTGTCTATATACTTGTTATAATGTCTTCATGTTTTAATAAAACATTTCTTATTATTTGGAACTGCTTTATTTACAATTTATTTATTGCTTGCATTTAGAGTTATTTCTCTGTAAATTTCTAGATTATAAAATTAGACAACTCAATATAATTAAGTCTCAACAGAACTCAATACAATTAACATATTACGAGTGTACTGGAGAGTTAAATACATGTCAACAGTAATTTTATCTTATTCTACAATAATGTTTAATACTGCACTATTCCTGTGAAATCCTTATCATTTATTTAATAGTGAAATGAAACAGGGATGATAAGGAAAATTACCACTTATTTTTAGGCAAGACATGTTAAGCTTAAGTGGTTCATTGATTTTTAGCCAGTTATTTATAGTGAATTAAAAAACAAAATTTTTTTTATATAAATACTCATCAAACACTTGCTTCCAACGTAAAATTATTTAATAAATATGAGTTACTTTTAAACTACATATATATAAAATAAACCTCGACGTTTCGGTTAATCTTTATAACCATCATCAGGAGAAAAACCTTCATAAATATGAACAGCAAAAATTAAAATGTGTTACATGATTGAGTCACAATATTCAATCTGCCAAGACGCTCAAATAACGGAAAATTAAAACAACATATTCAAAATACGCCTGGTGGCGCCCTCTATGAATCAGAAATGTAACTGGAACTTATGTTCGACGGAATTAACGTTCATTTTAAAATGCATTTCCATATGGCAGGAACTGAAAATGATGGGATATCGTTGCAAATTTCATGTTTCCTTAGTGAAATTTCTATAGATTCACGGATGAAGGCTTTAAAGGGATTGTTTTGTCTGGAAATAACTTTGACGTTGTTAAAATCAATAAACCTAACCTGTCCGTTAGCAAAAGTTCTTGATAAGGCAGTGGAAAATTTATTGTATTTCAAATCTCTCTTATGTTCTTTAAGTCTCTCTACGATGCGACGTTTTGTCATACCAATATATGCAGAATTTGTACCATCGGTCCATTCAAATGGAATTTCATATACCCCAGATAAACAAGTGGCTGATAATGGGTCAATGCTTCTATTCAATAAATTAAACAACGTTATAGAATTGGATGCCACCAGTTGTATATTATATTTCTTGAAAACTCTCTTTAATCTTTCAAAAAGAATGGGGATATATGGAATTTTTCTGTAAACCTGAGTAACTTTAGGAGAAGAAACTACTGTAACCCTGTATTTATCGATTAATTTACGAATAATGTGCGGTTTAAATCCATGTTTCATACCTACATTAATAATATAATTAAGTTCTTCTGCTAAGAATTCTCCTGAACAAACCAAAAATGCCCGACGTACAAACGATCTAAAGGCTGCAATTTTGAAATTCCAAGGAGAGGCTGCGGTGACCGGGAAATAAAATAATTAAAAATTTTTTTTATTTATCTGTAAAAGTTCAGGAATAAATCTTGGGGATGATAAGACTACCAATAAAATAAAGCTACAATGCTTGGAATTGATATTTAAATGCTGATTTAAATTCTGCAGAAAATTTCCTGTCAAAGAAATACAGCCATTTTTCTTTTCTAGCATAGTTCTGTATGAAAAAAAGTTGAAAAGACTCTGTGGCTGCATCTGGAGTGATTTTCTGCATAATTTTAGCAAGAGAGACAGTAAGGAATCTAAAAGCCTGGGACAGAGTTAAAAAAAAAATAATAATCCTAAAAATGTATGCAGTCTAATTTTCATTACATATTTATATAAAATAATAGTTCTGATTTCGTTAAAAAAAAATAAGTAGAACTACTTTTCTTGAAACAATTTTATCCAAGCAGCTCCAAACTTAGAAACAGCATCAGGGACAAGGAATTTAATGCTACATTTTGAATCCCAAAATCATTCAACACTTATTTAGCTTGTTTTGTTAATATTGTTTGTTATACAATCATGCAATGGCATGTTTTATAAGATAAAAAATAACAGAAAACTAAGAATATGTAATAAAAAAAATATATATTAGTAAGGGACATTAAAGTCAAAATTATGGGAGAATCGCTGATATATAGATCTGTTTTCGTGCCTCCTGAAAAAAAAAAAAATGCTGTAGTTTAATCACATTTTTACTTTCCATACACATACAGTATAAGGAAAGTATTGCAATCATGATAAAAACTTGATTAGGGAAATATTGGTATATTTTTACATATCGATAATAATAACCGTAAAAATGTGTGCAGTCTAATTTTTATTACATATTTATATAAAACAATAGTTCCAATTTCATTAAAAAATTAAGTAGAAATACTTTTCTTGAAACCAGTTGTTGCTGAATCAGTTTTAACTATTTTTTACAATGATTGCATATGTATGTGTGGATGTGCATGCATGTTAAAATTCCCCCCCCCCCCGTTTTCATGTCCTCAGAGCTCAACCTTGTAAATTTAGGATATAAGTTTTTATTTATTGTTATATTGCTATTTATTTGAACCCAAAGTATTTTGTAAAGTCTTTGAAAAGTCGAGTGGAGTCACTTCATTTTTTAAAAGTTAACTGTATTTAAATATTAATTGTATTATGTATATCCCTCATAATTTAGTTAAGAAATTTGTAATATGGGCATAAACTGACATTTTGGAGAGAAACACAAAACATTTTCATGCATGTTATCTTACTTAATTTTTTAATGTTATACTTATTTAACTGTATTCCGGCAGATGCGATATAATGAGGGGTCACTTTAATGTTTTATCAGTGTCTTCTATTTCAAGTGTAAATTGAATAATTTCACAAAATCTGAAAGTAGCGAAGTAGTGACTACTTTTAAAAAAAGTAGTTGTAGTTAACTACATTTTTGATAAAGTGGTTGTAGTTCACTACAATTAAAAAGTAATTTTTACGACCCCTAATTGTAGGTAAAGCATACAGCATCTATATATTCTGTTGAGCTGTCTATATAGCAGATCCAGGGCCCTCGCTAAAGGGGGGGGATGGGGGGGGGATCCTCCCCCCACCAAACGTTCCTGAATGCTGTTACACTTGGCAAATTTAAAAACTTTTAGTTGGCAAATTGGTTTAAAACTTTAATAAAAACTATAATATACTTTCTATTTCTGATAGACTTGGCAAAAGTTATAAATCTAATTGGGAATATTATTAAACTTTTTACAAATAAGAACTATATTACATTTTCTAATTGTGGTAACTTGTCAAAATTATAAAACTAGTTGGCAAATACTGAAATTTGACATGGCAATTTAAGGTCCTCTTCCCCCTCAATAAAAAGTGTTAGCGATGGCCCTGGGCAGATCAGATGCTATTGTAAAAAAGCTTGTCTGAGAGAATTGTGTCAGCTGGTTGTCGGTCCAGGTAGCTCAATAAGCAGTGTCTTGGCAATTTAAGCGAAAGGTCTTAGGTTCGACTTTCAGCCTTCACTCAGTTGGAAAAATGTCAGATGGTATGATATCTTTACCAATCAGTATGACTGAGTAAAAAATAATGAAATATAGAACAATGTATCAATATATCATATTTAATGGACTTTCTTTCTGCACAGAAAAAGAATGAGCCCTCTTTTATTCATGGAAAGATCTTGGTATATACACTACACATACAGATGTTGTTCAAAATCATACTCTTTTAATAGTAAATTAAACATTCTAAGTGAATGGTACAATAAACAACCGCATGATTTACCAAACTAGGAAAGTTATAAACCTATAAAATTTTTAATTCTAAGTTTTTATAAAAATGAAATATATTTTTTAAAAATCAAAATCAAATAATTTCTTAAATTTGTTATGATAATTAGGATACCTAGTATAGTTATAAATTATTATATTAAGTATAACTTTTTTTTTTCAATTACAAATAATTTGTTTTAATGCTTACTTTCAGCAGCATATCATCACAAGTGTCTTGTAAAATACCAAGGCATGAAATACAGGAAGAAAGTGAAACTCTTTTAGGAGGGGGATATACATCACAATCTTCATTCTCTGATTTAACAGAATTGGCTCCTATTTCATTTTCTGAATTAGTACTTGCTACTAAAAGTTCTTGAAAAGCCTGTAAAATATTAACATTTTTTACCTATACATATAAAACATGAAATATGATTTACCAAATATTAAGAATGGAACAGTAAAAAAAAAAAAAAAAAAAAAAAAAAAAACACTACACTGGAATCTAATGGTACTATTTACCTTTACAGACAACTAAATATGTGTCATTTTTATCACATTACAAAGTCATTAAAAGAACTGTTGGCATTCAAGAAAAGAACCAACATCATCAGTCTCTTAACAGTTCATTTCAAACTTCAAAATAAAAGAGGAATTATAAGTGTGTAGCTTTGTTATAGTTGTATATTTTGGTTATAATCTCTAATTATCATACGATTTTTTTTTTTAACTAAGTGAAAAAGTGTCCTTCCCAGGACACCTTTTTATCAAATTGGAAAAGAAAAAAAAAATCAACTTGTATGATAACTTTACCAATCAGTATGATTGTGTTAAAATATTAAAGTATATCTGCATTTACATAGTTTAATGGAGTTCCATTACATGTGGCTTATTCTGTTGAGCTGTCTACATAACACAGAGGGATCAATCTAGAGAGTTTCGGAGGGGCAGTCCACCCTCATGCCCTTTTTCCAGGTAGAATCCTACCTTTCTTTTATTCCTGGATAGAATCCTGCCTTGTTTGCATTGTAGTTTCGAAAATTCTTTACCTATCTTTTCTTTTTAGAACACTAGTATGGTACGCCAGAAGTAAATCTTCTCTTTTCCTCCCACCCTCCTTATTTCTGTATGAAAATGGCTTGGTATTTCACCAATCTTGGACTCTGAATGACTCATTCTTTCCCTTGAACAAGACATAAAAGGTTACTAGGGGTCATTGATTCATTTCACCTTCTATAGTGAAATAGTATAAGATCAGATGTTCTAATCATTTGTTCTTTCCTTTAATCACGTAATAGCTTACACAAGTTCTATAAATAAATTGAGAAGTAACTTCAAGGGAGAATAATATTGCAGGAAAAATCGAGAACGTAAGTTTTATTTTACTATTTTTAATACTTTCATATGGTGAAGCTATGTAACTGATAAATGTTATTGTATTGCTATAACCAAGGAAGACTTTAGTAGTATTTTTCAGCACCCGTTACCCAACTCCCCTCCCCCCCCCCACCAACTGCCAGTATATCAGCGTATGCACTTATTATAAAAAATTCCCTTTTTATGAAATGATGTGCCCTTTTCAACAACATTGCCCTTATCTTATAATGTGCACCCTGCCTTTTTTATGTTCTAGAATGATCCTTGCATAACAAACCAGTTTAGTGCCAAAAAAGGTTGTCTGAGTGAATTGTGTCAACCAGTTGTCATTCTAGATAGCTCAATTTGAAGAGAATTGGTAATTTCAAGCCAAATGTTCCGGGTTCGCTTCCCAGCCTGGTCACTTTTTCAATCAATTAAAGAAAATAATAAAAAAAAAAACTTGTATGATAACTTTACCAATCAGCATGATTGTGTAAGTGTGATTGTGTTTGTAATCTTTTGAGTAGGTAATTATTAAAGTGTTATCACTAATATCAGCACTGTATCAGAAGTTTATTATTTAAGTATAGTACAATGGCTGCTGATGGCAAAAATAATGAGGGTGTTACACAAATTAAATGATATTTTTTGGAAATTAAATTTTCCAAATAATGTTGCAGTGAGTCTAATAGCTTCATGAAATGCCTTGTAATTTAATATATCTTTAAGTTTTAATAAACACTCCTTTAATTTATCCTTGTTCTCAAAAGCAACATTTATCGTTTTTGTTTTAAAATCCCCCCCCCCCCCCTTAAAAACAGTCATCCTATCACAAGTAACCTTTTTTAAGAGAGAAAGATGATTTTTTTTTTTTTTTTTAATTAACAGGTGGGTGATGACTAACTGAATAATTCATATAGTACAAGGTGATCAAAAAGTTGTGTAACCTGTGAAAAAATTTTGATTTAAAAAATACATAGATGATTCAAACTACAAACATGAGTTAAATTGAAAAAGTGGTTATTCTGAGAAACAAAACTGAAAGAAAAAATAATATTGTCACAAAAGAGTTCAAAATGTGACCTGTTTCCTTGGATACATGCACAATGTGTTTTACCACATTTGAGGTTACTCATCCCAATGTGCAAACACTTATTTGTTGAATCTTATATTCAATGTTTGTGTCCAGATCATCGATAGAGTAAAGATGAAAATAAGAAATTTTGCTTACTAGCCACTGGTCGGTAAATTGATTTTTTTTAGTAGCCAGTTACTGGCTAGTGAGAATAATTTCTTTTGTAGCCAGTAAGTACATTTATGTCACTGAATATTTAATTTAAAAAATATATAATGAGTTTAGAGTAAAAAAGTAATTTATGTACTAAATAAAAATATTTTAATTTATATTGTTTTGAATAAACATCAGATACTAATTTCCAATCTATTTTATATTTTAAAATAAGTTAACAGAAAAGCTATACACAACATGCTAATGTAGCTTACTACATAAATCCCACTAACCTTAAGTACTTATTAAGCTTAAGTACTTATTATAACACAAGTACCTTTTTTATTATTATTATTTGTCCAGAATTAAGATCTGACAATAATAAAATAGGTATGTTTATACACTAAATAATAGCCCACAATATGATATACATTACACATGCACAACCTGTGGCCTGCAGGCCAAAATCTAAAGAAATTCAGGTTTTATACATTTTGCCAACTAGTCAAAAAAAAATTACAAATTCCATCATTCGGGAGCATAAAAATCATAAATTTCGTTTATCGAGTGCATAAAAATCATGAATTTTGTTGAACAGGCACGTAAAAATCATGAATTTTGTTGAACAGGCACGTAAAAATCATGAATTTTATCAAACAGTCGTATAAGCATCATGAATTTTATCAAACATCCGCATAAGCATCATGAATTTCGTTGAACAGGCAAATAAAAATCATGAATTTTGTTGATCGGTTGTGGAAAAATCACGAATTTTGTCGAACAGGTCCGAAAAAATCATAAATTTTAGGTAAAAAAGGAAATTGGAAAAGATTGCATTTGGCCGGTCTTTTCATATTTTTAATTACTGAGTGCTTATTTTCATCTTTACAATAGAGTGTAGATTATTCTAATAAATACAAGGCTTTTATGTGACCCTGTGGAAAATAAATCAAGGGGTGACAGATCAAGGGACTATGGCGGCTATAGTTCTGTTAGGATTTTATAAATGATGTCCTAACTTAAAGTAAAAATAACTTTCATAATAACTAAAGATTATTTAATCTTTTCAATAAATACACAAATAGTAAAGATACAAATCGTTAAGAAAAAATGCAAGCTACATCCTTGCGTCAGATTAGAAAAGTGAGTCGCTGCAAGCGAAGTCTGGAAAACAGTATAGAGTGTCAACAACTTATCCTGTTGTTATATCGTGAAGGTAAAAGTTCTTGAAAACACTGTTGCCACAAAAACAAATATTTTTTCCTGCCAACTGGTGGATAACAACAGAAAGTTCACCACTGTACTCCCCTCCAAGTGCTTGAGGCACTGAGTTCAGAAGTACCGTGTGTTGAATCGGACACGACGACCAGAACGAGTTGTCACAAGAGTCTTTTGAAGTGGATCTGTCTTCACTGGGTCAGGTCGAGAAGTTGAGGCATTAGCTTGTGAAGATTGCTCGGTACAGTGTTGTGGTATAGGCAATTGTTGGGTAGTTGGGGTGATGGAGAAATCAGAAGTTTCTAAGAAGGCGGGTTTCAGTCTATCAATACTGATAACAGTTTGTCTGCCATTCATGTTGATAGTGAAAGTCTTGTCGGCTCTTTGTATTACACTGAATGGGCCATCATAAGGACTTTGAAGTGACTTCTTTACAGCATCATGCCTCACAAACACATGAGTGCATGTTTTGAGGGACGGGTGAATAAAAACAGCCGGCTTGGCATGTGTAGAAGTTGGAGTAGGTTTTAATGAGTTCATGGTGTCTCGCAATGTTTGTAAAAAGTCATGAGGTTGGATATCAATTTGCGAGTGGTCGATCATTTCACATGGGAGTCTTAGTGGTGCACCATAAACGAGCTCAGCACAAGTGCAGTCGAGGTCTGCTTTGAATGAAGATCTAAGTCCAAGCAAGACAATAGGGAGTGATTCAGTCCATTTCGATTCATGGCATCGAAGTGCTTGTTTTAGGGAACGATGGAATCGCTCAACTAAACCGTTGCTTTTTGGGTGATATGGTGTTGTGCGGGTCTTCTGGATACCCAACATCTTATTAAGGATGGAGAATAGGTTGCTTTCAAATTGTCTGCCCTGGTCTGGAGTTATGAGGGTAGGGATTCCAAATCGTGAAATCCAATTTGCAACAAAGGCTTTTGCAACAGTTTCTGCATATATATCAGCAATAGGAATTGCCTCAGGCCAGCATGTAAAGCGATCTATGCAGGTGAGTAAGTACTGGAAATCATCTGATGGTGTAGGAGGTCCCACAATGTCGATGTGCACATGGTCGAATCTGCGCTGAGGTAGCTGAAAACTTTGGAGAGGGCTGGATGTATGTCTAGACACTTTTGCTCTTTGGCACTTTATACAACATCGAGTCCAAGTGTTGATATCTTTTGACATAGACGGCCAAACAAATCTAGATTGGATGAGTTTTTTGGATGCTCTAGTGCCTGGGTGTGATAAGTTATGCAGGGATGCAAAAATACTTTTGCGAAAATCTTTGGGTACATAAGGTCGAATTGTATCACAGCTACTGTCACAGTATATACTTAAGGTTGGAGTCACTGCAACAGGTTTCAAACACAAGGAGATCTTGTCGCTCTTTAACAGCTCTTGCAGCTCGACATCATGTTGTTGAGCTTCTGCAATTGTAGCCAAATCAGTTGACTGAACATTGATAGAATTTATTCTTGACAACGTATCTGCTACTACATTGTCAGAGCCAGGGATATGTCGAATATCCGTGCAAAACTGGGAAATGAAATCCAGCTGCCGAAGTTGACGTGGACAGATTGCATCAGAGTTTTTAGTAAATGCATGTGTTAAAGGCTTATGGTCAGTAAATATTATGAAATTTCTGCCTTCCAGGTAATGCCGAAAGTGTTTGACAGATAAATAGATAGCGAGAAGCTCTCTATCATATGTGCTATATTTAATTTCTGTTGCACTCAGTTTACGGGAGAAAAATGATAGTGGTTTTGTGCCACTTTGAGTTAAGCAATTTAATGCTGCCCCAACAGCAATGTCAGAAGCGTCAACCATTAAGTGGAGTTCATGGTCTGGTGCAGGATAAGCGAGGGTTGCGGCATTGGCTAAGTCCGATTTACACTGAGTGAAAGCAAGAAGTGCCTCGTCTGTCCAAGGGACAGGACGTTTGTCATTTTTCTTACAGTCACGAAGTAAATTGTTAAGAGGTGCTTGTTTCTTAGCTGCCTTTGGCAGATATCGTCGATAAAAATTTAACATTGCAACAAAACGCTTTAATTGTGAAAGTGTTTCTGGTTTTGGGAAATCATTTATTGTAGACACTTTTTCAGGGAGGGGTTGAACTCCCTCTGGCGTCACAAGACAGCCAAGGAACTTTACTGAGGATTATCCTAGAATGCATTTGGTGGGATTAATTTTTAAACCATGTAAATTCAAACGGCTACAAACTTGGTCGAGATGTCTAATATGCTCAGCTTCATTAGCAGAAGCAATCAAAATATCGTCATAATAAGGTATACAAAACTCTAAGTCAGATAGTACCTCATTTATAAATCTCTGGAATGTTTGCCCAGCGTTGCGTAGGCCAAAAGGCATGTAAACAAACTCGAATAAATCGAATGGTATTGTGATAGCGGTTTTTTGTATGTCTGATGGGTTTACAGGTATTTGGTGATATGCTTTGGTCAAGTCTATGGTAGAAAAAATAGTTTTTCCGAATAAGAGTTGTGTGCAATCATGAATATGTGGCACTGGGTACCTGTCAGGTACAGTAACAGAATTGAGACGCCGATAATCACCGCATGGGCGCCATTCCCCGTTTTGTTTTTTTACCATATGTAGCGGACTAGCCCATGGGCTTTTTGAGGGTCTAATTATTCCCTGAGACATTAAATACTCAAATTCTTGCAGTGCAGCGCGTAACATATCAGGGGCTAAACGTCTTGGCTTAGAAAACACAGGCGGACCTGTTGTTTCAATATGATGAAATGTTGTCAAATGTGAAGACAATTTGGATGGTGTAGTGTTTATAATTGTTGGATATTTTTTAAGAATTGTTTGAAATGGTGAATCGCCAAAAGCAAAAGATATATTAGAAATTTCAGAGCTTAGAGCAGCAGAAGCGGCAGCAGAAGAAATTTGAGTAGTAGCATAAATTAATTTATTGTTTCTAGCATCAACTAATATATTAAAATGCTTTAAAAAATCAATTCCAATAATCGGTTGACGTACATCTGCAATAATAAATGGCCATGTGAAACTACGGCGTAAATTTAGGTCGAGTGTAAGGCGTTTAGTGCCATAAGTTTTTATTGTTGTACCGTTTGCGGCATAAAGTACCAAGTCGCTTGATATTCTAGGCTGAGAGGCAGAATTCCTTGGAAGAACGGAAATATCTGCTCTAGTATCAATCAAATATTTCAAATTTGTTTTAGTATCGGCCAGGAGAATACGCTGGAGGTGGCGATCACGATCCTGGCTTTCCGGCGATTGCCAATTTAGTTTTCCGCTTGTCGGAAAGAACAGGGTTGTGTACATTTTCGAGCATTCTTGCCAAAATTGGTATGATAAAAACATTTGCCATCACTTGGTTCCTTGTATTGGTGAAAACGATCACGGGATTTACTTCGTCTTCGGAAATGATTGTTTCGCACTCTTTCATGTGTGGTGTCGCATTTGTTTACAAGATGTGTCAGCTCACTCAGTTGTTTTGATAACTGCGCGATTTGCAACTCTAAACTGTTTGAGGATTCCGGTTTTACTGAACTTGTAGCATTTATCACCGGAGTGAAAGTGAACTCATGAATTTTATCAGCAATTGTTGCTAGCTGGGTGAGTTCCTGATTAAGAGCAGCAAGGATGGACTGAGTATTATTCGGAAGTCTCCCTAGCCATAAAGATTTAAGTAGCGGCTCGCCAACAGATGTGCCTGCTAAGGCGCGCATGCGTGTAAGCAATTGAGAAGGGCGTTGATCACCAAGTTCGAGGCCTTGGAGTAGAGTGCGGATTCTCGATGCTTCGCTTTCGGAATGAGAATCGATTAACTGCTTTTTGAGCTCCGTATATGGATCTACTTGTGGTGGATTAACGATTAAGTCGCTGACAGAAGTCAAAACATCAGCATCAATCGATGCCACAACATGATTAAATTTAGTAATTTCAGATATTATGTTTGCCAAACTAAAATTAGCTTCCAACCTGACAAACCATAAAGTTGAGTTAGATTTCCAAAATTGTGGGGGTTTGACTGCTACGTGGGCTATTTGATTATTTGCAGTGACTGGGTCTGGTGGATCAGACATGATTATGCAGTTTGAAAAGTTATGTATGCACAAGGAAAATAAGAATGAAAGCACAGAAATAGAAATTTACAAATTATATATACAAGTTAAAATTACAAATGTTTGAGTGCATTAACTAGTTGATGTTCGAAATTTTAGGGATTGTTGACAGAATTTTACTATTATGCTCCAAAAATATTCTAGGGTCATATAAACATGAGTGCAACAAAAATGAATATTAGCAGATTATAGCAATAAAATCGTGCGAAAAAATAACATTTACTAAAACATACGAATAAATTGAAAGAAGCTTACCGATACCATGCCAATAAAATCGGATACTGACCACATCTTGGTAAATCGTAAGATGCCACATACGCCTTTTACTGGATCTGTGAGATTCGGCGTTATCAAAACAAAATCAAACCAATTTTGGAGAAAATGTAAATTTTCTTGCATCACCCAGATAATAAAACGATATATTCTTGAAAAATTGCATGCTTCAGTAAGAAATCATTGGCGATGTAAAGCGATCTCTCGATCAACTATGTATATTCACGATCCTTTGATGCATGTTCAAACACGAGGTCACCAGTGTTAGAATTTTATAAATGATGTCCTAACTTAAAGTAAAAATAACTTTCATAATAACTAAAGATTATTTAATCTTTTCAATAAATACACAAATAGTAAAGATACAAATCGTTAAGAAAAAATGCAAGCTACATCCTTGCGTCAGATTAGAAAAGTGAGTCGCTGCAAGCGAAGTCTGGAAAACAGTATAGAGTGTCAACAACTTATCCTGTTGTTATATCGTGAAGGTAAAAGTTCTTGAAAACACTGTTGCCACAAAAACAAATATTTTTTCCTGCCAACTGGTGGATGACAACGGAAAGTTCACCACAGTTCTTTGGAAATAAGGGCTGGGTCACATGTTCGAGAACTTTCAATTAGTGGGACATTTTTGGGTCAACGCAGGTCAGGTTAATTTTATCTAAAAAACGACTGTAACAATTTTGATTAAATTTTGTATTTTACAAGTTTTGGGCACAAGAAAATCATTGGGCTAGGTCACATGTCCAAGAAAATTTGATTAGTGGTCAATTTTGGGTCACTCTGAGTCAAGCTAATTTTATCTAAAAAACGTCTCAGACTATTTCGACTAAATTTTGCATCCTATAGTTTTCGGGCATGAGAAGACTGTTGAGCTAGGTCACATGTTCGAGAAAATTTGATTAGTGGGTCATTTTGGTCATGGGTCATAATGGGTCAAGCTATTTTTATCTTAAAAATGGCTCAGACAATTTGAACTAAATTTAGTATCCTGCAGTTTTCAGGAACAAGATTATTGGGCTATGTCACATGTTTGAGAAAATTTAATTAATGGGTTTTTGGTCATGGGTCAAACTATTTTTATCTTAAATATGGCTCAGACGATTTGAACTAAATTTTGTATCCTACAGTTTTAGGGAACAAGAAGACTATTGGGCTAGGTCACATGTTCAAGAAATTTCGATTAGTGGGTCATTTTGGTCATGGGTCATGACATTTGAACTCAAAGCTAATTTTGACCGAGCATAGCTAGGTCTTCCCTGCTTGTGAATATAGATAAACACACACACACACACATAGAAGTGTTACCACTAAGTGCACTTCATGTTCGCATCAGTGATTCTTTCTTACACACAATTACTCGGTACTCGGCTAAAGCACTACTCGGTACACCCCTAATTAGAGGGCCCTTTAAACATTTCAATGACTTTAATGAAAATTGTTGTGAAATAAAGCTCAATCATAAAAATTCTTTGTTCTTAGGAAAATTTTACCTCCATCTTGTACTAAACAAACGGTTCTTACAGCAGGACTGCCATTGACAACTATTTTTTAATTCTATATCGCACTACTTTCTAAAAACAAAAATCTTTCACATACACTTTGACAACATGTGCAAGAGAAAAAAACAACAAAATTTATTTTTAAAATTAGTGGTGCAAATGGAATATAAAATAATCATCAGTGGCAACCTTGTACCATAAATAATATGAGGGCATAAACTGCAACTGAAATTTCTATGGCTTTTGTGAATTATGAATTTCACTATGAATTTCACCAGTATAGTGCTGCCATTTTCCAAAAAATAATCCCATTATCATAAATTTGGAATTTAGTGCAATTCTTTAAAGTTTGGATTGCACAATTTTTCATTGTCAATTGCCATGCATATTTTATGTTACAATGAGTAATTACAAGATATATCAAACATTGACATGACAAAAGAGCATACTGACTGATGCATAAAAGGTTGGTTTTCAGAGTTTGTTGTGTAATCATATGCAATTGTAGTAAAATATAGTAAATCGAGGAAAATATATCCATTTTTGAAAATACACTGCTCTAGAAGGAACAACACTGAAGAGGGTTGCAAATTTACATTCTCAAATTTTATCATCAATGACGTCAATACAAGCATATGAGCCGGGTTACCAGAAACTATAGTCCCAAAAATTTGGTGACTTTTTCCTCTTTTTTTTTTTTTTTTTTAAACCAATTAAAAAAACAAAGAAATTTGTGCCTACCAGTTTTGACATCCTAGCCACTGTATCTATGAATTTTGAAATATTTAGAATAATGAACGATTCAATTAAAAAAACAGTTTATTTGATATAAGTAGCACAAAAGTATATAATGAACAGATGTTGCAGACACACTGGGGTTAAGGTGATTTTTTTCTTTGCGTCATTTTGGCAAGAAAATCCAGTTTTCAAATATATTTTTGGCCTAGCATGCATGTTACTTTTATTTTATTATAAAATAAAACACACATAATTTTATTATAAACACACACAATTTTATTATAAAATCGACACAATTTTTAATTTATTATAAAACACACACAATGTCAAAAATACAACTGACTCAGCTATTAATACCAGAGTGCTTAAAATCACCAGGCTGCCATCCCATGTAAAAAATTTCCTATTTTTGTATCAAAAGAAAACCCCGGTATGACATCTGTACCCTTCTTAGTTATAGCGTCTGGACGAATCACCAAATGACAGAGATACATGTATCGTCAAGTTGAGTTGTAAAATGATTTGTAGTCCTAAAGAAACAGCACATGTTTATGCTATTCTCATACTGCTTTTTCATTGCTATTCCAGAACATTTTTTGGAACAGATGTCACAGATGCACTGGAGTATATTTTTGGTGCTAAAATGGTGATTTAATGCCTGAGCAACCCAGTGATTTTGTTTTCTATAGCAACCAGGTAGAGCAGATTGTGTGTATTATATCAAATTAAACATTGTAGTTTTATATTAAACATTGTGTTTTATATTAAACATTGTGTGTTTTATATTAAACCCCCGTGGCAGAATGTACGCGATGCTGTGACGGGCATTGCAGACTAAAAACAAACAGCGATGCCACGGACGCGCTATAGCGCATAAATTACACGAAGAAACGGAAAACTTCGTCAAAGGATCGCGAAAAAAAGCGGCGAATTTCATCGAAGAATCGCGGTAAAACGCGAAAATCATTTAAAGATCGCGTAAAATGGCTAATTTGTTGACAGATCGCGAAAAAAACGCAAATTTAGTCAAAAGGCCGTGACAAAAACGTAAATTTCGTAAAAAGGCCGTCAAAAACCAACAGTTTCATTGAAGGATCACAGAAAAATGCAAATTTTGCCGAAGGGCTACGGAGAAAACGCCAACTTCGTCAAAGGATCGTGGAAAAAACTGTTAATTTCGTCGAAGGATCACGAAAAAACGGTCAATTTTGTCGAAGAAACGGCAAATTTCGTCGAAGGATCTCAAAAAAACAAACAAAAAATTTTGTCGAAGGATCTCGAAAGAAGGGTAAATTTCATTGAAGTATCTCGAAAAAAAAGGCAAATTTCGTCGGAGCATCACGGGAAAAAACACAAATTTTGTATGATATATTGCATATTGCAGACTATTTTTGAAAACATTATTAGCGTTGCAGACAATTGAAGATAGTTCTGTCACTGGGTATTAAACATTGTGTGTCTAATATTAAACATTGTGTGTTTTATTATAAATACAATGTGTGTGTTTTATAATAAAATAATTTTTGTGCGTTTATAATAAAAATTGTGTGTGTTTAACAATAAAATTGTGTTTTTATAACAAATAATAATAAAAAAATTAACATGCTGTTTCAGCCAGCTAAACCTAACAGGTACCTAAAAATGAGGTTTTCTCACCGAAAAGAAGCAAAACCAAAATCGCAAGAACCACGGTGCCTCTGCAACATCTGTTCTTACAGATGCACAGGGGTTGGTGTAATTTTTGTTTTTGTGCCATTTTGGAAAAAAAATCTGTTTTCGAATACAAGTTAGACCTAGCCTGAGAAAACAGTAGGGGAGACCGGTACACAGTGGACCACTTTTTCAGTTAACATTTTTTTTCTCTTTAACAGACTGACTGATCTGTGTGAAAATATTTTTAAATATTTCTTAAACCTTCTTACATCCATCATAATTTTCTCACAACATAGTTTTCAATACATTTTTCAAAAAAAAAAAAAAATTATATACACTTGTAAAGTGGACCAGTGTATCCCGGAAGCGGGGTACACTGGTCCACCCACCGGGGTACAGTGGACCACTATTAGGTATTATCTAAAATACAATATAAATCTATTTTTCATTAATCTAATTCTTTTTTGTTGCCCCTTCACCCGCAAAATAACATAGTAATATAAATTTTGAAACAAAAACAAAAAATTAATTATATTTTGAAAATAATAACAGATTAATACAGGAACAATTGCAATTTAGTTGAAGTTATTACTTAAGTACAAAAAAATCAGCTCACATTAAAATTTGCAAATGAAATTCCAAAGTACTTATGAGTAAGATTGAGCCTGGAATTTTCAAGAAATAATTTTGGGTCTGAGAGCAACATTATGAAATCATTGACATCAACAGCAGATTCATCTACAGTTTCGGGAGAAATAAACTGATTTCCATTCAATTTGCGTCTCATGAATCATACTTGAATAGAATCATCAACAATTAGACTACAGTTATATTTATCAAAGGCAGTAAATACAAAACAAAATATTTCTTACTATGTTAAATAAATTGTTATTTTTATTTGTTTACTTTATTTTACAGTTAAATCTACTTTAAAACAATCTTTCTTTATAGAAAATAAGCAATTATTAAATATTTTGAACATTCTGCATTACAGGAGCAGAGTGGATTGTGGACCACTGTGCCCCAGGAGTGGGTGGTCCACTGTACCCCATGTTGAAGTTCAATAAATCATCATATTTATATTGTTTATAGCTTTCTTTTACACATATTAACTTTAATGTTAAATAAAAATAAGTATTTTACCTTTGCAAAATAGCTGCTGTATCTTATTTATCTACAACCTTTAATTACTAAAAAAAGAAAAATATGAGGATGAAAAAATTTACTTTTAGAAGCTCAAAACAACCAATCAGGATAAAATGGTTCATTCTGATCTAAACATGTTATATGAAGGCTATAAATAATCAATCCAGTGCTGTTGTCCATTGGATAGAAAAGAAGCTTAATTTTTTTTTTAAATAAATAAAATATTAGCGGGTGGTCCACTGTGTACATAGGTTCACTGTGTACCGTTCTCCCCTCTGTTAATTTTATTTTATTATGAAAGTTTATTTTATTATAAAACACCCACTATTTATTATAAAACACACACTATTTATTATAAAACACACACTATTTACTATAAAACACACACAATTTTACTATAAAACACACAAACTTATTTTATAAGCACATACAAGATACAAATTATTTTATCATAAAACACACACAATGTTTAATTTATTATAAAACACACACATTGTCAAGAATTGAAGTCAAGAACACATTGACTTAGCTATTAATACCAGAGGGCTTTGGCTTTGATTAATACACACTATGTGGTCTACCGAACCAACCAAAACAACGAGGTTGCTATGGCAAACAAAAAATCACCAATTTGGTACCAAAAACAAACTCCAGTGCATCTGCAATAGAGTCTCAATAAAAATAGAAATGAAAATTATCATTTCTATTTTTATTGAGATTAAAATGACAAAACCATCTAGAAATCAGAATTTAATACCATTTATGAATCAAAACTACCTTCTACCATATTATTTGTTTCTAACAACAAAACATAAAGTATAGTGGCTAATAGATTCTACACTCATCATACAAAGTTTATTAACAATTTTTATATAATACAATTACTTTAACGTTTTCTCATAACTGGTGATGAAATCTAGAAATTCTGTATCACAATTTTAAATAATCTAATCATATAATCTAATATGAAATGCGCAAAAATTCCATTCCAGAATTTTAATGAAAATATGGAGGGAAAGGTGAATAAAATTTGATTAAGTTAATTTTACTTTTACTCTCGTTAACGTACATAAAAATTCCAAATTTTAAATAACCTTATCCAATAGTTGGAATAGCATGTGAAATAATATTATTTTAAAAAATGTTGGTATGAATAATTTTATGGGTCACGAAAGAAAAAAACAAAACAATTAGAATCTCAAATACTTCTTTTGTCCGCCTAAATCGTCAGCCAATATATATTTTTTTCCTTAAATAAAAATTCAACGCAAAAAAATACTGTTTTTAAAAAAAAAAAAAATTGTTTGAACACATTATTAAGTAATGGTTGCAATTTGCCAGAGAAAAATTCTAATTGTTAATAATTACATCAGAAATAGATGCTCTTGAAAGGAAAGAGGTGTACTCTTTTATTCCAAGAAAACGAAGCACACATCGCGGACACACATTAAGTGATTCTAAAAAACCTTTAATTTTCTTTACGTCAATAGAGTTCATGTTTACGTTATAATTATTTATCATATATACGAATAAAAAAGGGAAAGTGTAACTTCAAATCTTCTTGATTTCCACATGCAGCAGCCGCTTGTTTACTAAACAATGAAGGATGTTGCCAAATGCCAAGAGCCAACAAAGTTTAATTATTAAAGTTAGTTTAATTATTAAAATTTCGGAAAAGATGCACGAAAAAATTTGCGACTCAAGCGCTAAACCGTGTATATCAGCAATACGCAACGTGTATATATACAAAAAATAAACTATTTAATCGTTTAAGCTTAAATTTATAAACTACTACGTATTTAAACACTCATTTAACCAGGAATTCCAAAAATAGATTAAAATCGCTTGCATTTGGCAAGGAAAAAGTGTTGCAAAGTGCATCTTTTTGCGCCAAATACTAGAAAATATTAAATTTTTTTTTACAGATTTTCTACTCTGATTTCGCAGCTAAATTTGACTGATCCTTTACTAACGTACATGAGTATATCCTTTATTACGTCCACTAGCATTTTTTTTTCAAAATATTTTGAGTAATGTGTTTTAAGGAGACCTTTCTTGTACTTCTTCACTTATAAGTGCTAAGAAGACTGTCTAACGTCATCGTTCGCATCACAGAAGTGAAAAACTAAAAAAAGTAATAATAATAACATGAACCGTTCTACAGATTTTTCTTTTATGTACCAATAGTTTATCTTAAATAAAGGTTTTCAGTTGCTAATTGAATGTACGCAGTACTTTTTCCTTAAGATTTTAATCTTATTTTCCTAAATTTACTGATAAAACCCTAACACATTTTGTTCAATAATTCTATGAAGATTTAAGAAACAGAGCACAAACTATAAATATTTTTCTTTTCCTCGCTGCTTTGGTTCAAGGAACTGAAATAAAGTGCCAAAAGTGTTACCATTTGAAAAAAAAAAAATAGTCTTGACAGATAAGCAGACAAAGCGATAGCTATATATAAGGGTTCGTTTTTTACCTTTTGAGGTACAGACGCCTAACGAAAAGTCGTACAATTGTTAATAGGTAGACTGCCCCCGAATCATAATGATAGATACTATCTAGATATAGATATATGGATATATAGTCTATCTAGATATTTTAATATCTAGAACATCTATAGCATGAAAGTAGACACGATATTGCAGCATGTACATTCTCTGAGAGCCAAAGCCCTGAGAAGGGCCATCGTTAACGATGGCCCTTAATTAAGACTTAGTCTTAATTAAATCTTAATTAAGACTTTTTATTAAGGGGGGAGAAGACCTTAAATTGCCAAGTCAAATTTCAGTAATTGCCAACTCATGGAGAAGCAAAAATAAATAGTTTTCACCAATTCAACAAGTTTGCCAACTAGTTTTATAATTTCGCCCAGTTACCACAATTAGAAAATGTAATATAGTTCTTATTTGTAAAAAGTTTAATAATATTCCCAATTAGATTTATAACTTTTGCCAAGTCTATCAGAAACAGAAAGTATATTATAGTTTTTATTAAAGTTTTAAACAAATTTGCCAACTAAAAGTTTTTAAATTTGCCAAGTGTAACAGCATTCGGGAACGTTTGGTGGGGGAGGCTCCCCCGTCCCCCACCCCCTTAGCGAGGGCCCTGGCCCTGAGCTTACATGACGGGAACTCGACAAATCGACAATCTGTTGAAATTAAAGTTCAAGTTGAAGTTGAGTTAGCTAGGTGTTCACAGTTCGACACGCTAAAAGGAATCACGATTCACAATCTATTCTTGACCACAATCTATTCTTGACTAACCAAAGTCCCAGGGGCGTAGCTTGAAATTTTTATTGGGGGGGGAGGACCTGACTTTGGCGCCCTTTTTATAATTTTCATTTTCCACATCCCTCCCATCCCACCTCCTCTCGCGCCACATTGTCATCAACCGCGCTAGATGTCTGCAGGTGACGAAATTTCCAGGCCCAGGCCCGGCCCGTCATAAAAGCAAGCAGTTTGGCCCGACTCATTCAAAATTTTTTTGGCCCGGCCTAGTATAAAAGCAAAACGTTCGGCCCGAGCACAGACCGGCCTGAATGCAAGACCGGCTGATGAACAAAGCATGCCGATATTTCTGAAGCAACATTAACCTAAAATTAAAATTACACTTACTTATTCAAAAAGCACACTCACTCATACATTTTATTTTCAGATTATGCTCAAAATGCATTCAATGCAAAATATCAACAATATTTATGATCACTTAGACAATTAAGTATATAAACACTGATTAAAAAATGACTTAGACTATTACATCCAAATAAAGATTCAGTAAGAGAAGAAAAATCCGTTATAGGCAGGTTCCATTCTTAGCAGGTACATCGTCTGTTGTATGTATTATATTCTTTTTGCACGGATCAAGACATTTTACCGTGTAAGAAAGGTTTTTGTCATAGATTGTTTCTATTTCACAGGTTTTACTGTATTTCAATTTTCTTTTGCTTAGAATAGTATGCGTAATATATAATGAATTTAAAATGAATTTTAATTGTAGAATAATGGCCATTTAAAAATATATTCATTTTTCGCAAAAATTTTTGTGCCAAGCCTAATTTTCTGATTTTTACACTGGCCTTTAAATTTTGGTCCATGCAGATCTCTAGGAAGAATGACGTCCAGCAAGTACAACTTGGCCCAGAAAAAAAGAAGTTTGGCCCGTCCCGGCCCAAGTCTGCAGAAAAAAGTTAAGTGCAGATCTCTAACTCTAAAGACTGTTTAAAATATCAGTTTTAATCTTTACAGAAAAATTACAATACTATTTTATTCTTAGAGACCCAATTAAAAATATATGAAATTTTATATACAAACAGGTGATAATGATTTTATGAATGTGTCAAACGTACTATTTTGAAATGGATTTGAACCTTAACGAAAGCAAACATTTGTGCATGCTCTTACATTCTGCTCCATCATCAACAATTTGAAACCACTCGTTCATAAATGAAGTTACATATTCTGCTTTCTTCTTAAATTCATTTATTGTTTTTATTTTTGTAAAAGATACCTAGTTTATTACTTTTATTTATTTACTCTAGAAGAATTCGTGCCTGGGATATAAGTTTTCAAAACAATATACAGTACACTCATTTCAAGAAGAACATGCCTCTAATACTCCAAATGAACGAAATACCAATGTCTGTTGTCTCGTTTTGCACAAGAGGGGATTTCAAATAGTTCAAATGTCAGGGTGAGGGAAATTTTTTGTTCAGAGGATTCTTTCAGAAAAATTGCCATATGATCACCTTAGAGTAGAGGTCTGCACGGGATTGTACCCAGCCCAGCAAAATGAAGATCAATTTTCAAACAGACCAGTCTGGCAGAATGAAAACAGTTTTTTAACGAGCCTGGTCGGGCCTATGACGAATAATAAATGGGTCAGGGTGGACCGATAAAAATATTAAGTGAGCCGACCGGCCTGATATAAGAAATTTAAAAGGATCAAACTAAGCTGATAAAATATGAACAACTTTTAATGGATTTGTCTGGGACGAGAATAAGTAAATGTACTGCATGAGCTGATGCTTCACAACATCAATACAGAAATATGTCAAGCGTAGAAATCGGCATTGGACAGTTGTATCATACCTGAAGCTGGGCTTAATTTTTTCAGCATACTCGGGCAGGCTTGGATCATGCTTACATTATTTTCTATGTACTCAGGCCGGTTGGAAACTGGGCATAGTTGTTCTCAGGACGTGTCGAGTTGTTTTGTAACAATAGTAATAGCAATAATGAACTTCTGTTAACAGAATCTTTGGAAGTATACTTTAATAAATTGCAGAGAATTTTTTTTATTAATATACAGCAACAAAAGTTAGGATGATTTTAACTATTTTTTTTCTTTTATTTTAAACTACATTAATTTTTTTAATGTCTTTATTTGAATGTAATACTCTAAGAGTCTAAGTGATCATTAATAATACTATTCTGTATTCTATGGCATGTATAAAGTATTCTAAAATATACTGTAAAATTGTCCCATAAATATGCATGCAGTATTCATAAAAAAAAAAAAAAATCTTAATCGTATGTTAATAAAATTGGAATTTTTGGTAGAAATCGAGTTGGTCGGGCCAGGCCTGATTTTCATTGATTTTTCACCGGGTTGGGCCTGTTTTCACTGACTTTTCAACGGGCCGATCCGAGCCCGTGCCAAACTTTTAGCTTTTAGACCGGACTGGGCTTGCCCAAGATAGCTTTCGAGCTTTCGTTCAGGCCGGGCCTGTAAATTCTGGCCCGTGCAGACCTATACTCTAGAGATAACGATCTGCACGGCCCGATTCCCACACCTGGACAAATGATGTCAAACGTTCAAACGGGCTGGGCTGATAAAAAAAAAAATAAACGGTCTATCCGGCTGGTTAAAAAAATTAAGAGGGACTATCGGCACCGATATATCAAATTTAAAAGGATCGGACTAAGCCGATGAAATATGGACAATTTTCAATGGACCTGGCTATACCAGAATACGTTATAAATGTGTTGCACAATCCGATACTAGTTTGACAACATCAATACAGAAATGTAATATGCCTAACGTAGATTTTCATCGGACAGTTACATTGTGTCTGAGCCTGTGCCTAATTTTTCCTGTCGACTCCGGCCGTGTTCAGGCGTACATTTTTTCTACTTACGCGGGCCGGGCTGGACCTGAATTTAATTATTCCCAAGACATGTCGGGCAGGCAATTTTTTTTTAACTAAAATTGTTAATGGATTTTTGGTAACAAATTTTTTTGAAATAAACTTTAATGAATTCCGAAGAAGTATATTTTTTAATCTATTTTTTTAATTATAAAGCTTCAAAATTTATGATGTTTTAAAAACTTTTTTTAATCTTTATCCTAAAGTACGTTATGTTTTAATGAGTCTTTACTTGAATGTAAAAGTCTAGAAGTCTAAGTATTCATTAATGTTGATATTCTGTATTCTATGGAGTGCCCACATATAGTCTGAATTATACTTTAAAAATTTCGCAAAAAAAAAAAAAGAAGTATGTAGTATTTTTTAAAAGAACCTTAATAATATGTTATAAAAAATCGGATTTTCTTTTGTAGAAATTGAACCGTTCCGGGCCGGGCCGAACTTTTGGTTTTTAAAACGGAGTGGGCAGGACCAAGATAGCTTTTGTTTGTACCCGGATGGGTCCGATCCTAGAAATTTCAGCCCGTGGAGACCTCTAGACCACCCCCACCCTCTCTAAGTCATTCTGTAAACCTCTCTTCAGTCACTTCCATTTCTTTGCACTTTCTTTCGATTAGCAAAATTGACCAAAAACTACTGAGATAAGGAAAGAATTGTACTTTTAAGGATTGAATTACATTACTGCCCTGCAATTGATTGCAGTTCCTGTTTTCAGAATTTTCTCTTCTGCAGGTATAAATTGTTTTTGTTAGGGAATAGAGGTAGTAATAGTTCTAAATTTAAATGTCCTATACATATGTTGTATGTTAAAAGTAACTTACATTGTAATTTAACATTTAAAATAATGTTCTTGTTAAGTACTTGCAACTACTATTAAACCCTTTCTTTATGAGTGCCTGACGGTGCCCTTAAACCTTCTTTGACCCCTTACACGAACGTATTGGAGAACCGTTCTAACACCCACAAGTCAGTTCCACATCTTCACAGTTTCTTTCTACTACAACGGGTGGTCAACAACTACTAAGATAAGAAGGGGATAGTTGTACTTCTATGCTATGAATCGAATTACACTTACCGTGCCTACAATTCCTATTTTCAGAATTTTACTTTTTGCATGTATAATTTTTGGTTTTTTGGCGTGGCGTGGAGGGTGGGGGGGGGGGGGAGGATAGAAGTAGTTACACATCTAAAATTGAACCCCTTATGCAAATTTTGTATGTTAAAAGTAACTTACTTTCTAATTGAAGATTTAAAATAAAGTGTTTGTATAATCACTTATTACTACTAATATACCCTTTCTTTATGGGCGTCTAACGGCGCCCTTAAACCTTTTGTGGCGCCCTACTACTTGAACTTATTGGGAGGGGAGGCTCCCCCCCCCTCCCCCCCCTAAAGCTACGTCCCTGCAAAGTCCTGACTCCTTAATACATAGTTATATGTAGATAAATTTAGAGATTTGATTAAGACGATGAATAAAAGTGTTACTTAAATGTAACAGTAAAATAATGACAACAAATGTAATATTTATATATTACAAGCGTTGCTGTTGCATTATATTTGGAAATAAATATGAATTTATACTTTCCAAAAATGTTTATAACTTACACCGGAAGTTTGAAAATGTTTTAGTTTTATGAAATAAAATGAAAATTTTTAAGTCTACCGATTCATGAATAATTGCTAATCCAATAACCGTACTGATACTGGTTTCAGAATCGTCTAAGGCAGTAGTACGGGGTATTTTAATACATTTTCCAGATTGCACACGCACACAGCGTTATTATAAACTCTAAATTTATCTCTCCTGTTATTTCCAAATCCACCGATGCTTACACGATATTAGCTACAAAGATACGAAGAGCGGAAGCATGCGCGAAAAAATGAGCAGATCGATTTTGGAAAAGTTATGAAGCGCTAAGGACAAGTAAGAAATGGCTTTTATAATTGTTTGGCAAGATACAATTTTAAGTCTCTTGGTGTACCTAAGTATAAAAAATGGTCATTATTCTAAATCACCATTTTTGTATTGCGTCTATGATTTCATATTAGTTATAGGAATAATACGAGAAAAATGTCACTTTCATCGTTTTATGTGTTTTTGTGTGGATTTTTTTTTCTTTCAGTATTCTTTCATGGCAGCTAAAAATAAATAAATAAACATCAAATCAGCTGATCTGATTTTGTCCTGCGTCTATGATTTCATATAAGTTATAGGTATAATACGAGAAAATGCCACTTTCATCGTTTTATGTGTTTTTGAGTGGATTTTTTTTTCTTTCAGTATTCTTTCATGACAGCTAAAAAGTAAATAAATAAACATCAAATTGGCTGAAATCAGACATTGGCATATTTTCTTCAACGATGCAGAAATATTCTAAGACATTATAAATATATCTGTACTTATAATTACCACTTTATGTTTTTTTTTTTTTTTTTAACATCTAAAATCTACCCATCACCAATCGCACTGCATTAGGGATGAGTGTTCAGCAGAGCTGTAGTCGTAAAACAACAACAACAATAATATTAATAATAAAAAGAAAGGATGAAAACAGATAGTATACGGTATAGGCGAGACTACAACTTTACTTTAAAAACGGACGGTATACAGAGCTCCTTAAAAGGATCCAAAAAGTATACGGTTTATACCGCTGTATATGCTCCACTAAATCCCCGAGTTCCGGCTTCACAATTATGTCATCAGAGTCCAAGTCCGATTTCAAAAGTACGCTGTAGAAAATTGTTAATAACATTTTAAAATTGTTAAAAGGTTTAATTTTCTCATTTAAAAACCTCTTCGTATATAGAAATCAGTATTGATCCTAAATATTCCCTCATGACAACTGTTAGTGAGGCAGAAATCTGCATAAGTCCCAATTCTTATACTTTTAAAATATCATTGTACAACTATGGAATAAAGACACGAGTTCTATTTTCCAGTAATTCTGGTACAGGACTTCAAAGAGAAAGCGGGGATAGACAATGCATATCCCAAGGCTTTTTTATATTATTTACACTGACCATGCAAAGGCTTCGGAAGCAGATAGAAAATTTCTTCTTATTGATGCGATATAAATATTTATATCCAAGGCTTAAATTATAACAGGGATATGCTAAATGTCGACAGATATCTTGAAATGTCCGAAAAATGATGTTGTTTTTTACGAATGTCGATAGATATCCCTGAATGTTGTAATAGTAATATCATTTTTACAACATTGGCCAATGTCACCAAATATTAAAAATAAGGCATTAAAAAGTCAAGTTTTTTAAAATTGGCAAAATTATTAAATTTTATTTTTTAGAATACTATTTCTGTATTATGAGTAACGGAGCCCTAATATTCCCAGGTAGCACAAAGATATTGGCCAATGTCAAAATGTAATATCGGCCAATATCAAAATTTGATATTGGCCAACGTTAAATGACCCCCCCCCTAAAATAATATTTGTGAATATTAGTTTTAGACATCTGTGAATATTGGCCAATATTTTCCAACGTCTCTGAATATCATTTTTTGATATTAAGTGATATTTTTTTCTGTCATTGCTGAATATCATGATTTGATATTGAGCGATATATTTTTCTAACATTCCTAAATAACATTTTTGGATATTAAATGACTTATTTTTTTTTATTACTGAATAACAATATCTTTTTTGCACCCCAGATGTGGTGGGCAGAAATCCCTCATTGTAAAACGAGTGATCTCTGCTTTAGGAAAGTCTAGTCTCGTTATTAGGTAACAAGACAAAGGCAAACCCAAGTACTAATAAATATGATCAATAGAATCGCAAGGAAAAACTTGTTATAAAGAGGTGTTAACAAAAGCTGGTGGGAGTAGATTTTTTCGTTACTGGAATAAAAGATGTTTGACAAATAATAAAACTATCATTTAATTATCTCGTATTTTTCAATCACGATCGACATTTTTTTTTTACGTTCTTTTAGCAAAGATTTATTTAAATATCACTTTTTAGTGCTGAATTTGTTGGAAATTTTGTAACAAAATATTTTTAAATAGGTAAGAAATTCTTTAAAGCTTTCTGTGTTAAAAATCATGTGTCCCCCCCCCCCCCCCCCCCCCTTGCACCAAACTATAAAGAAAGTTTTAACAACCCCAATACTTTGAATTTTGCTTTGTGAGAAATTAAATATATATATATATATATATTATTAATTTTAAGTCAGAAATATGTGTAATTTTTTTCAAAAATTGATGCACTACACAAAAGTTAACACGCCTAAAAGCTTACTATTATGTAATAATAATAATTACTTAGATGAACTGTATAAAATATATATTATTAATAGTGCCTAATTAAAAGTTCAGTGACCTAATTTTGAAACTAAACTTGTATTGTTTCAATAATAAAAAATAAAATTCTTATAAAAGTCGGAAATCCGAAAGAATTTTAAAAAGATAAACACGCATCCATTTAAAAATTATATAAATTAATTTTTTTTTCTTGTAAAAACATTTTTTAAATTAGTATAAAATACATAATAGTATAAAGATAGTATAAAATCATCTTTAGTTTTTTATAAAACATAAATTTTCACATGTTTTTTATATATAAAAATAACTATAGATTCCTACAGAAATTTTTATATAGGCTTTTTCTTTCTGCGCAAATTTCACGCCCAACGCCTCCATCAAATGCACATTGACGAAAACTACACCACACAAATGGGCGGTGCTTTAGAACTTTCCGATCACTTCGGTCAAGATTACAAACTTCGTCAGATATGCTAAATGTCGACAGATATCTTGAAATGTCTGAAAAATGATGTTGTTTTTTACGAATGTCGATAGATATCCCTGAATGTTGTAATAGTAATATCATTTTTACAACATTGGCCAATGTCACCAAATATTAAAAATAAGGCATTAAAAAGTCAAGTTTTTTAAAATTGGCAAAATTATTAAATTTTATTTTTTAGAATACTATTTCTGTATTATGATGTCATAAGTAATGCAAAAAGCTCTTTTGAATGCTTTCTTTTTAAAACTAATTTTAAGTTATGTCTGTGAATATCGGCAGATGTTGTAAATTTGACGTACGACATTCAGCGACATTCAAAATATTGGCCAATATTGCCGTGGATATTGGCCGATATCTCTGTGCTACCTGGGTTCTGCAGTACAAAAACCGTAGCGTCCCCCCCCCTCCTCTACCGTCACTCTAATCTGCATATTCATATTTCATACATTGTATGTATTTGCAAAATGTTAAGCAATTTTTTTCTTTAGCAAAATAAAAATTTTAAATATATCTATCTGCATTTACTTAGCTGTCAATTATTCCACTTTTTAGTTATCACTCCGGCCGAAAAGAAATCTTTGCCTAATTTTATTGTTAATTAATCGCAGAATTCTGCGATTAAATAAAGTAAGGATTGTGATTCGGAAATAGTGTTAACACAAAACAAAAATAGTTCGCAGCTATGCATTTTTATAAAAAAAAATGAATGAAATTTTCAAAAATTAATATTTATATGCTGAAGAACCCAGGTAGCACAGAGATATCGGCCAATATCCACGGCAATATTGGCCAATATTTTGAAAGCCATACGTCAAATGTCATACGTCAAATTCAAATACGTCAAATTTACAACATCTGCCAATATTCACAGACATAACTTAAAATTAGTTTTAAAAAGAAAGCATTCAAAAGAGCTTTTTGCATTACTTATGACATCATAATACAGAAATAGTATTCTAAAAAAAAAATTTAATAATTTTGCCAATTTTAAAAAACTTGACTTTGTAATGCCTTACTTTTAATATTAAGTGACATTGGCCAATGTTGTAAAAATGATGTTACTATTACAACATTCAGGGATATCTATCAACATTCGTAAAAAACAACATCATTTTTCGGACATTTCAAGATATCTGCCGACATTCAGCATATCTGACGAAGTTTGTAATCTTGACCGAAGTGATCGGAAAGTTCTAAAGGACCGCCCATTTGTGTGGTGTAGTTTTCGTCAATGTGCATTTGATGGAGGCGTTGGGCGTGAAATTTGCACAGAAAGAAAAAGCCTATATAAAAATTTCTGTAGGAATCTATAGTCAGAGGCGTAGCGTCAAGGGGGTCACTGATCACTTTACTACCAGTATTTTTATACACTATACTTGCTCTTATTTAATTCATACCGTTCAAAGATTAAATAAGGCTAAATGTAGTATATAATTATACTGGTAGAAGAATGATCGTGCCCCCCCTGACGCTACGCCACTGTCTATAGTTATTTTTATATATACAGGGTGATTCATAAAAGATGGGCAGAACTTTAAGGGGTTATAGTACACTTAAAGACAAATAATATTAAATAGGAGACTAAGGGTCCCAGACGTATTCCCAAGGAGATAGGGGGCATTAAAGTTTAGGGTCCGAAATTTCAAATGATTATAAAACATGGAAAAATTGGTCGATTCGTTTGCGGTTTTTGCAAAAAATTTTCTTTATGCCAGTATTTTCTTGAAATAAAATTTTAAAGTTCAATTTCAAAAAATGCCGATAGGGGGCGCTTTAGACTTTGGAGTAACAAACAACTATTTTTTAACGTTATTTTTTGTATTTCTTTAAATGATTTCGAAAGCTTAGACTTAAACTTAAATTTTGATCTAAAAATCTGAGTCCTAACGAGTAGTTAAGTAGCGTAAACTGAAATTTGAAATTTGAAACCCTTCTCCCCCCAGAACAAAAATCAGTTATTCCCGATCTTTGTGTCGTAGATTAGGCTCTAACTACTGCCGCGTTTTGCTAAAATTATTCTTTATGTCAGTATTTTCTTGAAAATAAATTTTAAAGAAAATTTTCAAAAAATTCCGATAGAGGGCGCTTTAGACTTTGGAGTAACGAACAACTATTTTATACCGTTATTTTTTGTGTCTCATTAAATGCTTTCTAAAGCTTAGACTTAAATTTTCAGCCCAAAATCTGAATCGTTAGACGTGGTTAAGTTTCTGGGGAGAGGGGTTTGAAATTTCTACTCCTGAGCACAGTTCAGTTTACCATGTTCACACATTGTGTGCTGTGATACGAGGTAAAAAGACACAAATTAGGATTATGTTACCAAAGCATATTTATTAACATGTAATCACAATAAATGTTCAAAATTGTGACCACCAGAGGTTATGCACGCAGAACAACGGCGACGAATGGAACGGCGAACATTCGCGAAAACATCAGGCTTTTCGAGCACTTCCCCTACAGCGGCGGAAAGTCTGGCGACCAGTTCCTCGGGGGATTCAATGGGTGTCTCATACATAAGAGCCTTCAATCGTCCCCAAAAAAAGAAATCGAGGGGTGAAAGATCTGGCGAGCGAGCAGGCCAAGCAACAGGACCACCTCGACCAATCCATCTGTTCGGAAATGTGATGTCCAGATAGTTGCGGACGTCTCGTACGTAATGGGCTGGCGCTCCATCGTGCTGGAACCACATGACCCGCCGGATGCGTGGAGGAACAACGTTTAACAGGTCTGGCAGCACATGTTGCAGAAATGTGAGGTATGTTTTACCGTTGAGGCGTTCAGGAAGAAGGTACGGTCCGATTAGGTGGTCTCCGAGGATTCCTGCCCAAACATTGATGGAAAAGCGTCTCTGATGAGCATGTGGATACGTAGCATGTGGATTGACATCCGCCCATACATGTGCATTGTGTGTGTTAAATGTACCTTAACGTGTGAAGGTACATTCATCGGTGAAAAGCACAGTTCGTCCAAAATGTGGATTTAGCGCGTTCTGCTGCAGAAATCAGCGGGCGAATTCAATACGATTTGGATAATCCCCTGGAGACAGTTTTATGGACTCGTTGCACATGAAACGGGAGCAAATGTTCATCCTTCAGTACCCTCCAAGTCGTGGACTGTGAGGTATCCACCTGGCTAGCCACTGTTCGTGTACTTGTACTTGGCTGCGCCGCTACTACATCCAGAATGGCTTCTGCAACAACTACTGATTCGTCCTTTTTTGCACGACCTGCATTCGACCGGGAAGCGAGAAATGATCCCGTCTCACACAACTGTCTGTGCAAGCGCTCGAAAGTTTTGCGGTTAGGCAACCGCCTGTTAGGAAATCGCTCTCCGTACATTCGTTGTGCCTCTGCACCATTTCCATCTGCCGCTCCGTAAATTAAATGCATCTCAGCCTTTTGCTTATTCGTGAAGGGCACCATCTTCCGATTCATTACTACAGCGACTTACACTTGACTCACCGTTCAGTGGTTTTTATGCCTGAATCGTGTCGAAATTTTGCATACGTGTTCTTCTTCTTCCCCATTTGACATTTGCATACTTTCTGTTTCCTTCTTCACCCGGTGACTAGCGTCAGGAATGGAGCTTTAACGTTTGCATGAGCGACGTTTCCAACTGTGCCAGTGCCTTTATGAGTGAATTCCGACTATGCAGTCCTTGACGAAAGTTGTATTTTTGCCTCGTATCACAGCACAGAATCGTTGGGCATGGTTAAGTAGTGCAAACTGAACTATGTTCAGAAGTTTAAATTTGAACCCCCTCCCCTCGCTACTGAACCACGCTCAGCGATTCAGATTTTGAGCTGAAAATTTAAGTTTAAGTCTAAGCTTTAGAAAGCATTTAATGAGACACAAAAAATAACGGTATAAAATAGTTGTTCGTTACTCCAAAGTCTAAAGCGCCCTCTATCGGAATTTTTTGAAAATTTTCTTTAAAATTTATTTTCAAGAAAATACTGACATAAAGAATAATTTTAGCAAAACGCGGCAGTAGTTAGAGCCTAATCTACGACACAAAGATCGGGAATAACTGATTTTTGTTCTGGGGGGAGAAGGGTTTCAAATTTCAAATTTCAGTTTACGCTACTTAACTACTCGTTAGGACTCAGATTTTTAGATCAAAATTTAAGTTTAAGTCTAAGCTTTCGAAATCATTTAAAGAAATACAAAAAATAACGTTAAAAAATAGTTGTTTGTTACTCCAAAGTCTAAAGCGCCCCCTATCGGCATTTTTTGAAATTGAACTTTAAAATTTTATTTCAAGAAAATACTGGCATAAAGAAAATTTTTTGCAAAAACCGCAAACGAATCGACCAATTTTTCCATGTTTTATAATCATTTGAAATTTCGGACCCTAAACTTTAATGCCCCCTATCTCCTTGGGAATACGTCTGGGACCCTTAGTCTCCTATTTAATATTATTTGTCTTTAAGTGTACTATAACCCCTTAAAGTTCTGCCCATCTTTTATGAATCACCCTGTATATAAAAAAGCATGTGAAAATTTGTGTTTTATAAAAAACTAAAGATGATTTTATACTATCTTTGTACTATGTATTTTATACTAATTTAAAAAATGTTTTTACAAGAAAAAAAATTAATTTATATAATTTTTAAATGGATGCGTGTTTATTCTTTTTTAAATGCTTTCGGATTTCCGACTTTTATAAGAATTTTATTTTTTATTATTGAAACAATACAAGTTTAGTTTCAAAATTAGGTCACTGAACTTTTAATTAAGCACTATTAATAATATATATTTTATACAGTTCATCTAAAATTATTATATAATAGTAAGCTTTTGAGCGTGTTAACTTTTGTGTAGTGCATCAATTTTTGAAAAAATGTACACATATTTCTGACTTAAAATTAATGAAAAAATATATATATATATATATTTAATTTCTCACAAAGCAAAATTCAAAGTATTGGGGTTGTTAAAACTTTCTTTATAGTTTGGTGCAAGGGGGGGGGGGGCACACACACATGATTTTTAACGCAGAAAGCTTTAAAATTTCTTACCTATTTTAAAATATTTTGTTACAAAATTTACAACAAACTCAGTAATAAAAAGTGATATTTAAATAAATCTTTGCTAAAATAACGTAAAAAAAATCTCGTTTTACAATGAGAGATTACTGTCCACCACATCTAGGGTGCAAAAAAGAGATTGTTATTCGATAATGAAAAAAATAAATCATTTAATATCTAAAAATCTTATTCAGGAATGTTAGAAAAATATATCGCTCAATATCAAATGATGATATTCAGCAATGTCAGAAAAAAATATCATTTAATGTCAAAAAATGATATTCAGAGATGTTGGAAAATATTGGCCAACATTCACAGATGTCAAAAACTAATATTCACAAATATTATTTTAGGGGGGTCATTTAACGTTGGCCAATATCAAATTTTGATATTGGCCGATATTACATTTTGATATTGGCCAATATCTTTGTGCTACCTGGGAATCGAACAAAGTTTCTGAATTTAACATAAAAGGTGCATATCTTAAACTATAATCGATTCCTTCCGTATAACAGTCTTTTGTGATGAGTCCTTGAAAATCAGAAAAAAATAAACATTTGACACCGTGATCGGAAAGATTCGATGCTTTTATAGAAAAAGGAGAACTGCTCATTTGCTTACTGTAAGAATAACATTACGTGGCAAATATATCTACTTACAAATGAAAGTGACTTCGTAAATGTGCAGAACAGAGCCTTAGGGTGGATAGTGTTATGATGAAAAATAAATAGAAAATTTACTACTGTTTGTCGATCACAAGAATAGCTCTCGCCGAGAAGTCTGCGGCTGTCTGTTGCTGTGGAAACAAGACTCACTCCATTTTCGACAGGGGAAACCAGAAGATAGGCATTCACATTAGTTTACTGAACGCTTTTATTATTATTGTTTTTTTTTTTTTTTTTGTAATTATTTTAATCGATTCATCGAGTGAAAGAAAACTGTTTCATATATTATTTATATGATAATATTTAGATTTTACAAATGAAAATAAAATATGAATCAATATGAATTAATCATGAAATTTATTACTGTAAAAATGAAATTAAATTAACTTAAATAATTGTTTAAAAATTAATATTTTCATAACCATTAATAATTATCAATGACTTTAAATTATTAATACAATGACCGAACTTCAGTGATTATTATAGATTTCAGTATGTATTTTCAAACAATTTGCAAGGACGGAATTTTTTTTTTATCATTAAAAATATAAAAAATAATAATATCTTCTAAACTTTTAGAATTTATTCAAGCATGTGAAAATTCTCTGAATCACTCTCAGCAGTCTCGGTTTCTTCTGAATCAGAGTCGTCGGTATTAATGTTAAATGACAGTTTGTCTAATAGATCCTCTAACTGTCCATCTTTTTCCCAGTAATTATTTTCAACGTTTTCCACGTGTTTGCAATGCGCTGCCCATTCTGCCGAAGTAACCTCAGTGATAGCTGTTTGAAGTAAAGATTTTAGATTATCCAAACTTAATCACCAGTAACATTTCGTTCTTTTACTTTTCTTTTTGCAGAGGACCACACAAATTCTATTGCGTTTAGATCACAATGATAAGGGGGGAGTCGTAGAACTTCATGTCCATCTTTTTCTATTAAATTATCTATTTTATAGACGATTTTCTTTGGACGATTGCTGTCTATAAGAGAGAATAGTTCCGCTTTCCGCATTTGTTCGTCGCAGTATATTTTGTTGTTTTTCAGCCAGTCAATCATAACTTTTTTTGTAGAATACTTTGTAGGAGTGAGGTTTTCAACAGTTGTATGATACGGAGCATTATCCATACATATGACACTGTTTGGTTGCAAATTTGGAAGAAGTTTTTTCAACACCCATTTTTTGAAGTTTTCATAGTTCATTTGCCCGTGATAGTCACCGCTTTTTGTCGATGCTTTATATACTAGTTGAGCATCCGTAAGAAAACCTGTTGATGATCCAGCATGAACAACTGTAAGTCTATTTTTCGCATTAACATTTGCTGTAACTCCCAAAACTGTGTCGTCTTGCCAACATTTTTTAAATGTCAAGTTGCTATCGACCCAAGTTTCATGTTTCATCAATATATAGACGACAATCGGTCGTCCAGTGTTCCTATGACGTCTCATTTCTCTCAAATATTTGTGTCTCCAAAAAACAATATCTGGGCTTTCCATGAGAACTTTTCTTTTATTCACGCACTTTTTCCATCGAAAATTCATTGAATGTAAGACTTTGCACAATGTCTCTCTTTTCCACGAAAATCCAATTTTTTCTTTCAACACGGGTAATAATTTTCTGAGAGATGGTACTTTTCTTTCTCTTATATAAAAATCTTGAATCGTTTGACGTATAACGCACTTGTCAAAGTCATCTATTTCGCAGTTCCGCTCACTAGGTTTTTTACGATGTGTTACGGTTAGTTTTAAAGTTTCCTTTTTATCTACATTAAATTATTTAAATCACTTTCTCAACATTTATTTAACAACACTCTTTTTATGTTTTTAATAAATAAATAAATAAATTAAAAGTAATTGTAATAATGATAATAATAAAAACGTTTTTTTTTTCTTCTTCTTTCTTTTTCTTTTAAACAAAGTAATGTCAACTTTTATAGTCTAGCTTAGCTTCCTGTTTTTCAAATGCGAAAGATAAATAGCAAGGAGGGATGTTTGTCAGTTAAAGACCACACAGGTGGCAAATTTGGAGACAGCCATGCACTTTCCCATGCTTGGAATCAGGGATTGGTGACACTGTGTCTATCTTTGGCTAAAAGAAAGCGAGTACACCCCAAGAGGTATTACGTTGTCTGGTGAATAGACTATGGACGCAATTAAGCATTGTATGTTACAACCTGCAGTAAAAGACATACTTGTCCATAGCGTCTGGCTGGCGCCCATATAAACATAAGCTCATGGGACCCCCCCCTTCGGCACACACCATGGGGGTGAGGCACGGTTGTCATCCCCCATGAAGCGGCCGGCAGCGATGAGCGACGCAGTGCCGCCACCAGGGTAGTCCATTTTTCCTTTTGTTTCCACTCCCGTACCCCTTAACAGAGTGGATCCGTCCAGTTTTTTGTAAGTGGCGCGGGAGAGTGAATGTTGAAGGACTTGTTGCTTTTGATCGGAGTGTGGTGGTTGTGGATCTTGAACGGCTTGTGTACGAGTATCAGTGTTTTATGACGGTACTTAGAATGCTTCGCCTGCGAGGAACGCGCGCTTGTTGAACGATGAAAACTCAGAGGAATGTACGAGTGAAAAGGAGCGATGGCCTTGCCCGTGTTCCGTAGTAGTGTGGAAGAAATAAATAATTACTTCACGTGCTCTAGTTTATTGTAAAGTATCCGGTCAGTTGTTAGTCTGACGTGGTTGACAACTAAAAGAAAAAAAAAGGGGACGATGTTTTTAAAACCCCAGTCGGCGGGTTATACCCTTTCTATCGAAATCGTTGGAGAATAGCAATCTTCATAACAGACAAATAGGTTTGTGAAGCAAGTCGCAAATCCCTTTTTTTAATATACTGCTAAGATTAAAGATGAAGCAGTGATGTAAAACTCGACTGAATATATAGTGTTTCATGAATTGGTATCCTCAAAGATGTGCCTGCCATTAGTATCATACTCATATTAAAAACTCATTACTGTAGACAGTGAACCGTTTTGGAGTGTTTTAAAAGAAAAAAAAAAGATTAATGAATCTTCGTCGGATTGTCGACGTAATTGGCTACGGGTTGACAGACTATGTTGATGAGTTAAACAAATCAAATTGGGACTCCTCTAAGATGTGCCTGCCATGAGTATCAGATTCCTAATATATATTTGTAAGTAATACCACTTCCTTAGTTGATTTCACTTGTTTTTTTATTATTGATGTTTTATATATATATGTATATATATATATCCGAAGAGTATACTTTAAGTGTGTTCTTTCCATAAACTCAATAGGTTGCTTATTTGTGTTATTAAGCTTGGAAGAAATGTTTTGATAAAGTTTAGAATCACAATATTTTATTGAAAATAATTAATACCTAATTTTTATAGAGTTGATCATCCTTCTAGTTATGATGTTATGCTAGTTTTGAGAACCTTAATATTTGATTTAAAGATATTTAATAATCAACATTGATCAACTTATATTGTTTGTTACTATAGTAATATTTCTTTTTGAGAATTACATTGTTTTTATAAATTTTAATTATTCAAATAAAGACTGTTTTTTCTTATTCTCAAATATGGTATGTTTTTTTTTATATGATCTTTAATTAGTGTTTTCATATTTACAGCAATCCTATAAGAGAGGCCTAACCACTCAATTATTGTGAGTGAAGTTTTGAAAGCTGTAGTCTTGCTAAATTATTATTTTTTTTTATTTTCTAAATTTAAAATTCATAATTATAGTTTATTTGAAAATTAATTGAGGTTTACGTAAGATTATTCGATGTAATTATTCTTCCTATTTCAGAATTGGATATACTGACAATCGATGCTAAAGTAAGATTAAGTCTAATTTCATAATTGTTTAAATTAAGCTTTAACTCTCCTCTCTCAGTAATGTTGTTTTCGAAAATAAACATCAAAATGTTTATTTTAAAAAACTAAAAAAAAAAAAAGTATTCAGTTATTTTATACCACTATACGATTTCCGGTTAACCGATCTGATCTGGTTCAAAATCTCCATAATTGTTCTAAAATTTTGGTATCTCATCATATCTCTATTTTGTTAAACTTTCCTTTTTCCTTTTAGTCCTCATATTGGAGGAATTTCAGGTTACCTTCCTTTTTCCAAATTATATGATGATTAGATTTTGCTAATTTATTGTGTATGGAGATTTGAGCTTAATAGGGTAGTTCGGGACCCCCCCAACAATTGGAGCCGTAACAATTCGGTCTCTGGTTTATTTATTATTGTTTACTTGTATGTATTTATATATCAAAGAGCAACTGGGTGTTTTTGCAATTAAAATTTTATTTATATGTTCAAGTGTAAAAAGAGGTCTAGGCTCTCTCTCTGTGCTATTAGTTACAATTCCCAGTCAAAATTATGTGTCGTATGCATAACTTTACCTCATTTACTAAAATCATAATCCTGTACTTAAGTTTTATGTATTTGTAAGGGTTTTCTCTTTTCCTCTCTTTATCCCATTTTTAAGTTGCCCCCCCCCCAATTTTCCTTTTTTTTGGGTCTGTTTGTCATTTTCTAACTCTAACCATGGCTGATAAACATTCAGAGGCAATTGCCACTATTCAGCGAAAAAATGCATTAGTGGACAATTTGTCTAACATTCCCCCATTCAATGGAGAGGCCAGCTCAGTCTGCTTCTCAGATTTTTCTGAGAAATTTGAGAGTTTTTCAAAATTATTCGACTGGACTGAGGAGGAAAAGAAGTTTGTTTTACTTGCTAGACTTTCAGGAGCTGCATCTAGGCGGATAAAAATTCACAAAGCGAAAACATCTGATGAGTTATTGAAAATACTAAAAGAGAGTTACACTTCACAGGCCACACCAGATGTTGCACTCAGTCACTTTCTAAATTTTAAACAGCCACCCAATATGAGTGTTCAGGAGTTTTATGACAAGGCATATGATATGTCATTAAGAGCCCTTGTAATTGAAGGTATCCAGGGTGAAGTAGTCGATAAAAGCCGAACGGCTCTACTCCACTCCATGCTTTTGAGCAACCTTACACCAGAAGTGCGAAAGGGGGTAATTGCGAGAAATCCACAATCCCCAGAAGAAGTTCTCAAAATTGCGCTTCTTGAGGAAAAAGCTTATAGGAGCATTAACCCTTTTTACAACCACCGCGAGGAAATTCTCAACCCAAATTTGACCCAAAACCTACCCTGTGCTGCAGTTTTTCAGCAAGATAGCTCACAAAAGAAGGAGATAGACCAGCTGAAATCACAAATTGATGTTTTAGCAGCAAAGATAGACAGTTTAGTAGATCTTAGGGCTCGGGATGTACAGGAGAAAAACCAGGAAGTAAGACCCGTAACCTGCTATAGGTGTTCCGTACAGGGCCAATATGCCAGAGATTGTCCACTAAATTTTGTCGACTATAATTTTAGAAGGGGAGGTGGTCAAAAATTCAGGAGCCGTGGGCAAAATTATAGAAACAGGGGTGAAAATCCTAGAGGGAACCACAATCAGCGAGGCGGATACAGGGGAAGAAGAGGTGGTTATTACCAAAACAGTAGGAATACAGCTGCGAACAGAAATGAAGAGCAGGCGGTAAATAACACCCCAGTAGCTAACAATGAAAGTGAGGCTTTAAACTATTAGTGGCCGGATCAAATGTGGTCAAGTCGATCCCCAACAGGCCCCTGGACCCCCCATCTGTATATAGCGTTTTTCACCCCCAATCATATACATTACCAACTGCAAGAATTTACATAAATAAAGTTTGCCTGAATGCATTATGTGACACAGGTTCTGCAATTAATCTCCTGAGTGGTACTGATTGTAACTATTTAAAGAATTTTGAAACGGAGAATTGCAATATCCCCATTATGACTGTCACCGGTGAGAAAGTTCACCTAAATAAGAAAGTATTTTTAAAATTTGTTTTTGATAATGTTCAATGTCAAGCTGAATTCTATGTAGTGGAAGGTAAATTAGCAGAGGAATTTAATATGATTTTGGGAATGCCATTTTTGAAAGAGTACCGGGCGAGTATAAATTGTGATACAAATGCTGTCGCTCTTAAAGTGCCAGCAACAGGCCAAAGTAAACAAAGCTTAGAAACCCCAAGTAATACTTCAGGGTCTAATACTTGTCTTGCTACTAATTCTGTAAATATTTCTAATTCTATATATAATGTAAATTCAAATAATAATTGTATAAATAATGATTGTGTTGAAAATAGTTCTGTAAATATAAAATGTATCAACAAAGTAGGGGAGAATTCAAAAAGTAGTAATGCCAATAGCCCTCCTGAAAATTGTGCATGTGAGAAAGTTCATGACTCAGTTAATATTGAAAATGGGAATAATGGTAGTGAAAATATGGTAGTTCAGGACCCGCAGTTGAGTAATATGGGAAAAGATGTTGAGATAATCATTCAAACTGAGTCAGATAAGGAAGTTAAAAGTGTTGCGCAGAACTTTTGCATGCAAACAATATCAGGCGGTAGCTCTGAGGGTAATAATACTGCAAATTTTTCAAGTATTCAAAATGTCGACAATAATCTATCAGCAGCGAGTCAGGTAACTCAGGGTAATTTAGCTGAAGATGCTACTGAAATTTGTAATATTGATGAAAGTGAAGATTTGGTAAGTATAGAGGATAAGGTACCTGAAGTCGAGGAGGAGAGCAGTGAAGATAGCAGTAGTGATAGAACCAATAAAAATAAAAGTATAAGTTTCGCTGTGTTATGTAGTAAAATTTCAATTCCCCCGCAGTCAAAAATGTTAGCCCAGGTTAAAAGTTATAAGGAAAATTTTATTAAGGAAAATGATATTGTTATGTTAGAACCTTTAGCGAAAAATTTAAATCAAGGTCTCCTTACCTCCAGAGCCATTTGCACTAAAGAACATGGCCTATATATCTCATTTGCAAATTTTTCAGACAATAGTATTCATTTAAATAAAGGAACCTTTGTTGCCAAAATTCAAAAATGTGTAGACAAGTCAAATGTACCCGTAACTAAAAATAACCTTACTTGTAATGTAAATTTGGCCCCTCCAATTGGTGACTTTGATCACGCTGATCTCACTTGGAGCTCTGAAATTAATTTAGATCATTTAGAGCCCCCACTAAAACTTAAAATGCAAAATTTCCTAGACAAAAACAAAGATGTATTTGCAGCATCGGTCTTAGATTTACCCGGCTGTGATACAATCCCTCATGAAATTAACTTAACTTCAAATAAACCAGTAAAAGGCAAAGCTTATAGAGTCCCCTACAAATTACGTCAAGAAATGGAAGACCAACTTAATACTTTATTACAGGCGGACATAATTTCCCCTTCCATGTCTGAATTTGCTTCTCCGGTTATTCTGGTTCGGAAAACAGACGGTTCCTATCGACTTGCTGTTGATTACAGAAGATTAAATAAAAATCTTGTTAAACATGCTTATCCAATACCTAACATCACCGACTCTGTTGATGCTTTAAGTGGGGCTAAATTTTTTTCAACGCTAGATCTTACTAGTGGTTTTTTTCAGCAGGTTATTCGCCCAGAGGATAGGCATAAAACTGCTATAATCACCCACAAAGGACTTTTTGAATGGACCCGTAACTGTTTTGGGCTCTCCAATTCAGGTAACAGTTTCCAGAGACTTATGAATGCTATTTTCGGTGATTTAGGCAATCTTGGAATTCTTGTTTATATCGACGACATTGTAATTGCCCCCTGTGATGTAAATTCTCATTTTGAGAAGCTTAGCATGGTCTTTGATAGGTTAAGACTGCATAAACTGAAACTTAAGCCCAGTAAATGCACTTTCCTTTCAAATAAAATACAATATCTAGGTTTTGAGATTTGTAGTGGCCAAGTGTCACCTATTAATAAAAATATTGCGGTAATTGAAAATTTTAAACCTCCAACTACCCGAAAGGCTGTTAGGTCCTTTATTGGAACTCTATCTTTTTATAGGAGATTTATACCAGATTTTACTAAGAGGGCCAAAAATTTAATCAATCTAACTAAAGAGACAGGAAAATTTTCTTGGAATGAAGATGCACAGAAAGAATTTGAAGACCTTAAAATGGCTCTTATTTCAAAACCATGTCTTGCACTCCCTGATTTTGAGAAAGAATTCCACTTATATAGTGATGCCAGTGGCGAAGCATTAGGGGCAGTGTTATCACAATTAGATGAAAATAACATGCTCCATCCTGTTGCCTTTGCCAGCAGAAAATTGAAAGATGCTGAGACCCGCTACTCCACCACTGAAAGGGAATTACTAGCTTTAGTTTGGGCAACTGCCCACTTTAAATGTTACATTGCTAATACCCATTTTTCATCTATACAGACCATGCGCCTCTAACATTTATGTTAAAAATTCACGACCCTACATCTCGCATGGCTAAATGGATCTGCACTCTCTCAGACTTTAATTTTACAATCAAGTTTGTTAAAGGTAAGTGTAACAGTGTCGCAGATTTCCTTTCGAGGTATGTCAACAATGGTAACTCCAATGATATTGTTAATTGTAATTTTTGTATACAAGTCGACAAGGAAGTTACTTTTATGCCTCATTCCAATCTACTTGAAAAAATTGGTGAATTGCAAAAATCAGACAAGAAATGCTGCGAGATTGCAAGAAAACTAGACCAAGGTGTAGAAATGGCTCCTAAATACATGAAATTTTTTTTTAGAGATGACATTTTAGTTTGTGAGGATACGAGGGAGTCAGCTATTTTGAACAAAGCTATAAAGTTAGTCGTGCCAAAAGAAATGGTCACTCAAGTTTTTGCACTAACACATGAGTCCCTAGCGGCTTGTCATCAAGCCTTTCAAAAGACCATTGATCGCATTCGTGAGCACTTCTATTGGCCAGGAATGTCGTCAGATGTCAAGCATCTAGTGGAGTCATGTATTAGTTGCCAGCAGAAGAGAGCTTATAGAGCGAACCAGCTCGCCCCTCTGCAACGTATGCCGACCCCCCAGTTTCCCATGAACAAGGTTCATTTGGATCTCATTGGACCCTTACCGCAAACTTTTTCGGGAAATAAGTATATTGTCGCATATATAGATGCATTCACTAAATGGCCAGAAGCATATGCGGTTAGTTCAACCACTTCAGATGTCATTGCGGACACTTTAGCTGATTTCATCTCACGCTACGGAGCTCCCTGTTTTATTACGACGGATAATGCGAATAATCTAATTTCAGATGCGATTGAACACGTGTATAAAATGTTTGGTATTAAACATATTAAGACCTCATCTTATCACCCGGCTGGCAACTCGCAAGTGGAGAGACAGAATCGTACTCTTAAAAATGCACTTTGTCACATAGTCAATCAAAACCAATCTGACTGGGATACTAAACTCAAATTTGCACTACTAGCTATGCGTTCAGCTGTCCACTCTTCAACTAAACTTAGCCCAGCTGCAGTTATGTATGGCAGAAATATGAATCTACCATATAATCTCTTTTCTCAACCACCTTCTTTTAATTATAATGATGCACCCTCTTTTTGCGAACTCTTAATCCCAGCTCTTCAAAAAGTATACACTGAAGTACATAGTAATTTAATTAAAGTTTCTGAGCAGCAGGAAAAATACCGTGAAAAGACAGCTGTTGATAAAAATTTTAAAATAGGAGATCTTGTGTGGTTATTTACACCCACAGTCGCCCCTGGTAATACAAAAAAATTAAGCAAGCAAAATAATGGTCCTTTTACTATAATTGAGAAACTTAATGAAGTTAATTTTAAAATAGCGCTAGTTGCTAATCCCAAAAATTGTTAGGTTGTCCATGTTGACAGGTTGTCTTCTTTCAAAGACAGACTCCCCATCTGGTCCAATGAACCAAAACAAACAATTGGCCTGGGATCGACTGAAAACGTGACCATCGATTCACCACACCAACCGCGCGATTCTCCTCCTGTACGCAGGTGTAAACGCAACCGATTCATTCCCTGGGCACCATATGATAGTAACCGCGCACCAGCAGTAGTGAACGTCAACAATAACGAAACTCCGGTAACGCCGGAAGTGGAAGAAACAGACAGCGACGCGACTGAAATCATAACTCCCTGTTCCCCACCTCCCGTGTCTCCGGAGGTAGCGACGACGGAAAGCAACGAAAGGTATACTTTAGCAGCGCCAGAAAATAACGAGATGTGTGTAAATAAAAATTTAGCAACGGCAGAAAGCAGCGAAATGCGCGTAGGTAAAAATTCAGCCACGGCAGAAAGCAGTTCAACTGCTGAGCACAGCGATTCGCGCAGGTCTCGTTCATCGATTCGTCCAGCTGCTAAATCGAATAGAAGTAGTCGTTCAATATCGATTTCTAGAACCGACTATTCGCTACGGGATAGGAGAGATCGTCCGAGTTATAAATACTAAATACCTTTTTTCGTTATTCAGGCATTTTTATTCAATTTTACCTTGTTTATTTGTATTTATTTATAGTTTAGTTAATGTGTATGTATATTTAATTATTTTTTTTTTTGGCATTTTTAAAACGGAACTTAGTTTTTCTAGCGTATTAAAGGTTTGTTTTGATTGTGTTTTGATACTTTCATGTAGGCATTTTTAACCCTTTTTATGCTTATACTTAAGGTTTTTGTCTGTTTTATGGTAGATTTTGTGGTATGTACCCTTCCGCACACCGTCTTCGTAGATTTTGGGTGTATTTTTAAAAAAAACGAGTGTAATTTTCGTTACTTTAACATTTTTTTGGGGATGTTATGTTTTGCATACCCTTTGGCCGAGGTAGTTCTGTTTGGTTCAGTTTTTTTTTAATGCATCAGTGTTTTGTATATAATTTTTTATGTATGTATTTACATTTAATTTCTGCATTTTAACTAGATAGATTTATTATTTACTATACAGTTTGTGGTTTTATTTGAACTTAAACTTTAAGGAGTGTGGACCCTATATATTTTTTTCCCTTTATCTTGGACATACGTTCTCATGTACATACCTGGATGTGGTTGTGTATGACTTAAATTACTAGAATTAAGTATTTTCTTAATTTTACTTCCTATTTTTGGTGGAGTGTGTGTTTTTCCTTCCTGGTGATATATGTCACCACCCCTGTTTTTTATTTTATTTTGTGGAATGTTTTCCCTGTAGTGCCCAAAAGCCCGAAACTGCTTTTGCTATAAGTAGCACAGAGGCAGAGATACTCTTTCCCATGCACATTACTTGTAAGTGCATTTGTAAAATCTACACAGTTACACGGTTCTAGGAACTTTCTTCAAATACAAACATAACTTCACGAACAAATGTATACGTGATTCTATAACATGGTCTATAATTACCAAATTGTGTGTCTTGCTCTTAATTTACTATATGTATAACCTTCTATTACAGTATGTATATATTTTTATTTTTGCGTCACCAGTTGCTCTTGTGTATTTTTGTATAATAGAATTAATATGTGTTTTACAAATTTCATTGACATTTACAGTGTTGTAACTATGATATTACTAGTACTTATTTACATTAATAGATAGTGTTGTAATATACTGTGATGCCAATTATTGAAGTTATGTATATAAGCAGTGTAATGATACTTAATCAGTGGGCACTTCTCTTCTTTTTCGGCTAATTTTTTTTTTCAAAATTCAATTTATGTATTGTTTACAGTTCTGTTACCAGAAATTTCAGGTGAGATGTAGTTATGCGTAGGAATAGCAGTAGTAGGGAAGTGAGGTTTCACAGTCCAAGTGGAACTTGTGTTCTTTTACAGGTGCAGAATGTATCTTTTTCATTTTAGTGGTAAAATCAGCCTTATGGTCCCTCCTCTGGTAATACTCTTTTATGGTCATGTTTCAGGTAATATTTTAGCTAATGGTTTCTACCGATGTGCGAGCTCTGGTTGTATATATCCGGAATATACTTTTAGGGTGGTGTTTCAGCGGTGAATTATCTGGATCCCGTCCCGGATCGTTGTATGATTTGTGTATGTGGGTCAGTTTTTTCGGTGTTGAGGTCCCAGCATACCATGTGGTATCCAGCTACCTTAAAAAAAAAAATTTTTTTTTCAAATTTTTTTTTTTTTTATTTAGCCGAGGGGAGCAATCTTGTTACGGTTAGTTTTAAAGTTTCCTTTTTATCTACATTAAATTATTTAAATCACTTTCTCAACATTTATTTAACAACACTCTTTTTATGCTTTTAATAAATAAATAAATAAATTAAAAGTAATTGTAATAATGATAATAATAAAAACGTTTTTTTTTCTTCTTCTTTCTTTTTCTTTTAAACAAAGTAATGTCAACTTTTATAGTCTAGCTTAGCTTCCTGTTTTTCAAATGCGAAAGATAAATAGCAAGGAGGGATGTTTGTCAGTTAAAGACCACACAGGTGGCAAATTTGGAGACAGCCATGCACTTTCCCATGCTTGGAATCAGGGATTGGTGACACTGTGTCTATCTTTGGCTAAAAGAAAGCGAGTACACCCCAAGAGGTATTACGTTGTCTGGTGAATAGACTATGGACGCAATTAAGCATTGTATGTTACAACCTGCAGTAAAAGATATACTTGTCCATAGCGTCTGGCTGGCGCCCATATAAACATAAGCTCATGGGACCCCCCCTTCGGCACACACCATGGGGTGAGGCACGGTTGTCATCCCCCATGAAACGGCCGGCAGCGATGAGCGACGCAGTGCCGCCACCAGGGTAGTCCATTTTTCCTTTTGTTTCCACTCCCGTACCCCTTAACAGAGTGGATCCGTCCAGTTTTTTGTAAGTGGCGCGGGAGAGTGAATGTTGAAGGACTTGTTGCTTTTGATCGGAGTGTGGTGGTTGTGAATCTTGAACGGCTTGTGTACGAGTATCAGTGTTTTATGACGGTACTTAGAATGCTTCGCCTGCGAGGAACGCGCGCTTGTTGAACGATGAAAACTCAGAGGAATGTACGAGTGAAAAGGAGCGATGGCCTTGCCCGTGTTCCGTAATAGTGTGGAAGAAATAAATAATTACTTCACGTGCTCTAGTTTATTGTAAAGTATCCGGTCAGTTGTTAGTCTGACGTGGTTGACAACTAAAAGAAAAAAAAAGGGGACGATGTTTTTAAAACCCCAGTCGGCGGGTTATACCCTTTCTATCGTAATCGTTGGAGAATAGCAATCTTCATAACAGACAAATAGGTTTGTGAAGCAAGTCGCAAATCCTTTTTTTAATATACTGCTAAGATTAAAGATGAGGAAGTGATGTAAAACTCGACTGAATATATAGTGTTTCATGAATTGGTATCCTCAAAGATGTGCCTGCCATTAGTATCATACTCATATTAAAAACTCATTACTGTAGACAGTGAACCGTTTTGGAGTGTTTTAAAAGAAAAAAAAAAGATTAATGAATCTTCGTCGGATTGTCGACGTAATTGGCCACGGGTTGACAGACTATGTTGATGAGTTAAACAAATCAAATTGGGACTCCTCTAAGATGTGCCTGCCATGAGCAGTGACGGATCTAAGGGGGGGTTAGCCGGGGCAGCTGCCCCGGGTGCAAGGCTTAGAAGGGCGCAAAAATGGGGATTCATAAAAGATTAAGAATAAAGGAAAATGAAAAATTCACATGAAAATATATTCAGTTTCATTTTGTTCAAAGGTGGTTTACTTTCGTTGCACAAGGATTAGAAATAAAAAATAAATTAATTTGTATTACATTATATAAAATATCACACTGCCACCAGTATTTTTAAGAAATTTTTATTTATTTAAAACTCAAACGTTTTGCGTCATCTTTTTACCGACACCGTTCTATGTTGTTTCACAGCGTGTGCAGTATCTTATTTCGGTTATGTCTAAAAGATATTCGGGTGATTATTACAAAAAGAAGGCTAAAAAAAGAGAAGAGGAGTCTTCACAGCTATCATTTCCGAAACGTCAGTGAAGTCTCACTGTGGAGACACGAAAAGTTTTTGGTTTCCGTCTGTTTGTCTGTCTGTTCCGCGATAACTGCCGTAAAAAGCGCCCGATTAGGTTCATTTTTTTTTGGTGGGTGTGTTGGTGAAGTATCCGGATTTAGCTGCATAGTTTTTAGTTACATTTGGTTCATTCGTTCGAAAAATATACAACATTTCATTTTAGGTCATAATACTTTCCTATGGCAACGCAGACGATTTTCAAATTTCAATTTTAACTGAAATGAAAATCACATATTTGAATAATGGATTTAAACGTAAATTAAGGATACTAAATTTTTGATATGGAGGTCTTAAATATATGCAATAGCCTTGAAAATTTGCCGATACATCTATTAGAATTTAGAAATTAATTGTTTAAATTATTGGAAAATGTTTTGCAACTCTTCGGGAAATATAAATCATTTTATTTTCCTATTTTTTTACAAATTTTAAAATGGATTTCTTTTTCTTTCCTCTTTATTTTATTAGTTGCTTAGCAACCATATTTCAAAGAATATCAAAATAAGAAATCCATATTTTTATCTAAAAAGTAACAAGAATAAGAAGTTTATAAGAATTTGAGAATATCATCCCATAACATGTGTTTAATTTATCGCTTCTAATTTCTGAAAACTCCGAAGTATTTTATATGCCTACTAGGGGGCCTACCCCCTGCGAGCTACGCTCGCCAACCCCCGCTCAGACTTCGAGGCCTCTAAAAACATGACAGCGTGCTTCGTTTTAAAAATATTGGTAAATATGTAATTGGGTTGCCATGCTTTTAACGTTTTAATGGGGCAGTTTTTTTTATTATCATGGCCTCATACACAGCTGTTGCGACAACTGACGACTGTTTTAGGGATTGGTAAGTAAAATCAATTACACCTTGAAAACCAGCTTGTATAAAATGGTTAGGTTTAAATTGTGGCTACCTCTCGCACTTTTATAACAACGATCTGTATTCTATTCTTCCTTTGCGTTTAAGGATGAGAAAAATTCCATGTGCTTGTGAATAACATTAAGAACCACGGTATTGAAAAGTACTATGTTACAGACATTTTCAGTAACAGGTTTTAATTTTCTCTGTATTTTAGTGCACCATCATGCATATTTTCATGTTATTTTAAATATGTAAATTATTTATTTTAATTAATATGTATATACGAATTTTCTAATAATTATTTATCATACAAAATTAATTAAATATTTTGTGCATGCATGCCTGCATTTATTCGGCATCAATTGATGAGATATTTAAACAAATTCGCTATCCGCGATAATTTTACACCATGTTATGTCACTTGAATATTGTCCATATGAAAATCGGGTACTTTTCCATTATAGGATCCTTTGCTTTTAGGTTTGTCGTAATTAGAGTTTCAAAAACGAATAGATTCGTTAATATACATATATTTGTTGCCAAAAGTTATGAAAACAAACCCAATGAACTTTTGGTGATTTTCTATAATAGGGATCTTGACGCTTTTTTAAAATCTTGGCGCAATTCGGGCATCAGAAAGTGAGATTTGGTGCCAAATTACATAAACAGCCATGGAAACAAATTCGACGATTTTTTTTGTTTATATGCGTATTTTAATTATACGTATATTATTATTGTTCTTTCTATACAAATTACTTCTATTATATATAAAATAGGATAAATGACATTTTACGCTAAACAAATTGTATAAATATTGAAAAAATGCTTCTGTATACGAAATGACAAAGTAAATATTTGACAGAAAGTATGTTGCCAAATTTCCTTTTCCGCCAAGGCTATTTTCTCTGTTTCGTCAAGGCCCCATATACTGGAAAAACACCGAACTTTTATGCTTGTTTATACATGTATTTATATGTATATATACAATTTATTTATAATTGTCTTTCAATTTACCTCTTTTGTACATAAAAATAGATAAACGGCTTCTTTATATTAAATAAATTGTATAAACATAACTGACGTATTTACATAAATGACGTCATTTGGACGAATTTATTCAAAATATTTTCAGTTTATAAATTAAATTAAATGCTGACAGACGATTGAATCCTGACGATAGAAATATGATTTTTTTTTTCAAATTTTCGTGAAAAACATAATTTAATCACAATCTTGTCTTCATTATCGATTGAAATAAAAGATAAATTCAATTTCAATTTGAAAATGACGAATAAAAATAAATCAATAATCCCTTTCGGGATCCTTTTTAATTTTTTTCCCTTTTTTGTCACAAAAAAACTGAGTAATTAGTTGCCATCATTACAGAAATGTCATTAAAATTAGAAAAAAATTAATATCTCGAAAACTAATTCCAATTTCAAAATTCTATTACCAGTTTTGACATCCGCGGATTTTTATGGACAATTGGTATTAATTTCACCATCAAGCGTTTAATATTTTATTAAAAATAGCCCTGAAACATAATCAGTCGTTTAATCAGTCGTTTCATAAAATCGTTTCATAAATTCGTTTCATAAAATCGTTTCACAAATTCGTTTCATTAGGATTTTATATATATAGGGTAGATAAATATATATCTAACAAAAAAAAAAAAATTAAATTGCGAATTGTAAGATGCTAAATAATATGAAAAGTGAGATTAGAAAACAATGACTTTTAGAGCTGACGTTGAGGCTCTTGATCTGCAGATTTACTAGTTGCCGAAACGTCAGTTGAGGCTCACTGTGGAAACGGGAAAAGTTTTTGGTTTCTGTCTGTCTGTCTGTTACGCGATAACTGCCGTAAAAATGGTCCGATTAGGTTGATTTTTGGTAGGTATGTTGGCAAGGTATCCGTAACTAGCTGTACAGTTTTTTGTTAAATTTGGTTCATTCGTTCGGAAAATATAGAACACATTATTTTAGGTCATAATGCTTTCCTATGGGAATGCAGACGATTTTTCACATTTCATTTTTATATGAAATGAAAATGGAATATTTGCATAATGGATTTAGACGTAAAATTATGAATGCTAAATTTTCGATATGGATTTCCAATAGTTTTAAAATGTTGCCGATAAATTTAATAGAATTTTGAAATTAATTGCTTAAAAATTTGAAAATGTTTTTGCATCTGTTCGGGAAATATAAACATCTTATTTTCATATTTTTTACAATTTTTAAAAGCGTTTATTTTTATTTTCCACTGTAATTTATCCGTTGCTAAGCAACCGTATTTCAAAGACTGTAAAATAATAAAATTCAAGGAACTCGCACTATTTTGGTAAAATATCTTTTTTTTTTTATCAAAATGAATGTAAATTTAATGAGACTACGGGGGGATGAATGCCTATTTATTAAAAAAAATTAAAAGAATAAGCAGTTCATCAGAATTTCAGAATATCATCGTATATAACACCGTGTTTAATTTAAGTATTTTAATTTCTGGAACATTCGAAGAATTTTATATGCTTATAAATATGCATGCAATTGAAAAAATAATAATTGCGGATTGAACGATGTTAAATGATATCAAAAATTGAGATTTAAAAAACAAATGACTTGCAGAGCTGACGTTGAGGCTCCTGATCTGTAGATTTACTAGTCTAGTATGTCCTCATAGCTTAAGCCGAGCGATATTCATGAAGGTTAGCAACCAAGTTGTTTATTTTTTTTATACGTGCTACACCATATAATAATCTATACGTATTATTTCTGTTCTAAAAATCTCCTTTTCTATGCCATAACTGAGTTGATATGTAAGAAAAGAATTATAAATCATTTTTTTATTAATTTCTTCTAAATTTAGATATTCTTGTAATTAACAGACATTTTTTCTAAAAAATGAAAACGAAACTTATACTCCACTGTTGAATTCAAGGGTTGGCCCGGGGGGACACCCTCCCCGGAAGATTTAATATTTTATGCTTTTAATGTTCAAAAAGTGTAATTTCCCCTCCCCCGGAACTCTATAATGTCCCTCCCCCGGAGCCACAGAAATACCTCCCGGAGAAAAATGTCTGAATTCAACACTGTTATACTCTGTTGAGAATTCAACGCGTTCTGGCCCTTTTAAAGCCATTTTATTTATGTAGTTAAAAAGGTTTTTTCTCCATGGGAATCAGTTTTATGTTTTTATTTATGTATATCAGTTGTTAATAAGCCTTTTAAATTTTGATTTCCAAAATATCGCACCTATACTTTTTAAAAATTAACTAAATCTTTCATTAGAAATGTTTATCTAATAAAATATGTTAACTTAAGTTGTGCTTCACAGTCACACCACTTGTACTAATTTTGAAGCAAACAAGTACATTAATTAAATTTAAACGGCGTAGTTTAACATAACAATAAATTAAAAAAATTAAATGTTAAAACAGGTATATTTTCAGTAATTTTTTGTATTGTGTAATATTGTACTTTTTATATAAAAAAAACGCATAGTAAAAATACAGATTTTGAGCATCGAGTATTAATATTACTTCCTTAAGCAATTGTTTACGCAGACTTTATTCTGATTTTCTTGGGAGTAGGGGGGGGGGGGGGCGCAGATCTACAAACTTGCCCCGGCTAAAATTTAGTCTAGATCCGTCTCTGGCCATGAGTATCAGATTCCTAATATATATTTGTAAGTAATACCACTTCCTGAGTTGATTTCACTTGTTTTTTTATTATTGATGTTTTATATATATGTATATATATATATCCGAAGAGTATACTTTAAGTGTGTTCTTTCCATAAACTCAATAGGTTGCTTATTTGTGTTATTAAGCTTGGAAGAAATGTTTTGATAAAGTTTAGAATCACAATATTTTATTGAAAATAATTAATACCTAATTTTTATAGAGTTGATCATCCTTCTAGTTATGATGTTATGCTAGTTTTGAGAACCTTAATATTTGATTTAAAGATATTTAATAATCAACATTGATCAACTTATATTGTTTGTTACTATAGTAATATTTCTTTTTGAGAATTACATTGTTTTTATAAATTTTAATTATTCAAATAAAGACTGTTTTTTCTTATTCTCAAATATGGTATGTTTTTTTTTATATGATCTTTAATTAGTGTTTTCATATTTACAGCAATCCTATAAGAGAGGCCTAACCACTCAATTATTGTGAGTGAAGTTTTGAAAGCTGTAGTCTTGCTAAATTATTATTTTTTTTTATTTTCTAAATTTAAAATTCATAATTATAGTTTATTTGAAAATTAACTGAGGTTTACGTAAGATTATTCGATGTAATTATTCTTCCTATTTCAAAATTGGATATACTGACAATCGATGCTAAAGTAAGATTAAGTCTAATTTCATAATTGTTTAAATTAAGCTTTAACTCTCCTCTCTCAGTAATGTTGTTTTCGAAAATAAACATCAAAATGTTTATTTTAAAAAAGTAAAAAAAAAAAAAAAGTATTCAGTTATTTTATACCACTATACGATTTCCGGTTAACCGATCTGATCTGGTTCAAAATCTCCATAATTGTTCTAAAATTTTGGTATCTCATCATATCTCTATTTTGTTAAACTTTCCTTTTTCCTTTTAGTCCTCATATTGGAGGAATTTCAGGTTACCTTCCTTTTTCCAAATTATATGATGATTAGATTTTGCTAATTTATTGTGTATGGAGATTTGAGCTTGATCGGGTAGTTCGGGACCCCCCCAACAGTTTACCAGGTGATATTAAATCTGTCGATGAGCCCAATGCAGAAACTTCATTTCTTATTTTTTTTATTGTAGCTTCAGAAACTCCACTTGCTCGGGAAGCTCGTTTCAGAGCTTGTGGGAGCGGAATTAAAACATCTTTAGATGAAGCTTCACTGGAACAAAATTCCGCAACATTATATATGATTTTACGTGCTTGCGATTTCAAGACTTCACCTTTTCTAAACTGAAAGGGCATCTTTCCAGTTTAACAAATTAGCAAAATTATTTAATCAAATGGGAACAAATAATTTTAAAAAAGCAAAAGCAAAATTAAATAAAAAATAAGATAACGCAACTGCTGTAGATCCGAGAAGACGAATGACGTGATCTAACCTTTTATTCCGCCAATTCCTCACACGCGTATTCCCCATTCGAAATGGACCGGTCTTGTTACTATAGCGACCGCCACTAACCAGACTTTATGGCGGGAGCTATTCTTGTGGTCGACAAACAACGATATTTTGTACTCGTCTGCAATAGAAAATTAAAAACTTTAAAAAAAAAAAGTCCTCTAGCTGATGCTTGTTGACTATAAACAGAAAATATTCTTTTCGGTTAGATATCTAAATTAATAAAAAAATTATCCAATTAAAAAATATCCTAGTGTCACAAAAGAAAAATTGAACTGAAAGCAAATTCATTTTTCGCTCTCTTGGATGGCGCTATATATATATGTCGCAGCCATCAATGCCAGACATAAATCTGCAAATATCACTAGAATAAATAAATAAAAAAAAACAAGATTTCTGTTACCTCTTCATTCTGATCAAAATAGCATTAAAAAAGAAAAAGATTTCTTTATTTTATATATATATACTAGGGGGCTCTGCTCCCTGCTCGCTACGCTCACCAACCCCCGTTCTGATTTCGCAGCCTCTTTAAAACCTTGTAATGTATCCTGTTTTTTTAAAGATGATGATGATATTACGAACTGCGACTATCTTCTGTAATCAGGTTATAATGCTTTTTCATTTAAATGGGGTATTTTTCGGTTACCATGGCCTTACCCACCGCTGTCGCGACAGCTAAAGGTTGTTTTGGGGATTGATAAGTATTGATAAGTAATTATGGATTGATAAAAAATTATGTCACATTTAGTGTTTTGATAGAAAAGAAAGCAAAAGCTTCGATATGGGAGGAAAAAGAAAGGGTAATTTAGGCTTCGGTTTTTCAGAGTGCTTGCACTGGGCTCCGGTGAATTCCGACAAAAATTTATATATTTATTAAAAGAAGAGAAGTAACGTAGACGGGCTACGGTGTGGCTCCGCCGCAATTTAAGCCCTGTTTATATCCCATCAATAATAATTCAGTTCCCTGTCAAACTCAATTTAGAGGATTGTAAAATTCTTTAAGAAACTTAATGACTACATACTTGTTTGTCAAATAGAATTTTTTGTTTTATTTTTCCAATTTGTGAGTAAATAAAAATTTTCCTTTGAGACCAAGCCCGAAGACTTGTATAAAAATCGAGCCCGCCTCATCTCTAGTATGCATCTCTAGTATGCTCATCTAGTATGTATGTATATATCCAATCATTTGTAATAAAAACATGGATATAAAGAATTTAGAGGCATAAAGTGGGCGGAGCATTCTCTCCAATTACTATTTAGTAGTATGAAATGTTCCAACATTGTTTAATTTTCATTCTATCGCACTAGAGCCACGACTGCAAAATAAAGAAATCTCACCATTTCTCATCTTGTATTTAAATTTTAGCAAGATCTACTTTTCCGAAATGCAGTATATACTTTTGTATAATTTAAAAATTTTCAAAAATGAGCAAGATTCCATAGAATTATTTTTAAAATGATATTTTTCACACTGTGTTATGTCAATAATTAAATAATTATAATCTACTTTAAGAAGATGCATTTAATCCGAATCAACAGGTATTGTTATTAAAAGAAAAATATTGACAATAAAAGAAAAATAATAGCTTTTTTTCATTTATTTTACTTATTTTATTCATTAATTTATTTTCCGTTGTTTTTCAATGATAAATACCCATGGCTAATTCCATGCGTGGATGTAGTGTCAGTCACAGAGATGTAAATGGCTGCGGTGTTTTACTACCAATATTATAGTAAAGGAAAATTTGACTTATCCAATCCCATATATCTACATTTAAATACAGTGAAGAATTTTTTTTTTTTTTTTTTTTTTTAATATCGGTAGCCAAGAACAATAAACTTTTGCGGTTATGTGACTTACACTACATTCACGCATGAAACTAGCCCCATTAGAAATCTTAACAAGTATTTAATCATAACTTCTGTAAACGGCTTTTTAAAGAGTGAAGACATACAAATATAGACAAATAATTATAATTAGTAAGTTTAATGTGCGATTTCTTTTCCGATTTATTTAACTGCATAGTCTTGTAATGTGAGGTGCTTACACATTATACGCCGGTATGTGAAACATGAAACTGGAAGCAGAGGCGGATCCAGCCCTCCATTTAGAGGTGGGTCATGTCTATTTTGGAGGAAGGGCGAGTGGGGGGGGGGGGGGGGTCACATGTCTTCATGACAATTTTTGTCATGAAATTGTCCAAATTGGCTATTTTCTAACTTAACCTGAATTCATTTTCATTCCTAAATGCATGAAAGTTGCAGTATATTCGTAAATCAGGGTTGCTACTGGTCAGAATTTTTTTCAGAGGAAATATCAGTAATTTTTTATAAAAAAAACTCGCCATATTTGATCGTGCGATTAGGCAAAAATTTCAATAAGAAATTACTGCTATTTTCTCTGAAAAATTCCTTGAGTCATAGCAGCCTTGGTAAATGTATAAAATTTCTAGGTTCTATGTTCTATTCAGATGCCAAGAAATAGGAGTTACCATTTTAGGTAGCTTTCAATACAAAAAAGTATAAAGCTACCTATTGCAGCCGTTCGGGGGAAAGCAGTTCCGGAAAATTTCGATATATTTTCACCGATCATGACCCCCAGACCCCAAAACCACCCTCCGTTCAAATGTTGATTTATATATATATATATATATATATATATATATATATATATATATATATATATATATATATATATCCATATATATATATATATCTGACCTATGTCATACGATAACGCTCGTATTTATAAATCGATTTTGATGAAACTAATTGTGTGTATTAAGGTCACCAATGTCTCGACCGAGTTCGTTGGCCAGCTTGGTCCGCCATTTTGTTTCAAGATGGCGGCCATTTAAAAATTTAAAACTAAAATAAATATACAAAAAAGTTAAAAATTCAAATTTATTTTTTAATTACGTGTTAGGCCTTGATACAAGTATTCCAGAGCATTTTTTGGTTTACATTTATCTTAAAAAATGGCTGAGATAGAGCAGTTTGAAATTCTAGGGTGGCTGACATTTTGAAACAAGACAGCACATTACAAAAATTTTCATTGTTGTAATAATTTTTTCATTCATACGCATAAAACTATATATTCATATCCGTTAGCGCCAAATTCTCGCCAAACTTGGCGACATTTGGCGAAATATCGCCAAATTTGGCGACCAAAATAAGTCTTCATAAATGAAGCCAATTTGGCTATTGCTCAATAATTTGGCGAATTTCTTATTCAGATTCAGTATTAACGAATCCTTTGTAAACATTTTCTTTGCATTTTAACTTGCTGTTTTCGTGTAACATTAGCTAAAATTTTAAAACGAAGATATAGGAAAGCTACCTTTTCCTCCCGGTACAGGCCGGAAGGACTTTTTATTTTTTATTTTATTTAATTTTGTAGAAAATTTCACCAAAGTTCACATTTTAAGCCGACTTTTAAGACTCATCAGTCATGGAAATATCTGCAATGGTTGCAATTGGACAGAATTAAAGATGTACGACATTTATAGAAAAAATATAAAACAATGTTCGAATCTTTAAATGCGTAAACAATAACTGCAATTTTTCATGCATTTCTGTTAAAAAATAACTCTGTGAATGTATCAATAAGATTAGCATTTTTAACGGAGAAATAAATATATATCAAAACACCTTTTATATATATTTATATTTAAAAAAAGTATTATTTTATAGAAATGTTCTTCGTTTAGAGGGGGTCATGACCCCCATGACCTCCCCCTTGGATCCGCGCTTGACTGGAAGCAATTGCTGTTATCTAATCGTATTTCCACACACCTAGACCAGCTGGAAGAGCGCATTTGGGAAAGGAAGATCTATGGGCGTCACAGTGTTTTCGCTAGGGAGGAGCCAAAGAAAACAATTATATCCTCCCACGATAACTTAGCTGATTACCTTAAAAGAGTTTGCGATGCTATGCGGGAAAAGAAAGTTTTACATTATCTGATTAAAAATTACATTATGCTACTTGCTAGTATTTAAAATTACCTTAATTAAAGAATAAATTCATCCAAATTTGTGTTACTCATCGGCAGGCTGTAGTCAGGTATACGGTGGTACCCTCTCCACTTTTTAAGTACCCCATATAGATATAATCTATGTTTCCCAGGTAAAGCTATATTATCTGGCGTACTCAGCGAGAGAAGGGAAGGTTGCCAGAAGCAATAGTCAGTTCAATCACAATCACAAGCAGCTTTTATATATATATATTTATTTACATTCTCTCAGAGCTTTTTTTAAAAGATTTGTCCCTCTGTGTACGCCCATGCGTGTTATCTTTGATAATCCTTTCTGCGTCGTTCCCAGTAAATACATATTCTCGGCAATCACCAGGATACCCGGCCTATATTGGCATAAAGCAAAGATGACAAACCTCACTATATTTAAAGGAAAATTTCTTCGTAGAAGAGAAATTTTTCTTAAAAAAAAAAAAAAAAAAACTGCCATTCCAGGGGCATAAGAACCCTGAAACAGCCATAATTGAAATCGATCGAATGCTACGGATTCGATCTAAATGTCGTCTTTCTTAGACTTTATTTCCCATATTACTAAATGATTCGAAGTTAAAATCTGTTCCGTCTCAGTGAAACATCTATTTTGTGAAGAACTCTCCACTTATTTTAATATTTGTATAGATGTCGATATCCAATGCTTTATGCGTCTTCCATTGAACGAGGCAGAAGAGGTTAGAAGACTGGCTTCCGATTTCATAGTTTCCACACAATAAATAGTGATCTTTATGGAAGTGGGAAATCTGGCGGCTCGTACGCGTCTCCCACCTACTAACCTCCCAGCGAGAGGATCTCCTTACCACTGATTTTATGTGTAGGTATACGGCATCCACATGGAAGCAATTAACAAAGCAGTATTCGTAAATAAACGAATTTTCGTTATAGACTTTTTTTTTTTTTTTTTTTTTGAAGTGAAAACTTCTTTAGGCGCGTTGGGCATTTTTTGAGATGGGAAAAAACTATTGAACTCGCGACACTGTTACTGTAACCGACACTGTTACCGACACCTCTGTATATTTGAAGTGAAAACTTCTTTAGGCGCGTTGGGCAGTTTTGAGATGGGAAAAAACCATTGAACTCGCGACACTGTTATTGTAACCGACACCTCTGTATATAAGTATGTACATGTATTGTGTATAGTTAGGTATGAGGTAGGGCGGAGGGTCGCGTCGCGCGCCGCATTCTTTACTGTGCGCTATTGCACCGCGGTATAGTAAGCGGTATAGCAAGCGCAGAAAAATGTAAGCGGTATAGTAACTCAGAAAAATTTAAGCGGTATAGTAAGCTGTATAGTAAGCGGTATAGTAAGCGCAGAAAAATGTAAGCTGTATAGTAAGCGGTATAGTAACACAGAAAAAATGTAAGCGGTATAGTAAGCGCAGAGAAATGTAAGCAGTATAGTAACGCAGAAAAATGTAAGCGGTATAGTAAGTGGTATAGTAAGCGCAGAAGAATGTAAGCTGTATAGTAAGCGGTATAGTAACACAGAAAAAATGTAAGCGGTATAGTAAGCGCAGAGAAATGTAAGCGGTATAGTAAGCGCAGAAAAATGTAAGTGGTATAGTACGCGGCATAGTAAGCGGTATAGTAACGCAGAAAAATGTAAGCGGTACAGTAAGCGCAGAAAATGTAAGCGGTATAGTAAACGGCATATTAACGCAGAAAAATGTAAGCGGTATAGTAACGCAGAAAAAGGTAAGCGGTATAGTAACGCAGAAAAAGTAAGTGGTATAGTAAGTGGTATAGTAAGTGGTATAGTAAACGCAGAAAAATGTAAGCGGTATAGTAAGCGCAGAAAAATGTAAGCGGTATAGTAAGCGTAGAAAAATGTAAGCGGTATAGTAAGCTGTATAGTAAGCGGTATAGTAAGCTGTATAGTAAGCGGTATAGTAAGCGGTATAGTAACGCAGAAAATGTAAGCGGTATAGTAAGGGGTAGAGTAAACGCAGAAAAATGTAAGCGGTATAGTAACGCAGAAAAAGGTAAGCGGTATAGTAACGCAGAAAAAGTAAGCGGTATAGTAAGTGGTATAGTAAACGCAGAAAAATGTAAGTGGTATAGTAAGCGCAGAAAAATGTAAGCGGTATAGTAAGCGTAGAAAAATGTAAGCGGTATAGTAAGCTGTATAGTAAGCGGTATAGTAAGCTGTATAGTAAGCGGTATAGTAAGCGGTATAGTAACGCAGAAAATGTAAGCGGTATAGTAAGGGGTAGAGTAAACGCAGAAAAATGTAAGCGGTATAGTAAGCGGTACAGTAACGCAGAAAAATGTAAGTGGTGTGGTATAGTAACGCAGAAAAATGTAAGCGGTATAATAACGCAGAAAAATGTAAGCGGTATAGTGCGACTGAAGTCTGGTTCCCGAAATTTTTGTATGTGAAATAATATGCATTATTTTTCATGTACAATAGCGCATTAAATGAAAATTGTAATATAATTTTTAATAATGAATAAAAAAACACTTCATTTAAAAGTATTTCCTGCACAATAAAACATTTCCTGACGATTGAAAAAATACACGTAATTGTTCAAATTTTCACTTCTGTCGGCACTCCCGAAGTGCCGCTGCTTTTTTTTTTTTTTTTTTTTTTTTTTTACTTTTTGGCATGTGAAATTTTTTTATGGACTCTAAAATTGTCTGTTTAGCATTTCTTTCAAAGCATTGCCACTCTTACACTGTTTTAACAAATATGAGATAATTAAAATTGACATAGATTTAAAAAATAATAATAAAATAAAATAAAAATAAGAATAAAACTATATTTATAGGATATTTCTGTTTTTTGCAATAAGTATTTATTGAAATTAAATTTCATTTCCCATTTGAAAAAAAAAAAAATATTTTCGTTTAATAATTAAATCCGATGTGTCTAATAAAAGATATTTGCAAACCGTTTCAAACTGCAAATTCGTGCCTTTAAATAGCATTAATGGAGGTTCTTAATTTTGAGTATAATTTCCGTTGCACTAAAGATAAAGAGGACCATAAGAATCACACCATGTTTTATTCTTAAAACGTTCTCGATCAATCGGTTTATAATAAAACAAAAGATAACTGATTATTTTCCTAAGAAATGCGACTTCGATAAAACTTCGAGGCTATTCAGGCAATTAAAAAAAAGCTAACGTTTTGTAAATACTATCCCCACCAGTATTCAACGGGAACAAAATTAAGACATTTTTCGAGCTTCAGCGCTCGATATGCTCTGGTTTCTCTTCATAAAACGAGTTAATCTTTCGCCTTTTACTAAAGATTACCGTGGAGAGGAACAACTCAATGAGCCTAAAACTAAGTTTTGGAATCCCACCGACAGGTGGGTGTAGTCAAAAAGAAAGTGTACAGAAACAGAAATGCATATGAGATTTATTATTCGTACAAAACGCATAACGGATGTCTATTTAAATTTTATTAATTTTAATCCTTTTTACATTGAGGTCTAAATTTAATCATTCTTTGTTTTGTTATTTGTTGTACAAGGATTTGCTTAATATTTTAATAATTCATAATTGTTTCTTCTTTTCATAGTTTCCAACAACCTGGTTGAAAAGTGTTTATGACTTCGGTTTGTCTGTCGGTGCTTTAAGTCGCGTAAATACAGTGTCTCACAAAAGTGATGGGACACTTGTGCTTTATAAAAAGAAACTGCAATAAAATAAATAAACAAACATGTGCAAAAATTTTTTGGGTGTGTTTCATATTTAAAGTTAGTAACAATTATTACATAACATACATTTTGTCAAAATATTAAAATATTAATTTAGTAAAAATACAATTGTTCAGAACGGAGCAAAAAATGGCTCACATAAGTGATGGGACACTTACTTTTCCATCAAATATTTATCCAAAAATTTTACTTTTTAAAAGGTTTTAATATTTTGTTGGATTTCCTTTTACTTTTAAAACATGATTTAATCTTTTTGGGATGGATTCGACTATTTTTTTTGTGATTTCTGGAGTGATTTTACCCCATTCTTCTTGAAGCACCGATTTTAGTTGTTGTTTTGAAGAAATGGTGTGTTTGCGAATTCTTGATTCCAATTCTTGCCAAATATTCTCTATGGGATTTAAGTCTGGAGATTGTGGTGGTGTTTTTATTATTTCAGGACAGTTATATAGCAGCCAGAGTCTAACGTTCAGAGCAGTGTGCTTGGGGTCATTGTCCTGGTAGAATTTAAAATCGTTATGAAGGTTCAATTTTCGTGCTGAAGATTTCAAATTTTGCTTTAAAATATCAATATACTTGTACTGATCCATTATACTGTCAATAAAAACAAAATTACCAACTCCAGCGGACGACATACACCCCCATACCATAACTCCTCCTCCACCATGTTTTACTGTTGGTACCAAGTTCTGTTTGCGAAGTTCTTCCCTGGGTTTTCTCCACACCAAGATTCTACCGTCAGAACCAAATATATTAAATTTACTCTCATCAGCAAATATAACTTTATTCCAGTAATCAGAATTCTTATTTATGTTGGATTTTGCGAAAGCTAGTCTGAGTTTTCTATTCTTTTCACTTACGAAGAATTTTTTCCTGGCTACTCTACCGTGATATCCAGCAGATCGAATTACCCTTCTAATAGTTTCAGGATTAACAATTATTCCATATAATGCTTGTAAATCAGCAGCAACTTTTGAAGCACTAATTCTTGGATTTTTTTTAATATTTCGAACGATAATTCGCTTTATTCCATTGGATAGCTTTGATGGTCAGCCAGGTCTTCTTTTATCCTGAATCATATGATTCTTTTTATATCGTTTAATGATATTGAAAACTGTTGAACGACTCAAGTTAACTGTTTCAGCAGTTTTTCTAATACATTTTCCACGTTCAATATGCAAATTAATAACTAATTTAAGAATTTCAGGCGAAGTTTCTTTTCGTTTAGCATTCATGACTACACAGAGCTAAAAAACACAAAAATTCCAAAACAAACTGGAGAGAAATACTGCAGACGATTTTATAAATTATTGCCAATTGCTTTTAAGTAAAAATAAAACCCCAAAAAATATTTTTATTGCTTATTTCAGACGATTTTTGTTGCATATATAATGGTGTCCCATCACTTATGTGAGCTATTTTTTGCTCCGTTCTAAACATTTGTATTTTTATTAAATTAATATTTTAATATTTTGACAAAATGTATGTTATGTAATAATCTTTACTAAATTTAAGTATGAAACACACCCACAAAAAAAATGTGTACATGTTTTTTTAATTTATTTGATTAGTTTCCTTTTGTAAAGCACAAGTGTCCCATCACTTATGTGAGACACTGTATGTTTGGACTGCCCTGAAATTTTTGTATGTTATTTTCGTCTACTACAGCATGTTCCCTATTTCAAATAAAGGGTGTAGCACTTATAGTTTTTTTACAGGGACAGTCAAAAGTATTCCGTCAATGGGAAATAATCGTTTCAAGTGCATTTTGATGATGCTACGCCATTTGAAACATGATGAAATTGATATATATTTATGAAGCGCTTTAAAACATGCATTTTCTAGAATATGGGTACAAAACATTTATTATTCATTTACAGGGTCAAACAAAAGGATTTTGTTACACATTTTTCGACGGGGAAAAATCGTTTGCAGTGTAATTTAAAATGATGCTTCACTATTTCAAACATAATGAAAATTATATGCATTACTGAGGTGCACGATAAATTGCTCGCTTAAAAGTATGATGTGCATTGCGTTTATCTTTCATTTACAGGGACACATACAATAATTCCGTTACAGTATACGTGCGATAATTTGCAGTCTATGTGGGATAAGTGCGTTTTCAAGTGTGGTTTGCGTTTTTAAGTTTAACTAAATTTTTTCATCTTACGTGGTGTGTATAAATTCGGTTGATCCTATACAGGGCTACACAAGGGAATTCATAAGTATTACGCACTATGGGAGTGATTTGCTTAAGGGTAGTTTTTAATTGTATTACGCATCTTCTTGCGGAACTATTCTTAGTAGACTAATATAAGTTTGTGGAATATAAATAAATTCATATACAGGGCTACGCAAAGAACAATATACATTGTCGTTTATGGTTGGTAATTGCTGGAGGTGAGTTTTAAGTTGCCTTATGCATTTTAAACCTGAATTAAATTTTAGCTTAATATGTGATGTGAACAAAAGTGTTTAGATAATATACAGGGCTGTACAACAGATTTCGAGTGCATTTCCATCGATTAAAGAAAATTGCTAAATGTGAATTTTCAAACTGAACTAAATTTTATCATGCTATGTATTATATATCCAAATCTACAGATCACATGCAGGGCTGCACAAAATAATTCGACTTCTTTTTTTGCAATGGAAGGTAATTTCGAAAACTGTATTTTTCAATGTGTATTTTTGTTTTTTGAACTGTTTACTTACATACCTTCTTTTACCTTATTTAACGGTGAATTTGCGTTCTGTATTTCATAATCTATGCTGGACGCATTATTTTTCGTTTTTGTTTATATATATATTTTTTTTTTTTTAGTGACGATTTTAATTGTTTGAGGTTGAATATCTAAATAGAAAATTGCGTTAATATTAAAAAGGTCATTATCACATACTTTATGAAGCGACCACACTCAGAAAAGGAATTGATTAAAACTACAAAACATGTTTTGTTGAGTAAAATTTGGTTGTTTTAGCAAAATTCAAGTAAAATTGAACCATTTTACTTGAATTAGCAAAACATTTTTTGCTGACGATACAAATTTTTTTTTTTTTTAATTGCAAAAAAAAAAAAAAATTGTTGATTCAAACAAAATTTTCATTGACCTATTTTTAAACAAAATGTTTGTTTAAATATAGATCAATGGGAATTTTGTTTGAATCAACAAAAAAAAATTTTTTTCCTGCCCCTTTTCATACCTTTGGGTGCAGAAAACACAATGGTAAACCTACGAGTCAACCGCTAAAATCGGGTTTTAAGGTGTTTTCCACCAAGATATGACTTGGCAGACCGATTACGTTTTAATATGCGAATCGAGTTTTAACTAATTCTAAAATTTCAGCCGTGAACTCGATGAGGTGATTGTCTGTGCTGCCACCTGCCGGTCTAACTGTCAATCTAAATTAATTAGCCTTTTCAAAGGAAAGGGAGTATATGAATAGGATAGTTCTATCTGTCTCGTCTTCTGCTATGTAATTTGAGCGTCAATAGCCTAAGGCACCCTTTTCCTCAGATGAAGAATAAAGAAGATAAAGAAGCCGGGCATAAGGTCTGCATGTGAAGATTCAGTGTCTTTGAATTGTTGTTTAAACACAAGGTAGACCCCTCCCCTCTATCAACCAGACCAGACCCCATCCTGGCTATAAAAAGGATAAGGGTTAAAAGAAAAAAAATTCAGAATCTATTTTTTTTGTGTGCTCTTTTGCTCTTTAGATGGCAATTGCTAAAATTGAGCTTTCAAATGTGTTATACGTTTTCCAAATTGTTTACTTAGACAAATCTTTCACCTTATTAAACAATGAAGTTTCGTTACAGTATTATGAATGTGTTGGAAAGTGTTTCATAATCTATGCTTGAAGCACGATTTTTCTTTCTTGTTTGTCATAAATGAAGGGGAAATAGAAATAATTAAAAGGGTTTATCGTGTAAATCTGGAATACAATATAATGGGAGTCTTGAAGAATAATAAACTGGTTGCAGGTTTTCTTGATGGCGTTTATTAACTTTAAAATTCGGAAAAAGTAAGTGAGGATTCCGATTTGCCCGTGCACTAAAATTTCTTGATTAAAATACTACAATTCCTTGGAGGAAAAATCTGAAGGAGCAGATTAAAATTTTCTTTGCTGAATTTGAAAAATAAAACATATTGTAGCGGTAATTCGTTGATTTAGGGTCTTCAACCCGCGTCTCGCCAGCCACTGGTGGCCCACCGTAAGTATGTATTTTAGTAGCCCGCGATGTTATTTCGAATATTAAGAGCGAAAAATGATCAGCTACATCGAAAAAAATTTCAAAATGACTTATGGCAAATTAATAGCATCATAGCTGCCATTTTTTAAGCTTTTTTCGCGTCAAATAAACTTGTTTTGAGCCAAATAATTCATTTAATAAAATGTTTTTTGTTTCTACGCGACATTTATTTTAAGTCAAATTTCTGGTTCAAACTGTTTTTTTGAACTTTATAAAATGCTTGAAATTTGGTAGCTATGGTAATTATCTTCTTTAGATAACAAATGGTCAAGAAACAGGAAAAAATGCACTTGGTACATTTAAAAATTTTCTTCACATCAACTGAAATGCCGGTGAAGGGAATCCAATCTGATTATTTCATAACTGAAACGTTATGAAACCGACAGCACCACTTTATTCTAACAGATCCTGCTATCATAAACGTACTCCTTCTCATGTGTCATTACGGTGCTGTAATAAATACAGTACAGAGTGGCTACTAAATACTGTTACAAATATTCAGTCATTTTACTTTTACAAATATAAAATAGAAAATGATAAATACATTAACATAATGAACATCAGATATGAAAGTTTACCTGGAAATAATTTTACTCGAATCGACCTCCATCTTCATCGATTAATTACCAAAGATAATCTCTTATGCCATTGTCCGACTGCGGCACGAATCATTTAAACAGGTACTCGGTCCCATTCACGCAATATGGGAGCTTTGAGAGAGTCCAAACTTCTGTGTTGCTTGCTATTTACTTTAGCCTCTAAAATCCCACAGACTCAATAATCTGAAGGATTTAGATCCGGTGAAAAAGGTGGCCAATTTTCTTGCAAGATAAAGTTCGGACAATTGACATAGAACCAAACCTGTGTTGATTTTGCTCGGTTCGAAGGTACAGAATCTTGACGAAATATCCAATTATTTTTGGGATACAACCTGCCAGCATGTGGCAATAAATGTGTTGCTAATATGTCCTATTTGTAATATTCCGCATTGATTTTTATCCTTTCATCGATAAATTACAAAGGCAATTTTCCATTGTTTGACACTGCAGCTCTAACCATAACAGAATTCTTGTTCTAAAAGCGTTTAACAGTTTGAAGGTTTTCAGGTATATTCTCGAAGGTTGCTGAATATACGACATAATGTTTAGCATTATAACACTGTTTAGTGCAAAATAGCTTCTCATCAGAAAATATTATTCTGTCAACACTTTTCCTACAATGCCGCTTCAGCAATTTCTTGCATTTTTGTAATATTTTTATTCTTTGTGCAGCAGTCAAACCTTGAACTTTTATTTTGCGGGAAGGGCGAAAACCCAGGTCTTCATTTATAATAAGTTGCATAGTTCTGCGACTCACGTTCTTTTCTGCAGCCATTTTATTTGTAGAACGCTGTGGATTTCTTCGTATCATTTCACGAATTCTTTTGTGTGCGAACGGAGCATGGACGACCAGACCTAGGTCGATCTTTAAGCTATTAGTATCCAATAATCGATTTATAGTTCTATATATAAATGTTCTATTAAAACCATGGCATTTTAATTGCTTAAAGATTTTATCTGCGGAAATTCAGCGATAAAAGAGCTATTCTTTTGGCTTCCATCTTTAAAATAATTTTATTTATACAGAAATCGTCTGCACTAATAGAAAATTATCAAACACTTAAATAGAGAAATAAATATTTTTTACCAAACGATTCAAATTAATTCTGATTTTTTGGAGTGTAACAGTATTTAGTAGCCACCCTGTAGTGCTAGCGTTTTATGTTTTCTTGAGTGAAAAGAAAACGTTCTTTATACGACATAAAGAATACCGCAATCTTCAAATGATTACAGTATGTGCTATTACTATTCTTACTAAATCAAATAACTATATACAACTTCTGGTGTAGAAATTAAATATTGCATACAAATATAATTAAATAAAAAGTTTCTTTATGAATCAAGAAGGAAATGAGAAATTCGTAGTTCCGCAGCGTCTACATACAACCAGCCGTTGGATGACTTGCCTATGCTGTTTATTCAATTATGTGTGATCCACGGGACTTTAAGAATTTACAAATGTGGTCCTCGAGACTGAAAGGTTGAAGACCCCTAATTTAGGGCATAGTATCATCCAGAGATCTGCACGGGCCGGAATTTCCAGGACCGGGTCCGGCCTGATCCATACAAAAAATTATTGGCCAAGTATAAAGTATTTGTAAGTGGCTCGGTATAAAAGTTAAAATTTAGGCCCGAGCCCGACCCGACCCGTTGAAAAAAACTGATTGGCCCGGCCCGAGCTTGGCTCGGCCCGTGAAAACAGATTATTGGCCCGGCCCGGTATAAAAGCTAAAAGTATGGTCCAAGTCCGGCCCGTCCTGGTATAAAAGTTATAAGTTCTGCCCCAGCCCGACCGGCTTGACAAAAAAAAAAAAAATGCTGGCCTAGTCTGGCCCGTAAAAAACAAAATACTGGTCCAGATCGATATACGAGTAAAGCTAAAATCTCGGACCGAGCCCTGACCAGTATAAAAGGTAAAAAGTATAAAAGCTAAGATTATAAAAGCCCGGTATTAAAGCTAAAAGGCCGAGCCCACCCCGATATGGAAGCTAAAAGTTCGGCCCGAGCCCCGCCGGTACAAAAAATTAATTACTCCTGCCCGACCCGACTGAATTTCCGAAAAACATGCCGATATTTCTGAAGCAATATTATTCTACTCTATTACAATTACTATACATAGATTTTATTTTCAGGTTATGTTCGAAATACAAAATAACAACAATTTAGTGCTGAAAGATCAATGAAGTCCTTTTTAATCTCAGATGCAAGACAATTGCAAGTGCACTTATTCAGATCAAATATGATTGAATAGCGTTTTCCATTTTTCGATAAAGGCAAAGAAACATCCGGTGAAATCTCCGTAAAATAGGTGTTTTAATATGAATTTCAGGCCACAGGAACCAATTGCTTCCTCATGACGGCATTTCTGTAACTGTCAAGTCTGAAAAATTGGCTTAAAATGCTCATTTTCTGGATGATTCTTTGCCTTTATAAGAAAATGGGAAATTCTTCAATTTCTTGGTATCTGAATAAAATGTGTAAATTTTATATTTTTACAAATATTAATATAATATTTTTGTATTTACAAATGAAAATGACTTTCTAAAAGTTTCGGAAAAGTAGCCATTTTGGATATGGCAACAGCGTTTAATATAAAAGTTGCTTATTAAGAAATGTGACCTCCCTTCCCCCCCCCCCCCCCCTTCACCAAAAAAAAAAAAGGAGCCCTGTCTTCCCGTTTAAATGGAGGGCTGGATCCGCCCTTGATTGTTGCTTCGGGACACATTTTACTGATTTTTGCATGATCGAGTCCGGCCAATAATGATCTTCATGCGACTTAGATCGTAAGTGGAAATTTCGGCCTTTGCAGATCTCTAAGAACAATGAAGTTTAGGCTCGGTTCGGCCCAGAAAAACGAAGTCTAGCCCAACCAAACCAAGTCTGCAGAAAAAAGTAAAGACCGGAAAGAGTAAACACCTGGCCCGACCGGGTCCGAACATGCAGAATAAAGAAAGGCCCGGTCCAGCCCGGAAGAAGTAAAGACAAGGACCGGAAAGAGTGAAGACTACGCCCGGCCCGGATAGAGTGAAACTAGGCCCGGCCCGAATCTCCTAAATGAAAATCGGCCCGCGGGCTGGGCCGGGATCGGGCTTCGGGCCAAGCCCGGGCCCAATCAGACCTCTAGTATCATTCGTAACGCAATTATCTATATATATAAAACACTAAGGTACGTGACAGGAAAAATGTCGCTATTTCTCTTTTGCCGATGGCAACGAGTGATTTGTTTTCACCGGGGTCTGATTACCAACAGGGCATACTTCCACCAGTAAAAAAGAATAGAAATTTTTTCCTTAGTCATGGTAGCAATTTTGCATGAATAGGACGTTTTAATAAGACGAAAATTTCTATTAAATTTTATTGGTGGAAATGTGCCCCGTCGGTAATTAGGCCCTGGTTTTCGCTAATTTGCAAATATTAAAAAAGTATTCGAGGTATCAATTTTAAACTCACGACACAAATAGACAAAAATTTTCTGCATTCGAAAATCCAATTTTTGTAAAAATTGGCCGGTAATATTTTTTTTAATTTATGCAAAAAACTGACATTTAGATTAAAAAATAAAATTTAAATTAAAAAAAAAAACGCGTCATTTTGTTTTTGTTTCGAAAGTTACCGATATTTGATAATGTTTTGATAATGTTAAAGGTCATCGGTTAAATTTTGAGAGAGAGAGAGGGGGGGGGGGGTAGTTCGGTCGTAATTTTAATATCGCGTTAATGTTAACGGTACATAGATCTGGCACCACTTGGCGGTGGAAGATGGAACTAATTTATTTTTGTGGCGCGTGCGCAGCAGTCCTGCGATTCCGTGCCGTAGGGAGCTTGAACCCGTGCCGGATGTTCGTTTAGAATAGAATGCGCCACCTGGCGGTGGAAGGTGTAACTAAAAGATTTTTTGGCGCGTGTGCAGCACGCCTGCTATACGGTTCCTAGGTAGTGGAGGTGGAGAGGGTGACCTGTTCCCAAGGTTCGTTTGGAAAGAGGTTTGTTTAGAACAGAATGAACACCCTGGCAGTGGAAGGTGCAACTAAAAGAGGCTTTAAACATTTGGCGTAGCCTGCTAGTTCGAATTCAAACAGCATATTTAATCAGAGCCTAATGATTCACTCTGACGCTGTATGTAACTCGATCAGGTAAACTCTAAATTATAATTTTAGATGTCAAAGTATTTAAGTGAAATGACAGTGCTTTCACCATTAATATTGAAAAAGAAAAAAAAAATTCGCCAAAAGGAAATTAGACGCCAATTTTCGGAACTCAATTAAAACACCTTTAAAAACGTAACTGAGATTTGATTAGTGAACAAGACTACACACCACCCAGGACGTAAAAAAGTGATACCGCCTCCAAACAAAGATAGGATCACACTCCATGAAATTGCCAGCAGTGGAAGGGGAGGAGTGCCGGTAAGCGATAGCTATCTTTTGCGAGAAGGAAACATTATGGTCATGGCAAGGAGAGGCAGAGGAATCTTGACTACGCCACTGTAAGAAACTGAGATTGATATGGGAGTTTGATATAGTTAAGTAAGCTGCATTTAAAAAATAAATTATCCTAAATTAATGAACTAATCTTCCGTAATCCGGCCCACAGCCAAGGTTGGCGTCCAGCAAGTGAACCTCCATAGCAAACTCCCATATGGGGGTTTGAAATCTTTGCGTTGCCATCATTTTTAAATAAGTTGTCCTAAATTAATGAACTAATCTGCCGTAATCGGGCTCACAGCCACAATTGCCATCAAGCAAGAGCGGTGCTAGTAACAATGAGGTTTCAAGTGTATGAGCGTTACAGCATCGGTTACAAACATAAAAATTAATGCGCCAATTCCATTCGCTAAAATATTCCAATTGACTGTAGATCGATTATGGCAATTTCTTCCCTGACAAATTTATGTATATAAAAAAAACTCTATTTAATTAAAAAAATAAATTACGAATATTTTTTAATTTATCAAACAATAAATATTATTTATGACCATTTAGAAAACAAATAATTTTGCGAAACCGAAACTTCATGCTACTTGTCCCCTCCTCCTACTATTATTCTTCAAGTCCATTTGTCCCAAAGCTGAATATAAAGTATATATCTAGCAAAATAGTACATCTAGTAAAATTATCAACAGAGCAAAAAAAAAAAAAGTTCAAAATTATTTTTGCTGCTGAGATAATTTTCAGCAAGCCAGTAACAGCCATTTCGCGGCAATAGTCCCTGTTTTTTCATGTAATAAATAATAAGGAAAGGACATGTTTACAAACAAACAGTTCCATCAACCAATTCACCACTACATTTTTGTCGTAGCGATCATTGCAGGAATCGTTATGGCGACGTAGGCCAATCATATCATAGATCAGTTTAACATAGGCCAATCAAATTGCCCTATCTCATGTGTACAATAGAAGTCATAAAGAACGAACAGGTTTTTCTTGCGAACCAACAGTAATTTAATCAACAGTGACGTCAACTGCCCTTTCCTTATACGCAAAAAATCGAATTGAGTTGTCTAAAACTTCACATCTGAAACTAAAACCGGATCTTATTGGTTCATAAGCAAATGACGTCAAATGCCTTTGCTGATTTTATTCCCTTCACTCAAAATAAGTGCGTATTGTTCACCATGGTTATTGGAACTATAAAATTAACAATCAATTCTTTTTTAAAGCGGTTTGTTTACATTAGGAATAAAATTTTGAATACAGATAACTCCAAATATAAACATTTTAGAAGGTGGCTCATCTCTTAAAAAATATTTCTTTTAAGGATCTACCTCTCATTACAAAATAATACTCTCATGTAGTTTTTTATTCGAAAATATAATTATGAGAAAAAATGGCTGACACTCATATAGTGCGCAATGAGCATGAAGCGCGAAGTGGTCATCCTCGTATCTGTTTAAGACAGTCATGTGAGTTGCGCTATTATATATACTACTAGCGCCCTGTCCCGGCTTCGCGCGGGTCAATGTAGTGGACAATGTGACGACTACAGTGTAGGGTAGGGATGGGTAAGTAATTAAAAAAATTTGTTCTAAATCACATGAAAGCGGGCGTGATACAAAATTGCAGTACTTACAAATTTTAAACTTTAAATAAAATTTTGTAAAAACGTGATAAATAATTTTTATCTGTTTATGTACATATTGAAAATAATAAATTTATTTTAATATAGCAGAACCACCCGGCTTTGCCCGAGTTAACCTTGGCCTTCCGGGTAACATAAGTAAAAATGTAATATCCTAAAAATACGCCGATCACAATAGCGCATTCGGGTCCATCATCAAAAATCAGCAATAGTTGTCTTATTCGTCTAATCTTCCATAATTGTGCTCATATCCGATGTTTAATATTTTTAGTGGGTGAATTTCTAAAATCGCTGAAATACATGTTTAACTATTTTTTTAGTAGATTTGTTATCCTGAATATCATGCTCCTACCTAAAACTGCTGCTAAGATATGGCGAAATGACCTAAAACGTTCGACCCCCCATTAACCCCCTAAGGGGGTAATTTTCAAAAATCCTTTCTTATTGCTTGCCTAAGTCATAACAGCAAACTACTTTTCAAATTTCGGGATCGTAACTTTAGTCGTTTCAGTTGGGTGTTGATGAGTCAGTCAGTCAGTCAGGTGTTCTCTCTTTATATAATAGTATAGATAACTGTTTGCGGGTATAGATTTCGCCAATTATCTTGTAACGATGAAAAGAAGTCCCTAACCTTTTATCGACAGTTTGAATTTCGTCTGTTACTATAATAACGCGTGTATTTTTAGAAATTATCATTTGTAATGTTAGATTTTTGAGGTTTTAGCGCCAAAGATATCGCCAAATTAGAAAAAAATATGCAATATCTCACGAACTTACTGACTTAGAAGAATTACTTGGTGCCATTCGATTCAGCATACAAAAATACATTAAAATATGTTATTATTTGTCACGTAACTGTAATAGCTGATTTTTAAGGAATTTTGTTAAAGCTTGTTGTTTTTTTAACCCATTTTAGGGGTGGAGTTTTTTGAAAATCCTTCCTTAGTGCGTCTCTATATCCCAAGAACTATTTTCCCACCAATTTTCATGTTTCTAGTTTCAGTAGTTTGGGCTGTGCGATGTGCGTTGATGATCTCCCCAGTTAGGACTTTCTTTTATACACTCATGTTTGTGAAAATTGCAACGCAATGAAGGAATTATGCAAATTGAATCAAAGTTACAGGAAATGTAAAGTGAGGTAAGACATGCAAATAATTAGAATTACAAAGCGATTGCGCATGTGTGGAACGAGAACCGGCACCTTATCAGTCGCTTGTTCTAGGTATATAAAAGACTGTAAAGATGTGTTGAAATCCGTTTATCTTCCTCTGCCTGCAGTAAACGTTTCATTGATGGTCAGTATTCCTCATCAGAAGCGGAGGAAGCCATATCAACAATTAACGGAGTTCGTACGAGGCCGCATCGTCGGTATGTGAGAAGGCGGATTTTCGTATCGAGAAATCGCAGCCCGCACGCAGTGTAATGCCACAACAGTGATGCGTGTTTGGAAGAAATGGACAGAGGAGAATCAAACAGGCGAAAACCTAGCAGTGGAGTACGCAATAGCACAACGGCACGGGGCGACAGACATCTCATCCGCATGGCTGTGACGGACCGTACAGCGTCCTATCATGTGTTAGCACAACGTGGGAGCACAGCTCCAGGTGTTTTGTTGTCTAGCTCCACAGTTCGTCGTCGTCTGCTGCAGCATGAACTCCGTGCAAGGTTTCCTCTAAGCAGGATTCCCCTCTCGCTGAATCTCAGACGCTTCCTACTTCAATGGGCTCAGCAACACAGTGCGTGGCGTGTTCAGTGGCAACAAGTTGCTTTTTCCGATGAATCTCGCTACAATCTGGAGTACAATGATTGAAGAGTACGCGTCAGATGTTACAGAGGGGAACGTCTGTATTCAGCTGTATTTCAGCAGGATTATGCCCGTGCTTCTTCCATGGCCTGCTTATATTCCCCGGATATGTCTCCCATCGAGCATGTATGGGATTTCATTGGTCGGCGACTCGTTCGTATAGCCGGTGGGGCACACAGTAAGAACAGACTGAACTTTGGCTTCAAGTCGAAGCCTCCAGATGGCCATTCCCCAGGATTACATTCAGAACCTGTATGATTCAATGCTACGACGACGTGTATAGGCCCTCATCGCTCAGCGTGGCGAGCACACAAAGTACTAATTTTCGACGTTATTTTGTTTTTTGTCTTATAAATTTGATTGTTTATTTGTACCACTATCAGTAATATATGGAGTAAATTTCATTAATTTCTGACAATTCCTTCATGGTGTTGAAATTTTCACAAACATGAGTGTATATAGATATAGAATCTGATTGTTAACGATGTAACATATTTTTTATCACGAAATAGACTTACCCCAGCAGTAGCGAAAAAAGAGCTTTTAATATTAAATTGAAAATCCCCAAATTAACTTTTTAAAGATTTTTTGTCATATTTTTGTAACGCAAAATACAAGGTATCGCGTAATATCTATCCTCCCCATTTTTATAGATTTTTTACATTTTTTAACAAGGGACCCTAAACTCAGAACTTTTTTGCCAATGAAAAATTACTTCATAAATATGCATTTTCATTCATAAAAAGTGAAAGAAAAATTATATATGCATCAATATGACGCAATTTTTCGTTTTTGACTTTTCAGCATTTGAGATTAGCACATAACATTTCTATTGAATCGTTGTGTAAAATTTCTCTGTTCTAATAGCTCAATTTTCTACGAAATATTGCTGCGTTTTATAATTTCAGCTTCCAGTCTATACCTTAGCTCTTTGGCAACAGACACTCTGATAAACGCAAAAACCATAAAATTGTTGTCTTCGAGTTTGGCAACGCAAAGTTTTAAAATAATTTCTTTGAAATATTTAGCGTTTGTTTACTAAAACTATAAAATTTTACTACGAGACTTGGAATAGGGTGGTGATGTTTATAAAATTAATTCATTTGTCTTATATATTATATTGTTATGAGTATTTTTGAATAAAAAGCTGACTTCTGTTAATGTCTGGCTAGAGTCCGCTCCATTTTCAAGACCTCAAAAGAATATTGCAAGATAATTCTGGATGAAAAATTGATAAAATATTTCTTCCCTACATTTGTTGTAATGCATAAACTGTTCTGCTTCCAATTCGTTCCAGCAGAAGATAATCAACTAATGTTTAAAGGCCTTTGGCAACAGGCTCAAGTAAACGCGAGAAACCATAAAACTGTTGTTTTTGAGTTTGGCAACACTCAGTTTAAAAATAATTTTCTTTGAAATATCCAGCGTTTGTTTACTAACTCTATATATTTTTACTTCGAGACTTGGAAGGGTGCTGATGTTAATAATTAATTCATTTGTCTTCTATATTATATTGGTATGAGTATTTATGACGAAAAAACGCTTACCTCTCTTTATGACTGGCTGGATCCTATTCCATTTTCGAGACCCCAAAAGAATATCGCGAGAGATTTTTCTGACGGAATTCTTGCTGCAGAATTGATAAAATACTTCTTCCATACACTGGTTGAATTGCATAACTACCCTGCTTCCAATTCGTTCGAGCAGAAGAAAATCAACTGGTCTACCTTAAATCAAAAAGTTTTAAGAAAATTAGACTTTCCTATCTCCGATCCTACTATCAGTGAGTTAGCTAGCGGTTCAAGAGATGCAATAGAATATTTTTTATATACATTGAAAGAAAAGATTGATTTATATATGAAGAATATGCTCGAAAAAGCGAAAAGGAAAAGAGATGCGTCACAAGATATTAGCCGCAAAGGAAGTTCTGATGACATATTCAAGGTATCACATGGAAAAGGTTCAGTTCAACCTGAAGATTTGACAGAAAAAATTGAAACAGGTTTAAAGGTGCATGATACTTCTGTTACGCCAAAAAGCAAAATACTTTATTTTGGGGACTCTAACCTGGATATGGTGCCACGAGAAATATATGATCAGAAAGTTCAAGAACTCTTAGCTTGTGAAGAAGTAATTCAAGTTCTGAAAGCCAGAATTCAGCGTCTGGAAAATATGCTTCAGTTAAAAAATGTTACAATTGATCGGCAACAGCAGACTTTGGAAAAATTAATGGTTGCTCAAAGCATAACTGCTGATAAAGTTGAAGAAAAATTGTATCATAAAAAATTGAATAAATAGAAAAGTTGCATCCGAACCATTGTAATATGAAAAGAAGTTGGGCATGTAATGATTTTGTTTCCTAAAACCCATTTCGTTATCAAATAAAATACTCCCATAGTTACTTTAGTATTTCAGTAGCGTCTATAAGATATCATATACGCACCATGTTAACGCGATTTTCCCCCCGTTGATTATAACATTAATATTATAACGTTAATGCTATAACGTTAATGTTATAACGTTAATATTTTAACGTTAATGTTATAATATTAATATTATAACGTTAATGTTATAACATTAATGTTATAACGTTAATGTTATAACGTTAATATTATTATAACGTTAATATTCAAAAACAAAGTTTTCGCCAAATTGGTGAGGGGGAAAAAATCATATACGTACCACGTTGGCGCGATTTTTCACCCGCCGTTATAACGTTCATATTATAACGTTAATGTTATAACGTTAATATCATTATAACGTTAATATTCAAAAACAAAGTTTTCGCCAAATTGGCGAGAGGAAAAAATTGGCGAAAAAAATAAATTGTTGTTTATTTACTTTTATTTTTTATTTTAATATTGATCTTGATTTTAATATCAATATTAAATATTGATCTACATAATAAAAATAATTTATAGAATTAAAATAAAAAAATAAAAGTAAATAAACAACAATATAAACAAAATAACCGGGTTACCATGTGAGGCATAAAATTGCCATTTTGTTGCAATCGCGCCAACGTGTTGCGTATATGACATTTGTGCCAGCATAAGATATTTTAGGAGGAAAGTTTCATAATTGGGTCTATAGCCAACTAGCGCATTTTAAGCGAGTGTTTGGTATGGCGCATAATTAATGCAATTATTGTAATTCCCATCACGGCGTACGTAATGTATATGTTACGTATTCTACGCTCCCATTCAGTTGGATAATTGCCATCATCGCTCCCGTTTGAGGGCAACCTAGGCTATGCTGACCCTATTACGAAATATTGGCCACTTTGGTACTTACGTATTATCCGGACCAGGTTTGAACCAATTGCGCCATGCATGAAGCCAATATGATTCGTGATTTCCACGAACTAATTATAGTAACCCTTATTATTTTTTCTTTCTACATGGTAACTGGAATTACCGGCTCTTTCGAGGAGTGACGCACAATGGAACGGGTTAGTCCATTTAGAAGTCCCAATATAGAAGGTGGGGAAAGAGAAAAAGAGGAGATCGGGATGGGAGAATTAACGTCTAGCCTGGCTCCTGATTTCAAGGATGAAGGACAAGTTTGCAGAGTGCCTACGTGGGGCGTAATGTCCACGTATACCATTTATCTATCTGGAGAAGATCTACAGCAGAGTTCATCATGTTGGTGAAAAAGTTCTAAGATGTTCTCGCAGCGAGCTGCGGTGGTGAATGCTCGATGAGCCTCTGTGGTTGCGCCTTGATGATTAATGTAGTGGTGAGCATAGGGGGAGGGGGGGAAGTCCTCATCAAAGCCATACAATTTTCTAATTTTTTTCCCTAAAATAAATGCCAAATAGTATAATAATATAGGATGAACTACAATAATAGTAAAAGATGCTGAACAATTTACTAAATACAAGTGAGGCAGGAAGACGTCAAATGAGAGAGTTAATGTATTTATGCCAAAGAGAAAAATAATGCAAGTTAACAAAAATTTTGAAATTTGAAAAGCGCAACGAAGCGTTTAAGGTGGCTCTCTCCTCCTTCTTTTGGAAGGTGGAGCGAAACCGTCATCTCTACTCAAGATGGCAAGCGGTCTCTTCTTCCCTCTACTGCTAAGTACACTATAAGGTTGAATGGACCGCAACGCTTCGTTGGGAATTAAAAAGCGATCGCTGTGGAAATTTTTTGCAAGTTTTTTTAATAACTTGCGAGATAAGTCTAATATTGAGATCAGCATGAATGATGTCATTCCGGACGAACGTTGTCGCCTTGCAGTTCCAACGTAATACGCGGTTTTGAAAAAATTGAATTCTCTGCATCTGAGTTTCATAGACCGAACCCCAGACAACTGAACCGTATGTCATGGTTGATCTGATGAAGGACTTATACAGTAATAATTTATTTTTAAGTGACAGACATGTGTGGTAAGCCAGTAAAGATTGAAGGGATCCCTGAGCTTTGGTAGATTTGGCAATTACGTCCTGTATCTGCCTAGCCCAGGTTAATTTTGTATCTAGATAGATGCCTAGATATTTGTAAATAGTGATCCAGGGTATGAATTCACCATTTAGAGAAAGTTTGGCAACTGGGGAGAAAATCATGCCAGCACTTTTAGTAGCATTGACTTTAATGAGCCAATGTTTAGCCAGATCTGAAGGGCCAAAATGTAAGCTTGGAGTTTAGTTAGCACTATGTCAAGTGAAATGTTGCTTGTCATGATGGCAGTGTCGTCAGCATAAAGTGCTAAGAGGACGTCGGGAAGACAACGAAGAATGTCATTAATGTAGAGGTTGACCAGCCAAGGGCTTAGGATACCCCATTGAGGGACGCCAGCCTCGATAATTCTTGAAGAGGAGATAGAGTTATTAACTTTAACTGAGAAGGATCTACCTTTAAGGTAGTTCACGAATATAAGGGTTAGTTGAGGCGAAGCCTTGAGCAGAATTAACTTATAAATAAGTCCATAATGCCAGACCCGATCGAAGGCTTTAGCAATGTCTATAAATACAACGCCAGTTTTTTGTCTGCAATAGAAACCCTCGTGAACCAGTTCAGTTACTCTCCAAAGCTAGTGTTAAGTCGAGTGTTTGGAATGCCCACGGACAGCCCACGGAGCCAGTTTTTACCAGGTGGGGTACGGTAGAAAGGCGCAGTCCCGTCAGCCCCCGCAGCGTTTTCGTCTGCCTTGCAACTCGGCCCAAAAATTTTCCCCGATGGTACGACTTAGCTATTGGCTGATTATATTTTCATTTCAGTGGTTTCATTATCTAGTTAATTTCTTTATTTAGTTTCCCTCAAAATTCTCTCCCCTTTTTCAAGCTAAGTTCAGTACCAACGTTTCGGCACTAAATTGTCCAGCCCCATTTCAACTGTCATGACGAGTACGTGGTGTGCGGCGTCAGATCTCAGAACATTTAAATTTAGGAGTGAACAACACAGAAAAATCCGGACTCAGTTGATTGGCCGAACTGGGTACTTGTCTTTGTGGACCGCCCCAATAGGGCGATCAGGCGAATTTCGCCCCAATGACCAGGCACTCAAACCCGTCAAACTGGGTCGAATCCCGGTAGGTAGGGGCCTGGTCAGTGGTCTCCAAGTCGAGTGTTTGGGCCTGATCCCAAACTGCTCGGGTATAATAATCGAATTGGAGGAAATTAACTCTTTCAGACGCTTTGAAAGTACTATGTATTCATAGACCTTACATAAACAGGATAAGAGGGAGATAGGTCGGAAGCTAGAAAGGGCGTGCCTGTACTGTCCCGCTTTTGGGATCGGGACAACCAACGTCTTCTTCCAGGCGCCCGGGAACATACGAAGATTAAGCATGCAGTTAATTAGGATAGTTAGAAAGAAAATGAAGTTCAGTGGAAGATGTAGGAGCATATTGGTATAGAGATTCTATCGAGACCAAGCGTTTTGTTCTTCTTGAGATACCCGATATATGAAATCACCTCAGAGGGTAGAGCAGGTATAAAAGTATAATACAAAAGTATAAAAAAATTTAAAAATTTAAAAGTATAAAAGGAATAAACCGTTTTTTTGCAACTATCTAAGGGAGAAAGGAGCGTGTGTTGGGTGTTGTTAAAACATCTCCAAGCCGACATATCTAAGCCAGTTTTAGCTCTCTGTATCACGTGATTTCCACGGGAAACGCAAAAGTAGCAAAATTTTAGATTCACAAAAGTCTTGAAGTGATTTTGTTTCAAAAATCGCGCAATCAAAGGGTTAATCCTTTTCAACCTCTTAAGTTTCCTCACAAGTCAGACCGCAAATTCCTCTCTCTAATGTTAAACCCATGGGCTTGGAATGAATCCGTATTTTCCCAGTTTCTTTTCTGAAAATTAAAATTGTTACCTTCTTTTTTTTTTTTTTTTTTTTTTTGTAGGCTTTTCTTGAAGAATGTTTCTTTTTTTCTTATTTGACAAAATGTTTCTAAAATATACGTACTTAATTTTAAATTTTATGTGTTAAAACTAAGTGAAGCAGACAAGTTGTAATTAAGATTTTAACCCTGGAAATAAAACTATGCATTTTAGAAATATTTTGTCAAATAAAAAAGAGAAAGAAGCATCTTTCAAGAAAAGCATACAGAATAAATAAGAAGATAAAAAATTTAAGTTTCCGAGAAAAAATTTGAAAAATACGGATGCATTCCAAGCCCATAGGTTTAACATTAGAGAGGGTTGGGGGGTTTCAGTCTATCTGATAACAAGTCTTAAGTGCTTAAAACCGTTACATTTGTCTTTCTTGTTCTTCATTGCAATAAAAATCTGAAATATATGATTGTTACCAGCAAAGTTGTGTAAAAAAGTATTTGCTATAAGAAAATCTAATATTTATTTTGCTATTTTGGTACTTCTCTATTATACTCTTTCGGTACTTTCGTGTTAAATCGCGGCTCCTGAGAATGAATCGCCAAGTGACCACGATTTATCGGTAAATTATAAAGAATACATGACATTATAATAATATATTGATGTATATAACATTTCATGACACATATTGCACAGTTATAGTCATATACGACATGTGTATAAGATGTATATGATGTATATAATATGGCATATAAGACGTAAATAATGTTTATATAATGATGTATATGGCATATATGAGCATTAGAAGTATATGTATGCATATATATGAGGCATAGATAAGATTCGCTATGATCTTGGCGAAATCGTAACTGTAATCTTGGCATAATCGTAAATGTGGAGACCGTTAAAACACGAAAGTACCAGCTTTTTTAATGCACAGACATAGTCTCAAACAACCATCGGAAGAAAAAAAGGAGTCTTGATATAATGGAAGCAAAGGATTAGAATGTTTGGTCTAATTGATCGTTCTGCTGTTGTAAATATTGCCGAATGAATGGATACATTGGGCATTTTCGATCGGTCGTGATAATGAGAGTCGCTATAACAGATGATCGTTATATTAGATCTGTCCTATATGTACTGTGGATGCTCTACCCAGGATTTAATTTCGGGAGGGGCTGACTTAAATTTCTATAATGTTCACAGACTTAGGAAAAGCGTTGTGGATTGTGTTGTCTTTTGACATTGCCTCACAGTGTACCGAAGCAACAAATTTACACAACATAGATGAAAATTGTATATATTTTCCCAAGGTGTGACAACGATGTACAGTCGTTCCACAGCATGAGAAACCATATATATATTTTCCCAATACATTCTGTCTATCCCCGTTTTTAGAAAGAAATGCGCCAGAAAAGTAGTAAAAACACGTGAAAACCAAAAATTAATAACAGGGTGAAAAAAATACAAACGCAATTTTTTGTATTATTGTAAACTAGCTGACCCGCCCAGTGTTGCCCAGTCCCGTGTAATAACCTTAAATCTCCTAAAAAACGAAACCCTGGCCCGTTCCTTGCTGCCTTCGCACCGGGTGTGCTGAATAGTAAATTTCTTAATTCTTTTTAGACTTTTCAAGGACCCAGAATACGAAAATAAATCCAAGAAGCTGTAGGACTAACTGTAAAAAAATTTATTTTTATTCGGAAATGCTGGTGATGCAATGCAGCCACTCAAAAGTGCATGAATGTAATTGAAATATTATGAGGGAGTTATGTACCAATTCTTAAAAAAATCTGATAATTGTAACTGTGAAAAAAGAAAAGAAAAAAAAAACGCCGGGCCTAGTAAATATTTTGTACTGCATATATTATGTACTGCCGGAATACCTATAAGAAGTTGTTAGAAAAAAATACGCTAGTAAATCGGGCTCAAAAACGGAATAAAAGGGGGCAAGTTATTAACATGAACACGATATTTAATTAAAAAAAAGTTAACTACCCCACCCACCCCCTATCACCGCAAATATAGCAAATAATTTGCAAAATTATGTTTACTTTATTAGTTACTAGGCATTGTCAGTCTTATGTCGTATAATTTATAATCTTCCGTTTAGGAAAGTAACTGGTAGTACGGGCCCCGAAGTGTCCGAAGAAGAAGTAAATTCAATACGATCCCCTCTTCTGTCTGGGGGATTTTTATTCGCCGTCGGGTCAGTTAAAAAAAAATAAATAAGAAAAGTTACTGTCCGATTTTCACAAAATTTTCATTTTTGGAATCAGAAAAATTAAATACGTATATGATGTGCTGTGAGTTTCGAATCGATACCCCCGGTAGTCTTCTTAATAATCGAGGATAAGTAAAAATGAGAAAATTTCATTATCTGCAATTATCAAACCATTTATTCATTTTATGGGTTTGATATTTTTTTACCGCTATTTTCACATAAAAAGATCGAATTGTCACTATGTTTAATGAGTTTTTAATTAATATCTCAGCTAATTATCGAAATATTAAAAATATGAGCCTCAAGGGCATCAGGACATAGTCGTCGCGCGCACACACACACACACAAACAGAGCTTTTTTTTATTAGTATACATTATGATTTTTCGTTTTGTGAGCAATATTCTGAGTATATTTAAAAAAAAAATCAATTGAGCTTTGATATCTTTTGTGTTGTTTGCTGAAACTTTTTTTATTTTCATAAATTTAGTCTTGTAAATTCAAGATCCCGCCCTATCTCGCAAAATCTTTGGTAAACTCCTCTTCTGTAGTCATTTGAGGCGTGAGAAACTTTGGGATTACATGCATTCAGGTGCAACTTTGGCAGTTAGCGATGTTCATGATAATGCACCAACGTTATAAAAAATATACACTTTTTTGTCTAAAAATAGCTAACATTTGAGATTATGGAATAAAAAATGTATAAAATTAACACAATTAATTAATAATGATGAGTAATGATGAGTAAAATTAACACTTTGTATAAGATTAATAAAAATTGCCGTGATTGGGATTCGTGACTCGACGTGATAAACACTGAAAGCCGCTTTGTCAATGTCTGCAAAAGAAGTCACTTTGTCACTGTGTGCGCCTGTGGGAGACACTAATCAACTACTTAAATTAATTAAACTGCTTCTAGATTTGCCGAAATTACCTCCAGATCTTGTCAATTGATGGAAGCATTTTATAATTATTCACTTATGTACTAAAACACGTTTGGAGCTGGTTTTTAGTCATTCAAAAATGGATTTTGTGGTCTCAAGTAATTTTGGTCTCGGGAGTGAGGCAAACAAATTCGTGAAAATGGATTTTGTGGTCTCTAGTAATTTTGGTCTCGGGAGTGACGGAAACAAATTCGTTGCATGACAGAAAATAAAACTTTTTTCTCAATAAGAAAGTAACAAAATCAGCCCTTTTTTGAATTTCACTGCGAACACTTAGGAGAGGGAAGAGAGTTGTAACCCCATCATCACCTTCTTTCGATATGGTATGCTGTGATGTCACTGTGCACTAATATGAGACTAACTTAGAATAGTTAGTCTGTTATATGATAAATAAAGAATTAAATATCTCAAAAAGATAGAAAGAAAATTTAGCACTTTTTCATTTCACTGCGATCATTTTGAAACGGGGGGAGGGGGGCAGAAACCTTATCAGCACAACGAGTACGAAAAACTAAAAACGAGTACGGTTAGTCCGTTGCATGACAGAAAATAATTACAAAGTTATTAAAAAGAATTATTTAACAGAAAAGAAAAAATAAAGAAAGCTGCTGAGAAAGAGAAAGAAAGTGCTGTTTTTTTAAAGAAAAAAAAACAGCACTTTTTGCATTTCACTTTCGACTAATTCCGGAGAGGGGCTGTAACCGCATCAGCCCCCTTCGCCCTATTTGGGTGTTCTGTAGTGTCATTGTACACTGATATGGGACTAAACTGGGTGGCTAGTCCATTGTATCATTAAAAAAATACAAATTTATCTCCATAAAAAAAACCAGCACTTTATTCATTTTATTTTTGATTATTTCGGAGGGGTCTGTAGCCCCATCAGCCCACCCCTTGGGTACGCCCATGGGTGTATGTGTTCTTTGTTCAATGTGTTCTTTCTGGATCCTTATGTAAGAAGCCCAAATTTTTAATTTCACCTTCCTCTTTTGAAGACTCTGTAGACCCTCCCTTGCTTCTATTTCTATGTCAGGAAAAGTAATATAAAAACAAGTGGGTAAGTGTGATCGAAGATCGCTCAAAGGGTTTCGTTTAATATTCCTTTCAAAACACTTTATCCTTTCTTTAATAAATTCAAACAAATTTCATTTAGCAACAACAACAAAAAAAAAATGTCATGTTTTTTTAAAGTAAAAATTTACCGGTCTATTTTTTCCTTTTTTCGAATATCTAAACCAGCCGGATAGCGGTCCAAGCCCGCTATTATATTCTGTCATAATAATATCCGTCATACGGACTAAATGCAATATTTAAAAATAATAATAATTTCAAAATTAAACATGTTGTACATTTTTAAAATGTTAAAATAGTCGAATATTTCCATAATCGGATTTTTATCACGATTCAACATGTTTCTCAAACTCATATATTTACTATTCTCTATTATGTATATTGATACTCGCTTTGTATTATTCTCAAACATTTGAAAAATTCGTTAAACTTCCTATATGACGTCAGATTTTCTTTTTAAATGACGTGATATTAATCTGCTTTTTCCACTTACACATACTCATACTCCTTGCATTATTGAGAAATCTTAGACATTTTCCGTTTTAATACGACTATGACGTCAATCAATTTCATTTCATATTTATCTTTTTTTCAATTGGTGAAACTTTTTATTTCATTTTCATTTTTCACGTGAAAATCGTCTGATAGAAAATTAATTATTTTAGAAAGAATTTTATTGTGGATTTTAAATCTTTGGCATCTGCTCTAACGAAAAATGTTTCAATTTAATAGGAAAAGGCTGTTAGAATTTTGGTTATTTTTTAATCTCTATTTATTAAAATAATACGAATTTTTCAAATTTTAATATTTTGAGCTCTTCACAGCTGCTATTCAGATTTATACACTAAGTTTCAAGTCTGTAAGTTACATACTTTTTGAGAATGGCTCTGTGACGGACAGACAACGGAGCGGGGGTAATAGGGTTTCGTGAGATGAACGAAACCCTAATGATAGTCAGAGAAATAAAAACTTTAATTATCAAAATTGAATTTATTACAAGATATTACAATAACTTAGCATCTGCTGATATGACAGCAGCATCACATTTTACACGTGAAATGGCACGAATCCATCTATCAGTGCATCCGTTTAATGTTTCACGTAGGACTAGGGTCTCCATGGCTGATGAATGGGTGGAAGCTGTGACAGGTGAGTTGCATGGACGTGATTTCTGTGTTCCTGTATAAAACAAAGTAAAACAACACGAAATTAGTGATGAATAGTGCTTTCACAAAGGACACACGAGTAAACCATACATGGCAACATAAATCACAAAATACAGGGCAGTTCTAAGCAAATGGAACAAACTTTCAGGTCTCATAATACCTGTCAAGACACATGATTTTTGTACAGGATATCATAGTCACCATCCTCCAATTCAGAAGAAAAAAAATCACAGAGCATATCTCACTTGAAGCTAAACTTGTATTTTCACTCATAACTTTCACAATAATGAAAATATTACAACGATATTTTCAATAGACTTACTTTGCTCTCTTTGAAATAGGACGAGATCACGAGGACTGTAAATGGCCACCAATTATTGTTCAAGCAAGACTAAAATAGACACGTCATAACGCGGAATATAGCTGACAGTACCCAATGGGTCACGACTAAATTACAGTGCATCTTCCGTGACGCCATAACATTTCATACCGCGGCTAACGAAAAAGACAGGCTATCGCGGTGCATTCCACTTATCTTTTTTTACAGACCGCTAGAATGACGTGATACTCTTTTCGTATATCTGCATTGGTGCATTCGAGCATCACGTGACTCCGCCGGTCTGTAAAAAATGATATGCGTAAAGCACCGCGGTAGCCTTTCTTTTTCGTTAGCCTCGATTTCATACAAAGCAGAGTTGATCTCTTAAAAATATTTTCATTATTGTTGTGAATGAAAATTCGTGTTCTGCTTATAGCGAGAAGCTCTGTCTTTTTGGCCGAATAAGGGAATTGAGGGCATGATTTCTTATAAATACACCGGGAGGCGGCAGCACAGGCAATCACCTCATCGAGTTCATGACTGAAATTTCAGAATTAGTTAAAACTCGATTCGCATATTAAAACACAATCGGTCTGCCAAGTCATATCTTGGTGGAAAACACCCGAAAACCCAATTTTAGCGGTTGACTCGTAGATTTACCATTGTGTGTTCCTGCTCCCAGTCCTCCATGTTTTCATACCTTTGGGTGCAGGAAAACACAATGGTAAACCTACGAGTCAACCGCTAAAATCGGGTTTTAAGGTGCTTTCCACCAAGATATGACTTGGCAGACCGATTGCGTTTTAATATGCGAATCGAGTTTTAACTAATTCTAGAATTTCAGCCGTGAACTTGATGAGATGATTGTCTGTGCTGCCACCTCCCGGTCTAAAATAATTACTTCTCTTGAAGAAGAAACCGGTTCCGAAAGCAAAAGCATCTTCGTAAAAAAAATCCACAAAGAAAATCGAAAAAGTAATCAACGGCGGAAATAGAAATTGATCTCTGCTATCCAATGCAAAAAAAAAAAAAAAAAACGTTTAAAAATATTGAAATGCAAACGCGATATTAGAAAAATAATGGCCCATAGGATTAACATTAGCAAGCGGGTGTTTTCAAGTGAGTGAAGAGGATCCTTAACCCCTTCGCGACGAGCGTCCTTTACAGAATTTTTAATCTTTTACCACCGGTTTTTCAAAACAGAAGTTTTCGCCTAATTGAATCGCAGAAATGCTATCATTAAATAAAGCAAATATTACAATAAAAAGTAACTGGTGGGAATAATCGAGGATTCTGAGCATCTTATGCGACACGTATACGTGTCGCTCGTCCCCAAGGGGTTAAAACCCCCAAAATGTACTTTAAAAGTTTAATCGTGCGTATTTGCGCGGTTTGTCGTTCTTCTTTATGAAAGTTTCTATACTGTAATTATAATGGTTAAAATTGATAATAATTAGCAATAACTTCCTGAATATGTTAAAAGTAAAATTTAGATTAATAAGCGTTTCTCACCCTCACTCTCCTCGGCGCATGAAAATTCAGCATTTTTTCTTCTTTGTTACACTGGCTCATTTGCTCTTTTATACGAAGGGAAGAAATTTTAGGTAATTTTTGCATTTTGCTTAGAAAAATCGATAAAACCGTGCTAAATTATTTCCGTCAATAAAAGCTCTTGCAGGTTTTTTTTTCTGGAACTACCCATGGATTAGTCATTATTATTCCTGTCTTTGTTTCTGTGCTTTTTTAATGCTAAATTCACTCCTCCAAAATAAGTCAAAACGTATGTTTACGTCGTAATAAAAACCTAGCAACTTCTGTGATTCCCATGGGTTTTTTTTTATTATAAAAGAGGTTAAAGTCTCTGGCACCTTCTCATGCAAAAAGGTTTTGAGATTGGGCCTCTCTGCAGAAAATTGTATAATTCGAAATTTAATACGATTTATGTTTTTTATGGAAATGTTTTTTTACATGGAGCTCCTATTACCATAGGGCGCATATGTCTGTACCACCATGGGATTCATTTGCATCGTATAAAACGCGTGTGTATATCACTACTAATACGCTGAGATAATATTGTCTCATGTTTTAAGTCATCTGAATAATAGTGCCCTTCATTGTTTGCCAAGTATAGAGGTGCGTTTATGTTAGCTGAAAGGCTGCACAGTCCTGGTTTATAACATATTCGCCATGTGGTAGCTCGATCGAAAGTACCGTTTGGGAGTTACCGTGTTCACTCGCGCACACACACAAATAAACCATGATTACAATACTTTCCTTATACCACGTGTTCGAAAAGTAAAAAATACATAGTTTTCCTTACAAGTCAGGCCATACTAATGATTTAACAAAACCATTACCTTCTTTTTCCTGGATTTATGAGCAATTGGAGGGAGATTGACTGAACGATTTGTCTTGCATTTCAAGATGTCGATTCCAGGACTGCGGTTTCCGTGAAGCTCTTGTCTCAGACCTTGGCCGTTGATTTCTAAAGTTGGCAGCAGCAATAATGGCAGCTCGGAACGATGCTTCTGAATAGGGAGACAAAAAAGAGAAGTAATTCGGTCATTGCTTTGATTTAAGGAATGGATTACAAAAAATAATTAATGGAAATCGGTTCCATAAAAGTAATTACTAGTTCATTTTCTTACCACACAAATGTTAAGTTAACAAATGTCCCTGCCTGGATTTTCAAATTTAATTAACCAAATTTCTCTTTTCTCTGATAAATTTGACAGAAAACATATATTATTTTCAAGTAACTTAAAATAATTAAATGGTAAGAGAATATTGAACTAAGGATATATTTTCACTGCGCTGAAGATAATATACATTTCAGTTTTCTTTTTATATTCATGTATTAAAAACAGAGGGCTCTGCTTACTACCCTCCCTTCATGACGAGAAAGGTAATAAGCTGTTCTAATTTTTCATTTTCAAAGAAAAGTCGACAGAAGCTTAATTTTGTATTTTTATAACCTTTCTAATTTTTTATATTTTTGTATTGCTTTTTACGTTGACATATTTAATGTCTTGAATAGGAGGTTCTGGCAAAAAGTTCTTAGTTTAGCTTATTTCATGTTTATATTCTCCTTTTTCTTCAATTCCTACTATTAGCTCACACTCTCTATATATTTATATATCTTGTTCAAATTTTCAATCGTTAATAAAATATTTTCTGTTCATCCTATCAAGTTCAAATAATTTTTTTAAAACTTGTACTGGATGACAATTGACGTTAATACAGTTTTTTTTCAAATATTAATTCATTAATTAAATTAAATTAATTAATTTTAATTTTATATTTCATTTCTGTTAAAAAGTATAGACTCACTCCCTATTTATAGTCTCACCTTCACACGTAAAAAGATAATGGGGCTGTTCACGGACGAAGATCAGGCGGCTCGCGGCCGAAGGAGACTATAAATGTGGAGTGAGTCTATACTTTTGAACAGAAATGAAGTATAAAACTAAAATTAAATAATAAAATTTAATTAATTAATTAATATTTGAAAAAAAAACTGTATTATCGTTAACTGTAACATAGCTATGGCACTTTATTGTGAAGTTTGGTAATTTTTGAAATTCAATATTTGAAAAACGGCATAATCATTAGATTTTAAATTTATATCAAGAAAAATACAATTTTTTTAACTTTCTAACGCAGTTTGTCTAACAATTTTGTGAGAAATACTTTTCGAGCTATTAATTTTTGGTATTTTAGCTATTTATTTTTTATTTAATTTTTAATCAATTTCAAAAATTTCTCTTATGTAAGATATTTAGCAGGATTTAAATTTCGGAATAAATACTGTCAGTGGCGAAATGTGTAGATCGCTGGAAAAAAATTTCTATTTGACCTAAGTAGGAATTGACTTAAAAAAAAAGTTTTTATATTTCTTGTTAAAAATGTGCTTTTGGTAACGCACACGTGCTCCAAAATCTTGTCCCTTCCAGGATTTTGTACTGCCTTCGGCCATGGCCCTCACTTAATAGAGTTTGTCATTAAGAGAAAGGTGGGCTTTGGAAAGGAATAAAATAATAATAACAAGCGGGAAAAATTCTACCTTACGGCAGAATATAGATTGGCCACCCACGGTTTTTATCGTTGAGATTTTTTCAGCCAAGTCTAACTCGTCAAAAAAAAAGTGTTTGTTAGCATAAGCCAGCTTCTCCCCTTTAGAATTTAGTTAGCGCTCTAAGATTTTTTGTGAGGCTGGTGGAATATATTAGGCACGAACACACCAAGCTTAAAAATATTCGGTGACTAGAAGTATTTTTAATAAATATAATCGTAAAAAGATGTGGCTCCAATGGGCTGAGACGTGGCGAGGTAGTTGTTGTTTACAAATGTGCTGGCTTAATGACACCCTTTAAACTATTTTTAATGGTTCAAGGCATTTGGGCACTTAATAGATAACCTAAAAAAGGTAATGAAAAGTTCTATGATAGCAGCTTTTATGATGGATACAGCTAAGAGAAGTTGTTTAACAAATGATGAGTTAGCATTAATTGACGGGATTTTGGAGGGCGGTGGGGGGAAGGGAGGGAGAGCTATACAAAACACAAGTGCTCTACGAGACCTTTAAAATGAATCCTTACTTGCAATTGAGAGATGGGACTTTAAAAGGGATCCCCCTTTTCGCCCTTCTGACGGACAACCTCGAGAGATACGTGAAAACCGAGGGCGCCAAAAGAAGGGGGGGATACCTTTAGGCGGTTTACAGATAATTTGGTGAAATTTTTTAGCTGTCCGGCCCATAGGAACAGAGAAAAATGGGAAAAACTAAAATAAATATGAGAAATTGAAAAAAATAAATAAGAAAAGTGCTCCTGACAGGAGACGGGCGAGAAGGAGGGGGAGAGTAGAACCAGACAAAAGTGCTTGATGAGATCAAACTGTTGATATATTACATGACGGGGTTTGAACACCTTGAAAGTCTCCCCCGTGGGGGGAGGGGGTAACTCCGGTCCTATGGGAGATAGGTCCTCGGTACCCTCTTTGAAATGTCGGCCTCGACGATTTTAACTTCGTTGGATCCTTTAGAAGAGGCCTAAGCCCTCTGGTGGGGCTTAAAAGGGCTGAGAAAGATGGGAAAAACTAAAATTTAAAAAGAGTTGAAACAGAGAAATATGCTTCTTAAGGGAGGGGGGGGGGGAGTGAGAGGCGGAGAGTAGGACCAGACCATAGTGCTTGACGAGATCTATCAATTATTGATATGTTACATGAAGGGGTTTACATGAGGGAGGAGCACCAAAAAGGTCTTACTGAACCTTTCCCCCCGGAAAGTACAAGAACTTACCCCCCGGGGGTAACTTCATTCCTATTGGAGATAGGGCCACGGGACCCCATTTGAAATATCCGCCACGACGGGTTTAACTTTGTTGGATCCTTTATGTTATTGTTTAAATGGGGTCTGTGCCCGCTGTAGGGCAATTAGGTACTGAGAAAGGAAATACAAGCGGAAGTATCGGCATAATACAGAGAGACAATTTGATTTTTAATATCGTCAGTAACAACCATTTGTATTGCTATGTATAAAGGGTGTCCTCCTTTATATATGGAGTGGCTGTGACTTTTCATAAACATGAATTTTACTGTAGACTGAAAGAATTAGCCCTGTGTGTGGCTAAAAAAAAAAAAAAAAAAAAAAAAAAAATTACCGTACTTTCGTGTTATAGCGGCTCCCACAGTTATGATTATATCAAGGTTGCAGTTATGATTTCGCCAAGATCATCGCAAAGCTTATATAGGCATCCTATATATGCATATATATATTCCAAACACTCCTATATGTGCCATATACGTCATTATACACATATTATTTATGTCTTATATGTCGTATATACATCATATACACATGTCATATATATACATCATATATGCATCATATATGACTATAACTTGGCCACATACGTACAGAAATGTTACATATATATATCATATATTATTATAATGTCATACATGCTTTATAATTTGGCGATAAATCTTGGCCGCTTGGCAGTTCATCCTTGGAAGCCGCTATAACACGAAAATACCAAATTTACAATATATTAATGAAAACAGAAACAAAAATATTTCATGCTTGGTGGCTGCTATAACACGAAACTACCAAATTTACAATATATTAATGAAAACAGAAACAAAAATATTTCATGCTTGGTGGCTGCTATAACACGAAAGTACAAAATTTCTTCTTTATTTTTCATGTCTGATAATTTGAATCGATCCTTTTTTGTAATTTTAACATTTTTGTAACGAATTTATGCATTTCTATTACCTATTTAAAGAAAAATTCTTCTAAAGTTACAGAATTTCATTAAAAACGGTAAAAATAGTAAAATGCGGCCATCGTTTGGTCCATTCCCGACCGAAAGCAATAACCGTTATCATTATCTTTTTACGCGTGAAGGTTTCGTTATGGTACTTTATTGTAAAGTTTGGTAATTTTTGAAATTCATTATTTGGAAAACGGCATAATCATTCGATTTGAAATTTATATCAAGAAAAATACAATATTTTTTTTCTTTCTAACGCAGTTTGTCTAAAAATTTTGTGACAAATACTTTTTGAGCTATTAATTTTTTCAGTAACTTCAAATTTTTCATTTTCCGAGATTAACCTGTGGCAACGATGGGTTGCTGTGACTTTTCATAAACATGAAAAATGATAGAGATTGAAAGAATAAGCCTCCCTGTGGGTGGCTAATAATAATAATAATAATAATAATAATAATAATAAAGACCAACAAAAATTAGTGTTTGATTTAATGTTTTCTTTCATAAATTTCCTAGATTCCCTTTTAATAAGTCTGAGTGAGAATTGCATATGAACAGATTTTGCGATAGTTTCACGCAGTTTTAGAATTTCACTTCTAACCGATGATTAAAGTTTCCCATGCGAACGAACGACCTTTCCCTCAATTCCTTTGTAATTTCTCAAATGTATCTCATATAATAGAACATCTATATGAATAACAAAGAATAATTACCAAAATTATTACAAAATCGAATATAGGAGAAAAAAGTCCTTCCGGCCTGTACCGGGAGGAAAAGGTAGCTTTCCTATATCTTCGTTTTAAAATTTTAGCTAATGTTACACGAAAACAGCAACTTAAAATGCAAATAAAACGTTTACAAAAGATTCGTTAATACTGAATTTGAATAAGAAATTCGCCAAATTATTGAGCAATAGCCAAATTGGCTTCATTTGGTCGAAAAAGACTTATTTTGGTCGCCAAATTTGGCGATATTCCGCCAAATGTCGCCAAGTTTGGCGAGAATTTGGCGCTAACGGATATGAATATATAGTTTTATGCGTTTGGTTGGGAAAATTATTACAACAATGAAAATTTTTGTAATGTGCTGTCTTGTTTCAAAATGTCAGCCACCCTAGAATTTCAAACTGCTCTATCTCAGCCGTTTTTTAAGATAGAGGTAAAACAAAAAATGCTCTGGAATCCTCGTTTCAAGGCCTAACAATGAATTAAAAAATAAATTTGAATTTTTAACTTTTTTGTACATTTATTTTAGTTTTAAATTTTTAATTGGCCGCCATCTTGAAACAAAATGGCGGACCAAGCTGGCCAACGAACTCGGTCGAGACATTTGTGAGCTTAATACACACAATTAGTTTCATCAAAATTGATTTATAAATACGAGCGTTATCGTATGACATAGGTCAGATATATATATATATATATATATATATAAATCAACATTTGAACGGAGGGTGGTTTTGGGGTATGGGGGTCATGATCGGTGAAAATATATCGAAATTTTCCGGAACTGCTTTCCTCCGAACGGCTGCAATAGGTAGCTTTATACTTTTTTGTATTGAAAGCTACCTAAAAAATGTCGAAAGCTTGCCCAATTTGCAAAAAAATATTTCTGTAATTTCAGTAATGCATTGCAGAAAAAAAAATGTTGATTTTACGGTTTAATACTGACGCCCCAGCTGCCAGTATTATACAGTAAAATTAACAGTAATAAACGGCAAAATAAGTAGTAATACACTACCGCGCATGCGCGGTAGTGCATTACTGCTTATTACTGTTAATTTTACGATATAATACTGGCTCTCCAGCTGAAGTATTATACCGTAAAATTAACAACTTTTTTGCAATATGGTGCAAATAGAGAAATGGCGGCCATCTAAGAAGACGTTAACTATACAAGTATAAATTAAAAGCTATTGCGTTCAAACCATATAAAGGTCATTAAGAATTTTATGCACTTGTAGTAATACTGTAAAAATATGTTTAATTTTCTTATGTTATTATTAAAGTATAGTTTTGTAAAGTATTATTAACCTTTGACCGGCATTACCCCAAGCTTGGGGCAATTCCAGTCAGTATGAAAACTTATTAAAAAATAAATTACCGGGGGGAAAAATTACTGAAATCACAGTTTTTATTCTTTTCGTTCTATATTAGGTAGCTTTCAATACAAAAAAGTATAAAGCTACCTATTGCAGCCGTTCGGAGGAAAGCAGTTCCGGAAAATTTCGATATATTTTCACCTATCATGACCCCCAGACCCCAAAACCACCCTCCGTTCAAATGTTGATTTATATATATATATATATATATATATATCTCCATATATATATATATATATCTGACCTATGTCATACGATAACGCTCGTATTTATAAATCAATTTTGATGAAACTAATTGTGTGTATTAAGCTCACCAATGTCTCGACCGAGTTCGTTGGCCAGCTTGGTCCGCCATTTTGTTTCAAGATGGCGGCCAATTAAAAATTTAAAACTAAAATAAATGTACAAAAAAGTTAAAAATTCAAATTTATTTTTTAATTCAGTGTTAGGCCTTGAAACGAGGATTCCAGAGCAATTTTTGTTTTACCTCTATCTTAAAAAACGGCTGAGATAGAGCAGTTTGAAATTCTAGGGTGGCTGACATTTTGAAACAAGACAGCACATTACAAAAATTTTCATTGTTGTAATAATTTTCCCAATCAAACGCATAAAACTATATATTCATATCCGTTAGCGCCAAATTCTCGCCAAACTTGGCGACATTTGGCGAAATATCGCCAAATTTGGCGACCAAAATAAGTCTTCATAAATGAAGCCAATTTGGCTATTGCTCAATAATTTGGCGAATTTCTTATTCAAATTCAGTATTAACGAATCTTTTGTAAACGTTTTATTTGCATTTTAAGTTGCTGTTTTCGTGTAACATTAGCTAAAATTTTAAAACGAAGATATAGGAAAGCTACCTTTTCCTCCCGGTACAGGCCGGAAGGACTTTTTTTAGAATGGATTTGTTCATTAGAACAAATCAGGTTAAATAGATACATATATAAAAGACGACTTAATAAAACTACATTGTCTTTGAAGAAATAGACATCCACGGTTTAATGATTTAACAAATATTGCATTTATCGTAGGCTTAGTGTTTTGTAGAGATTTTGTGTGTTCTTTACTGATGTTTTCTTTTAGGTAGCTTTCAATACAAAAAAGTATAAAGCTACCTATTGCAGCCGTTCGGAGGAAAGCAGTTCCGGAAAATTTTGATATATTTTCACCGATCATGACCCCCAGACCCCAAAACCACCCTCCGTTCAAATGTTGATATATATATATATATATATATCTGACCTATGTCATACGACAACGCTCGTATTTATAAATCAATTTTGATGAAACTAATTGTGTGTATTAAGCTCACCAATGTCTCGACCGAGTTCGTTGGCCAGCTTGGTCCGCCATTTTGTTTCAAGATGGCGGGCATTTAAAAATTTAAAACTAAAATAAATATACATAAAAATTAAAAATTCAAATTTATTTTTTAATTAAGTGTTAGGCCTTGATACGAGGATTCCAGAGCATTTTTTGGTTTACCTCTATCTTAAAAAATAGCTGAGATAGAGCAGTTTGAAATTCTAGGGTGGCTGACATTTTGAAACAAGACAGCACATTACAAAAAATTTCATTGTTGTAATAATTTTTCCAATCATACGCATAAAACTATATATTCATATCCGCTAGCGCCAAGTTCTCGCCAAACTTGGCGACAATTGGCGAAATATCGCCAAATTTGGCGACCAAAATAAGTCTTCATAAATGAAGCCAACTTGGCTATAGCTCAATAATTTGGCGAATTTCTTATTCAAATTCAGTATTAATGAATCTTTTGTAACCATTTTCTTTGCATTTTAACTTGCTGTTTTCGTGTAACATTAGTTCAAATTTTAAAACGAAGATATAGGAAAGCTACCTTTTCCTCCCGGTACAGGCCGGAAGGACTTTTCTACTTCAGGTCGACTGACTGTTATTAAAGCTAGAACCCTGTCATATTTACGAACTTTAAAACAACATAATAAACGTCTCTACATTGAAAACAAAATATACTGTTGAAAATACACATACATAGTACAGTATACTGTTTGTAATAATTCGTACCTAAGTGAAATTCGAGTACTTATCGATATTTAAAGATGATTATTTCTTAGATCAAATTACGCAAAAAAATCAACATCCACCGCACAACAACCACATAGACAGTGCCAAGATGGAGCCTTTTGCACGTGGAGTTGCCTAGAGGAGAACGAAACTAGTCGTTGGGGGCCACCGTAATACTTACCCATCATGGATATGCATAATGTAAAATATTAAAATAAAAATGTGTAAACTACTTATAAAATGCATTGCAATTCAAATAAAATCGTGGCTTGATGACGTCACAAACTTTAAAGGCTCGATTACTGAATTGCTTGAAAGAGGTTTTTCCTTATAACTCCAAAAATAATAATCCTATTCACTAGCGGTTTATTGCATCTGATTAAGCGTCAAATTTCCAATTAAAATATATCTTTGAAGTGAAATTTGGATGAAATACAGGGTCATGAAAAATCGAAGAGTGTGGGAAATAGGATTCCAAATATCTCGGCAACTAATTATCCGATCGACTTCATGCTTTATTCAAAATTTATGTTTTTTTATTGTCTTTTATATTCATTTCTTAAAATAAACAATTTCGAAAATTTTTATATACCTTTCATCAGAACGAATATTTCGAGAGTCCGAAAAAAATTGTTCCGGTTAATCGAGGTTATTGAAATGAAATAGGCTTCTTCCCATTATTACATACTAAGTACATACCAAATTGCAAGTCTCTATCTCAATTTTTTCGGGAGATAGAGCGTTTACAGACACACAGACACACACACAGACACACACACAGACACACACACAGACACACAGACGGACGGCAAAATTTTTTTTCTAAAAATATGTTTTTCGGAATCTCCAGTGTCTGAAACGTGTAAATCCGTCAAAAAAAAAATTTTCGATTTTCAAAACGATTACAAGACTTACCCTATACTACGTATGATGGGTAAGTAAAAACAGAAATCAACTTCTGCTTCAGAGCTGATACGAGATGATTCATGTATAGTTCGTGTCCGTGTAAAATAATAATAATGAAAAAATAAAATCATTCTACATTAAAAAAAGTCCTTCCGGCCTGTACCGGGAGGAAAAGGTAGCTTTCCTATATCTTCGTTTTAAAATTTTAGCTAATGTTACACGAAAACAGCAAGTTAAAATGCAAAGAAACGTTTACAAAAGATACGTTAATACTGAATTTGAATAAGAATTTCGCCAAATTATTGAGCAATAGCCAACTTGGCTTCATTTATAAAGACTTATTTTGGTCGCCAAATTTGGCGATATTTCGCCAAATGTCACAAACGTTGCCAGTTTTGTCACCAATTTTGCCAATTTTGTCTCCAATGTCGCCAATTTTGGCGCTAAAGGATATGAATATATAGTTTTATGCGTATGATTGGGAAAATTATTACAACAATGAAAGAAAATAATTTGCGAGTAATCACGTTAATGTGCTGTTTTGTTTCAAAATGTCAGCCACCCTAGAATTTCAAACTGCTCTATCTCAGCCATTTTTTAAGATAGAGGTAAACCAAAAAATGCTCTGGAATCCTTGTACCAAGGCCTAACACGTAATTAAAAAATAAATTTGAATTTTTAAATTTTTTGTATATTTATTTTAGATTTTAAGTTAATTTAAATCTTTAAATGGCCGCCATCTTGAAACAAGATGGCGGATCAAGCTGGCCAACGAACTCGGTCGAGACATTAGTGACCTTAATACACACAATTAGTTTCATCAAAATCGATTCATAAATACGGGCGTTATCGTATGACATAGGTCAGATATATATATATATATATATATATGAAATGAATGTGAAAAAGTATGAAAGAATTTTGAATGTGAACGAATGTGGATTGATATGAAAGGATAGTTAGTTAAACCCATTCCAAATCAGAAACTAAAATATAAAAATTCAAAGTTTAAAATCCCTAAATCGTATGTCAAAATTTTAAAGTCTTGCCTTCATTTCTAGTTGCCCCTGTAACTTAACTTTCCTGACGATACATTTATTATGAACAGATATTAATTTGGAATCCTCGTTAAGATTAAAAGTGCTGACGGTAGCGCATCTCTCTTCTCCCGGTGGCTACATCTTGCATGTTAATTATCTGGGCTGCTTACCCAGATATGAGTCAAGGGCTAATTAACCAATTAAATTACATTATTTCATAAGTTGCAAAGCGGTCTCTGGCGGTGGTCCGGCCGTATATAATGTGAGGAGCACGTTTTTGCGTGGCTTTTTGACTCTAATCACTCTCCACAAAAACTACGGCCAGTATTCTTCGAAGTGCGACGGCATCCTTGCCATTGTAAGTCCGGCAATTCGCCGAAATATGAACGATAAGACGATGTTTCCCCGGTAAAAGACTCTTCAAACTGTCCCCTGGGCCTAGCTTAAAGAGAGACTTGTAATTAATTGGAATAAAAGCTAGTTCCCAAGAAAATGCCTGCTGATTTCTTACATTCGCACGACTACATCAACGACGTTATACCTTACTGGGATGTGTGGTAGCGGCGATCAACCGTCCGTCGTTACAGAGGGATCGATGTGCGTTCGGTATACCGAGATGCGCTCGTTATACAGAGGCGATATCTTACAGTGAGTCTGCTTGGATTAAATACCTGCCATGGGAAAATCCTTTCTTTTAAATAACTATTCATTAATAAGAAACATCGTAATCGAACCAACCATAAAAAGACTATTTTTAATCACCGGGCCTTTAAAAGAAAATAACAGAAGACTAGTGTGTTTAACTGAAAAGAAAAAGTTTGTGTCCAAAATAAAGAAATAAATATCTACAATCCGTTAATAAAAGAGCTCCTGCTTCCTCATTAAGCTACCAAATCTCGGATAAACATTTTATTTCGTTGCCTACTTAAAATAAACAATTTTTCTTCAGCGCTTCACTCCAAAAGAAGAACAGTTTTGTTCATACACTTTCAATAGTTATCTCAAATGACCTACTATCTAGCGAAAGGGATGGTTCACAGATGGTTTGTGGAAAATTCAAGGTCAACGATCTCCTGGCAGAAGGAGGAATGTTCTTTTTTTCTCCCTTTCTTTGTGTGTGTCAAGAGTCCGTTGTTTCGTTGAGGCTTCCTGTTTTGGTTTCGTTTTAATGGTGATTTCTTTTTCTTTTTTTCACGTGAGTATTCTGTGCAATCAAATGGAGTAATGAAAAGCAATAAACCAGGTATGTTTCGCCTCTGTTATTTTTTAAGAAGAGATTAAAAGCTGTCAAGGACTTTTTATTTTATTTTTTGACAAAGTGAACAAAAGGTTTTTAAGAGAAAAACCATTAAACAGAAACAATTAGAAATTTTATTTTTTAAGTGTTAATTTTATAAAATATATTATTATTATTATTTTTATTATTATTATTATTTATTATTTTATTATTATCTCTATGTTACAACTTAAGTGATTAAATGAAGCAGATTATTTTTGTGTATTATTTTTGAAATTTAAATGGGATTTGATGAAAAATTAAGAGAAAAAGAGGGCAAATTTTTTAGAAAAAAAAATGGAATTTTTCTAGTAAAAATATTTTTTTTTAATGTTTTGTTTAATGAGATTGTAAAAATAAGTAATAAAAATGAGTGCAGAAGACAAATCCACTCAAGTGGGTGAAGGTAGCGAATCTTTGAAAGAAAAAAACACAGAAGTTGATGAAAGTGGAAACCCTTTTAAAGAAAGTTCCCCTGTAAATATGAATGGAGCCATTAGCCCAGAGAGCCAACAATCTCTTAAAAATCAGGCCCTAATTCCTGAAATAGAATTAATCAAAAAGGCCGCTGTAGGTAGCTATGCAGCAAATATTGAGGAAAAAACAACGAAAGAGCCAGAGATTATCTCATTTTCGCCGGAAGCTAAGATGATCTTTGCCTCTTGGCTTGCTTATTTTGAGGCTGTATGTATTGAGTCCAGAAAAGATGATGTTTGGAAGATAAGAAACATCCAGAAATTTTTAAAAGATAGTGCCCTTACCCTATACATTAACAACTGTCTTAATGTTTTGCACTGGAATGAGTTTGTTTCACTATTCCATGAAAATTTTTCTACCCCAGATACACTATCACTAAGCGACTTTGCTAGTATTCGGTATAGGTCAGGTGATGACCTCAACGAGTACTACCAAAAGAAAACTAAAATGGGTCGTAATCTGGGTTTAGATAACAAATTCATTCTAGAAGGGTTATCCGAAGGTTTGCCAATTTCGATGCAGAGACTTATTGTGACTAATGCCCCTAAAACTGCCACAGAATGGAGAGAATTAGTTTTTAAACTTACTAAGCTTGAAGAAGCAGGCAGGAGTCCTGAAAATAAACCAGACCCAACTCCCCAAAATCAGTTCAGACAATGGCGACCATATCGCCCTAATACCCCTGAGCAGAATTTTCCAATGCGATCCTGGAATTATAGATACCCTTATCAAAACCCCCAGAATCGCCCAAATGTGACTAACCCTCAAAGAACTTTCCAAAATGTGAGACCATTTCAACCGTCTCCTCCCAGACCAAATATACACTACCAGGCTACATTGGCACCATCGCCATGCCGTGTATGCCTTAATCTTAATATTCCAAATGCTTACCATTGGGTACGAGATTGTCCTTTTCGAAAGCAATCTTTAGAGGCCTCTTCTCTAACCCAACACCCAAACATTCAAATCCAAAATCCAAATCAGACACAAAGTGATTTTTCTGCAAACCCAAGTAGTAATATATGACAATTAATAGTACCCGGGTACATAGAAAAAAGAAAAGGATCCAAAGAAAACCCAAAGAAACGTCAAATTACTACTCTAAGGATACCGGAAAACTCAATACCATGTTTGATCGACTCAGGAAGCTCGTTAAGTGTCATTCCATTACATTTAGTCCAAAAATTCCAATTAAACACTTCCAAAATTCGTAAAGGTCTATCGGTCGCTCAAACACAAGGCATTCTAACCTTGCAGGAAAAATGCCGTGTTAATTTGAAAATTGGCCGCATATCCAAATATGTTGATCTTTATGTTATAGATAATAAATTACCCTATACACTTATTGGACTTAACCATTGCCAAAGTTTCCAGTTAAATATTGATTGTGTTAAGATGCAAATTTTCCAAAATAACCAAAGAGTGCCTCTCCTGAACCAATTACGAAATATTCCAACAGTTAATTCTTTGCATGTATCAGAACCTAATGAAGATGTCTCAGAAAAGGAAAATGCAGGGATATTTGGCGAAAATTATGAGCCGGAGTTTGTAAACGCCACTGAACCTATCCAAGTTCAGTCTGCACCTAACAAACTGCCTACTCTCTTAGCCAAATATGTCGGTATTTTTGCCAAAGATAAATATGATGTAGGATGTGTCAACATGGAACCCCAGAGAATACATTTAACGTCCGACTTACCAATTTCACTTAGAGCTTATCGTACTTCCCCTAAGGAAGAAGAAGAAATTAGAGAACAAGTTCAAAATTTGTTAAAAGCTGGTATCATTAAAGAAAGTCATTCCCCTTATTCCTCACCTGTAACCTTAGTTTATAAACGTGAAGAAGGAAAGAAAACTCGGTTGTGTGTCGATTTCCGAAAATTAAATGCCATAACCAAAACAGATGCAGAACCCTTACCCCGAATCGACACTTTATTGGACAAATTGGTGCAAGCTAAAGTGTTTTCCACTCTCGATTTAGCAAGTGGATATTGGCATATACCTATCCACCCTAAAGATACTGAAAAATTAGCTTTTGCCACAACGTTTGGCTTGTTTGAGTGGAAGAGGCTCGCCTTCGGCTTGAAAAATGCGCCCGCGAATTTTAACCGTATCCTTCGAAGAATCCTAAATAAATATAAAATTGACTTTGCATGCAGTTATTTTGATGATATTATTGTATTCTCACAAAATGAAGAAGAACATTACCATCATTTGGAAACCATCTTTGATATTTGTGTCCATGAAAATCTTAAACTAAAGCTGTCTAAATGTAATTTTGTTAAAAAAACAATTAATTTTCTTGGATATGAAGTGTCGAATGGTTGTATTACACCCGATAACCCAAATATTGAAACCACCAAAAGGTTAAAACCACCAACCAATGTTAAAGAGTTACAACGCTTTTTGGGATCTATTAATGTTTATAATAAATTCATTCATAAATATGCTGAGGTTAGATTTCCTCTTAATAATTTGCTAAAGAAAAATGTTCCTTATGTATGGGACCAAGACTGTCAAAATTCTTTTGAAAAATTAAAAGCAGCTCTAATTCAAAAACCTATCTTAAGATTGTTTGATCCCAAAACACCTTGTAATTTATTTGTAGATGCATCAAGTCTTGGAGTGGGATGTGTTGTGAAACAGGCTGATGAAAATGGTATTTTGCACCCCATAGCATATCATTCTAGAAATCTTCGCGACTATGAAAAAAATTATGCAATTACTGAACACGAATGTTTGGCAATTGTGGATGCTCTAGATAAATTTTACCATTATTTACACGGTCAAAAATTTGTCATTCATACAGACCATGCGGCTCTCACTTGGCTAAAAAATGTTAAAAACCTAAGAGGACGTCTTTTCCGCTGGTCCCTTAAACTGAGTATGTTTGACTATGATATTAAATATAAAAAGGGCTTCACTAATGTAGAGGCTGATATGCTGTCTAGATTACCTGTTTCAGAAGACCCCCCACATCATACACATTTACTCAACTTGAATGATATCAGAGAAAATCAGAAAAAAGAAAATGTCAAGGTAGATGGTAAAAAATATGTTGAAATTAATGATGTTATTGTGATTAAAAAGAAAAGTTTGTATAAGATTGTCGTCCCCATGGCTTTACGTTTACCCCTTTTGGAAAAAGCCCACACAGATTTTGGACATCCTGGAATTTATAAAATGATAAATTTAATTACAAATCAATATTATTGGCCTAATCTTAATAAAGATATTGAAAATTTTGTTAAACATTGTCATACCTGCCAAATCAACAAAAAAAGTAGGCAAAAAAGATTTGGTTTGTTGCAGCTCATGCCCCCAACGGATATACCTTTTGAATGCTTGGCATTGGACTCTGTTGGCGGATTTAATCATTATAATTCGGCAAAGAAGTATCTGCATTTGGTCATAGACCATGCAACTCGCTATGTGTGGGGTTTCGCGTCAAAAAGTGTAACTACTGAAACTTATACAAACATTTTGAAACAATTATTTCAAACTCAAGTACCAGAAAAAATACTTACTGATAGAAATGGAGCATTTACAGCTTCTAGATTTAAACGTTTTCTTCGTAATTATAATATCAAACACCGATTAACCTCCAGTCATCACCCGGAAACGAATGGGAAAATTGAGCGTTTGAATCAAACTATTGTCACCAGATTAAAATGTATTGTAAATTCATCACCAACTAAATTACCTTGGACAAAATTTTTAGATGAAGTATTGTACCAATATAATGCTACTCCGCATTCTGTAACTCAGTTTCCACCTAGTTATTTGCTGTTAGGAAAATTACCTTATGATCCTCTTTTGCCAGATAATGATTATTACCCTCCTGTTGAAGAAGCTAGAAAATTAGCTAAGGAAAGAACAATAGCTTACCATGAAAAAAATAAAATCCATTACGATGCTCGTTTTCTTCCTGTAAAGTTTAAAGTTGGTGACATTGTAATGTATGAAGAATTCCACTATCCTAATACACGTAAATTGACTCCACCATATTCTGGACCATATACTATCTTAAAACAACTATCTGATGTAAGTTTTGAAATCGATAAACCCAGTATACATTTTAAGAGAAATTCTGAAATAGTGCACGCCTCCAAGTTGAGATTCTATAACCCTCCTCAAAATTTAAAACTCTACCATGAATAACCCCCGTCTATTTCTTTCCTCTTTCAATTTTTTATTTTTGCTTTCCTATCGTCCCTCTATCATTTTAGTGTTTGGATGAGGACCCAGCTGGATGTTAATTTAAAACCCAGCGGTGTAGTTGGCGGAGCAGTTTTAAAGTACTGCTAACCTTTTTATTTTTTTTATTATACAATGACAAAACTAGGAACACGTTAGGGGTCCTCCGCTCCGTGGCCTCCCGTCTATAGTCGAACTGTTTTCCCATTTTCTCTTTCCATGTAGAATGGAGAATTTGGCAAAACTGCTTCGCTTTCCCTCTGTAGGTGATTATCGGGCATCCACTTTTCCTTTTTCCTTGTGCAAGAGACACATTTTTTTGGATGGTAATCACCTCAGAGTTTAGAAATCCATGCCAATTTTGTCTCCAATGTCGCCAATTTTGGCGCTAAAGGATATGAATATATAGTTTTATGCGTATGATTGGGAAAATTATTACAACAATGAAAGAAAATAATTTGCGAGTAATCACGTTAATGTGCTGTTTTGTTTCAAAATGTCAGCCACCCTAGAATTTCAAACTGCTCTATCTCAGCCATTTTTTAAGATAGAGGTAAACCAAAAAATGCTCTGGAATCCTTGTACCAAGGCCTAACACGTAATTAAAAAATAAATTTGAATTTTTAAATTTTTTGTATATTTATTTTAGATTTTAAGTTAATTTAAATCTTTAAATGGCCGCCATCTTGAAACAAGATGGCGGATCAAGCTGGCCAACGAACTCGGTCGAGACATTAGTGACCTTAATACACACAATTAGTTTCATCAAAATCGATTCATAAATACGGGCGTTATCGTATGACATAGGTCAGATATATATATATATATATATATATGAAATGAATGTGAAAAAGTATGAAAGAATTTTGAATGTGAACGAATGTGGATTGATATGAAAGGATAGTTAGTTAAACCCATTCCAAATCAGAAACTAAAATATAAAAATTCAAAGTTTAAAATCCCTAAATCGTATGTCAAAATTTTAAAGTCTTGCCTTCATTTCTAGTTGCCCCTGTAACTTAACTTTCCTTACGATACATTTATTACGAACAGATATTAATTTGGAATCCTCGTTAAGATTAAAAGTGCTGACGGTAGCGCATCTCTCTTCTCCCGTTGGCTACATCTTGCATGTTAATTATCTGGGCTGCTTACCCAGATATGAGTCAAGGGCTAATTAACCAATTAAATTACATTATTTCATAAGTTGCAAAGCGGTCTCTGGCGGTGGTCCGGCCATATATAATGTGTGGAGCACGTTTTTGCGTGGCTTTTTGACTCTAATCACTCTCCACAAAAACTACGGCCAGTATTCTTCGAAGTGCGACGGCATCCTTGCCATTGTAAGTCCGGCAATTCGCCGAAATATGAACGATAAGACGATGTTTCCCCGGTAAAAGACTCTTCAAACTGTCCCCTGGGCCTAGCTTAAAGAGAGACTTGTAATTAATTGGAATAAAAGCTAGTTCCCAGGAAAATGCCTGCTGATTTCTTACATTCGCACGACTACATCAACGACGTTATACCTTACTGGGATGTGTGGTAGCGGCGATCAACCGTCCGTCGTTACAGAGGGATCGATGTGCGTTCGGTATACCGAGATGCGCTCGTTATACAGAGGCGATATCTTACATATATATATATATATATATATATATATATATATATATATATATATGGATATATCTATATATATAAATCAACATTTGAACGGAGGGTGGTTTTGGGGTCTGGGGGTCATGATCGGTGAAAATATATCGAAATTTTCCGGAACTGCTTTCCTCCGAACGGCTGCAATAGGTAGCTTTATACTTTTTTGTATTGAAAGCTACCTAAAAGTAATCTGGAACTGAGCCAAAAACGATTTAGAAATGGACCAATCAAATTCTGCGTAGATATTCCGGGTTATTCTCATCGCTTTTTTACTAGGGACTTTTTTGAGGAGCGATTACTTTATTTTCTAGCCATATTACGGATTCGAAAATCATACCACCAGACGCGAAATATAACAAGCTTTCAGAAATTAAAATAAATATCACGGTCGGACAATAAAAACTCAAAAAATTCTCAAAAAACGAGTAAAAAATCTTCTATTGAAAAAGTCATTTTTTTATATTGTTGCCAATTTCTAAATAAGCGCAAAGGATTATGTTTTATCTCAAATAAAAAATGTATTTGCGCGAGACTATTAAAAACAATAATGAAAGTTTAAAATAATAACTAAATGATCACGTGTTGAAAGCAGGAAATAAAGAAAATTACGTCATAAAAATTGTGTTTACACATGAATATTAAAAATAAAAAAGATGAATTAAATGAAAAAGCATTATAACCAGTTAAATGAAAAAGCATTATAACCTGATTACAGAAGAAAGTCGCCGTTCGTGATATCATCATCATCTTTTTAAAACAGGATACATTACCAGGTTTTAAGAGGCTGTGAAATCAGAACGGGGGTTGGTGAGCGTAGTGAGCAGGAGGCAAAGCCCCCTAGTAAAATTAAAAATAAAGTTTAGACTGCCGAAAAGTAAAATTTCTCTATCTTGAAAAATACTGATTGACATGAGCTGTCAACTTACAAACCCATGTTTTTGACGAAGCTCATTCTTTCTATGCAAAAAATGATGTAGGTCATAATTCATAATTTTTTGAATTCGAGTTTATTAATAATTTTCCTAATTAAAAATATGTTATTGAATCAAAAGAAAGTCTAAATTATGTTTGGTTCCATTCATTACCTCTCACGAGCAGGGAAGACCGAGCTATGCTCGGTCAAAATTAAATTTGAGTTCAAATATCATGACCCATGACCAAAATGACCCACTAATTGAATTTTCTCGAACATGTGACTTAGCCCAACAGTCTTCTCGTGCCGGAAAACCATAGGATGCAAAATTTAGTGTAAATTGAGCCGCTTTTTAGATATTGACCCACAATGACCCAGAAATGACCCACTAATCGAATTTTCTCGAACATGTGACCTAGTCTAATGATTTTCGCGTGCCCAAACTCGTAAAATACAAAATTTAATCAAAATCGTTAGAGCCGTTTTTTAGATAAAATTAATTTGACCCGCTTTGACCTAAAAATGACCCCCTAATTGAAAGTTCTCGAACATGTGACCCAGCCCAATAGTCTTCTCGTGCCCGAAAATAGTCGGATACAAAATTTCGCAAAATCGTTTGGACCGTTTTTTAGATACAATTCGCTTGACCATTACCCAAAATGACCCACTAATTGAATTTTCTCGAACATGTGACCTAGCCCAACAGTCTTCTCGTGCCCGGAAACCATTGGATGCAAAATTTAGTGTAAATTGAGCCGCTTTTTAGATCTTGACCCACAATGACCCAGAAATGACCCACTAATCGAATTTTTTCGGACATGCGACCTAGCCCAATGCTTTTATCGTGCTCAAAACTCGTAGGACACAAAATTTAACAAAATCGTTAGAGCCGTTTTTTAGATAAAATTAATTTGACCCTCGTTGACCCAAAAATGACCCACTAATCGAAAGTTCTCGAACATGTGACCCAGCCCAATTGACTTCTCATGCCCGAAAATGGTCGGATACAAAATTTCGTCATAATCGTTTGAACCGTTTTTTAGATACAATTAGCTAGACCATGACCCAAAATGACCCAAAATGACCCACTAATCGAATTTTCTCGAGCATGTGAACTAGCCCAATGGTTTTCTGGTGCCCCAAAACGGTAGGATACGAAATTTCGTCAAAATCGTTAGACCGTTTTTAAGATAATTTTTGCCTATATATATATATATATATATATATAAAACCACCCACAAGATTTGCTCGTATTAGAATATATGATTAAAAAGGAAAATTTTCAATCGGATATTTTTTTGGGGCGATCTAAATTAAAGTTTGTCACGTGGATTTAACATTACCATCCTCTAATTTCGAACCGTTCTAACTCTATGAAGATTTTAGGAAAAAATCATAATACAGTCGAACCTCGTTAACACGAAATCGCTTAACGCGAAATTTCGCTTAACACGAAATAATACTGAGGTCCCGTCAGATCAGTCTGAAAATTAATGTTAATTAATTTGTTTAACACGAAATGAAATTTTGAAAAATCCCGCTTAACGCGAAAAAAATTTTTTTTGCTCCAAAGTCCAAACATGATTCCTTACACAAAGTTTCCAAATTTTCAAACCTATATGTCACATCTTCTTTTTAAGAATGGAATTTTTCTCATGGTTTGAAAAAGACCTAATGTGGGAAAGGGTTTCAGAAAATAGTGTACTATTGAATTCCTGACTAATCCATGCTTTTCTTTGTCCTCTGATATGGGACAGTTTTCCCACACTAACCATATCAGCTATAGATCATCGGTCACAATTAAATTTTGAGTGAAGGAATTTCTTTTTTGAAAATGATTGTTCCATTACTTGTTTGACTGTATTGGCAGTGACATAAAAAATAAACAGAATTTCTGAAATCCTCTATTTTCGGGTGTAAGAAGTGACAATCCATATTTTACCACCTGACTTACATAATTGAATCTCTGTTCGTAGTTGTTCTGTAGAATTCTATGAAAGAAAAATCGAAAGCCGCAAGCTCATCTTTAGAAACCAAGCAAAACATTTTAAACGAAGTTAGTTATAAAGTGCTAAAAAAAATTAGAAATTGCAGCAATGTATAGGATACCCAACAGCACATTATCTACGATTTTAAAGAAACTTGAAAAGATTTTCAATCTTATGCTATGAGTCAATTTGATCCAGTAAGAAAACGAATGTTTACAGGAAAGAATGAAGAAATTGAAATTGCTCTCTTGCTGTGAATAAAAGAGGTAAAAAGCCAGAACATTATTTTAACTGGTGCAGTTTTTCAAGGGAAAGCACAGGCTTTTGCTGGTGCTCTCGGTGAGAGCTATTTCACATGTTCAAACGGATGACTGAAAAAATTCAAAGAGCGTCATGGAATTATCTGCAATTGAAAAATGGGAAATTCTTGTACTTCCGAATACATTTTCATAAATGAAGATATGCGGACTTCAGATGTGATACCAGACGAAGAAATAAATGCTGCATTACCTGAAAAGAAGATAACCACATCAGACACAAGTGTAAGAAGAGCATGAAGAAATTGACACAGAACGGAAAAGTTTAGTGTCATTAAATGAATCTACCGTAGCTTTGAAAACTGTACAACGTTTCGTTATGGAACAAGAGGATTGCCCATGCTTTGGACAAATTAGACAAATTCCATACTTTCTTAAAAGAAGTACTCAACAAAAACTGACGGACTCAATAACGGACTTAAATAAAATGGTTAGCAAGTAAATAAATTTATTACTGCCCAAACTGATGATAAATTTGTTTTAATTTTTAATTAAATTTTCTATTTCTTATTAATTTATGATTTTAAGAACAGGCATATACACTCATGTCCAAAATTAAGGTCACAAACATAAAATCTGTGAAAACTGATGGACTATTTACTGTGTTGCCACGAAATTTGGCACAGAGGTATATTAGAATGGGATAAAGAATATAGCAACATGACAATATTGGAAAGATTTTAATTGTGAATTAAAATACAGGGTATATTAAAAAGTGTTAAATCATGAATCAGAGATAAAGCATTTATCTCAGGAAAAGTATGTCTGATATGGAGTGTGACTACTGTGCACTGCTATACAAGCCTCACAACGAGCTCTCAAACTGTTTATGAGGGTGTCAATAAATGTTTGTGGCAACAAAGCCATTTCTTCCAAAAGCACGGCTTTTAACTCCTGGCGGGTCATGGCAGGAGGGTTACGCTGTGCAATTGTTCTTCCTAGACCATCCCAATGTCACCAGGAAGGCCAGCCAAGACCGCCACAGAGCAACGATACCGGCACATTATAGCTATTTGGCGTTAAGCGCACGACGACATGGGCTGGCAACGACTCCACAGCTTGCTGGTGACCTTACTGCTGCGTCTGGAATAAGAATTTCCTGGCAAACAGTATATAGACGACTAGTAGAGAGGTCACTTTACGTCCGGCATCCAGTCGTGTGAGTCCCTTTCACTGCATCGAACAGGAGAGCCCAGTTGTTGTGGAGACGAAGACATCAGTCTTGGACACAACAAGATTAGGAGCGTGTTCTTTTCAGTGATGAGTCCGGATTCACCATGGAAAGTGATTCTAGTAGAATCTTTATCTGGAGCGAACGTGGAGCTCGCTATCATCCCTCCTACGTAAAATAAATCGACAGATTTGGTGGCAAATGAATCCTTGCCTGAGACGGCTTAATGTTGGGCTGCCGTACCCCACTGCACATCTTCGATGCGGGTACTGTCAATGCACATCGCTATAGGGATGAGGTCCTTGAAGCCTATGTGAGGTTGTTCCGGAGTGCTGTAGGCCCAGACTTCATTTTTATGGACGATAATGCGATGTCACACAGTGCTCACATTGTTGATGATTTTCCTAAAGAGGAGGGTATTCGACGTATGAATTGGCCCTCGAGATCTCTAGACCTCAATCCTATTTTACATGTTTGGGATGGTCTAGGAAGAGCCATTGCACAGCGTATCCCCACTCCTAGGACCCTCCAGGAGTCAAAAGCCGCGCTTTTGGAAGAATGGGCTTTGTTGCCACAAACATTTATTGACACCTTCATAAACAGTATGAGAGCTCGTTCTGAGGCTTGTATAGCAGTGCACAGTGGTCACATTCCATATCAGACATACTTTTCCTGAGATAAATGCTTTATCTCCGATTCATGATTTAACACTTTTTAATATACCCTGTATTTTAATTCACAATTAAAATCCTTTCCATATTGTTATGTTGCTATATTCTTTCTTCCATTGTAATATTCCTCTTTGCCAAATTTCGTGGTAACACAGTGAATAGTTCATCAGTTTTCACAGATTTTATGTTTGTGACCTTAATTTTGAACATGAGTGTATTTGTAGATTAATTTATTTAGTTTTTACATCTAACATAGATGGCGCCACTATTGTGACGGTTAACACGAAATTTCGGATAACACGAAAAAAATTCGCAGTCCCTTCAATTTCGTGTTAACGAGGTTCGACTGTAATATTATACGCTGTTACGCGGAGCGCTGCCGCTGAAAAGCGGCCAAGAGCACCCTCAAACATCCATGCGTGCGAGCCGTATGCCTCAGACACTAAATAGAGAATCGACACTAAATAGATCATGACAAAGAGTGTGATTAAGGATTTATCTATTGAATTATTTCACAAAAAGATTTGATTCGATGATTGAATAATAATAATAAAAAATAATGGATATCGATTTCATATTTTAAAATAAATTACTTGTTCGTATTCCTATCGTAAATAATGTTGAGTTCCAATCTTACCGAGTGAGTTTATTGTTAATAAAGGTACATGCTGAAAAAAGGATATTTTAAGAGATGGGACATTTTTATTACTATAATGCATTTTTTGTATTAAGGATACATCTAGATGGAAATTTGATTAGCATTATTAGGATTTCAGGTTAATGTTTTATGTGGGCACAACACACCTTATAATATTGTGAGGTAATTATACTTCAGAACATAATCAAAAGAGCATCGTTATCAGAATTTCATCGAATCATGAGAAAAGTGTGATTATGGTTTTTATCGATTGAGTGACTTCAGAAACAAATTTAAAAAGTTAATAATAATAACAAAATAATTAATAAAAATCGGTTCCACATTTTAAAATGAATTAATTATTCAAATTCTTACAACAACAATGTTAAGTTTCCGACTAACAAAGTTTATCATCAATACAGATACATGCTGAAAAAAGATATTTCAAAAGATGAACATTTTTAATTCTTTAATGTATTTTTTGTTTTATTAATACATCTTGTTGAAATGTGATTAAGCGTTTTTACGATTATATATTTTTTGTGGAAGCGAATTAATTACCTTTGTATTATCGAGAAGTAATTATACTCCAGAACATATAATTAAAAGAACATCGCTAGCGGAAGACATGCGTCGAATCTTGTGTAAACTGTGATTAAATTTTCTGTAAATTGAGTTATTTCTCAATCGGATTTGATTTGACGAGGGAATAAGGGGAAAAAAGTACTGGAAATAGTTTTCATATTTTAAAACTTGTTACTTTTAACTTACTATGAACTAGTTACTACTTGTTCATAGTCCTAACCGTAGAAATATTAAAATCCATCTAACAGATTTTATCATTAATAAAGTTTTACACTGAAAAATACTAGTCCAATAGACGAATATTTTCAATACCAGAATTTATTTATTTGTTTTAATGATGCATTTACATGAAAATTTGCTTACGATTATTATGATTTCAAGTTTATCTTTTATATGGAGACGAGTAAATTTGTCTATCATGGAGTAATTATATTTCACGACTTAAAATCAAAAGACCATCCTTATCAGATGGCATCGAAACACGAGAAAGGGTTTCATTAAGGGTTATTTCGGTTGATTTATTTCTGCAGCAGATTTGATTTGATGAGTGAATTAAAATGAGAATTAATTATGGAAATAATGTCCATATTTTAAAATTAATTATTTGTTCATATTCCTTTCACAAGAATGTAAAGTCTCCACCCAATAGAGTTTAATCCAGATACATGATGAAGAAAAATATTCCGAGTGATGAACGTTTTCATTACCAGAATGTATTTTATCTATTAATGATACATCTAGTTCGAAATTTGATTAGGGTTATTGTTATTTCAAGTTCATCTTTCACGTGGACACGAGTCACCTTGTAATATCGTGGGGTAATTATATTTCAGAACATAATCAAAAGAACATAACATCGTCATAAGAAGGCATTGAATCGTGAGAAAGAGTGTGATTAAGGTTTTTATCGATTGGATTATTTCTCAAGCTGTACATATAAAAGTATGTTACAGGGTAATGCAACATTTTTGCGTGCAGAGATGACCGCTTTTTGTAATAAAAAAATGGTATAATGTCGAACTGGAAATGAAATTGACATATAAGACATACAATTTTTTTTGGCCCTTTAAAGATTACTTTATATTACTAGATACAGTTACAAGTGTTTAATTGCCATTTATCATATGACATATTTGACCTAAGGTAAGGTTATTCTATAATATATTTTTTTTTTCTGTTTTGAAAGAACTGTATTTTTTCTTTTTATGAATCATATTTCAAAGGATTTAAGTAGAACTCGACTATGATTTTTAGGTTCTAAGGGCACAGTTATGCGACCCCCATGTGTATACTATGTAGTTAGATGAAATCCTTTCTATCCGTTTATCTTTTAACACATTGACTGCCATAGCACACCTACTTGTGTGCCATCAATATTTCCCGGGGCGCCATACCAGACGAATGCTTGTGCCATCAATATTTTCATTGAAGACAATTTATTGCTATGAAAGGGACTATTAATTAATTTGTTACCATGCATTTAAAACAAGTGGATAAGTGTGATCTAAGATCGCACAAAGGGTTTCGTTTAATAGTACTTCAAAACACTAAATATTCAATACCAAAATTTTACTCAACATTGAAACTGTAGCGCTTAGAATTTCTAGTTTGGAAATCGGAAAGCGAAAACGCATCTAAAGCATTACATTATATGATTTAAATTTTGAATGATAAAATAAAAATTATTTCAATAAAAGGAAGTTTAATTAACTAAAACTGAGATGGCAGCAGTAATCATTAACGAGAATTAATGAGTTAAAGAGAAAACTTAATATTTAAATGAGATGTTTTAAAAAAATCAAATTATTTAAGTGAAATTCACAATTCCGAAATTTCAAAAAAAAAAAAAACAAATTTTTTAAACGAAATTCAAAATTTCAACTAGTCGGATGTGCCAATCCCAAAACTTTCTTCTATCTCAGTCATGTTAATACTTCAAAATTCGCTATCACATCGCCAATAAAATCAATATTTTTCATCATTCTGTTGTACGTCAGCTGCGTGCGAATGGTCGGGTTACAAGGATGCGAACAACCGATGTATACTAAACTACGAAAAGTCCTTCTGGCCTGAACCGACAGGAACACATAGCCTTCCTATTCCTTGGTTTTATGATTTTAGCTAATTAATTTAATGGAAAACACGAAGGTAAAACGCGTGGAACCTAAATAAAGAAGATTCAATCCCAGTTCTCGTCAACATTGAATTTGAATGAGAATATCGCCAAATTAGTCCTCTACAGCCAAGTTGGCTCCATTTATGGCAACTTATTTTGGTCGCCAAATTTGGCGATATTCCGCCAACTGTCGCCAAGTTTGGCGAGAATTTGACGTTGGCGAATCCTAATAATATTATAAATCTGATTGTGTGCAAATGATAGGCTGAAGCCAGCGTCAAAATGGAGCATTTAATGATCCTGTATTTTTGCATATAGATTGATTACAACCCTCAAATGAACATAGGCTTGTTTTTGTTTATTTTATTCAAATATTTTTCTTAATAATTCAAAATTTTGTTATTTTCATAGAGAATAAATGGACATTTTTCCGTATAATATTTTAAAATGGTTAAATTTACTTTACCGTTGCTAATACTTTATCGTTGCCAAAACTAATTCAAAAGCCGGAATAACAATTTTTACTCAACAATTTAGTTTCAATTGAAAAATTTTCACGTGAAAATTGAAAATGAAATAAAAAAATTAAAGAATTAAAAAGAAGATTAAATAATATTATTAGAAATAAAACGTATTTTTTTTAGTTTTTATAATAATACAATGTTTCAATATGCGTAACCATAGGAAACAGGTGAATATGACGTCATATTTCACAACTAAAGCGGATAAGCTTTGATTGGTGAAATAAAATGATCTTGGGTTTTTCCTTCACTTTTTGTTTCTTTTGTATGGTAACTATACTTGGCGTTTTACCGTCTGTGCACGACTAATATAACTATACCGTATTTTTTATTTAAATTTTAAAAAAGTAAAAAGAAGTTTCAAAAGAAAATGGTTAGCAAATGTCAATAATATGCTCTGCAAAATTATCTATGTCGAAAATGATGTCATGGATTGCGAGAAATAGCTATTTTCATTCTTAAAACTAAAAGAAATAACTCGATTACCTAAAAAAAAATGACGAATGTTAATAGTTCCATTTTTGTTGATAAAACATAAGATTTAATATTATTTCGTTAAAGTAACATAATTTCCCCTATGCCAGTATTGAAATTAATTGCCTGGAAAAGAAAATTAACAAGAATTATGTCATTAAAATGGGATTTCTCTTGAGAAAAAGAGACGTCATATTTGAAATAAAACGGAAATTTTCCACTATCTTTTAAAAGGAATGTGAATCAATTCATTACATTAATAATACAAGGATCAGTAATTATAAAAAGTAGATGAATTTCATGCCATATTTATAACGAAAAATTTAAATGTTTTTTTAAAAATCTATATTGATTATTAAGCATAAGTATCCGTTGTATACAGATGACAGTTTTCTGCTAAAAATCACATCATAATTTCAAGAAAAAGAAAATGAACACGAATCTATTATATTAAAATCTAACCGTGTGTTTGTATTTCGCAAGTACTCCTAGACTATCGAACGCAACGCGATTTACTTAATACCGGTTATCATTGATCCGAGGATGTCACACAAACTCTCAGAATTTAAAAAATTAAATTAAATGCCAAGAATTTTTTTTTTTTTTTTTTTTTTTTTTTTTTTTGTAAATTTTTAACGAAGTTTCTATAAAAACGGAAAGTAAATTACTCCATATTTGTGTATAAAAAAGGAGAAACAAAACAGATCAGTATATTTTTTACACCATTTTCTCATTAAAACTGAAAAACAGAATTTATTTTCACTTTGAATAGATGGTGAAAACAAAATCTTGATTTCAGTAAAATTATCCGAAAAATAAAAACACATTTTCACATATTCAAACTTCATGAATAAATTTATTCTGGAGAACAAAAATTACCTGTCAACATACTGTCATTTAGAAAACAAGATTTGTTTCAGCTATACATTAAATCAAGGAGGCAGAATTGAATTTAAAGAAAAACCATATACTATTTCCAATTAATGATTTTCTGAAGGATGGCAGTTAAACGTTTCACAAAGGCGTTAAAAGTAAAATTGTCCACCAGGTAAAATTGACATTTGTTTTTACCCAATTCGTCTATTTCCACGATTTTATTTGGCCCTCCTTTTTGTATTGGTTGCAATTTCATTTTCGCAATTATTTGGCACAAAATTTCACTTTTTTGAGACTGAGTTATGTCAAGGTCCCTATAACAAAAAATACCGTATTGTCTCCTATGAAATGTGATAAATAGTTAGTTAATTATTAACGTTTTTAATTATCGGGAATGAAATATTTTGCTTAATTAATGTATTTATTCTTCTTTTAATGTTGCGTGAACGAAGTCACGGGTAACAGCTAGTATAAATATATAGTGATAAGCAAATAATAGGATTAATGGTTACAACAATGAAAGAAAATTTGCCGAAACCATGTTAACTAAAGCTCATAAATTAAACCCGTTTATGGATGAATTCTGCTGTCTTCTTTGAAAATGTTAGCCACCCTAAAATTTCAAACTGCTATATCTCAGCCATTTTTTAACATAGAGGCAAAGCAAAAATTGTTCCGGATTCTCCGGATCAAGGCCGAACATTTAACGAAAAATAAGTTTTAGGATTTCTAATTTTTTTTTGAATTTGCACATCTTTTTTGAATTTGAAATCTTTAAATGGCTATCGCAACGCCCCCTTTCGTCGAAATATCTGATGATACAATTGATGATACAATAGTGAAAATGGAACAAAAATATCGATCACAGCGCCCCCTTTCGTCGAAATATCCCCAAATTCTAATAGAACCTGCCTGCCATAGCCAAAAACCTAGAAAAAAAATATGGTTCAATTTGAAGTATAACTTTATACACTTTTAGATGGCACAATAGTGAAAATGGAACAAAAATATCGATCACAGCGCCCCCTTTCGTCGAAATATCCCCAAATTCTGATAGAATCTGCTTGCCATAGCCAAAAACATAGAAAAAAATTAGGTTCAATTTGAAGCATAACTTCATACACTTTTAGATGGTACAATAGTGAAAATGGAACAAAAATATCGATCACAGCGCCCCCTTTCGTCGAAATATCCCCAAATTCTGATAGAATCTGCTTGCCATAGCCAAAAACATAGAAAAAAAATTAGGTTCAATTTGAAGCATAACTTCATACACTTTTAGATGGTACAATTAAAAGCCACACAGACGGACAGACGGACAGACGGACAGACGGACGGACGGACAGACGGACAGACGGACAGACAGACATTTTGTAAAAACATGTTTTTCGGAATCTCTGACCCCTAAAACGTGTAAATTCGTCGAAAACCGGAAGTCGAAAAAAATTTCGATTACAATACTTTCTTCTATTATAGATGAAGAAGAAAGTAAAAATTAACAGATTATACAGAAGAAAGTAAAAATTAACGAAAGTTTAAACAAAATTTAAAATTACTCAATTTCTCAAAAAAAAAAAAAAAAAAAAAAAGAGTTTTTGAATTAAAAAAAATAATAATTGATAAAATATTTGTTTTTAACTTTTAGCATTAAAATGAACAACAACAACAAAAAATTCCGTAAAATTGAATCTTTTAGATAATGAAATCTATTCCGGGAAAAAAAAATTCAAATTCCGACGCCCAGCTTCGAACCAAGAACCTTTTAAAAAGCAAGCAAATGCGCTACCACTGATCCATCTAGTCTACGCGAAAGACTGAAATTAAGTTTCTGTTTAAAATCTAAATTGCAGAAATGGTCGGATGTGATTAAATTAATTCATTTAATTAAAATAATATAAGACTGTTTTAAAATTTTATGATTTGTCGTGTGATCGGAGGTATTCAGTATGCAAAATTTCAAGTCTCTAACTTATACAGTTTCCTAGAACGAACTCTGTGACAGACAGACAGAGGCGTGAAACGAATAGGGTTTCGTCAGATGAACGAAACCCTAAAAAAGAACTCCGTTCTCCCCCACAGGCATGTTTAGTAATTCAGTTTGGCGTTCAACGTGTAAAAATAACTAAAATTTGATATTTTTGAATTAAAAATGTATAAAATTAACACTTTGTATAAAATTACCAAACATTGCTGCGATTGGGAATTGTGAGCTGACTCGATAAATACTGAAAACCGGTTTATAAATGTCTGTCAAAAAAGCCACTTCGTCACAGTCTGTGGCGGTCAGTGTGTTAAATAGTTGTTAAGTGTAATCAAAATTACACTTTTTAGCAAAAAATAGTCATAAACTAAATTATTGCGTTTAAGAAGTATATTTCATTTAATATATTCTTAAAAAAAAAAAAAATAAATAAATAGGAACGTTTGTTTGAAAAATAACAGAATGTCATATTTGTGTTTAAAAGAACAAGTTCACAGTTGCAAGATACACCAAAGCCTCCTGAATATTACACTGTAAAAAAAAAAGATAAATGTTTCTTAATCCAGGAAAATATAATATCATGAACGAAAATTACAATACATTTTCCGAGTTACTCAAGATTGCGAAAAATGTTCTTTATCTTTAGAATCCTTTAGAACCAATATATTTTCGAGATTTAAAGACGAATTTACGAAAACAAAGTTTCTTTTGCTGCCACTAATTTCTGGAATCATTTCCGAGTAGTTTTTATAGTGTATTAATCAGTTTTCTCAAACCAAAATATCGGTTTTTAGGTTGATTTCCATTTTCACGTAAACATTTTCAGATGCGTAATTGTATTTATACATGCAAGAGTAACAAAATAATATTAATTTTAATGTTAATATTAATGTTGTTAATGTATCATATTTGTCTGTAAAACATGTTTGCTGAACATAAAAATGTTCTTGAGAATGATTAAATCCTAAAAATCGACATTTAGGTTTTGAGAAAACTGATTAACATACTCTAAAACGACTCGGAAATGTTTCCGAAAATTAATGGCAGCAAAAGTTACTTTGTTTTTATAAATGATTCTTTAAATTTCAAAAACATATTATTTCCCGAGGCTTCTGATGATAAAGAACGCTCTTTGGAATCGTGGGTACCTCGGAGGAGGTTATTGTATATTTTCGTTCGTGGTTATATTATGTTTTTTTAGATTAAAAAAAACATTTGTCTTTTTTTTTGCAGTGTAGAACTACATGCTAACTAAAAAATGGCGGCTGTCATAGGCCAATTTTTTAAACAGCTTTTCCACGACCCCTTTAATTTGAATACCGCAATTTCCGAATAGTAATCATACCCTCATTTTTCTGCGCTTAAATAAGACGAAGAATAGTATTCGAAAAAAGTGATTTTGAAATTCAAGGGACCGTACAAATGCTGAAAAAAAGTCTGCCTACGACAGCCACCATTTTTTTGTGTCAGCACATAGGCTTTGTATTCTACGTAGGCTGTGAATGTACTCATTATAACAATGAAACTGGAGTAAAATAATTTTAGGTCCTACACTCGTGGGACCTTATTTGCATATTTATTGTAGTGATAGGAACTTTTCTTGATCTAGTATATAGTACAACATGAAATTACGTAAATCATGAACGTTTACTGCAATTTAAAAAATAGTTTTCTACAAGTATTGAGCTCCTTAAACTGGGATACCCTGTGTCTGTGCTTATGACTCAATCTGTTTCTGTATTTTAGAAAGAGAGTTTGAAACAATGGGCATCGTAAACGTTAGAAAAATACATGTCGGTGGCCTGATTACTTTAAGAGCCTACGCTAGTCACGCGAAAAAACGCTCAAGCCAATGTTAAGTCTATGGGAAGGTTCTTGCGCGATTTCTCGCTCGCATTTTAATATTTTTAAATGATTTTTTTTGCATAGGATAGCTGAGGTCGATCTCTAACGTTGTTAGTTTTTACTTTTTCGATTTTGGTTCCAGTTTTTTTAGATAAAGGTACTTTTATTTTCAGAACCGGTTCCAACCGGTTCCAAAATTGAAAATATCCGCTTATAAAAAAAGCTGTAATCAAAATAAAAAAAGTAAAAACTAACAACGTTACAGATTGACCTCAGCTATCCTATGCAAAAAAAATCATTTAAAAATATGAAAATGTGAGCGAGAAATCACGTAAGAACCTTCCCATAAACTTAACATTAGCTTGAGCGTTTCTTAGCGTGACTAGCGTAGGCTCTTAAAATAAAGGTCTTTAGGTGATTTGAATTATACAGGATATTCCCTCTTTTGCCTTGGTAATTCTCGAAGCATTAATTCTAGAGATATACTTCCAATTGCGAAAATGTTTAGAATGTTGTTTAGCATTATCTTAGTGCTGGAAACGCTGAAAATTAATAAAATTCAAAATATAATAACTCAGCAAGTTTATATCGCACAAAAATTAAAATCTTCTTTGTTTTCCTTGTTAGAACATGGTGAATATTTTCTAAATATAACTTATAGATACAGGGACCTTATAAAAATTTTAATTTCGTAGCTGTTTAAAAAACCTACGTTTAAAAACTATTTAGAAGTAAATGGAGTTTCATGTGATGATGAATTCATTTGAAAAAATTATTTGCAGTTAGTACCATACCATTAAATCCAACGTTAATTTGCTATTGGATAATTACAAGAACTGATACTCTGGATTACAACATTGAGTTCTATCACATCACAACAAATGCGTTAAGCAGCCAATACTTCCTATTTTATTTAGCTGCATTAAATAAATAACAGGGCGAATTAAAACTGTAACAATTAGTAGCTTTGAAGAGAGATTTGATTCATTAAAAAATAGAGATTTCCAGAGTAGATACAGGGTGTCCCAAAAAGGAGTACCTATTTTTAAAAATGAATAAGAAACAAACGAATAGAGTTATTGAATAAATTCTTGCAGGAAACGGTTGTGTGAAGTCTGGAATTTTGTTTGGAGTACTTTATTATGTTAGTTAAAATTCTTACCGACAGATGGCGCTGCGGCTACTGCATTCATCAGCAATAGTTGAAAATTAAATGACAATATTTTCAATATGTCCTCAATTCATCACAATAACATGCCGGAGTCTTAGAATGAACTTTCACTGACCACGTCTGCTTCTGTCTGGTCTTCACGCATGCTCCGTTTGTTCATATAGCCACCAAAATGTGCTGTAGAGCCATCTGTCGGTCAGATTTTGAACTATCATAATAACGTGTTCTAAACAAAATTCCAGACTTCACACATCCGTTTCCTGCAAGAATTTTTTTAATAACTCTATTCGTTTGTTTCTTATTCATTTTTAAAAATAGGTACTCCTTTTTGGGACACCCTGTAGTTCTGAATAATAAAAAAAATGAATAAGCAATATTAGCTTGGTAAAAATGCTTTTAAAACAATTTTTTTTGAGTTATCTTTAGAGTACAAATAAAATTCTTAAGTTAAATGTACCACACGCCAAGAAAAGTTAAATGCAGTAATGAATTATTTTTACTTTTGCTTATGGGAAAGTGGTGTTAAGAAGGGATCTCATATTTTTGATCAGAAAACAAGAGATCTCTACACTGCAAAAAATAATTGTTGATTTTACAGTATAAAACTGGCACCCCAGCTGCCAGTTTTATACTGTAAAATCAACAATTATTTTTTGCAGTGTATACTCCAAAGGAGATAACGAAAGTAAACAAACGGGTTGCAGAAAAATCGCCAAGGAGCCACACATTTGGCACAAATCCCTAGGTTGGCGAACTTTATGTTTTATTTCGATTTGAAAAAGCAGAAGCTCAAACACTTCAGGCAGTCTGTTTGGCTCTTCTGGCACAGCGCCAGGTTTAAGCATCGCCAATCCGCATGTGCATTTGTTTACTTCTGTTATCTTCTTTCACCGAATGGAGTATAGGATCTAGTGTTTCAATTTATTTACCAACCCGAAATCACTGTTGTAGTCTTCGTGATATGTTAATTACCCCGATGATAATATATAATTGCTGAATGTTACCTTCCTTGCCCTTACCGCAGGATCAGGAGTGTCATCGATTCTTGACACTTGTTCGCTTCTTGGCGATAAAGGAGTTGATCGCTTAGAGTCAGAAGCTGTTCTTTTATTTGGCGTGAGCGAAGACTGCCTTCCAGATTCTCTATACTTCTCAGCAAGCCTAGGAAGTATAAGTAAGGAAATAAATGAGACCGTACATTTGTAAAACTGGTATTATATAATATATCAGGTGTGTGCAAAGTTCTATAATTTTGTTATATGAAGAAGAAATGCGAATAAAAATAGTAATATAAAATTGCCAGCATTTAGCATGTGTCCTTGCTATCTACCTTGCAGGGATTAACAACTTGTCGATAAAAAAATCCTCTAATTTAGAGTAAAATAAAAACTTATAATGCTGCCTTTACATCGTCTGCATCATGAAAGTTTGAAGGACCAAGGATTTTTGTAACAATAAAACCAGATAGCAGTTTGAATGAGCAAAATCCGGGGAATATGCTGGAAGAGGTGAAATTTCCCAACTAAAGCCGAGTAGTTTTTCAAGTGATTGTGATATGGGTTTGGTGTTATCATTATGTAAGATAACGCCTTTGCGATTGTCAGATGCTGTCCACTCGCGTATTAGTTTTTGCCTTAGTCTATCCAAAAGTTGTCAGAACTCAGTATTAATGATTTGGTTACGGGTGAGCAATTCCTATCAGATTACCTTCACATCCCAGCAGGCAGTTAACGAAATCTTGTAGGCAGTGGCGTAGCCAGGGTGGGGGTCCAGATGCTCTGGATACCACTAATATTGTAAAGTTTTCTTTGCTTTAGCTAATCGGAGAACTTTATGCGATAATCAAGGAGAAGAAAACTTTACAATATTACTGGTATCCAGAGCATTTGGACCCCCTCCCTGGCTACGCCACTGCTTGTAGGGATGCAAATTTTCTTTTGAGTTAGATGGAGAACGTTTTAGTACACGACATACTATCATTAAATTTTTAGCATTCGTTAACTACCTATTTCTCATCTCCCGATGCAATGCGTTTAAAAAATGGCTCATCTTTGGTTTGAGGCTGCTAAAAAAATGCACTGCTTTTCTGAGAACTGATGTGAAACCTACTGATCCAATTTTGCTAAAAATTCAAGTGCGTGCATTCGTCTTTAAACTGTTGTTTGGTGTATGGTTACTGCTTCCGCTAATTCCCCAATAGTTGGATGTACGGCATTCGATACAGCATGGTTCAGAATTTTCCCTGTATTTACTAATGAATGTCCTGAACGTATATGACCATTGCAGCTTTTACCTCCGTCCTTAAATTTCTTAAATGTGCTGTCGTCAAATGCATCCTCTCCATACACGTAACGAATGATTAGTATGCTAGGGCAGCCGTACTGCCTCTATCAAACTCGCAAAACATCGAATGTCGGATATGGTCTTTATCATTTGCCATTTTAAACTGATTGAAAAATTTGTTAATGAATGATTTACCTTCAGAAACACATTACCTTTACACTCTATTCGCCTACAAATTTTATCAGTCGAAAAATTTCTGTCATCGATCATAGTATCATATTTGACGTCAAATCTACTCGTAATTCGCACCTATAAGAATGGGTACATCTTTTGCACTCACCTTATACGAACTTTATGGCCAAAAGGATCCTGGTTTTATCATTAAATTTTGATTCTTGGTTTAGTAATGTATCTAAAAAACTATTTAAATGTTTCAGAGCATTTACATGCTACAAAATAAACTAATGAACACAGGATGCATTCTCGTGCTTCAATTTGAGAGTGTACGGCTCAGTTGTAAAATGCTATAATTTACTTCTTTTATTGACAAAAAAATGTTTAAATTGCTCGGCTGATAAATCATTGCTCGTTTGAATGCTTGAGGGGAGTATCGGTTGTGAAGAAATAAATCTAAAACCGTTAAAATCTGATTAATCACAAACATTTAAAAATATATATTGCTATTCCACTTACTACAAATTTAAATTTAGATTATAGTCTTTGCGATATAGTCGAAATATCTTACTGTTTCAGATGATTCTTAATAGTAGTGTGATCAAATATGAAAGTACCGTGACCAAAATGTACATGTTCCTGCCCACAACGTCGTACCGTGACGAAGAAAATGAGTCGTATCCTCATCATTATGAAGTCGATATATCCCTATTTGTGACGAGGTGCGAATTATTAAAAACAGATTACGGTCACTTCACAGAGGAATCAAAGAGTGATAGTCACCTGAGAGTCATGTTGTTACGAAATAAAGATCCCACATTTTGGTCACCGTTGTGGATGTAACTATTTGTGACGCTTTTTGACAACACAGTCAGTGTAACGCCACAGTGATGTAAAAGGATCACGATGATGCTAATATTTTCACTGAATTACATTCTTTATTTTAAAAACTATAGATTTTATTTCCTTTCATCACAGAAAATTACTTATATTTGTAAAGATAGAATATCATGTAAACTTAACAGGAAACGCGAAACACTTGATAAGTATTGCTTATAAAAATACAAAAGAGGTGTAAGCTATTATACGACGGCGTCATTATGTTAAAATGAAAAAAAAATGGAGAAACGTATAAATCTATAGCGAAGTATCCATAATTGCAGTGATATTTACGTATTTGCTCTACTCATCGCACATTTGCTAAATTATCGTCAAGCCTGGCGATACTTGGAGAAACACAATCCTTACTCTACACTAATAACTGATCAACTTGGTGAAATTCCAACTGAAACTCGTTATTTATACTAACAACATTTTTTACATCAAAAGCTAATGTTAATTAAACTGCGTCATACTTGACGAATTCTCATCTCATTTCTCAAAAAATAGAGAGTGGAGATTTATTTCTTAAAAATGCATTTCTTTTTTAGACAACTTGCATTTTATATTCTTTGATAAGGGTGGATCAAATAAAAAATATAAAAAAGTTTTGAATAGATTATTTTTGAAATATTATTTACAAAAATTGTACCAATGCTATTTTTTCTATATACTTATTGCTTCAACATCTGCATACTTTCATTAACATATTGTTTTGTTTTTAATTCTTATATAATAAAAAATGACTAAGACGTGTATGAATCATACTGCACAATTTTTTTTTGTCTTCTTTATCTGATGAAAATCTTGCTTCTTCTAACGCTTCTTTAAGGGGATAAAATAAATATTAGTCAGAAGATGATAAGTTCAGACTATAAAGAAATTGATCCATTGATTTACAATGAAATTTTTGTTTCGTTACAACTGTTGTGTGAGGTATTGCATAGTCCCTGTGGAAATGAAAATTCGGATCAGAATGGAACATTTTCATGTACAGCTTTAATTGTCTCCAAAAATTACCATTATTATACTGCATTACATGTACGCCGTTCATGAAGAAAATTGATGTACAAAATATCCCGTAAATTCCAAAAATTATTAGTGGGGACTTTGTCAGAATTTGCTTCAGTGGAGCAGTTTCAATTTTTGTGTGGTATTCCACACTGGATCGCCTTGTTTAACCTTCTTCACGGCCATTTTTTAATAAATTGTGTCATTTAGATACTCGAGACCTAGATAGGGTGTCATTTCCGAATTGCACGTTCAATCTATGCCAAATTACAATAGGTTTGTCATTTTTATTTGTTGAAAGTTTTATAGTTATACTTTGTGTTTATTCATAATGTTAGTGACTAAATAAATGAATGTATGAAGAATAAGACAACGTCAAAGACATTTTTAGACCGTAAACAACTCATAATTGTCATGACAACATGTATAAAACAATTCTAACGATATTATAAATGTCTCCTCGTATATTCAGCATCAGCATACAACATCACATACATAACATAAATATGCGAGTATCTGACCTCAAATCCAAGAAATATGGACTCAGAAGAGCTTGTCGAGCAGACGGCCTGTCATCTTCGTCATAGGAACAGAGGCTTGTCAAAAGCTGCAAGGCTTCGGGGGAAGCTCCTGGAGTTAAAATGGGGATGCCTATGCCCGTATAGGGCTGGAAGCTGAAGTCTACTCCAGTAGTCCGCTTGCTATGAAAGGTAAACAAACAAAGGTTAGAAAAGAAGTTGCAAATAGTTTGTAAATCTTTATAATAATAATATAATTTATTCTATGTCTAGTGCAGGTTGAGATGCCGTGATGAAACTAATATCACGTCTCGATTTTTAGGTAGCAACTGACATTAAATAAGTACGAAAAAACATGGAATTCGGTGAAATATCATATTCATTGCTCAGTACAATAAATATGCCTATAACAAAAATGTCTATAACGATAAAGTCACGGTCGTATTAGAATATCTAAAAATTAATGTATAGAATACCCGACTTTAAGGATATATTGTTGTTTCAGTGTACACGTGTATATAAACACAGTTTTGCCTTTTACGAACTGGGATTGAAATTCCATATGTAAACTTAAAAGCAATAAAAAAAACTGGTTTTGTTTGTGTCCGATGTTTTGAAAAAAAAGCATTGTTGACTATACTTTTGATTCTTCCGGTTCTCACTTGCACTCCGAAATGAAGCAGTAGTTGGGTGGGTGACACAAAATTAGTGGTATGGACTACGGAGAGTCTCCTAGCTGGTACGTGTGAAATTAAATTTATAGACAATTTAACTCGAAACAAAACGCAAATAGCAATTATTCTATTTCAAAGGTTTACTACAAAACAGGTAGTTACTGTATTTATTTGGGGAAAACGCATTAAAAAAACTAATACATTCAAAATCTTAAATGTACTGCCCATAATTGTAGGTATATGGCTGCAATAATAGCTATTGTTGCCAATACTGACAGGAACATGTTATAAAAAAATGGAAAGAGTTGTATTACAGACTTGTGCATCGTGTGAAGCTAGAAATGCATGTTTAATATCCGTGGCATGGCATTATTAATAGCTGTGTGTTTGGAAGCACTTTTTTTGGTAGATATACATTTTATTACTCCTCTGTGCAATGAACTTAATTTTTTGGATAGTTATTTTAATTTCAAATTTAGAACATTATTCTATTTTCAACCTTCCTTCCATTAAAAAATGGAATGTATTTCTCCAGTTCTACGTATCTCGCAAATAAATACAGCAGCCATATGCTGAGCAGTTAAATTTTGCTTTCACAGTTGGACAGTTTTAAAATACATTATTTTTTTTACACTGAAAATGATATCTCTAGAAAAATCAAGATTTATATTATTTACCTATAATATATAGCAAAAACGAGTCCGAAAATAATGCTGATGTCACAGTGACGGTGGAAACACCTTGCCAATAAATTTTCTCTTTACTGTAATTTTTTCAACTGCTAAACATCGCACATTTTCAATTTTTAAGCCGACGAATAGATAAAAAAAAATGTTATTTCAAATGCTATTTGTTTGAAAACTGTATCTCAATTTACTAATTTCTTATGGATTTTAAAATAATTTTAAAGCATGATTAAAAAAAAAAATCTATCTCTGTCACGTACAGCCCCATTTCAAAAAATGAACTTGTTTGCTCCTAAAATAATGTAAATAGTTGATCATCTGTTTCTAGCTATATTCCATACCGAAATTAAAACTTCATCAGTAAATTAATTAATTAATAAAATAATATAAATAAAACAACAATTTAACAGACATGTAATCAAACTATGCCCTTTAAATTCTGAAGTTATAATAATCAAAAACGCTGCTGTAAGTAGCGAAAACTTTGGCGATTTCTTCGGCAATTAATTTCTGGCATGCGGCTAATTACGAAAGTGTCACCTTTTACAAATTTTAAAACTTTGCATTATTTATATTTTTCATATAAATGCATCATTGATATTTTTGATTTAAAACTGCTTTATGGTGTTGTTAGGGGCTGTCCATAAATGATGTCACACTTTTTTTCAATATTTTTTATCCCCCTCTTCTCCTTAGTCACAAAGTGTCACACTTCACCATACCCCCCCCCCCCTCCTTTGTCACATGTCACGCTATATTACGTAGACATATACTTGGAGTTCAGAAACAAAGCACTACGTTATAGATCATGTTTCAAATTTTATTTTTCAACTTTAACTATTAAGTTTTAATGACATTTGTGAGCATAACAATAAAAATTATTCGTGTATTTATTTTGTATAAAATAAGATTAAGGTTTACGACAAAAACATAATATACAATAAAGTAATACAATTAGTAATAAAATATTTATATATATATATTTTTTAAAAGAAAGGAATATAAGTGAAAACAAATCACGTGAAAGTTGTTTTAGTCCGATTAAAAAATACACTCAAATTCTGGTAATTTCAAAATAACTTCAAAATTTAATCTGCTGATTTTAATGATTTTATTTTAACCAAAACGTGTGATGTCACACTTCTTCTTACCCCCTCCAACCTTCTTGTCACAAACTGTCACAATTGCATGAACCCCCCTCCCCCCCTCCAAGCGTGACATCATTTATGGACGGCACCTTAGGGGCAATCTACAAAACATATAAAATCTATTAGAGTTTTCAATTAAAATAAATTGTTTTCACCTGTATTCTGTAACCCGGGAAGCTTGGGTTGGATCCCCCTGTGTTTATAAAATCATAAATAACAAGTAATATAAAAACTTTTTTTTAAAGTCAATTCCTACTTAGGTCAAATAGAAATTTTTTTCCAGCGATCTACACTCTTCGCCACTGACGGTATTTATTCCTAAATTTATATCCTGCTAAATATCTTACATAAGAGAAATTTTTGAAATGTATTAAAAATTAAATAAAAAATAAATAGCTAAAATACCAAAAATTAATAGCTCGAAAAGTATTTCTCACAAAATTGTTAGACAAACTGCGTTAGAAAGTTAAAAAAAAAATGTATTTTTCTTGATATAAATTTAAAATCTAATGATTATGCCGTTTTTCAAATATTGAATTTCAAAAATTACCAAACTTCACAATAAAGTGCCATAGCGATGTTACAGTTAACGATAACACAGTTTTTTTTCAAATATTAATTAATTAATTAAATTTTATTATTTAATTTTAGTTTTATGCTTCATTTCTGTTCAAAAGTATAGACTCACTCCACATTTATAGTCTCCTTCTTCCGCGAGCCGCCTGATCTTCGTCCGTGAACAGCCCCATTATTTTTTTACGTGTGAAGGTGAGACTATAAATATGGAGTGAGTCTATACTTTTGAACAGAAATGAAATATAAAATTAAAATTAATTAATGAATTAATATTTGAAAAAACTGAATTAACATCAATTGTCATCCAGTACAAGTTAAAAAAATATATTTGAACTTGATAGGATGAATAGAAAATATTTTATTAACGATTGAAAATTTGAACAAGATATATAAATATATAGAGAGTGTGAGCTAATAGTAGGAATTGAAAAACGTAAAAGTTTTTCAAATGTTAACGGTTGGCGTTAAAGTTTTTTAAAAAAATCTCCAAATTAGACTTTATAGAACGCAAAATTTGTGCATTTGTTTCGGACATCTATTACATTTTCTATTCAAGATGACGTGCATAACATTTATAAATGGTTCTTTTACAAAAACGCACTAAAGAAATCAATGCATCACTTTTACTATAGATGGTAATTGTTTTAAAGATTTAACATAAAACGTGGATGGTAACAAAATTGAAATTTATTGTTATAGTCACTATCAGCTTGTTATAGTCACTATCTATTGACGATTTTGTATATAATATTTATAATTCTCTTACTGCCCACAGACGGTAATCTATCCAAATTATTTTATGAAGATCAGTAAGAGAATTATAAATATTATATACAAAATCGTAACATAATTTCATACAATTCATTACATTTCATGCAATTATTTAAAATTAATTTTAATTATGCTACTTCAAAAGCAACGAAATATACTATACTACGAAATATACTATATTGTTATGTTTATGAGGTACACTAGAGGATATTCAAAACATTGTATGGGAGTATTTATAGTTATGGTATCACACAAAATAATTCGAATACATTACTATCTAATTGCCTGTTATGATTGATTTTAGATTGTTTTTAAAGGCAAATAACCTTTTAAGATTTTAAAAATTACTTATTTTATAAATTGATGGCTAAAATGAAGCATATCCTTCTAGTTGGCATAACAGGCATTTTTGCACCATCAACAACAATAATGGTAATAACACTAATAATATAGATAGAGAATGAATGAAAAACTAACGAGCTCAAAGCTTTTCGAAAACAGAATAAAAGAGAAAACTTACTGTCGTCTAAGTTTGGCAATAACAGAAGATTTTGGCGTTCCTAAGACATTGTGAATTTTTGATAATTGATCTATTTCACTACTACCAGGAAAAAGTGGAAGATTCCTGTAAAGAAAAAACATACATACAAAACAATGTTAATCTAGTTTTTAGCGCCAAAAACAGAAAGAGATAAATAACAAATGTTAAATGCGATTACGTTAAAGCCTCAAAAAAGACGCAGCCAGCGGCCCACATGTCCATTTTGTAGCTGTAGTAACCACTGGTAAGAAGACATTCTGGTGGACGATACCTGCATTATAAGAAATACACTAAATTAATAAAACGCAGATTATTACAAAGTTGAGCTCTTCTAAACAGTGAAACTGATAACTAAATATAGAAAAATATAGAAAAGGCAAATTGTTGTAAAAGACTGATTATTTTATCATCAGGCAAACGTACGTGCTACTGTTATCCATCGTACATTTGCTGAGAGGATGTAGATGAGAGAAAGGTACCGAGCAGGGAGATCTGTTTAAGGATAAAAACTAGGGATCTGGTCCGACATCTGCGCTGATAAGACAAGAACAACACCGCAAGGTTTCGTTCCAGGATAAATTCCCAACCCAGAGTGGAGATCAGAGGCACAGAGAGACAATTTGAGACTCGAGGATAAAGTTTCCTAGGGGTCCTCAAACATGTATCATGTAAAAGATTAAATGTAACTAATTAATTTCAATATTTAATATTAATTTTAAATGCTTAGCATCTTAATTCTTATAATTTTTTTTATTTAAATTTGATTATAAATTAATTTACGTGATGTTGCATTTCTGGCAAAGCTATTTAATTGTGGTTATGTCAATGCTTGGTACAAATATTTATCTGAAGCATTAATAAATAATTATTAATTTCCATTTACATATCATTTTCATCACATATCATCACCATTTTACATATCATTTTTTACTTAGAATTTTTCGTTAATACATTCATTACTTTTTTTTTTTTTTTTTTTATGTAATTGAATAATTTATCAACATAATTTTATTTATTATTTAATTTTAGAAGGGGTAATTTTAGAAGGTATTCATATTTATCAAGTTCGTTATTTTTTAATTAAATTAATTTGTAATAAGTTTATATGTTTATAACAATTTTTTAATCAAATAATTTCTATTAATATTTTTAATTAATTTCATTTTCAAATTAAATTATCGTATCATAAATAATTATGTAAATTTCATGCAAAATGCTGATTTAGATATTAACATGCACATGTATCTATATGTATGTTTGTTTTATGAGCTATAGAAGGAAATTGGATGCAATTTTTCACACCGACCGTGTTGCATATAATGAGTTACATTATTTTTTACAAGAAATGTTTCTTTGAGAAGCCAATATCAAATATTAATCTTGAAATATATTGCTAAATATCAGAACAAACATATAAATTTATAGTTTTAAGCAGTCTGCTTTTTGATTCCAATTCGACACAAAAATTGGATTTAAATTTTGAAAATAACGAAAAGAAAATTCTTACCATAAAATTGTAAACAAATTGCAGTACGGGCACTTTTACACAACTTACGCTTTTTTGATTCAAACTTACACAACGCGCCGTGCCTTTTCTGCATTTTTAATGTCACTTCAGAAGTCAGTTTTACAGCATTGTTGCTGTTTTGACAAAGTGTTGTAAGGATTTATTTAGTTGAATTCCTTTATTATAAACTAGCTGACCCGCCCGACGTTGCCCGGGCCCGTGATAATAAAGTTAAACAAACCAAAATTTTGTATGATTTTATATCTTTAACTCGATAAGGATGCATAATTTTCCAAAAAAAAAAAAAAAAAAAATTCCAAGATTTTTAATAATTTTATACAGTTTCTTATAGCACCATTCCAAATTTTTATTTACTTGTTTTGTATCTTTCTTTATTCAAGAGATAACGGACATCTTGTCTGCTATGCTTGCTCGTAGAAAAAAAAAAAAGAAAGAAAAAAATAAAAAAATAAAAAGAAACACGTTATTTTTTTTTTCTGCAGTCAAATTAATGCGAAATAATAAATATCTTCGGTTATAAGAATCGGAAAATCTCAATTTTTACAAACTTGTAATGTGGAAACAGAGAGGATTCGAAAGGTGTTAATTTTAAAATCGTAGCTTAATTAGAATTGTTAATTTGAGTCACCTAAAAAATCTCTTAGAACCTCTTTCTTTGCGGTTTCATTATCGAGACACCTGCGACGGTTCAAATTTTTATCAAAAAACGTGTTGATCATTGCAAATATAATTGCTCGAAAAATTAAACATTTCTAATTAATATTTCTGAAAGTTGTGGATGGAATTTTTTTAAATTTGACTTTTTGAATTTGCGATTGTTTGTTTATATAGATCTGCAAATTTTCGTGTCGAAATACCTAATACTTTCTGTTATTTTGACATGTGTCGAAAAGGCGTAGTTAAAAGTCATTGTGGTAGCCCAACCTTTTTCCAGTAAACCTAAAATCTTTCTTCCCTCTCCCAACACACAACTCATTTTGTGGTTTCACATTTCTTTTGCACCATTTTCAGAAAAATATGGCATTTTAGAAGCGATGGTTAATGAGAAACTAATTAATATCTTGGGTAATTATCAAAATATTAAAATTCTGATATTCATGTGCACATGGTCAGACCTTGGACTATCCACACCTAAATTTCCAGACTTCTAGGTGGGCTAGATTTTGCTAGCCATCGCCAACAGACACACACACACACACACAGAGCGAAACTTTATTTTATTAGTATAGATTTGTGGAAAAAAATAGATTCGAAATATTAATGCAGAGGAAGCGGGAAAACTTCAGGCAGAATTCACGTGTATCATAGAACATGCCGAATGTGTTCCTTTAATCTCACTGATTAAAAGTCTTTGGGTTTGTTGGATAGATATTTTCTTTCTTTGTTTGTTTTCCCAATCACATGAGATAAAATCAGGGGGGTTTGATGGCCATGTATGTGAACCACGAAAACATACAAAGCCGCTTAATTAGTTGTCGAGTCACAGTCAGACAATGGGCGCGAAATAGATAAAGGCACCATTTGCTACATTCAGGGCCTGATTACCGCAGGGGCAAACGGGGCAGCTGCCCCAGGCCCCCATCTCAAGGGGGCCCCAAATGACAAATTTTCGTAGCCCAATGTTTATGTTCCTGCATATAAGAAAAAATGAAAAAAATAGAAAAAAAATATGCTTTTTCATTCTTTTTATATAAGATCTATATGATTTGCGGGATCTACAATCAGCTGATCAACCCTTGTACTTAAACTGGAGATTAGGGTAGTTCCAAATTTTCCAGGATTCCACAGGAAATTTAGAGCAGCTATCTCCTTTATTTACATCTTTAATAGAAATTATTAAATTTGTGAGAGACAATTTTGATATGTATGAGAGTGAAGCTGTAAACATTTCACCACAATCTCTTACCTATGAGGTTACAAGAAAAAAGATGACTCCACGAAGTAGATGTTTGGATGATACAAATAGTACTGCGGTTCACTTTGAACCACGTGATAAATTTATAAAAACATGCCATTATGTACTTTGTGACTCCTTAATAAGCCATCTGTCAAACTGCAAACAGCCGTATGATAAATTGACAAAAAAGTTTTCTGGTCTTATAAATTTGCATTCAAATGCTTCGCCACATGAAGATGTAATATCTCTACAACAAAGTTATCCGTCAGATTTAGAAGAAGAATTTTCTGATGAACTCAATCAATTTAGCTCATTTCTAAACAAAGATGATACTCTTCTCCAAATGTTAAAGGAGTTCCCTCATTTATCTTCAGCATTTCCTAATGTAGAAACTGCTTCACGAATTTTTTTAACAATGCCTATTTCTAATTGCTCAGGAGAAAAATCATTTTCTTTACTGAAAAGGTTAAAATCTCCCCTTCGATCCTATCTTCATCAGAAAAAGCTCTCATGCTTAGCTATATTATCCTTAAATGGAGATGTTACTAATAAACTTCATTATAACGATATAATAGATTATTTTGCTGAATGCAAAATTAGAAAGAAACCTCTAAAAATAAAATAAGAAATATGTTCAACACCATTACAAGGCTTAAAAAAAAACAAGTGAATTAAATTAACCTAATACATATAATATATTTTTGTAATTGAAAATATGTTGACGATTCCATAATAATTAATTTTAAGAAAATAAGACTATTATACAATATTGATATTGCATATATTTGCATGTGAAATGTATAAAATGGAATTTTCTGATATTTATATTTAACAATAATTTTTTTTCTGTGTATATATGGGGGATCTTTTTGGTATATGTGTTTATCAAAGAGATTTTTTGTAATTTTATCTTTAATTCCATAATTATCCATGTTGCATCTAACTCAATGCATCATAGTTAACAACAAGTGATTCATTTTAGTTGTGCATTAATTCTTAAAAAAATATTTTATGTTCCTTAAAACATTACATAAATTTTAAGATATTTACTTAAATTTTGCTCTTCTACTTGTTAAATGATAATTTTTTTTCTTTTTTGCATTTTCAGTTCACAACCTTATAAGATGTTATTTAATTTGCATTTGTTTTAATCGACCTATTTTTACATAAAGTAATGATGAATTTTATTTACTGTCTTGTTACCTGGTGTAAAGAATAAAACGACTGATTTTTAATATTTAAATTGGGGTCAGGTTGGGGTAAAATCAAGTTTTTTTTTTTTTTTTTTTTTTTTTTTTTCCATTAAATAGAATTTTGTGAAGAGTCTCCAAATTTTGCCTGGATCAACCCTTGATTTGTAAACATTGGTAAATGCATTCGTGCTTTGGTAAAAGAAGACAAAATGCCTGAATAGTTTTTGGTTTTATTTATTGCTATCTAAAATCGTTTCTTGCAAATGACTAATGTATTAACGATGAAATTTTGTGTCTTATGTAGCATAATCTTATCTGATTGGGAAAATTTCAGCCAATCCAACTAGTAGAAGCCAAGATATCAAATCAGAATGTATAGTTTTAAATTTGTTCTATAATTTCAAAAATTATAATGTATAAAAACACTTTATATGTGCAATGGGTACTTTTCCATTAGCCGGGCGCCAGTTAAAGGGCAAAACTGGGAAATTTCATTAGTAGCCAGTAGTAGCAGTTTTATAAGTGGCCACTTTCTTTAAACTAGTGGACACATTTTTATTTAAAAGTTCTAAACACTAAACTTTTATTAAAATTTCAATTAGTATTAATCTAAAATTAAATAGCCCAAATAAAAAATGTGTTATAAACATATTTCAACCAGCAAAAATAGAATGCTTGATGAAATGCAAAAAATTTTTACTCTTTCCTTGTAAGAAAATGGCCCTTGTAGCTGGTGGCTAGTGCTAATTTTGTCCCTTAACACCAGTGATATATATACACATATATTTATATGTATATACACATGTGTATATATATGTGTGTATATGTATGAAATGAATGTGAAAAAGTATGAAAGAATATTGAATGTGAACGAATGTGGATTGATATGAAAGGATAGTTAGTTAAACCCATTCCAAATCAGAAACTAAAATATAAAAATTCAAAGTTTAAAATCCCTAAATCGTGTGTCAAAATATTAAAGTTTTGCCTTAATTTCTAGTTGCCCCTGTAACTTAACTTTCCTTACGATACATTTATTACGAACAGATATTAATTTGGAATCCTCGTTAAGATTAAAAGTGCTGACGGTAGCGCATCTCTCTTCTCCCGGTGGCTACATCTTGCATGTTAATTATCTGGGCTGCTTACCCAGATATGAGTCAAGGGCTAATTAGCCAATTAAATTACATTATTTCATAAGTTGCAAAGCGGTCTCTGGCGGTGGTCCGGCCGTATATAATGTGAGGAGCACGTTTTTGCGTGGCTTTTGACTCTAATCACTCTCCACAAAAACTACGGCCAGTATTCTTTGAAGTGCGACGGCATCCTTGCCGTTGTAAGTCCGGCAATTCGCCGAAATATGAACGATAAGACGATGTTTCCCCGGTAAAAGACTCTTCAAACTGTCCCCTGGGCCTAGCTTATGAAGAGACTTGTAATTAATTGGAATAAAAGCTAGTTCCCAGGAAAATGCCTGCTGATTTGTCTTACATTCGCACGACTACATCAACGACGTTATACCTATTACTGGGATGTGTGATGGCGGCGATCGACCGTCCGTCGTTACAGAGGGATCGATGTGCGTTCGTTATACCGAGATGCGCTCGTTATACAGAGGCGATATCGATATCTTACATGTATATATATATATATCACTGGCGCTCCGCTAATGTAAAAATACTGTGTAATGTTATCCTAGCAAAAATATTGCATATGAAAATTTTGGTATGGGGGGGGAGGGGGCCCAAAAATTGAAGTCTGCCCCGGGCCCCAAAGGAGCTTAGTCGGGCCCTGGCTACATTCTATTTTATGCACTTTCATATTGATAGTGAATAATTTATCACTAAGATCCGTATGTTGACGAAATTTGCATTCATTTTATTTTATCTATTTGCATTTATTGCATTTTCGGTCTTTCTGCTTTTTTAGGTAATTTTTTTTAGAATTTTAGCATAAACTAAGCCAAAAGTAGACCAAACTTTTCAAACAATTTTGTTTCACTAAATAATAAGTAGATTGATCTTGATTGTCTGGAAAAGCAACCGTCTTGATTGTCTTCTATGCATACTTTTTATTTATTTATTATTTTAAGTAAATTATTTAGATTGAAATAAGTATAAAAACAAAAATATATTTTTAAAAATACCCTTATTTATAAACAACCAATGTTTATCTTAAAAATCACGCCTAATTTCATGAGTGCAGTTCATGTTGTTCCAAAAAAAAAAAAAATTGTTACAATACGTTAATTTGGTGGGGAATCCAATTATGAAAAATTCACCACTTTGATTTACACTTGGTAGAAAGCTGACACTAATAAATTTATTAAAATGTTGTAATTTTTTTTTCTTTTCTTTTTTTTTTTTTTTTTTTTTTTTTACTTTCGACAACAGGAAAGAAAAAAAAAATCCTATTATTTAAACTATTTAGTCAGGATTTCTAAATTGTTTTCTAAACGTATAATCATAATTTAATATTAAACTATTAATTGATTAAAGCATATTTAAAAAAAATATTACTCTTATTTTTTGTTTTAAATAATTTTTATTTTTTACTGCTTAAAATATTTCACTATTGCAATTTTGTAGCCAATTGGGACATTTTGGCGAGCGTAGTTTGGCGCATAATGGATTCCATTGTTTTGTAAATCGTATATAGTTGAAACCGTAAATAACGTTTGGTGATATACCACCCCGCTAGCTGAAAAATGCCTTAAAATTAATTTATTATTTTATAATTCAGTTCTAAAAATATTAAAATGATGTTATTGTCATCGGGAACGGACTGTGTACAGAACTTTTCTAATTCTAGCATATCAAGAAGTATGTGAAAAAATGATTGCAAAATTCCATCTTTACACACAAAAAATAAGTTAAATTAAATAAAGGATTGTAAAACAATTAATTTTTGCACTTATTTCTAAGAAAGATATATTAAAATTGTGATGCTTACGCTTTCCAATGGTAAAATTCTAAAGTTTCTAATTTACTTAATTTTTACATCGTGAATTTACTGATGCAGTTAAAAGCAACTTTAGAAACATTCAATGCACATACAATAAAGAAGTAGACGAAGAAGATAAAAGAGGAAAATCAACTTCTTACCATCGTGTTGAAATGTATTCTGTGTAAGGTCTTTTTGTATTTATTCCTCGACAACTTCCAAAATCAGCCAGTTTCAGAAGATTGTCCTGAAATTACATAAAATTTGTTTTCATGGATTTCATTTAAATTAAAGAACAAACGATTAAGATAAAAACTAGTATGTTGTGACTATGATAAAACTTTCTTCTATATAAATCAAATCAATTAGATGATTTAAATAGTACAAGAAATTACATCGATTTAGCAAAGGAATGAAAAAAAAAGAAGGGGGGGGGGGGGAGTTTTTTTTTTTTTTTTTTTGCATTTGAGTATGGGTGTTACTTTTATAAAAGATTCTGGTGACGAGGTTTGTTTGCCGTGTGTCGCGTATGGGTGAGGGGTTACTGTATATAGTGTATTTCAAAATGTTATTGTGTGTAAATAAAATTGTTTGAATTTTATATTGTAATTATATATTGTAATCATTTTTAAAAATATATTATACCTCTAAAGGTTATTGTATACATATTAATGCATACAAAATGTACGACTGGAAATAATTGTCATTATAATGTTAATCTCAAAATGCTATATAAATAACTATAACCAAAGTTTATGTAAAATATCAATTTTTGTAATAATTTTAACGTTCGCCTAGCCTTGTGGCAAAATTAAGTAACGTTTATACTTTGTAAAATTGTAGTTTAACTTGTAATTATTGTAGCTAGCGCCGGATAGTAATATTTTTCCCTCCTTAGGCTTAGGGGTTCGTCCTGGCCATTAGCGAAAAGCTGGTCCCTAGGGTGGGCGCTGTCTGTCTGTCTGTTTTACAAAATGTATTCCCATATTCAGGATGCTAAGTGTGAAGCTTCATTGAATTCTGTGCATTTAAACTGGTGATATAAGCATCTCATAAATCAAACAAATCTTCAATTTGCGGCAACCCCCTCTTGAGGGATTTTGCCCAAAAACTATTCAGCACCAGTTCACATAAGGATAGAACTTCATATGAAATTTCATACTATTCTGCGCAATAGTTCGTGAGTTAGAGCGGCCACATAATTTGTGTCACATACAGACAGACAGACACACAGATTCATGGACAGACATTTTCTAAAAAAGTCAAATCGTGTTCAGAACTTTCAAAGAGGTATGAAAACCGTCGAAAAGCCGGAAGACGATATTTTCCACGAATTCAATACTTTATTCTTGTATTGATAGAAGAAAGTAAAAATTGGTGAGAAAATTCTCTTTTTTTCAGCCTAAAGTGCATACCATTCTCCCACTGTTAAAGTGGAAGTAGAAGTAGAACCAGAGCTCTGAACCGAAAAAAAAAAAGGTTTTTAAAAACCAGAACTGAATCTAAATTATTTTTTACTTTCAGAACTTGAACCGAAATTGAACAGTAAAAACATTTTTATTCCTAAGAATTATTTTTATAAAGTTTCAACGGTTTAAAGGATAAATTAAAAATATAAGACACTGACATCATTTACTTTCGGTCTTTATTATTATTATTATTATTATTATTTTAATAAAAGGTATGTCAAAAGTTTAACCAGAAATTATGTATATTAAAACTGTAATTCAGCTGCTAAAAATGTAAATATTTATTAATTAAGATATTGGAATGAAGAATGAAATGTTAACGCGTATGCCAAAAGATATCCCAACTTCCAAAATTTATAATTTGTAGTCGCATTTAATTAAAGTAAAGACATTTGCAAGGTCTTTGTGTCTTTGTTTGTAGGATTTTTTAAGTTTTTGTATAAACTCTGTGCTCTCTTCGCCCTAGAGGATTAATGAAAATAGTTCTTTTCATACATCAAGGCAGAAGAGAAGAAACTTTATATAAACGTAGTTATGGGAGAAAACTACGATTTTTTTTTTAAATTTAACTCTTATACCTCCGAAGAGGTGTGTGTGTGTGTGTGTGTGTGTGGGGGGTTAATAGTTTTCTGCACATTTTTTTTTAATAACTTATCGGAACCAAGGACAGAATACGAATTTAAAATTTCGTAGCGTTTTAAACAACAACATAACTATTTTGAATTAAATAAATTTTGATATGACGAAAAAAAAATTTGAAACATTTCTTCAATGGGAATCATATCTCTAAAACTAACAGTTTAGTAATCAACTACTTGATAGCGATAACAGGGAAGACTATAGATTAAAATAAATATTAACCTTTAACAAGTTGCACCTAAACATCTGAATCTACTGTGATTGCTGACTAACCAAGTTTTTTTTTTTCTTTAACTTTTTTCAAAATTTCATAAATAATACATTAGTATGAAACAAATAGTTTATAGTTCTATTCACTTATAGTTCACTTCTAAAATCTACGACAAAAATAACATTTTCTGAAAATAGTGTTCGAAATGTCCTAATACAGAAAACTTGCGGGAGAAGGTTAAACAGTCAATAAAATAAACCCAAGTATGTAATTTTTCGATGGCATCACGTGATAGAAACGACTCTTCTCGATCAATTTACTAAACACACTTTGGTCATTTTGTCATGCTATGCAATCATTTCGCTCCGGGGAACGTCTATAAATAGAAGCCATTCATTTCCTGCTTAATTAGAGTTAGGAGTTGTAACTCTTCTCGTTGAAAGTAAATAAAGTTATGCTGAAATTAAATGCGTTTTTCAATTTCTGAAGTGAATAAATTGAGCGATGTAACATTCTGCAATGAATGAGAATATTAAATTTCTTGGATCTTTAAACAAGCCACATTTTTTAAAAAATGTGAAAAAAATAAGGAAATTTTGAAAATAGAGAAAATAAATGATGCCTTTTGCATATATTGTGTTCATCACATGATTGAAACGTGTCTTCTCGATCAATTTACTGAACACACTTTGGTCACATTCTAATGCAATAATTTCACCCCGGGGAACGTCCCTCAATAAAAGCCATTCATTTCCTGCTTAGTTAGAGTTAGGAGTCGTATCTTTTCCCTTTCAAAGTAAATAAATTGATGCTGAAATTAAATGCATTTGTCTATCTCTAAAGAGAATAAATTAAGTGGTATAACATTATGTAATGAATGAGAATAATAAATTTCTTGGATTTTTAAACAAGCCACATTTTTTTTTTTAAATGTGGGAATTTTTAGTCACTTTCTCATGCAATAATTTTGCTCCAAAAAACGCTTATAAATAGAGGCCATTAATTTCCTGCTTAGTTAGAGTCAGGAGTCGTATCTCTTCTCTTTCAATGTAAATAAAGTGGTGCTGAAATTAAATGCATTTTTCAATCTCTAAAGAGAATAAATTGAGCGATGTAACACATTATGCAATGAACGAGGATCAGAAATTTCTCGGATCTTTAAACAAGACATATTTTTGTCGGAGCATAGCTCCGCCTACTCATGAAAAATTACACTTTTGTTAACACGATAGCGCCCAAAATATTAGTCGGATTGGCATAAAAATTGAGCTGGAGATCGATATTATCAAAATCTCGCCGGGGATTGGAATTAAAAAAAATTCGCCAACCCTAACGCCAAATAACGCCGACCCAAAAAACTTTTGATTTTCTATAGCGATTGTTTGAATTATTAATTAAAACATCAGCTCCATTGTTGTAACTTATGCAGTTTAACCTCATTGTTGGCCGCATCGTTATAACGTCGCAACGTTACTGACACACACATTTGTGGTTTATAAATACAGATTGACTTTTAGAAAATTTACTTCTTACGCGCATAACGAGTGCATGTTTTCTTTTCCTGTTTTTTTATTTTATAAAGTGCGAACTGGTAGAGGCTAACAAAATATACTATAATATGCCTCACAAATGGGATAAAAGAGTCTTAATATTGAAAAATATTAGAAACTTTCTTATTAAAATGCCTTATAAACTGTAAACAATCACAAAAGTTGTGTACGAAAAGGGCTTTTCACCTACTTTGAGAGGGCGAAATCAACGTCCGAAATTTTGTAAACATTCGAAATAATATTTCGCACATAACTTTTCGCCAAGTACGAAAAGAAGTGCCCCAGAATACCGTTTTTCGTTGAGGAGGCAACGATGACGTCAAAGTGATGTCACGGAGGGGGGCGTTCCGCCGAATTTTCGTATTCGGACGATGCCAGAATTCGAGTGTTAACTTCCTGCACGCTTCTTAAATTCCCTCTGTTAGAAGTATACATGAGCCAGAAAGGCTGCAAGAAGAATACCGCGAGATTTATCCCTATTTGCGCTAAAAGTACCAACGTGTTTTAAACCGTTTGATAATTTAGGAAATGAAGCAGCAAGAAATCTACAATTCAGCATAGCTACAGAGTCATTTTCCATTATTGATGAATTTTCAATGATCGGATGTCGTCTGATTGCTGACCACAATAATCAAATAGCAAGATGGAGTGAAGGTGATTACGCAACTGGACTTCAGGCTAAACTTTTCTTAGCAATTGGATGCAGAGTTATGTTACGTACCAGTCTGTGGACAGAGGTGAATTAGTAAATGGTGCACTTAGTATGATAAAATATATTGTCTACGGTACAGGACTACGGACTCCAGACTTGCCACAGACTGTAATGGTTGATTTTAATTATTATCATGGTCAAGGGCCATTTCTAACTGAAAGACGTTTCCCTGTCACACCTATTTCTAAATCTTGGAAAGAAAAAAAATGTCTTATGATCCCGAACTCAGTTGCTTTTAACAGTTGCATACACTGTCACCATACACAAATCCCAGGATTTAACTTTATCAAAAATTGATGTGGACATTGGTCTCCAAAGGAGTTGTCACTTGGAGCAACTCATGTCGCTTTTAGTTGAGTTCGTCGTTTAGAGGATGTTCTCATTGAAGTGCCTATCGCAAAGGATAGGTTCGACCAAATTAGAAAAATGGAGGCACTTTCTGATAGATTAGCATTTGAGTAGTACCCGGGGAAACTGACGACTGAGTAAACACTTGAAAATGAAGATTCAAAAGCTTTTAATGCAAACTTATTTTTATACTATTAAACAGTAAACATAAAATTAAACTTTTTAATTTTAAAATGTTGTATTTCAAGTTTATGTGATTCAATGCTCCGACATAAATTTAAAAAAATTGTGAAAAATATGGGAAAATTTTAAAAATATAGAAAAATAATAATTCTTTGCATATATTGTGTTCATTACATGAGTGAAACTACAGCGCCTGGAATATATAGTGTGGAAAACGGCTACAAAATAGTACTAAAAAAATGAATCCGATAAATGTAGAATAATGCTGAAAAGATAACGGATCAATCGTAGCGACATCTTCTAGCAGTGGCGTAGACAGGGTGGAGGTCCAGATGGTTTGGATACCACTAATTTTATAAAAATATTTTTGCCTTATGTAATCGGAGAATTTTTTGCGATATTGAAGTCGAAGAAAACTTTATAATATTACTGATTTCCAGGGCATTTGGACTCCCCTCTCTGGCTACGCCACTGTCTGCTAGCTCTTTTCAACATTGTGCAAACATTGTATAAGAATCGAACTGAGAAAACGTTTCAGCTGGTGGTAAATATTTTAAATAATTAAATTATACACTATTCCCTTTGGCTTGGATAGGGATTTTCATAAGCTTTGAAAATATGAATGATATTGATCATGACAAAAAAAAAAAAAAACGTGATACGCATTCTTTTGTGCCTGGTTGCAGTAGTCGATACAAGATAGAAAACTAGAAACTATCCCTATTTAGCATACAAAAGGATGAATCTCTGCTAGAAGAGTGGAAAAGATTAATTCTCTGAAATGATAAAAAACTAACTTCAAAATCAGTTACATCTGAAATATACACTTACAAGAAGATTTTATTAACAGAAATTATGTTCATGTTGTCAATAGTGAAACGGTTACTTTAGCTAGAGGTAAATCTGTTTTTAAAGAAGATATCGCTGTGATCGCCCTATTATTGTACCGCATCGTTGCACGTTTATCGGCTACAATTTTGCAGCACTTTTTAACCCTTTCTGGCGCAGTGGTCCCACTCCGGGCACACCGAATTTTAATTCCAAACTTGCATTTGGCACCAAGAATATTTTAATGAAATTTTGTTTCTAAAATAAAAGCTTAAAATAAGGAGTTCTTATTTTCTAAATAAGTCGTTTGTAAATTCCGGTGTCAGTCAGTAATTTCTCATTTTACGAACAGAATTTTTCTGTGCCGGAAAAGGTTTTAAAGCATTACCAGTTTGGCTTTTCTTAAATTTCGAAATTTCGCATTCATACCAGAAATTCCCTATAATGTTCTTTTCGTTACATAATGGCAGATATTTCATGACTTCTTAAAGTAAAAAATCTTGTTTCAGAATTTCCGGTTTGAATTCGAAAATTTTGAATTCAAAAACGGTAAAACCATTTTCCACACTATGTATTCGAGGCGCTGCTGTAGTAAAACGATGTTTCTCGATCAATTAACGGAACACACACTGGTAACTTTGTAATGCAATAATTTCACCTCGACGAATGTCCCTAAATAAAACCCATCCATTTCCCGCTTAATTAAAGTTAGCAGTCATATCTCTTCTCTTTCAAAGTAAAGAAAGCGATGCTGAAATTAAATAATCTGTCAATCTCTAAAAATAATAAATTGGGCGATATAGCATTATGCAATAAATGAGATTAATAATTTTTTTGGAGTTTTAAACAAGCCTTATAAAAAAAGTGAAAAATATGGGGACATTTAAAAAATGGAGAAAAATGAATGCAACTTGCATGTATTGTGTTGATCACGTGATTCAAACGACTCTTCTCGATCAATTTACTGATCACATTTTGGTCAATTTCTCATGCAATTATTTCGCTCCGGGGAATGTCTATAAATAGAGGCCACCCATTTCCTTCTTAATTAGAGTTACGAGTCCTATCTCTTTTTCTTTTACAATAAAATAAATGATGCTGACTTTAAATTCACTTCTAAATCTCTAAAGAGAATAAATTACTTGAAAGTCAAATCGTAGAAGGAATTATATATTTTTCTTATTTCGTTATTACTCGGTAGTGAAGAGGATATGTTTAAGGTGCCATGATATTTTCATTTCTCGTGTCGCAAAACTTACACATTATTTCTGAATTTTGAATTTCTTTTTACTGCTGTGTATGATTATAAGAATGTTTTCATTTAAAAACAAAAGTACGCTAGGAAAAATATAAGTAATTGATTCGTTTGAAAAAACAGATATTCTTAGAAAATAAACTTCGATACAAATATTACATGGAATACTTTGTGATGCATTAGAGTAGAAGATTTTCATAACGCAATTCTATATAATGCAATTCTCTATATAACGCTCAACATCTCAGATGCAAACAATAAATTTACAAGTTCAGAAGCACCTGCAACCTACATTGTAGAAATATTTTACCTTCAGGAGGACTAAGCTTACGACATTATTTCACCTTTAACCCCATAGTCCATAATTTTTTAATTATTTCTATTATAAAAAAAAAAAATTGGAAATGAGTAATATAATGATTTGGTCCAGGCATATTTGGATCATGTAAGGAAATGTAACAATGAGTGAAATCATCTATATTATGCAAAAATTTATAATCTGCACGACTTCTGTTACCAAGGCATGCAATATAAAGCTCTTCTACTTTATTTTCATATGTTCCAGGCATATGTGGCTTTATTTACAATTTAAGTTTAGTGATATGTAAAATATGATCTACAGTTGTGGCCAAAATTGTGGACACCTTTTGGGAAAAAAGCTTTTTTGAAGTTTGATGGATCATAACACCAAATACTTCTCAGTAATACCATAACAGCTATGTACCACTTGAAAGATTATTTAATCAAGAATATTATGCAATACAGTTTGTTGAATTATAATTATCTTATCAAATGTTATATCCCAATAATCAGAAAAAGGCAGTCAAACCAGGTTAGGTTGATGATAATTATTTTTTCTTTTCTTGAATGTAGCCAATGCATAGGAATGTTTGGAGTGATAGACGGATTCCATTTTATTTGGTAAAGTGTCAATCATAGCTAGGGTAGGATTTAAAAAAATATATGCCATATTTTGGTACTTATAGAAGGACTTTTATCCCTATTTTTTATGATTGCTATCAAGTTGTTAAAGTCCTTTGCCATCTTTCAATTTTTGAGCTAGTAAATCATAATCAAATTTAGCAAACATCATAAAGAGTTGATTATAGTTACCTAGAAATTGGAAGTAAAATTGGAAGTAAATTAACAAAGGGGTGTCTAAGTCACTAAAAACAAGACTGGTAAAGGCAGGAAAAGGTGCAGGAGATCAATTGGCGGTAGAAGAGTAAGGTCCTTGTGTATAGGTCACAGAAAATAATCATCTCGGTGTATGCAACATGAAATAGTGCACTGCAATGGGGAACTGAATTAAAGTACAGTTCTGTAGAGAGTGCAGCATTTTGGTCTAAATCCTAGAACTTCATGAAAAAATAATTATAAATCAAATAAAGGTTGAAAATATTAAACTGAGCTAAAAGTCATGTTTACTAGACAGAGAAATAGTAGGGTCATGTTATTTGGAGTGTTTTTTTTTATGGAATTCTAGAATTTAGACCAAAATACTTCACTCTGCACAGAACTGTACTTTGATGCAGATCTCTATTGCAGTGCTCCATTTCATGTTGCATACACTGAGATGATTGCTTTCTGTGACTTATACACAGGGAACTTATACTTCTACCACTAATTGCTCTCTTTCACCTTTTTCTGCCTTTATCAGTCTTGTTTTGCGTGATTTAGACATCCCTTTGTTAATTTACTTCCAATTTTACTTCCAATTTCATCATAAGCATAGCTTTCTACACTTAAAAATATTGTTATACATTGATTTCTGGGTAACTAATCAACTCTTTATGATGTTTGCTTAATTTTCTTATGCTTTACTAGCTCAAAAATTGAAAGATGGCAAAGAACTTTAGCAACTTGATAGCAATCACAAAAAATAGTGATAAAAGTCCGCCTATAAGTAGCAAAATATGACATATTATTTAAAATCGTACCCTAGCTTTGATTGGCACATTACCAAATAAAATGGAATCTGTCTGTCACTCCAAAAATTCATATGCATTGGCTACATTCAAGAAAAGGAAAAACAATTATCATCAAGATAACCAGGATTTACTGCATTTTTCTGATTGTTGGTCTATAACATTTGATAAAATAATCATAATTCAACAAACTGTATTGCATAATATTCTTGATTAAATTATCCTTCCTGTGTTATATAACTTTTATGGTATTACTAAGAAATATTTGATGTTATGATCCATCAAACTTCAAAAAAGTATTTTTCCCAAAAGGTGTCCACAATTTTGGCCACCACTGTATATAACGCAAAATTCTATAATTCTCACAATCTCTCTTACAAGGTGTGCGTTATACAGAACTGTATATTAACAAATTATTTTCCTTGTGATATTATTTCTAATGACTTTTTTATATATTGATATATTTTCATAATTATTATTATTATTTTTCAATAAATCACTTTTTTCTCCGACCTTAAATTTTTTTTCTAGCGCTGTGACCATGATTTAATCTATATCAGCTATCATTCCTTATCTTCACTCACATTCAGAAATATACTCTAATAAAGACTCGTGAATGATGTACAATGTATATGACATACTGACCTACAATCAAGATTAAAGAATTACTATTATTTCCCCAAAATTCACTTGTTACTAAAGCATCACATTTCACTTCAGTCGGACGCCGTCAGATAATGATACCAAATCGATTACATTCCGTGCCTGACTGACAAAAGAATAATAACTCCTTCTGATTCAGATAAAATAACAAAAATTTAGTGATAATGGCAAAAACCACAAGTGGCAAGTCAACAATGTATTCCTCAATCAATACATAAAAAAAGTGTAGCAAAAGTAATATCACTAAGCTCCATAGTGGACAAATCCGAGCTTCATCCATTAATTTTTTTTTCTGTTAATATTTTGCGTGCTGTCAAGCTGCACTGAAAATGAGGTTAGTAGCTAAAGGCGTGTAGAGTTTAGGGAATCGTGACCTGTATCGGAAGGTATTAAGCCTTCTATAAATTATTAACTCGAATTTCGTACGGCATGCCACGTAAATGCATTTTCGATAAAACTCTCAGAAATTTCTTACAGTTTCAAACAAAAACGTCCAAATTTTTTTATTGCATGCAAAAATTAAGATATAATGCGGTAAATTATTTCTTTCAAAGACGCTATTTAAATGCAAATGATATCAAGTGGCGGCTGGTCGTAAAAATAATGAGGGCTGATAACAACAAGCTAAATTATATTTATGAAAATATTAAGTTCTCTTGTGAAATGCATTCTGATATATATTATCAACGGAATTCATTTCGAAGCCATGCGGTATAAAGGAGAAAAAAAGCCCCCACAAATCCGACTTCTTAATATCAGGAATTTCGCAAAAAACCGTTGAGAATGAATTAAAACAAATCCTATGATGAGTTGGCGCTACTTCAGAAATAGCCTATAAACTACTTATGGACAGAGAATTAACCACATTGGAAGGACACTCAGAAGGCGCTACCATAAGCTGAGGTTGTATACAGGATGATTTATAAAGATGGAGCCAATAACCAATTTTCTTAAATATTGCTCCTAAACACATACTTCCAAATGCAAAGTTTCATAAAAAAGTGCAAAATTTGATGACATAAGTTACAAACTCCTGGGGTGTCTATTTGAGAAAATACAGAAACTAAATTTTAGCCCGGCCCCCTATAAAGAACTATAAAAACTTAACTTGTGTATTTTCTCAAATAGACCCCCAGGGAGTTGCAACTTATGTCATTAAATCTTCCATCTATTTTTATGAAACTTAGAAGTATGTGGCTGGGGGCAATATTTAAAGAAATAAGCTATTGGCTCTATCTTTATGAATCACCCTGTGTATTGGCTTTTTTTAAGTTTATCAGTAGCTCTCATCAAAGAGCAGAGCAGATTAAGACCGGATATTTATGTTTAGTACTAGTTTGAGCATTGTTACAAGATAAATAACAATCTTTTTCACACCGACACCGGATAAAGTGCATACGAATTTATAATACAAAAGGGAGAAATACATAAAAACACAAAATCTAATAATCTTACAAATTTATGAGGAGCGCTATAGTGCAGAACCGCTTAAGATGATGAATGACGACCCTCATGATTTCACATATTTAAAGTTGATTTCGTTAGTTTTCAGTAGATACGTTTATTGTAAGCGAATGGAATCATTGCGCTTCGCATACTATTACCTTTACTTAATTTGAGATTCACTCTTCATTAAGGTTCGTGTGATATCATAGGCGTAATTGACCCCAGACTTCTTTACAGCATGGCAATTTTAAAAAAATCATGAAATACGTCTTTCCATGCATTTTCTTTTACGACCTGCATAACAAGAATAATTTATTGGTGCTTTATTTAATATAATTGTCATCGTTTTTAGAGATTGGGAAATTTAGAGATTGGGATTATTGACTCTTGATAACTTCTATGCAAGGTGATGCCCTACAGCACACGCCTTAAGGCCCGAGCTAAAGTGTAGAGTCATACACTCTAAAAAATGTACAGTCCTACGAGGTACCAGCATAAATGTAGAGTCGCATGCGAGGTCATGAGACACAGTGTAGGGTCCTCACTGTAAAAAATATGGTACGCCACAAGTATACTCCAGGAACGTTTTTAAAGTATTTAAACAATTCGCTGCAAAAGTCTGGTTTTCATTCTGAAACATTTATCGCAGAACGTCTGTCATTAACTAAATCTAAAATTACTATACGGAAATAGTGGCAAAAATTGGCCCGCTGGCACGTGGGTTTACCAGTCGTCCAGGCTTTACCCGTGTTACCTCATACGTTATCCGTGATCTTATACATTGTGATCTATAATATATATATATATATATATATATATATATATATATATATATATATGAAACAAATTTTAATTTTGTCGCAGTTGATCTTATCAAATCTATAATTCTGTTTAAATCCCATTATTCTAAATTATTTTCTCGTTCTAGTATTTAGATTATCAAAATCCCACCTAGGTAAAAATTCTTTATTCTACATTCATTCTCTTAAAAAAATGGCGCTAAGTGCTGTTCTGTTAAAATTACACACTTTTTATTTCATTAAATTAACGCATCCTAAAATTTAATTCTTTTAAAATATCACTTTCCCAGCTAAATATTTTAATTTTCTCGAAAAAACAACCTATATCTTTTTATTTTTATTTCCCTATATTTTCTGGCAAAAAAGTATTATTTCTCAAAATATAAAAGCTAATCTCAGTTTCAATGTAAAATTTTTATCTTGGCATTCTGCCCACACTTGGTAAGACCTACGTATATATATATATGTATTTTTTTTTCTTATTTGTTCGAAAGAATCAGGTTTTTCCAGAACAATCCTAGAATATTCTCCCGCGCTTTTCAGTCTGCAGTTTAATCTCCTCCAAATCATAGCGCCCATAAATTGAGTTCCGTAGTGCTGATTGGTCGAAAGATTGTTTTGACGGCTCTGTATTCGTGAGCGTTGGAGAAGAGATATACACTGGGTTATCCGCCTTGAACGCAGATTTTCCTGGAAGCATGATGTAAGTGGAAGTCTGACGCGTGGCTCGCGACCATGGAATAAAATTCCCGTAGCCGCCGACTAATAACATCTTGGTCTTCTTCGAGTATTTAATGTAATTCACGAAGCCTCTCTTGGTACTGAAAGTCATTCTTCATGGAATTATCATGAGGGCTAAATAAAAGCATAACCGAGTTTTCTCTGGATTCTAATAAATTATGAAGTGGACTTGACTGCCTATTTATTTTTTCAATAAGCACCGAACGACTTACAATGATCGGCGTACGACTGCAAAACTTCCCAGGTGGAGACCTCTGGCCTTGAGTTAATTTACGGAAAATAAAGCAATTATGAAGTGGAAATGTGACATATATATATATATATATATACAGGGTGGCAATAATTAAAGTGCAGGGGGCTCAATAATTTGAAGGGCTCTGCAAGATAAACTATTTAGAATATTTTAAAAAGCTTTGGGATTTATACTAGTTAGAGTATACGGAAACGAGCTACGCAATACAAAATGATTGATTCGAAATTTTACAAATAGATGGGGCTTACATGTTAGAGGTGTTTTATTAGCAAATATTAACAAAAATAACTCATTTTAAATCATCTTTTGAGACAACGATATTCTTTCATAGCAGAGCTATAATTACTAACATTTTGATAAAAAACACTTTATTAGAATAGCGCGGCGTTTTTTGGTTCACATTTTAGTGCACATTTGGTTCATATTTTGGTTCACATTTTCACATTTAGTAAGGGCCTTTTTAGCTAAAACCTTAAGCTAGAACCATCTGAAATTTGTGATTAAAAAGTTTTAAAAGTTAGCTGGTAGGAAATTCTCTATTTTTCTTTTCTCTTTCTTTTTTATTTTAATGATATATAGCGCCATCTATTGGAAAAATTTTAGTTTCATTTTCTTTTTTCTTTTTGCAGAGCTTGTTTCTATGCATGTTCTAGACAGTATAAATACCAAATCTTTTAAAAATATTCCAAATAGTTTAGCTTGTAGAGCCCTTCAAACACGTGTGCTTTAATTATGACCACCCTGTATATATATATATATATATATATATAGGGACGTTTCTTGGAAATTATAAGCAGCTGGGTTGCCCGAGGAACTTTTCTTCGACGTAGCGGGAATTTTACTGAAGAATTTCGAAACATTCCACTGAAATATCAGTAAGATTATTGTGAAATAATCTAATAAGTGGGATTGCAATGGAGCGTTCCAGAATCATTTAGTAAATTTTCTGTTATTTTTAGGGCGTTTATTTTTGATAAATGCCCTGGATTATATATTTTTTTACAGTAGACAGTGAAATGCAAACACAACCCTAGCTACCACAATTTGCAGACATATACGAAGTAAAAAGACCACTGATCGGGGAGAACTTCTATAGTAGAATGGATAGGAATAGAAATTTCATTAGTAAATGAAAGCAGAGTTAATTTAGTTCATCGTAAACACATTCAAAAGTTGTTAAACATTTTACCTTTAAGAACACTGGCGACGTATTGGGCACACCAACGAACAATTTTCAGAAATTCTGTGATTAATCTTTCCTAATAGAAAACCAGAAATTTCCAGTAAATTGTTTAATTATTATAAAAACAAATGAAAAGGAAAACAGTTCTGCGATATACATGGAACGCTACTTTTTTTTTAAGAGTGTAAAAGTTAAAATGTTAACAGCTTTCGAATGTTTACGATGTGATGATATTGTTCTACTTTTACTTAAAAAATTGCATTCCCACCAGTTTACATTAAAAGCATTGCTAAAATGCCTATTTCTCCTGCACTTTTGGATTCATGCTTACCTGGCAATTGAACTTAACTTCATCAAGGACTATACCAGATCAAGAGTATTTCGTTACTCACCGAGGATTTCACACACGCAAATTTCGGTCGCTGAGGGTGCGTTAGTGTTGCCTTATAAAATATCTAAGAACGTTTATTAATAACTAGCTGTTACCCGTGACTTCGTTCACGTATCATTAAAAGAAGCATAAATGCATTAATTAAGCAAAATATTTCATTCCCGATAATTAGAAACGTAAATAATTAACTAACTCTTTATCACATTCCATAGGAGACAATACAGTATTTCTATTTTATAGAGGTCTTGATTTGACATAACTAAGTTTTAAAAAGGAAACTGCAACCAATGAAAAAAGGCGGGCCAAATAAAATCGTAGAAATCGGCGAATTGTGTAAAAACATAGGTCAAGTTTACCTGGTAAACCATTTTACTTTTAACGCCTTTGTGAAACATTTTAATAGCCATCCTTCAAAGATAATGGATATAGTATATTCTTTTTCATTAAATTCAATTCTTCTGAATAGGGAGCAATAATTGTAGATCTAAATGCAAGGAGCTTAAATTTGCCTCCTTGATATAATCTATAACTGAAAAAAAATCTTTATTTCTAAATGAAAATATGTTGACAGACGATTTTTGTTCTCCAGAATGAATTGATTCATGAAGTTTGAATATGTGAAAATGCGTTTTTATTTTCCAAAAATTTTACTGTAATCAAGATTTTATTTTTCTTTCACCATCTATTCCAATTGAAAATAAATTCTTTTTTTCAGTTTTAATGAGAAAAAATATATTAATCCGTTTTAATTCTTCTTTTTCATCCACAAAAATGGAATAATTTAGTTGCCATTTTTAGAGAAACTTCGTTAAAATTTACAATAATAATAATAATAATAATAATAATAACATGTCGAAATTTAAATAATTTTTTTAAATTCTGAGAGTTTATGACATCCTCGGATCAATGATAACCGGTGTTAAGTAAATCGCGTTGCGTTTGACAATCTGAAAGGAGTAGTTTCGAAATACAAACAGGCGGTCAGATTTTAATATAATAGATTCGCATTTATTTTTCTTTTCCTAATAATCATGGTATCGTTTTTGGCAAAAAACTCTCATCTGTATGTAACTGATATTCATGCTTAATAATCAGTATAGATAAAAAATATTTAAATTTTTCGTTTAAATATGGTGTGAAACTCATCTACTTTCTAAACTTACCGATCCTTGTATTATTAATGTAAGGAACTGATTCACGCTCCTTGTAAAATACATTTGAAAATTCCAGTTTTATTTCAAGTATGACGTCACTTTTTCCTCACAGAAATCTCTTTTTAATGACATAATTCTTGTTAATTTTCTTTTTCTGGTAATCAGGGCGTACATTTTAGCGGAAAACTCACATTTGTATGAACTGGTATTCAAGCTAGTTATTAATCAGTATCGATACAAAATATTTCAGTTTTTTTATCTTAAATATTACGTCCATTATCTATCTACTTTCATTAAACATTGATTTCATGCTCCTTGTATTGTTACGAACATTTGAAAATACATGTTTTATTTATGACGTCATATTTGTCCAAGCCGAGGAAGATCCTTTTCATAGTTCCATGGTCCAAGCGAAATCTATTTTTAATAATATAATTATTGTTCATTTTTCCTTCTAATTATAATGCAGTTTTTGACAGAAAAAGATCTTTTTAATGTAACCGATATTCATACTTTATGTATAATAACAAATACTCCATATTTTTGTTTCAAATATCACGGAAATTCATCTTCTTTTGAATTCTTTTTAATTTTCATTTTTCACGTGAAAATCGTTCAATTGAAAATAAATTGTTGTGGAAAAAATATTTTTCCGTGTTTTTATCTATTGGCAACGATCAAAGCCCTAGCAACGATAAAGTAAAATGGTTAAATTTTATGGAAAAATGTCCATTTATTCTCTATGAAATAATGAAATTTTTAATTATTAAAGAAAATATTTGAATAAAATAAATAAAATCTAGCCTATGTTCATTCCCGGGTTTTAATAAACCTATATACAAAGATACAGGGTAATTAAATTCCCCATTTGGACGCTGGCTTCAGCCTAACATTTGCACACGATCGGATTTATAATATTACTAGCTGCTACCCGTGACTTCGTTCACGTAACATTAAAAAAAGAATAAATGCATTAACTTAGTAAAACATTTCACTTGATAATTAACAACATATATAATTAACCAAAGCTTTATCACATTTTATAGCAGACCATACGGTATTTCTTTGCTATAGGGGCCTTGACATAACCCAGTCTTAAAAAAGGGAAATTTCATGCCAAATAATATATACAATCGCGAAAATGAAACTGCAACAAATGAAAAAAGGAGGACCAAGTAAAATCGTGAAAATCGAGGAATTCCTCTTCGTAAAACGAAAAACAACACTGGCAGAATTCTTCTATACAACAGTGCATTTTAGGTGATATTTGGTGTACAATTTGTATATGTGTGCATTGCTAAATGGGCATTATTATATTGTTTATTTGCATAGACATGTTATATATTTCTTACTACATTATCCTGTTTATGTATATATTAAATTAAGTGCTCACGCTAAGTGGTGTAAATAGTGCACAAACTGCTTGTGGATTTTATAAATTGATAGATATTTGACAAAGATATAACAATCTGATGCGATTCTAAAATGTAAATAAAGGTTGCTAGAAAGTACTTTAAATTCTGCCCAATTTAACCTCGATATTTTCTCTATCGCGTCAAGAACACTATAAGCAAATAAATACCGACGACACAAATCTGATAATCTAAATTTACATATTTTTGTTAGTATATATAGGATTATTTTGATTTATTTCATGCGCTTGAAATTTTTTACGCTTTCTCTAGGGTTAAGTGTCGAATAAATGTACTTTCTTGTTATTTTATTTTGCCATTTCTATTTATTCTGTTTTCCATTCATTCCATTTATGGATATTGATTTCATTTACTACATATTCGTGTCAAAGAATATTCGGTACTTTTCGGTTAGCCGGGCGCCAGTGATATATATATACACACATATGTATAGATACACATATATCTACATATACATATCTATACATACATATATATATACACATATATGTATGTATATATACACATATGTATATACATATATATTTATATATGTACATATATCACTGGCGCCCGGCTAACCGAAAAGTACCGAATATTCTTTAACCCTCTAAGCGTGTAGAACGTAATATTCCGTTCACTAAGCTCCAGGTTTGACTGCATTGTATGCAATGTTTAAGATAATATAATTCTATAGATTTAATGAATTTTCAAAACATTGAAGAATGATTAATACTCTTAAGGGTTACATTCATATTTGTAATTAAGTTTTATTTATAATGCTGAAAGAATCATATTTTTTTTAGCATTTAAAACAAAATTGAGAAAACAACATTACAATTTTACCCTTTTTCAAAACGCTCAGAAGGTTAAAGTTATTATCAGGATTAGGATAGGATTCGATTAGGATTAGGAATAAAAATTGAACGACAATGGCATGACCGATTCAGGTTTAAAGTATGAACCAGGAAGTATATTTACATCATGAAGCAATAAGAAAATTAGAAAATTATCGGCTAATACTTTTTAATGTGTTTTACAGTCATAGTTGGCATCAAAGGTGAGCGGGGAAATGATAATCTAAAATATCATTAAGTGTTTACCACGCAAAAAAACAAATCTGGTTACAACAATGTACCCTAACCTTCCTATTCTCAAAAATGTTCTACCTATATGTAAAAAAAAATTCTACTGTATAGAACGCGCTTTCACGTTTATAATGTTATGAATTGGCACGATCGGCTTGTTCAAGTTTACACAATTCGGCTGGAAGAAAAGATTCATTACTTTTTTATTTCTTCTTTGCTTTTGCATTACGCGAATTTGTTGGTAAAAACGATTTTCTTTCCGATAACATTGTTGTTTTTTAAGTTTAAAAAATATTGTAATTTTACTTAAACATTGCTTTAAAATCTATGCAATTTTTCTTATCCTGCAAGACTTTACAAAAGTCTATTATGAAACAACTTTTAAAAAAGCTATATTTAAAAAAGACAACAAAGTTTTTCCTATTTTAAAACTAAAAGAAATGTAAAATTAAATTCCGGTTCGAAACGACGATTTACAAATGTGTTTTCAATTGTGGGAAAATGATAGAGGAAAAATGCTGTTACTTCGACACAATCATATTAAATCTTTAGCTTTTATGAGAAAAGCAATTTTCTTTTTAAAAATATAGTTATTTTTATTAAGATTTTCTGATTTTCGATACGGATAATTTTGCGATGCATATCATTGACATTTGCCATCCAATTTTTTTTTTTTTTTTTTTTTTTTTTTTTTTTACTTTTTATAATTTAAATTAAAAATATGGTATATGGTATCTTTATGTTAGCCGTGTGCAGACGATAAATCGCCAACCTATCCCATCATTCGTATTGAATTCATTAAAAATATAAATCTTTCACTCATTTCATTTAAAACACAGAACTTTAATTTACAACACATACATTTAAAATACATATATTACGTACATTTAAAATAATTCCTTTCATGTGAAAAAGAAAAAGAAAAACAAGAGGGGAAAATTCTGCTATAAGGCCGAATATAGATTACAACACACGGTTTTTATTTAAAAAATAAATAAACTAGCTGTAACTCAGAATAAAAACGCAATGACAACAAACAATTTTAAAATATCTAAATAACAAATAAAAATTCCCCTGTTAAAGTGTTGAGTTGTTCAATAACCATTCGATTTAGAAAAATATTTTTGTACCACTGAGCAATTTTTTTTAATGAAATTTAATTCATGTTGCTATGGCAGCAGACGATAAAACGATATCTTTGGAATAAGGGAATAAATAGAAGAAAAAATTTTGTTGATGTTCGTGATAAAATGAATTTCTTTATTTTTTAAAAATGTATATACATAATTCACTTTTATATTTTAACAGAATAATAAGTTTACTATAATTCGTTATTCATGCTATGGCCAGTATACACGATACACGTCGAGCACAATGCCTTTATCAATATCTTTTTACGCATAAAAATTTCGCTACGGTTCTCCATTGTGAAGTTTTGTAATTTTTGAAATCTAATATTTGAAAAACAACATAATCATTAGATTTGAAATTTATATCAAGAAAAATACAATTTTTTACCATTCTAACGCAGTTTGTAAAACAATTTTGTGACAAATACTTTTCGAGTTATTAATTTTTTAAGTAATTTCAAATGTTTCATTTTCCGAGATTAATCTGTGGCAACGATGGATTGCTGTGACTTTTCATAAACATGAAAAATGATAGAGATTGAAAGAATAAGCCACCCTGTGTGTGGCTAAAAAGAGAAATTAATCACAAATAATTTGATAACCCAAGATCATTTTATTTGATTTTATTTCAACATCAAAACAAATCTGTTTTACTTTTGTGTATATGACATCATATTCGCTACTTACTCGTATTTATGCACTTTGTATTATTATCAAATATTTGAAAACGCACGTTTTATTTCTAATATGACATCATTTCATATTCTGTTTAATTCTTAAATAATTCATTTCCTTTTCATTTTTCACGTGGAAAATTTTCACTTGAAAATAAATTGTTGATTAAAAATTATTATTCAGGGGTTTTATTTTATATTGGCAACGATAAAGTATTAGCAACGGTAAAATAAATTTAACCATTTTAAAAAAAGCTGCAAAACCGGGCCCTTTGGGCCAAACCAACCAAACCAAGCAACCATTGTAAAATATACGAAAAAATGTCCATTTATTCTGTATGAAAATAATGAAAATTTTAATTTTTAAGAAAAATATTGAAATAAAATAAACGAAAACCAGCCTATATTCATTTGAGGGTTATAATCAACTTATATGCAAAGATACAGGATAATTAAATGCTTCATTTTGACGCTGGCTTCAGCCTAACATTTGCACACAATCAGATTTATAATATTATTAGGATAGGATTAGGATAGCATGCTACGCCTGCTGCGCTAGACCATTTTTCTAAATGTACCTTAAATCAAACGAAATGGCTTTGTATTTTAAATGAATGTGGATCTTCACCTACAGATGCTACCTTAGTAAATATTTTCAAACGAACCGTGAATCAAACGAATTATATCAATGGATTTGAGCATGTATTTTAAAGCAATAGAGACGTTCACCTGGATTTTCCTTCAATATTGCTGTAAACGATGTGAACGACATTGCGTTATATTATATCATACATTGGACAAAATTTGGGCTAAAAGAAGCAACTCATTTAGTTGATCATTTATTGAAGAGTTTGGTAGGGAAATGTGGCCATTATGAGATTATGACAACAGGAACTAAAATGTTCTCTAGTCAACATACTACTAAAAGAGAAAGCATTACAATGATTGCATAGATTGACCATTGAACTTAAATAATGTTAGGGGGATTCATTTTCGTCTGTAAGTTCTTCAACTCCGTCTCTCTTTCTTGTCTCCATGTGAGATTCTGGTAACGTAAGTACAATCTCACTCTATGTTACGTTATATTTCCAATATACGTCCTCTTCTGGCAAGTCTACTACGGTTTTTCATCTTTCGATTCCATCAGAGCAAATACAGTGAAAATTGTAATAAATTGTTTGCACATAAAGAACAGTGTTTAACTTTCATATTTAAAAGAAAATGGCTAAACATTAAAAAGTGCATTTTTAAAACAATAGTTTGAATAAAATTTAAATGACGCCATTTTCACTGTCTTTCCATTTTTTAGACCAGTTGCATTCGTGTAACCGTTTATCTGAAAAAAAAAAACTATGATTAACTCTGGTATAAGAATAAACCTCTAGTTTGTATCCAATAAAATCTTCCTAATCTTCCATAATCTTGCCGATATCCAAGTTTGACGTCAAACATTAGAAGTGCTTGAAACGATATGGTTACTAATGTACCAGAGTTAGTTACAAAACGAAGTTATTTACGCGTCAAGCTATGTTCCATTAAATAATGTCAAATTACTGTTAATTCAATTATAGATCTTTCATTAACAAAATTCCATACCTTAAATAAAACTGACAATGATAAAGTTAGTTATGCAAAATGTTTAGTAATATTATTTTTGGGGAATACTTTAAACGAAGATTTTTTTGCATATCTCTAAAGAGCATAATAAAACGCAGAAATAAATTCATTTCACACTATGTTTAGCTGCTAGGGCTGTGTGTAGGTCGAAAAGGCTTTATAATGATCGAAAAATTATCTAATCAGAATTTCAGGTACTCGTTTTTTCTTATCCAGCCTGAAATGATAAATCGACAAATATTATTTATTCCATTCGCCACCATTGACATTACAAAGTTTTTCCGTACATTGAAAGTGCCAAAACAGTGGCTGAGATGTTCTGCTCTCAAAACTGGTAGACGGGAGGTGCTGGGTTCAAACCCCTGTTGCGCTCGTTGACCTAACCGTTCGGAGTTTTCCGTGGTTTTCTTCGAACCTTGCCGTAAATACGGGTTAGGATCCCTTAGAATGATCCCCACGGAGGGCACTCCCCCCAGGGTCTATATCCCTCGTGTAGATAATCGGCCGTCATAAAATCAACCAACCGTACATTGGAAGCATTGCTTCTTTGGTAAAACTTTGCTTCATAATGAAAAAAACCTCATACATTTAGCAATCGCTAAATTCAAAAGTTGCCTAATCTTCTGTAATCTGAATCGTCGTCCAGAGTAACCTTCAAACATAAACGAAACATCCAACAATATAGTAAAAATGCCAACTGGCAGGTGACCGGAATACGGACAATTAGTCCAATGTCTTTTAAAAACCTTCCTGATTACGGGAAGGTATGCAGAAAAAACTAAAATGAAATGACGAATCAAAAAGAGCATCAAAAAGAGCAGCAAACAGTTCAGCAAACAATTTTTATTGCAAAATGTAGTCTTTTGTGATAGTAATAACGCATAAATGCACACATCTCCTTAAGAATATTATTTGGTTCCTAACTTTTGAAACAGTGAATATTTCTATAAGTGAAATTGGCGATATATAAAAAAAAAAAAAATAAAATAAAAATAAAAGAATAGACAATATTCGCTGATCTGAGTTCGAGGCTATAAAAATAATATGTTTGGTGAAAACAAACCGGCATGTTTCCGTAGTAAATTTTTAAATGTCTAAAATTTAATTATTTTACAATATGTGTTTGAGTGGCAGACATTCATTAAAATTTAAATATTTGAAACCATATTCATAACAATAACTGCTATTTATATAATTTGCATTTGAATATAAAAATTTACTCCAAAAAGGATCTTGTATACACGAAAACACACTTTTATCCTAATCCTAATAATATTATAAATCTGATTGTGTGCAAATGTTAGGCTGAAGCCAGCGTCAAAATGAAGCCTTTAATTATCCTGTATCTTTGCATATAAGTTGATTATAACCCTCAAATGAACATAGAATGGTTTTTGTTTATTTTATTTCAATATTTTTCTTAATAATTCCAAATTTCATTATTTTCATAGAGAATAAATGGACATTTTTTCGTATATTTTAAAATGGTTGGTTGGTTTGGTTGGTTTGGCCGAAAGGGCCCGGTTTTGCAGCTTTTTTTAAAATGGTTAAATTTATTTTACCGATGCTAATACTTTATCGTTGCCAATATAAAATAAAACCCCTGAGTAATAATTTTTAATCAACAATTTATTTTCAAGTGAAAAATGAAAAGGAAATGAATTATTTAAGAATTAAACAGAATATGAAATGATGTCATATTAGAAACAAAACGTGCGTTTTCAAATAGTATTTGATAATAATACAAAATGCATAAATACGAGTAAGTATGGAAAGCAAGCGAATATGATGTCATATATAGAAAAATAAAACAGATTTGTTTTGATGTTGAAATAAAATGATCTTGGGTTATCAAATTATTTGTGATTAATTTCTCTTTTTTTTTCTTTTTCTTTTTGACATGAAAGGAATTATTTTAAATGTACGTAATATATGTATTTTAAATGTATGTGTTGTAAATTAAAGTTCTGTGTTTTAAATGAAATGAGTGAAAGATTTATATTTTTAATGAATTCAATACGAATGATGGGATAGGTTGGCGATTTATCGTCTGCACACGGCTAACATAAAGATACCATATTTTTAATTTAAAATTTAAAAAGTAAATATATAAAAATATATATATAGGATGGCAAATGTCAATGATATGCATCGCAAAATTATCCGTATCGAAAATCAGAAAATCTTAATAAAAATAACTATTTTTTAAAAGAAAGTTGCTTTTCTCATAAAAGCTAAAGATTTAATATGATTGTGTCGAAGTAACAGCATTTTTCCTCTATCATTTTCCCACAATCAAAACACATTTGTAAATCGTCGTTTCGAACCGGAATTTAATTTTACATTTCTTTTAGTTTTAAAATAGGAAAAACTTTGTTGTCGTTTTTAAATATAGCTTTTTTTAAAGTTGTTTCATAATAGATTTTTGTAAAGTCTTGTAGGATAAGAAAAATTGCATATAATTTAAAGCAATGTTTAAGTAAAATTACAATATTTTTTAACTTAAAAAACAACAATGTTATCGAAAAGAAAATCGATTTTACCAACAAATTCGCGCAATGCAAAAGCAAAGAAGAAATCAAAAGTAATGAATCTTTTCTTCCAGCCGAATTGTGTAAACTTGAACAAGCTGATCGTGCCAATTCATAACATTATAACGTGAAAGCGCGTTCTATATAGTAGATTTTTTTTTACATATAGGTAGAAAATTTCCGAGAATAACAAGGTTAGGGGTCTGTAATTAAGTCCATAGTCAATTTGCTTTTCTTTTTATCAAGTGAAATTTGGCGCAAAATTAAATACATTGTTGTAACCAGATTTGTTTTTGCGTGGTAAACACTTAATGGTATTTTAGATGATCATTTCCCCACTCACATTTGATGCCAACTATCACTGTAAAACATATTAAAAACTATTAGCCGATAATTTTCTAATTTTCTTATTGCTTCATGATGGTTCATACTTTAAACCTGAATCGGTCATGCCCAGTGATGTGGGGCGGGTAAATACCCAGTGGGTAGGTAAATATTTTTTGGGTATTTACCTGGGTATTTACCCAAGCCTCGGGTAAATACCCAAAAACTGGGTATTTTCATATTTCAGCTTGAAAAAGCATATTTAAAGTAAAATTTATTTTTATTTGAAACTTAAATATTTATGAAGTCCAAAATCATAGAATGAGATATTCAAATTATGAAAGTTGTATGGCTTCAGCCACAATTAAAGAGAAGTCGAAACTTACATCGCAAAATTGCTTAATTTTACTGCTAGTGTGCTTCAGCTGCAAAGTAAGTGAATTGCATTTGTAGGAAATTTTCAAAGTAAATAATGTGAAGCTCTATTACATTTTTTAAAAAGAAAATATAAGACTACCTATCTGCACAGTTTATTGCAGAGCATTATACAGATTACATGTCGCATCTATTTATTAAGAAAATAATAATAATAATCCATACTTAAGAGAAATTTAGATTGCTAATAATAATAAAAAAAAAAAGATAAATTACACAATCAAGCATTTAAATAAATAATTTAACAAACAATTTATTGATTTATGTTTATTAAACAATTTTTATTATTTTACAGTCTATAAATATTCACAATTGTCAGCTGAACTACAAAATTTTGGTTTTAGAAATTTAATTATCTTTTCCTAATATTGCAGACATGTATAAAGATTAAATAGGAATTTACTGATTTTCTCTAAATATTAACAGTAGTTTAAAGGAATTGCAATTTCAAAGTATTCATTTTCTAAATAAATATTTTCATTTCCAATTTTATGAGTTGTGATTATTTCTTGCTGAATTAAAAAGCTGCCCAAAAATTTAAAATATTTTGCCTCAATACAAAACACTATTCAAATATTATGTGTTTGATCATCAACTTAATTATAAACCTCTATGAATCATCTTTTAAGTTTTAAAATATCATTCCCATTTTCTAAAAATTTAGTAATACACACTCTTTTCTTGCTTTGTTTATAATCTGCAATTCCTTTAAATTTCAATTAGAAATTTCCACCAGAAGCAATAGATGGCACCCAATCATTGCATAAGTATGAACCAAAACTAAACTAGATTTTACAAAGTAAAACTATGCTAGATTTTACAAACCAAAACCATGCTAGTTTTGGTTTGGATTTTGATTCTATAAACTGTTCTTCACTTGCTTTTAGATGTCTATGGTGTGCGTTTGAAAGAGTTAGAAGTAAAAATGGGAGGAAAAAAAGGACTTGCATGGAATTTTTTTAATGTGAAAGGAAAAAGTGTGCAGTGCAAATATTGTAATAAGGATTACAAGCATGCTAATGTAAACAAAATGGAAAATCATATTAAGAAATGTTTCAAATGTCCTGCAGGTTTGAAAAAGGTTTTTGACAGTGATTCTAAATGCAAAAAATATCATAAGGAATCTATTTCTACTATGCCTTCAACTTCAAATGTAGAAGAAAATATAACAATTAGTGATACAGATGAACCTAATACTGGTCAAATGTCCAGTACATCTTCTAACACTTCATCGATACCGATAACAAGTGTACCTTCGCTTCTAAAAAATGCTGGAGATGGAACATCTAGTTTTTTGACAAATAAAAAAATTTCGAAGTCACAGATATCTATGACAGCATTTTTGGATCAGATGGATGAAATAACAAATGTAAGTACATTTACATATTAATAAACAAAAAAAAAAAATACAATTTTGTTCTTTTAAAAGTAAATACTTAAATTAGAACTGATATTAATTGAAATAAATTATTTGAAGCTTTTCTCTAGTATATGTCTCTGATTTTTAATATTACAATTTTTAATAAATTAATAAATTGTTTATTTTAAAATTTAAAAGATTCATTGAAATAAGCCTTTGCATTTTAATATATTTTTTCTTTTAATAAAAAAAATCGTTTAATTTGTTTTGAAGTGCAGATAAAGAAACACTGTTAAACACTGATGTGAAAAATATATAATTTAAAAGCAAGAATTCACTTTGTGATTGAAATAATACAGAGCTATAAGCAGTGGCATGGAATGAGTGTATGTGTTCAGGGGGGGGGGGGCAGTTGGGGAAAATCTTCATATCCCCAAGGAACCCATCCCCTTGCCATTATACAATTTTGTAAGACAAATATTTTTTGGCAGTTTCAATGTAATCCTATTTTTATATAGAATAGCAAAGCAAAAATAGATTGCTTAAAGCCACAAGTTTATAAATTTATTTGTAATGAAAACAGTCTGCTTTCAAGATTCATAGTTTCTATAGGCTTTCAAAAAACATTCCATATAAAAAATAACGTTACAGGATATATGCATTTATTATTTAAAGAACATTTTGGATAAAAGTCAAATACTACATTTTAATTAAATGTAAATTTGACTGATAATAATTTGACTGAATTGAAAATATTGTTTATTCTAAAAGAATAGTTATAGACACATAAATTCCTGATAAATTAATTTAACTTACAAATAATAAGTATAATAAATATTGTTAATACCTTCTAAAATCCCCTTCCCTTATGTAAATCCATATAAGGGTCTTCCCCATTTTTTAACTTTATCCTTAGCTGCCGAAGTTTTTAAAGTATAAATCGGTTGGTTTGCAGTATTGCAATTCAAAACAATTAAATAATGTAATTAAATATCATATACCTGACAAAATATCATATGCTGAATCCTATATCTTTAATCCGGAATCATTTGAACCACGGCAATAGCGAATTAGAGAAAATTTGAAACTAGAATGCATTTAGGTAAATGATAATAACATCAGGCATTATTATGATAATACAAAACACTAAGGCAATTTATAAATAAATAATACTAAGGAGTTCCACTTAAAAATATCTCAAAATTAAAAAAATATGTATATTTTGTATGGTGTCGCCATCTGTTGTTAGTTGTGGGAAACAATAAGATTTTTTTCTTTTTAACTTGGAATTTTATATTATTGAATAATAAATAACACAAATCACGAAACTGATAAATATAAATTTAAAAAATAAAACAATATAAAACATTTAAATAAGATTTACAGTTAAATAATTAAAATAGGACTTGCCATTAATAAATAAAAAAAAAATTATTATTACTTTACCATACTGAACAATGGTTAAACACGCAAGGCGGAAGGAAATAGGAGAAACTAAGTAATTAATACTTAAAAATATCAATTTCAAGCATAAATTCAAAATTTTGAAAAAGGAAAATATATATAGCTGCATAAAATAGTGTTTTCTGAAATGTATTCTTGTATGCTAGTGGTGGCATCTATTATCATTTCATGAAAGAAAAGAAATAATAAAATAATAATAAAAGGTTTTGGAATATCTGAATTACAAGATTACAGATGCTATAGAAGTCTGGATTAAAAATGTAAAAATTCTATGCCTTGTATATTTTTATTTTGGAAAAATAAAACTACAAATGCTTCTTTTTTGTTTTAGGAAACACTCAATCAACATTTGGCTAAGGCCATTTTCATCAGTGGAAGTCCATTGTCATTGGTTGAACATCCTTTGTGGATTGAATTTTTTTAAGAAAGTTCGACCTTCTTACAATTTACCTTCACGTTTTCGTCTTGCCTCAACTTACTTAGATTCTCAATATTCTGAAATGCAATGTGAAGTTAAGAGACAACTAACTGAATCAAAACACCTCCATTTGCAATGTGATGGTTGGAGTAACATAAGAAATGAGTCAATAATAAATTTTGTGATTTCAAAACCACAACCTCTATTTGTTGATTTTATCATGTCAAAGGAAAACAAGCATGATGCTTGTTATTTGGCTGAGCAAATTGAAAAAGTTATGAAAGATCATGATCCTGAAAAAATTTTTGTGATTATAGGTGACAATGCTAAAAATATGATAGCAGCGTTTAGATTAGTAAAAGAAAAATATCCGCATGTTGTTCCATTAGGTTGCCTTGCCCATCTTTTACACTTATTGTGTTCTGATATTTCAGGATGCAAGTCAGTTAAACAATTTTTTACAAATGTAATTGATATAGTGAAAACTATCAAACGTAGCAACCGTTTAAGTGCATTGTTTAACCGGATTCAAGATCAAGAAAGCAAGAAAAATATTTCCTTGAAATTGCCAGGTAAAACTAGGTGGGGAAGCTACTTACACAGTCTTAAAAGCTTAAAAGATAACAAGTTTACGCTGCAAACTATGGCAGTCTGTGAAGAAGCTCAATTGTCTTCTCAGTTAAAAAAAAAACTTTTAGATGATACTTTTTGGATTCGTATTGAAAATATGATTGATATCTTTACTCCGATTGTAGAACTTATAGAATCTTTTGAATCAAATGAACCTCAGATTCATTTGGTGTATAACAAAATAAACAACTTAGAAAAAGTATTGCTAGAATTACTTCCTGTATCTTTATTGGAAAAAAATGAAGAAAAGCATATTATGGAGCAATTTAGAAAAAGAAAAGAATCTGGTGTTGGTCCTCTCCATCTTGCAGCAGACATTTTAAATCCTATAATGCAAGGAAGTACCTTAGAACCTTCAGATTTGCTTGATGGTTTAACATTCATTTATGATGTTGGCCATCACATGAAATTAGAGAGCACACAACTTAAAATGGATCTTGTTCATTACAGAGAAAAAGAAGGTCTCTGGGAAAGAAAAATCTTGTGGGAAGAGCTAGAGAATATGCCTCCTCTACTATGGTGGAAAAGCTTACGGGGCACTAATATATTAGCTGAAGTAGCTTTGCGCATATTAAGTGCACCTATTACGTCTGCCGCGACGGAAAGAACCTTTAGCACCTTTAGCTGGATTCACAGTAAAAAAAGAAACCGCTTGACATCAGAAAGAGCAGCTAAGCTAACCTACCTATCGTATAATTGGAAGCTGCTACACAATGAAGTAAATAAACAGAATACACCCAAAATAAAGAAACAGGAAACAAATGAAAATGTTTCAGAAACAATAAATCGTATAGAAGAATTACTTTCAAGTGACGACAGCTTAGAAATTGAGGACTTTGAAAATTCAGATTCCGAAGTTGTTGTGTCTGAAGTCTGACTGATTTTAAACTGAGAGAAAAATTGTGTCGATATGATAAAATTATATTTTTCATTTTCTATTTTATTATCTATATCTGCATATTATTTATATATAAATGTTAAATTGTGTTTAATATTAGGCTGCTTTCTCAATCCAAAATTACTGAGTTTTATTTCCTTAAAGTCAAGCTATTGCTGATGCTAAATGGTTCTCTTCAACATACAAATATTGAATTAAGAAAATTATATTTTTCACTTTTATATTATATCTTTGCATAATTTGTATATTTTTTATTTATATTTTTCACTTTTATATTTAATATGTGCTTAATTTGTGTATTATATATTTGTATATTATTTTTATATCAATATTATCCCTTAAATTTATTGAAAAAACAATTCTCTATAAACACATTAACTTTTTTATATGCTTCATTTTTAAAAATTACATTTAAATTCAATACTTAAGTGTAAAAAGTTGATTTTTTTTTAATTAAAGGATTGTAAGAAGTCTAAAGTTCTATAATTTTCTTTCTTTTATACTCTTTTATCATAACTAAAAGTAAAATTAATGTAATTTCCCAAATATATATAATTGAAAATAAATACCCAGGTAAATACCCAAATTGGGTATTTACCCGGGTATTTACCCTGGGTATTTACCCTTAAAAATAAATACCCGGGTATTTTACATCACTGGTCATGCCATTGTCGTTCAATTTTTATTCCTAATCCTAACCCTAATCGTATCCTATCCTAATCCTGATAATAACTTTAAAGAATATTCTTTGACACGAATATGTAAATTAAATCAATATCCATAAATGGAATGAATGGAAAATAGAATAAATAGAACTGGCAAAATAAAATAACAAGAAAGTACATTTATTCGACACCTAACCCTAGAGAAAGCGTAAAAAATTTCAAGCGCATGAAATAAATTAAAATAATCCTATATATACTAACAAAAATATGTAAATTTAGATAATCAGATTTGTGTCGTAGGTATTTATTTTCTAATAGTGTTCTTGACGCGATAGAGAAAATATCGAGGTTAAATTGGGCAGAATTTAAAGTACTTTCTAGCAACCTTTATTTACATTTTAGAATCGCATCAGATTTTTATATCTTTGTCAAATATCTATCAATTTATAAAATCCACAAGCAGTTTGTTCACTATTTACACTACTTAGCGTGAAACACTTAATTTAATATATACATAAACAATATAATAATGCCCATTTAGCAATGCACACATATACAAATTGTACACCAAATACCACCTAAAATGCACTGTTGTATAGAAGAATTCTGCCAGTGTTGTTTTTCGTTTTACGAAAAGGAATTCCTCGATTTTCACGATTTTACTGGGTCCTCCTGTTTTCATTAGTTGCAGTTTTTTTTTCGCGATTGTATATATTATTTGGCATGAAATTTCACTTTTTTAAGACTGGGTTATGTCAAGGCCCCTATAGCAAACAAATACCGTATGGTCTCCTATAAAATGTGATAAAGCTTTGGTTAATTACATATGTTGTTAATTATCAAGTGAAATGTTTTGCTAAATTAATGCATTTATTCTTTTTTTAATACTACGTGAACGAAGTCACGGGTAACAGCTAGTTGCTAATATAGCTCAAGCTGATGTCACGCTTATGCATTTTTGGCTTAAAATCACATTGCTTGGCGACAAAAGTAAAATCAAAACCGTAAATAAACAAATAACATCTAACTCATAAATGCAGTCATGTTTACAATTACATCTGCTAGTTCTTCCTGTAAGACACATGATAGGGGAGTTATATATATATAAAAAAATTAACAGAAATAAAAAAAGGAAAAAAATTACTCATATTTTATTAAATCAAATTATCAGATGCATCTTTGTTAACCTGATGCAAACGATAAAACGCCAAATATTGGCTTAATCTGAATTGCAATCTCATGTATTGCAAATATTTTTAAGCATTACAAACATTCCTTTGGGGTTTAAATTAAATATTATGCCTCATTAAAACAGTTTTTTTTGCGGGTTGGGGGGGGGGAGGGATTTTAAATAAAATTAATAACAGAATTTTTCTTTTATTTTTCTATGTGTTTGCATTATTTTCTGATATAGCTGTTTCAACTCTTTCGCCAACGATAATGGTTGCCACAAAAATGACCTATGGTAACCTTATCGTCCAAAATAACAGAACTTTCCATCATAATTCTATAACTAATATACGTAGAACTATGTGTTATATACTAAAACCTTCCCTGAAAAATTATCTGTCCAACAGTGCAAGTTTCATCAATTTCCATTCAGCAGAACTCGAGTTATAAAGGAACGGAACGAAATTTTCGTTTGTGTTTTATATACAGTGTCACCTCTGAATAACGGTTACCTGTGGGACCGGTGAAAAATGACCGCTCTTCTGAGGTGGGTGTTATTCAGAGGTTTCATTTAAAAATCAAAATACATACATTTAAATAGAAATACACAGTCATTTTAATTGATCCTTATTGTTTTAATGCATTAAAAAAATCAGTGATTTGCAGTTGCTTTTTTTTTTTTTTTTTTTTTTTTTTGCTGCAAATATCTTTCTCCAAAGAAATAACAATATGAGTTGTTTTGCTATACATCATTATTATTAATGAAAAGATTTGGAATTTCACGAAGGTTTGTCAAAAATTCGGTGTATGTGTTAATACTAGAAATTTTGGAATTTTCGTTTAGAATTCATCGTAATTTTCCACTCGTAATCAAATGATGAATTTTAATATGATAGTTGGTAACTACCTCAAAGCAAAGATCGTATTATTAGAAGGTCTATGGTAACAACGCACGAAGAATCACAAACAAGTAAGAAGTGTACTCTCAAGTTATACGAAGGAGCCCCAATAAGACAGACTGCAGAAAAGTTGAACAAAAGAATGATCAATCTTTAATATTTTTGTTCGGAAGTTTCCAGAAAACTGAAATTTCCAAAGACGCAAAATGTTTACAGAAATCATCTATCTGTTGTTCCCAAACGGAAATGCTTTTTCATTCCCCAATGAAACTTTCATGACGATTCCTATGGACAAAATGAGAATTTCAAGACTCCACACCAAAGAAAAAAAGTCCTTCCGGCCTGTACCGGGAGGAAAAGGTAGCTTTCCTATATCTTCGTTTTAAAATTTTAGCTAATGTTACACGAAAACAGCAAGTTAAAATGCAAAAAACGTTTACAAAAGATTCGTTAATACTGAATTTGAATAAGAAATTCGCCAAATTATTGAACAATAGCCAAATTGGCTTCATTTACGAAGACTTATTTTGGTGCCCAAATTTGGCGATATTTCGCCAAATGTCGCCAATTTTGTCGCCAATGTCGCCAATTTTGGCGCTAAAAGATATGAATATAAAGTTTTATGCGTATGATTGGGAAAATTATTACAACAATGAAAGAAAATAATTTGCAAGTAATGGCGTTAATGCGCTGTTTTGTTTCAAAATGTCAGCCACCCCAGAATTTCAAACTGCTCTATCTCAGCCATTTTTTAAGATAGAGGTAAACCAAAAAATGATCTGGAATCCTTGTATCAAGGCCTAACACGTAATTAAAAAATAAATTTGAATTTTTAATTTTTTTTGGATATTTATTTTAGTTTTAAATTTTTAAATGGCCGCCATCTTGAAACAAAATGGCGGACCAAGCTGGCCAACGAACTCGGTCAAGACATTGGTGAGCTTAATACACACAATTAGTTTCATCAAAATCGACTTATAAATACGAGCGTTATCGTATGGCATAGATCAGATATATATATATATATATATATATATGGATATATCTATATATATAAATCAACATTTGAGCGGAGGGTGGTTTTGGGGTCTGAGGGTCATGATCGGTGAAAATATATCGAAATTTTCCGGAACTGCTTTCCTCCGAACGGCTGCAATAGGTAGCTTTATACTTTTTAGTATTGAAAGCTACCTAAAATGTCAGCCACCCTAGAATTTCAAACTGCTCTATCTCAGCCGTTTTTTAAGATAGAGGTAAAACAAAAAATGCTCTGGAATCCTCGTTTCAAGGCCTAACACTGAATTAAAAAATAAATTTGAAATTTTCATTTTTTTGTATATTTATTTTAGTTTTAAATATTTAATTGGCCGCCATCTTGAAACAAAATGGCGGACCAAGCTGGCCAACGAACTCGGTCGAGACATTGGTGAGCTTAATACACACAATTAGTTTCATCAAAATTGATTTATAAATACGAGCGTTATCGTATGACATAGGTCAGATATATATATATATATATATATATGGATATATATATATATATATATATATATAAATCAACATTTGAACGGAGGGTGGTTTTGGGGTCTGGGGGTCATGATCGGTGAAAATATATCGAAATTTTCCGGAACTGCTTTCCTCCGAACGGCTGCAATAGGTAGCTTTATACTTTTTAGTATTGAAAGCTACCTAAAAGTCCTTCCGGCCTGTACCGGGAGGAAAAGGTAGCTTTCCTATATCTTCGTTTTAAAATTTTAGCTAATGTTACACGAAAACAGCAAGCTAAAATGCAAAGAAACGTTTACAAAAGATTCGTTAATACTGAATTTGAATAAGAAATTCGCCAAATTATTGAGCAATAGCCAAATTGGCTTCATTTATGAAGACTTATTTTGATCGCCAAATTTGGCGATATTTCGCCAAATGTCGCCCAATTTTGCCAATTTTGTCGCCAATGTCGCCAATTTTGGTGTTAACGGATATGAATATATAGTTTTATGCGTATGATTGGGAAAATTATTACAACAATGAAAGAAAATAATTTGCGAGTAATCGCGTTAATGTGCTGTTTTGTTTCAAAATGTCAGCCACCCTAGAATTTCAAACTGCTCTATCTCAGCTATTTTTTAAGATAGAGGTAAACCAAAAAAAGCTCTGGAATCCTTGTATCAAGGCCTAACACGTAATTAAAAAATAAATTTGAATTTTTAAATTTTTTGTATATTTATTTTAGATTTTAAGTTATTTTACATCTTTAATTAGTCGCCATCTTGAAACAAGATGGCGGACCAAGCTGGCCAAAGAACTCGGTCGAGACATTGGTGACCTTAATACACGCAATTAGTTTCATCAAAATCGATTCATAATTACGGGCGTTATCGTATGACATAGGTCAGATATATATATATATATATATGTATATATATATATATATATATATATATATATATATGGATATATCTATATATATAAATCAACATTTGAGCGGAGGGTGGTTTTGGGGTCTGGGGGTCATGATCGGTGAAAATATATCGAAATTTTCCGGAACTGCTTTCCTCCGAACGGCTGCAATAGGTAGCTTTATACTTTTTTGTATTGAAAGCTACCTAAAAGTATAAAAAAGACTGGGTGGTCACATTGTTTATTTAACACATAATTTGTTGTCGGTCCTTTGTTCTTTTAACAGATAATTTGTTGTTGGTCCTTCTCTCTCTTGAGTCTTGGGAATGTATGACATCTTGAGGCAGAAGTGATTATCAAAAAGATTAAGAGATTAGTTTTTGGAAAAGGATTACGTTTTTAAGAGATTAAGTGACTTTTTGTTGACATATCAAGTAACTTTTGATTGATTTGTTTTCACATTTCGATTTGCAAATAAATATGAAATTGTACCAGGAGCTGTTATTTTTTTTCTCGTGACTTTTGAGTGGCCGTTGTTCAGAATTCCTTATTTAGAGGTTCGTACTAATGTTAATGCTATGGAACCTGTTTGGTTCCATCAATATGTGGCCGGTATTCGGAGGTTGTCGTTGTTTAAAGGTGACCGTTCAAGGAGGTTTCACTGTATATAGTAGATTAGGATATCAGGAAAAATTACTAAATAATTCTAAGAACTTTCCAGTAGGATATCAGTATAAGTTTCCCGTGAAATGAACAGATACATATAAAAAGGGGACTGAAAAAGAGTAAATCTGCGAAAACACTGAAGATTTTCACCAATGAAAAAAAAAAAAAAAAATAGAGTGACATAAATCGTACGGTATGGCTGAACCCCATAAACAACACCAATCTTTCAGTAATATGAATGAGAGTAAAATGAATGGGAACACAAGAAAAAGAAAATCAGCTCTCGCAGTTCGACAATTTTGATCGTTCCTTTCCTCGCCAAATGCATTTTATCGCGAATTGGCACAATGGCAATCGGCAGCGTGAACCCCGAGTGCTGCCCCATTTTTTCTTTATGAATTTTTTTTAGCTCTATCCACTCTTAAAAAAAAAAAAAAAAAAAAAAAAAAAAAAACCTTAATTTGTCATTTAATCCAAAATTTATCGCGAACATGAACATGTGTTCAATGATCATATACATGAATCATCATACATGAATATAAATGAGAGTCTGCTCTTAGTGAAGTGGATTAATAAATCAAAGTAAGAAGTCTTGTTTGTTAAATTTGGATGTTAGTTCTTTTGTTCCAAATGTAGTTATTTACTTAAATAATAGTTTCTATGAAGGTTCATTTACTTACCCTGATGAGCAAATTTTCAGGTTTTACATCTCTATGGAAAATCCCATGCCTAAAATCAACAAAAGAAATTTAATAAACATAATACAATTTTTTTTTACTCATTTTAAACAATTCAATATAAATTTTCTCACACTGGGGTATTTATATTCTCTGCATGTGAAATTTAAAGTGTAATAAGAACTAGAGAATTGTTATAGGAAAATTTATAATAATTTGAACAAGGTTTAAAAACTATTTCGGGAGAAGTTACACGCTAAAAACGACATTTTCAAAACTGAGCAAAAAATACTCAAATCTGAGTATGTCGCATAGTGAAAATGGCTGCGAATCTAAATTACTCAAGTTGGAAACGTGTATATACTCATTTCTGAAAACATGCACACATTCAAAAATAAAACATCATGTTCTCATATTTGAGTATATCCATGTTTCTAAAATGAGTATGAATTGACTTCTATGTGGCCATTTTTGAGTATGTCCATGTTTCAAAAAATACAAAATATTTACAAAGTTATTAAAAACAGTAAATATTGTGGAACAAATACATTGTAAAAAATTTCAGAAAATATTCAACAATAGTATAGCAGAAATGTCTACGAAAACTTTTGTAAATACGTAGTTATACGTGATTTGGGATATATTTTCCCATTTTTCAGAAACTATTTGGAGGAGAGCCAATCAAAAACTTCAGAAAATCATAGGTTTCTGAAGTTTAACGGAAATGTTTCCGAAAAAAAAAAAAAGCTCTTAGCTTTCCATAAATTTTGAAAAAGACGTTTTTTGTTGATTTCGGTTGCCTATTTGTTTCTGAATATCCCGATTAGTTCGTCTCCTAAATATTTCTGTATATAAGGGGAATGTTTCCAGAACTGTGCGTAAATGTGATGTAATATTACATTGTTGTAAACACCCTTTTTTTTTATATCATAAACATTACTGCGTTTGTCTATTGTGTATATATAATCCTTTATGAATAATTCGATATCTCTCTATATTAAAATAAAAGCTGCCGCTATCAATGATTTTTTGGGTGCCTTGAGGTCTTTCTCAGCTAGTATTATGATAACTATTGCATATAAAAATATGAAAATTGGTAATTTTATAGAGAAATGTTCGATAAACACGCTGATGCAGACCAATTTTAAATCGAAGAATTGTTTTAAGAGATATTTAATATTGAAGTCGGTGAAAATAGTTCTCTTAAAAAAGTTTTATAAGAACAAACACTTTGTAAAAATTTAACTACAATTTGAAGGGATATAGTTGACAAGCTTGCGGTATGCAGAATGCAATTATTTTTTTAACTTGACTAATTTTTTGACGGATTTTTTTTCAATTTTTTATTTAAATTTTCATTATTTTGATGGTTATTTTTTCATATTTCAAAAAATCTATTATTTAAATTGTTTCCAGTTTGTAAATTAGCGCACATAATAATATTCCTTTTCAATTAAAACATGTATTTACACGTGACTATTAAAAAAAGAAATAATAATTAAAATACTAATTAAATGATCACGTGTTAAAACAGTAAATGTAGAAAATTATGTCACAAAAAAAGTACTTGTGCGTGAATATTAAAACAAGAAATAAAACTTGAAAATAATAGTTAAATTATTACGCGTTCAAAGCATTAAATGGAGAAACTTGCGACAGATTTAAAATGCTCAAATTACAATATTTCCAAACAGTTTCAATTTAAAAAATCTATTTACACGAGAGACTCATTTATTTCGACAAAATCTTTTACCTATTGTTGCAAATTTTAAAACAGTGTAAATAATAATATTTCCCTTCAATTAAAACTATATTTTTACGTTTAATAGTAGGAAGAAATCTTTGGTGAAAATTACCCCATACTGGAAACGATGGTTTAAAACGACTTTCTGAAAATAATATTTTTATAGCATCGTTATAAAATTCCCTGATGTAACGACATTGTTTACTTAGCCATTTTACACAAGTTGATTTCCAAATGTTTAATTGATTTTATTTAATCAATCACGAAAACAGTTGTTAGCTGTTTCGACAGCAATTGATTCGGCCTTAAAATCACTCAGTCAAAGGAAAATGAATGGGAACCCGATTACAGGTGATAACCACTGGTCGTTTAAGTATAATTCAATCTTCCGTAATCGTTTTAGTGCCGATCAAATTAGTGTGTTTTTAGAGTTTGTGGTGTCAAAACGGGGTTTGACGAATGTAGCTCGTAGAGGGCAGAGCTCCCTAGTTATACAAAGTTTCTGATGCAATAAATATTTACAATTGCATTAAAAAATCAATGTTAAATTAAAGACGTGGCGGTTTTAAAATTAAAGTTCTTATATTAAAACTTTTTCATTTTTTACATGATTGCTCCGATGTTATATATAAGTAATAACTTACCTATGAATGTGATCTAATGAACGAAGAAGTTGGTACATATAATTTTTTACCCTAAACTCTGGCAGTGGTTTCCTTCGAGCTAAAAAATAACAAGCTGAACGTTACTTACAAGAAAATATATTAATTCAGTACTGAACTTTACAATTCAAGCCTATTTTTTAAATTGCACAGTACATCAAAGGAAAAAAAAATTCCGAACGAGAGGTAATAACTCCACTGTTAAATTTCTGTTATTGTTTGTGGTGTTTGTTACGGCTGATTATTAGCGCGAGGGGTATAGACTGGGGGACAGGTCTTTCTAAGGAAACCTAATGCTATTTTAGCAGCATTTACGCAGGCTCAAATAATACTGATCCAGCACCTTTTCGCCGACCAATTTTAAGTGTATAACCTCTCAGCCGTCAGTGGGGCATCCTATTATAAAGAAATTTTCTTGAGGGGCCGTATACATATTTATTTTATTTGAAAATCTGAATACAAATCCCATATAATAATAATTATTATTATTATTCGATTTTTCATGCAGCATTTTCCACAAATATAAGTTTTTATATTTAAAAACACGCGGAATGTGATTTGAAATGTGTTCGGGGGTTGTGTCAATACTGAGTGGCGCATGATTGATTTTGAAGATTGGTTGAAAATACGTTTTTTTGTTTATGAATTTTTACTAATCGCATTGTTGATTAATACTTCAAAAGCAAATTTATCATTAATACGCACGCGCATTACATTTGTGCTTTTACAAAGAATCATATAAAGCAAAAACTAAATTATTACTTGAGTATAAATCATTGTTTGAGTCATGACTAAATAACGGACAATTATCTTTAAAATTGACTGTTCCATTTATCAATAACTTACATCTCACTACCTTTTCATTCAAAATTGATAAAAACTTGTATTCTTACTTTTTTGTCATGCAGAATTTAAATAGGAAATTACATTATAACGTTGCCATTGAACTTTAAAACTTGAGTTCAAATTTTACTAAAAGTACTTATATGTACTTAGTATTTGTAGATGATCCCTTATGACAGAATAAACCTCATATATATATATATATATATATATATATATATATATATATATATATATATATATATATATATATATATATATATATATATATATATATATATATATATATATATATATACATGTATATACATATATATATATATATATATATATATATATATTGTTGTGAGCTCGGGGTTCGAAAGGACTGATGCCAATATATAAGAACAATCAAAAGGCTTTATTCACTATAAACAGTGCAATACGAACACCAATACCTTCTGAAAATTACAAGATATTCAGTAATCTTCAAATCCAATAAAAGCACAGCAAAATTTCACACAGAAACAATGCGTTCAATACGACGTATCAACGACAAAATCGATCCGAGAAACACAGTTCTCAATGCAAAGCCTCTCGTATGAATTCAATCGCAGTTGACAGACAACTAACTGAACTGGACTGGTGGAGGTCCCTTATATAGGCTTTAAAGATAACTGTAGAATTTTCCAGAGCCTTCAGATGCTAGAAATTACCAGAAAGTGCTTTAACTTTCGATAGAGAACCTAAGCGAGAAAGGATCCCAATGTACAGGTATAAAGGGGGGGGGGGGTTGCACAAAAAGTCGCCAAATCCGTCGCCAACTTGGCGACATTTGGCGATATATCGCCAAATTTGGCGACAAAAATAAGTCGCCAAAACCATCGCCAACTTGGCGATAAACCCATTCCTTGGCGATTTTCCAATAGAACTCATTATAAAAACCGATGCTGTAAGGTTGTTTTCCTTGCAAACACCTGAGGCCTTTAGCATTGAGTTACATGATGCTCAATAGGAAATACATTAATAATACTGCAATTTTCACAATAATAAAATGAAATAAATTAAAAAGAATGAAATATTTACAAAATTCATAACATTGCCCCCCTCTCAAGGACTGCACGTCCCGGGCAGTTCAACCTTTGATCGGAAAGCAAACCCGTTACCAACAAATGCTATACTATTCAAAACACATTCATAATGCCGAATTATGCAAAATATACACTTATTTATAAAATAAAATAAAATTAAAGCATAGACATTATTACATACAAGTATTTAAATAATAATAACAATAATAATGATAATGCTAAGCAAAATAAATAATTACATTAATTTATATACAAGACTATGGTCATACTAATTTACATTATTTACATTACACTATTTACAATCAATGAACTAAGTACTATGGCCATAGTATGGAGCCAGCCTGTCGTAATGAACGACTCTAGGCTTCGAACTTGGTGACTTTCGGATCCGAATTACGACATCGTTCAGTCTGTTTAGGACTGTATAAGGACCGTCCCAGTGCGATTGCAGTTTGGGAGAAAGTCCTTTACGTCGAGTCGGATTATAAAATCAAACCTTGTCACCTTCTTTAAATTGATGTCCCGTGGCTTTCGTGTCGTACCTGGTCTCATCTTCTCCGTCTGTATATTGATCCGCTCTCGAGCCAAGTTGTGGACGTCTTCAAATCGTGCCTGGAGATTCTGCACGTATCCCTCTGGCGATGAAGGCGCATCTGGAGGGCGACCAAAAATTAGATCACAAGGTAGACGAAGATCACGACCGAAAAGCATCTGAGACGGGGAATAGCCGGTTGTTTCATGGACGGCGCTGCGATAGGCGAGAAGAAACAAGGGAAGTTTTTGGTCCCAGTCTTGTTGGTTTCTTGAGACTAGCAGTGAGAGATTGTTGAGGATGGTACGATTAAATCTCTCAACCATGCCATCCGACTGTGGATGTAAAGGCGTCGTCCTAGTTTTGTCCATTCCGAGAAGTTGACAGAGACCCTCAATCACAGCAGAGATAAAATTTCTCCCCTGGTCCGAATGCATTTGGAGAGGGACTCCATACCTTGATATCCACTGGTGTACCAAGGCATCCGCAACCGTAGAAGCTTCTTGATCAGGGATGGCATAAACTTCAGGCCATTTTGTGAAATAGTCCATGACAACAAGGAGGTATTTGTTGCCATCAGCACTTCTTGGCAGAGGACCTAGGATGTCAAGGGCGATGCGTTCGAAAGGTGCTCCTACATTGTAGAGATGTAGTCTTCCTCGGCTACGTTTCTTTGGTCCTTTCCGAGCTGCACATGCATCGCAAGATTTGCACCATTGTTCGACGTCAGCTCTCGCTTTTCCCCAGAAGAAGCGCTCTCGGACTCTGTGTAATGTTTTCATGACTCCAAAATGGCCACCAGTGGGACTGCCATGTAATTCTTCGAGGACCTCTGGGAATCGAGATCGAGGAAGTACCAACTGCCACCGAGATGTTTTCCCATCTTCCGATTCGAATTTTCGGAACAGGACACCATTCTTGACGTGGAGGGAGTTCCAAAGAGCCCAATATTGCTTTGTCGTAGGACTGTAAGTCGAGATGTCCTTTCAACTGGGCTTCGTGCTAGAAGATTCTAATAACTCCAAGATTGGTTTGATGTCAGAGTCTGCCATTTGATCTTCTCGAATCTTCTCATCACTCCAGGGATCTGGTGGCGTTGATAGTGAAGTCTTCGTCTGGCGTATGACATATTCGGGATTATACTTGCTCTCCGCTCTGGAACAATAGCGACAGCTCTCGGGACACGGTCTTCTTGATAGGGCATCGGCGTTTCCATGCGATGAGCCTTTGCGATGCCTGATGTCAAAGTCGTATTCCTGGAGCCGTTGTATCCATCTGGCTACTTGGCCCTCTGGGTTCTTAAAATTCATCAGCCATGTTAGGGATGCGTGGTCAGTACGAAGGAGAAATTTCCTGCCATAGAGATAGTGATGGAAGTGTTCTATGGCTTTCACTATAGCTAATAACTCCTTGCGAGTGACGCAATAATTCCGCTCTGGTTTCGATAAACATTTGCTCCAGTATGCTACGACTCGTTCTTGGCCATCTATTTCTTGGGAAAGTACAGCGCCGACACTTTCGTGACTGGCATCCGTGTCCACAATGAATTGTTTGTCGGGGTGTGGATAGGTAAGAACTGGAGAGGATGTGAGAGCTTCTTTCAGCCGCTGGAAGGAATTGTTGCATTCTTGTGTCCATAGAAACTTCTGCTTGCTTTCAGTGAGCCTATGCAATGGTCTTGCGATGTTGGAGAACCCCTGGACAAACTTTCTGTAATAAGTGCATAGTCCCAGAAAGCTTCGCAACTGATGGACATTTTCCGGACGCTTCCAGTTCTTTACTGCAGACACTTTTTCAGGATCTGTTCGAACACCTTCAGCTGAGATGATGTGTCCTAAATAGTTTACTTCCCGTTGGAAGAACTTACATTTCAAAGGGTTCAGCTTTAAATTCGCCGCTCTTAGCTTCGTTAACACTTTTCGAATATTCTCTAGATGTTCTTCAAACGTGCGGCCACCAATGATGACATCATCTAGGTAGATGAGACAAGCTTCAAAAGTCAGGCCTTTTAACACTGTCTCCATGAGGCGCTCGAACGTTGCTGGGGCATTGCAGAGCCCGAACGGCATAACTTTAAATTGCCAAAGTCCTTGTCCAGTAGTAAATGCGGTCTTCTCTTTGTCATCAGGATGGATCTCTACTTGCCAATATCCACTCTTCAAATCCAGTGTGGAAAACCATTTATGTTCTGAAAGAGTATCTAGCGTGTCGTCTATTCTTGGTAGAGGATAGCTGTCCTTCTTCGTGATATCATTAAGTTTACGATAATCCACACAAAATCTTGTGGAGCCATCTTTCTTTCGGACCAACACGATGGGAGAGGCCCACGGACTTGATGACGGTTCGATGATGTCCCTATCCTGCATCTCTTGTAAGAGCTTAGAAACCTCTTCTTGTTTAGCGAACGGCAAACGTCTGGGATGCTGTTTAATCGGTGGATGGCCGGCAGTATCAATTCTATGCCGTATCAGTGAAGTGCGACCAATATCACTCTCGTTTTGAGAAAACACATCCTTAAATTCCTGGAACAGTCTTTCTGCGGCATGTCTCTGTTCAGGAGATAAATTTTCATTTCGTCCAATTCTCCAATAATTTAGTCAGTTGCGCCTCCATTGCTCTGGTAATCGGCATTCAACCCCACTCCTGACACCAAATGTTGTGAGCTCGGGGTTCGAAAGGACTGATGCCAATATATAAGAACAATCAAAAGGCTTTATTCACTATAAACAGTGCAATACGAACACCAATATCTTCTGAAAATTACAAGATATTCAGTAATCTTCAAATCCAATAAAAGCACAGCAAAATTTCACACAGAAACAATGCGTTCAATACGACGTATCAACGACAAAATCGATCCGAGAAACACAGTTCTCAATGCAAAGCCTCTCGTATGAATTCAATCGCAGTTGACAGACAACTAACTGAACTGGACTGGTGGAGGTCCCTTATATAGGCTTTAAAGATAACTGTAGAATTTTCCAGAGCCTTCAGATGCTAGAAATTACCAGAAAGTGCTTTAACTTTCGATAGAGAACCTAAGCGAGAAAGGATCCCAATGTACAGGTATAAAGGGGGGGGGGGGTTGCACAAAAAGTCGCCAAATCCGTCGCCAACTTGGCGACATTTGGCGATATATCGCCAAATTTGGCGACAAAAATAAGTCGCCAAAACCATCGCCAACTTGGCGATAAACCCATTCCTTGGCGATTTTCCAATAGAACTCATTATAAAAACCGATGCTGTAAGGTTGTTTTCCTTGCAAACACCTGAGGCCTTTAGCATTGAGTTACATGATGCTCAATAGGAAATACATTAATAATACTGCAATTTTCACAATAATAAAATGAAATAAATTAAAAAGAATGAAATATTTACAAAATTCATAACATTATATATATATATATATATATATATATATATATATATATATATATATATATATATATATATATATATATAAACTTATTGCAAAAATTAACCATTGAAACAGAAGCAACTGACCATATGCAATGGGATTATTACACCATATAGCACTGTCAAATTACAAATTATAAAACATAGTCCTAATAAATGAAGTATTATTTATTCAAAAAGTGAAACAAAAGTTAAAACACAAATGTAGGCTTATAATGTAATTCACTTTTTCAAGGGCTGGGAAACCACATTATAAGCAAAGGATGATTGTTTTCTGCAATTGACACCAGCTTAATGCCAAAAATTGTGTCAACTCCTAGCCCAAACAATCATTGGCATAAGATTGAAAAACAAGGATACCTTTGAAAATGGAACACTACAAAACAAACCAACAATGTGATAAAGAGAGGAGAAAATAAATAAATGTATAAACAAATAAATACAAAGGAAGATAAAGAAAATCCATACATTACTACATCATTTATTTATTCATATTCCGAAGCCAAATTTTGAAAAGCACATGGTAAAAGTGAATTCAATAGTACAGGTGAAATTTACAGTTAAGTAGCAACCTCAATATCAGAAACTATTTGTAACAGTTGCAGTTATTAATTTAACCACTGAGATTTCAACTATTTCTAAGTTAAAATTTAAAAAATACAAATAAATAATATAAAATCTATTAATTCAGTTACTATAATTTTAACTTAAATAAATTTAATATATATATTATATTATTGGAAAATTTATGAATTTCACTTGCATTCCAAGTTACAATTAGTCATTTGGATAATTTATTTGGTGCTGCCATCTATTTTAAAAATATTGAACTATATCTAATAAAAATAGTAACATATTTTAGATCATTTAGAAAATTTATTTGGTGCTGCCATCTAGTTTAAGATATTAAACTATATCTAAATAAATATTAATTATTTAGATAAAGAAGAGTTATCAGTATAAGATCCTTTTACCTTTTTATTTTTTACATATGTCAACATTTATATAATTTTCTTTAAATTTATAATTATTGTGAAGTGTTTAATATCATTTTAACAAAACAATTAAGAATCCCAAAAATCTTAGACATTAATGTAGAAGTCAAATTAAATTTTCATTTTATAAATAATTATATGCAAGCTTAAAAGATTTTCCAATATGGCTATACGCACTTATTGGAACTAATATCTTGCTAAAAATTATCTACCCTGAAAAATAAAATTTAGAATTCAAACTCTGATATCTTAAAAATAACCAAGCTTTTCCAATATGGCAAACGCACTTATTGGGACTAATAACTTGCTAAAAATTCTCTATCTTAAAAAAAAAAAAAAAAAAAAAAAAAAAAAAAAAAAAAATAGAATTTTTCCAATATGGCAAACGCTAAAGGCGATTTTTTAAAAGTGTCATGCGTTTGTTAACTAAACTAAATTTTCGTATATTATATATACGAATCATTACAGGGTTGCACAAAGTAATTAGATTATGTTTCCGACTGTAGCTGATAATTGCTGCAATTGGGTTTTCAAATGAGTGATGTGTTTTCCAAACATCACCTTTCACCTTAAACAGTGAAGTTAATTGTTACAGTATTCTGAATGTGTTGGAAAGTGTTTCATAATCTATGCTTGATACATGATTTTCCTTTCTTGTTTGTACTCAGAGGTGGAAAAAAGCATGCAGAGTTATTCCTTGAAATTACATATATCAAATTTCAAGTATAGTTAAAATTTAAAAACATTATTTTTTAAGAACTTATATTTGAAAAGGGATGAATAGATAAATGTATATTTCATGGAAAAAAAAAGAGTAAAAAATATTTCTAAGGTAACAGGTAACATTTTCAGTACCGGGCCATCTTAAATGAACTATGTAAATAAATACTGTTTTTATTACATTAATTTATGTAGGATTATGCACATTTATAAGTCATTTAACAACTTTAAGAAAACCTATTTATTCAATTATTCTAATATTTTTCTTAAATGAGACTTTTCTAGCCATTTATAAATTTTAACTTATTAGAGATTGTATAAATAGCGCTATTATAGAAAATGTTCCGCATTCAATTTCTTTTTCGTCAGTGACGTGAAAATGCTGATATTTTGGAGAGATTAAAACAAAAATTGCCTTATCAATAATATTTGGAAAAATAAACAAACAAACAAAAAAAACCAGTAATTTTGAAACAAAAAAATCAACGCGATTTTAAGCGACTGTTACTTAATAAACCACTTGCTTTCAATTGCGAAAAAAACTCATGCTATTAATATTACCTATTTTTTTCATTTACTTATTGACGAAAAAATTGGCGTATTTTAGGGATATTAGTTTGGCATAAGAGAGTAGTTTTTGTGACAACCACATTCAATTTAATCTGCACTGTTGTCATCTGAGTGCCTTGATGAATAAAAGAGTGGTGGCACACGCACGTGGCGCATGCTCAGACTGGAAATTTTTATTAAGATTACTACATACCAGAACCTGGCAATGGACTTTCCCCATGTCAGGTCATGTACAAGTATGTAGAAATAAACACCAATAGGCATGAAGGATATTTCAATTCTGCTTCCCTGTTGACCAATAAACAGTCTTTTTCTCAGGGTATATACCCGCAGAGCCGTCGCTGTTTCTACTCGTGGGTAATATCCATATTTGCCTGGACAAGTTCTATTAAACAAATGAGATAAGTCAACAAACATTAGCTTAGTAATAACAGCAGATATGCCAAGGTTTTGTCCAAAATTATCTGGACCCATCAAATGTTATTGCTCGTATATCGTCACTATTTTATAAATAAAGGCACTCTATGTGCTCATCACTCAGGACGTCGTCCAAAAAACTTTTATTGTTAACATGTCGCCATTTTCTTATTTATAAAGACACTCTAGTAGTTCATCGCTCAAGATTTTGTCGAAAATCCTTTCGACCAATCAAATCTTATTGCTCGTATGCCACCTCTCTCACATTTTTATAAAGGCAATCTATTGTTATCGCTCACATTTCAAACCAAGTTAGACAACTATATATTATAATATTTGATGTGTCCCTGGAAAAAAAAAACCTATATACGATACAATGAACCTTTTTAGCTTAAAACCCTCTAGAATAATAATGTAGTAGAACTGTAGTGTACTAGATTTCTAGTGTAAAGATTACATTTAAATCCGTTCAGTAGTTGCTGAGAAAATTGAGGATATACATACATACACACAGACATAACGATAAAATCTAAAGTTTTTTTCTTTTTTATATGTTGCTCTAAAAAATGTGGGAATAATAATGTAGAAAAATTACAACTGTGAAGCAATAAGAAAAAGATTTAAACGTCATTAAGGGGAAATAAATAATTACCTTTTAAAAGTTCGTACATATTTAAATCCATCAGTTCAAAAACCAGTGCTAGGCGACCTGACTTTTTGTCACTGTAAATAGATGGAAAAAAATTGTTTAAAAGAACAAAAATACATATGCATAAAAAAATTGTCAATCTATCTGAAAATCTTGTTAAATATGAAGGACAAAAATATAATTAAAAATAGTTTAAATAAGAAACATTATATTTACTGAAAAAATATACTCGGAAAATGTTTAGATGATTATAATGAAAATACTGCAGAAATGTATTTGAAATTGATATGTATGTTTTAAAAAATACCAAAAAACTTTCCTTTATTGAGTTTTAGAATAACAAAATTTATTTTTGAAAAATAATTTTGACCCTTCTCTTTGCGTATGTAAATTTTCAAAAACGAGAATCAGTCTTCTGTTTAAAAAAGCCTAGATTAAAATTTTTTTTTGGAGAGATCCTTAATTATTTTCTAAGGTTAAAACAAAAAATATATTTTCATTTTTGGGTATTTTTCTCATTGCTGGCTCGTATAAGTATGGTGGCCCAGGTGAAAAAAAATCATTGAACACTTATTTTCTTTCAAAAAAAAAAAAAAAAAAAAAAAAAAAACTTTTAGTCTTGTTGGGGCCTCTATAAGCTTGGTTTCCACATACTGTATTGCACCTGCTGTACTCCCTTTATCCTTGTAGGTATATGCCACATAACAGACTGGGCCTTCAAAAAATAAAAATAAACAAATCCGAAGATGTTAAAGTATACACTCAGAACTTCCCATTTACACATTTTCTCTTACCCTCGTACATGAACCGCATAAAATATAAACTACAGAATGAGCCTAAAATCCTTGACACATTTTAAAATTCAATAAAAAAAAAATAATAATAAAGTTATTAGCGTACGGAGAGTGCATTTTGGGCCAAAAGGCTTCTCATCAACCAAAGTTTTTTTAAAGTAAATAATAATAATAAAAAAAAATAGTTACAAAAATTGTCCATAGATACTTCTTCAAAGCTATAAAAAAGTTAAATACTGAATAGAAAAACAGAGACCATTTATATTGTCCAATCTAGAACTATATTTAAACGTGTGTGCCCTTTTATTTTTAGCTTGAACCACATCCAAACTATACTCAATTTGATTTCACACGTTGAAATATGACAGTAGATTCTGCAAAATAAATAGTGTGCAGCTGCTTATATTGAGTATTTCATATTTTTAAATAGCTTTGAAGGTACACTGCCAAAAAAAAAAAAAATTGTTGATTTTACAGTATAATACTGGCATCCCAGCTGCCAGTATTATACCGTAAAATCAACAGTATTAAACAGTAAAATAAGCAGTAATACGCTGCCGCGCATGCGGCAACAATTTTTTTAGGAAGTGTAGAGTGTCTTTATGAGTACATTTTGGAACTAAACTGTTTAATTTGATGAAACTAAACTTTCGATCACGAGAAGCCTTTTCATTTCCGCACTCTTATACAGTGGATCGAGCTAATACATCGATGCTGACATTGGCCAAAAGTTTACTTGTTGAACATTTTCTAATGTTTGGTTATAATCAATAACTGTATACCAACCTGTTGATATATTACAACTAATAAACCCAAAATGTTACATATAATAAACCAAAAATGAATGTAAATAAACTTTATTTAATTGTTTTTTTTTCCTTTTAAAAAGAAACATTGTATATTTTTAAACATTTACAGATAGTAAAATTATTAAAAAATAATAATAATTCAGATATATAACATCCACATTCAAAGCTCAAGGAAGTTATTATGTTGTGAGGTTTGAATGCATATATCTTTAGATTCTCGCAATATCCCAGTCTGAAATGTACCAAAACGTATACAGTAGACGAGTGTGACCCAAATGCCAGGCCGCGACCCGGCAGCAGGGCTTGAAAACAAAATTCTCGGCCACATAAATAAAGTCTCGAAAGAGGGCTGTTCCATTTTGGGGTTCTTCTTTTTCATGAAAATAAAAAAAAATCAATAAATATTGAAGAGATAGTAGAATAAATATAGAAATAGAGTTTATGTAATTGAACTATCATGTGATTCGGCATTCAAGGACATTTTCAGCACAATACCAATATTGGATTTTTGAATAGTACAACACGACAGCAATACTCAGTACGCTGTTAAAAATATTGTGGTGCATTGAACCAATTTTTAGTGCTGCAGTAGTTACATAAATAAGATGGTGAAATATCGTTCCAACATTTTTAGCTCCAAATTTTGAAACGATATTTCACCCTCTCATAATTGTAGTAGCTACTGCAGCACCAAAATTTGGTTCAATATTTTAAACAATGTATACTTGTCGACAACAGTACTCAGCTTTATCTGAAAAAGAAATAAAATTTGTAACACATTTTGTGACAACCCACAAGTGTGAAACGGTCTTTTCAACACTGGTATACCTAAAAAATAAATATAAAAACGTAGTATTAGTCGATCCGAACATAATAATTCAATTATCAACTTTTTTTTTTTAAATATGAAGAATATCTTAAATAAGAATTAGCATCACACTTCACATTAATTGGTGTGTATCATTCTTTTTAACATTTTCCAACATGGTCGAAAAGTGTTTATGACTTCGGTTTGTCTGTCTGCCGTCTATCTGTCTAATTCATGCTCTAAATCGCATAAATATACTCAGATTGCCATGTAATTGACACATATTATTGAGGTTTACCATGATAAGTTTGGTATTAAAAATGGAATGTATAGCATTTAAAGTTCGTTTACAGGGCACTCAAAAGAATTCCGTTACGTTATGGTCTATAGGGAAAAATCGTTTGCGGTGCATTAAGTGCACTATAAGATGCTTACGGTAGAATATGATGTGCATAGCATTTATCGTTTATTTAAAGTGACAGACAAAAGAATTCGGTCACTGAACTGTCTATAAGCGATAATTACTGGAAGTGGTATGTGTTTTTAAATTTGACAAATTTTTTGTATATCACTTGGTGTGTGTATAAATTCTATAGATCACATACAGGGCTGCACACAATATTCGAGTAAATTTATTTTTATTGACGGAAATTGCTGAAGGAGAATTTTCAACTGTGTTATGCGTTTCCTAACTGAACTAAATTTTAGCATATTATGTATTTTATATACACTGCAAAAATAAAAAAAAGTGTTGATTTAAAGTATAATACTACTGGCATCCCAGCTGCCAGTATTATACCGTAAAATTAACAGTAATTAACAGTAAAATAAGCAGTAATACGCTGAAAGGCAAGCGCATTAGCGTATTACTGCTTATTTTACTGTTTATTACTGTTAGTTTTATGGTATAATACTGACAGCTGGGATGCCAGTATTATAGTGTAAAATCAACACTTTCTTTTTTTGCAGTGTAGATATCATTAGATCATATATTGGGTTTCACAAAAAATTCGGGTATTTTTTCCGACTATACATGGTAATTGCTGAAATTGGTTTTTCAAATGTATTATGCGTTAAGTTTTGTTTACAGTATTCGGAATGTGTTGGACAGTTTTTAATTACTTATGCTTGGCGCATGTTTTTTCTTTCTTGCTACCTTTATGAAAGAGCAAACTTTTTTTTTTCTAACTAAACCATCTGAACATTTTATGTGGTCTTTTAAATGAATTTAATTTCGCCTTTTGGTTTATTTTTTCTTTATTTGTTATTGCCGATAAAAATTTAGGTTAAAACATTTTCTAGTGATCCGCAAAGGAAAAATATGACAGTGAACAGGGCTACAGGAGAAAAAATTTTCGGCACCACTATAATAGACAATTTGGTTTTCGTGAGTGTATTACATTTTTTTGTGATCATCTGTGACATTGTGTGGAAACAAAATGAAATGAAAATAAAACATAATGATTTTTTAATTACAAATTTAAATAGTAATTATGAGTTTTTATATGATTTCTTTTAGTTTTTATTTAAATTTTCACTTTTCTGGTATATTATCATGAATTCATATTACTGCTATTTATTTTAAAGTTATAAATAGTGAACGTAATGATTTTTTTTTCCATCCTAAGCCTTATTGATTTCGTAAAAAAGTCATGTCGAGTTATTTACATTAAGTCGATCGAGTGTGTCTCGCACTCCAATAGGAAAACATCATGTAATAATTTATATCACTTAATATAGTGATATTCTATTTGAGGAATAAGAATGTGGTCAAAGTTTCTTAAAGTATTTTACAATTCTTTAAAAATAAGTTTGAAAAATAATTGGATTGTTATTGATGAGATATAAATAGAAATATTCTATTTGACTCTGAAGCCTTTGCACAGTCAGTAGTAGTAACAGACGTGGGGTATCCCTTGTCTGTACTCGCTTACTGTTTGAAGTTCTTTTCCAGAATTATTGGAAAACAGAACTAATCTCTTTCTTCTATAACTATACAATGATATTTTAAACGTATAAGACTTGTTACTTTTGCAGTGGTTGGGTATAAATAACAAATTAACTATTTTAAACAGATTTTCAGATATATACGAAAATCACGGAACATTGTCATGAAGGAGTATTTCGGATTAATACGTATTTCTATGTAAGAAGATAATTTTAAATGAAAAAATTAATCTTGAGAAATTTTAAAATGGCATTAACAATTTTCTACAGCGTATTTCCGAAATCCGGCTCGGGTTCTAATGATAATTTTTTTTCCTGCTCGGACAGGCCAGGATATCAAATCGTCGGTTTCAGACTTAAACAAGTAATATAATTTTTTTTCCTTTTTAAAGTCAATTCCTACTTTTAATCATAAATATATAAAATAAACCCGTGCAGTATTAATGTCCCACGTTATCTTTATTGAACATTATTTTATAATCATCGTTGCGGTATTTTATTTCTGTGGCATCACTCATTTGAGATAAATCTTTCATTTCATTTATGAAAACAATGGGAGGAATTTTTTTCTCCCATTTAAAACTAAAATTAATTAATTAAATTTAATTAATGAATTAATATTTGAAAAAACTGTATTAACATAAAGTGTCATCCACTACAAGTTTAAAAAAAAATGCATTTGAACTTGAGTGGATGAATAGAAAATATTTTATTAACGATTGAAAATTTGAACAAGATATATATAGAGATAGTGTGAGCTGATAATAGGAATTAAAAAAAAAATCTGAACGCCTTTGTAGTGAGCACCATATTGACCCACTATTTAAATATAATTTAATAAAAATGTTATATAGTCCCTAGATTTCGTGGTCACGAAACTTACATATTTTTGTAAAAGTAAGGAAACGTTTGTGATGGTTTCCGTTCTCTTTCAGTCTATTCAATAAGAGAAATATCACATCGATTGTTTTCCAAAACCTAGAGACAAATTCTGCAAAATATTTTCATAATATTTGAATGCATAGCAACGCCGTAGCCTTTAATTGATTAATTCTTAAACCTTGCCCCGAATAGATTTGTGATAAAACCCATTCGTAAAAATAGAAAAGATCGATCTTTAAATTTGTCAATTGTAAAAATAAAAAAATAAAAAAATATGCGATTTCTTTCTATAACGCGTAATACATATAACACGTGTGTCGAAATAAAAAGTTTCACGCGAAAGACAGTTTAAGAAAATCTTGCTAGACTTTTATTTTGTTTTATTTCAGAAATAAAACACATAAGAAAAGGAGAAAATTGCCTTGTTAGCCGATTATATTTACGTGCCAGACTGGTTAAGATTAATAAACACTTTTGAATTTTTAAATTACTTCCATTGAGAATACACTGGCTCCATACTTACACGGATTACCTCCATTCAGAATACATTAGCTCCATTATACGGGTGCATCCTTTTCTTAATTACATAACGTACATTTATATACATCTTACATCCATCCATCTTATAACATATACTTACTTATAATAACTTCCAAGACATTACTACTTTTCTTAATTACACATGCTTACATTTATGCACATCTTACATCCATGCATCTTATAATACACTTACATACAACTTTCAATACATAAAAAGGCCCTTGTTTAGAATGTGCAGCATTTTTTGCAATTAGTATGCCATGACCATCACATTTTTTTCTATATTAATTTTTCTATATTAATTTAATTAGCGCCGTAACACACCAGTTAGTGCATTTCTTTGAATTTAACTGGACGTTATGGAGATCAGTGAATAATAAGCACAATTCATCAACGCCCTCTGTTGAGTATTCACATATAAAATTGGACCAACATATATAATTTTAATTAACAACTTGAAATATTAGGTTGGATCAAAAGTTCTGTCGTATTTTAATTTTAATACCTATAATACTGGTAAAATTTTGTACTTGATAATTTTACCTATTAGTCAAAAGCAAGCAAGTATAATAAAAATATCAGGTATTAAAATTTAACGGTATTAAAGGTATTAAAATTTGGTATTAAAATACGACAGAACTTTTGAACCAACCTAATATAAAAGATTAAATTGTAATATCTCAAGATCTAATCAATGGAATTTCAATCAAACTTCATGGTCTGTTAAGACCTTCACATAAATAGAAAGTTGATTAGGTTTGGGTGCAGGGTTCTCGCTGCCAATGACATTGCGCCGAAACGCGACAAAATGTTTCGTTTTGGTGAGAAACCAAAAAAATTTAAATCGCTAAATTGTGAGAGTTGATTTTTTTTCCCTCTTTCGTCGACGCTCTCAAAGACGTTAGTGAATGATTGAAAGTTTTCTGCGCAATATATTATTTGTGGATTGATTTTTTTAAGACTTATTCACATTATTTATTAAATTTTATTTATTTATTTATTTGTTTTTATTTAACTCACTAATATGCTATCACGAATTTCTAGTAAGCTGGGGGTGTTTCATAAAGCTATTTTAGGAATAAATTGGGTTAGAATTTTTTTCTAGAATTGGCAAAGCATCTATAATACACCTTTTTACTTTCTTCTATCTATAATAGAAGAAAATATTGTAATCGAAATTTTTTTCGACTTCCAGTTTGCGACGGATTTACACGTTTTAGGGGTCAGAGATTTCGAAAAACATGTTTTTACAAAATGTCTGTCTGTCCTAATTGTATCATCGAAAAGTGTATGAAGTTATAAATAGAATTGAACCAAATTTGATTTATAGGTTTGTGACTATGGCTAGCAGGTCCTCCTTGAATTTGAGGAAGGCTATCGCAGGAAGGGGCCGCTGCGATAGCGACTTTTCTGCCATTTTTATTATTGTATCATCGAAAAGTTTGTAAAGTTATGCATAGAATTTAACCAAATTTTATGTATATGTTTTTGACTATGGCCTGCAGGTCCCAGTTGAATTTAGGGATATTCGGCCGGAAGGTTGCGCTGTGATAGTCACTTAAAAATATTTCAAGTTCAGAAAGATGTACAAAATAATTAAAAATCCTAAAAGGTTTTGTTAAATGTTCGACCTTCATCCAAGGATTCTGGAGCAATTTTTGTTTTGTCTCTATCTTAAAAAATGGCTGAGATAGAGCAGTTTGAAATTTTAGGTGGCTGACATTTTTAAACAAGACAGCAGAATTCATCCATAAACGGGTTTAATTTATGAAATTTAGTGAACATGGTTTCGGCAATTGTTTTTGGATTTTTCTGTTATTGTTGTAACCATTGTTCCAACTCTTATATGCTTAACACTATATATTTATATTCACCACCGTCAAATTCTCGCCAACCTTGGCGATACTTGGTGAAATATCACCAAATTTGGCGACAAAAATAGGTTACCATAAATGAAGTCAACTTGGCTATAGCGGACTAATTTCGCGATATTCACATTCAAATTCAATACTGACGAGAACTGGGAATGAATCTTCTTTAATCGGATTCAACGCGTTTTAGCTTTGTGTTTTCCAGTAAAATTAGCTAAAATCTTAAAACCAAGAAATAGGGAGGCTATCTGTTTCTGCCGGTACAGGCAAGAAGGACTTTTAGTACTTTAGTATACATCGGCTGATCGCATCCAGGTAACCCTATGATTCGCAAGCAGCTGACGTACAACAGAATGGCGAAAAATATTGATTTTATTGGCGATGTGATGAAGGGATAATATGATTGAGATAGAAGAAAGTTTTGGGATTGACACATCCGACTAGTTTTATTAGTGTCTTTAACCAATAGTTCAATTTAGATCAATAACTAGTCAAAACACATTTACAAAACTAGTCGGATGTACTAATCCCAAAACTTTCTTCTATCTCACACAGGTTTCGCATACACAAAAAAGAATCTGCACCAATTTATATCAAGGTCTAACTTGAATCTAAAGTTTTTTTTAATTCCGTGCATTAGTTCTTGAGATATGACTATTGCTATAATCGCGTAAATCCTGCAAAATGCAGCATAGCAGCGCCACCTGTTGGGAGATTTAAACCAAAACCTAATCAACAATAACTTATGTCAACGTCTAACTGAATCTGAAGTTTGATAAAAATCTGTGCATTAGTTTTTGAGATATAGCTGTCGTAAAAATAATGAAAAAGGTGGTATAGCAGCGCCACCTGTTGATATATCTACATCAGAACGTAATCAGCGTCTATAATGTCAAGGTCTAAATGAATCTGAAGTTTGATGAAAATAAGTGCATTAGTTCTTCAAATAGAGCTATTGCGCAAATCGCGAAAAATGCAGCATAGCAGCTTCACCTGTTGGGCTATTTACACCAGAACGCAAGCAGCCTCTATTTATGTCAAGTTCTAACAGAATCTGAAGTTTGATGAAATTCCGTGCATTAGTTCTTGAGATATAGCTATCGCAAGAATAATGAAAAAGTGATATAGCAGCGCACCTGTTGAGATATTTACACCAAAATGTAATCACCGTCTATTTGTGTCAAGGTCTAACTGAATCTGAAGTTTGATATAAATAAATAAATGCGTTAGTTCTTCAGATAGAGTTATTGCGCAAATCGCGAAAAATGCAGCATAGCAGAGCCACCTGTTGAGCGTTTTTCACCAAAAACTAATCAGCACCAATTTATATCAGGGACTAACTGAATATAAAGTTTTATTAAATTTCGTGCATTAGTTCTTGAGATAGAGCGCCCACAAAATTTTTGTTACATACAGACAGACAGACAGACAGACAGAGTCACAGAGTTACAGACAGACATTTTCTAAAAACAGTCAAATCGTGTTCAAAACCTTTTAAAACGTATAAATCCGTCGAAAGCAGGAAGTCGAAAATTTTCATGAATCCAATACTTTCCTTTTTTAAAGATTGAAGAAAGTAATAAAAATAGGAGCACACATTGAAAAGGGAAAACAGGGTAAGTTAGGTAGTTTAATCCTTAGGCGACAAACAGAACGGCGCATTATATACTTGAGTTTGAACGATATTTTCCCCCTTATCTAATCAGAAATTTTCAGATATTCAATAGGGCGAAAAATTCTATTTAGAAAAACTGGAGTTTAATAAGAATAAAAATAAAAATAGTTTTTAAAAAACACTCTTTTATAAACATTGAATGTTCATTTTGAAAATCGCGCTTAATTTTTTGACTGCAATTCATGTTTTTCCCCAAATATTTCCGTTACAATGCATTAATTTGGCGTGGGCACCGAACTTTGCAAAAAAGATTGATAAAACTTGGAAAGTAAAACAAAACCGCAGCTAACGAGAGAGATTAGCTATCATACTTGAACGTCACGTGATCATGGTAGACTGAGACAGTTCCGCAACAACTCGGTGTCTGGTGCGAAACACTTTGTTAGTTTTTATATTAATAGCCGGTGCTTTAGTAGTGGTACATGACGACGCCGATTAAACTTGTCAGTGTCAATCCTAATTGATTGCTCTTGGTGCGGAGGCATCGCCAGCACCACCTTTGTTGCGGGTATGAGCTAAAACATAATCTCACTATTGGTGGAAACCACACTCTAAAAACGACATTTTCAAAACTGAGCAAAAAATACTCATATCGGAGTATGTCGCACAGTCAAAATTGCTCCGAATCAAAATGACTCAAGTTTAAAACATGTATACACTCATTTCTGAAAACATGCAAGCACTGAAGAATAAAACGTCATGTGCTCATATTTGAGTATGTACATGTTTCAAACAACAGCCAGAAAAAAAGCGCTAGTGCTGCCAGCTCTGATTCTATTTACGATTATGGAAGGATAAACTAAATTTACGCTTTTACCCAGAGCCAGCATCGAATCCCAGCCCTACTAGTTACAAGACCATTGCCTTATCCACTTCGCCATCCAGAACACATGAGTGAGTTATTTTAAATGAAAGTCATCGAATGATTTGGACGCATGTTGATATTTTTATAGGATTCATTAATTTGTTGCTGAGAAAATTGGAAATTTTTAATGGGATTTCGGATAGATTTGGTCAATTTGCGATGGTGGTTAAGATTGTACAACTTTATTATTTATTTGGGGAAGGGGAGATATGAATTATACAAATTTTCAATTCGATTGTTATCAGTATATTTCTTAAATGAAAAAGTGCTTCCAGGATATTGAAATTTAACTGAATAAATTTTCTTTTTGGCACATTTTAACCCATTAACGCCACAATTATTTTTCTCTTGAAAAATGGAAATATTGCATTTCATTCAAATGAGTATGAACGGAGATCTATGTGCTCATTTTTGAATATTGCCATGTTTCAAAAATGAGTTTGAACTGATTCTAATCATTTTTGAGCATGTCTATGCTTCAAAAATGAGTATGAACTGAGCTCTAAGTGCTCAGTTTTGAGTATGCCTATGTTTCAATATTCTGACTATTTCTGGTATTTCAGAATTGAAAACATTGAGTCGTCATACGTGAAACAAAAAGTTTCATAACAAAATGAAAACATCGATTTACTCAGATTTTAAAGTGTCATTTTTTCTTAGTGCAGCCTATGTTGATTATGTGACAGCCAAAATTGCTACGCTTGTACCTCTTGTTGGATCACAAACTACAAAATTAATATCTTAAGATTTAGCAGAGTTTATGAAAATATTATAAGCTAAAATCCCAAACGTTTGATAAAACTGAGATATGTTTTCAACTGTATGTTTTCGTACAATACAGTCTGTTAAAGAAAAACTGCATGCATCGATATTCAGCGTACAACATGCCTCTGAAATAACATAGAATGGACACATTAAAAAAATATTTCTACTAGAGATATAAAGTGAGTTATATATAACAATATACACTATTAAAACACCGTGAATAGACATGTATTTTTCCATTCATTATATTCCATTTCATTCACAAATATTTTCCGTTTTGATTTGCCTCCTTTCCCTCAAACCACTGAAACTTCATCAATCTAAGCTAAACCTGTCGGATGTGCCAATCCCAAAACTTTCTTCTATTTCACACACATTCCGCATACACTAAAAAGAATCAGCACCCATTTATATCAAGGTCTAACTGAATCTGAAGTTTTATTAAATTCCGTGCATTAGTTCTTGAGATATGACTATTGCTAAAATCGTGTAAATCCTGCAAAATGTAGCATAGCAGCGCCACCTGTTGGGAGATTTGTACAAAAACCTAATCAACAACAACTTATGTCAACGTGCAACTCAATCTGAAGTTAGATGAAAATCCGTGCGTTAGTTCTTGAGATATAGTTATAGTGATAATAATGAAAAGAGTAGCATAGCAGCGCCACCTGTTGGGCGATTTACACCAAAACGTAAGCAGCATCTATTTATGTCAAGGTCTAACAGAATCTGAAGTTGGATGAAATTCCGTGCATTCGTTCTTGAGATATAGCTATAGTAAAAATCGAGAAAAAAGCGGTATAACAGCGCCACCTGTGGGGATATCTGCACCAAAACGTAATCAGCGTCTATTTATGTGAAGGTCTAGCCGAACCTCAAGTTTGATGAAAATAAGTGCATTAGTTCTTGAGATAGAGCTATTGCGCAAATCTCGAAAAATGCAGCATAGCAGCGCCACCTGTCGGGAGATTTTCACCAAAAACTAATCAGCACCAATTTATATCAGGAACTAACTGAATATAAAGTTTTATTAAATTCCATGCATTATTTCTTGAGATAGAGCGCCCACCAAATTTTGTCACATACAGACAGACAGACTCACAGACAGACATTTTCTAAAAGCAGTCAAATCGTGTTCAGGACCTTCTAAAACGTATAAATCCGTCGAAAACCGGAAGTCGAAAATTTTCATTAATCCAATACTTCTTTCTTGTAAAGATAGAAGAAAGTAAAAATATATGAAACCCGACAATAGAAGTTACATTTTCCTCAACTCACACGGATGTTCTGGCAAATGTGCTATCAAAAATGTTCCGTTTTCTTAAATGGAATTTTTGTGCATATCCTTTCCCCCTCCAATACCGAAAATTTTTCAAATCTGAGCTAAAAGTTGCCTGGAATTCTCCAATCAAAGAATTGAATTTTCGTAAAGTCACGGGAGAGTTCCGGTAAATTCTGCTGCCAATTTATGTTTTCTGAATAATTGTTTTTAGAGTGTGATATAAAACAGTTGGCGAAATTAACTGTTCGAGTTATCAAAATAAGTAGCAAAGCCCGACATTCACGCACAAAAAATTATGTTTTATGTCAGATGAAATTATGAATTTAATTTTTAGTTTGAAATTTTTTAATTACACCATGAAGTATAATTTTACGTTTGCTGTTTATATTTAAAGGCCCTAAAACAAAATGTGCCGCAGATTCATCAAGAATATATATATATAATATATTATATAATAGAGGAGTGGTGTTCCACTACAATCCCTGAAGCTTCAAGTGGCTTTCACAACGCTAAAAAAATTACACGAGTTAGTTTGAGATATTTAAACGAATCCAACATATTTATCAAACACCGTATTACTTCACTTTCCTTTGTTTCGCTCGTTTTGAAAAGTTTCGAAGATGGAAAATCGATTGCTGTGAAAGATGCTTTTTAAAGTCACTTCGATAACTCTTTTTCTGTATTACCAGTTTAGTTGTAAATTGTTTTTTGTACCATGATCAGAGTGCTTTTATGTTAAATTACATGACGTTTTTAAAGGGTTGAAACCAATAAGCTATTCTGTCACTTAAGGCGGTATTCAAAAGAAATATTTTTCCATGCTCAACAACTCAAAATTTTGACACATTTTCAGACTCATTTTTAACACTTTCCAACCTAGTTGAAAAGTGTTTATGACTTCGGTTTGTCTGCCGTCTGCCGTATGGCCGTATGGCCGTCTGGCCGTCTGTCCGTGCTCTAACTCCCGTAAATAGGCTCGGATTGCTCTGCAATTTTTATATGTTATTGTCGTTATCTATTGGATGTTACCTATTTCAACGGAAGTGTGTAGCACTTATAGTTTTTTTACAGGGACACTCAAAAGAATTACGTTACATTGCGGTCTATGGGGAAAAATCATTTGCGGTTTATTTAAATAATGTTTCACTATTTTAAACGCATTGAAATTTATATATATCACTAAGGTGCATTACAAGAGGCTTATTACAGAATAGTGTGTGTAGCAGTCATTGCTGATTGACAGGGACACACAAAATAATTCTCTATTGTCTGTTAACAATAATTCCTGGAAGTGCGTTTTAAGTTACTGAACGCGATTTTAATCTGAACTCGCTTTTTGTCTATTACGTGGTGCGTATAAATTATGTAAATCCTATACAGGAAAGCACAGGAAGCACAAAAGTTAGCGAACACATTTCCGTTTATTGACAGAAATTCCAGACGGAGAATTTTAAACTGTGCTACGCGTTTCCTAACTGAACTAAAATTTAGCATCCTATGTAGTATATATACAAATCTATAGATCCTATACAGGGCTGAATAAAAGTATTCGGATATTTTTCCGAATATTGTATACGTTGGAAAGTCCTGAAATTATGTTTTTAAATATGTTATGCGTTTTCCAAATTGTTTACTTAGATGTCATCTTTTAGCTTATGTAAAGGTATGATTTGTAAAATTATTTTGGAAGCGTTGGAAAGTGTTACATAATTTATGCTTCACGCATGATTTTTCGTTCTTATTTTAAAATAAACACATGAAACTTAGCGGCGTGATTTATGAAGCCATTTATAAGGGCCCCATGTTTTTATTTTTCTTTCAATTAATTAGAAATTGATTTACAGACAATTATTTCCACAGTACGATCATTTTTTTTTGTTTCCAGCGCTATCGTTTTGGGAAATTTGGTTCAAAATGTCCACTTTGACAGCATTTTTTGAAATATATTCTGCCTTTATCAAAAAATCGAGACAATACGGACATTATAAAGTTTCTGAATAAGAGAACCTGCCAATTGGATGCATTTTAGAGCAAAATTGAATTTACAAATGTGTCTCAAAATAAGCAGTTTGGATTTGAATACACCCTTAAAAAGATAAACAGATTGAAATGATTATAGTATACTCGTCAACAACTGAAAACGTAAAAAAAAGTCATATTTTATATTTTCAGGTCACAAAGTTAAATCATTCATAACATTTCTTTTATATTAAGCTAAACAGCAATTGCAACAGACATTTTTGAATTTAACCTCAATCACATATGTCATGAAATATACGCAATATATAAAAAAATTAATAATTGTATTTCTATTTTTTTCCCCCTTTTTTTTTACAGGTAGCTATGATTGCTTTGCGTGTCAATATCTTGTTTCCATTGATAGTAAATGTCCAAGGTTGTCTCGGGGATATAAAGCACTTCCTCCGAGCTTCACGATGTTTATGCTATTGCATCTCCTTGGAGACGGAAAATTTGTGTTTAGGCCAGCCTTAAAGGTACACTGAACTTGAATATAGCCCCGTGGATTTGGAAATATATTTCTATTTTGGATATATATTTCTTTATGCTCATTAGCACTGCAAGACACATGATAAATATCACATTTGCGGCAATAAGTTTACATGTACTATTTACGCTATAAGATAGGATGATAATAATTTCGTAACCCTTTCGTGATTTCTAGTCTAGTTCTAGAACAGGTCTTTAAATTATTATCTTTAAGTAACTTTAAGTGATGAAAAACAAAGTTCTTAGTCTTTTTTTTTTTGCCCAATTACTGATACTTTCATTTTAAAAATCCTACACATACTTACACGCACACTCTGACACACACACACAAAAAAAAATATATATATTTGTGCTTTATATCGCAAATATATATATATATATATTTATGCGACTGCCTTAAGTATATTGCACTTGATAGCGTATTTCACAATGCAAGGTTCAATTTTCTTATTGTACTGTTCCTTTCTTCTGTTTTTAAGTTGATACAGTGCATTTAGCCCTATTGTATTGAAGGTATTTTATAACATTTTCTAGTACTTGGTTAATTTTTCTAGTGTCGATTTTATCTTGTGATTTAACACCTAGTGATTTTATTTACATTTTTTAATATATATATATATATATATATATATATATCGATAGATAGATATAATATATTTTAAATTTCTGTATTTTCTCCCATTTAATTTACTTATTTCCCACTTAAAATATTTTCTATTCATTCTACATTCCCCTATTTCAAAATGTCTTCACTTTACACCTGGTATCTTAGCTTAACTGTATTAAAATTATTCCATTTCGGACATTTTTTTTTTCATAGGCCTACTTTTTTATTTTATCGGGACGCGTTTTAAGATATTTTTTTTTAATTTTCCGTTCGTATTCAAACCTTTTATTTCCATATTCGGCTATTAAATGTCTTCGAGCTCGTTGATTGTCTGAAAATCCAATTTAATCCGGTATTTGGCCGGACCACTATATTCAAGCACGTGTTAGTATTTATCGATCTGCATTCTCGCAGAGCAGAAGATTTCTGCTTTTCTCGCTGTCTTACAAAACTTAGGCAACCATCATGTAGTTTTCCGACGAAGTTCTGACTATATTATTCTAGAATTTAATCTAGAATTTAATCGAATTAATTCTCAACTCCAAGATCTGTATTAATATTTAGCAAGGTGGATTGTAGCGCTATTGAGAGCTTTTGAATAGTTGCCGTGTCGGAGACTTGTGACTGATACTAATAGATGTAAAGTCGCTCAGTTCCTGTTATCATGATTTGAAATGATATAAATAAAAACCGTGTGCACTAATAACCTGTCTGCTTACTGGTGAGTTGGGGGGAGGGGGGTGTAAGGGTTGTTAAGCATTGACCAGATTTGGTCATATTGCTATAAGAGACATGCCTTCAGAGGGGATTTTTGAAGAGAAAGTGACGCAAATTGTCGTTCTCTTACAAGAAAAATCCTAAAAACCTTGCGCAGTCACCCCGCCCAGACAGCGCTGTTTTCGAACCCGCGAACATCGACACAGTCTCCTCATTTTGCAATTGGTATGCTGATTTGTGCACTGAGAGTGGCCTTCCCTGATTTGTGAGAATCTCCAACTGTGATTTCAATTCATCACCTTTATCTAAGCCACGGGTTACAAGTTACAATCATGATTACTTACGAGATACTCATGATGACTTCTATTGTGTATCTGTGATAACTTTCACTAATGTGTTTTTAATTCATCACATACACACATACATAACATATATATATATATATATATATGCGCGTGTGTGTGTGTGTGATAATAAGGCGATCAAAACTATATATATATATATAATATATATATATATATATGGAAAACTAGCTGAGAAGAGCATGTCTAGATTTGGTAGCAGGATTTGCGACTGATATATATATATATATATATACAGGGTGTTCCAAAATTCTACCGACAAATTAAGAGAGATGCTAGAAGACATCAAGAGGATGAAAACTTACTATAGAACATGGGATCGCAAGCCACGTTGAGAGGATGCAAATCCCGAAAAACGCTTGCAGGCTCTGAATCCAGAGGAGACGAAAGGTGGATGTCAGTCAATCACTGAATCCACATACTACATACTGTTGAAGTGTCTGTCCCTGACTCCATGGTTTTTGTTTTCCACTCTTAGCAGAGATATGTGAATGTGTATAGCTAACTGGTAAGTTAACTGTGTTAACTGGTAATAAATAACTGTTCCAATACGGACGACGTAAATTAGCGCTATTGAGGTAGTAAACACGTGTAGCATTTAGTTGTCTGTTTCAATGAGTATCGTAATGGCTGAGTACACGAACCAGGAATGCGCTGATATGCATTTGATGTACAGTCGAGCAGAAGGCAATGAGCGTTTAGCGCATCGGTTGTGCCAACAGCAATATCCCAGGAGGCGTTGCCCGCGCCATACTACCTTCGCCACGATCGATCGACTACTACGGGAGACGGGGACCTTCCACTCAGCAGGGAGACCGCGCACTCTACGCACTCCTCAAATGGAAGAAACCATGCTACAGCTATTTGCCAATTCCCCGTTGACAAGTACAAGAGCAGTTGCAGCTTAACTCGATGTTCCGCACACGGCGGTCTGGAATGTTTTGCATACTGCAAAGATGTACCCTTTCCACATCCGAAATGTACAATTTCTAACCGAAGACGACTATCCCCGTCGTGAGCAGTTCGTGAGCTGGATGTTTGACATCATCACTCATTCTAATCCTCAATTTTATACCACTGTTTTATTTACTGAGGAGTCCAGCGTTACGCGAGAATGCGTTGTCAACACACATAATGAACAAACACGTGTGGGGGATGGATAATACCTATGCCAGTGTACCGTGGAAATCTCAACAAAGGTTTAGTGTCAACGTGTGGGCAGGAATCCTCGGGATTATCTCTTGGGGCCGTACTTGCTGTCCGAACTTCTGAATGGAGCGACATACCTTGTTGTTCTGCAACACGTCCTCCCTGAATTGCTGCAAAGTGTGCCGGCCGCAGTGCAGCGAGGCATGTGGTTCATACATGATGGTGCCCCTGCACGTTTTTCCCTCCAGGTGCGTAATCACCTCTATGTTACATACCCAAGGAGGTGGATTGGACACGCGGGACCCATTGCATGATCTCTGCGTTCACCGGACCTCAACCCGTGTGACTTTTTCCTATGGAGTCACTTTAAATCACTCGTTTATGCGACGCCTGTAGACACAACGAAGAATTTCACAGCGCGGATTGTCGTCGCTGCGGGAGACATCGAAATCATACCTGGTATCTTCGAGTGCGTCCGGGAATCGTTCTTACGTCGTTGTAGACTGTGAAATGAGATCAGCGGGCGCCACTTCAAACAGCTCATGTAATAATTAATCAAACAAATCTTTTAGTAGTTAGTATTGTACTTTTGTCGTTCCAGCGTCACGTCGAAAACTGCATGCGTTTTTCGCAATTTTCACCCTCTCAACGTGGTTTGCGACCCCATGTTCTATGGTAAGTTTTGATCCTCTTGATGCCTTCTATCACCCCTTTTAATCTGACGGTCGAATTTTGGAACACCCTGTATATACAGGTTAATTTTATAAATAAAAAAATATATATATTTATGTAATGTATATATATATATATATATATATTAGATAAATATATATATATATATACATATATGAAGAGCTCAGGATGAAAAACGATAATAGTGACATATAGTTAGATCAGGCATGTCAAACTCGCTTACCGCTGTGGGCCAAATGAAGCATTATATAAAATGCCGCGGGCCACATAACAAGTGGATAAGTGTGATCGAAGATCGCACAAAGGGTTTCGTTTAATATTCCTTTCAAAACATTTTATCCTCCTTCCTTTAATAAATCCAAATAAATTTCATTTAAAAAAAAAAAAAAAAAAAAAAAAAAAAAGTCATGTTTTTTATAAAGTAAAAATTTACCGGTCTATTTTTCTCGTTTTTTCGAAAATCTGAAGCGGTCCGACAGCGGGAAGTATAAGATCTCTCATGTGGACTAAATGCGATATTAAAAAAAAATCTGATTATTCTGCATAATAATAATTTAAAAAAAAAACCCGCCAAACTGGTAATACTGATATACACATCTTTTTCTGATGTGCAAGTATGTTCATGCAAAAAGTATTTTCAACATGTGTGTTCTAACAACTGAATTAAACACATGTAAAATGCCAAAGTCTTCACGGGCCATAGATAAGTTGTCGGCGGGCCACGTGTTTGACATGCCCGAGTTAGATAATAGTTATTCATCGTTCTTTCTCCTTTATACTAATCTTCAATTGTTTATTTTCAAAGGACGTTCGTGATTCTTTTCCCTCTATACCAATCTCCAGCTGTATTTTCTTTTAAAGATTGTCTTCATTTTGGCCTTAATCCAAGGTTGCCAAACGATAGTACGTCTCTCAAACTAACAGATGACACTGTCATATCAAATTTCACAAAAATGTACTTTCATAGCATTTCTCTCTGACCATTCAATAGTTTGTCCTATCCTATTGGTAGATTTCATTTACGCATTAGAGTGTTTAATATTAATAAATAATTCTTAATTCTGAAATTATCTTCATGCTGAATACTCTGTACTTAATATCCTGCATTGTATGCTCAGTATAAAAAAAAAAAATCGATGCACATACCGTTTACGAAAAAAATCACACTAAAGATGACATTAGAGTGGGAATAATGTCTTCTTTCAGAATATAAATGCAATTTTTGAAATAAAGGTTGTTGACACATTAAAAATTGCGCCAACTGCGATTTTTCAAGTGGTAACACCGGTTTAGAAATTTAATTTGAGATATTTGTATCAAGTCAGTCCTAAAAAATATATAGTTTATGTATTTTTGTTAAATCGTCATGGAGTTAGAAGGGGTAAAAATTTTAGGATACTAACGTTAAATTCACGTGACAAACTTTATTTTATATCCTCCCAAAAAAATCGCCAGATTTAAAATTTTGGTTTTCAGTAAGATATGTTGAATGGACCCAATATATTCTACGCATTTTTTTACTCAAAAGCATAATTTTAATTATGAAAATTATTAATAAATTTATATTAAAAAAATTATGAATTGTGACCTACATTAATTTTACATAAATAGAATGGGCATTATGGGAAAAATTATGCAAAAAATTATTATTATTTTTTTTTTTTTTTTTTTTTTTTTTTTTTTTTTTTTTTTTTTTTTGAAACGAAAGTTTCTTTTTGTTTATTTTACACATCGATTGACTCTATAATTTTGCTGTTGTGACACTGGAAATTTCTCCTTTGAGATCCTAATTTAATTTTCCTAACTTTTTATATATATCCTTAATAAATTCTCTATGAAGATTTAATAAAAAGTATATAAACTATAGCTTTTTTTCGGGATATCTCCATTCAGGAAACTGAAATATGGTGTCAAAACTGGATGTTACCAATAATAATATTAATAAACCCATTAAAACACTGAAAAAAATGGGTACTCAAAATTGAGTAAAAAGTACTCAATTTTGAATACGTCACATACTCAAAATAGCTCCGATCCAAATGTACTCAAAATTGAGAAACACATGTACTCATTTTTGATCCCATGGATGTATTCAAATATGAACTGCTATGTACTCATTTTTGATCCCATGGATGTATTCAAATTAAAAAAAAAAATATGTCGTTAAAATGAAATTTATAGGATAATAAAAAAAAAAGTTACTTCGCGAGGACAACCTTATAAGGGATACATACATTTCTGCTCATTTTTTCATTCCTGCGTGAGTTTATAGTAATTAACCAACCCTTGCCCATGAGAGGAATCGAACCCGTGATGTCCTGCGTACTAACCTGACGACTCAGACCAACGCGCCATGAGTAGTCACGCTTCCTTCTCAAATGTTGTTAGTTATTTTGCAAAACTTGCAAAAACTTGAGGTTTCATCTGTAGATTGATTTTTTCAGTTCCAATGTTTTTAATATTTTCTTTTCATAATTTTCAATATTTTTCTGTATGATTTGGTGCCTTATAACAGATAAATTTCAATTTATTATGTATTATATGCGTAAAACATTGCATTAAGAATACTGATTGCTTCTTTTTGCAACAGTACCAACAATTTCTTTATTCGAACATATACTTTTTTTAAATTATTTGCCTGATTATCTATTTATCAATTCTAATAAAAACAACAATTATCTTAATCAGACGTGTTTATTACATGCTATTAAAATATTTTTTTCTTTAATGTCTTATTTTAAAAAAATTATGTAAAAATTTTTTTTTATAATAAATTAAATTATTATATTTCAGCTATGCTGAGAGCTTTTGCGTACGGTTCGGTTAAACTAAATAGTTTTTTTAAACTATTTAGTAACTAAATGTTAATAAATTAACTACTTAGTAACTAAACTTAGTAAATAAATTTATGTAACTAAAAAATTGATTTTTAGAGACAAATTTGAAATTAATGACCTTGGGATAGGTAGGTTTAAATCTGGACTTATTGATTTTATTTAAATTAAATTAGTTTAATTTATAAAAATATAAGCTAAAGAAATAAATTAAAAACATTATAAAGTTAAAAACTTTATTTTTATAAAAGTAAAGAAAAAATATTAACAAATTTTATAAATTTAAGGAAAAAATTATAAACTTTAATTATAATTTATAAAATAATAAATTTTAGCGTAATTCATAAATTTGTAAGCCAAAGCAGCTTAGTTTAATACCAATTTGCATAGCTGTAATTTGCAAAGATATTATGTTATGAAACTTTTAAATAACACAATATTGCCTCACGTTAAAAAAGTTAAAATAAATTTTTTAAAAAATTAGTGGGAAAAAGAAATCATACTTTTGAAGTACTATCAAGAAAAAAAAAAGTAGATGTGTAAAATGTGAGGAAAAAAAAAAGAGTAAATGTGTTGTAGTGGATCCACTTTGATGAAAATCTCGAACAACCAGATCCACTTTTCATTTCTCTTATTCTTCGTTTTTCCTTCAAATAATAGCTTTTTAGGCTCCGAAATTTCGTCATTACACATTCTGAAATATACAAGTATGTTGGGTTTGATCATATGTTCATTTTTGATCCAAAAATACTTATTTCGAAATGAGCACATGAAATTACTCATTTTTGAGAATGCACATGTTCATTTTTGATCCAAAAATACTCATTTCGAAATGAGTACATGGACTTACTCATTTTTGAGTACTTCATTTTTTTCAGTGAAGCCATTAAAAGATTGTGCAGTTTGTAACATGTAGACGACCACACTATTTCAAAAGTGCATCCATTTTCTGATAGAAGGCAATATTCTGAATCTAAATGACACTTTTGGTGGGATTTTTTGGCAAACGGTCTGCGAATAAAGACAGGTGTATCTTTTTCATACTAAACTGTATTTAATACAATATCTCCGTATTTATATGCTTACATACACGAATCTCACATTTTTAGATGTATCTTACAACATGGAAACATATCTATACTATTATATAAAGAGGAAACTGTGACTGACTGACTGACTGACTGACTAATCAACGCCCAGCCGAAACTACTAAAGTCAGGGTCACGCAATTTGGACTGTAGATTGCTGTTATGGCCTAGGCAAGCAATAAGAAGGGATCTTTGAAAATTCCCCCCCGAAGGGAGTTAAAGGGGGGTGGTCGAATGTTTTAGGTCCTTTCGCCATATCTCAGCAGCAGTTATAGGTAAGAGTTTGAAATTCCAGAAAACAAATCTACTACAAAAATGATTAAACACCTATTTTAGCGATTTTAGAAATTCCCCCCCCCAGAAAGGGGTTAAAGGGGGTGGTCGAATGTTTTAGGTCTTTTCGCCATATCTCAGCAGCAGTTTTAGTTAGGAGCGCGAAAATCAGGAAAACAAATCTACTAAAAAATGAATAAAACACGTACTTCAGCAATTCTGGAAATTCCCCCCAGTTGTTGGTTAAATGGGGGGGGGGGGTCGAATTTTTTAGGTCATTTGGCCATATCTCAGCTTTTATGTAGGAGAGCGAAATTAATTAAAATAAATCTACTAAAAAATTGGTTAAACACGTATTTCGGCGATTTTGGAAATTCCCCCCAGAAGGTGGTTAAAGGGTATTTAAAAGTTTTGGGTCTTTTCGCCATATCTCAAAAGCAGATTTTGGTAGGAGCGTGACATTCAGGAAAGCGCATCTACTTAAAATGGATAAACACGCATTTCAGTGTTTTTAGACATTCCCCCCCCCCCCGAAGGGTTTTAAAGGGGGTGGTTTCGAAAATTTTAGGACATTTCGCCATACCTCAGCAGCTGTTTTATGTAGGTGCGCGAAATTCAGGAAAACAAATCTACTAAACAAATGATTAAACACGTATTTCAGTGAATTTAGAAATCCTTTCCCCCCCAAGGTGGTTAAAGGGGGATTCGAAAGTTTTAGGTCATATCGCCATATCTCAGCAACAGTTTTTGGTAGGAGCGCGAAATTCAGGAAAACAAATGTACTAAAAAAATTTCATTGTCTACCCGTGCAAAGCCATGACGGGCCGCTAGTTTAAATATAAAAGTAAAAATGGTTTTGTTTAAACACTCTTTTATAAGCATTCAGTGTATTGAAAATTCACCGCTTTGATTTACTCTTGATAGATATAAAATGAGATCGCGCCGCCAGGAGCCCACGGGAGTCGCCGGCTCGCGTTCCGACCATCGCTCCCAAGTCTCTAAACGACTTATAACGCACCAGAGGCTTTGTCTCGCCTCGGCGCTGCGATCGGCCTGGGGCCGCTCCCAACTGCGGACCCCCAAGTCAATTTACCAAGGTCGATGACATAGGTCGCCACGACAGTAACCCCACGTCTCGGAGGAAACTTCCGTAGGGACGGAACCTTGATGAACCGCCGAGGAAACCCCGACGACTTCTTTTGCGAAACCCCATAGGGGGAGACGGTCCCTAGGTCATATGTCGAGCTACCACGACGGCTCTTGATTTACCACAGTGAATTTATGTAAAAAGAAAAACATTTTTTGCTCTAATTGTTTTTTTAGGATTTAGCAACAGGAAAGGAAATTAAAAAAGAGACATTATTTAAACTATTCAGGATATTTCGAAATTGTTTTCGCAATGTATAATCATAGTTTAATTAATATTAAACTATTAATTACTTAAAGTTTAATATTAATTTAATTTAAAAATATATATATTACACTCTTTATTTTTTATTTATATTTTCTACTTTTAGAGTTTAAAATATTTCTTTGTTGCAATTTCACAGCCAGTTGACCTATTTTGGCGAGCGTGGTTTTGTTCAGAATTAACTTAATTGTTTTTGTAATTCGTAAACAGTTATAATAGTAAAGATTAATTGGAGACTTATCACCTGTTGTCGGCTAGCAGAAAAATGTCTTAAAACCAATTAATTCATAATTAAATTCTAAAAATATTGAAATGTTCCATTTTAATGAGAAAAACACCCGTGTACATAACGTTTATAATTTTAGTTACACCAGGATGTGAGTGAAAAATCGATTACACTATTCCATCTTTACATACAAGAAACAAGTTAAGTAAAAGAGTGTAAAAACAATTTTCTATACATACCACAGATATAATTACCCCTTCTCAATAAATTTAGGTAATAATGATTAATTTGGAATCTTCTATTATCCTGATTCTATTTAAATCCCAAAAGCCAATCATAAAAGTGTACTACACTTGAATATATATAGCCCCTGGATTTAGAAATATTAAAAAATATATTTTGTGTATATACTTCTTTATACCAAGACCAACCTTTCAATGGTCAAACATTCGATAGTTAAATGATTAATTTTAAGATATCTTACGGCGATTGAAATGTTTAATTAAGATTTATAAATAATAATAATTACATTTTTACACATTTTTTTTTTACTCAAAAGCATAATTTTAATTATGAAAATTATTAATAAATTTAAAAATTATGAAATATTAAAAAATTATGAATTGTGACCTACATTAATTTTGCATAAATAGAATGGGCATCGTCAAGAAACATGGGCGTATAAGTTTGCAGTTCATTCGAATCATTCTTTTTCGAGATATAGCTAAATTTTACTTTTCGAAGGGATAAAACCAAATTCTACTACCATTCAATCGCATATAAGAAAATCGAAGCAGCAACCAGAAAATGTACACGAAAAATTATTTAAAAATATTTTTGAAACGAAAGTTTCAATTCGTTTATTTTACCAATCGATTGACTCTACAATTTTACTGCTGTGACACTGGAAATTTCTCCTTTGAGATCCTAATTTAATTTGTCTAATTTTTTAGATATATCTTTAATAAATTCTCTTTTATAATTCTATGAAGATTTAATAAAAAGTATATAAACTGTAGCTTTTATCCTACGACTTATACATTTTAATTTTAAAACTGGATTGGTAAGTATTTTCCTCAAAAAAAAAAAAAAAAAAAAAAAAAATCAAAATATTGTTTAAAATACAAATGCAATATAACGGGTTGCTACGCAGCTAGTTTAGTGACGAATTAAGAGAAAAATCTCGCAAAGTATTGTTTTTATTTTTTGAAAAAAAAAATAAATAAAGGCTGTTATTTCTATTTTAAGGGAAAGTAGGGCTCAAACTGTAGAGCAGGATTAAACTGAATATCGCAGTTTTGACTCAATTTGAGCAGCCCTCCAGCGGGCAATGGTTGAAATACTTAGCTAGACTAGAAGAATAATTATAGTATATCTGCATACTGACATTTGTGTAGATTATGAGTTGAAAAGTTTATTTTATAAAATTTTTGCTTTAATTTTTGGTAGATTTCAAAATTTTTAAATACGAACATATTTAAATTTACTGAACTTTAAAAATTATTGTGTGTAGCATATTTAATAAGTATTTATTTCTCGCAATTAAACTGTTGCTTGCATTTTTACTTTCTTCTATCTATAATAGAAGAAAGTATTGTAATCGAAATTTTTTTCGACTTCCGGTTTTCAACGGATTTACACGTTTTAGGGGTCAGAAATACCGAAAAACATGTTTTTACAAAATGTCTGTCTATCCGTCTGTCCGTCCTCATTGTATCATCGAAAAGTGTATGAAGTTATGCTTCAAATTGAACCACATTTTTTTTTCTATAATTTTGGCTATGGCAAGCAGGTTCTATTAGAATTTGGGGATATTTCGACGAAAGGGGGGGGGGGGGGTACTGTGATCGATATTTTTGTTCCATTTTCACTATTGTATCATCGAAAAGTGTATGAAGTTATGCTTCAAATTGAATGACATTTTTTTTCTATGTTTTTGGCTATGGCAAACAGGTTCTATTAGAATTTGGGAATATTTCGACGAAAGCGGGCGCCGTGATAGCCATTTAAAGATTTCAAATTCAAAAAGATGTACAAAAAAATTAGAAATCCTAAAAGTTTTTTTCGTTAAATGTTCGGCCTTGATCCGGAGAATCCGGAACAATTTTTGTTTTGCCTCTATCTTAAAAAAATGATGGAGATATAGTAGTTTGAAATTATAGGGTGGCTGGCATTTTCAAACAAGACAGCAGAATTCATCCATAAACGGGTTTAATTTATGAGTTTCAGTTAACATGGTTTCGGCAAATTTTCTTTCATTGTTGTAACCATTCATCCTATTATATGCTTGTCACTATATATTTATATTCGCCAACGTCATATTCTCGCCAAACTTGGCGACTGTTGGCGAAATATTACCAAATTTGGCGACCAAAATTGGTTGCCATAAATGAAGGCAACTTGGCTGTAGAGGACTAATTTGGCGATATTCTCATTCAAATTCAATGTTGACGAGAACTGGGATTGAATCTTCTTTAAAAAGGTTCCATGTATTTTAGCTTCGTGTTTTCCAGTAAAATTAGCTGAAATCGTAAAACCAAGGAATAGGGAGGCTATCTGTTCCTGTCGTTTCAGGCCAGAAGGACTTTTCGTAGTTTAGTATACATCAGTTGATCGCATCCCGGTAACCCGACGATTCGCAAGCAGCTGACATACAACAGAATGACGAAAAATATTGATTTTATTGGCGCTGTGATAGCGAATTTTGAAGTATTAACATGACTGAGATAGAAGAAAGTTTTGGGATTGGCACATCCGACTAGTTAGATGTGTTTTTACGGCTTGCATTTCGATCCTCATTCTCATGGGTAAGATTCGATTTCCTACATAGGATAAAACCTAATATTGTAAAATAATGCTTGAAAAAAAGGCAGGCAAAACTAGCTGGACAAGAACGATTGTGATTTTTCTAAAGCTGATAAAGATATGAAGCTCTTTTCTAAATTTTTCAAATTGTAATGAAGATAATTATCCTTTTTGTCTTTAAATATTAAATCATCAGATTTATAACCGAAGTATTGTTAGTTAAGTTCCTTAGTTAAGCTTGTAAAATAAAATATTATTTTCTTCTTCAAAAGAAAGTCTAAACTTTTTCATTTCCTGTAAGATTGATAAGGCTATGCTCACGGGGTAAGATTACATGTGTGTATTTTTTTTCTAAAAAAGCATTTATTAATAAAAGGTGATAAGCAAATCATATATTTATAATGATCTTATAGCACACGGCTTTATAGCACACGGCTAAGTGCAGAATGCTTACACAAAGTCACATTAAATTTTTCGTTGGGAATTCTGGCTTCAAGAAACAACTAATAAAAAGGTTATCCGATTTTACTTTATTTTACCCTATGCATTGAAAGCTGGTGTATGTGTGTATGCAGGCCTGATACGACGCTACACGTGACCCTGGCGAATTGTCTAATGAGACCCAACGTATCTTACAGCAATATTAGACTAACCAATACTTATATTTTGGGTTAAAAAACTGATGAGTACATTATAAAAACTACTCTGAAACATTTTACCTTCGGATACCAAACGGGAAGACATTCAGCCTAGTAGTTTAAGAATTATGCAGGTTTAAAGTTTGGAAATCCTTATGTTAAATTCCTAATTTAATCGTAGAAAAACAGATTGCAATGCGTATAGTTTTTAAGCATACCTTAAGAACTACTTGGCGGAAGCTTCTAGAAATCGATTTCTGTTAAAAAAAGTTCATAGATTACGATTCATATATTTCACAACTAATTTAGAAAATATATATTACTTGTAATTAATTATCTTGGAATTCTGAAAATAGATTTCTGTCAAAATTATTATAGGTTACAATTGATATTTATTTCGAAAATATACACATTTTGATATATTTGTGTTCGTATTGAAAATTTCAGAGTTTTGTAAGATTTCAGTATAAAGAAACGACCCTTTAAGCTTAATTATTTTACATAAATTGAACATAAATTGAAAGAAGACACAATTTCCAGTCGAATGCCTATTTATTTTTCTTTTTTTTCTGGTACAATTTGGCGATTAAAATGTATGAAGTATTCTCTTTCTTCTTTTTTTTTTTTTGGCTGACTCTACTTTAATGAATATACTTTCAGTGATGCTTAAGTTCAAATACATTTTTTGAAATATTTGTTTCGCTATGCAAATCATTGCTTTAATACAGAGAATTTTCTGATGTCAAAATTATAAAATTCCAAATATATTAAGAGAGTATAAAGATATTCTTAAAATAGCATTATATTAGTAAAATATGATATTTTTTTTCCCCGCTGTATGATACTGACTGTTTGAAATCTGGCACCATTGACGTTGAATCACCTTGGAAACAGAAAAATATTAGTTTGGTTAAACCTGAAAGCACACTGAACTTGAATATGCCCCCATGGGAAGATATCTAATTTGGATACATATTTTTTTTTATGTTGATCCCCTGGCAGTTTTGTTATTTATAGAAGAATAAGATACATTATAATAATTATATACTCATTCTAAACCTATCAAATTGCGTTTTTAGAATGAATAGATTAAGAAATAACTGTTCAGCTAAAAATAAGTGATAAAGGTCTATTTTAAAGTGTTATTGAAAAGTTTTATTTTAAGTTCAATTTTAATGCATTTTTTTTTAACTGGGACTTCTTTTATTAGAGCTTTGTGTTTCAAAAATGTTTACGCTCGTCAATTTGTGTTAAAGGATTAGCCGATGAATTTTTTTTTTTTTAAATGAATAGAATAAAATAGAACACCAGCAACGAGCCCGCGCTTTTTTGTCCCACGATAATTCAGCCTATTAAGTGAGATATTTCACGGGATCAAATATTTGATGTTTTTAAACAATATCTAAAATAACTGCAATGTTATATACTTTTAAGAAACATAATTTTAAGTAATAAACTGTCATATACATAAAAAAAAAAAGTGTGACTTTTATCGGAATGAGAGTTTCAATGTGGTGGAATACCTTCAATGTTTACATAAATACAGTCTATAATTATGAAGAATTTTATACAAAAACCTGCTGACACTTGAATTTGCCATAATTCAACAGACAGCAACATTATTTTTCATTATTTTTTAAAAATTCCATTTTTTTAAAATCAACCTATTAAATAATTTAAATAACTTAAAAAATAATTAGATCATTACCTTAAATATTTACATCGTTAATAACTGTAATTATGTAGAATTTTATAGTAATAAATGCAAAATATAGTAAACGCAAAATTATTTTAAAATAAATCATAATTTTAAAAATAATAAGCTGTTGTATTAAAAAGTAATAATTGTTCCAAACTGATGATTTAAATGTGTTTGAGTACTTTAAATGTTTACACTAATAATGTAGAATTTTATACCCCCTCCTCCCCCCAAAGAAAAAAAATCGTAATTCAGCGAACGGAAAAATTATTTAAACGAATTATATTTTTTAAAATAGTAAACTGTTATATTAAAAACAATCTGTGTAACCTTCGTTCCAAAAAGATGATTTCAACACTGTCAAGTGTCATTTTTTACTTCAATAATGGTTGTAATATCTCTATTCTAGAAAAATGTAACTAACGCCCTGTCGACGGTCGTAAATGAATTTTTTGCGACCGGAGGTCTTTCTCGGCTAATATTGAAAAAACTATGACATTAAAAAAAAATGTGAAAATTGGTAGTTTTATATAGAATAATTCGTTCGATAAATACGCTGAAGCAGACAGTTTTTAAATCCTATAATAATTTTAAAAGTTATTTAATGTTGAAGTCAGCGAAAATAGTTCTGTTAAAAAAGTTTTATAACAAAAACTGTGCATGGCAAGTTAACCATATTTTGTAGGGACATACTCGACAAGCTTGCGGTGTGAAGTGTGAAATTATTTTTTTGACTATTTTTTTTAATTATTATTTATTTAATTTTTGTTTTATAATTTTAAGGTTTTTTTTTTAAATTTTTATTTAAATTTTCAGTGTTTCAAAAGAGACTTTTTCCATATTTAGAAAAGGTCATTTTGTTATATTGTTGCCAAATTGTCAAACAGCACAAAAATAATAACATTTATTTTCATTAAAAACATGTATTTACACGTGACTATTAAAAACAGAAAAAAACCTTTAAAATAATAATTAAATGATCACGAGTTAAAAGCAGGAAATAGGGAAAATTACGTCCTAAAAATTTTATTAACTCGTGAATGCTAAAAAGAGAAAATAAACTTTAAAATAATAATTAAATTATTACTCGTTAAAAGCAGTAAATCGAGAAAATTACGTCATATTTAAAATACCCAAATAATAAAATTGCTAAACAGTTTAATTTCAAAAATATATTTACACGAGAGATTTATTTAATATTTCAAAAAGTATGTTTATCTATTGTTGCCAATTTTAAAATAGCTCAAATAATATTATTACCTTTCAATGAAAAAAAAATGTATTTTCACGTGAATATTAAAAAGAGAAAGAAAACTGACGATACATTAACAATATTTAAAACGATACATTTAAAACGTCTTATTTAAAACAATTTTCTTAAAGCGCTGTTATAAAATTCCGGGAGGCAGCGACATTATTTACTTAGCCAGTTTATATAAACTGATTTTAAATGTTTAATTGATCTTATTTACTTATTTAAAAAATTGCGAAAACAACCGTTAGCTGTCGTGACAGCAGTTGATTCGGCCTTAAAATCTCCCAGTCAAAATGAAATGAAAGGAAACGCGATTGCAGAAGATCGCCGCTGGTCCCTTAATTATAATTCATTCATCCGCAATCTTTTAAAAATAGAGCAAATTAGCGTGATTTTATAGTCTGGAGTGTCTGAACGGGGATTTGCGAGTGTAGATCTGAGAGGGTAGAGCTTCCTAGTTATGTATACATTTGTATACAAAATTCTGAGACCGGAATTTGCCATAATTCAGCAAACGGCAAGTTTTATGATAATTGTTACCCTTTGTTACGACATACAATGAATTAATATTTTCATAAATTTCCAAAAAATGTCTATAAAAAAATAAATACTTACAATATTATATCATGGAGCTGTATGACGTTGACATGAGGCCTTAAACGCCTCAAAGCTCTAACTTCTGTGAGATTGAGCGCTTGTTCGACACTAGAAGATAAAAAAAGAAAGATATCACTGAAAATTAAAAGGTAATAATAGATTATTACTCTATAGTTATTTTAACTATATTTTTATGTAATATTATGTACACAAGACAAGCATTTTATACGCTTATGGAAACTTCGCCTTGGTCAGCCTCTATATTTTACACTACATAATACTCATTATTCACAGTTGCCTGTAAGACTGCTTTTTCAGAAACGGTAGTGTGTATGCCGGAAACAACTTTTGACATTTTATAACTGTAGTAAAATTTCTTTCAGCTTAGAAATTTGTAAAATCACTGATAAGTATTTCAAGAAATATCGACAATGGATTCAAATTATTTTGTATAAGAATTATAGGCGGCACATTACCATACAGAGTTTTTAAATATGATATTTTCGAAAATATAAAAAATATCTGATATTATAAAATATATATCCGATATTTTCAAAATAGTCAACTTATTGATGATTGTAAATATTTTCAGACTTAATATAAATTAGAAACGTAAGCATATTACACTTAGCATGAAAACTTAACAAAACAATATTCTAAATGCTTTTTTTTCACTTACGTAACAAAATTGAGGATCAACTTACTGAAAATAGACAAAATTTGCTTTTTACATTCACAAAAAACAAACTGTAGGATTTAGTATCAAGTATCAAGAAAATTTTATGTTTTATGTAACAAAATTTTAATTATAAAATAATTTATTTTTATTGAAAAATGTCAGCTTGTCTGCTGTTTCATTTTCTAACCTGTAGTGCAGTTCAAACTGAATTAAACCGAAATCAGAGAAGATTCTTTTTAATGAACTGTAAATGACTTATCTGCATTAGACAGTTTATCTTTCAATGACTGTACTAAGTCAATATTGTTCCACATAATTATTAATTATACATTTAAAAATTCAGTATGAAATGTAAAACTTGGATTTTTTTCTCTTTTTTTTCTTTTTTTCTTTTTTTTCTTTTTTTTTCTTTCTTTTCTTTTTTCTTTTTTTTTCTGAAAAAGTCATTGCCAGAGCAAAAGTTGTTTATCTAGAGAACGACACAACGAATAACAGTTTAAATATAACAGCATGCAAAATTTAGTACAGCTGAAAAATGCGAAACATAATTGAAAATGCACTTCAAGAAGTTTCCGGGCACAGACAATTTTATGAGATCCTCACGTGCCTTAACGTTTCATCATCTGAGTATTTTCTTTTCCTTATTTCCTTAAGTACAGTCAATATTTTTAAAAGCACATTACAATCTGTCTTAGAATTTTCGTTTTCAGGAATGCCGTAAATTAAGAATTTTAATATTGTAGTCACCATCACATGTTAATCCTAGTATTTTCAGAGAAATTATTTTTCGTTCTATTTCGGCAAGCGTGACTAATGTACCAGGAAAATATAAAAAAGATAAAATGTTTTTATGCAAATTATTTTGCGAAAAGTAGAAAAGAAATATTACTATTTCCCGTTTTGCATGTAACGTTAAATGATTACAGTGAAAAATAGAAATGTCACTATGCATGTGGGTTGAATTTATCGGGTAACGGAAATTTAGAGATTATTATTAAATTTTAAAAAATGTTGGGTAACTTAAGACAGTTTGAAATATTGAAACATTAAATATTTTCAACATTTAACCATTTTGGAATGTCTAATGAAACAAAGTGTGCCAACGAAACGCAGTGTGCGGGAAACATCACATTTATGTTTCCATTTGAAGATATCGGCAGCTGAAAGTCGTTGTTTCCTGATGAAAGCTTATGGGGATTATGCTCCATCGATTTTAACGTTTGAGTGATAGTTAAGATGAATCAAAGATGAAAATTTTGATTTGGACAATAAGGAGCACTCTGGGCTACCAAAACAGTGGTTCTGCGTCAATTCGTCGTGCACAATTCGTCGCGGAACAATTCATTGAGCACAATTCATCGCAGCGTCAATTCATCGCGGCGATAACTCATCGCAGCGTCAATTCGTCACGCCGTCAATTCGTCGCGGCGTCAATTCGTCGTGGTGTCAATTCGTCGTGACGTCAATTCGTCGCGACGTCAATTCGTCACAAGGAAAATGTTTTTGAAGGCTATGATGATAAAAGTAAAGATAATTTAGTAAAATTATTTAATGATAATTTGTTTTTTAGATATAGAGAATTATAACTAACAATTTACAGCATTAAATAATTTTACTAAATTATCTTTACTTTTATCATCAAAGCCTTCAAAAAAATTTTCCTTGCTATTAATTGACGCTGCGATGAATTGTGAGCGATGAATTGTTCCGCGATGAATTGTGCGCGACGAATTGACGCGACACCGGATCGTCTGTGCTGGAGCTACTAAAACCCTTACTGAGGATCGTTGCCGACAACAACTCGTGCAGTTGAATCGCGAACTGAAAGCAAAACAACTGGAATACCCCAGAAGACACCACAAGGTGATTTTCCAGCACGACAACGATCGGCCCCATGTCTCAAGAACGGTGTAGTAAATGCTGGAGATGCTCGATGGAATGTGGTATCCAGTCCGCTTTATTCCCCAAACTTAGTCGGAATACCACTTGTTTTGATCCATGCAGAATCATCTTTCTGACCAGCACTTCAGTTTTTTTGAAGATATCCAATATTGGCTTGAATTTAGCCTCTAAAGATGAGTCGTTCTTCTGCCGAGAAATGTATCTCTTACAGGAAAGATGGGAAAAAGTGTAGCTAACGATGGTTGTAGCTTCAATTTATACTTTGAATAACGTACTTATCACTTTGTTTCATAATAAATGCTCATTGTCACCAAATGTAAAAATGTACCCAATACAAAGGTGTGTCTCAAAATTAATTATAAACAAAAATAGCAATCACAGACTTGATATTGATATTTGTCTGTACAATCATAGAACGCCCTTTCCTGCTTCCCCGCTTGAGTTTCGTCCGTGCATTGTATGATGATTTGTGTTTGCCTAGATGTTTTTTATCTCTCGCAAATAATTGTACACATAGTTTTGAAACACATCATCAACGTATCATATTATAAGTTATTGTACAAAAAAGCAGCAAATGTCAATATTTGAACCTGTTTACTATTAGTAATTTTCCAAAGCGAACCTCGTAGATCGGTCAATTATCTAGTAATTAGCACTTCAAGTACACTTATAATGGGTAAACCATCAATATTGGCAAAATGTTGTGCAATATTGATTTAGATTTTCAACAAATTTTAGGCAATACAGATTTTGCCGATCTGCTTAAAGATTGTGTGCAAGCTTTGCTTGATGAAGAAAGCTTTAGAAAGATTACTCTAAACATCAGGTACTGTTTTTAGCGATCAAGTTGCTTATTACCTCAATCATGGAAAAAAAACCTTGTTTCAGAGATTTTCGTGTTGTGGATTAGAATTATGGAAGATTCTTAATTAGTCACTATCACCTTCATTTGTAGAAAAAAAGAAGTTGTTATATATCTGTCATATGTGTTGAATCCCAATCATGGAAAATATAACTTAACTCTATAGAAATAATTATAAAGGTACAGTCTTTAAAAAAGGGATCACTTCCTACCAATTCTGTAACAAATAAACTAAACTCTGTGGAGCTACAATCCCTAGAGATCTTGGCCTATAGTGCCCAACTCTGCTATACTGCATTGCATATGTCCCGGCTAGGTGGTCAACTTAACGCGATACCCCCAATGTTTAGTTTCCAAGCACGCTTGTTACTCATTTTATCGACTACGAAGGAATGAAAAATTGAGTGAACCTTGTCCAATAAGGAGTCGAACTCTGGATATGTAGCGAGATAACGCGACACGCTTCAAAATTGGAAGTTTCATCAACGGTAAATGTGATACAGACAATTGACGCGATATGAAATACCTAGTCAAATGTATCTTCTGCCACAATTAAAACCTATTGGAGAAATTCTGACCTTGTACATTTGACAAACTAAGCACAAAATGCTACCGCAGAGTGTCCTTTTTACATTGAATTTCCTGTTGATTTCAGTGGGCCTATATCCCTAGTGTAGATAATTGGCCGTCAATAATCAACCCAACCCAACCCAACCCTGTTGATTTCAGCACTACGTCTACAACAAGTTTTTAAGCAACACCATCTGCTAATGATTACATTAAATGCACCCAGAAAAAGGAATTGATTAAAACAACAAAACCTGTTTTGTTGAGTACATTTTGGTTGTTTTAGTCAAATTTTTAGTTCAAGTAAAAAAAATTGGTTTTGTTGCTTGGACAAAAAAATATTGTTAACACTCGTACAAAATTTTAACAAAATTTCACCAATTTTACTTGAACTAACAAAATTTGTTTCTTTTAATTTTACAATATTTTTGTAATTCCTGCAAAATTTTTTTATTTTTGAAAAAATTAAATTCTTGTGTAGTAGCCATATCTCTCTTACGTAACTTGATTTATTTGACTTATATAGCTATATAATTACATGATTAACATAATTTTGGGGTAATTAAAACTTTTTTTCACTGGGACGGACAAAGGTAGTTTTAAAAAATCCCCCTGTCCCATTTATTACCGGCTTCTATCTTTGAAAGAAGAAAGAATTGGATTCATGAAAATTTTCGATTTCCGGTTGTCCTGAACGCGATTTCGCTGTTTTTATCTCAAGAACTAATGCACGGAATTTAATAAAACCTTTTATTCAGTTACTTTCTGATATAAATTGTTGCTGATTACTTTTTACTTTAAATCGCGCAACAGGTGGCGCTGCTATGTTGCATTTTTCGTGATTTCTGCAATAGCTCTATCTCATTTTCAGCAGTCCAATACGCCTGTAATCTTTGAATAATAACAAGGAAATTTTTATCCTGCTTTTTACAGGCGTAATTCACTGCTGAAAATGAATAAAAAATTAACTATGTGTTGCCGTATGCTGTGCTTTGTACTGTCGTCTCATGTTTGCCGCAGAAATTTGCGTGCTCCTTATGACATTACATCTTGTGCTGCGATTGCAGCCGTTCTGACATATATAAGAGTGAGAAATGCCGAACTCAGATATCGTTCCTGGTAGCGCAGTGGTAAAGCGTCAGGCTGCTGTTCTGAGGACCCGGGATCGACTCCCGGCATGGGCAATTTTCATTCTCTTGGTTTGCGCTTGAAAAAAAGCCAGGTAAAATTCACTTGTTATTGTTCAAGGTTTACAAGCGTAATTCACTGTTTAAAATATAGTTAAAATTGCATATGTAGATTGGTTCATTTAACAAATGTTTTTGTAGTATAAACAAAACAAGTTCGTAATATAACATATTTTATTGATTAAACAAACAAAATATAGTTTGTTGAAAAAAGAAAATAGATTGTTAAAATAACACATAGCATATATCTATGTAACAAAAATAATTTTGTTAATTCAAGTAAAATTGAACCATTTTACTTGAATTAACAAAACATTTTTTTGCTGACGATACAAATTTTATTTTTTGGAATTGCAAAAAAAATCAACAATATTTTTTTTGTTGATTCAAACGAAATTTCCATTGACCCATATTTAAACAAAAAGTTTCGTTGGGGCAAACAAATTTTTGTTGATTCAACAAAACTTTTTTCTGGGTGTGGATGAAGAAATCAACACATAATGCCTTGACCTAACTACAAGTGAGATTGATTAAATTTTAATAAAATAAAGAAAGGCTAACGGCAGTGAAAGGGAAGATGGTAATTGTTCATTCAGTACTTAAAATTAATGGTGTTCTACAATAAAAAAAAAAAAAGCTCTGTCGAGCATTGGAGCTTTCAAAAAACATTTATACCATCAAAACAATGTGCCGGAAACATTTTATACAATATTGAGTAACATTCTCTTTTGAAAAAATAGTTATCAACTTCAGAAAACAGGAAAATTTCTAACATTTTTGTAAAAAAAAATATTAATAAATTAATAAATTAAATAAAATTTACATTAATGGTATACCATAATTTTCAATGTATAAGTCTGCTCAAATAAATCTTTTTTCATCCAGAAATTTAATTTAATGAAATGTAACTAATTTCAACGTGGTCTTTATTTGACTTTATTTATTAAATAGAATTTCTGGTTCGAAACAGACTTATTTTAGCCGCGGCTTATACACCGGAAATTACGATATATCGGTGTAATAAAATGCAGTATACAAATGTACGGTGTACATTTTGCAGCTGACAGGTATGTAAGATAAATTATAATTTATTTATCATTACAACTGATACCTTCAAATTTAATTAACTTAATAATTATCTTATAACAAATATGTTCACAATAATATGCTGTATATTTATTGTTCATTAACATGTTTTTAGAAATTTAATATAACTTTAGTAATAATATGTAATTTTATTTAATATGTATCGAAATGTATTTTGTTTAACCCGTCATATTGGAATTTTCACAATCACGAATTTTTCAGAATAATAAAAACCTAATCGGTCGTTCTTACAAATTCATTGTAACGAGATTTTTCTGTGTACTAAATTTAAAAAATCGGTACTTTTCCGTTATATCAACACCATGCCAAACTGTATGCTAATGCACCATTTATTTTAACCTTGCCATACAAAGGCTATTTATTGCAAACTGTGCCAAACATTGTGAATCGCTATTTATTGAACGGGAATTTATTATTATTATTATTATTATTATTATTATTATTATTATTATTATTAAAATGAAATGTTTACTGCGATGCTAAAAGACATTTACAATTTTCATGCCTACGTTTAAATCGAGTTTTATTTTAATATTTTATTGTATAATATTTATTTGTTCTGTTACTTTCAGCATATACTTGTATTGATTTAATAAAATAATTCGTCAAAATCTAAATTTGAAACGTTATATATTTTAAATGATCACTTTCGCACCAACAATGTTATTATTATTATTTTTTAATGTTTCATTTGTTGTCAACTATTACGCTTGGCGACAATGGTGTTGGTATAACGGAAAAATACCAAAAAATCTATTAGAGTTTTAAATTAAAAACTGATTTTCATCTATGTTGTATACCCCGGGCAATATTTCGGGTATCTTTAACCCGGTTAGTCCGGGTTGGATTGCCTGGTAAAAATAAAAAATAAATATAAACAAAAAATGCATTATTGTACTCAATATTGGCTTGCTTTCTAGGAGCGTTTCTCTCTATCTATTTAAAAACATTACCTTACAAAGTGTCTCTTTAGTGTTTTGCAGGCGTATAGCTGTCCATCTGCGAGGTTTTGGCAAGCCATCACTTCGGCGAAACTCCCTTCTCCTTTCTTCCCCAGAATTCGGTACTCTGAAACACAATGAAACAAACCTAATTTAATAATATCAAACAGAACTAACAAAAGAAAAGAAAACAGTTATTTTAACTCTCAAGTTTCAATACAGACATAAAAAATAATACATTTCAAAGTTTCTCTCTATTGTAAGAATTATTATTATTTGTATTTTACATCTTAACACACATACATTCCCAAAAAAATAAAATAATAATAAAAATAATAATAAACGAACTTTGCTACCTTCATCGAAAAGGTCCTAAATTTTCAAATTATCATTTTTATTTTTTAAATATCGCATATACTAAAAGAGTTTCCTTCAACATTTCCGTATCTGCACATTTGGCTGCATACGTACTCACCGAAAGGTAAAACAACATTTACAGGTTTCTGCGACATAGTTGAATGGAATTCTATGTGTATGTGATAAAAAAATTGAAAAATTTTCGATGACTCTACACTGTAAAAAATGACCAATGTTTCTTATTTTATGAAAATATACTATAACCACGAACGAAAATATAATATAAACTTCTGAGTTATCCGAAATTCCGAATAGCATGTTCCATTGTCTTTTGAATACGCAGAAGCCAATACATTTCAAAAATTTAATGAATTATTTATAAAAACAAAGTATTTTTCGATGCCCGTATTTTTCAGAAACGTTTCCGAAGGGTTTTTATAGTGTATTAATGAGTGTCCTCAGCCTGGAATACCTGTTTTTCGAATGTCACCAATTCTCAAGTAAACGTTTTCAGCCGCATAAGTTAATTTATACATGAAAGAGTAAAGAAATAATCTTAATTTTAATGTTATTGTTAACGATGTCAATTTTGCATGTTTGTCTGTTAAACATATTTTTTGAGCATGAAAATGTTTACTTGAGAATGGATAGCATTCGAAAAACAGGTATTCCAGACTGAAGACACTAATTAATACACTACAAAAACCCTGAATTTTAAAGGGAAAAAAAAGGTTTTGTAAACTACAAAAATGTAGCATAAAAACGGACGAAGATATAATATATATATAATCTCTACCGAGATACTCAAGATTCAGAAAAGCGTTCTTTTATCTTTAGCAATCAATAGATTTTCGAGATTAAAAAAAAAAAAAAAAACATTTAAAATAACAAAGTTTTTTTTCTGCCCGTAATGTTCGAAATCGTTACCTAGTAACTTTTACAGTGTTTTTTTTTTTTCAAACCGAAATATCGTTTTTTCAGATGCTTTCATACCTCAAATAAATATTATCATCTACGTAGCTGAATTTACACATGCAAGATTAGCAAAATAATAATAACTTTAATGTTGATGTTAATGCTGTTAATTTAGCATGTTTTGTCTGTTAAACTTGTTTGTTGAATTTGAAAGTGTTAACTCTGAAAACGATATTATCCGGAAAACCTATATTCTGCATTAAAAAACTGATTAATATACTGTAAAAACTTTTCGGAAACGTTTCCGAAAATTACGGGCAGCAAAAGAAACTTTGTTTTTATGAATTCTTCTTTAAATCTAGAAAATCATTGGGTTTCTGGAGTATCTAAAGATCAAGGAACTATTTCCGAAATCGTGGTAACTCGGAAGTGGTTATATTATAGTTCATTCGTAGTCATATTACATTTTTCCATATTAACAAACATTTGCCTTTTTTTTTTTTTTTTTTTTTTTTTTACTCACGTAGAACTATATACATATCCGTGGAACTTCACAAGTACGCTATATATATATATATATAAATATTTTATAAAAAGTACTGAATCCATTCTTATTTTGTAAACAATAAAACAGGATCTTCTTCTTTTTTTTTTTCTTCAAATAAATATCTTCTATACAGAATGAACAAAATTATGCTAGCTGAATACATATTTCTAACTTTCCTAGGCCTAAATCCTGTTGCATATTATTTCACATTGGCGCATTTCTTTCTATATATCAATATTATACAGAACAAACGTGTCTGACGTCATTTTGATGGTGACAACACCAGGCAATTAAATTTCGCTTTTACTGCAATTTTTTTAACTTCTAAAAATTGCACATTTTTAATTTTTACACCATCGATTAGGGGGGAAATGAACTTTTAAGTGCAATTTGTTTGAAATCTGTATTGCAATTTACATTTTTTTTTTATGGTTTTTAAAATAATTTTCAAGCATGATTTTTCTTTTTAAAATCTATCTCTGTCGCATGCAGACGATTAAGAAAGACAAATCCGTTTGCACTTAAATTAATATAAATTTTTCAGCATTTGTTTCCGTCTTATATTTCATAATGAAATCAAAACTCCATCAATAAATAGATAAAATAATATAATACAAATTAAAACTCAAAATTAATACATGTAAGCGAACTGCGTGCTTAAACCACTGAAATTACCAGAATTAAAAAAGCTGCTGTAAATAGCGGTTTTTGGCGATTTCTTCGGCTGTTAACTCTTAAAAGGCTAACGCGAAAGTATCGCTTTTAATGAATTTCGAAACTTTATTAGAATACATAATTACTATTTTTTATATAAAAATGATTTTTGGTATTGTAACCTAAATATATATATATATATATATATATATATATATTAAGTGTAAAAATCTCTTAACGTTTTCAATTTAAAAAAAAAATGCTTTTCACCTCACTGAAAAAAAAAAAAAAAAAAAAAAAAAAAAGATGCTGATTTTACAGTATAATACTGGCAGCTGGGATGCCATGTAAAATCATCAATTTTTTTTGCAGTGTATATTTTTCAACCCGGAAATCCCCCTAGTTAATATACTAATGGAACTATTTTTTTAAAACTCCATAAAGAAGAAATCATAAAGATTACGTGTTACGATTTATCCATTTTCCTGAGGTGTTGACGTAATTTCCATTGTGCTGGGTTTTATGTTAGTGTTTTAATCATTTTATTTTCTATTTTGTACTGTACGTTATATATTTTTTCCATACAACATACTGAACTAATTTTTTGGACAGAAAATAGGACAAAGGCTATATTTTTCAATGGATACCCTTTTCTGTTCAGCATGATAAAGCTCACGTCTGAACTACATTCCCAAACGCTGATGATATTCAGTAATTACACGTGCCGTTTTAGAATATTAATTGAATACAATGTTCTAAATTTCCTAGGCGTAAATCATAGAAATTTGAACCACCAGATTCCATCGCTTGGCAACGCGATATTGATTCTTATAAGTTCACCCAGCTGTGGAATGGGGACAGATAATTTTTTGCTTTTACTCAGTGGCAATGTACTTAATATAATGGGAGGTCAGTTGAGGTTAAGCAGGTCAAATTCAATAAATGAATGCATGGGCCCCAACAAGGTGGGGTCGTGGATTATGAAATTTATAATTAACTAAATTTTCCTTATTTCTAACGAGTTTGAAAAAAAAGAAAAAAAACTAAAATCTCTTTTTTCCATGTAACTTAAAATAGATATTCTGATTAGGGGGATTGCCCCTCTAAAACGCCCATTTTAGACAATTTTTTAACACAGGAACTAATATAATTCCATAAAGGTTTTTTTTTTCTTTTTCTTTCTTTCTTTCTTTTCTTTCTCTCTCTCTCACTCTCTCTTTTTTTTAAAATTTTGCATGGGCAAAGCCCCTTGACGGAAAAAAGTTCCAATTATCCATTTTGAAACAACAACAAACAAGAAAGAAAAAATCATGCGTCAAGCACAGAATATGAAACATTTCCCAAGTAATTTAAAATAGATATTCTGCTTTTTTTTGTGTGTGTGGGGGGGGGGGGGGGGGAGGGGGGGAGTTGTCACTCTGAAACGCCCATTTCAGACAATTTTTTATCACGGGAACTAATATAATTCCATAAAGATTTTTCTTCTTTTTTTCCTTCTTTTTCTTTCTTTCTTTCTTTTCTTTTCTTCTTTTTTTCTTTTTTCAAATTTTGTATGGGCAGAGCCCCTTGACGGAAAAAAAGTTAACAACAACAACAACAAACGAGAAAGAAAAAAATGATGCGTCAAGCACAGATTATGAAACACTTTCCAACACTTCCAGAATACTTTAACAAAACTTCGCAGTTTCATAAGGTAAATAAGACACCTAAGTAAACATTTTAGAAAACGCATTGCACATTTGAAAAACCAAATTTCAGAAACTATTGTCTATAGCCGGAAAAGTATTTCAATTCTTTTGTGCATACCTATATATGATCTATAGATTTGTATATATTCTACATAATATGCTAACATTTATTTTAGTAAGAAAACACATAACACAGTTGAAAATTCACCTTCAGCAATTTCTACCAATAGACAGAAACATACTTGAATTCTTTTGTATGGCACTGTATATTACCTACAGATTTTTACACACGCCACATATGAAACTAAAATTTAATTTAAGCAAAACATGCTTAAAATTAATGAAATCACACTGAAATTAACATTCATAATCGACCATGTATCCAGTTCTTTACGTGACCCTGTATATGATGTTATTTGTATTTTACAGATATCTCTTAGTATGCTGAATATAGCTCAGCTTGAAAATGCATAAACATATTTAAGCAATTCACGCTCATATTAAACGCGCAAACACGCTCATTCATATCGCTTACGACTTATTTTGTGTAACCCTCTATATGATCTATAGCATTTATACACACCACGTAGTATGAAAAAATTTAGTTAAACTTAAAACTGCATACTATAACTGAAAACCCACTTCCAGCAATTATCGCTAATAGATCGTACTTTGGATACGGTGTATACTTTGGATCCGTACTGCATCCGAAATATTTTGTGTGCCCTTGTAAATGAAGGATAAATTCTATGCACATCATATTCTGCAGCAAGTATTTTATCGTAAACTTCAATAATATATATCGATTTTCATTATATTTAAAATAGTGTAACAAAATTAAAATAATCTACAAACAGTTTTCCCCCGTAGACCATTATGTAACATAATTCTTTTGTGTGGCCTTATAAATGAATGATACATACTTTACACTCCATACTCTACAGAGAGTATGTTTTAGTGCACCTCAGAAATTCATATCCATATCATTAGGTGTGTAATAATGTAATATGATTAATATACGTACACCGCAAACGATATTCCTTAAAGACCATAATATAACTGAATTCTTATGCGTACCCCTGTAAACAAACTATAATTGCCACACATACCATATTCTATACTAATCATCTTGTAGTGAACTTCGTAGAGTTAGGTATATCAATTTCAGTATGTTTGAAATAGTGGAACCAGCATTAAAATACTTTGTAAAGGATTTTCCCCTATAGACCATATATGGCAACGACATTCTTTTGAGTGCCACTGTAAACGAACTGTGATGCTACAGACTTCCTTTTCAATACCAAAAATGCTATGGTAAACCTCAATAACATATTTAAATTACATGGCAGTCTGAGTATAGTTATGCGAGTCAGAACATGGGCGGACAAACAACCTGACAAACCGAATGCTTAAACATTTTTCAACTATGTTGGAAAGTGTTAAAAACGATAAAAGAACATTTTTAAATTTCTGTTATTTCTTATTTTTTACATTTTTGTATTGCTTTTTTATAATTTTATGTTCAAAAATTGTATTAAACGGAGGGGGGGGGGGGTCCCCTTGACAAAGAAAAAAAAGCGTCTTGCAGTGCTCTTGAAAAAACCGCTGAACCAAGACTGTGGACTAGCGAAATGTTCAAAAAACCTGCCTGTCCCTGAAATTCATTCTTCCGGCGCCCATGGCTAAATGCTTAAATTTTAGTAAAATTCTAATAGATTCTAATGAATTTCGACACACTCTAAAAAGTTTTCACATTCCTTCAGTTTCTGAAAGTGTGATTGGTTCTTTATGTTTCAGAAAAATTTCCAGAATGAAAAATTTTTTAATTTCGGTGGGGATTTTTTTTTTTGTCAGAATTTGGTCTCAGCATGCGAGTTACAATGCTTGTCACTAAGACAAGAAAATAACTTTTTTGAAGTTTGTGTTTAAGGAGTCAGGTAACCTGAGTCTCAAAAATTAAAATTTTTTTTAATTATTAGCCTATAATTAAATATAATTCTTTAGGAACATTTTAAAATAAACCCCATGCAAAAATTCACTTTATGAGAGGAGTTATGTTTAAAACAGTCTGAGCTCTTTTTATATGATCAAGGGGTAGTTTGATCTTTAAAGTCAATTTTCTCAAAACGTCGATTTTGGTCATTGCGCGCACGATTTCTGAAAAATGGTTGGTTAGAATTTCATGAAATTTTGACTGAATGTGAATACAGATTCGCAAAATAACCTATTATTATGTTTTTCAAGCAACAAGCAACATTCATGACTACTTTTGCATTTAAAAAAAAAAATCTCGATATTTCGAATTTTCTAAAAAAAAATTTTTCCTTAGGATCACACATTTTTTTTTTTTTTTTTTTTTTTTTGTGTGTCATTTTGAGTCATTATATCTGTACTCGTTAAAAATATGGCTGGTTTTATCAATTCAAATGTGAAAAAATCATGTGCGTAATGCATTCAAGAAAAATTCTTTCACAAAAAGTATATTATATTTTAAAATAAATTAAAAAGCTTCATAAGAGTGTATAAATCTTTTGAGAATTTTAAATTATAAATAAACCTTCATTAATACGTGTTTTAAATTTTATAATTCAAAGTCAATTAGCTACGTAGTTACTGTAATTCTTATAGAGACCCCTTTTTCACGTATTTTGTTATTTCAAAGGGTACCTGAACCCTTAACCCTTTCGCGGGCGGTGTCCACAAAAAAGGACACCTAAATTTAATTCCAAAACTGACAAACGGCATCAAGAATATTTAATAAAATTTTCCCTTTTATTAAGTACGGTAATATAAGCAAGTTTTTATTAACTAATGAATACTTTTATAAATTCTGGTGTCAGTCTATTATTTCATCATTTTAAAAACAGACTTACTCCGCGCCGGAAAGGGTTAAATGTCTTTCTTATGCGGAATGAATCATATGCCAGTAACTTTTACAATTCGGTTTGGGACCTTTCAGACACTTGATTTGTTTGAAGAGATGATTAATTTAGATTCTCCATCTAAGTATGCGACACGGTTTTCATTTTTTGATTGAATTCCCATGACCCTTGAAATGACACCTAATCCCTTCTGATCCCTAATAACTCAGGAATTGTAGTTTCAACCCACGGTCAGTTGAAATTTAACTTACCGTGGTACAAACGTATGCATATGGTGGTACATTTCATAGTACTCTTCTGCAGGATCCGAATACTCGGGTCGCAGGAGTCGTTTCAAACTTCACCAAATTCATAATGTGATTATAACGGAATCAAGTTATTATATACACAGAAAAAAATAAAACCCAATTTGGGTTGAAAGATTCTTAGGTGTGCCCAAATTGGGCCATGCCTTGTTTTGGTTACCACTGTGTATAATTTTTTTTTTTTTTTTTTTTTTTTTTTGAAAATGGGTATTTAACAGTGCCCAAAATGGATACACAGTGGTAACCAAAACAGGCATGACCCAATTTGGGCACATACCTAAGAATCTTTTGACCCAAATTGGTTTTTATTTTTTTCTGTGTACTAGTTGAACCGCCCGGGGTTGCCCGAGCCCGTGATAATAACTTTAAATAAACCCCAAATTTGTATGATTTTATAGCTGTAATCCAATGTTGTATGAATTTATATTTTGAAATGAAAAATTCGCAAAAAAAAAAAAATAATAATAATTGATATTTAGTGGTAAAAATGCTCGTAAGAAGACATTTTCTTGTTTTTTCACGTATTATCATTTCATACATTAAAAAAAAAATAATAATTTTCGTTGTCTGAACCAAATTTTTATCTGTTATATACAGGGGTGCAAAAAATCTAGGCGCCAATAGGCTGATTCCCATCACTAAATTTTATTATTATTCTTCGTCAAATTTTATTAGTATACTTCGCCTAAATTTTATCAGTATTCTTATTAGGCGAAGAATACTAAAAATGGAGTGGTGGGAATCGGACCGTTGGCGCCTAGGTTTTTGCACCCCTACTTATATATATATATAACGGATTTCCAGCCCATGTACACATTTCGTGAAAAAATATTAATATCTAGTTGTAAAAGAAATATGCTTTCTTCTCGCTTTTTTTAACACTTTCCAACCTAGTTTAAAAGTGTTTATGACTTCGGTTTGTCTGTCCGTCTGCCGTCTGTCCATGCTCTAACTCGTGTAAATATACTCGGATTGTCCTGAAATTTTTGTATGTTATTTTCGTTTACTATAGCATGATCGCTATTGAAAATGAAGTGTGTAGTACTTACAGTTTTTTTTACAGGGACAGTCAAAAGTATTCCGTTACATTACAGTCTGGGCAAAAATCGTTTCAATTGCATTTTGATGAAGCTACGCTATTTGAAATATCATGAAATTGATGTACAAATATGAAGCGCATTAAAACATACTTTTTGTAGAATATGGGGTGCAAAGCATTTGTTATTCATTTACAGGGTCAAACAAAATAATTCTTCTGCACATTGTTCTACGAGGAAAAATCGTTTGCAGTGTAACTTAACGATGTTTCACTTTTTCAAGCATAATTAAATTTATATGCATTACTGAGGTGCACTATAAATTGCTCACTGAAAAGTATGGTGTGAATTGGGTTTTGTTCATTTACAGGGACACAGAAATGATATCGGTTACAGTATACGTGCAATAATTACAGTCTATGTGCGATAGGTACGTTTTCAAGTGTGGTTTGCATTTTTAAGTTTAACGGAATTTTTGCATAGTACGGGATGTGTATAAATTCGGTTGATCATATATAGGGCTACAGAAGGGTATTCGTAGGTATTACAGACTATGGGAGAGAATTGCTTAGGGTCGTTTTTAATTGTGTTACGCATTTCCCTGCTGAACTAGTTAGTAGATTTATAGAAGTTTGTGTAAAATAAATAAATTTATATACAGGGCTACGCAAAGAACAAGGTACATTGTCGTTCATGCTTGGTAATTGCTGGAAGTTTGTTGCGTTTTTCCCCTGAATTAAATTTTAGTTAATGTGGGATGTGTAAAAGAGTCTTTAGATAATATACAGGGTTGTACAAAAGATTTCGTGTGCATTTCCATCGATTGCGAAAATTGCTAAATGTGAATTTTCAAAATGAACTAAATTTTATCATGCTCTGTACATCCAAATCGATAGATCATATACAGGCTGCACAAAATAATTCGACTACATTTTTGCCTATGGCAGAAAATTGCTAAAACTGGACTTTTAAATGTTTTTTTATGTTTTCTATACTGTTTACTTACATATCTTCTTTCTTCTTATTTAACGGTGAAGTTTCGTTACAGTTTTCTTGATGTTTTCGAAAGTGTTTCATAATCTATGTTTGGCGCATGATTTTTATTTCTTGTTTGTTTTTACGTGGAGTCCTTTAATATAACAACAACAAAGAAAAGTTCTTATCTTCCGAATTTTTTGAAATTCCAATCGGTTAAAAATTCAACTGTATCGGAGCCTTCTATAAAATTTCGTGAAAAAAATATACATATTTAGTACTGAACACATGAGCCAAAGCCGTACCGAAACAATTCTAAACGTTCCGAACTACTCGTCCGAACATTGAGAAATTTTCATAGGTGATGTGAATCCGTTCTAACCAAATGCTCTAAAAAGATTGTACCGAAATGCGGATATTTAGTTACCTTTAACGTAGAAAAAAGATCGTCACCGGGAGGCGCGAATTTTTTGAAAGGTTAAAATTCATATTTTTGAAAACCGATTGATCCGTCGAAGAGAAGGAGGTCTCAGCTTTGAAAGCATATCTTTTATTTATCGCCGCCACCTCTCAAATAGAGTTCTGGGGAAGCTTCGCCGAAGAGGTAAAAAAGACAACTGCAAAAACGACCTTTTTTTTTTTTTTTTCAAACTGATTGTGGCGTTTAAGACGTAAAAGTACGAACTTTAAAAATATGTCATACATTTTTCCGTATTTTAAACGGTTCGACCGGACGGGCTAAAAAAAAAAAAATCGGCATTTTGTGTGTTTTTTTTCTACGTTCTGAGCGTGCGCACACGTCTGCCGATTTTTCAAAAAAACAGATAGCTTTTCTGATAAGTTTTTAATTAATATCTCGGCTATTTATCAATATATATATATATATATATGAGCATCAAGTGCGTAAGGACCTGCCTTGGACTATTCTCATAAAATTGTTGAGATTTCTACGTGCGCTAGGTATCGCTAGCCATCACACACAGACGGACAGATGTACACAGAGACAGACAAACAACTGTCTTTTAATAGTGTTGATTATTGTATAGTTCCAGATGTTTTAATACAAATTCATTTATTTATACAAATTTAGTTTTAAAATGATTCTATTCCTTACTACAATAAAATTCCTTACTAACTTCAACAATAAAACTACAATAATTTTATAATAAATATTTTTTTCATTCTCATTTGAGCTGTAAGAGTTATTGGCCGGTCGTTCACCTTGATTTCTTAAAATAAGAACGAAAAATCGTGCACCAGGCATAGATTATGAAACATTTTCCAACACTAAGAGAATATTACTAGGAAATTTCATTTTGCATGCAATGAAATGAGATATCTAATAAGCAAATTAAATAAAATGCACCGCAAACTATTTTTCCACCATATATCATAATGTAACGAAATTCTTTTGTGTGACCCTGTAAATGAACTATAAATGCTACAGAATTCCTTTTCAATAGAGAACATTCGATTATGAAACTCATTTGCATAATAAAAATTACATGTCAATCCGAATATATTTACGCGAGTTAGATCACGGACTGAAGGCCAGACAGACAGACAAAGAATTCATAAACACATATTAACTATGCTGGAAAGGGTTAAAAAAGAAGAAAAAGAAATTTTTTTTATTACTAGATTTAATGGCAGATTAGAAGACGTTAAGCAGGTCAAATTCAACAGATGAATGCTTAAATTCTAGCAAAACTCTAATGAATTTCGATACAATCTAAAAAGTTTTTATATTACTGTCTAGTTTCAGAAAAAATATGAGTGATTCTTTATGATTCAGTTCCGAGGTGACGCATAAATAAATCTCTAGAATGAATATTTTATAGGTTTGCGTGAGAGTGTGTTTTCAGGGAATTTAGTCTAAGCATGCGAACTAGAAAGTGTGTAAAGAGGACAAGGAAATTACACATCTGAGGTTTATGTTTAACCCTTTTCTTAAGCGAAATGAATCGTTTTCAGAAAGAAAATGACTTATTAGGAAATTTTATTTACGCATCAGAGGGGTTAACATTAATAAATATTATTTCATTTTAAAATTATATTTGAGCTGGAGAGTCCATGCTTAATACATTATCCATTCTAGGGGATCCAACCCGGTCTACCCGAGCTAAAGTTGCTCGATATACTGACCGGTGTAAGGGAAACCATTTTTATTAAAATATTTGATACATTTCTTACATTCGGTATATTTAGATTGGCCATAAACTACACCAAACAGCAATTTTTGTACTTTCTTATTAGCCTGAAGACAGCGTTTATTCGCGAAAGCTTTGTGCATTTATAGCAACCTTTTTTATTTTAATTTTTTCAGTAGCTCTATATTACATGTCTGTTAATCTCTTATTTCATTTATTGGATAGCTGATCCTCCCGGCGTTGCCCGGTCCCGTCTAAAAAAAGCACGAAACGCGAAAACACTCTAAAAATCGCTGTACGAATAAACTTTATTGAAAAGAGAACAAAATTTACTATATTGAGCTAGAAGATTGAAACATGATTATTTTTAATAATGTGAAAAAACTGCAGTGAATCACCAGAAAATGCTAAAAGTCAGGAAAACTTATTTCAAAAATCACAGAGGACAAAGTTTACTATATTGGGCTAAAATATTAAAACAGGATTTCTTTTACGAATGTCGAAAAATTGCCGCAAAACACGAAAAAACTCTAAAAAATCGCATAAAATATTCTCGAAAAATTCAAAAATTGCTGTATGAATACCGAATAAACTTTATTGAAAATAGAAGAAAATTTACAATATTGTGCTAAGATATTAAAACCGGATTCTTTTTTACTAATATAAAAAGGTAGCCGCAATTAAAAAAATATATATATACCTTGCTAAAATTTGTATAAGAAATTGCTAAAAGAAAAACAAAAATCGCAGAAGGCAAAATTTACTACAGCGAACTAAAATATTTTAATAAGAATTCTTTTACACATGTCGGAAATCGACGCGAAACGCAAAAAACGATACGAATCGCTTTGAAAATCGCAGAAAACAAAAGACTAAATGTTTGAAACAGAATTCCTTTTGAAAATGCCAAAAAAATTCGCCACAGGGTGCGAAAAAAAGCTAAAAATCACTTTGAAAATCGCATCAAAAAGCGCAAAAACTTCAAAAATCATGATGAACAAAATGCACTATATTAGGCTAAAAGTTTGAAACCGAATTATTTTTACGAATGTTCAAAATTGGCAATGAAACGTGAAAAATTGCATTAAAAATTGCTAAAAATTCAAAAATTGTGGCAGTCAAAATTTACTATATTAGCCTAAAAGTTTGAAACTGAATTCCTTTCGCGAATGTCAAAACATCGACGCGGGCATTGAAAAACACAAAAAAAATGCATTAAATAGCGCAAAAAATTCATAAATCACAGAAAACAAAATGTACTGGCTAAAATATTGTAACATTAATTATTACAAAAATGTCAAAAAATCGCTGAAAATCACAACCAAATTTGCTAAAAATTCAAAAATCGAGAAGAATAAAATGTGATATAATATAAACTAAAAATTTGGAGCCGAATTCAGTGTTACTAATGTTTAAAAATCGCCGCAAAATGCGAAAGAACTCTAAAAAACGCATAAAAAATTCGCGGAAAATTCAAAATTGCTGTACGAATTCCGAATAAACTTTTTAGAAAAGAAGACAAAATTTACTATAATGGACTAAGACACTGTAACTGGAATTCTTTAATAAATTTTAAAAAATCGCAATAAAACGCTAAAAACCACATTAAAAATCGCTAAAAATTAAAAAACCGAGGAAAACATAATTTACTATATTAGGCTAAAAATTTGAAAAAGACTTATCATTGTGCTTTTGTCTATTTCATAAGTGAATACAGTAGAATCTCGTTACAACGAATGTCACTTTAACGAATTTTCAGTTTTCCGACTATTTTTGGATTGTTAAAAAACTAGACTGTTTTCACTTTATTCACTTTAATATTCAAATTTCATATTAACGAAGTTTTGAAATTAACGAATTTATTAAAGGCTAAAGAAGAATAGTCATTTCAGTTTTACAAATGTTAAATTGGCAAAAAAAAAAAAAAATCTATTAAAAACAAGAATTTGGAAGAAAACTTTAGTCGGAAACTTCATGAAAGGGAGGCAGACGACAGTAAAAATGAAACTGATGATGACTGTCCATCTACTACCGAAGATTCTGTTGTACGATCAAAGGGGGTTACTAACATTGAAACTCTTAAAAAGTAATTATCCTACCATATAATGTTCCGAAAACTTTTTATACACTTTGTTTTGAAAAATGCATTGTCAACATTTTAATGGAAGAAAAAACGTCTGATTTTTTTTTTTTTTTGTAAAAGAATAAAGTTACATTAACGGCAGATGTCAGTAAGATTTTTTAATCTGCCAGATATGTAATATAATTATAATTCCTTTATAATATCTACGATTAAAATATTGAAACTTAATGAACTTAATAATTATCTTATTTCTCAATAGTAAGTTCACATCAGTAATGTGCCGTTATTATTTACTGACATAGTTGCCTATTAACCGAAATTCAATATAAGTGTAGCAATAATATATATTTTTATTCAATGTGCATGCAAATTTCCTCAGTTAAAAAAACGCCATATTGGAATTTCCATTTACGAATTTTTCAGTATAGCGAATTTAATCGGTGGTCTCCAAAAATTCGTTATAATGAGATTTTACTGTATCTCCGACACCATTAGTTTATCGCTAAGGAAAATAAAAATATCGTCGAATTTTTACAAAAATTTATAAACATGTGTAAAATATTTTTCGATTGCTGCTCTGAAATTTTCAAATTGATATCATAATTAGTTTTCTTAATTTTCGCTGATTAGTATAAATTTTCAATTTATTTCCTTTCCTTTCCCAAATGAGGTTTGGGAGTTGTCCGATCTGCGAAAACAGATTGAGAAACAACTCTTTTTGATCAGTTTTTATATCCCAATTTCATTTTTCCTTTGATTTTGTATGAAAATCTCTTTGGCGCCAAGTAGTTTTTTTTACTACTAATAAGAAAAATTACCGTCCGATTTTTACAAAAAAAAATTATACACTGATGTAAAATATTTTTCTATTTATGCTTTGAAATTTTCGAATCGATATCTTAATTAGTTTTCTCAACATTCGCTGATTAGTAAAAATTCTCAATTTCTTTCATTTTTGCTTGAAAATCAAGTTTGCTTTTGCCATTTTGTTAAAAAAAAATCGCTTTATAATCGAGGTTTTTAATTAATAGCTAAGCTAATTACGTACCAATTTCTTCGAAAAAACGATTAGCTGTTACGAAAACGGATTTTGAATTTTTGTTCAGTTTAACAAAAATTTTGAAGCAACTGCATTCAACTTTTTGAACACAGCACATGTCCAGAAAGAGAAAAAGAAGGAATTTTTATAAATTTTTGACATAAAAGAATTGGCTGTATTCAAACACTGGATCTCCCGTTTTGAGACTGAAGATGTTATATATATAAACTATTTCAGATGCACTTTACTAGCTTTCAGAGAAGCGAAATGATTGACATTATTTTTCCAAATTTAATTTCTAAAAAATATATATATATATATATTTCGTTATTTGGGCCTTCCTTAATTTTAGCACACCGGGCTATTGCACCCTAACGCATCCCCCCCCCCCCCCTCGCAGGCCTTGTGCAGTGTGCATGCTGATATGCATGTGCATATTTGCATTACCTTTAAACTTTTTGAAAAGCACAGTACGAAGTTAGCACGTGTGCAACACGTGGTGCGACGGAGAAATGAAATGTTTTATACTCGGATTTGATTGATGGCGAGCACTGAAAAATAAAATAAGATTAAATGCTGACATTTATCTCAGGCTGATGTTTATAAGGCTTCATTACCTGCGTCTCATACTCCTTTTTTATGCTCGGAATAGTTTTGTTTTCCGAATTATTATTTACTACTCTTCACCACTTCATATTTATTCTTTTGTTATTTTGGTTTCAAGTGAAAGAAGGTATAAGTAGGGGATGTGCAGAAATAAAATTTACAATGTAGTCAACGAAAATTGAAAATACCGTCAACCGGGGTGATTTTGTCTCTTTTTTTTTTTTTCCTCTTGTGTCTTTGAATATACAAAAATTGTGGAAATTTTCATTTAAACAATTTCTAATTCTTTTTTTTCTAGAGTTCCAAGATATCAATTGTAAATTTTAAAAGTCACATTTAGTATTTTTAAAGAATAGCATTTCTTTTAAATATTTTTCTTTAAAGTGGGACAAAGTCAGAAAGACCCCCCCCCCCCCAGATCAACCTTGGCTTGGGGCAACTTTCAGGGCCTAACTAATGCAGGGGCATGCGGGGTAGCTGCCCTGGGTCCCACATGGGAGTAATCAGGATTTTATTAAGAGGGTGCCAAAGGGTTAAAATTGGTCAAAAGTGACCAATATTCTTACATTTTCAAAGATTTACGAACGTAGTGCGGTCTTTCCTTTCTTGCTTCCCATATACCCCTCCCCCCCCCCCCCTAAAAAAAGAACGAATTATATTATTAGAATATAAATGATTTAAGTTTTATTATAACAACTTAGTAGTGCATTGTTTTCAAAAGAAATTCCTTATTGGTATTTTCCTAAAAGCATTCATGATGACCAATTGGGGCATTTTTCTTTCAGACATCATATGACTAACAGATAATTAAAGGAAAATTTGCAAACAAATACTCCTGTCAATCAATCCATTATTTTTCTACTAGTTTCCTACTAGTTTTCATACTAGTACTTTCCATCTTGACCATCTTTCTTGTAATACCCTGTATACAGTTGTGAATAGTACCTGGTACGAGATTTATGTATACATACAACAGGTATGAAGTTTAGTACTAGTCACTTCAGCGTAAATCATGAACAGTTTCTATGGATAGTCCCCCCCCCCCCCAGAATGATGCTTGGACGGGGCCTAGATAGTCTAAGTCGGGCTCTGTTGACTTTATCTCATAACTAAAAGATCATTGAATGAGCCTTAAAAACTTAAGTAAAGACAATACGATTTTCACTATCACGATAGAGTAATGAAACATGATTAAGTCATTTCGGTATTAAAATAGAAAAAAAAATTGTGTGAAGGAACAGAAAAATGAAATTTTATTCAAAAATGACTATGATGCAAGACACGTAAAAACAAATAACAGTTAAAACATGGTAAGATTAATATTTTTCAAGAAAACAAAATTTTAGATACATTCATTTATTTCAGGCACTGAAAAAACATTTCTTTTAGAAGAAATAGATCTTGGAGAGTTAATTTTTTTAAGGACCTTTTATGTTATTCTTTAAAAGTAGTGATTGGAATTGAATATCTTTCAGCGGCTATTCTTTAGCATAATACACGTTGTAGATAAGCATCTACTACTTTCTGCAGCGTTTCATCAGTACAATTTTTATAATTACGAATACTTACAGGAGTACGAATCATTACGTACGATTCGTAGTATAAATACGCACGAAGCATTATTACACCAGCACATGTACAAAAAAATAATAAATATATACTAATACAACGTTTTCATTTTCAGTAAATATTTGTTTTTATGTTTGTATTTTCAGAAAAATGAAATATAATAAATAAACAAAATTTGTGATGACTTTGTCCCAAGACAATCTCAACCCAAATGAGCAACCAAAATCTCGGTTGTGAAAAAGTCAATGTAAAATATAAAATATCAAATTATTATACATAAATTGTATTGATTTATAAAGAAAAGATATTAAGAAATGAAAAAAAAAATGCTGTCACCACTTTACAGCATCAGGTATAAATAACTTTTCAAATCAAAGTTTCCTCCAAGTAAAATTACGCGCGAAAAGGTGAACAAAATAACAACAGAAGTGATGCCAATTTCAATTTGTAAAATGTTGAATTAAATAATTTATGTTTAAGTTACTGCTTCAATCTATCAAAATTCGGAATTGCTAATTTAGTTTTATTGTAAAAATTTTTATTAATTACACGTTTTGTTTTTATCCGTGGTGTAGGACAAAGTCACAATTGTTGAAGGTAGCATTGTACCCGTTGTTCGTACAAGAGAAAAATTGCATTTTTAAAAAGTAAATAATTTTACTGCAGCTAATAAGCTAAATTATATTATCAATGAGTATAAAAGTAAAAAAAGTTTGCCCATCCCCCTACCCTCTATTTTACACGCTTTTCAATGTTTATCTTAAAAATCAGGCTTCATATCAAAAGTGCAATTCATGTTGCTCCAAAAAAATTTCATTACAATACGTTAGTTTGGAGAGGGATCCAATTATGTATAACTAACCCCTTTGGTTTACGTAAATTAATGAATTTATAAAAAATGCATAATTTTTGCTCTGTTTGTTTTTTAAGATATGACAACAGGCAAAGAAAAAAAAAAGATTTCTTTTAAACTATCTGTTCAGGATTTCTAAATTGTTTTCTCAACGTATAATCATAATTTAATTAATATTAAAATATTAATTGATAAAAAGGAAATTGTTTTAATATTACATTCTGTATTTTTTATTTTATTTTATTTTCTACATTTCAGTATTTGAAATATTTCATTGTTGCAGTTTCAAAGAGAGTTGGCAAATTTTACCGAGCCTGGTTACCGAGTATCATTAACTCCATTGCTGTTGTAACTGGTAAACAGTTGCAACTCTAAAGAATATTTGGCGCTTTATAACCTGTGGTGGACTAACGGAAAAATATCTTAAATTTAATGTATTAATTTATAATTAAGTCCTAAACATATTAAAATGCTGTATTATCATCGAAAACCCACATACATACGTAATTTATATAATTCAAGCCTATCAGGAAGTGAGTGAAAAACCGATTACAAATTCCATTTTTACATACATGAACCAAGTTAAATAAAACAATGTAAAAACAAAGAAAAAAACATGCTTAATGTTCGGATTTTATTTACGCGCTATGGTGCCTAAGATTAATAAAGACTTTTTAACATTTAAATCCATTGTTTAATACATTTTATCTTAATATATTAACTCCGTACTTGCATATATACACTGCACAAAAAAGTGTTGATTTTACAGTATAATACTGGCACTCCAGCTGCCAATATTATACCGTAAAATTAACAGTAATAAACAGTAAAATAAGCAGTATTACGCTACCACGTATGCGCGGCAGCGTATTACGGCTAATTTTACTGTTTATTACTGTTAATTTTACGGTATAATATTGACAGCTGGGGTGCTAGTATTATACTGTAAAATCAACACATTTTTTTGCAGTATACTTGCTTTCATTTATTTTACATATACATATATCTTACATGTACAAATACTGGTATATCTTACGATAAAATCTACATCATTCATCTATCTTATAGTTAATACAACATACACATTTACATAAAACAGTTTACAATGCATACAATACAGGGTGCATGATAATTATTTTTACAACTGTAACACTCTATAAAATCTTAAAAACATAAAATGGCCAAGTTGTGTTGCTTGTGTAATGTAACAGCAATGCATAAAGTCTTAAGCAAGCAAAGAAAGTTAATGTTAAAGAAAGTTTTAAAGTTAGTAAGCACCGTGTTCTTTAAGCATACAAGTACTTGTAATTTGAAAGCAAAAAAAAAAGGAATTCTCATACTGATAATATGAACGTGGTGTCTCATACACATTGTCTTGTTATATCACCAGATACCATTTTTGTATGATTTTGTTTTCTGTAAGGATATCAATTAGTGATCGCTTGTGTCGTATTCAGGTGGTTAGTGTCAATGATTAGCAGTAAAGGCTCAGAGTTGATGTTACAAACATTCACGTAGGGAATTCCGACCAGTAAATGAACAATTAAGCGCATTTTTAAAAAATGATTGATAATATTTTAATATACAGTACCTTTTGGTATCTGACAGAGCAAATGCATGTGTTGTTTTGTTGATGTGTTGACAAATGATTAAAAAATAATAAAATGAAGTTTATATTTTATTTGTTTGGGCTGTAGGGGTGTCTTAATAAAAATCCATACAAAAACGAAATAAATGAACAGTTCTTACCAGTGAATGAACGCAAAATTTTCCAGTGAATGAACAGGTAGCCATTTAAAAACATTTAAGTTTCATACTATGCTATTTATTTTACAACTGTACAAATAACTTATAACACTTTTTTACTGAATTACCGGTTTCTTAAACCTAGCATGATAACTAATTAGTGGGGAGTTTTTCAAACCTTATTCTATTAAAATATTTACTAATTGTTCATTCACTGTTAACTTACTGATCGGACTACCCTACATATTACATTAAAAAAAAAGACAATTATTTCTTAATCTACGAAAATATAAGATAATCACGTACGAAAATGTACAATAACCTTTTCCGAGTTATCCGGGATTCCGAAATACGTTCTTCATCATTATAGAAACCGCATAAACCAATGCATTTCCGAGATTTAAAGAAGCATTTATAAAAGCAAAGTTTTTGTTTTTGTTTTTGTTTCTGCCATTTATTTTCTGAAACTTTTCCGAGTAGTTTTTATGGTATATGGATCAGTTTTCTCAAAACGGAATATTTGTTTTTTGGATGCTATTAATTCTCAAGTAAACAATTTCAGCTGCGTAATTGAATTTATACATACAAGAGTAACACAATAATATTAAATTTAATGTTAATGTTAATGCTGTTAATTTATCATGTTTGTTGAAAATGAAAATGTTTACTTGAGAATAAATAGCATCCGAAAATAAATAGCATTCCGGTTTGAAAAGACTGATTAATTCTTCATAAAAACTGCTCGGAAACGTTTCCGAAATTCAGAGGCATCAAAAGAAATTTTCTTTTTATAAATGCCTCTTTAAAGCTCAAAGGCATACTGGTTTTGGTGGTTTTCTAAAGATAAAGAAGGCTTTTCAGAATCGTAAATAACTAGGAAGAGGTTATTGTATATTTTCGTTCGTAGTTATATTTTACTCTTTTTACAGTATATGATCATAGAAAAAGTAAAATTTCTAATGTGTTAATCCATGCACAAATAATATTACATTAGTAGTAATAATCTTTATGCGTTAAGAGGCTACTTTACTCAGGCGAAAACACCCGCTAGCTAATGTTAATCCTATAGGAGTAATAATTTATGATATCTCATTCGCATTTCAATATTTTTAAATTATTTTTATTTATTTATTTATTTATTTGCATTGGATAGCAGAAGTCAATCTCTATGCACGCTCCTTTGTACTTTTTCGATTTTGATTACAAGTTTTTTTTTTCTTATTAAGATACTTTCACTTTCGGAACCGGTTTCGAAAGTGAAAGTATCCCCAATAAAAGAAACTGCAACAAAAATTGTAAAAGTACAAAGGAGCATGCATAGAGATTGACCTCAGCTATCCAATGAAAAAAGAAAAAAAATCATTTACAAATATTGAAATGCGAACGAGATATAGTAAATTATTTCCCCCATAGCATTAACTTTACAGAGTTTCGCCTGCGCGAAGTAGCCTCTTAAGCAAAATTTAGTTTATTATAATAATAAAAAGAAAATGATATATCATTGATAAAATAATATAAATAGATAATGATATATAATGATATATAATGATATCTGTAATGATTCTATATATAATGATTGCGAAACGTAAATTTTTTGCATGCCCGCGAAATTGTACGTGCCACCTCAGGCACACATGCGATATTTTCACAATCCCTGTCATAAGCAGAGCTTTGAAAGATTATACAGAATACTACAACAAACAACTTTTGCATAGGAGACTCGGGTCGCAATCTATTTCTTGGTAAAATATACAGGGTAAATTACTTTTAGCAAAACCCCGATTTTTGTTCCTGAAACTTTACAATAATGACGATATTGTTTGCCAACGTTTCGATAGATTTACTTTGATTTCTTTAAAATTGGGTTAGCATCAAGATAAATGCTAAAAATGGTCATATCTTCGTCAAAACAACATTGAGCTAGACCCTTCATGGTTTTTAATACATTCGGCAGTACACAGAATGTTACTGACAGAATTACAGAACACTTATAGTTATGCCATCACAAACACACACAAAGCAAACCTAGTCTTTTGAAGATTTAGTTTTAATTCCATTTATTCTTAAAGTTATAAACGAAAATCTGGCTTAATGTTAGGGTGAGATACCCGTATATATTTTATATAGGTCAAATTGTATCTTGAACGGCAAAATTATAAACTAGTCGTTGGGGGGCCACCGTAATACTTACCCATCATGGGTATGCATAATATAAAGTATGAAAATAAAACATGTGTAAACTATTTATAAAATGCATTGCAATTCGAATAAAATCGGGGCTTGATGACGTCCTAAACTTTAAAGGCTCTATTACTGAATTGCGTGAGAGAAACATCCTTATAACTCCAAAACTTTTAATCATATTAACTAACGGTTTACTGCGTCGGATTAAGCGTCTCATTTCCAATTAAAATATATCTTTGAATTGAAATTTGAATGTAATACAGGGTCGTGAAAAATCGAAGAGTGTGGACAATAGGATTCCAAATATCTCGGCAACTCATTATCCGATCGACTTCATTCTTTATACAAAATTTATGTTTTTTGATTGTCTTTTATAGTCACTCCTTAAAATAAACAATTTCGAAAATTTTTATGTACCTTTTATCAGAACGAATATTTCGAGAGTACAAAAAAAATAATTCCGGAGAATCGACGTTACTGAAATTCAATAAGCTTCTTCCCATTATTACATACTAAGCACATACCAAATTTCAAGTCTCTATCTCAATTTGTTTGGGAGATAGAGCGTTTACAGACACACACACACACACACACAGACGGACGGCAAATTTTTTTTTCTAAAAGTATGTTTTTCGGAATTTTCAGTGTCTGAAACGTGTAAATCAGTCAAAAAAATTTTTTCGATTTTCAAAACGATTACAAGATTTACCCTATACTAGGTATGATGGGTAAGTAAAATGAATTTTTAAAACAACATTAAAATATTTGGTACTTTTTTGTTATTAGTGCCTTTGATATATTCGTGCCAAATAATATAAACAATCACGAAAGTAAAACGAGACCACTGAAAACATTTCTAATCTTATACGGCTTATTTATGTTATATATTTTCTATTACATTATTATACGGCTTATGAATGTACAAATTAAACAAACTGCTTCTCATTATATGTATTAAATGATGTTAATAAAAAGAAATTGTTTGCGCATTTGATACATTAATAGGTTATTTCACAGAGCTATAAAAATTCAACGACGTTTTTTTAAATCTAAATAAATGTTGCCAGAATGTTTTTTTTTTTTTTTTATTTTGCTTTTCTTGCCTAATTTAACATTGCCGTTTTCTGTATTGCGCAAAGGCCTTTATTACAAAGATGCATCAAATATTTAATAACAATCAATTTATAAACTTAATACTTTGTATATAGAATTATAAATTAATTAAAAGCAGACTTACTTTGAACCATGTTGAGATTGTTCTTTTGGAAATCATCCGCGGTAACAGGTCTCCCTCTTAAAAAGGAGGGTTGAATGTTGTTAGGTCCGAGCATATTAATTTTTAAAAACATATGAAATCACAGAAATCGGTTTTTGTTCCCTTTTTCTTTATTTGTTCATTTTCATTTTTTCATATCACAAGATTCTATTCTGATTTACTTAGTTTTACGCATTCTTGTTCTTGTACACATCAGTAAATAAAAATTTCGTTATATTACAAATAGCTTGGATAAAAATTGTATTTATTAATTTTTAAAGTGAATTTTAAATTATATTACTTTAAAATTTTCATGGAATATTTTTAATTAAAATGTCTTTATTTTATAGCATAACTAAAAAAAAAAAAAAATCTATTTCCGTGAAGTATATTTTGAAAATTAAGTACGGAATAACTTGTTAAAAAAAAGCTTGGCATAAAAAAATATCACCTTTTATCTCAATATTTCTTACACAACACTGTTTTTCATTAAACAATAATTCCTAAACAGTAAAATAACTTTTAGCCAACATGAAGCAACTGGGATTTCTTCCAATTAATTTCAACAGTGATTTCATTCAAAACCAAAACTATTATTATTTCATTAAATTCCATTATTTCATTTAAAAACAGATTACATTTCTCGAATTTCTGCTTCATTTGATAAATTATATCACATTAAAAAATTTACTACACAAATGCCATGTTCCCTGTAAAACATTATTCGAACGCATTATCAAATTAAATTTCACAGTCAAGTGACATATATCTCCATTCTGCAAATAGACACACTATCAAAACACCTAATATCAGTTGCATTTTTATAAGAAAATATCGATAGTATCAGACAACATGTCCGCAGTGAATTCATCTGTTAAAAACAGCAGCATCATATTATTCGCTAAATTGAATCTCTGATTCACTACCAGAATATGTTATCCTTTTCTGAAGAGAAATTGGAAAAAAAAGAAAAAGTACAGAGATAGATAGAGCGTGGAGCAGTCGGCGCGCGACCTCTTACTGTGCCGTGATGATTTGCTCAATTGCGCTAAGTGCTTGCCGACCGCGAGTTACCTGCGATCACGTGGAGTCAGTATTTGCGTTCGAGGGGACAGCCACTAACTGAGAGAGAGAATGCTGTGCTGATTTGTTTTTAACATTTTATATCTCGAATTCAGATCTATGTATATTTAATATTTTTTCACCTTATTTTGTCTGATATATTTTTTTTAGTTTAAAATTATAAATAATTAACTCATATTTTACCATCGTCCTATATGCAGCGTTTATTCAGAATTCTGAATTCTCACCAGAGAGTTTGATTAGTTTATATTAGTGCTCGCGAATATAAGTTTATATAACGTATATTATTAAACGTATGCGTATTTAACCCTTTCAGGGGCAGTGGTATGTTTATGAAACAACTTAATTTTAATTCCCAAACTCCACAATGGCACCAGAAATTTGCTAAAATCTTTCTCATTTAATATGTATGGTGATATTTTGCCTTTTTCTTATTTCCAAATAAATTTCTACATTAATTCCGCTGCCAGTCATTTATTTCAACATTTTAGTACTGAAAGTACTTTGCCCCTGAAAGGGTTAAGCCTTTTTTCCATATTATCTATCCCTTTTCAAAATCGTTACCGGTTACAGTACATTTAAACATATACAAACGTATATTCGCGAGCACTATTTATGTTGCTTTATACATTATTGGTTATTTCGAGAAAAATATAAAATAAAACTGCTATTCAAAATTTTCTGGTCTGAATTAGGAATTTTTGAATAAAAAATCTGCCAAATTTAGCGTCCTATATATAGGACGATGGTAAAATATGGGTTAAGACGGGGGAAAAAATTATATGATTTTTATGGTGTCTCACTTGGAAACATTTGTCATTTATAATTAGCGTTGGCTAAGACTCCTATAATAGGATTTTATAGGTATTATAGGAGCTCTAAGCCCTGTGCTCATGACGGCTTTGTCATCATGTGCTGCGGTTGCAGCCGGTCCGACATATATAAGAGTGAGAAATTTCGAGTTTGGATATCGTTCCTTCTGGCTCAGTGGTTAGAGTCACAGATCGTTATTCTGAGAACCCAGTGTCGATTCCTAGCTTGGGACATTGTTCAATCTGTAGGTTTGCGCTTGAAAAAAAAGCAGGATAAAAATTCGCTTGTTATTATTCAAGGATTACAGGCGTAATTCACTGCTGAAAATGAATTAAAAATTACCTAAAAAAATAGTTAAGTTTAGATTGGTTCTAATACAAAAAAAATAATTTTAAAGTAAATATTATAATTGTTTATGTAACAAAAACCTTTTGTTGTTAAAACAAAGAAAATTCTTAAAATTACACAAAACAATTGTTCTTTAAACAAAAGTTTTTGTTGCCGAAACTGAAAAGAACTCTTAAAGTAACAGATAATTATATTTATTTTGAGAAAACTTTCAACAAAAGAATTTTGTTAATTCAAATAAAATTTAAACATTTTTACTTGAATTAACAGAACATTTTTTTTTTGCTGACGATGCAAATTTTTTTTGTTGAAATCGCAAAAAAAATCAACAATATTTTTCTTGTTGATTCAAACAAATTTTTCATTGACCCATATTTAAACGGAAAATTTTGTTGGACCAACCAAATTTTGGTTGATTCAACAAAACTTTTCTCTGGGTGTATGTAAAATCCTAATTTTTAAAATGGAAGCATATGAAATTTAAGAATTACAAGATATAAATGTCCTTTTTTTGTTCATCTTCATATTTTTTTTATAGTTAATGAATTATTTGAATTCTCAAATTGAGACGCTTACTACTTGTCATTCTGTATGTGAACTGTATAGATCTGACATTTCTAAATATAAATATGGCATCGAAATAATTGTTCCAAAGCGTACCATTTTTCCACGAGAAATAGTTTTCTAATAATAACAAATAAGGAATGATTGTTATAATTAATTTAGAATGCTACATGAAAATGAAAACAGGAAAAAGGTATTTTCACTGTTTTAGATAACAAATTAATAAAATACATATATTTTGTTGATATTTGTCTCTTGCTTCTTTTGGTGTCTCTCTATCTTTCGTGTCCAGCAGTATACACTAACAAATTTTAATTCCTTTTGCCACACGGAAAAAAAAATGTTGATTTTATGGTATAATATTGGCATCCCAGATGCTAGTATTATACAGTAAAATTAACAGTAATAAACACTAAAATAAGCAGTTATACGCTGCCGCGCATGCGCGGTAGCGTATTCAAAATTCAAATTATGTTTTAGCAAGGCAAAAATTACCTTAATTTTAAACAGAAACTAAAAATCATGCGTCAAGCATAGATTGTCGAACACTTTCCGCAACACTTCTAGAATGCATTAACAAAATTTCATCGTTTAATCAGGTGAAAGATAATGAATAAGTAAACAAGATCAAGTTCAAACCGGGCGGGGGGTTTACCTTTCGGCTTAAGCTCAACTAGCCCCACCCAGTGTATAAGTAAGCAATTTGGAAAACGCATGACACATTTCAAAATCCAATTTCAGAAATTAGTAGGTAAATAGTAGGAAAAATATCCGAATTCTTTTGTGGAGCCCAGTACATGATTTATAGGTGTGTATATATACTATATAGTATTACCTAACATTTAGTTGAGTTAGGAAACGTATAGCACAGTTGAATATTCGCTTTCAACAATTTCCATCAATAAATCAAAATGTACCCGAGATCTTTTGTGCTGCGTTGTATATGATTTATAAAATTTATGCACACCAAGTAATATGCAAAAACTTAGTTTAATTTAAAAACACACAACTTAAAACGCACTTCCAGACAGTATAATGTAGCCGAATTCTTTTGAGCGTCCCTGTAAATGAACGATTAGTATTGTGCACATCTATACTTATCATTACTTACTCTATAGTAAATATATTGTAATGCACCTCAATGATATACATCAATATAAATATGTTTGAAATAGATTAAATATGATTAAAATATGATTAAATATGATTAAAATACACCGCAAACAATGTTTTCCCATACACCGTAATATAACGAAATTCTATTGAATGTCTCTGGAAATAGTAAACGCTAAATACCGAACATGCCATAGTCAACCTCATTAACATATATAAATTGCAAGGCAATCCGACTATATTTATGCGAGCACGGACAGAAAGACAGACAAACCGAATTTATAAACATTTTTCAACTATGTTGGAAAGCGTTAAAAACAAACCACCCCACCTCAAAATTGGCAAGTTATAACCATAATTTCATTGCCATATTTTAATTTAATGAGCTGATAAATATCCTCCATTATTTTTGGAGGGAGGATTTTTTCTACCGACAAGTGTTACAATTTTTTCGGAATAATTTGTATTACAATGCCTTTAAAACAACTTTTCCAGCTTCAAGAGTCACTGTGTTGTGAAATAGTCGCATAAATACGCAACACAGATTGGTACAATTATGTCTTTTCTGTTTGAAGGGATTCAATTAGCGGTTCGAGCCTGAGCCTAACAAAAAAACCGGAACTTAACCTAGATTATATTTTCAGTTACAGAATTGAACCGAAATGTTTTGTTTTCCTGTTTTGAACTGAACGGTCAAAGCCTTTTTGTAAAAATTTGGTTATTTAAAAGATAAATTGGAATACAAGCCATTGGTATTATTTCATTCTGGTCTTTTTGATAGAAGGCTAACCAAAAGTTAAATCCTAAATCTTGTAGACTCAAACAAATTAAACTGCCCAAAAACAAAAATAAGGAATAGGAAGAGGCAGAGCCATCTTGACGAATCCATTCGGAATTGAACAGGAAACTGTTATTTTTAAAAGAAAGAAAACAGGAATCGAAATGAATTATTATTATTATTATTATTATTATTATTATTATTATTATTATTATTATACTGAATTTAATGTAGATGTAATTGCCTTATAAGTAATTTTTTAGGTGTGTTCTTAATTATATAAATACGTAGCACTATAGTCGTCGTCTGCTACGTCCGTCTGTCCGCATATAACAGCGCAAAAACTTACCCAACCGAACCGTTTGATATTTAATACTATATATAATCGTTGTAGAATTTTGTTGAGTCATTTCAAATTTTGTGAAAATCGAATCAAAACTTAAAAAGATATTAATAAAAGTTTTCTTCATTCTATTAACTCCTATCATACGTAATTAATTCAATGATATCCCATGATAGGTAATGACTCTAGGTTGCCCTGGTGATCACGTCCTGTTTAAGATGGATTCCTATTATTTCCGTATTACTAAATTTAAAAACCGAATTTCTGTACTAAAGGTTTTTAGTTATAGCAATCCTATAATGTACCGACAGCTTTTTAAGGATATATGTTTCCGGAGAGATAAATATTAAATGGAAAAAGAGTCTAAATATGGATTTCAAGTTCAGGAATTTTCAAAGCTGGAATTTTCAGTAAATGTCAACAAAAAATAAAATGTGGCCAACTTAAAATGTACTTATTTAATAACGGAAATTAATCATAATAACAATCATAATAACATAATCATAATAACAGACGATATAATTTATTTCACTGAAATAATAACAGTACGAACGCACCTCACTTGCCACGTTTGACGTACAGTTTCCAACTTGTTTCTTTTTCTTTAAAGTCGAAAAATTTGGAAACAATAATGTATTACAATCTACAATAACCTGGCATTTCATTTTCATTTTCAAAACTTCCCTTAGATTTTAGCTCATTTTGAAAATATTACAATTGTCAAATTTCAAGCCTATATACATTAAAGTATTGAAAAACTGGTGTGATAACAATAAAATCATAAAAACTTTCTTAAAAACACCATAAAATAAGGAATGCGCTAGGCTTTTCGAAAGAACTTAGTCTTTCTTCGTCAGGCGCAAAGAAGACGTGCTACTACTTTGAAGGCAGAAGCAAGACGCAGTCTTGCTTGTTATATTGTTGCTTTTATTGTTATCACACCAGTTTTTCAATACTTTAATATATAGACTTGAAATTTGACAATTGTAGTATTTTCAAAATGATACTAGGCTTCAGGTAGATATGTAAACTATTCAACCTTTTGATATCACTATTTTTTAACTATAATCTTCGCTTTATTAATTGGCAGATATTTTTTGATTATATAAGACAAATATTTTAGTACAAAAAATGTGGTGTTTTGTTCCTATTTTAAATTTATTGTGTAGACTTTTTCAAAAAAGGTGTCTGAGATTTTTGTCACCATGGGCAAAAGCGACACTTCAGGCTGATTTGAGGCAGCGAATTAACTAATAAAAACAAAAGTGCCCAGTTAAACTGCATTGAGCTTACAGGCTTATTCTCACTAATTGTAAATTATACTCTTATTTCAAAGAATAATATGCCCCTCGAAAAATAAAGAAATCGACAATAAATTAAGGGGGGATTAGCTCTCCGTTCCCCCATTATACTTAACCAATGAACTCCCAAAACTAATCAGGGAAATCAGGAGCTTATCACAATGAACCTATATACAAAATTTGAAGCAAATCGGATAAGTCTGCATGAAAAACCCATTTATCTAAATTAAGGGGGGGGGGGTGATTAACCCTCGTTCCCCCCCTTTATACTTAACCAAGGAACCTCCAAAACTAATCAGGGAAATCAGGACCTTATCACAATGAACCTATATACAAAATTTGAAGCAAATCGGATAATTCAGCATGAAAAACCCATTTATCTAAATTAAGGAGGGTGATTAACTCCCGTTCCCCCCTTTATACTTAACCAATGAACCTCCAAAACTAACAGGGAAATCAGGGCCTTATCGCAATGAGCCTATATACAAAATTTGAATCAAATTGAATAAATAATTCTGTATGAAAAGCCCATTTATCTAAATTAAGGGAGGGATTAACCCCCATTCCCCCCCTTTATACTTAACGAATGAACCCCTAAAACTAATCAGGGAAGTGCCTTATCAGAATGAACCTATATACAAAATTTGAAGCAAATCGGCTATTTCTATCAAGAGTTATCGCGTTACGTACATATGTACGTACGTACACGTATATACAGAACCTGCGGGCACATTAGCTCTCAGGCTTTGATAGCCTGTGAGCTAAAAAGCAACTTAGAAAAAGTATAAAAATAAAAATAGTTTTTTAAAAGCACTCTTGCATAAGCATTCAATGTTCATCTGGAAAATCTTGCATCACGCCTTATTTTTTGAAAGCAATTCATGTTTTGCCCCAAAAAATTTTCCTTACAATACATTAAATTTTTCGTGGGCACAGAACTCGATTTTGAAAAACTCACTACTTTTTTTAAGCTTGCTAGAAAGCGCTAGCAAATGAATTTATTAAAATGTATATAATTTTTGCGGCGTTTATTTTAAAATAGGGCAATTAGAAAGAAAAAAAAATGAATTAATATTTAAATTATATTTTTAGGATTTCTAAATGGATTTCTAGACGTATAATCGTAAATTAATTAATATTAAACTATTAATTAATAAAATATTTTTTAAATATTACACTTGTCATTGTTTATTTATAATTTATTTTCTACTTTGTAGTTTTTAAAATGTTTCATTGTTGCATTGTCATATTTTGGCGAGCCTGTATTGGGATATCATTAAATCCGTTGTTGTTTCAACGAGTATACAATTGTACGAGTTACACAGAATATTTGGCGATATATCGCCGGTAGCGGGCTAACGGAAAAATGCCTTAAAATAAATGTATTAATTTATAATTAAGTTCTAAAAATGGTATTGTCATTGGAACACCTGTGAACCCCGATTTTCTAACTTTAGCCTATCAGAAAGTGCGTTAAAATCGACTACAAAATTCCATCTTTCCATACAAAAACCAGGTTAAGTTAGTGTTAAATAAAAGAGTGTAAAAAAAGAAAGAAAAGGAAAGAAAAGAAAAAGAAAGAAAGAAAAGAAAAAAGAAAGAAGGAAAAGAAAAGAAAAGAAAAGAAAAAAGAAAGAAGGAAAAGAAAAGAAAAGAAAAGAAAAAGAAAGAAGGAAAAGAAAAGAAAAGAAAAGAAAAGAAAAGAAAAAGAAAGAAGGAAAAGAAAAGAAAAGAAAAAGAAAGAAGGAAAGGAAAAGAAAAGGAAAAGAAAGAAGGAAAAGAAAAGAAAAGAAAGGAAAAGAAAAGAAAAAGAAAGAAGGAAAAGAAAAGAAAAGAAAAAGAAAGAAGGAAAGGAAAAGAAAAGAAAAAGAAAAAAAGAAGCGTTTTACGCGAATGTCTAATATTTTAAGGAATCTTCAGTTTTATTTTACTGGTTAAGGGGACAGTGGATATTAAAAAATCAAATCCTACAACTTTCAATGGGATAATTTGAAAATTGGTAGACTTGTTAATGGCATGCCCAAATAGACATATTCAAAATTTGACATTAAAATAATACAAAAAAATAAATTATTCATTTTTTATATTTTTAAAGTAACAAATAATTGTCATATTTTAAAATGTCCCATACGCATTTCTATTGCATAAAATATGACAATATTTATTTATGAGATACTTTTAATGTATTAGAATGGAAGTTGGCATGAATTGTAAAAGTTCGCTGAGTAAATAAGCAGAAAAAAATATTTTCATATTTATGCTATGTTTATTCTAAAAAAGTTACTTTATATTTTCATATGCACATAAATTTCCATACTGATATACTCTTGAAATACAATTTTTCATGCTAACATGTGTTTATTATTGCATGGAAGATATCCAGTATAAATTTCAAAATAACCTGATAATTATGAATGCGCATGGAACGTTTCAAATGTTACAAATGTGCGAAAGTTTTCCATTTTGAGAAAGCGGCATTTAAAGTAAAAACAAACTATAAATATATAGAGTTTTTACAAATATATCTTATATCTCTATGAAGACGCATCAGAATTGAAAAATTCTTTTTGCAACAGATAAATTGGAACATCTAGTTTCATAATTATATATATATATATATAATAATAATATGAAATTTATGATTTTTGAGTTGAATTTCGTGATTTTGAATGTTTACTGTCCCCTTAAAGAGTAAAAAAAGAAACGTTCCACCTGTTTGTCTAATATTATATGAATCTTTATTTCTTATGTCTTGAAGCGCTGTTTTTGGTCCTGGTGGAAAAAAAATGAACTTTTTCTCTTGTTAAATCTATTCCGCATGTTTCACTCACACCAATTGCTGTTGCATTTGGTTCAATGTATTTTTTTATATATGTATAATCGAGCTATTTACACCTTTACTTAATTATGGCCATCTTGTTTTGAAAAAAAAATCAATAGTTCTCAACCAAAATATAATGAACCAAGAAAAAAAAAATGAGTTTACAATTAGTATACTAAAGAATACTTTTTATTAATATTTACTTTTTTGCAATTATAAGTATTGCCAGTGGATCATTCTATACTCAACAATTTGTCAAGAAGTAGAGCTGAAAAAGTAATTTTATCGACAAGTGCAGATATGATACGTTACCATTTTTTTATCACCTACTTTTGTAACACACTTTTCCTGTCAAAAATGATAAGTAATGCGTGACTAAAGTATTAAATTTATAAGAACCGTGTTTCAAGTGGAAAAAGAAAAATTTAATATGTCTTTTTTATGTACAAAAGATGATGGCGAAATATCATAAATGACAACCTTCATAGACGAAACAATGGCTTAAACATATTGCATGTGAATTATACGATAATTGAAAATAAATATTACTTTAATGAATATCAATTTCTACCAAGCATTGAAAACCTTGATATTTAGACTGGGAAAGTTAAATTTTGTATTTATTATAAAAATTAACTTGTTGAAAAGTGCAGAAATAGATTATACTTTTTAAACTTTATAAATAAAAGTATACACTCGTTCTGGTGGACCCGAAGAAGGAATTAATTGGTTTCAAAGCTGAAATAATGTTTCCTCTCTTTTTTTCAAAGTGTTTTATTTAGTTATTTGACTTTCCTATGTGAGTTATTCGCCCTTCTTTAAACTGAATTCTCAAAATTAAGTTAATAGCGCCACATATTTCTTCCTAGTTTACATTTTAAACAAAATCTGATCTAAAGGTAATCTTATAGTTGAATAAAACCTCTCCTGGCTTCTAATATAAAAATGCGATTAATTAACTTCCAACTTAAGATAAATTAAAAAAGTTTCATGTACTTAAGTCTAATAATTTTAACAAAATATACTAGGTTATTGCAGTTTGGATAATTTTTTTTCATTGTTCGAAGCATTGCGTTCAGCATAATATATATATATATATATATATATATTTATTTATTTCCATGCAAATATATTTACTTCTATTTATGTTCTGAACACCTGTAACTTTTTATAAATATTGATAAAATCCGAAGAAAAAGGAAGATAGACCAGTAGAACGCAGAATCTTTTCGCGAAACAACGTCAGACAAACCTATCTTATATTACTTCACGGTAAAACTGCATCGTGTGATTTCAATAAATGATTTACTAAGCTATTTATTTCAAGTTTGATCGTTTCTTTTGGTTTGTTGGTTGATTTATGATGGCTGATTATCTACTCGATGGATATAGGACCTAGGGGCAGTGCCCTCCTTGGGGGTCTTTCTAAGGGATTTTAACCCGTATTTACGGTAAGATTCCAAAAAAACCACGGAAAACTCCGAACGGTTAGGTCGACAAGCGCGACAGTTGATCGTCTGGGAGATTGAAGAGGATTCAAAATAACTAACTGGAGAAATAATTACAGCTAAAAAATCATAGGTTTTTGTATAAAGTAATTTCGACTTTCTCTATTCGCAAAGAGATGATAACGTATTGGTGAGTCAGTATGCGATACAATAATTAAAATACGATATTTAAATACAGTTAAATGCTTCAGAATTGCTTTTATTTCCCATCTAAGTGCAGCTTCAGCTCAATCTCTACGAGAACCTGCACATTTTAGATTAATAGATTTAAGATGCCGTTACCTTACCATTTCTAATATCCCCATTGCAATGAGTATTCTGTGCTGTTGTTATTATTTTACTTTTCCAAAACACTTGCTCCTTTTTCAGTTGACAACTAAAAATTGATTTGTAAATAGATTACCACTCTAAATTCTGGAAAAGAAAGAGGTAATGAAAAAAAATCGAGAATAATCAAGTCAGATTCTGGCGAATGTTACGTTTATCCATATTTTCATATTCGCGAACCAAAACTCGCGAATGTTGAAGGATTACTGTATATATACAGTGTGTCCCAAAAATGAATAATGGAGTTTGAAAGTCAATAAAAAAAATAAAAAAAAGGGTTAAAAAAAACAGCGAAAGCCGCACAGAAATTGAATCCGTCACATCTTCATTCGGTATTTTGCCTCGCAGTCTGTTAATGAGTGCTTTTGAAAGAGTATAACACTACGGAAAATGGTTTATTCGTTGGTACAGCGATTATTTCTTGTTTTAGAGTATCACCGCTATTTTACAGCGCCACCTTTTGACAAAAATGTTAACTAAATTTGCAAATTGGTGGGATAAAATTCCCTGGCTTCCCAAAAATAAGGCCGCAAAGAATACACTTCTAGCGCGTTCCGTTTTTTTTTTTTTTTTTTTTTTTTTTTTTTTTTTTTATTATTGATTTTTAAAATCCATCAGTTATTTTTGGGACACACTCTATATATATGTGTGTGTGCGTGACGAAAATAGGTATTATGGTTTAGATGAGTGAACAAGATCAGTTAATAACACATGAAGCGACCACGTTATGCAAGAAATAAGATCTACTGATCATAAGATGCTGGTCATTCCAATCTCCAAGACATTAGCATCTATTATCCCAGGCTATCATTGATATTCTAACCAAACTCTGGGCATGAAGTAAAACAATATATATAGTAGGCAGTTGACGTGTACAAGATGTTTCTGAAAGAGAATGCTAAAACAAACGAGTAGAGCTTCTCCTAAGAAAATTGTCAATTGCAGCATCAAGTCTTTATTTAATAAATAAAAGGCAACAATATATGGGAGAATTCTTTTTAAAGAAGTTAGTCTTAATGATCTCAACATATTTCATATAGCAGATTAGTAAAATTAAGCCAGCAAAACAAACTAGCGAATATATATATATATACAGTAAAATCTCGATATAACGAATTTCTGGAGACCACCGATTAAGTTCGTTAGACTGAAAAATTCGTTAATTTCAAATTCCAATATGGCTATTAAAAAAGAAAATTTGCATATACATTGAAGAAAAAAAATATTATTACTATACTTATATTAATTTTCGGTTAACATGCAAACATGTCAGTTAATAACAAACATACAGTATATTAGGATTGGGAACTTTCTAGTTAGAAATAAGATAATTATTAAGTTCATTAAGTTTCAAAATTTTAATCGTAACTATTATAAAGAAGGTATAATTTATCTTACATTCCTGACGGATTAAAAAACCTCACTGACATATGCTGTTAATGTAACTTTATTTATTTACAAAAAAAATCAAGAGTTTTTTTTTCTGCACTGAAGTTGACAGTGCATTTTTAAAAACAAATTGTATAAAATATTTTCGGATCATTATTTTGCTGGAATAATTATTTTTTAAGAGTGTCAATGTTCTATAGAGCCCCTTTTAATCGTAGAACACAATCTTCGGTACTTTATGGACAATCATAAACCACTTCATTTTCACTGTCATGTCGTCTGCCTGTTCTTCATTGAGTCCCGACGAAAGTTTTCCTTCAAATTCTAGTTTTTCAATAGCGATATTTTTTCTTGCCAACTGAACATTCGTAAAACTGGAATGACTATTCTTTTTAAAAATTCAGTAAATTCGTTAATTTGAAAAATTCGTTAATATGAAATTCGTTAAAGTGAATATTTTATAATGTGAAAGCATAGGACGTTTTTTTCAACAATCCAAAAAATATTCGTTAAACTGAAAAATTCGTTAAAGTGACATCCGTTGTAACGAGATTCTATATATATATATATATATATATATATATCAAGCTGTGTACAATATGGTACTGAAATTTTACTACAATTGTAGCCGCGTGTTTTGAGACAAAAGAAACGATGAAAAAGTTCTCCACTGACCCAGTGAAAGGTATTTTATTACTTAAAGCGTAGAGATACAAAGTAGCAATGCGCCAGAAGGCCGTAGCTAATCAGAAAGCGAGTTGGGAAAATTATAGCGGATGCATCAAGTGGCTGTAATTCGTTTCTCTCTTAATTTAGAAGCTAAATATTTCAATATAACTTGTTTTAAAATTAATAAATATTTCCATATATTGATAATAGTAATAAAAAATAATAAAATGACACAGTTAGTAAATTGAATGAGAAAATATGTTTAATCGAAAGAGCAGTGCGAAAGTATATAGTGACAGTGACGATATTGTAGAGCAACGAGAACAATGCCAATAGAAGTCAATTGAGAGCGTATATGTTTTTTAAAATTAATCTTCGTAAGATAAAGATTGTAATAGGAAAATTTAATTTCTTATTTTTAGTTAAATTTAAAATTCAGCGGTTGACTGCCAGGTATCATCAGCATTATTACCAAATATTATCAGTAATTTATCGTGGTAGTTACCTTGACATTAAAAAATGTACGCTTTAAAATATGCTTAATGTACCCTTTCGTTTTCTTTTTACAGCTGGGTAAAAAACATACATTAAAAGTACAGTAAAATCTGTGAAAAAGGAACATTTCTGTAACGGTATTTTTAATGAAACGGAAAAAAATACGGTGCTGGTAAAAAGAATATAATACAATTGCAACGGATTGAGTACCTGCTAACAGGAACATATCTAAAATAGATTTTTTCTCGGTCATTTTGTGGCTGTATCTGTATTTTACGGTGTTATCTTTCATACTCGTTTATTAAACACTATTGAATGTGTATTTTCCTGATGGATATACGTAGAAACGTTGATAAAATCTATGAAATATTCGACAAAGTATCCCAGGTAAGTTCATAAATTTCTATTAAATTTTCGCCATCATTCGAGCTTATTAGGTCCAATTAAATAAAAATATTAAAAAGGAATAAAATATTTTATCCAAATGATACATAAAAACTTGAATATTGAAGAGTCTGAATGCATTTTAATTTTTTTTTAAATATCCAGGAATGATAAAATAATTCCAAGTGGTTTATTTTAATAAATGGAATTAGATTTTTAATAAAAAAATACCGGCTTAGCAAAAAGTAGGACTGAAATTTAGGAAGTAAATTGATGAACAGAAATCTAGGAAAGGCAATATGTGTGATGATGGCATAACTGTGCTAAAAAGTTGTTCAACTATAAAACGTCTCGGTGAAAGTGAATGCATTTTTAATATTGGAATATGCGTTTTAATAAAATGTTATGCTCTAGTAGTTCCTCCCTATTTAATTAACGCGATGGTGATCTAATTTTAAGCAAGAGCAATTCGGTTTCATTAATAGCTTTTGATATTTAACAGACCTATTTATAACCAAACGAATGGAAAACAAAAATTACTTCAATAACATGACCTTTTTTTTTTTGCGGTGGGAGGTATTAAATTTTTCTCTCTTTATGTATATAAAGCCAGAAAGATGAAAAGGTTTAAAAATAGCTTTCCAAAAAATATTTTTCATCGTGTTAATAAAAAGAATGTGTGTATGTATATATATATAGATATATATATATATATATAGGGGTCCGGAAATTAACTGTCGCATTTTGAACTTCAATATAAAATAAAATTATTGACATACAAGTGTGCGGTTACTTCCGATGATGAAAAATTTTGTTTAAAAAAATAAAAATTAAGTTCTAATTTTTGACGATAGACGACGCTATATGCAAGAAAATAAGTAGAAAAAGTATATAAAGTACAAACCAAACAGTTGTAGAGTATTTCTTTTGTCACAAGTAGTTACAGAGCATCTAGTTTGCGCAATCCCCAATCTTGCACAACTATATTTGAATGTATGCATGTAATCCGAATATTTCTTTCGTTTTTTCTTACTTTCTTTTTTTTCCGTTTCTAGCAGAGATTAAAAGAAGGTAAACACATTGAATAACATTTTATTTCTGTAAAATCGAATATTACAAAATTGCACAGTTTCGAAACTCAATCCAATGGAAAATTAGTACGTAAATTATAATATGTTCACACATAATACACATTAAAACAAAACAAAAAAAACTGATAAAATTTGACTGATTCAGAGAGTTCAATATTAAATAACGCGAACTCGACTTGTGTACCATTCGGGAAGAAATGCAGAATCAGAATCCAGCTCTTCACAAGTTATTGTATCTGAATCTGGCCTCCAATTAAACTCATAAACAGTCCTGTTTAAGAAAAGATATAATTAAAAATTTATATATATGCACATAAATATACAATGGGCGGCTGATAAGTAATGTATAATCACATATAAATGAAGGTCAAAACCAATTAGAAATTTCCACTTGTCGACAAAACATAACATCATTCTTCAGAACTCTGCATTTCGGCTTGAATATCACTTGACTCTTTTCTAATCAGTACGGGGCAAAATGGAGCATAGTGCAAACGTAATGCAGTTCAAGCAGATAGCTGTTTTCTCTATTCTGGGGGGGACTAACACTGTCACCGTACGTAAATGATTTTTTTGTGACCAGAAGTCTTTCTCGGCTAATATTAAGAAAACTATTGCAGATAAAAATATAAAAATTTGTAGCATTATAGAGAAATATTCGATAAACATGCTGAAACAGATCTATTATAAATCAGATCTATTACAGATCTATTTTAAATCAAAGAGTTATTTTAAGAGCTATTTAATACTGAAGTCGGTCAAAATACTTTCGTTAAAAATGTTTTATAGGAACAAAAACTATGCGCAGTAATTTAACCATATTTTGCAGGGACGTACTTGACAATCTTGCAGTGTGCATTTGATTAATTTTACTAATTTTTTTAGGTTTTTTTTTTCCAATTTTTTATTCAAATTTTCATTATTTCAAGAGAGATTTATTTCACATTTAGAAAATGTCATATTTTAAATTGTTGCCAAATTGTAAAATAGTGCAAAGTATAATATTTCCTTTCAGTTTAAAAATGTATTTACACGTGACTATTAAAAACAGAAAGAAAACTCTAAAATAATAATTTAATGATCATGTGTTAAAAGCAGCAAATGGCGAAAATTGCGTCATAAAAATGTATTTACACGCGAATATATATATATATATATATAAATGTATATATATATATATATATATATAAAGAAAACCTGAAAATAATTAAATTATTATACGAAAAGCGTATTTAATGGTGAAAATGATGCCATATATTAAAAAGATACATTTAAAACGATTTTCTTATGGACAATATTTATGTGATGTTACAGACATGGAGTAAAATATCTAAAACTCGATATAAACATAAAACATAAGTGTAAATTTTCTATACACAGTGCTTTTGAATGCCTTGGTTCTGAATGTTATTCCGAAGCAGACACATTTTTGTAGCCTCGAAGTCAAAAGAAACATATTCTGCATAGCGTTGTTACAAGAGTCCGAGAGGCAGCGACCATTTTATGTAAGATGATTTTCAAATGTGTAATTGATCTTACTTATCAATCCCCAAAACAGCCATCAGCTGTCGCAACAGCGGTGGATGAGGCCATGGGACCCGAAAAAGCCCCAGTCAAACGGAAAAGCATGACAACTCGATTACAGAAGATCGTCGCCATTCGTGATAATATCATTCAGCCTTCCGTAACCGGGTAATCTTCTTAAAATAGAGCACATTAGCATGATTTTAGAGGCTGCGGAGTCTGGACGGGGGGTGGCGAGAGCTCGCAGGGTTGCAAACCTTTGTTGAGCATTTTGTTGCAACACGATAACGCCCGATCTCACACATAACAGGCAAGTTGCACTGCTCTCAAGCAGTTAAAGTAAAGTTTGAGGTCATTCCTTACACTCCGCACTCACCCGATTTGGGACCCTGAGGCTCCCACTGCTTCCCAGACCTTAAGAGGAACCCCAAATGCACCCATTTCACGTCGGATGAAGAAGTGAAGGTATTGCGGCAAAGTCTTGGATCAAAGAAAACCCAGCCACATACTTCAGTGACAGGTTGAAAGAATTTGTTACTATTTAGGAAAAATGTTTGTATTTATATGGTGACTATGTTGAAAAATAAAGGCAATGATTTGTAGCTAAAGAAGTGTACTTTTATTTGCTTATAACAAATTTCTATTCTCTGTCTTCGTTCTTGATTTCATTACTTATCAGCTATCCCTCATATATATTTATATGTCGGAAGAAATACATATACAGGCTTTCCAGGCTAAAGGTATCCAAAAGCAATGGCTTATTCTGAGAGAACCATGCATGATTAGCTATAAATTTATGTTGAAACTCCCCAAACTTCTTTGGAAATTAAAGAAGTTCAATGAGTGGCTCAGAAGAAGTCCAAATTGTATTCAGTGTCATGATGTTTAGTTATCATTTGAGATGTTATTAAATCAAGTAGTGCTGAGACAAACAGCTTGAAATCATCAAAATTACGAAAATTTTTTTGGTTCAGAATCATTTTAATGAAACTTTTAGCAAAAAAGTGCAACAGGCCAGGCATTATATTCTTCTTTTATTCAACGTCTTGGAAAAGACATTTGCAGAGCTGCTAATGTTGCGCATATTGAACTGCATCAACCTAAAAAAAACTTGAGAAATTGCCATTTTAACTTCAATTAAATTGATAAATAATCATGTGTGATCCCCTCTTTATAAACAATTTTGAATACCTTTAACCTGGATACCCTGTGAATATACACTGGCCTCCAAAAGTTAAGGTACACCCAGTCTTTTGTATATAATTTGAAAACAAATGAACGTAAAAACATAAAATTTAGAAGAATTGTACTTTAAGTCAAAGTTTATTTGTCGAATTTTACTTAATTTTCATATCAAGCATGAATTACAAATAAAAGATTACATTTTGTGCAAAAGTCCACTGTTTCATAAAAAATAAATAAATGGCAGTTTTTTGCGAAAAAAACATAAATAAACAGATTTTAATACGGCATGTGCCCGACCCTACTTGTAATGCATTTGTCGCATTGACTTCTGCCAATTAAGTTATCGGGCACTGAAATGAGAAACAACGCCCATTCATGGAACAACGCTTTTTCCAGCTCATTTAATGACTTCGGAGGAGGACTTACGGCAGCCACCTGTCTACCGAGATAGTCCCAAAGATGCTCTACCGGATTAAGGTCCGAAGATTGAGCTGACCCTTCCATTCGCTCTAAACCTTCATCCTAAAGATATTCATCAGCGACTTTAGCTTAATGCGATCGGGCATTATCATCCATTAAGATTAATTAATCACCAATAGCACCACCATACTGTCTGACAAACAGAGCAAGGATCTTGTCCCGATACTTCACAGCACCCAGAGTTCTTCCATGGCACACATGGAGGTTACTGTGACCACCAGAGAGATTTCAGCCCAAAACATGATTCCACTTCTTCTATAACTATGTTTTTCAACAATGTTACATGAGTAGAATCTGATGCCTTGTTCTCTCCAGATCACCACACGAGCTGAATCACTCTCTAAAGCAAACCGGGACTCGTCTGTGAAAAGTACGGAAGCCCATTGTTGTGTGCTCCAGGTAACGTGCTCTCTTGGCCACCATATATGGGCCCTTTTGTGTTGTCGATTATAAGGGACACACACAACGGGTCGTCTTCAACATAATTCTTAATTGCGAAGACTTCTGTGCGCCGTAGTAGCAAATATTGTCATCCCTGTTGCGTTACGATGATCTGAAATGAGTTGAACCACAGCAGTGCTCCTCCTCCTTCTGGCCAAAAGAGCTATGAAGCTATCTTGTGCAGAGGTTATAATCCGTGAGTGGTCTGGAACAAGTGTTCTTGTTACTGAATTTTCGGATTCAAATTGATCCCAGAGTCTTTGGACCAAACTGCGAGACACATTAAGACGTCTAGCAGCACCAGATAGTGATAATCCCATTTGCATGTATCCGATTGCCCACCATCTTAACGAATCAGGTAAACGACATTTCATAGATAAAGACAACACTATTTTAGTACCAACAACTCAAGATCAACAAGCATACAAAAAGTTTAATTCAAATTCCCAAAGTGGGATGCTCGCAGTTTCTCTCGACTACCATATAAGTGCCCAATTCTTTAAAAGAAATAGAGATGGGCATAATTGTTTCATAAGGTTTTATTGAAGTTACTTATGCTCATTAATATAAATCGAATTTTTTACCTTTATTTTCATTCTTTTAATAGTCAGCCTAAAAGAATTGATTGTACCTTAACTTTTGGAGGCCAGTGTATACATGTCTGATACACGTGGGGTGTTTCAGTACCAAGTTTACAAAATGTATGAGATTGTGCAGCACAATCTCACTACACGAAACACACGCAGCACACTACAAGAAATAATCTTCATATAGGACATTAAGGTAACAATCTAGGGAAATCTAAGGTAACAATTCAGGGAAAAATACAGTGTTCTGCACTTCAATCTGAGCCCGTATATTTGGTTATAACTTTAATAATAATGGAGATATTTTAACGATATATATAATGGGCATACACTACAATCTCGCTTATCCGACATTCTGCCTTATCCGACATTCCAAACTAAAAAAAAAAGCACAACAACACGTGTTCCTGCCCGCACAGTTGGGACGCCTGTCTGTCTGGCTCATCCATAGTAACCTTTCTTGCCAGCGTCGAAGCGATGGCGTTTTTAAAGCCGGATTCTGAATAAACGCTTTGCTGTTCTCATTGGCTGACTGTTCGACTTACCCTTTTGTGGGAGGGTAATTGTGAGTGTTGGTCAAGAATTGTTGTAAAAGAAATTTTCTGTAAACTTAAAAATCTGTTTCATTCACGTGTTCATCTGTTATTATAAGATTTGTAACAATAGGGAATCCTAATCCTAATAGTATTATAAATCTGATTGTGTGCAAATGTTAGGCTGAAGCCAGCGTCAAAATGGAGCATTTAATGATCCTGTACCTTTGCACATAGAAAGATTATAACCCTCATCTGAACATAGGCTGGTTTTTGTTTATTTTATTCAAATATTTTTCTTAATAATTCAAAATTTCGTTATTTTCATAGAGAATAAATGGATATTTTTCGTAAAATATTTTAAAATGTTTAAATTTACTTTACCGTTGCTAATATTTTATCGTTGCCAAAACTAAATCAAAGCCCGAAATAATAATTTTTATTCAGCAATTAATTTTCAATTGAAAGATTTTCACGTGAAAAATGAAAATTCAAAAGAAGAGGAATTTCCGTGATATTTGAAACACAAATATGGAGAATTTGTTATTATACATGAAGTATGAATATTGGTTACGCTGAGAAGATATTTTCTGTCAAAAACTGCGTTATAATTAGAAGGAAAACTGAACAATAATCATATTATTAAGAAAAAATTTCGCTTGGACCATGGAACTATGAAAAGGATCCTCCTTGGCGTGAACAAATATGACGTCATAAATAAAACATGTATTTTCAAGTATTCGTAACATTACAAGGAGCATGAATATCAGTGTATAATAAAAGTATATACATAATGGACGTCAGATTTAAGATGAATAACTGAAATATGTTTTTTGATACTGATTAATAATAAGCTTGAAAATCAGTTACATACAGATGTGAGTTTTCTGATAAAATTCCCGTCATGATTGCCAGGAAAAGAAAATTAACAAGAATTATATCATTGAAAAGAGATTTCTCTGGAATCAAAGTGACGTCATATTTCAAATAAAACGGGATTTTTCAAATATGTTTCAAATGGTGCGTGAATCAATTTCATACATTAACAATTACAGAGTACAGTGAAAGAATAGAGAGGCAGTGAACCGTCAAATCGGCTTGCAATATGAAGCCAGTTATCGCTCAAATCGTTAGGCCCAAGGACCGACTTCATTGGACGGGGATAGGTTTTCAAAGCAAGCCGCCAGTTGTTTAGGCCAACTGTAGGGTTGCATTTTCAGCATCACACCAAACATAAACATTTCATACATATTTATTCTCTGAACTCTGCGATTAATAATACAAGCATCAGCAAGATTATTAGGAAAAGAAAATTGAACACAAGTCTATTATTTTAAAATCTGACTGTCTGTTTGTATTTCGCAACTACTACTCTTAATGCAATGCAATTTACTTAACACCATCATTGATCTAAGGATGACACATAAACTCTGAGAATTTAAAATTTTGAATTAGATTCCGAGATATTATTTTTTATTTATTTATTTATTTATTTATTTATTTTTTTTTTTTGTAAATTTTAACGAAATTTCTCTAAAAACGGTAATTAAATTATTCCATTTTTGTGGATAAAAAAAAGAAGAAATAAAACGGATTAATACATTTTCATGCCATTTTCTCATTAAAACTGAAAGAAGAATTTATTTTCAATTTGAATAGTTGGTGAAAAAAAAAAAAATTTGATTACAGTAGAATTTCCGAAAATTAAAAACATATTTCCACATATTCAAACATTATGAATTAATGTATTCTGCAGAACAAAAATCGTCTGTCAGCATATTGTCAAGAAATCAAGAGTTGTTTCAGCTATAGATTAAACCAAGGAGGCAAATTTGCTGTTACATGCAAACGTAACACTTCCAATTGCAAAGCTTTTCGCAACCCCAAATTACATGCAAACGTAACATTTACATGTAATTTGCACCCAAATTAATTTTAATTTGAACCTTTATAAATGTTAATTTGCACTGAAAATTACATGCAAAAGTAATGTTTACATATAATTTTGGGTTGCAAAAAGCTTTGCAATTGCAAGTGTTACGTTTGCATGTAACTGTTACTGTTACATGCAAACGTAACACACGTAAATGTTACGTTTGCATGTAATTTTGGGTTGCAAAAAGTTTTGCTATTGAAGCTTCTTGCATTTAGGTGTAGAATTATTCCCCCATATTTACAAGAATTGAATTTAAACAAAAAGCATATACTATTTCCAATGAATTATTTTTAAATGATAGCTGTTAAAATGTTTTTCAAAGTCGTTAAATGTAAAATGGTTTATCAGGTAAAAGTGATATTTGCCTTTTAACAAATTGTACTTCTTTAACCCTTTGAGGGGCGGTGGTATATATTATATACCACCTACTTTTAATCCGATTCAAACCAGAAACTTTTAATAAAATTTTACTTTTTTAACTTTGATGAAAAAAAGTTGAAAAATTGCTTTTCCTTATTTTGAACTAAATTCTTTCGTAAATACCGGTGTGAATTCGACGTTACAGGAACGCAACTGCTTGCCCCTGAAAGGGTTAAAACTGAGCTATGTCAAGGCCCCTATAACAAAGAAATACCGTATTTTCTCCTATGAAATATGATAAAGAGTAAGTTAATTATTTACGTTTTTAATTATCGGGGGTGAAATATTTTGCTTTATTAATGCATTTATTCTTCTTTTAATGTTACGTGAACGAAGTCACGGGTAACAGCTAGTTTTTTATGAAACAGATTTTTAAATTTGCAGCAAATTTTAATCCATATAATTTTATTTTTCACTATGCAAACAATTTTATAAAATTTCTGAAATGGCAACGACAGTAGGCCAAATACTGTAATGGACGCTGGTGGAAGGTTTTGATATTTATGAAGAAACACAGCTAAAGTCTCAGAGGCACGGTGTATTTTTGGATGTTCATAAATGAAGGAAAACTGCAGACTGGAAATAATATGTAGAATTTGGACAGACCGAATATTCAAGTTTTTTTTTTTTTTTTTTTTTTTATGCTGGCTTTAACACTTTAAGCTTATTTGTTCCAGCCGAAGTTGGGTGTCGTGGAGAGTTGAGGTTGTGTATATGCAGTATCCTTTTAGAAAGCCCTTTCAGGTCAAGGTGAGGTCATAGCAACTTGCATTTTCATTTTATTACAATAGATTTGAACTATAATTAAAATTCTGTTCCAGTTTGGATCTGTTTAACCCCTTCGCGACGAGCGTCCTTTACAGAATTTTTAATCTGTTACCATCGGTTTTTCGAAAGAGAAATGTTCACCTAATTGAATCGCAAAAATGCTATGATTAGATAAGGAAAACCTTACAATAAAAAATAACTGGTGGGAATAATCGAGGATTCTGAGCATCTTATGCGTCACGTATTCGTGTCGCTCGTCCCCAATGGTTAAAAGTTATATTGTTTTCATTTCAATACATTTTATACTTCAGTCACGATTAGTCTTGCTACACATATTTATATTATTTGGATTAAAAAGTTGTGTTTTTTCAAAAAAAAAATATATATTTGAATTTTATTAATTTATCTGAAATTATTCTTAATGCCTTAGTTTTGTAATATACACTGGAGCATGCAAGTTGCTGTTGCCTTGTGAAACCTGATAGGCTTAAAATATTTTTGATAGTTTTGCTCCTCCCACCTTCCGAAAAGCTAGAAGCTGTTGACTTTTTGAATTGTGATTTATGGTTCATGTGTTTTATATTCAAAGTTTTTAATCTTGTTATTGTACCTGCATTTCATTAAATTTCATAATGTATCATCTTGTATTAATATACATATATACAGTGCGCGAAATAATTATGGCCTCTCACAATTTTAGCTGATATATTATAATGATGAAAAAAAATCATGTGCTATTTTCTCCGTTGTAACATGCAAAGTAAGCAGACATTCATTGGTGGTTGTAGAAGTACGTGCGCATGCGATGTGAAAGCTTATCAGTGAAATCTGGATTTCAGAATCGAAAAAATTATGCCCTTACTCAATCGAAAATCCATCTGTATGTGTGTCGTTTAGCAGAAACATTTTTGTCTTAATTTGTAACAGCTTAAATGGAAAATTAACTAAATAATTTGTTTAAAGTGTTAGATTAAAAAAATAATTAATGTGCCATCTGGGTTACGACTTTCTGATATCGAATGAATTATTGGTGTTTTAAGAACACAAATGAATGTGAATTTTAGAGGTATTGCCAAGCTATTGACATAAGTCCAAAAAGCGTCCAAAATTACCTTAAAGATCCATTAGGGCAGAGGTTCCCAAAGTGTGCTCCGCGGAGCCCTTGGGGCTCCGCCTATACTTTTCAGGGGCTCCGCGGTGTTCCAGGAAAATAAACAAAACATGAAAGAAATTAGCATACAGCAACGGAAAATTTTTTCGAAAGTATGTATGAATTTTTGTGTGCGCGCGTGTCAAAAATTAATACATCTATCACTGGGATGAAAAATACCATGAAATATTTCTTAAAATTGTATAAAAAATTTTAATTTTACATACAGTATTTTCTATATAATATTTTTGGTTTGAACTACTTTATTTTATGTTTCTACATTTAATGTGTTTTAAAAATTCGATTCAAAATAGGCTACAAGAAATGGTATTCGGAATCGAATGCACAACATGAATCGAAATAGCAAAGACGTGCCAGTGCTGTTATCTGTCCTTGCCGAACAAAAGGCAGATGTTTGTTCTTTGGAACTCCGCCTATTCATATGTTTATACTTAGTTCTCTTTTACCTAGTAACCAGGGCAAAACAATTCAACCACATTTTTCACACAAAACTTTAAAACTTTATTGCTCTTTCACTTTGTGCAGAATAAAAAAAATTCTATCGGCATTTAATATTTTTATATATTTTTATATTGTATTATTTTTGTTTTTGGAATTTTAATTTCCTTAAACTGTTTGTTTTATTTTTATTAAATTTTCGTTATTTCAATATTCTGTCCTATTTTTTATATTTGTATTTAATTTTTAAAACAATGTTTGTCGCTTAAAACGTCTTTTTTATATAAGATCTTGTATCATTTAAAGCCCCTCACTAGATTCATTTTACATTTGTGTAGATTGTGTATATATATTTCTTTTTTCTTTTTATACTACTTTGATTTCTTTAATCTGTTTATATTAATTGCATTAAATTTTAGTTATTTAAATTTTCTATACTGTTTTTCATAGTAGAACAATGTTTGTCGCTTGAAATATCTTTTTTATAACATCTTGTATCATTCAAAGCTCCTCATTAGATTAATTTTACAGTTGTGTATATTGTGTATGTATATTTCCTTTTTTTTATAACTTTAATTTCTTTAATCTGTTTATGTTATTTGTATATTAAAATTTTCTATAGTGTTTTTCATAGTAAAATAATGTTTGTCGATTAAAACGCCTCTTTTTTGTAACATCTTGTATCATTTAATAAACCACTCGTTAGATTCATTCAATATCCCTATACGTTGTGTATGTAGTTCTCTTTCTTCTTTTTGTAAGTTTAATTCCTTTAATCTGTTTATTTTATTTTTATTAATTCATAGTTATTTAAATTTTCTGTGTTGTTTTACATAATTGTACTTAATTTTTAAAGCAATGTATGTTGCTGAAAACGCATTTTTTTACATTTGTATAACTTAACGACCCCTCTTTAAAATTTTGTTTTCATTGGTCTCGACATTGGCTAAGATTCTTATGTTATTATGCCACATTTTCCTATCAGAAATAAGGCTGTAGCAATTAAAAATATATATATTGGTTCTTTACATTTGTCATCACACTAACAATCTAAACTTTCGCTCATCTCCACCCCTTGCTTAGACATTTTGCCAATGAGTATCCGCCCTGATATAAATTTAACCCACCCATATATTCTGTTTTGTTAATAAAGTTTTTCTACTAGTTGCAGTTCTTTTAACATGTGTAATTTTTAATCGTATGTCTATTTTGAGGCAAAAGCAATAATGAAAAAAAGTTTCTTTCAAAACTATAATTAATAGCTAAATACTTCAAATAAAACACCCCCAAAATACTGAAAGATGCTGCACCTAAAAATACAGGTTATAGATTTTGCCCCGCCCATTTAAACGTTAAAACGATGATCTTCTTCTAAACATATATATTTTTAAATGGTTCAGATGAAGAAGCTCAGAGGCGATTCGTTTTCGTTGCATGTTTAGAAATATTAGAAACGTAAAGAAGAACGAAAAAAGAGTCCGTAATCGTATGATTCTATTACGGGTGTGTGTGACTAGCGAAAACGTGTTATATAATTACTCATGGGCGACTGGGCGTACGCATTTTCTTTCTTTTTGCGAGTAGCCTATTGGGATTATATAGGAGTCTTCCTTTGTAAACGAAAACTATACAACTTACCTTTTTTTCTGTGTGTGTGGTTTTCGCCATAAATAATAATAGTTTCACGTAAGTTCCAATTCAATGCATGACCCAGACAGGGCTACCATTTTAATCTTTAATTCTGAGTTCATAATGGAAATCCCGAAAGAATATTTTTTATTTTAAAAATTAATGGCATTAACCCCTTAACAGTGTTACTCGAACGTCGCTTGGGTAGGAAGAGTTTGTTTTCTTCGTTACTAAAAGATTTCAGAAACACAAATTGTTAACTATAATTTCTGCTGTATTTGGCGTACATATCTCGATTGTACAAGGGAGATATTTTAATACAAAAAAAAAAGTGGGTTTTAGTCCTTATTTTTTATTTATTATGTCCAATAATAGTAATCTATACTAATATTATAAAGTAGTAAAGATTGTTTTTTTGTTTGTTTGTTTGTTTGTAGGGGGTAATCTCTAGAACTACCGAAGCGATTTCAAAAGTGATGGTGGCAAATTGATGGTGACAATCCCTGCTCCAACATAGGCTATGTTTTATGTCGCTGCCACTACCCCCAGGGGGTGCAGAAGCGAAAAACGTTCTAAAATTTCGATTTTTTTAATACTGAAGGAGCTAGAAAGATTAAATTTGGCATGGTAGTTACTTATAGGATGTAAATGCCCTCTAAGAAAAAATTCTAAAAAAATTCGAAATTTAAAAGAGCGAGATGAGCAAAAAGCGTTCTAAAAACATTCGAAATTACAATTTCTATGGAATATCTGGAACTACAGAACCGTTTTCAAAATTGATGGTGGCAAATTCATGGTGACAGTCCCTGCTCCAACATAGGCTATATTTTATGTCGGTGTCACTACCCCCAGGGAGGTGCAGGAGCGAAAAACGTTCTAAAATTTCGATTTTTTTAATACTGAAGAGCTAGAAATATGAAATTTGGCATGGTAGTTACTTATAAGATGTAAATGCTCGCTAAGAATAAATTCTAATAAAATTCGAAATTTAAAAGGGTGAGATAAGCGAAAAGCGTTCTATAAACATTCTAAATTACAATTTTTATGGAATCTCTGGAACTACAGAACTGATTTCAAAAGTGATAGTGGTAAATTGATGGTGACACTCCCTGCTCCAACATAGGCTATATTTTATGTCGGTGCCACTAATCTCAGAGGGGGTGCATGAGCGAAAAACGTTCTAAAATTGCATTTTTTTTATACTGAAGGAGCTAGAAATTTGAAATTTGGCATTGTAAATACTTATAAGATGTAAATGCTCTCTAAGAACAAAATTTTAAAAAATCGATATTTAAAAGGGGGAAATGAGCGAAAAGCGTTCTAAAAACATTCTAAATTACAATTTCTATGGAATCTCTGGAACTACAGAACCGATTTAAAAAGTGATGGTGGCAAATTGATGGTGACAACCCCTCCTCCATAGGCTATATTTTACGTCGGTGCCACTAATCCCAGGGGGTGCAGGAGCGAAAAACGTTCTAAAATTGCATTTTTTTTAATACTGAAGGAACATGAAATTTGAAATTTGTCATTGTAGTTACTTAGAAGATGTAAATGCTCTCAAAGAATAAATTAAAAAAAATATTCGAAATTTAAAAGGGGGAAATGAACGAAAAGCGTTCTAAAATCATTCTAAATTACAACTTCTATGGAATCTCTGGAACCACAGAACCGATTTCAAAAGTAATGCTGGCAAATTGATGGTGACAATCTCTACTCGAACATAGGCTATATTTTATGTCGGTGCCACTAATCCCAGGGGGGTGCAGGAGCGAAAAGCGTTCTAAAATTGCATTTTTTTTAATACTGAAGGAACTTGAAATTTGAAATTTGTCATTGTAGTTACTTAGAAGATGTAAATGCTCTCAAAGAATAAATTAAAAAAAAAAAATTCGAAATTTAAAAGGGGGAAATGAACGAAAAGCGTTCTAAAATCATTCTAAATTACAACTTCTATGGAATCTCTGGAACCACAGAACCGATTTCAAAAGTAATGCTGGCAAATTGATGGTGACAATCTCTACTCGAGCATAGGCTATATTTTATGTCGGTGCCACTAATCCCAGGGGGGTGCAGGAGCGAAAAACGTTCTAAAATTGCATTTTTTTTAATACTGAAGGAACTTGAAATTTGAAATTTGTCATTGTAGTTACTTAGAAGATGTAAATGCTCTCAAAGAATAAATTAAAAAAAAAAATTCGAAATTTAAAAGGGGGAAATGAACGAAAAGCGTTCTAAAATCATTCTAAATTACAACTTCTATGGAATCTCTGGAACCACAGAACCGATTTCAAAAGTAATACTGGCAAATTGATGGTGACAATCTCTACTCCAACATAGGCTATATTTTATGTCGGTTCCCCTAAGCCCAATGGGGTGCCGGAAGCCGGAGTGAAAAATGTTCGAAAATTGCGACTTTTTTTTTATACTGAAGGAGCTAGAAATTTGAAATTTGGCATTGTAGTTACTTATAAGATGTAAATGCTTTCTAAGAATAAATTTTTTAAAAAATTGAAATTTAAAAGGGTGAAATGATCGAAAAGCGTTCTAAAATCATTCTAAATTACAACTTCCATGGAATCTCTGGAACTACAGTACGATTTCACAATTGATGGTGACAATCCGTGCTCCAACAGCAACTTTAATATAAAGCTATGCGTTGCTTAATACTGGGTTTTTAGCTAATTTTTGCCACAGATTAATGTCGGAAAATGAAACATTTGAAGTTACTGAAAAAAATAATAGCTTGAAAAATATTTGTCAGAAAATTGTTAGACAAACTGCGTTTGAAAGGTAAAAAATTGTGTATTTCTTGAAATAAATTTCAAATCTAATGATTATGCCATTTTTCAAATATTGAATTTCAAAAATTATCAAATTTCACAATGGAGTACCATAGCGAAACCTTCACGCGTAAAATGATAATGATAAGAGCGACGTGTCCTTACGTGTATATTGGCTATAGCACGAATCGCAAATTATAGTAGCCTTAATATTCTGTTTAAATATAAAAGTGAATTATGAAATGTCAATATTATGTTTGATTGAAGGTTCGTTAAGAGAAATTGACCAGCGTAGAGGGAGCGAAAAACGTTCTAAAATTGCATTTTTTTTAATACTGAAGGAACTTGAAATTTGAAATTTGTCATTGTAGTTACTTAGAAGATGTAAATGCTCTCAAAGAATAAATTAAAAAAAAAAAAAATTCGAAATTTAAAAGGGGGAAATGAACGAAAAGCGTTCTAAAATCATTCTAAATTACAACTTCTATGGAATCTCTGGAACCACAGAACCGATTTCAAAAGTAATGCTGGCAAATTGATGGTGACAATCTCTACTCCAACATAGGCTATATTTTATGTCGGTTCCCCTAAGCCCAATGGGGTGCCGGAAGCCGGAGTGAAAAATGTTCGAAAATTGCGACTTTTTTTTATACTGAAGGAGCTAGAAATTTGAAATTTGGCATTGTAGTTACTTATAAGATGTAAATGCTTTCTAAGAATAAATTTTTTAAAAAATTGAAATTTAAAAGTGTGAAATGATCGAAAAGCGTTCTAAAATCATTCTAAATTACAACTTCCATGGAATCTCTGGAACTACAGTACCGATTTCACAATTGATGGTGACAATCCGTGCTCCAACAGCAACTTTAATATAAAGCTATGCGTTGCTTAATACTGGGTTTTTAGCTAATTTTTGCCACAGATTAATGTCGGAAAATGAAACATTTGAAGTTACTGAAAAAAATAATAGCTTGAAAAATATTTGTCAGAAAATTGTTAGACAAACTGCGTTTGAAAGGTAAAATATTGTGTATTTCTTGAAATAAATTTCAAATCTAATGATTATGCCATTTTTCAAATATTGAATTTCAAAAATTATCAAATTTCACAATGGAGTACCATAGCGAAACCTTCACGCGTAAAATGATAATGATAAGAGCGACGTGTCCTTACGTGTATATTGGCTATAGCACGAATCGCAAATTATAGTAGCCTTAATATTCTGTTTAAATATAAAAGTGAATTATGAAATGTCAATATTATGTTTGATTGAAGGTTCGTTAAGAGAAATTGACCAGCGTAGAGGGAGCGAAAAACGTTCTAAAATTGCATTTTTTTTAATACTGAAGGAACTTGAAATTTGAAATTTGTCATTGTAGTTACTTAGAAGATGTAAATGCTCTCAAAGAATAAATTAAAAAAAAAAAATTCGAAATTTAAAAGGGGGAAATGAACGAAAAGCGTTCTAAAATCATTCTAAATTACAACTTCTATGGAATCTCTGGAACCACAGAACCGATTTCAAAAGTAATGCTGGCAAATTGATAGTGACAATCTCTACTCCAACATAGGCTATATTTTATGTCGGTTCCCCTAAGCCCAATGGGGTGCCGGAAGCCGGAGTGAAAAATGTTCGAAAATTGCGACTTTTTTTTATACTGAAGGAGCTAGAAATTTGAAATTTGGCATTGTAGTTACTTATAAGATGTAAATGCTTTCTAAGAATAAATTTTTTAAAAAATTGAAATTTAAAAGGGTGAAATGATCGAAAAGCGTTCTAAAATCATTCTAAATTACAACTTCCATGGAATCTCTGGAACTACAGTACCGATTTCACAATTGATGGTGACAATCCGTGCTCCAACAGCAACTTTAATATAAAGCTATGCGTTGCTTAATACTGGGTTTTTAGCTAATTTTTGCCACAGATTAATGTCGGAAAATGAAACATTTGAAGTTACTAAAAAAAATAATAGCTTGAAAAATATTTGTCAGAAAATTGTTAGACAAACTGCGTTTGAAAGGTAAAAAATTGTGTATTTCTTGAAATAAATTTCAAATCTAATGATTATGCCATTTTTCAAATATTGAATTTCAAAAATTATCAAATTTCACAATGGAGTACCATAGCGAAACCTTCACGCGTAAAATGATAATGATAAGAGCGACGTGTCCTTACGTGTATATTGGCTATAGCACGAATCGCAAATTATAGTAGCCTTAATATTCTGTTTAAATATAAAAGTGAATTATGAAATGTCAATATTATGTTTGATTGAAGGTTCGTTAAGAGAAATTGACCAGCGTAGAGGGCGTAGCTTGCTAGTATTAAATAAAACTGTTAAGGGGTTAAATAATAGAAAATTTGATTTTCAAAATTTATAGTATGAATCAAAATTTCTGTATCAAGAGCCAAACTGAGAACCTTGGCCCCATGTTGGAAACAACTGGATCGGACTCTTATCCAGCAGATATTTATCTGATCCATAGGCATAAAAGAAAACATTAATTTGTAAACCGTATAGTACTGTGGGGTTAAGGGGCTCCGCTTTAGAAATTATTCCCAAAAAGGGCTCCGCGAGCCCAAAAGTTTGGGAACCACTGCATTAGGGTATGGAAAGAAGAAGAGCACGGGCAGACCACTCTCAGGTACGAATAAAGAAGACCGTCTTCTGAGGCGGGTGGAATAAATGTTAAAGATTTCTTGTTTCAACAATTAATATAGGGGGCAATAAGCTAAAAGAGGCTATAATTATTTCGCTTCTGAAATCAAAATTACACTGATAAGCTTTCACAGCACATGCGCACGTACTTCTACAACCACGAATGAATGCTTGCTTACTTTGCATGTTACAGCGGAGGAAATAGCACGTGATTTTTATTTTGACATTAAAATATATCAACTAAAATTGTGAGAGGCCATAATTATTTCGCGCACTGTACATACATACATACATATATATATATAACGGTTATATATATATATATATATATATATATATATATATATATATAATTAAAATGAAATCACATGTGTGAAAATAATTTATAAAAAATGTGTATTAAGCGAGAGAGTGAAAATACGAAAATGATGAAAGCGTTATGGATTCGTCAGAGGAACCTCATATCCACAGTTCATAGTGAAGAAATGTTATTTCATCGAATATTGTCAGCATAAGCCCTAAAATTGGCAATATAAACACGTTGAGCGCCACGCGTATTTTTAAGTAAATCCCCGTTAGGCCACGTGCGTGCCACTAGAGACTATTTTTATATTCTAACTCGCAACACTATTAAAAAAAAATTGTTTCTTAAGACATTCCACCTGGCAGTATTGCAACAGCTTCTGAAAAAACACGACACAAACTTCAAATATGACATGGAAAAGTCAATGCAGTGTGAAAATATTGTAAATCATGCTAAGAAGATATTGCGACACAATCTGGTAGATTTAATACCCAGAAAAATAATTAAACATGTTGCCACATTTTCTGATACATGCGAAGGACAACCCGTTTTTATGTTTACCGTGTTTCAAAGAAATCCATTAAAAATTTTTGATGAGAAATATATAAATGCATTAATGATACAATCGTGTAATAAATAAAAATTAAGTAAATTTTAAATAAATTTTCAGTAATTACTTAAAACAATGTAATTTTTTAGTTTTATATTATATCTTACACTGTCAGTCACTGGTGACTGACGCAGCTTAAACGGAAAGTTCAGTGTCAGTCACTAATGACTGACGTGCCACTCAATGTGTTAAGCTCTTTTATAACATGTCGAAACATGCTAGGATGATTGAAATATATTAAAATAACCAAAAAATGAGTGAAAATTCAACTAAAAAAGAAAAGAAAACTAAAAAAAAAATAATAATAATAATAATTTTAAAGAACTTAGCAAGTAATAAAATTGACAAAGATTCAACCGGATTTATACCGAAGTCATGTGCAATAAACTGGCAAAGTAACATGAGCCAAGATGGAGAGATAATAAAAAAGAATAATGATAAAAGAGCATGTGCTTTCATCTAGAATTGGTATGAATAACAACAAATGGAATGACATTACACAAAATCTAGATAGAAATGAAATGATATGAAGATAAATAAAGGATTAAGTCAAAAAATTAATTATAGAAAAATTCATTATTATTTTTAAAAAAGAATAGAATGATGAATATAGATGCTAAATTTTTATTAAGTAATTATTTAAATAAATATTTAAAAAATATTAAAAAAATAAAAAATAAATATAACAATTGAAATGTTAAAATGATATAAAATAAGCAATGGTATATGAATTTAAGGAGGGGGGCACAACATGCAGGTAAAGCGGAGAATATGGTGCCAATATGTAGAATAATGCATATACAAATGTGCAAATGCTTAACCTCCGAATCGTTTTTTATTAATATATGTTTAAAACTTTTTTTTAGCAAACCTTATCTCAACCCACCTTAGTAGCATTTCGACTGTAAACACTTTTTTTTGGTGCGAATTTTATTGAATTAAAAAAAATATTTTGTACATATTTATATATTTTTTTATTAATTTTTTTTTTAAATATATATATATGACGATACGAGCATTTCATTTACGTAAAGCCATCCTCGATAATGCACCACACACTTTGAGGTAATTATCCCATTATCCGGTCAAATAAATTATAAAAGGCAGTCGTATTCCACATTTAATCAGCGTGGCCGGCGAATGTAGTAGATGTTAGAAGAGAAAACGCTGTATGAGTTGAACAAGCTTTATTAACTTATATAAATTAAAAGTTTTTTGAACATTTTCATAGTTTTATGGCCATTATTCAAAACATCAAATACATTTAGATGTTAGAAGAATGTGTAATTTCGAAAACACAATAATTCTATCTCCCTACAAGCAGCATATTTTTCAGACAACCCAAAATCCGTAAAAATTCTGTGGCTTCGACCCGATGCACCGCGTTTTAAACACGGCGAGGCGTAGGAATCTTTCGCCAATGCTGGGGTAATTTAACCAATGAGCGGGTTGCAAGGCTGTGGGACTCTTTATTGTACGCGGCATACAATTGAGGCGAACTGTCCGAGCCGATATTACTCGGAGAATCAAGTTATGGAATAATAAAAAAAAAGAAATGGTATAAAAATGATAAAGGCTTTTAACCCCTTCGCGACGAGCGTCCTTTACAGAATTTTTAATCTTTTACCACCGGTTTTTCAAAACTGAAATTTTTGCCTTATTGAATCGCAGAAATGCTGTCATTAAATAAGGCAAAGCTTACAATAAAAATTAACTGGTGGGAATAATCGAGGATGCTGAACATCTTATGCGTCGCGTATACGGGTCGCTCGTCCCCAAGGGGTTAATAGAATAAATTCGACTTTATTCGTTCGATTTGGGAAATAAAAAAGGTTTTTTGAAGAATAAATAAATACAGAAAGTGATTTTAAACATTATTCGAAGGGGAATTAAATAGGAATTTACGCAATTTAAAATAAAAAGAGATTTACATATGGAAATAAATGGAATATTGTTTAACATAGGAAAACTAGGGTTGTAGAATGAATTGAGAAAGGAAACTTTCTATAGAACAATTTTAATAATATACGGAATTTTGTATCATATCTATCTATCTATCTATACATTTATACATATATATATAATATATATTGTAGTTTTTTATATATTTTATACTTTATATCTATAGCTACAGCGTGCATAGGAAAGTCCCTTTAACCTGAAAATACTTGCGAACGGAGAAAGCTACAGCTATGCAAGTGAGGTAACGGTATAGTAAAACGACTACGCCCGACCTAAAGGAAACGACAGCAGCGCCCCTAGGGGCGATATTTGGAAGATAGCCATTGGAAATCAAAACGAAAAGAGAGAGAGCAAAAATTCCACTTAGAAAGTTTTAGAGCATCAAATAATTAGTACGAAACGGTACTTGGTTCACACAGATAAGATAAATCGTTGCCTGTATACCCAAAAATATTCGAAATCGATGCGCGACGATTCTACTCTGCATATTCACATTTCGGAAATGTAGCAGTGCGCAATTGCAGATTGTGACATTGTATTGTACTGTAACGTCAGTAAAACTTTCATTTCCAACGCATTCAAAATTTTAGTTTAAAAGATATTGGCACTCGCTTGATACAAACAGCATAATCTCATGGCATAAACTTATCGATGGCAGATGATAATTTTAATCCGAATGTGCGAGCGCTTTTATTTTAAAACTTTTATTTTCTGTGTTGTGGCAATCTTAATCGTTGCCTGGCGACGAGTTGAAAATACGTGTTCTTTTTTGAGAGTGACAAAGTAAATGCAATTCTGAATGATCCTAAGTGAATGAGATCCTACAAAAGATACATTTCTTAAAGTAGTGTCTTAAAAATAAACTTTTCTTGGAGTCTGGAGTTAGAATTTTGAAGCTGTGTGGGAATAGCGAGCTTTACTGACTTCGAATATTTCGAGATGATGCTTATTTACGGCGAATGCCAACGAAACGCGACGCATGCTGCACGGGAGTATACCGTTCGTTTCCCAGCTGGGCCACATCCAAGTGCAGTTACCATCGCAAATGTAGTGCGACGGCTCAGGGAGACAGGAAGCACTAGAAGTCGTCCGTGTTCTGGCAGACGAGTGAGTGCAGGTATGCGTATAGCGCCAGAGAGTATTTTGCCATATGCACTAATCTATCCACACAGCAGTACAAGAGATATCAGCATGGCTTGTGGCTTAACACGGGCGTGAGTATGGCAAATACTGCATGGTCAACATGCACATCCCTATCGTGTCACTCTGCAAGAAGCACTGTTGCCACGGGATAATGAGCATCGACTTGATTGGTGCAACTGGGCGTTGATTAATGTAAGGTAACTCAGATTTTTTTTGTCCAACATTGTTTGGTCAGACGAGGCACTGTTTTAACGTACCGGAGTACTGACACAATGACCACTACTGGGCGCTGGAAAATCCCTATTTACATTACGTGTCCATTACGTGTGGTGCGGTATCTGGAAGGATCGCTTACTGGGACTTGTGTTCTACGAAGGCACATTAAACGGACACAGGTACTTCCAACTATTACAGAATATCATACCTGACTTTGTAGATGATATTTCTCTATCCGCATTACGGGGCTTGTGGTTTCAACATGACGGTGCTCCTGCACACCAGCCAGCTGCAGTGGAAGTTTTCTAAAAGTTTGTTTCGGACAACGAATTATCCGATATGGTGTTAGTGTTGAATAGCCTCCACGATCGCCTGACTTCACTCCGTTGGATTTCTTCCTGTGGGGTTACATAAAAGATAAGGTTTATGTAACTCCACCTACAAGTCTACTGGATCTACGTCGTCGTATTGAAGATGCTTGCAATAGTGTGACACCTTCCATGCTGAGAAATATGCATGCAGAATTACTCTCAGAAATACAAACGTGTATCGTGAGCAATGGCGAACTTTTCGAACATGCTGAACATTAACTTTTTATCACTTTGAGACAGTTTACTGTTTTGTTTTTTTTGTGTGATGTTATCAAAATGTATTGACGTAGGTACGTATTTATGCAATAAATTGTGCGTATTTTTCATACTTCTGGGTATTCCTTTCAAACGTTTACACAAAATGGAGTGCATCGATTTCGGACATTTTGGGGTATACCGGCGACGATTTATCTTATCCGTGTGAACCAAATGTCGTTTCGTACTAACTATAATTGATGCTCTAAAACTGTCTAATCAAAAATTTGGCTCTATCTCTTTTCGTTTTCAATTTGCAATGGCTATATTCCAAATTTCGCCTCTAGGAGCGCTGCTGTCGTTTGCATTAGGTAGTACGTAGTCGCTTTACTATACCGTTACCTCACTTGCATAGCTGTCGCTTACTCCGTTCGCAAGTATTTTCAGGTTAAAGGGACTTTCCTATGCACCCTGTATATATATAATTAAAATGAAATTACATGTATAAAAATCAACGGAAAACATAATAAAAAAATAAAACACAGTAAATTGAAGATGAAAATATAATAAACTATGAATATCTTATGGATTCTTCAGAGGAGCCTTATAAGAATAAATCATAGGAAATATATCTTATTTCGTCAAATACTGACAGTATTAAGTCTAAAAGTGACAATATTAAGCTCCTTATGACATATCGAAAAACCAATGATTGAAATAAATTAAGATAACCAAGAAATATTTGAAAATTCAACAAAAGGAGAAAATAACTTAAAGATTTATTGAACATCTAACGCAGTAAAAAAAAACAATTATCAAAGATGCTTCCGTAATCAGATCGACTCTACGGACCATGGATAAGCAAGTTATCATATGCCTTGCTGGAGAAATAGTAAAAAAGTGATATGGATAGAAGAACATGAGCCAGAAACAGTGGCGGCGTTAGGCGTCGGCGACGTCGACAACCGCCGACGGCCTCGCGCCTGTGGGGGCCTCGCAAAAAGTTTTTCAAGTTGTTAAAAATTTAGTTATATAGTTATCCGTATTTATTTCCGTAAGAGTGTAGCACTATACGTATCTAGAGTTGTCTGGCAACAGCATGAAATTTAGGCGATTCCGCGCGCGATATTCGGGAAATCCCCGAATCGTTAATTCTTTCTACATCATTCAATCATCTGTCACAAAACTCGGAGACTCGCATGCGTAAAAATTCTGGATATGTTTCTTTTCATTATTAACATAAGTTAAAAATTGTTTATTTTAAAGAAGTTATTATATTTTTATACATTTAAAATAGCGTTGTGATTTATTTCATACTAGCTGTATCCGGTCACGCGTTGCTGTGGTTCAGCCTGGTTAAATGGAAAATAAAGAAAAGAAAAAGTGCACGTTTCTGATACGTTTAACTTCACAATGCTTGCGGGTATACAGTATTTTTTTTGTTCTATTGTCTGTGCAGATATAGAGATTGTCTGGTTTGCCGACACTCTAGAAAACGCAACATATAAATAATTGTCCATGTGAGAAGCAATCCGTGTCTAGATCTAAAACGAACGATTTTAAAGATTGGTCCTAAGCTTTGTTGATGGTGACTGCAAACGCCAATCGAATTGAGAATTCCAGTCCCTTGAATTGAAATGGCATATCCGTTGAAATCATAGCATTGCGAGGAATCAGGACATCTTCATCTTTGAAAGGTCCTGTCAAGATTGTTGCTTCTACGACGTTGCTCACTATTTATTTTTTTACAGCAAGTCGCTTGCCGTTGCAAAGTTTTGGCTGGTTGATATTTCGCAACATGATAGTTGGCACGCCGATATTCAGTTGCAGTACGTGCGGTGGCATCCCTGGCAGATCGAGTGAATTCAAAAGTTCTGTTGGATAATCAACCGCTTCATCTGCTTCCACAACACTGTCGATGGATGTGACTGTCTCGCTTTGAATGTTATTTGATGTTACTGAATAATATTTTTAAGTTCGTAGACGTCTTTGTTCTTGGCCGCAAGAATAGCTCGTTCACTCAACTGATCGTGATTCTTAGAATTGGAAAACACTTTTTCAATCCTTATTTTGATGTCACTAAATTGCAGAAATTATGAGGCAATGAAATTCGTCCTGAGGTCAGATCAACCGGCACTTTTCCGTTTCCAATTTCCAGCAATTGATGTGGAATATTTCAGCTGATTCACTGTTTTGCAGCTGGACATGTATATTTGTAGTTAATTTTAAAGTCTTTACATGTCGCCACAAGTTAGTGTATTTCAGGCAAGCTTTTATTTCGTCTGATGGTGTCGATGAGGAATTATAGGTAATGTTTGACTGAAATCTCCTGCAAGCAATATTAATGTGTTCCCAAATGGTCTGATGTTTCCACGAAAAATCTTGCAATGATCGATCAAGAGCCTAGGGCGATTTTTTTTTGCGCCATTATGCATTCTTCCCAAACAATAAGTTTGAATTTCTGCAATACTTTTCCAATGCTGGATGCTTTGGAAATATTGCACGAGGTAGTTACAATGAATTACATGTTCAATGGCAATTTTAAAGCAGAATGAGCAGTTCTTCTACCTGGTAGCAATGTCGCAACTATTCCGGCTAACGCAAGAGCTCAGGCTATGTCATTTTGGGATCAAATTGTTCCCAGAACCAACCTTATTAGGAACGTTTTACCAGTTCCTCCTGACGCATCTAAAAGGAAGATTTCTGAAATCCAGTTATTGACAGTTTGCATTATTTGATCGTAAATGTTTTTTTGAAAAAGCGTTAGCTTAGGAATATTTGATTGCACATACGACAAAAGATCACCCGTGTTGTAATTTTATTCACAACGAAATTCTACATCGAACGAAGCAGCAGCAGATCGATTCGGTGATGGCATTCCCAATTGATTGAGAACTTTGTGCGCGATTTCTAATCACAAATCATTAATCATTATCAACGCTTCATTGTAGATTTCTGCTGTGAAATCCATGTTCATACTTGAATTTCAACGGAAAATATCTTCAGCCTTGTGCAATTTATATTTTTCCCATAACTTTGTTGGAGATGAAGGAGAGAATGCGATCAATATGATTGCAAAAAGCACAAACTAAATAACAAAGAAAAAACAAAAAATAAATAAAAAATATTAACGAAATATTTCAGAAAAGTGCACTCCGAGGGCTGAAAGAGGAGGAGGGGGGACGGCAAGCGCATAATATGAAAGAATGGTCATAGGACTTTCTAATAATGAATGATGGGTGTCGAAAAAAATTAAAAAGTGCCCCCGGGTACTATCAATTGAAGCTAAATAGCAGCTGGTATTAACTATGATGTAATCATAAAAAAAATTCAGTGAGGCGAAAAGCCGTAAAGTTCGTCTATTTTAATTTGTAACTTTTTTCCATTATTTGATTAGCAATAATACTTGTATAGTATACTCATAAAATTAGTGTATAATTATTATTAGTATATAAAGAAGTTGCAATCAGCTGATCAACCATTATACTTCAATTGGAGGTCAGGGTAGTTCCACCAATCAGAACTGCCTATTTGTAATGTGTGACTTCCAACATGACGTCAATTGCAACTGCCCTATAATCCAGCTCATTTAACATTTGGAGACCACTGACCAGGCCCCTACCTACCGGGATTCGACCCAGTTTGACGGGTTTGAGTGCCTGGTCATTGGGGCGAAATTCGCCTGATCGCCCTATTGGGGCGGTCCACAAAGACAAGTACCCAGTTCGGCCAATCAACTGAGTCCGGATTTTTCTGTGTTGTTCACTCCTAAATTTAAATGTTCTGAGATCTGACGCCGCACACCACGTACTCGTCATGACAGTTGAAATGGGGCTGGACAATTTAGTGCCGAAACGTTGGTACTGAACTTAGCTTGAAAAAGGGGAGAGAATTTTGAGGGAAACTAAATAAAGAAATTAACTAGATAATGAAACCACTGAAATGAAAATATAATCAGCCAATAGCTAAGTCGTACCATGGGGGAAAATTTTTGGGCCGAGTTGCAAGGCAGACGAAAACGCTGCGGGGGCTGACGGGACTGCGCCTTTCTACCGTACCCCACCTGGTAAAAACTGGCTCCGTGGGCTGTCCCATTACAGCGGGTCCGGTAGCTTTTGCGGACAATGTCCAATTGCACCTAATATAGAGGCGAACAGTCAAAAATAAAATGAATAAAGAAACTGCTGCTAAAAAAAAAACCCTTGTGCTACCAGTTGGGGCCGGTCATTGGCTCGTCCCAACCGGCAGCACGAGGAACTGCAAGGGGAACCTGGAAGAGAAGAATGTTACATTTTAAACTGAACTTATTCTGAATTACACTTTAACTACATTATTGAAATTAATTTACTTTTATTGTGCTAATTGACTTGGCTACCCGTCCATTGGGCCCATGAAAGGTTGTTAAATAATTAACAATCTGTAATTTAAAATATGTACTATTGCCGTTAACTGACTAAACCATAATGGGTTGTTGTTGTTGTTGTTGGTTTGGCCCAAGAGCCCGGTTTTGCAGCTTTTTATTTCTATATAGCTGACATGATCCATATAACTGTGAAACTAGTCTCCTAATTTTGAACCAATTCCAGATGAGAGACCTGCATCTGGATTGGCACACCCAGAGGTAGCGCTTATATAGAACTTGGAGGACATTAGAGCCACGAACAGATTTAACGTGCACCAGCTCCCATTAACGTACACGGTCTACTTTCCATACTTATCCTTTATACTTATCACCTCTTTCCTTCCAGTTCTTCTTCTTCTTCTTCTTTCTCATCTGTCTTCTTCCCCTTCTTTTTATAATATTTTTTAACACAAGGACGGACAAACAGTGCCGAGGGCTATTATAAGCTTCTTACTGTGTCATGGTGCACAACTTGCTGGACCGTTGATGACATGCGTCGTGCTGGTAATACTGTGATTACGGGGCTCTTGTTTCGGGCCGTGGTGCCAGCTGATATTGTGCGACTACCGCACACTGCTACTAGGACAAAACACATAGACATTTTATATTTTTTTTGGTGGCTTTGGATTGCTCCTGGGCCTTTTTTTTTTAACATATAACACATAAGCACATAAATAAACACTTTTTTTTTCTTTTACACTAGGACGGACAGACAGTGCCGGGGGCTATTATAAGCTTCTTACTGTGTCATAATGCACAACTTGCTGATCCGTTGGTGACGAACGTCGTGCTGGTAATGCTGTGATTACGGGGCTCCTTTTTCGGGGCTTGGAAGCAGCTGATGTTGTGCGACTACCGCACACTGCCATTGGACAGTACCCATGGACAATTTTATAATTTTTTTGGTGGCTTTGGATTGCTCCTAGGCCTTTTTTTTTAACATATAACACATAAACACATATACATATTCATTTTATCGTTGTGTTACCTTCCACCTTCGACTGCTGCTGGGGTGCTAAATATTATTGTGTGTTGTTTTGTATTAGTGTCGTGATGCTGTCGCAGTTTTCTTGGAGCCACCTGATTACTGTCTTTGCCTTGTTTTGTACGTGTTTGTTTTTCGCTAATTGTACATACCATAATTTCTCGTTGTCTGTTGTTATTTGTGCCAGGTGGTGTGCTTGGGTGAGTGGACATTGAATTAGGTAATGTTTTGGTGAACCCACCGTTCCGCATTCGCAGTCCGGTGTGTCCGCTTTCTTAAACCTGTGTAGGTATGCTGGAAAAGCTCCGTGAGCTGTGTATAGCTGTGCTAGCAGGTAATCGCTTATTAGTCTATTTTTATCTACTTTTGGGAAGTACCTGTGTGTTTCCCTACCTGTGTCCCCATAGTCCCACTCGAACTGCCATTGTTTTAGTGTTATATCTTTTAGTGTTCTTTTAAGTTTTGAGATTGGTTTAGTCAGGTTGTATTTGCTTTTGTTGTTTACATTTAGAGCTGCGGTTTTGGCTAACATGTCTGCCTCTTCGTTTCCTTGGATGCCTACATGCGCCTTAACCCAGCTGATTTTAAATTTGTTGTTAGCTTCTTTTATTAGTTTTTGGATTGTGTCTACTGTTTTGTTTACATTGAATGGTTTACTAAGTGATTCGATGGCCGATCTGCAGTCCGAGCGGATGCTATATGACTCACCAATGGTGTTGCCCCATTTTGCTGCTTCTTGTATTGCCAGTAGTTCGGCCTGGAAGACGCTGTTGCTGTTCCTTAACGGCACTGACCATGTTTTTATTTTTTGATTATTTTTATATGCTACAAAGGCCGAACCTGTAGCACCTGATTCCAATTTAGAGCCGTCCGTGTATATCGTTGTGTCTTGTGTATTGTACCCTATCCTAGATTCTATTGTGTCTGCTGGATGATTCTCCCATATGTTTATTTTTTTGTCGTATTCGATGTGATGTAAAGTTTCATTATGTATTGTTGCATTTTTCCTTAATCTTGAGACTGTGCCGTACGCTGCTTCGTAGTAGACTTTAAGATGGATTGGAATCAGGCCTGAGAGTACCAGAAGTGCCGAGGTTGGGGCCGTTCTATAGGCCCTGACTATGGCCAGTGCAAAATGTCGCTGGCAGCTTGACAATATCTGTATGCACCTTTTGCTGAGGCAGTGTCCCCAAACCGGTGCTGCGTAGGTTAGCGTCTTTTCCACTACTGTTGTGTACCAGATTTTTAGTATATTTGCTTTTAGTCCCCAACCCTTTGCTACCATATGTGCTAAGTTTGTGAAGTTTGCTCGTACCTTATTTGTTTGTGTTTGACAGTGTGGTATCCAGTTTAGATTTTTGTGCAGTGTGACTCCCAAATATCTTATCTGTTCTTTTACTTTTAGTCTCTGGCCGTTGAGTTCTATTCCCTCTATGTCATTGGTGTTTTCTGTTGGAAGGTTTCCCGTGTGTCCTCTGTTAAGATATAATAGTTCTGTTTTTTCCCTGTTCAGCGTTAGGTTATTCCCCTCTATCCAGTCATTAAATTCCTTTAGTATTTTGTTTGCTAATCTCTTAAGTTTATCCTTTGTTCTGCCTCTTAGAATTATAATAAAATCGTCTGCGAAGGCTTGTAATCTAACATGTTTTCCCCAATTTCTTTTAAGTGCTGTGTCTGCGATTAATAGCCAGAGGAGCGGGCCGAGACAACTTCCTTGGGGGCATCCGCCAAATGTCTGCTTTGTTACTTTAATGCCGTTTTCCTCTAGTGAAACGTACCTGTGTTGGAGGAAGCTCACTATCCAGTTTACCAGGTACCCTGGACAGGGAGATTGCTTAATATTATTAATTAATATTGGCCAGCGTATGTTGTCGAAGGCCCCTTTGATATCCATGGCTATTAGGAGTGTTTGGTATTTGTTTGTTTTATCTTCTTTTATTGTGTTGATTAAGTTATCTAATGCGTGTTCTGTTGAGATCCCCTGTTTGAAACCATACTGTTTGTTGCTCCAATAGTTATTATTGTTTAGGTGGAAGTTTATCCGACCGTGTATTATGCGTTCTAACATTTTGCCAAGCGCTGGTAAGAGGCAAATTGGCCTGTAATTTTTTGGATTTGTTGGGTCTTTACCTGGTTTTTGGAACAGTACCACTATGCCTACTTTAAACGATTTTGGGAAGTATTCTAACCTTAGGCATGTATTGAAGAGTGTCAGTAGTAGTTGCGGTGTTGCATTATTAATTCTTTTAATTAGGTTGTAATCTATGAAGTCGAATCCGGGTGCTTTATTTTGTTTAATGTTTCTGATTATTCTGTTTAATTCCGCCTTTGTTACTACCGGTGGTGCTGGTTCATTGTTTTCTTTATTTGCCTTTGTTAGTGTGTGGGGTATATTTTGGTCTGTTATGTATAAGTTGTCCAGGAAATGTGTTAGTGTGTCTTTAATGGTTACTTTTGTATTTGGGGGTAGAATGTTGACTAGTTTTACCCGACCTGTTCTTTTGTTGCTAGCGTTTTTATATTGGGAGCCATATGTGTCTGTGACCTTGTTGCAGTAATCTTTCCATGTTTTGGATTTTGTTCTGTTTATTAGTTTTTTTAATTTGGCTTGTTCTTTTTTGAAGATTATGTGTTGTTTTACTTTTAATTCTTCGTTCTGTTGTTTTTGAAATTTCCTCCTGAGTGCCCTAACCTTGTTCCTCGCTGTTTTAATTTCATCCGTCCACCATGGTGGGCAGTGACCGCAGGTGTAGATTTTTTCTTATAGCTTGCAAACGCTATCGATGTGATTTCATTTTGCAATCTGAGTGTTATGTTGTCCAGCTGGTCTGTTGTGCTTGCTTTTTGGAGTTCTTTAATGTATTTGTTTCTGATTTTTCTAATGTTTTTATCAAATTTTGCATGTTTGCCTATCTTTGTTTGTAGACCATGTCTTTGGTAGTCTATGTTCTCGTAGTTTTTAATTTTAAATTTTATGTATCTGTGGTCACTGAGTGAGACATCGTCACTGACATGCCAATCACTTATGTCGTTACCTAGTGTTGCCGTTGTTATTGTCAAGTCCGGCCATCCCTGTATTTCCTTTATTGTACCATCCCTGTTTTTCCCTCGTACAGTTCTGAATGAGGGTGGTGCGTCCGGAGGGTTGTGGACAAACAACGCGTGTAGCAGGAGGAAATCTGTTAGCTCACGCCCTCTGTGGTCTATGTCATCGTAGCCCCATGCTCTCATTTAACATTTTCTTTCTGACTGGGAAATGAAAGAGGCCTCGCAAAGATGATGTCGCCGACGTGCACGTTTCGTCTAGCGCCGCCACTGGCCAGAAATGAATAACTTACATTATCAATATGTAAGCTATATATATAAGTAAGCTAAATATGTACTAAAAGTAATATATACTAAAAGCAAGCTATATACTAATACATAATATATGCTAAAATATATACTAAAAGTAAGCTATATATATACACTGAAAAAAAAAATTTGATTTTACAGTATTATACTGTAAAATCAACAATTTTTTTTTAGCAGTGTACCATTAAAGCAAGCTTTTTCCCCATTACATTTTATTATATAATTTTTTTATTATATTTCATAATATGTATGTAGATATTTAGAATACATTAATTTTTTTTCTCTTGTTGAAGAAATATTGTTCCAGTTTTAGCAGATAAAGTATGAAATACGAACATGCGGGTAAAGGGAACAGGGTGGTTAGTATTGCAAAATATAAGAGATCGTGTATATTTTTGTTGAACACTTGAACTAAGCCCAACACAAATTACAACAGTCATGAGAAAATATTCTTTCAAACCATTTTTAAGAACTACGATGGTATTTTTTAGTTTATATATATAAAAAGACTAACACATATATAAATATATAATACACTAACTATAATATATGACTAATATATATATAAAGACTAAAGGCTAACATTGAATAAATATTATGCTGAATATGAAAAATTTCGGAATAAACTTACTCGTCCTTGGTAACACATTGCTTTACGTGATCTAAGAATTGAGAAGTGAAGTTTAAACATGCAGCTGAAGACCAAAGACCCTGTAAATATTTAATACAAATGTTTATTAGGAATTTCTGGTGAAAGTCTGTTAAGTACGACGCAAGTGTTTAATGTTTACAAACAAACTCAAAATAAGAAATTTGTCCCATTAAAAAAAAAAAGGTATCCAAAGTGCTAAATTCATGTAATAACTAGTAAATTCGCAGATCAGGGGCTTCAAAATCAACTACGCGTCACATTTTTTTAAATTGTCATCTCATTTTACATAATACCAGGCATCCTACAATCTGAAATGTAATTATTTTACATTACATATATTAATGAGCACATAAAATTTCTCAAATATTCAGAGAATATGACTTAATTTGTGCTCAACATTAAACACTATTTCATGCTGTGATGTTTTTGAACTGCATATTTTTGTATTATTATTATTTTTTTAAATAAAAGAACATTTTTCAGGTAGACTCCACCCCCTGAACCCCAGTGTCATTAATTTACATTCACATTCTCCAATTAATTGTACTGTATAAGGATGGTAGTATATCATGGATTCCAATTTGTACTGTGTATTTAATTAGGATAAGCATCGGTTGAGACGAAATTCCACGAATTATTTTTTTTTTCTGTTTCGTTTTCTCTTGTTTTTCTTTTTCGACTCTTATTAAAAGAAGTATAAGAATTATTAGCAAAACCCGCGGTTTTATTCGCGTAATTGTTGAAATATGCCAAGTGGCATTCGTGTGTCTATTTTTTATTGGAGAAAATTATACTGCTACGGGTAATTAAAAATTACTAATTAAGCCACATTTTGAGTAAAATTGATTCTTATACTGCTTTAGGCGAACATGAGACTTAAATGGGAAAAACTAAAATTAATTCCAAGTAAATGGTAACTTACAATGTATTTTGAATGTTTTTCATTTAAAATTTTGATTTTTTTTTTTTTTTTTTAGAAATCGTTTTTTACATCTTAAAAGTAACCAGCATGCCAAATTCCAAACTTCTATGACAAATATATCACAGAAATAGCAATTTTAGAACTTATTGTGTTCCTCCACATTTCAAAAATTTCTAAATTTTTAAAAAATGTTCTTTAGATGAATTTATGTTTTAAAAGTAAGAGCCATGAAAAATTACAAGTTCCTAATCCTAACAATTTCAGAAGAATCATATTTTAGAGAACGTTTTTGAACATTTTCCGCTCATTTCACCCTTTTAAATTTCGAATTTGTTTAGAAACCGTTCTTAGCGAGCACTGAAATCTTAAAAACATCCACCATGTCAAATTTTAAGTTTCTATCTCTAAGAATTCTGAATAAATCGTAATTTAGAATATTTTCTGCTCATTTCATATCTTTAAAGTTCGAATTTTTAATCGACTGTTTATACTGGTGCATCTGCCTCTTAAAAGTAACCACCATACTAAATTTCAAGTTTCTAAACCGAATAAATCCTACTAAATCGTAATTTAGAAAGTTTTTAGAAGGTTTTCAGCTCATTTCACCCTTTTAAATATCGAATTTTTTAGAAAGCGTACTTAGCGAGAAATTGGTATTTTAAAAGTAACCATCATGCCAAATTCCAAGCTTCTATACCAACTGTATCAAATAAACCGCAATTTTAGAATATGTTTTGCACCCTTTTAAATTTCGGGTTTTCAGAAAACTGTTCTGGGCGTGCATTTACTTCTCTACAGTAACAGCCATACCAAATTTCAAGTTTCTATTCTTAACAATTACATAGAAATCGTCATTCAGAACGTTTTTAGAACGCTTTTCGCGTTTTCACCCTTTTAAATTTCGATTTTCTTTTAAACGGTTCTGTGCTATCATTTATATTTTAAATTTAGCAGCCATGTCAAATTTCAAGTTTCTATCCTTAAATTTTCACAGAAATCGTAATTTAGAAAGTTTTTAGAACGCTCTTCTCACATTTCATCCTTTTAAATTTCGATTTTTTTGGAAGCCATTCTTAATGAGCATTTGTATCTTAAAAGTAATCGCCATGCCAAATTTTAAGTTTCTAGTCCTTTCAATTTCAATATTAAAATAATCGTAATTTAAAACGTTTATTCCTGCACATTTTAAATTTCAATTTTTTTAAAAATATGTTCTGTTTGTGGATTTGCTTCTTAAAAGTAGCAGCCATGTCAAATTTCAAGTTTCTATCCTTAAAAATTCCATAGAAATCGCAACTTAGAACGCTTTTCTCCCATTTCAACATTTCATACTTTTAAATATCGATTTTTTTTCTAGCCTTTTCCAGTTTCCCAAAAATTGCAATTTTAGGATTTTTTTTCGCCTTTGCATCACCCTAGGATAGTGGCACCGACATAAACTACAGCCTATATTGTAGCAGGGATTGTCACAAAACAATTGCTTTTCTCATTCATGTAAGATATACACAGTCAAATACACAGACAAAACTCAACAATCACATATCTTAGATTACACAGTAGTATTTAAAGGAATGAAAATTAAAATAATCGATAAAACTGTATTAATTTAAAATGCATTTGTAATATAAATGTAATACAAAGTAAAAATATTTAGAACTAATACTGTAGCTTGTACATTTAATTTTTATCAAACATTCCACATAGATTTTTATTTTCTCCTATACTCAAATGAAAAAAGCGATGGATTCATGATTTTTTGTTATTTCTGATTTTTAATACATATACACGTTTTGGAATATCCTGAATATGATTTTATTATTTTTGAATTGTTGTCCATCTATGTGTTATACAAAATTTTGTGGACGCTATAATTCATAATTAATGCATGGAATTCCATAAACCTTCATATTTATATTGATGTAGACATAAGTTGTTGGCGATTAGATTCTGGGTAGATCAGCCTGTAAGTGGGACTGTTATTATGTATTTTTCACGATCTTGGAATCTACGGGATGGAATTGCACAAAACTTAATATTAATAGGTATAATCTTTATTTTGCTATTTCAAATTTTGCGCCCTTATGACCAGTGCGCCTTGAGCACAGTTTGCTCCAACTGCTCCTACAGGTAGCTATGCCCCTGTCGTTTTGCCCTTTTTAAACCTCTTGAAAGGAGTGCTATATTATTTATATGACTTAATGTTTATCCCCCAAATGCGAAATGGCATCAAAATTTTGGAATAAAATATTGCTTTAATAATTTACGCAAAGAAAAGCTTTTACTCATTTTCAAATAAATTTGTTTGTAAATTCTGTGTTATACCATCAGGGCAGTGGTATATTATTTATACCACCTAATTTTAACTTCAAATTGCCAAGTTTCACCCAGAAATTTTTAATAAAATTTTGCTACGTAATAAAACAATTATTTTCAAATCGATTTGTTCGTAAATTCTGATGCCATTCAATCATTTCATTATTTTAGTGCAACAGAAATGTACTTTGTCCTTGAAAGGGGTAAATGGATATTTGTTAAGTTTTACTTTGGACAGGATTTTTTTGGGACAATTTTATAACGTTGCTTTCGGTGTGTTTCATACTACTCTTAAATCTTAGAAAAAAAAATCGACTTTTCTAGTAACATGCATATGAAAGAGCAGCATTTTCTGCACATATTAAAAAAAAAACCACATTAAAAAAATTCCTACAATGCCAGTTATGATTGAAAATGTATAATGTATTCTCGGTAAACAATGATTAAAATGTTATTGCCACATCCTTTTATGCTTACGAAACGCAAACACTCAGCTGAGTTTTTCTTAAGGCCTAGTTGTGAACCTTATCATTACTTTTCAATATAAAAGAGAGACGTTGATTTCTGCGACAACATTATTTGATCCTTTTTTTTACCCATTTTTTTAAAGCAAGTGCCATCGACAAAGGCGTGCTCTGAATCAAGTTCGACCTACGTAATTTTCTTGGATAAAATATTTATAAGCTTTTGACAGAAAATATATATGTAAATATATCATATATTTAACCAATGCTTTATTAGAAGTAGCTAATTTATATTAAATCCATATATTGTGACCTTTTTATTAATGCGTGAACTTATAAAAACTTATCTAAGCTTAAAATGTTCAAAAAAGAGGGCGGGGCTTCTTTTGTTTTCATAGAAAATTGTCGGTCAACAAGATTTCATGTAACATATCTATGAAATTTCTGATTACTGTTTACGTAGTGATTTTTTTTAAGTATTTATTTATTTTTGATTCAAAAATAATGCAATGAAAGTCTACTACAACATTGGATGTTTCAAGTTTAAATAAAATATATTATTTAAAGTGATTTATTTCAAAATGAAATTTTTCAGAATTGCGCGTACGATATTTCTGGAACTACTTGATTTGTTTACATGATACTTTCAGACGTTATAGATTGCATCTATATCTTAAAGAAAGATCACGCATACTATCCTATTGTACACTGGCCTCCAAAAGTTAAGGTACAACCGGTTTTTTGCGTCTAACTTGCAAAAGAATGAATATAGAAACAACAAATTTGGAGGAAATGTGCGCTAAACTGTTATTTATTAAATGCGACATAGAAATTTACTTAAGTTAAACGTATAAATGAAATTACAACAAAAAAGCACTCATGGTGGAAAATTCCATTCTTGGAGAAATCAGTACATCGCAGTATTATGCAGTAAAATGTGACAGAAACATTCAAAAACTGGTTCTAATACGGAATATGTTCACCCCGGACTTGAATGCATTGGCGGCATCGACGTTGCATGCTCTCAATTAAATTGTCGGACACCGAAATAGGTAACGCTAACCAGACTTGGAGTAAGCCTTGTTCCAGCTCATTTAATGACCTTGGAGGAGGACTTAAAGCCGCAAACTGTCTTCCAAGGTAGTCCCAAAGATGTTCTATCGGATTCACGTCTGGACAGTGAGCTGGCCATTCCATTCTCTTCAAACCGTGATCGTCAAAATAATCCTCATCAACCACAGCTCGGTGTGGTCTTCCATTATCATCCATGCCAATTGCACCGGCATATGGGCGCACATATGAATCAAGGATCTCATCCCGATATCTCGCACCAGTCACAGTTCCTCCATGGAACACATGCAGGTCAGTGTGGCCTCCGAGTGAGATCCCTGCCCAAACCATGATTCCACCGTTTCTGTACCTGTGTGTTTCGACAGTGTTTGATTGATGGTATCGAGTGCATTGTTCTCTCCAGATCAGAAGACGTCCTGAATCGCTCTCCAGTGTGAATCTGGACTCGTCTGTGAAGAGTACAGAAGCTCACTGTTGTCTAGTCCAGGAAACATGTTCTCTTGCACAACATAAGCGGACCCTTCTCTGTCGTCTGTTGAGGGGGACACACACAACTGGTCGCCTTGCATAGAGACCTGCATTGTGAAGATGTCTTCGCACCGTAGTAGCGGAGATTCTTCTCCGTGATGCTGCAAAGTGGTCTGCAATGAGTTGCGGCACAGTAGTGCGTCTTCTCCTTCAGGCCGAAAGAGCTAGAAACCGGTCTTCTGCAGGTGTTGTAACACGTGGGTGGCCTGGAACATGTCTTCTGGGCACAGAATCTTCGGATTCATACTGATCCCAGAGTCGTTGGACTACACTGCGAGACATATTGAGCCGTCTAGCAGTATCAGCCTGTGACAACCCCATTTCCATCCAACCTACCATCCGCCACCTTAATGAATCGGGCAAACGACTTCTTCTAGACATTTCTAGACTCTACTGGCTGTTGTGGACAAAACTGACAACAATAGTTCGAATACAACAAAACTTACATGCGAAAATACGAAAGCTTCGTAATTGCATATTTTTCTCTCATTCACAAATACCTATTATTTTCTATAAAATAAAAGTGGTAGCTGTAATTTTTGCGTAAGTTTTTTTAAAGCTTATTATTGTCATTCATATAAACTATGAAGTTTAATCTGACTGCCCTTTTTTGTCTGGTGAGCTTCGAAAAACATGTTGTACCTTAACTTTTGGAGGCTAGGGTAAGACAATATCAGACATTTCTTCATAAACAGGTTTTTTAGGAGTAAACCGGTAAAAAACGCGCAATGTGATAGTTTAACTCTCGTACATTTGTCAATGACGAAGTTATCCATGGTTCCTACAAATCAGGGAATTTCAAGCCCAGAAAATTTCTGTAAACCAGTATTTTCTTACAGAAAAACTTATGTTATATTACGCAAAGTTTAGCGTGACTAATTTAGGCGAATTTTTCTACAACAAAATACTGGTAATACTCTGAAAAATTCCATTAAATGTAGGAACCCTGCTATCGCTATTTGTACCTTCTACGGTAAATATCAGCTCAAATTCCACCAAATCAATCCACCAAATTCCATCAAATTCCACTAAATCAGAAATCTCTAAAAACAATTGTTTTCAGTTTTCGGGCTTTACAGAACTTTTTAAGAACACTTAGAAGCGATTACTCGTCAAATGTTCCGCTTGTTGCTTGCATTAACACGTTCCATTTAGTCTTCGAAATAACCCTATTTGCAGAGCGAATAAGTTGCTTGAAGAAAGCGAGAGACAGGGCATATATTTCAGATCTGATAATAGTACGTGTGAATTGAAACTTAACTTATTAATCACCTACAGAAAAAAATGTATAGATAAACTCCGAAGACACTATATGCAAAAATTTGAACTTAATTTAAAAACTTAATTTTGTTAGAATATACACATGTTTATTTTCAATCATACGATGTAGATATTGTCTATAAATTCGTTATGTTTGCATTAAATAATATTAAATGATTCAAGAGGAATCTTACGCGAAATTTTAAAAAAGCATATTTTCAACATTTCGAAATTAACGACGTTAAAATATTCTTTTAAGCATTGCTTACATAGGGAGCACCTGATATGTTTCAAGTCATAAGTAGCGTAATTGTAGAAATTTATCTAATACGGTTTGTTTTAAAATGCGCAGAAAAAATTGCTCTTTGATATACATGCTCCTCGAAAAATAGATTTTTTTTGTGTGTGTGCAGATTTAAGAGTAGTATGTCGCTTTAAATATTAAATAAAATCATTAATCCACAACATGATGTATAAAACTTAATTAAGTACATGAAAATAAACTCTGAGTCCATTATTCACTGTGTTTGAACTGACTTTAATCTATAAAATCACTGAATTTAAATTGTATCTGTATTGTAATAAAAACTGCAGTTCAGTGAACGTCGCAGCTGCCGATTTTTACGCTTTTATCTTATCATTAAAACTTAATAGTGAATTATGACTATTTTATCGCCGAAATCTGCGATTTAATAAGACAAAAATATTCTATGAAATTTAGTGGTGTTAGAAAAGAGCGGCAAATATTTGACTATATAAACTCGGCAGATATTTGAAGGTGATATCTCAGGTTCCATAGTAATAGTATTAAATACGAATTATTAAGAAAGATGAAATAAAATGTGCAATAAATGTTTGATCACATTGAAAATATACCAGGCTTTGTTTGTAATTGTACATGGATAATTTTTGTAATTTTTCTTTTTGAAGAATGCAGTTTGGATAACACTCTCTTCGCAGGATGGAAAGACATCCTGATCACGGAAAAACGAAAAACTGCTTTCTACATCAATTATGAAAAAGGGATGAAAAAGTTACAAACTGGGTGTCGATTAATAAATTTAAAAATCCGCCTCTTCTACAGATTATATACGAGGGTTGTAAATTAAATAGTGGCAACTTAACCTTGAAACTCGCAGAAGGGCGGGCATGCGCAAATAGGATATGGGAGCGGTGAAGTGGCGATGTTGTCGATGTGTAGAGTGCAAAAAACAGTCGATTTGCTTAGAAGGGTAGTTGTTGTGTGGCGTTAAAGTGAGAAGTTTCGTTTTCATCGCTCTAAAGCATGTTTTCAAAAGGTGATCAGCGGTCGTGGCTTAAAATCGAGGTTGCCCGTGGCAAAAATGTAACAGAATGCTATCGAGGATTAGTGGAAGCCTGTGGCACAAATGTTTTACCGTATAGGACAGTTGCACGATGGGTTCAAGCATTTCGTGGAAGGAACCCCTCCGAGGTCACCGATTTCATGACGTTTCATTTGTACTCCACGCAGTAGGGCGCTCGGTCGCTCACATCAACAATCAACACCTTTCCACTGGTCTACAACGACTTCCTGACATTTGGCAAAAGGTTATAAGCTTTTCTGGTGATTACATAGAAGGAATGTAATGCAATTGTACTTGTAAGTTCATTAAAAATTGATTTATACCTATGTTGCCATTACTTAATTTACAGCCCTCGTAGATGCAATGAAATTTATTTTATTCTTATCGAAATTCACGAATTTCAAGATACTACAACAGAATTTAACTTGCACTAGTTCAGAATCTGAAAGAGAATTTAACCAGGCTGATCCCACTGATATTACCAAATGAATTAGTAAAACGTAAAAAATTAAATCATCTCGATATTTCTTAACAATAAAGCTTGGAAAGTAAATTGACTAGCCCCCGACAAAACATATTTACTGTTGTTATTTATTCCACTGATTGCCACAATTCATATTAGAAAGATTAATGATACTCTGTTAAAAATCTATACGAAATGTTGAAACTATTCTGGGGCATTATTTATTTAAAATATCGCTACCTTATAACACAAGTTGTATTATAAACATAGAAGCATTCAGTCTTATTGCTGCCCCCGAAAAAAAATAGACAATAAAAAATATTAAACTTCTATTTTCAATTTCTTTCCTCTTTTAAAAAAAAAAAAATATCCACACCAGAATAAATTCCTTAAAATTTCTGTAGGTAAAAATAGCAAAAGTGTGTGCGGCAGCGGAAAACTGCGACGACATAACTCAAGTGGAAAGGCCGTCCTCCCTCGAGAGGGTAGCTTTTGTTGTTCAAAAGACTAGTGCACACTACCGTTGGCTATTAGTGTGTGTTTGAAGGTACTCGAACAATCACCATCGTAGAAAATAACAAGTGACACAGTCATAGATGAATTCCTAAACTCTACAATCCAGATGTTCTATAATCGATTGTTTCACAGAGAAGCTAAAATCCACTTGCAAAATTTACTGATTAACCCGACAGGAAATGATGTCGTGGTGACGGTCGCTTGCAGGATTATTCTACACTCTGAACTTGTAATATTCGTTAACCCCTTAACTGTCATTTTTTTTCACCAAACTAAAAAATAGGGACAGTACGCCAATTTTTCCGTACTAAAAATATTTGCCTTATATAATCGAAAAATGCTCTGCCAATTAATAAAGCGAAGATTACAGTTAAAAATTAGTGATGTCCAAAAGCTTTTAGTAACGAAGTAAGCAAACTTTCTTGACAGTTAATTGTTAAAAATAATTTAATTGTAGGATAATATTGGTAGAGCAATAGTAGAGTTGGCACTTTAAGTACAAAAAATGAGTTGGGTTGGGTCTGGTCATTTTAGTAAAACATTGCAGTAAGATCTTTAGCAAGACAATCATTTCTGTAAGCAATTTTAGTATTCACTCTTTTTTGCTTGGGTCGTGTTGGTTCCAAAACCTCGGGACTCCATACACTGGTTTTTATCATTAGACTTACATCAACTTACATTGTGATAAACTTTTTGCCTTTTTGCAATTACTTACTATCTCTGTTTTCAACTTCCTCGGCACGCAGCTCAGAAATTTGCGTCGAGCATACAGTTTCGGCTGTGGAAACTTAAAGTTTCTGTGAAATCGGTTCATGCCATATTTTCCCATAGACTTTTGTTAGTTTTACCAACGGCGCGCGGCTCGTCAGGGGGTTCACAATCGCTTTAGTACCAGAATTTTAATACATATTAAATTTCCTCTTATCTGATCGTGTAATTTTCTACGATTAAACAAGGAGAATTTTAGTTTATTAAAATACTGGTAGTAAAGTGATTGTGACCCCCCCCCTCTACAACATGACGAGCTTTGTGGAAGTGTATCTCAAACCAAAATCTTCACTTTGAAACAGAAATGAAAAGTAATAAAATCTCTGCAAAACAAGCAGACTTCAGTGCTCGTCAATGTAGCCTGCAGTTGTTGTTATGTGCATATTCTCCTAATTAAAAAGACAATGGCCAAAGTCAAGAGACAGCAATAATGAGATCTTTTCTCACACGAGCATGCAATACTTATAGAATAGAAGAAAAGAAAATGGTTCCATATTTCTTCACTTTGAAACAGAAATGAAAAGTAATAAAATCTCTGCAAAACAAGCAGACTTCAGTGCTCGTCAATGTAGCCTGCAGTTGTTGTTATGTGCATATTCTCCTAATTAAAAAGACAATGGCCAAAGTCAAGAGACAGCAATAATGAGATCTTTTCTCACACGAGCATGCAATACTTATAGAATAGAAGAAAAGAAAATGGTTCCATATTTCTTCACTTTGAAACAGAAATGAAAAGTAATAAAATCTCTGCAAAACAAGCAGACTTCAGTGCTCGTCAATGTAGCCTGCAGTTGTTGTTATGTGCATATTCTCCTAATTAAAAAGACAATGGCCAAAGTCAAGAGACAGCAATAATGAGATCTTTTCTCACACGAGCATGCAATACTTATAGAATAGAAGAAAAGAAAATGGTTCCATATTTCTTCACTTTGAAACAGAAATGAAAAGTAATAAAATCTCTGCAAAACAAGCAGACTTCAGTGCTCGTCAATGTAGCCTGCAGTTGTTGTTATGTGCATATTCTCCTAATTAAAAAGACAATGGCCAAAGTCAAGAGACAGCAATAATGAGATCTTTTCTCACACGAGCATGCAATACTTATAGAATAGAAGAAAAGAAAATGGTTCCATATTTCTTCACTTTGAAACAGAAATGAAAAGTAATAAAATCTCTGCAAAACAAGCAGACTTCAGTGCTCGTCAATGTAGCCTGCAGTTGTTGTTATGTGCATATTCTCCTAATTAAAAAGACAATGGCCAAAGTCAAGAGACAGCAATAATGAGATCTTTTCTCACACGAGCATGCAATACTTATAGAATAGAAGAAAAGAAAATGGTTCCATATTTCTTCACTTTGAAACAGAAATGAAAAGTAATAAAATCTCTGCAAAACAAGCAGACTTCAGTGCTCGTCAATGTAGCCTGCAGTTGTTGTTATGTGCATATTCTCCTAATTAAAAAGACAATGGCCAAAGTCAAGAGACAGCAATAATGAGATCTTTTCTCACACGAGCATGCAATACTTATAGAATAGAAGAAAAGAAAATGGTTCCATATTTCTTCACTTTGAAACAGAAATGAAAAGTAATAAAATCTCTGCAAAACAAGCAGACTTCAGTGCTCGTCAATGTAGCCTGCAGTTGTTGTTATGTGCATATTCTCCTAATTAAAAAGACAATGGCCAAAGTCAAGAGACAGCAATAATGAGATCTTTTCTCACACGAGCATGCAATACTTATAGAATAGAAGAAAAGAAAATGGTTCCATATTTCTGAGGAAAAAAAGAGCATGGTAAACTTATTTACTTGAGCTGTGACCACAGCATGAAATTTTGTTAGAACAGTAAGGACTGCTGTTAACGTGGAAAACATTTCTGTGTGTTTTAAATCATTTAATATTCTAGTTCGCACATATGATAGTGCATCTATCTACTATATATATAAAATACAAATGATAATTTCGTTCCGGCTGCTTATAACTTGAATTCTGCTGAAGGGATTTTGATCGGACTAGCACTGTTAGTTACATAATTTTTCCGGAAAATTTTTAGTATATTGTTATCGTTCTATCTTGCTTAGTTATAGAATTATGGGGGAAAATTCCATAATCAGATGAACCCGACTATGAAAGATTAGGCTTTTTAAAAAGTTCTGCTGGTGGGAAATTCATGAGACTTGTAACCGTGAACCGATATAACCGTAAATCGATTATGAAAGGTTGGCCTTTTTTAATAGTTCTGCTGGACTGATTGTTCATGAGACTTGCAACGTTAGTTAGATAATTTTTCAGCGATGGTTTCAGTATATCGCATATCGTTTAACCGTTCTTTACAAAATCCTACTATAAATGATGCATTGCTAGTTAGATATTTTTTCAGGGATATTTTTAGTATATTGCATACCGTTCTACCGTTGCTTATTTATAGAATTATGGAGGAAAGTTGTATAATCAGGTGAAAGAGTAGACTTTTTAAAAAGTTCTGGTGGATTTATTATTCATGAGACTTGCATTGTTAGTTAGATAAGTTTTCAGCGATGGTTTTAATATATTGCATATCGCTTTACTGTTCTTTACCAAATCCGACGATAAATGATCAACTAAAAGAGGTGATACCTAACAGCCTAAATTTTGTCTGACACATTAGAAAATAAAATATCGCAATGGCGTTCGTATTATTTTTAGCAATGTGGAAGAACATTCCAGGTAAAGGTTCATAGTACTTTAAAGCATAAGACTTGATATATTCACTGATATATTTCGTTTGATTCAAGTTTCGTTTGGAGAAATCGACCAGCGTAGCGGGCGAAGCCTGCTAGTAAATGATAAAACTTTGAGAAAACGAAAATGAAATACACAAAAGCTCCTCTTTAACATGAAAACAATAATAAAACAGGAGGGACAAAAAAAAAGTCTCGCCACTTCTTTTAAAAAACTGACCTCTTTTAAAAAACTCCTTCAGATTACGCCCACGATTGTAATTATTTAAATATAAACATATTTAAAAGTCTACATTACTCAAAGACGATTTTGTTGATAAATAAAAATGTTTAACTTTAAGGATTCGTTACAAATATCTTCGTTACAAAGATTTTTCAAAATATAGCAACATTACATTGCAATACTTAAGAATTTTCTAAAAGAATTGAATATGTAAATACGAAAACATTCTTACGCCAGCCTGTCTAGGCATATCTCTAACTTTAAAAGTTTCCAATTTTCGAACAATTCCTTCATCATTTCGGAATCCACATATAACTTCTGGGATGCCAGCAAGATAAGACTGCAAATACCACTTCAACAGCTTATACCTATATAAAAAACAAAATTCAACATGAATAAACGTTTTACACTATCATTTTTCACAAACTGTACCATGGGTTTAAAATTTAAGATCCCATATTTATCGCCATAAGAAAAAGTTTAATAAAACTCAACTCTTAGAGATGCAAACAAAAGAAAAAGATGCGAAAAGAAAATCCAAACTGGTTACTTTCTGACACATTTTTGAATTCCTTTTTGTACGCTAACGTATCGAATTAGCGGGTTTTCTTATTCAGAAACTATGTAATCGAACTGCTTTGTCCGTTTTTCGGTAAAAGTAAAAGATTTTTCCGAAAATGCTATCAATACACATAAAAAGGAAGAACACGAGAAAAGCTCAGAAAAAGGAACAAAAATTGCCATCTCCTGAGACAACAGTCGCTTATATCTCAAGATGTAATTCATTAATCGGAAAATGAAAACAACTGTTCAATTACAAATCATTTGAATAACCATGCCTGAAAGCATCATGTTTTTATGTTCAAAAATGAGTCAGAAAATGCGTCAGAAATATTCGCGATTTAGATTTTATAGATGTCATTTATCTTGCAGATATCTAACTTGAGAATTTTGAAGATCTTATCATAATGCAATAAACTTTTTAAATGAAATTACTATATGTTCAGAGCTATGTAACAAACTCGATTATAAAATATATAATATATATATATTAGATAATTATAATAAAGTCGAATAAATTTATAGGATAACAACTTTATAGAGGTCCCCTTTCGTAAGATCATAAAAGAAAAAAAAATGTTATTCTGATAATGAGATTCGTATCAGTTGAAATTCAAATAGTGCAATCGTTATCACAACATAGTATTTATTTCAAGACTATTCAAGTAAGAATAGTGATTTATTTGCATATAATCACTATTATACTAACATTCACAGCATAACACAGAGAAATACTTTTTCAGAAAGTACTACGAATAGAATAAAAAAATAGTCACTGGGACGTATGGTGGCCCAACCCCGTAATGAGAATGTCAAATATATATACATTATCTGACGTTATGAGGCTAACGTAAAAGACAGGTTGCCGCACAGCGTTACACGTGGCTCATTTTCGGACCACTTGAGTCACGTGATGCTCGAATGCACGAGCACGAAAAGAGCATTATGTGACGCTAGCCGCGATCTACGATATATACGCGGGGCCTGATTACTAACGTACACCAGTAAAAAATAATAGAGCATTTTTCCTTATTCATGGCAGTAATTTTGCATAAACAGGGCGTTTCTATAGGACGAACATTTCTATTAAACTTTACTGGTGGAAGTATGCCCCGCCGGTAATCAGGTACTGTATACACGGCCGGTTCATGACGTCTAAAACATCACACGGTTAATCTTTACACTGCGATTGGTACAAAGCGTCGCGCCCATCGTTCTGTGCCAATCACCGTGTAAAGATTATCTACGCCGTGTGCCGTTTTAAAAGTCATGAACCGGCTGTGTATAACGTAGGTAGCACTCAAGCGGTCTAATGCGATGCGAAAGGTACTGCGTCAGCCTGTCTTTTTTGTTAGCGTCGCTGACGTTTATGACCTGGCAGTGGCGTCATATCTGGAAAACACGAATTACGCTTCTGGAATCTTTCGTGGACTCTCAGTCAATGTAGTCAAGTCACGCTCTTTAGTGAGTGTGGTCACTTTTCTCTTCGTCCACTTAGGCGGCCACATATGCGCAAGTTTTATTCCACCCATTACTGAAGAATTTTGGTCAAACAACTTATAAGAAGTATATAGGCTTCGTTCTACATGTGATTAAAAGAAAGTTTGAATAGACGCAAAAATCTGGAACAATACCTGATGTACGTGAATAGTTATTGGTTCTTTTCATAAGGTATGTACAATCGTGAAAAAAACAAAAAAAAAACAAAAAACAAGAAGGATACTCCCCCACACTAATTCAGCAGCAAATCATCGTAAAAAAATGCTACTAGTACTAACTGACTAGTAATAAGGTCTACTATTAAATGTTGTGCATGGATTAGGGTTTGCAAGCAGCCTAGATATTAAAAATTGGACCAACTTTTTAAAAATTGAAACACCCACTTTTAACACTATATTCGTGTTCCTTGGATCAATTAAGTCACAGTCAGGGTTCTCGCTGACTTTTGACCAACGTTAGCAATTTGGCTAATCAGAAATGAAAAACGTTAGCCAAATGAAATTTTTTTTAGCAAAATAGATTCGTCATGAAACACTGAAAAATTGATCTTTAACCCCTTTACGATGAGAGTCCTTTACAGAATTTTTAATCTTTTACCACCGGATTTTCAAAACAGAAATTTTCACCTAATTGAATCGCAGAAATGCTATCATTAAATAAGGCAAAGCTTGCAATAAAAAGTAACTGGTGGGAATAATCGAGGATTCTGAGCATCTTATGCGACACGTGTACGTGTCGCTCGTCCCCAAGGGGTTAACCCCTTAATGTGCCATTCTTTTTTTTCCATATGTTCTAAAATAACCCAAGTTTTTGTAACTACTTATAGATCAGTTATCCATCTAAATTCAACTATCTGCTACAAAAACTATTAAACATATGTACATTTTAAATGTCTTGAGCAATCAAGAAAAAATTCCAAACCCAATATATCTCATTAAAATGGTATAAAATAAAACTTCCAACCCATGATAACTAAGGATTTTAAGATATATTTAATGAATTCTGAAAATTGAAAATGTAAACAACAAAATATATGTCATATTAAAAAAAAAAATATTTTTTTCTAGAATTCTTCAGCTTTTCATTGAAGTCCATGCTTCAAAGGCAGTTTCAAAATTGTAAATTGTCATACTGAAATGATATTATTCACATTTTTTGTATTCATTCGATTTCTGAATTTAGTTTTTGTTGCGTTCATCACACTGAACCCTCTTTCACAGTCTACTGAATGTAGTGGCAAGATTGCAGAAGAATACAGCATATTACCTGTTATGGGATAAAGCTGCTGCAGATCGTTTTTTCGAATGAAATCTATGGAATCTCCTAAATTTCATGGTTCTGCAACGAGAACTCAAGAAACTTTTAAATAATTTCCATTCTGACAATACCTTAGATAAGGAACTGCGTGTATCATCCAAATGCACGAGGTTAAAAATTGATTCCTTTTTTTTATACCATACTTTTGAAAAGTGTCCTTTAGTAACGCGAATAAGAGTATCACCTGTACTGACACACACGCGCGCACACACACATACAAAATTGAACATTCGCAATTTGGCGAGTTTAGTTGTTCGTTTATTCGCCAAATGAAGCATTTTGTCGCGATTTGGCGCAAAGGCGAGCGGCAGCGAGAACCCTGGTCACAGTATATAGTCTATGCTTCTTCTTAAACATTCAGAAAGTTATAAAAGAAAACTTGTTAGGGGATAACTGATAAATTTAGAGAAATAAAATTTAAATCTTACAGATAAAAGTACCAGGCGCATTCAATTAGTTTCCAGAAAAATTATAAAGACAAACTAAATATGAAATGATAATAAGTATCTGTTAAAGAAAGTTTCATATAATTTTTTCGGTTTAATCATAAGATTTTGTTTTGCGTGGTTGCAAACTATAGCAGAAGATTGTCTTCTTACTCTAGGGGTCTTCAACCTAGCTCCAGGGCCACATTTATTCTTAAAATTTCGTGGACCACCCATAATACAATGGAATAACGCAGTCAAAGAATGTACACACGCCTAGTTTTTAAGACCAGGGACGGGTTGTCCAAGCATTGCAGAATATAGGCGGGTTGTATATAAGCATTGCAGAATATAGGCGGGTTGTATATAAGCATTGCAGAATATAGGCGGGTTGTATATAAGCATTGCAGAATATAGGCGGGTTGTATATAAGCGCTGCAGAATTCTCATTTTCTACTGGATTCATAACATTTTGTTTATTTATATTTGCACGCAATATTTAATTATAACATCAGAAATTTTATACAATTATTTGATTTTTTAATAATAGTAATATAGTGGTATCTGTTGGTCAGCATAAAATAAGAGAAATACGCTAGAATTATTGTATTTACGACATAGTACCATAATAATTCATGCGAAAGAATACCTACATAACATCGAGAGCTGTTAGCATATAGTGGTACTGTCAATCTCAAAACATTTCGATATTTTAATACAAGAAAGGAGAATATTCCCTTATCCGGTATTTGAGCTGATCATGAGAAAATATATGTGTATTGAGTGGTCCTTTTCTCTGTTTCTTGTTCATTTTTAACACTTTACAACATAGTTGAAAAGTGCTTATGAATTCAGTTTGTCTGTCTGCCATCTACCTGTCTCTCTGTGATCTATCTCGCGTAAATGTTCTCGGATTCTCAAGCAATTGATATATGTTATTAAGGTTTACTTTGGTATGTTTGGTATTGAAAAAGAAGTGTGTAGCATTTATAGTTCGTTTAAAGGGACATTCAAAAGAATTCCAGTACATTACGGGCTATGGCAGGAAATCGTTTGCGGTGTATTCTAATGATGTTATACTACATATATCAGGTGCACTATAAGATATTTACCATAGAATAGGATATGCATAGCATTCATCGTCCATTTTCAGGGACACACAAAATTATTCGGTTACAGTACTGTCTATGCATGAACAAAAATTGCTGGAAATGCATTTTTAGTTGTGGTACGCCTTTTTGCAAATTACTCAGTGTGTATAATTTCTATAGACCAAATACAGGGCTGCACAAAAGATCTCGAGTACATTTCCGTTTATTGACTGAAATTGCTGAAGTGGAATTTTTAATTGTGCCATGCGTTTCTTAACTGAAATAAATTTTAGCCCCCATACTATGTAGGATATATACAAATCTATAGATCATGTACAAGGTGGCACAAAATAATTCAGATATGGTTCCAACTATTGATGACAATTCTTGAAATTAGATTTACAAATGTGTAATGAGTTTATACTTGTTTACTTAGATATCATTTTCCGTCTTATTAAACTGTAATGTTTTGCTGCAAAATTCTGAATGTGTTGGAAAGTGTTCGTAATCTATGCTTGGCGCAGGATTTTTCGTTCTTGTCATAAGATGACTTGAATTAGCATGAGAGTATCCCTTTCTACTGTTCCACGACTGTTGCCTCAGAATGGTCATGATCATAGACTGGCAAGCTTGTTTTACCTTACTTTTGCTAGAGTGCTGCAGTTTCAATTTATCAGAGTTACGACCGACGGAGCGGTAAATAAAACTTAATTGGCCAGCAGGATTTTGGACAAAAAATTTAGTAATCCTACTATTTCCACCATTATGTATATATATTTGTCTATCTTGTGAGTATTATCAAATTTCGTAATGTACCAGAAGTTGTCATAGTTTGCACACAAACTTCCACTGTAGCATTTGTATATCACCACCCTCTGATAAAGGTCCTCTAATATTTGTAACAACAATGTTATTGTTTTACTTCAGGAAATTATTTACAATACTCATTAAAAATACCGTTAATCTACAATATCTACAATAGACGAAAGTAGTGTAAAATCGGATACCTTCGGATCGCTTCTTGAAGCCAGAATTTCCAATAGAATTTTTAACGAAACTTTGTGTAAACACTCTGCACTTATTCTTCTACTATAATATTATTATAAATGTATCTTTTGTTTATCACATTTTAATAAATAAATGCTTTTTTTTTTAAAGTCCTTTCGGCCTGTACCGGGAGGAAAGGGTAGCTTTCCTATATCTTCGGTTTAGAATTTTTACTAATGTTACTCGAAACAGCAAGCTAAAATGAAAAGAAGCTTCGTCAATACTGAATTTGAATAAGAAATTTGGTAAATTAGTCAACTATATCTAAGTTGGCTTCATTTATGAAAACTTATTTTTGGTTGCCAAATTTGGCGATAATTCGCCAAGTGTCGCCAAGTTTGGCGAGAATTTGGCGCAAACGGATATAAATATATAGTTTTATACGTATGACTAGGAAAATTATTACAACAAGGAAAGATAGTAATTTGCAGGAAATCGCGTTCACTAAAACTCATAAATTAATCGTTGATTTTAGGTAGCTTTCAATACAAAAAAGTATAAAGCTACCTATTGCAGCCGTTCGGAGGAAAGCAGTTCCGGAAAATTTCGATATATTTTCACCGATCATGACCCCAAGACCCCAAAACCACCCTCCGTTCAAATGTTGATTTATATATATATATATATATATATATATATATATATATCTGACCTATGTCATACGATAACGCTCGTATTTATAAATCAATTTCGATGAAACCAATTGTGTGTATTAAGCTCACCAATGTCTCGATCAAGTTCATTGGCCAGCTTGGTCCCGCCATTTTGTTTCAAGATGGCGGCCATTTAAAAATTTAAAACTAAAATAAATATACAAAAAAGTTAAATATTTAAATTTATTTTTTAATTACGTGTTAGGCCTTGATACAAGGATTACAGAGCATTTTTTGGTTTAGGGGAGGGTGGGGCATGTTGGAACATGAGGCACGTTGACACACTTAAGTTGGTAGCCATTTTGAAAAAAGCAGAGGATTATGGGAATACTTAACTTGTGTCTCTTAAGCACACCTAGGATCCATGTTGTTTTCAGGATCCTAGGTCTTCAAGTTTTCTTGGTAAGTTGATTTTTTAAATTTGATGGAAGGTAAGTAAATTTTCCATATTCTTTAAAATCTTTATTTACTTTTGAAGTATTATATTGAGTTTACATCAAGTTATGTTGTGAAATTGCTTGAAAATCAGGCTTTCAGTTGATAGCATCCATTAACAAGTAGCTATTGTTATGTTAGGCCTAAAATAACAGATAAATAATACTGTAGTATGGGGCATGTTAAAACACTTTGGAAGGGGCATGTTGGAACATGTCCCATGGTTCCATGGTTCCATGGTTGTTGGAACCAGTTCCAACATGTCCCATACCGTTTTTTGCTCAGAATATTGTATATAAATATACATTTTTCGATTTCTTTATTAAAATAGTAATATTATTTATTGAATAATGATAAATTTTGAACCTTTTTATTGATTTTTTATTGAAACTAAAAAAGCAAGAGGAACTACGCAAAGTTGATAACGTTGTGCCTACCAACTCTGGATTTGTAAATGCCCCATCTACTTCTAATGCCTTGATCATCTCTACCTCTGCTATCACCAACTCCTTTTATTCGGTTACCACTGACTCTTGTACTTCAACTTCTGCTTCAGCTGAGGATTTTGTTGTAATAGCACCATTGACCCTACCACTGTAATTTCCATAAATTTTGAGGTAGGATACACCAAACCTAGACAGGTGTTAAATCCTGAAGAAGAAGAACAACTTGTTCAATATGTTATGCATGTTTCTTGAATATACTATCGTTTATGTCCACGAGAAGTAAGGAAGCTAACACACAACTACGCAGTTGCTAATAACAAAGTTATTCACAAATCATGGGTTACTAAAATGGAAGCTAGCAAAGACTGGTTCAATGGTTTCATGAATATACCCACTGAACCGCCACATTTTTATGGAAGTTGATTTTCCGCCATCAGATGTTACTAACCGCCCTAATCCAGAGACAGTAAAAAATCCTAATATTCTTTCTTTAGCTGTAATATATAGCTCTCCATCAAATATAGCAACTATTGGCTCTAGCTCTCCTGCAGTCACATTGGAAGAAATTCAACCTTTTTCAAAAGCAGGACCAAGAAAAAGTTCCAATAAGAAAAAGAGCTCAACAAAGATCTTAACAGACACACCAGTTAAAAAAACAAATAATTGAGGAAGCATTAAAGCAAAGACGACAGAAAAAAATGAAGGTCATTTGCTCCATTGTTGCAGCACAAACAAAGCTTAACCTTCTAAACCCAGCTCAATTAAATAAAAGTAAAAAACCGAAGAGCAAGAAGATGTACTTCAAAAGTGACACAGACGAAGAAATTGAGTATGATGCTGCTAGAAGAGATGATGATGATTCTATTGAGTTTGATTCACCCATTTGTGAGGATAGAAAACCACAAATTAATAATTTTACTGTCGTGAAGCTTTCCACTAAAAAAATTACATTTGCTGGGATGGTACACGCAGTTAAAGGTGGATGAAATAGAAATTAATTTTCTGAAAAAGTGTAATAGTGAAAAAGGTTTTGTTTTTCCTGATAAGGAAGATCGTGGGTGGTACACTCCTATGAAAAAATTTGCCTCATCCTTCCACTCCCCCCCCCCCCCATCACAGTTGGTAGTACTTACAGATGTACCAGAAAACTGGTATTTCCATATGATTTGTCAATTTATGAGGGCCTACAAAAAATACAAAGCACAGGAACTATCAGGCTACAATATTTTGCCTTATCTGTAACTTCATATTATTAAAATTAAACATTTTATAATTAATTTTGTAACTTGTTTCATTGTTTTTCAACTTGCCCCACAGTATGTTCCAACATGCCCCATGGAGGGGCATGTTGGAACAGTTTGTCGATAGTTATACTGTCATTCATTAATTTTTTCAGTATGAATTTTTTAAAAAATAATTTATTTTAAATTGTAGCAAACATTTGAAGCTAGAATATAACCCTAAGTGTTTGAACTAATACCTATGGTTTACTAAGTTAAGGATCCAAAAGTAAAAAACGTTCCAACTTGCCCCACTCTTCCCTACCTCTATCTTAAAAAATGGCTGAGATAGAGCAGTTTGAAATTCTAGGGTGGCTGACATTTTGAAACAAGACAGCACATTACAAAAATTTTCATTGTTGTAATCATTTTCCCAATCATACGCATGAAACTATATATTCATATCCGTTAGCGCCAAATTCTCGCCAAAATTGGCGACATTTGGCGAAATATCGCCAAATTTGGTGACCAAAATAAGTCTTCATAAATGAAGCCAATTTGGCTATTGCTCAATAATTTGGCGAATTTCTTATTCAAATTCAGTATTAACGAATCTTTTGTAAACGTTTATTTGCATTTTAACTTGTTGTTTTCGTGTAACATTAGCTAAAATTTTAAAACGAAGATATAGGAAAGCTACCTTTTCCTCCCGGTACAGACCGGAAGGACTTTTTTGTAATGTGTTGTTTTGTTTCAAAATACCAGCCACCCTAGAATTTCAAACTGCTCTATCTCAGCCATTTTTAAGATAGAGATTAAACAAAAAATGCTCCGGAATCCTTGTATAAAGGTCTAACATTTAAGCAAAAAATAAATTTTAATTTTTAAATTTTTTGAATATTTATTTTAGTTTTAAATCTTTCAGTGGCCGCCATCTTGAAACAAGATGGCGGATCAAGCTGGCCAACGAACTCGGTTTAGACATTGGTGAGCTTAATATACACAATTAGTTTCATCCAAATCGATTTATAAATACGAGTGTTATCGTATGACATAGGTCAGATATATATATATATATATATATATATATATATATATATATATCAACATTTGAACGGAGGGTGGTTTTGGGGTCCGGGGGTCATGATCGGTGAAAATATACCGAATTTTTTCGGAATTGCTTTTCTTCGAACAGCTGCAATAAGCAGCTTTATACTTTTTTGTATTGAAAGCTACCTAAAAGTCAAATCATCCGGTCTTAGCCCACTATTGGCATGGATATGTTACATGGAAGACCGCATGGATATGCTAATTTTAGAGGAAATGAAAGAGTTTATATCTTTTTTTGAAAATGCTCTGCAATAAATTATCGTAAAAGAAAGTTACTTACGAAACGATTGGAAATAAAATCTACTTTTAAATGATGTATATAAAATTTGCTTAGGGGGCATCTACATATCAAAACCAGCCCATACTTTGTTTTGTTTTTTTCAATGATAACATCCAATTTTGACAATATATTTCAAATCTTCGGTTCAAACTATGCCTAGATACTAAATTTCAAGTCATCTGGATGATAAGTTTTTTTTTTTTTTAATTATAAACATTCAAAATTTAGAACTTCTAATGTTAAATTACATTTTCATGTTTTTGTTAATATCTTCTGAAATTATAGTCTAGTCCTAATGTGCTAAAGTTTTTTTTATGGTTGTAATACTAACAACCCCAAACATAAATACATTGAATTTGTAATTTTCATAATTTTATAATATGAATTATGATCATGAAATTAATATTTGAAAAAAATTATGAATTGCAACGTACAATTTAATTGATGGATTTATATTTATTATGTCCTGTTTTATGCGCATGAAAATAAAAAAAAATATTCTTGCAAGTAGTTTTCAAATTATGGTTAAAAATCGTCAAGATGCTGGTTTAAAGAATCTATGATGTGCAGAAAAGCATAATTTGCAAAAATATTTTTCTTATTTTCTTGAAACATTTGGGTTGAGATTACGGTGCCTCGCTTAAGATCAACTTAGAGCATAAGTCTGTCTTACCACGTAAACAAAGCGTAAACCACATTTCAGCGCCTCGCGATCTTACGCTAACATGAAAGCTAGCTTAAGATGAAGCGTATGTAAGTGGGCACGCAAACACAACAAACCTTACAACGACATCTGATTGGCTGAGTATAAGTTGTCCAGAAGAACTTAGAAAAGAGCGAGTTAAATAAATTTAAAATTTGAGAAAAAGCATTATAAAACACTTATAAAATTCCAATCACATTAAAATATTTGAAAACTATTTCAATTACAGATACCTTTTATTTTTAAAAATCGGATTATTCAACATTTGTAAACATTATAAAATGAATATTAAAGAGTATTTTACCGTATATAACAATAGCCGAAACATATTAAGTGAGTAAAATGGTCATATTGGCATTAAATAACACATTAATAGAAGTGACTTAGTCATTTTGTAGAATTTCAGCAATCGAGTACCGAACCTCAATTTGGTACAGCTCCTAAAATATGCTCATTTTAAAATAATTTCTCTGAAACTAATCATAGGAATTTCATGAAAATTTGTACTTAGACTAAATGAAGGGTGTTCATTTTGTTTATAGTGTCAAAATTGGGTGTTGCTGTTGAAAAACACAAAGTTAGGATTTGTTTTGACATGCAGATGGCCCCAAAACAAAGTTTATATACATCATTTAAAAGTAGACTTTATTTCCAATTTTTTATAACCAGCAACTTTCTTCTACGATAATTTGTTGGAGAGTTAGTTTCTTTTTTTCCGCGACTGTACATGTAGTTTTGACAGACTTTTTTTCAATCATTGTTTATGGTTCTCCAACTATTGTTTTCCAATAATCGTTTGTATTCCACTTGAATATCCTGTCTTACCTCAAAAGCAGGGACCGATTAACTCTACGATGAACCCTGGGGCAAAAATTCAGTTGGGTGCCTCCTTTAACATTTTTAGACACAATTTGTGCTTATTTTAAGAAGAAAATATACTTGGTTATTAGCTTTGGAGGGGGCCTCTTAGAGCAGGGGGGGGGGATGCCCCGTTCCCTCTTACGATAATCAGGCCCTTCCAAAAGAATGAGAATCGCAAAGCAAATCGTAAAATTGCACCGATAAATGTAAGCAACAGTTTCATTGTGGGGAAATAAATCCTTATTAAACTATACAAAATAATATAAAAAGTTTTTATAACTTTAAGTGTGTTCATATTTAAAAGTTGTGAAATTTAGCAAACCTTAAAACAAAAAATGATAAGATAAACTTTCGAACACAGAAACTAAGTATGGAGATACCGCAATAGATGCTGTTTTTTATTGCCTAGAGCTGAATATTTCAACCATTACCCGCCAGAGGGCTGTTCAAATTGAGTGCCCCCCCCCCCACACACACACACACCTACACACACTATACGGTTTTACCTTACTAAACCCTACATATATTTTTCCTCCTTAATTTTATGAAATTTTCGGAAGATTTTTACTTCATACATTGCAAAAGCTCATTTGCAGGGGGATCTTTGACAAAACAAGAATAATTCACATTAAAAAGGTTACTAACCTTCGAAAATTCCGCTCTTGCCTTTCGCTCGTAATAATTCTAGACGTTTTCAATTCCACATAGCGCTTAGGAGGTGTTGGATCCGGATGTACACCGTCCATCTCGGCACTAAACAGCAGTCTATGATGTCCCAATTTTCCTTTGAAAACAGCAAAATACTTTTCATTTTCATTGACAGGAGCAGAAGTATCTGGTCTTGAACTCATGGTATCTAAGTAGTATTTGAAAATAGAGTATAAGTAACGTTTCATGTTAGCTGGAATTATGTTGAATAATTTTTAATTTTATTCACTATTAATAATGACGTAATCAAAATTTTCGAATCTGCAACACTATATTGACAAAAGTTAGTAAACATTGCACTATGTCGTAGGGAAAAAAAATCAGAGGAAAATAGTTAGTAGTTTAATTTTATGTTATTGTTACTTTGTTGCTTATTAAAAAATCCTTTTTTTTAAGTTTATGGATCGGATTTTGGTTCTGGAATAAAAAACTTAATGAGCAACGTTTTAATTTTAATTTTCCATACTCATAATTTAATCAGTTTTCATACTTCAAGTTCACTTGGTAATTTGAACATTTATAGTGTAAATTATTACCTCCTCAACAAAGATGATAAAATGGGATGTCAAAATGTTTTGAGAAAGTTTATAGGGTTTTAAAGAACACAACCGTAGTAATCTCTTATTTCACAATAATTATTACCCATTATTTTGTTAATGCCAGATTCGACGGGAATAATAATAATAATAATAATAATAATACCTCATGATATATCAGGTTCTTTCCGATGAAATTTTACTAGATGGGAAATTTTATAATTTAGAGGCAGAATGTGGATGATAGTTTCAAATAGGACCCTGTCCCCGGAAAGCAAAGCCATATCTCAGGATCTATCATGAACTTACAGCTAAGTTTTTAGGATGGTGGTTCTCAAAATTTAGGCATAGTATAATATGGAGTTAGCTAATGATATATCAGAGCCTCACATATGATGGTTTGCTGATTGGGGATTTTCAGAACGAGAATAAGAAAACTTTTTTTTTTTTTTTTTTTTTTTTTTTTTTTTGAAAATTATGTTATGGTCTATCAGAACCTTACAGATGAAATTTTAATGCTTGGTGATTTTCAGAACTTCGAGGCTGAATCCGGAAGATTACTTTGAAAATCCGCCCCTCTCCCCGCCAAGGTAAAACCATATCTCAAAATCCATCAAGGCTTTACAGATGATTTTTTCCAGGATGATCACTTTCAAAATATAGACATTTGAATTACAGAGTTTTTCAGTCTGCCCCTGATTCTCCTAAGGGAACAAAACCATATCTCAGTTTCGTTAAAGCCGCTACAAATTCTCTCACTGCCTCCTTTCCGACTCAATTCAAGACTTTTGTATACATATTTTAGAAACAGCTGTGGTTTTAAAACACCAGTTTATACACAACAAAATATTATTACAGTTATTAAAATAAGAAATTGTCTAATTCACTTAAACTAGTTCAGTTTCTGAAGAATCATGACAGTATTCACTTCCCGACAGTCACATTTTTGTGATATCTTTTATGATATTCTACATTATAGAGCAAACCTATTAAATACAAGTCTTTATAATAAACCTAAATATAAAACTAATAATACACAATTAATTATAAATTTTTCCAATCATGTATTTAATAATATAAATTTACACAATATAATAAACAACATTAATAATAATTTTCCAATAAAAAATTTTACCATTCACAAGACATATAAATATAATCGCATACTTGGACGTAAAATTTTTAATTACAATTCTTTTGCACAAAATTTGGTCTCTTCAAAGAATTACCCATGTTATTGTAATGACCCAAAATATCAAAAGTATATAAATACAACACATGGTCATATCATTACTGGTGATCTTAATATTGTAGAACAACCTATTTTACAAAACTTAATGCATAATGGCACAAAATTTCGTCTTCCATATAAGTGTAATATCAAATCCATAATATTGCAGTTTATTCAAGATATTGATTTGTTTATATATAAAATTGCTGTTGATTACAATAAACCAATCGAATATTTCAGTGAATGGAGATTTTCTGTAATTGATAAATTAAAAAATGAAATTATAAAAAATTATCAACATATTACACATGCAGCTTTTAAAAACATAAATAAACATATATCAGAATTACAAAACAAATTTATAATTACTTATGTAGATAAATCTCCAAATAATTATGCTATCATTTGTAAAGAATACTATAAAGTGTTAATTCGCAATGCAATCAACACAAGTAATATTTTTAATAAAACTAAATTAAATATTGAAATAAATAACAGAAAATTATTAAATTATCACAAATTACTAAAAATCAAATGTAATAATTTTAATTATCCTTATCTTGTTATAATTCCAAAATTTCATAAAAATCCTATTAAATTTCGCACTGTTACCATCGGTTGTAACACATATAATAAAAATGTAAGCAATTTACTACTTAATATTTTAAAGCAGATATATGATATAACGTTAAAACATAATAACCAACATTGCCTAAAAAATAGTTTTCAACTCATTAATAAAATACATAATATCAATCCGGTAAAATTCATAAAAACATTGGATTTTAATGATTTATTTAATAACATTGATATAAAAGACTTACATAAAACAATGTGTATATTATTTAAAGAATTTAAATCTCAATTAAAATTAAAAGAACATATTTCAGTAAATTTTTTTAAAACTTTACTAAATTTTACATTGCATAATAATTACATTATATATGACAATATTATCTATAAACAATGCCAGGGAATTCCGCAGGGCGGAACCGCATCTAGTATTCTCTCTGACCTTTACTTATATTATTATGAAAGAAATATAAGTCCGAACAATGATTATGTATTTTATCGCTATATTGATGACATTATCATATTATATTTCAATGAAAAAAATTTCACATCACCACTCAATTTTTATCCTACTCAGCTTAAATTAAGCGAAAATGATTTAATTAATAATAATATAAACTTTCTTGACTTAAAAATTAATATTACTAATAATTATAAATTAATTTTTGATATTTATGATAAGAGATTTGATTTCCCATTTAAAGTAAATATTTTTACCAATTTTGCTTCATGTTTACATAAATCTGTTTATAAAAATATAATTATCAATTATCTACATCGTATAAAATACTTATGCTCAGATATAAATAAAAACAAAAATATTAGATATATTCGAGATCAAGCAAAAATATATGGATATCCAATTTTTATGATAAATTCAATCATCAACTCTTTTAAATAACATTTATTATATAATTTAAATATAAACATGGTATGTAATAAATTATTGTTTTAGTGTGCGATAACATATAACAAAAGATATAGAAAATAATAATTATAACATACATTATTACAATTATAACATATTAGGACATTTAATATTTAATATTTGTTTGAACATTATATACACTTTATATAGAAAATTACAATTATAACATACATAATTACAATTATAACATATTAGGAAATTTAATATTTGATTGAACATTATATATACTTTGTATAGTTGTGATTGTGCGTTGCCGATCACCTCTGTTTAAGGTGTTATTGATGTGCAGTTTTCATACATTTATAAATTAACTTATACAATAACAAATTAAATTATACAATGATAACATTGGTGATTATAACTCATAAACATATCTATTTGCAATATATATAAATATAAATATATATAGTTTTTATTTTTGTCTATGAATAATTAAATTTAACAAGTATTTTAATTACTGCATTGCATTAATTTGATTGAAAAACAGTAGTAATACTATTAATTATCAATATTATAAATTTTGAGATATTTTGAATTGTTTATGAATTATTTAATTAGATATTTAAATTAATCTATAAATATAAAATATATTTACAATGTAGTATAAATTAAACATTAATTATTTAATAACAAGTCTAATATATATTTAAGTAGTAGTAAAAATAAAACATTAATTATTTAATAATCTACCCTATATATATAAAATCCTAATGAAACGAATTTGTGAAACGATTTTATGAAACGAATTTATGAAACGATTTTATGAAACGACTGATTAAACGACTGATTATGTTTCAGGGCTGTTTTTAATAAAATATTAAACGCTTGATGGTGAAATTAATACCAATTGTCCATAAAAATCCGCTGATGTCAAAACTGGTAATAGAATTTTGAAATTGGAATTAGTTTTCGAGATATTAATTTTTTTCTAATTTTAATGACATTTCTGTAATGATGGCAACTAACTACTCAGTTTTTTTTGTGACAAAAAAGGGAAAAAAATTGAAAAGGATCCCGATAGGGATTATTGATTTCTTTTTATTCGTCATTTTCAAATTGAAATTGAATGTATCTTTTATTTCAATCGATAATGAAGACAAGATTGTGATTAAATTATGTTTTTCAGGAAAATTTGAAAAAAAAAATCACATTTCTATCGTCAGGATTCAATCGTCTGTCAGCATTTAATTTAATTTATAAACTGAAAATATTTTGAATAAATTCGTCAAAATGATGTCATTTATGTAAACGCAAAAGAAAGGGGGGAAAAGGAATTAATTGTAATTATTATTTATTGACATCATTTTGTTATTTTTTTGTAAAATTTAATTAAGCGAATTTATAAAATCACTAATTCGGATATTTGAAACGAATATATAAAATAATAATTTCCGAACTGAACGGAAGGAGAATAAAATATCCTGCTTGGTTTTTTCCGCCAAGCTTTTTAAAAAAGCGTCAAGACTCCTATAATAGAAAAGCACCAAAAGTTCATTGGGTTTGTTTTCATAACTTTTGGCAACAAATCTATGTATATTAACGAATCTATCCCTTTTTGAAGCTCGAATTACGCCAAACCTAAAAGTAAAAGATCCTATACTGGAAAAGTACCCGATTTTCTTATGGACAATATTCAAGTAACTTAACATGGTGTAAAATTATCGCGGATAGCAAATTTGTTTAAATATCTCATCAATTGATGCCGAATAAATGCAGGCATGCATGCACAAAATATGATATTGTATGATAAAGAATTATTAGAAAATTGGTATATACATATTAATTAAAATAAATAATTTACATATTTAAAATAACATGAAAATATGCATGATGGTGCACTAAAATAGAGAGAAAATTAAAACCTGTTACTGAAAATGTCTATACTATAGTACTTTTCAATACCGTGGTTCTTAATGTTATTCACAAGCAGATGGAATTTTTCTCATCCTTAAACGCAAAGGAAGAATAGAATACAGATCGTTGTTATAAAAGTCCGAGAGGTAGCCACAATTTAAACCTAACCATTTTATACAAGCTGGTTTTCAAGGTGTAATTGATTTTACTTATCAATCCTGAAAACAGTCGTCAGTTGTCGCTGTGTATGAGGCCATGATAATAAAAAAATTCCCCATTAAAACGTTAAAAGCATGGCAACCCAATTACAGATTTACCAATATTTTTAAAATGAAGCACGCTGTCATGTTTTTAGTTGCCTCGAAGTCTGAGCGGGGGTTGGCGAGCCTAGCTCGCAGGGTGTAGGCCCCCTAGTATGTCTATAATATCAGTGGATTAACACAGCTGGCAGCAAAAACAATTTGAATTAAAATAATATCTCTTTTACATAATATATTCTTGTTAAGAATATCTGAAATGATGTGCAAGTTGAATTAATTCTGTGTAGATTTATTCATATAGTAGTATTATATTTTATTTGAATTTAAAGTAAAACTACAAGTTAGTTTTGTTTTTTAAAGTTTATTTATATAATTGTCTGAGTGCAACGAAGACTCATACACAGCGCAGTATTACTTTGCCCCATATATAGCTACGATGGATATTAAAACCTTTCGTCAAGCATAACTCAAAAAATATTTAACGGATTTCGTTCAAATTTTTACAGCAGGTACCTATAAAGGTGACAACGTCGTCTATTTATTACCAAGAATAAGTGTCAAACCGCTTCGAAGTTATATTAAAAAAATAGATAAAAAGCACAATTAAAGTACATACGTCACTAAATTTTGTGCGTACGTCATTTTCACCGGCGGGAGATTTTCGTAGACAATCGGAATTGAAAAGTTCATGGAATACATAGAGCAAAAAAATATGCAAGCACTAATATTCAGCACAATAAAATATATTTCAATTTAATAAAAATGGAAAGTTAATCTGGAATTTTTTCTGTTTGAAAAGTATTAGAGATTAGTAAGAGTAGTATTAGTATTAGAGATTTGGCGTAAATCACACCATTAGCAGCTTTTTTATTTCGCGTGTGTATGTTAGGAACAATTCTTTGATGTTTAAATAAAAGGTTTCGATTTGTGGCATTATTTCTTATTTTCTTTTCCTTTTTAGTATTTTAAATGGAGTTAGTGAAAGGCGCGTATTTTAAATTAAATGAGTGAAAGACGTGTATTTTTAATGTATGTATTTCAAATGAAATCAGTGAAAGATTTATATTTAAATGAAATGAATGCAATATGAAGATGTTATGAGAAAAATATTTGGCGATTTATCAACTGCGCCAAGTTAACATAAAAGTACCAATACATATGTGGGTACTTCTCTATTATCCCGTCGACCACTTTTCATAACAAAAAACTATCGCCAAATAAACGGGAGAACGTTGTCATTGAAATATCAAAATACATAAATAAATAAGATATAAGAATTTAAGGACACAATTGTTGTTTTAATGAATGAAATAACTAATAAATCAGTAAAACATAATGAAAAATACACGCAAATGTCGCGTTAAAAACCACTTGATGACGTAACAAACACGTATAATGCTTCTGATATCAAGTAAATGGGACTGCATTTTTGGCGTTTAATCTAACAGTTTGGCGATAGTTTTTTGTTATGAAAAGTGGTCGACGGGATAATAGAGCAGTACCTCTATGTGAAATGAAACAAGGCACAGATGTCATATACGCACCACGTTAGCGCGATTTTTCCCTCCACCAGCTTGGGGAAAACTTTGTTTTTGAATATTAGTTACAAATAGTGTGACAAATAGTACACGTGATTTTTTATTTCAATATAAAAATAAAATAACGTAATAAATGAAACAGCTTCTATTATTTTAAAAAAGGAAATAAAAATAAATAAATAATAATTTGATATAAATAAAGGCGCGGATGTCATATACGCACCACGTTAGCGCGATTTTTCCCTCCACCAGCTTGGGGAAAACTTTGTTTTTGAATATTAGTTACAAATAGTGTGACAAATAGTACACGTGATTTTTTATTTCAATATAAAAATAAAATAACGTAATAAATGAAACAGCTTCTATTATTTTAAAAAAGGAAATAAAAATAAATAAATAATAATTTGATATAAATAAAGGCGCGGATGTCATATACGCACCACATTGGCGCGATTGAAACAAAATGGCAATTTTATGCCTCACATGGTAACCCGGTTATTTTGTTTCAATTGTTGTTTATTAACTTTTATTTTTTATTTTAATTCTATAAATTGTTTTTATTATATATATCAATGTTTATTTATATCAAACTATCATTTATTTATTTTTATTTCCCATTTTTGAATAATAGGAGCTATTTCATTTATTACGTTATTTTATTTTTATATTGAAATAAAAAATTACATGCTATTATTGTATATGGTATTTGTAACTAATATTCAAAAACAAAGTTTTCGCCAAATTGGCGGGGGAAAAATCGCGCCAATCTGGTGCGTATATGACACCTGTGCCTAAATTAATATTGATATACATATAAAAATAATCTATAGAATTAAAATAAAAAATAAAAGTAAACAAACACAACAAACAGTTTTCGCCAAAGGGGCGGGGGAAAAATCGCGCCAACGTGGTGAGTATATGGCATCTGTGCCGGTATTTTTACCCTTTTATCTGTGCTTTCGGAAATATAAAAAAATTAAAAAATTCTTATATCAGGTGTATAATGTTTTGCATTTTTATACGGACCACTTCTCCATTTTAAGATTTTAAATGCTATTTATATCAGATATTTCTTTCTTGAGATTCCCACAAGTTTTTTCCGGTATTTTTTTTAGTTCGCTTATTAATTGTTTACAATTTGCCCCCCTGGCAATAACAATCATTTATCACAAAAAATGGGTACTTCTCTATTATCCCGTCGACCATTTTTCATAACAAAAAACTATCGCCAAACTGTAACGCTAAATAAACGGGAGAACGTTGCCATTGAAATATCAAAATAAATAAAATATAAGAATTTAAGGACACAATTGTTACTTTAATGAATGAAATAACTAATAAATCAGTAAAACATAATGAAAAATACACGCAAATGTCGAATTAAAAACCACTTGATGGCATAACAAATATGTATAATGCTTCTGGCATCAAGTAAATGGGACTGTATTTTTGGCGTTTAATCTTAGTTTGGCGATAGTTTTTTGTTATGAAAAGTGGTCGACGGGATAATAGAGAAGTACCCAAAAATGGCTTAGTTTTGTTAAATTTGTTTGTTATGTATTTTCATTTCTTATTAAAATATCGAAAATGGCAATAAAATTTTATTTTAGCACCGTACTTAAATTTTTAAAATGGCTCAAAAACATGGTTTAATAGACGTATATTTGTAAATATTTTAAAAAACATGTTTTTCCGCTCTCTAGAAAAATTTGTAAGATTCTACAACTGCCTTTGGCACCAACCAGTACATGATACGGAACTTTTCCCTATTCAGATACACAGAAGAGGTTGGTCACAAACAAGAGTAATGCCAGCAACAATATTGTTTTAACTCTATAAGAGTTAGAAACAATAATGATATTAAATTCCCCGATTAGCTTAGGGCCCGATTACGGAACTTTCTCCTAGAAAAAAAAAAACTGTAGAAGTCTTTTACATTTGTTTCGAATGAAGCTCGATCAACAAAGTATTAATTGATAATACAAACAACACTAATATTAACATGGGGGCAAAAGTTTGAATTTAAGTGTATATATTTGGAACCCTCCCCCCCCCCCCCAACCACCCACCAAAAAAAGAAAAAGAAAGTTACAGAAATGAATTTAAAATGGCGTGAAGCCACCCTTTCTGACATAAGAAATTGGCTGCGAACCCGATTACGAAACTTTCACTTAACTTAATAACATGTATCTAATAGCCCTGAGGACAATTCCCCTTCCCAGTTATACGGACCTTGGGGCTTTTTTAAAAAGCTTGACGCAGTTCGGGTTGAAGAAGTTGAGATTTACTGTCAAATGACATAAACTACTATGAAAATAAAACTGGTGAATTATTATGCTGGTTTATGTATGTATTTAAAAAAATTGCATCTGATTACACTCTTTAGATAAATTACTCCTGTTTGCATTTAATAACAGATAAACGGCTTCCGTTTACTAAATTGTTTAAATATTGGGAAGAGTTGGCGAGAGATAGATAGACGTGTAAACAAACGGGTAGAGAGACGGATAGCGACAGAGATAAGCTAACGGGTAGCGAAACGAATAGACAGACGGGTAGCGAGGCAGGTGCAAAAAAGGGTTGACAGAGGGGTAGTGAGATGGGTAGGGAGACAGGTAGCGTGGTAGATAGAGAGACGAGTACAGAGACGACTTGAAAGACGGGTAGAGAGAGGGGTATATAGACAGACAGACGTGTTGATAGACGAGTAGTGTAACGGGAAGCGAGACAGGTAGAGACACGATTAAAGAGTCGGGTAGAAAGACAGACGGATACTGAGACGGGTATACAGAAGAGTAGAGAGACAGTAGACAGATGAGTTCGGAGAGCGACACAGCTAAGACATACGAGTAGTTAGACTGGTAGACACGTTTGTAGCAAAGCATGTTATCAATGTGGTTTGAAGTATACGAGTTTCTATAAATAGTTATACAAATAAACAAAGGAAATTGTTTTAATTCAAATATTAAATATTTGATTTAATATTTCAATATTTAATATTTTATTTTTTAATATTTTATTTAGATATTTGTCACAAAGAAAATGTTGCAAAAATTAAATTAAATTTGCGTTAAACTACGCTTGCTAAAATACGTTATTGGCTGCAAATCTGATTATGTGACTTTAAAAATATCGTTTTAAAAGATCCGGCGGTTTTTTTTTTTTTTTTAAGTTTTGAGCAATTCCCGCTTAAGAAAATGAGATTATTTGCCAAATGTTATAAAAAAAATGCATATGAAAACATAACAGTATATGAATTTATATATGATATTTTGTAATTATATCATTTAATTTGCTATTTTTCATATGTTGTATCTTTATCTATCTCTTGTCTATCATATGCTGTATATTCACTTAGATTCTTGTTGATATCTTCTTTATATCGTAATTGTTAACTTTATGTTCTCAGCAATATAACTCAGACTAATCCCTTTGAGGGAAGTCCTAGTTAAATCTAATGAAGTGAGTATGTAACTAATAAAGTGGATATTTAACTAAATATTAATTATGAATTATTATAATACCAATAGATGGCGACACTTTACCTTTCAGGTAGTTGTAGATAATATTGTTAATATTATATTTAATTTAACTATAGAGGGAGCTATTGATTGTATATTAATTTTACTTTCAGGAATTAAAATTGGATGGAGTAATATATATTCACGGATATAATTTTGTTATAAGTGTATTAAAACCAGAATTATTTTGAGTGTTTTTGAATCATTTTGTGTTTGGGTGTCATCGATGGGGTTGTGTTTTAAAAAAAGTGTGCTCTCAACTTGTCTTTCAAATCAATTCTCTCAACTCGACTTAGTCAACATGTATGATGCATTGCCATGTGGATGTGAATATTATGCAGAAGTTGTGACATTTTAAGGATTCTGTATAATTATTGTGAGTAAAATATTTTATCTACACTTTACCCGTTCATATTTCCAATTTTATTATTTCAAAACTGTTATCTCGTGGTAATTTCGTGAGGTGTTAATTACAGTTTTTTGGATAATCGATGTGAGTGAAATATATTGTATATTCTTAATGGTTTTTTATTTCCTATTTAAATATTTCCAAATTTTAATATTTCCAATTGTTGTCTGGTAATAATTCAGTGTACCTGGATGATTCTACTGATCTTAGCATTATGCCAGTAGAATTATGAAACACTGAATTATTATTTAAAACACATGTGGGTGCATCCAGGCTGATGAGTACATGTGCATGTGTTTTTTCATATCCAATTCATATTTAATTCTCATGTGGTACAATTTTCCATTGTATATGGTTCATATTTAATTTATTAATCCATTTGTATTTACTTAATTGCAACTCCAATTTATAATTTTTTTCCCCTTTCTCTCTATTTCTTTTTTCAATATTCTTTAGGTATGTGTAAAATTTGGCCAATTACCATTGAAGCATAAGCTATGGTAATATTATGTTTGCACATGTTAATTATTAGCTATGTGGTATTCTGTATACACAATATCATTAATTATCTCTTTGGAGATTTAAGTAGAATAGAACTTGATATGTTTTTTGAAATTCATAGATATTATAATTATATATATATATATATATATATATGTATATATATATGTGTGTGTGTGTGTATAATTGTATATATCATCGTCAGACAAGGCTTCTTTCGACATTAAAAAAAGAATTAATTTAATTTAAATTGCATGAATGTAGTCCCATTAAAGTAGCTTATCAATACATTAATGAAAAAAAAAGCGTCACATTCATGCCATCAATTTTACCGTCGATGATTTTGGAATATATGATAGAATAATTAGTACAGATAACGAACCCGCCAAGCAGCTGGATCACCAGCGCGGTGTTGTAGCCATAGCAATATGGCATAGACCATACCATTGCAGTGTGAAATGAATGACAACCCGATTACGGATGTTACCATGATTTACGTTTTGTCAATCGGGTTACCATTCCTTTCACATTACAGCGGGCTGTGCAATGTTGCTATTGCTACAACTCTCTGGTGGTGCGAAGATGACTAACAGATTCATAACCTGTACCATTTACTCTAACATTTTTACCAATATCATCGACGCTAAAATCGATTACAAAAATCTGACGTTATGCTTCCGGAAAACCTTGACTTTTTAGCCTCTATATTTAATTTAAGATGGGTAATTTAGCTATCAACTAAACTTAAAGGTTTTAAAACCCAGTCAATTGATTCAGTTTTTGAGGAGTTTTTTTTTTTTTATTGGTAATAAAAATAATATACAACATACTAGTGATGGGCATAACGATTATTTTGATTATTCGAATGTACCATTCGGGCATGCGCAGAAGAATATCTGTCAAACTTTAACATTTTTTTATTCAATTACTAAACGAAATACATTTTTCATTTTCGTCTTGCGTTTAATCTAATTCTAATTAAAATCAGAAACTTCTTCTTTTTTTTTTTTTTTTTCTCAAAATTTCTAGTAGTAATTGAATAAATTTTTTTTGAAGTTTGACAGATATGCTTCTGTACATGCCCGAATGATTCATTCGAATAATCAAGATAATCGTCATGCCCATCACTACAACATACCTGCTACCATATACTGCTCGAATTTAAATCCCCAAGTAGACATGCGCTTTCGCTCCTCTGTTGCCTGTTCTTCTGCTTCTATTTTCCTGTCTGTCCAAATGTCGCATAAGTATATGACAGAGTTGAATTTTGTTGCATGTATCAACCAGTCTTCATTCCTCTCGTATAGGGTGGAACTTACATCAGTCAGAAGTCCACGGAAAAAAACGAAGTCAATTTTCGGGCTACAAATGGGAATAAAATAAATGCAGTAACTATCGTTTTAATGCATTGTTATTACACTCTTTCATTTAACTCAACCTGGTTTTTGCATGTAAAGATGGAATTTCATAATCGATTTTTAAGTCACTAATTCTAGAATTATAAAAATTACGTTCATAGGTGTTGTTTCCGATGACAATGCAACATTTTAATATTTTAAAACTTAATTATAAATTAATACATTAATTTTAAAACACTTTTACGTTAGCCCGCCATAGGGGATAAATTTGAAATTATTTTTTACGAAACCGAAAATATTATACAACAATGTTAATACAAAAACATAAGTGCATTTAAAAAATATATAGGAAATGATTTATTTTTCTTGGAAATTTTAAGTAATGAATTTCGATCAAAACCGGAATCTAGACACGTCTACATTTACTGTATTTAAAATTAATCCTATAGCAGATAACGTAATCTATTGGTTTTATTTCTACCAATTGGGATAAAAGAAATTTTAAGGCTTATCCTAAAAGGTATTTTCACTTATTGGCATAATATATTATTTTAGTAAACTAAAATATAAAAAGTATTGCGCAACGCTAATTTAGTGTAGGGATAACAAGAAAAGTTGCTGCTTATGAGAAAATAACAATATTGTGTTACTAAAAGAAGCATCTATAACTCTTAAAGAAATTAGTCTTATACTAATTCTTACCTAGCGGAAGATTGATCTGCAAAACGCTTTCTAATTTTGCTTTGATGAGAAAGGATCCATCGCAATATCGCACTGAATGTATTATCCGTGTCTTCGAAAACATGAATATATTCACGAAAACCTTCATTTAAATCCATGTACAAATCATCCGGGTTGTCTGGCATCGACAAGTATTTCATCTGAGATCCATCATTACGATATCTACTTTCAGCATCTATTGAAAAACAACCAATTTCCAAAGGAATATCGTAGTTAGGAGGTCTGAAATCATAATTGAAAGCTCGTTCAACTGGAAAATTCATCTTGAAGTCATTCGTATTGTTTGACTGATATTTGTTTGCCGATATAATCACGATATATTCAACAACACTTCGGAAATCCTTCACGAATACTGAAAGATTATATTGAATATGAAATAATGAAGATGGACACACGCTTTTAATTCCTAATTATAACAAACATTAGTTTCGTATTTCCAGCAACTTGTGATAAGATAAGGAATGGAGAACAAAGGCCAATACAACAAAAAATTCGTGCTTATCGTGAATTTCAAACTAATGCGATAGGAATTTCGTTTTTTATAATGTAATCTGATTGTTTTTATTGAATTTGCTTTGCATTTTGCATTGTCCTCATGATAAAAATAAAAACTTGGACAAAAAATTCATTTTGCATCATTACTTAAATTTAAAAAAAAAATTGCTTCAAAAACAAAAATAATGTTTTCTAGAAGCAAAATCAGACAAAATCTATGCGTTCAAGGTGTTTTGTTCACAAAGTATAACCGGAAGGATTTCATATCTTTAGTTTTGGTTTGTATTTAATGACAGCACGGGACACTCGTGAAATCCCATACATAACTTTTTTTATTTTTTATTCATTTATTTTAGGTCAATATTCTGTACTTTTTACTTTAAAAGATGAGAGAAAAAGTAGAAAACAAGAATTTAAAAAAGAAAACGTACCTTATTGGCAGATTTTATGGTACTTCTTAAATAACCTTTATTTTAAGTATTCTTCAAAATGCTTCGTTTAGTAGAAGGGTTTTTCCTAGGTTACAAAAGGTAATTTTCACTGCTGAAAATTAATTGAAAAAATAATTTAAATATTATATAGGTACCTATTATTCAAATTATATGAATTTAGGACCAGTGGTTGGGGGTAAGGCTTCAATATGTCTGTCAATGTCAGTTATATATTTGTGTGACTACCGTTGAAGAAGTCGGAACAGCGTCCTTACATGATAAAAATAGAGAAATGCTTCTTTATCTAACAAGAAGGTCTACAAACATATAATGTAATCTCTTCCGAGTTAACCAGTATTCTGAAAAGTGTTCTGTTATCTTCAGAAATCTCAGAAACCAATAGATTCCAGAGACTTGAAGTATTTCTAAAAAAAGATTCTTTGCTGCCTGCAATTTTCGGAAACATTTTCGAGTAGTTTTTACAGAGTACTAATCTGTTTTTTAACTCGGAATATCGCTTTTTCGAATGCTATCAACAAACATATTCAACAGACCAAACAAGCTGAATTAACAGCATTAAAATTACCGTTATTTTGTTACTTATGCATATATAAATTCTGTTGAGCTGAAAATGTTTATTTAAGAATTGATAGTATACGAAAAATTGATATTGTGGGTTGAGAAAACTGATAACTCTGTAAAAGTACTCGGAAACGTTTTCGAAAATTACGGGAAGCAAAAGAAGCTTTTGTTTCAGAAATGTTTGGGGCAGCTTATCCCCAATGGGACCTTGTGCCATTAAACCTTATACCACCAACTGTTTCAGAAATGCTTCTTTAAATCTTGGAAATGTATTGGTTTCTGAGGTTTCTAAGAATAAAGGAACGGTTTTCGGAACCGTGAGTAACTTGGAAGAGGTCATATTATATGTTAGTAAAAACCCTCTTCATAGATTAAGAACATGTTGTCTTTTTTACAGTGCAGTTTACTCAACCCGGTATCAACACGAAGTATACGTTATTATTTTTTTTTATTTATTTATTTATTTTTTTCGGATGCTATCAATTCCCAAGTAAACACTTTCAGCTGGGTAACGGAATTTATATATGAAAAATAACTAAATAATCTTCATTTTACGCTGTTAATTTAGCATATTTTCTGTTGAACATGTTTGTCGAATGAAAATATTTACTGGAGAATTGATAACATCCGAAAAACCGATATTTCTTACTGATACGGTTGAGGCAACTGATTAAAGAATGCACTGGAAAAACCACTGCGAAACGTTTCCGATAATTATGGACAGCAAAGGTGACTTTTGTTTCAGAAATGCTTCTTTAAATCTCGGGAGCCTATTAGTTTTTGAGGTTACTGAAGATAAAACAACTCTTTTCTGAATCTTGGGTAATATACTTTCGTAAACCTTCTTGCTAGATCAAAAAACATTTTTATTTTTTACAGTTTATATATGGAAAGGTGAGCGTATTATTCTCACAAACATTTTGCATGATCAGTTTACAATTTTTGAGAGGGGAAAAATCATAGAGCGATTAAAAATATTTTCTACGATTTTGTAGCAGTTAGTGCATTGTTGAAGTTCATAGGATTTACTATTTGAGCATATTATTATTTTATATTTTTTACATTTTAGAAAGCCGAAAATTTAAAACTCAGAATCTATATTATTAAAATGCAAATCTACTTTTTAAAGATCAAAATCGAACTATCTGCACATGCGTTTAAATTAGGTCCGCAATTATTTCTTTTTAGATAATAAAGTTGAACGAAGTTGGGATGGGCAAATGGGGGTGGGGTCGAAATCCTCTTTTGACTGGCGATGTGTCTGTAAGTAACATTATTATTATTCAGATAATTCAGTTTGTTCAAGTTAAGTATTTTATTTATGAAGCGAAAGTTTTGAATTTTATTTTTATCTGAATGCTTTATAATTATTAAGTAAAATGTTCCATACATTTTTTTAAATTATGGGTTTTGTATTAAAATATTTAAATTAAAAACCTTGGCCTATAATTAGCTATTAAATAAAATGAACTGAACTTTGGTATATATTTTACAACAATGGTCAAGAAGACATATAATAGAGGTACAACGTATTAAAAAAAAATTGCAAATTGTGATAAGAATATCCTGTTTGGTAAGAATGCAGCCGATGAATATACACTCTAATTAAGATAAGGAGGCATGATCCAAAGTGAGGTGAATTCAATAAGGCGTCAGCATCCCATATTAGAGTTTTAATTTCACTTTCTTAATACATATCATACATGAGCGTGGTTACCTTTGTAGGTCTACACATCCCTCGAGTTCTGGTAAAGCAAGTGCGAGTCGGGGAAACCTGACTTAAAGCCCAGGACCTGACTCCCTTTTCGGCGTTCAGCTCTGAAGCTGTTGGGGGACTCGGGCTCGTCCCCAAGTGTTTTCGTGGTGGTCTCCCCTGATAATGGGATCCACCGCATATCGCAACGACCTATGTCGTCACTATATGGGTTCAATCGAGGTGATGCGCAGGTGTCGGTGCCCCGACCGGTCGCAACGTATACGGGAGGTCTCTCCTGGTCGTGTGCGTTATATGTCCCTCAGAACATGGGTGCGACGGTTGACGTACGGTTGAGGTCAGTTTTATATCATACATGAGAGTGTTTAGTATCAATTTATTTATTTTATATCTGTTTATTTATATGTTAAATTTGGTCTAATATGTTTTATTTATGTTAATAGGTTTCAGATTTGTGAACGTGGTGAAGGTGAAACCCTAAATGTGACAAAGCGGCTCCGATTAGTTTCTGAGAGTGACTTCTGTGAGGTGAAATCAAAAAGTTCTCATTAGACAATTTGTATACTGTGCCAAAAGCCAAGAGATGAAAATTTTATATAGCCTGCAAATAATACTAATATCTTGAATTATTCTAATAGGCCTAAAACATTCTGATAGAACCTAAAACATTATAATTTTTTTTTAAATAATAGTATTAAAAGGAAGAAATTTTTTTTTTCAAAAATTTAGAACCGAAAACTTGAATACTGTGTACCAAAAAGTCACGAATTTTATCAGTACCTGTATTTTAATTTGTGTTTCTTTGCATCGCTTTGAAAATCTAACACCTAAATGTTAGGAAGCGTAGAAACTACTTCACAAGTTGCGATTTATGACAGAATCACCTTCAAAAAGCGAGTGTAGAGAGTCTCCAAATTTGAAATCTCCAGTTCTCCCTTGTCAAAACTTATTGATTTTTAAGCGCTTTTTTTGCTATTTCGATTAACAAAACAACTAGTCGTTGGGGGCCACCGTAATACTTACCCATCATGGATATGCATAATATAAAATATGAAAATAAAACATGTGTAATCTATTTATAAAATACATTGCAATTCGAATTTACGTCATAAACTTTAAGTGTTCTATTACTGAATTGCGTAAAAGAAACTTCCTTAGAACTCCAAAAATGATAATCATATTAACTAACGGTTTACTGCGTCGGATTAAGCGTTTTATTTCCAATTAAAATGTATCTTTGAATTGAAATTTGAATGAAATACTGGGTCATGAAAAATCGACGAGTGTGTAAAATATAATTACAAATATCTCGGCAACTCATTATCCGATCGACTTCATTCTTTATGCAAAATTTATGTTTTGTTATTGTCTTTTATATTCATTCTTTAAAATAAACAATTTCGAAAATTTTTACATATCTTTTATCATAACGAATATTTCGAGAGTACGAAAAAAAAAATAGTTCCGGATAATCGAGGTTACTGAAATTCAATAAACTTTTTCCCATTATTACATACGGAGTACATACCCAATTCCAAGTGTCTATCTCAATTTGTTCGGGAAAGAGAGCGTTTACAATACACACACACAGACAGATGGACGGCAAATTTTTTTCTTCTAAAAATATGTTTTTCGGAATCTTCAGTGTCTGAAACTTGTAAATCCGTCAAACAATTTTTTTCGATTTTCAAAACGATTACAAGATTTACCCTACAGTACGTATGATGGGTAAGTAAAAACCAGTTGAAGAGACTTTTAAGGGCTAGAGGTCGAAATGATTTCAGCATGATTTTGTCTGTGACATCAAAAAATCAAAAAAGTCCTTCCGGCCTGTACCGGTAAGAAAAGTTAGCTTCCCCATTCCCTGTTTTTAAGATTTTAACTACATCCAGAAAAAGGAATTTATTAAAACTACAAAACATGTTTTGTTGAGTACATTTTGGTTGTTTTAGCAAAATTCAAGTAAAATTGAACCATTTTACTTGAATTAACAAAACATTTTTTGCTGACGACACAAAATTTTTTTTTGGAATTGCAAAAAAAAAAAAAATTTTTTTTGTTGATACAAACAAAATTTCCATTGACTTACATTTAAACAAAAAGTTTTGTTGGGTCAACCAATTTTTTGTTGATTCAGCAAAACTTTTTTCTGGGTGTAGTTTTACTGGAAAACACAAAGCTAAAATGCGTGGAACCCGATTACAGAATATTCATTCCCAGTTCTCTTCAATATTGAATTTGAATGAGAATTTTGCCAAATTATTCAGCTATAGCCAAGTTGACTTCTTTTATTGCAACCTATTTTTGTCGTGAAATTTGACGATATTTTGTCAAGTCCCGATAAGTTTGGCGAGAATTTGAGGCTGGCGGATATGATTATTTATTTATATTTATTTACATTTTATTGTATTTTAAAGTGAGAAGTATTATCTCTAAAAATCATTTTATTATTAAAAATTTTAAGATTATTTTATAAATAAATAGAAAAATAGTTTAAAACGAAAACACTATTATTACTGTAATTAAAAGTAAAAATACGCCGAATTTAAAATTTAAGTTTTATAAATGAATATTAAAATTATTTATATGCCATTGCATTTCCATGTAACAACCATATATAAAAGGTTCAAATTTAATGGATTGTCATAAAAAAAAATATTTGCGAAATTTCTTTTGATGTTCAACGGGAAAGAATTTTTTATTTTATATAACTGCAAATGTTACTTTTCACTATTATAACAAACAAATATATATTGTTGAGTCACAGGGTGTAATAGATTTTAAAAAAATCGCCCATACACACACATGTAAATAAAAGCGTGTAATACAATATACAATGTGATATATGAAGTGATTACATATGTTCACTTGCAACCGAGCATAACACCTTCAGAAATATAAGGTAATTTAGAAATCATGTTTAATGTTGTTGAGGAAATTATGGACAGTCATTTAAAGAATATTTCATACAAATACTGTTCTTGAAATTTAGTTTAAGCCTAAACTGGGCTGTGATTAATGAATATTATTAGACCAAGATTCTTTGAATATTTTCTTCACAACATCAAGAAACGATTTTTCAAAAGTTTTTTTTTCTTTCTCATTTAAAAAAAAAAAATAGAGTAAAAAGTTATTACAATTCTGAATTTTATAGTTGCTGAATTTCATGCTCGGTGTTTTTAATTCTCAAGAAAATAATTTATTAAAAATAACCAACATGTTTTTTTTTTTTATATCACAGTACTGCTTTTAAACACTAAGAGAAAAGATCTATTTACATTACGAATTTTCTATCGAAAAAGGTCACTGAAGGAAAATATACTTTCTCGCAGCGTAATCTCGTTTTAATAAATTTACTACGCGCGACGATGGTCGGTTAAATAGAGTGTTTCCTATTACTTAAGAGGCTACTTCACCGAGACGAAAACACCCGCTCGCTAATGTTAATCCTATGGAGGAAATTTTTGAAGATATCTCTTTTGTTCCTTTGTACTTTTTCGATTTTGATTACCGTTTTTAGGTGCGTTCGTAATTATATAAATACGTAGCACCTATTGAAGTCGCTTGGTCCGTCTGTCTGTCCGTCCGTCCGTCCGCATATAACAACGCAAAAACTACCCAACCAAATGGTTTGGAATGTAAGATATATTATCTTTGCAGAATTTTTTCAAGACATTTCAATTCTTTTAAAAATCGAATCAAAACTTTAGGAGATATTAATAAAAATATTTATTAAGAAATTTGAATTAAAAGAAAAAAAATCGGTGCTTTCTTGTTAGAGGAGCTCCCGAGGTTGAATCGTCAAGCGATTGATATACTTATTTTATTACAGAAATGAATCTGCAGACGATATAATTCATTTCACAGAATTAAAAATCATCCATATCTGAATATTTATATAACTAGCTACAGTACGAACGCACCTCATTTGTCACGTTTGACGTACAATTTCCAACTTGTTTAAACTACTTTCACTTTCGGAACCGGTTTCGAAAGTGAAAATATCCTCAATTAAAAAAAAAAAACTGCAATAAAAATCGAAAAAGTACAAAGAAGCGTTCATAGAGATTGACCTCAGCTATCCAATGCAAAAAAAAATCATTTAAAAATATTGAAATGCGAACGAGATATCTTAAAATATTTCCTCCATAGGATTAACATTAGCGAGCGGGTATTTTCGTCTGAGTGAAGTAGCCTTTTAACAAAGCTATTATTAATTATTAAATTAATATGTTGTTTAGCGATGCGTATGTAGAAAACCAAAACAAATTTTTAATGGACTTATTTTTATTCAAAAACAATATAACAATTTTGTAATTGATAGTTAATTCTACAACTCATAAGCAAGTAATAATAAAAAAGAATGATGAATTTTTAAATTCATAGGTCATTCGACATTTCTCTTATGTACCACTCAGGTAAGAACTGGTATTCCGGACTTAGTTCTTCACAAGTAACAGCTGACCTTCCACACTTCCAATAAAACTTGTAAACCACCCTGCAAATAAAAACAGAGATAAGGGGGAATTCTATGACAATAGTTACGTTTAATATAAAGGCAGTTGAGTAGAAATTACCTTAATATAAATAAAAATATTTTTAAAATAGGTTTAATTATAAATGTAAAATTTCTCCTACACTCAATATAAAAAGTTTTAAATAACAAATTATATTTGTCTAAAATTAAGTTTATACCATCGAATTCATTTAATATGGCCATGGTTTTAACGAGGACACGGTTAAAATGAGCAATTTGCCCGTTAAAGAATGGTTCATCATTTAAACTATATATTAAGGTTTTCACTCTTTTTACGAGCTACAGTGGTCCCAAAATTTTATAGACAACGGGGTTTTCTTATTTTACAATTGAAAAAGAGGAGTAACAATTTCAAAACAATTTACAATTATAAATAATTTCAAGACAATAATAATACTACACAAAAATAATATTACACAATCACGGACTTTGTGAGAAAAATTAAAACTTAAATTTTACTGTCCCAAAACTTTATAGGCAACTCATTTTTTTTTTCTTTTAACGTTCAAATTTTAAAGCTGTTTTTTCCACTCACTTCAAAAACTCTATCAGACATACTCAAAACGATAGTTTGAAGACATTCTGCATTTAAAGAAAACCAACTTCGTTCAATTTGCAGTTTTAGATCTTGAACCGTTGCGAATTGTCGCCCATTAGCATATACGTCTCTAGCTAATATTTCCCAGACGTTTTCTATTGGGTTCAGGTCAGGATTTATGGCTGGTCAGTCCATAACAGTTACTTGCTTTTGTCTAAACCACTGCATTGTAGAGTTGAACACGTGAATAGAGCAATTGCCTTGCTGGTATATCCATTTGTCCCCACCTAGCAACATTCCAAATGGAAGTAACTGAACTAGAAGCATTTTCTAGTAGTCTTCGGAACATTGACGACCTTTCAAGAAAGCAATATCAGTGGTTCCATTATAAGAAAATTCTCCGCACACCATGAGTGAACCCCCTCCTTCTTGTCTGCTGAAAAAAGTTCGTGGTTCTTTGCGAATATCGTGCCACTGATGTGCCCAACCATCGGGGCCATCTAAATTAAATTTCTTTTCATCAATGATAAGAACACTCAATCATTTATATGTCCAATTTATGTAATTTCGGTCCCATTGAACACGAGCGTCTTTATGCCGTTTTGTAAACTTTGGAGCACGACGTAGTTTGCGATAATCAACAATAGTTGATGTACTTGCCTGCAGCCGTCGATGGACCGTGGCCGTGGATTTTGATATCGGAACACTTATTTCTTTAGAAACTGACCGTACAGACAGCTTGTGGGTTGAAATTAATTTCAAAATCTCTTTGTCTTGCCATTTAGTTGTTTTCTTTGGTCGTCCAAAACGGGATTTTCTTTCAAAATTGTCACCTTTTCACAGAATTCGGTAAATACCAACCCTGCTACATCCAATTTTTCTTGCAATGTCCACAACTTTCCATACACGAGCCTTTAAACGATAGATTTGAAATTTTTCCTTTTTGGAAAACTGCACATTGCAAGACATCTCTGCAATCAGTAGGAAACGGAAAGACAAAGTCAGGTTAGCCTTTATTCCAGTAAACTATTGCGTCACAAGTACATGACTTTAGAATATGCCAATTTTGAATACCAGTACTTAAATCAGCTTTTAACAACAGCTGTCTAAATATTTTTGGGACAGCCATTTTTTATTTTTTTTTTTATTTTTGTATTAAATCTATGACTGTTAAAAGTTGTTTGAGTATTTTATTATTTTTATTTCATCGTTATATATTTGCATAATTTATTTTGTCTTTCTTACTCGTTTAGTTAGCTCTACATAAAAAAACAAGTAGGTAAGTGTGATCGAAGATCGCTCAAAGGGTTTCGTTTAATATTCCTTTCAAAACACTTTATCCTTTCTTTAATAAATTCAAACAAATTTCATTTAGCAAAAAAAAAAAAAAAAGTCATGTTTTTTATAAAGTAAAAATTTACCGGTCTATTTTTTCCTTTTTTCGAATATCTAAACCAGCCGGATAGCGGTCCAAGCCCGCTATTATATTCTGTCACAATAATATCCGTCATAAGGACTAAATGCAATATTTAAAAAAATAATTTCAAAATTAAACAAATTGTACACCTTCAAAATGTTAAAATAGGCGAATATTTCCATAATCGGATTTTTATCACGATTCAATATGTTTCTCAAACTCGTATACTTACTATTCTCTGTTATTTATATTGATTCGCTTATCAAACATTTGAAAAATTAGTTAAACTTCCTATATGACGTCAGATTTTCTTTTTAATTCTCTAATGACGTGATACTAATCTGCTTTGTCCACTTACACATACTCATACTCCTTGCATTATTGAGAAATCTTAGACATTTTCCGTTTTATTTACTACTATGACGTCAATCAATTTTATTTCATATTTATCTTTTTACTTACCCATCATACGTAGTATAGGGTAAGTCTTGTAATCGTTTTGAAAATCGAAAATTTTTTTTTTGACGGATTTACACGTTTCAGACACTGGAGATTCCGAAAAACATATTTTTAGAAAAAAAAATTTGCCGTCCGTCTGTGTGTCTGTGTGTCTGTAAACGCTCTATCTCCCGAAAAAATTGAGATAGAGACTTGCAATTTGGTATGTACTTAGTATGTAATAATGGGAAGAAGCCTATTTCATTTCAATAACCTCGATTAACCGGAACAATTTTTTTCGGACTCTCGAAATATTCGTTCTGATGAAATGTATATAAAAAATTTCGAAATTGTTTATTTTAAGAAATGAATATAAAAGACAATAAAAAACATAAATTTTGCATAAAGCATGAAGTCGATCGGATAATGAGTTGTCGAGATATTTGGAATCCTATTTACCACACTCTTCGATTTTTCATGACCCTGTATTTCATCCAAATTTCACTTCAAAGATATATTTTAATTGGAAATTTGACGCTTAATCAGATGCAATAAACCGCTAGTTAATAGGATTATTATTTTTGGAGTTATAAGGATGTTTCTTTCAAGCAATTCAGTAATCGAGCCTTTAAAGTTTGTGACGTCATCAAGCCACGATTTTATTTGAATTGCAATGCATTTTATAAGTAGTTTACACATTTTTATTTTAATATTTTACATTATGCATATCCATGATGGGTAAGTATTACGGTGGCCCCCAACGACTAGTTTTCAATTGGTGAAACTTTTTATTTCATTTTCATTTTTCACGTGAAAATCGTCTGATAGAAAATTAATTATTGTAGAAAGAATTTCATTTTGGATTTTAAATCTTTGGCATCTGCTTTAGCGAAAAATTGTTCAATTTAACAGCAAAAGGCTGTTAGAATTTTGGTTTTAGGTAGCTTTCAATACAAAAAAGTATAAAGCTACCTATTGCAGCCGTTCGGAGGAAAGCAGTTACGGAAAATTTCGATATATTTTCACCGATCATGACCCCCAGACCCCAAAACCACCCTCCGTTCAAATGTTGATTTATGTATATATATATATATATATATATATATATATATATATATATATATCTGACCTATGTCATACGATAACGCTCGTATTTATAAATCAATTTTGATGAAACTAATTGTGTGTATTAAGCTAACCAATGTCTCGACCGAGTTCGTTGGCCAGCTTGGTCCGCCATTTTGTTTCAAGATGGCGGCCATTTAAAAATTTAAAACTAAAATAAATATACAAAAAATAATAATTCAAATTTATTTTTTAATTGCGTTTTAGGCCTTGATACAGGGATTCCAGAGCATTTTTTGGTTTACCTCTATCTTAAAAAATGGCTGAGATAGAGCAGTTTGAAATTCTAGGGTGGCTGACATTTTGAAACAAAACAGCACATTAACGCGACTACTCGCAAATTATTTTCTTTCATTGTTGTAATAATTTTCCCAATCATACGCATAAAACTATATATTCATATCCGTTAGAGCCAAAATTAGCGACATTGACGACAAAATTGGCAAAATTGGCGATATTTGGCGAAATATCGCCAAATTTGGTGACCAAAATAAGTCTTCATAAATGAAGCCAATTTGGCTATTGTTCAATAATTTGGCGAATTTCTTATTCAAATTCAGTATTAACGAATCTTTTGTAAACGTTTTCTTTGCATTTTAACTTGCTGTTTTCGTGTAACATTAGCTAAAATTTTAAAACGAAGATATAGGAAAGCTACCTTTTCCTCCCGGTACAGGCCGGAAGGACTTTTTTATCTCTATTTATTAAAATAATACAAATTTTTCAAATTTTAATATTTTGAGCTCTTCACAGCTGCTATTCAGATTTATACACTAAGTTTCAACTCTGTAAGTTACATACTTTTTGAGAATGGCTCTGTGACGGACAGACAACGCAGCGGGGGTAATAGGGTTTCGTGAGATGAACGAAACCCTAAAAATGGTTGTCTATAAACTTTTGGGACGCACTTTATAAAAGAAGAATCACGGCTAATACGAGCACAACATCTGGGTTATCTCAATGTGATTTTCGACGAAAATGGAGTAAAATTAAGAAAGAAATGATTTTCTTGTGGAACACAGTTCTATCTTAGCAGTAATAATTCTACATTACAAAGGTCTGTCAAAATGCAGTAATTTATCAATTTTACCAGGCAGAATTTCAAATAACACCTCTTTGTAAGATTTACAAAAGTGAGCATGAAAAGAAAAGAGCATAGAATAAAAACCTTTATTTGCTTCTTTTTTTATATACAGACTCTGGGCTATATTCACCAGCCTTTTCATGCCTCTTTATTGCACTGCGAAAAATGAGAAGAATATGTCAAATCAATAGTTCGAAAATTGTAGTGACTATTGCAATTTTAGCCGGAATTTTTTGGGGATTGCATTACTGCAAATTTCGTGGGTTGCATTACTGTACGTCGTTCATGTTCTTTGGAATCACTTGTTCTTTAGGGACTTTGACTTCAATACTGTGATTTTGTCAAAATAAATGACCTGTCTAAAGAGAAGGGTACTCATAAAGGTAAGACTGAATATTTTATGTTGAGGGTGTCATACCTTTTGAAATCTTTCTACGGCCAACGAAAAGTGATGTGCTTTCGAGTTCTCAAAAAATTTTAATACTTATTGAAATTACAAAAACGTCTGTAATATATTTACGTCATATTTCAGGATTTATAAAATGTAAAATAAGTACTTATTATATATTATAATCAAAATTACTGTTCAGTTAATATTACAATTTTTTTTTTCACATTGTATGTCACAATCCGCACGATAACTTAACATAGAATGGATATATTACGAACATAAAACTTATTAAAATGATCTCTAAACTAAATTTTATAGAATGCATTAATATTATTGAGATAATTAAATACTTTCATTATTTTTTTATCATTTTTTCATCAAGTTTTTTTTTTCATTTTTTTTTCATATTTTTTTTTAATTTTTCAAATTTAATTGAAGTTTTTAAATAGTTTCTGTCAAAGAATTTATATATCATTAATTAAACTGTCATTAAATAAAGCGATTATTCTGAAATACTGTAGATTGTTTGAATAAAAAATCCTCGAACTGTTGTCAAATCGTACGGTTAGTGCAAGTATGTTCGTGCAAAGTGTATATTTTTTCATCATACATAAACTGAAATAAACACAGGAAAATTCCAAAGGCTTGGCGGGCCACGTATTTGACATACCTGCTCTAACGTATCTCCCAAAATCCAGGAAAAATGCTTTGGTAGGAGAAATTTTCATTAATTGACAATTTAGAATATAAAGCGTTAAAAAGCAATAATTGATCTCGTAAACTTACTTTGGATCGTCTTTTACGACACATTCTTTTACATAACTTAGAAATCGAGTCCCAAAGTTTAAACTTACATCCGGAGACCAAAGGCCCTAAAATAAAACATCAGAATTAAATGTTAAAAACAAGAAGAAAACAAAATCATGCGTGAAGCATACATTATGAAACACTTTCCAACATATTCAGAATACTGCACTGCCAAAAAAAAAAAAAAGTTATTGATTTTACGGTATAATACTAGCACTCCAACTGCCAGTATTATACCGTAAAATTAACAGTAATAAACAGTAAAATAAGCTGTAATACACTGCCGCGCAAGCGCGGTAGCGTATTGCTACTTATTTTACTGTTTATTACTGTTAATTTGAAATTAACTGTAATTACTGTTAATTTAAATTTACTGTTACTGTACATTTAAAAACGCCTACCACAACTGAAGATGCACTTCCAGCCATTATGTTTTATAGGTAGTACTGTAACCGAATCATTTTGTGTGTCCCAGTAAAAGAACGATAAAATGAACACCATATTGTAGAGAAAGCTTCTTGTAGTGCACCTGAGTAATGTATATCAATTTCAATATGTATGAAATATTGTAACGTTATTAAAATACACTGCGAACGATTTTTCCCTATAGACTATAATGTAACTAAATTCGTTTGAGTGTCCGTGTAAACGAACTATAAATGCTACAAACATTATTTTCAATACCGAACCTGTCATAGTAATCCTCAATAACATATATCAATTGCAATACGAATATATTACGCGAGTAATATCAATTACAGACAGACAGACAAACCGAATTCATAAATACTTTTCAACTAGGTTGGAAAGTGTTTAAAAATTGCTTATTATTAAATGTTAATAAGACAATTAAATTGTAAATTTAAGCTAACAGCTTTTGCACAGTTGCAGAAAACATAGTTTAGTGTTAACAATCTCTTAAACTAAATTCACTCACAAAATTGTTCACTGTAGAAAGATATTTTCAATACTTAATATGAGTTTCTATATAACACTGTCTGCAAGAAGAAAAAATTGTTTGCTGTTTATTTTTGTAAGACCTTTAAATAGTAAATGTAAGCTAACACTTCTTGCTCAGTTACAGAAAAAATGGTTTAGTGTTAACCATAGTAAACTTCAATAACATATATCAATTAAATGACAATCCGAGTATATTTACGCAAGTTAGAACTCAGACAAACAGACAGACAGAGGACTAGACAGACAAAATTCATAAGCACTATTCAACTATGTTGGAAAGTGTTAAAAATTGATGCGTTACATTTTGACTATTAAACATTTCTCAAAGTTAGTTAAAATTTGTATCATTTTTACTTTTATGACTAATTTAACTTTCCTTAATATAAGCTGCATGTAAAGTCGTGCGGGACAAAAAATACCATCCCATGCTGTTTTGAGCATTGTTAATCGTAGAAGTAAAATAAGGATATCAATCGACTGGGAAATAGAGTCATGCATGGGTCGCGTAACCCGATTTATTCCGAATCCGACCTGCCAGACTCTGAGGTAGGGGTGGAGCTATTTTTGTTGTTATTTCGTGTAGGATTGACTGTAATTGTTTCGGGGTGAGTTTTGATGATTACGAGTCGGGGTTTTTGTTAACCCAATTAATCTGATTTTTCAAAAGAATATCTAGAACAGGGATGACAAAAATTTTCACATCCGCGTGCCAAATTTTTTCAAAAAATATTTTACCTAGCCATAATGTGCCAACAAATAAAAAAATAAAATAAATAAAATAAAAAATAAAATAAAATAAAAATTAGTGAATTAAACAATAATGAATAAAAATTATTTTAAATTTTATTTTTAGGATTAAATATATAAATATACTTATATAGGTAACAGGTGTTAGATTTTAGATTTTTTAAAAATAGTATTTCTGTTGTCGTATCTTTGATGCCAAGTAATTATTATCAGGTTTACATTTATTTGTTATTACGAGAGTGCTGTCTGAACTGACATCATCTGACAAGAACTTTTAATAATTGTTACAGTCAATAATTTTTTTTAGATCATTCGACACTCTCGGAAGGTGTCATTAAAAAATAATAATAATAATAATAATAAATAAATAAATGGATTTTTTTTCTAATTTCTTTTTCTCTTTAAAGAAACAAAATTCATGTTACAAATTTATAACTCTGCCAGTTTTCGTGATACTGACTCGTCAATTTTTTTTTTTAAACTTCGTAGCAAGAATTCTTCTTTCCTGAAAATTACAAGACAATTCCTCAAAATCTCAGATTTGTTTTTTCTTATTATTATTTAATAATTCTGGTCAACGCCGATAAATTAAATGTCCAGAAACTCTAAAAACTTATAAAAACACTTTTTTTTTCTCAAAGTGTGACCAATAAAATTGGAATTGCGACAGTCTGGTGGCGTCATCTGTAATCCCTAAATGAAACATGGTGATTTTCATTTTAACAATTTAGTAGCATTTGAAATTCTAGCTTGCAATGAGAATTATTAAAGAGTTTTATTATATTGATTATGATGATTTAAATTATTAGACTGTGGATACATACATTATACAGACACATTTAAACAGTGGGGAACAGTACAAATTCCCTCCGATTCCGAAGATGATTTTATTTAAGGCAACACACATTTATCGCCAAATTTCGCGATATACCAAATATATACAAATTTCGACAAATACCGCTTACACACTTACATACTTTTTGAATTTTCAAAGAGTGTCATATGTTCTAAGTGACAAATTTCAGCAAATATTTTTCAACTGACTCGCTGTTCTTTTTTAGGGTTCCGTTCATCTCACGAAACCCTATTCGTCTCGCTTCTCTAACTGTCTGTCACAGAGCCGGTTCTCAGAAACTGTATAAGTTACAGACTTGAAATTTTGTGTACTTACAGCTTAATATCTACTGTCACGCTGAAAATCATAAAATTTTGAAAAAGTCGTATTATTTGAATATAGAGAGATAAAAAAAACCAAAAATCTAACATCCTTTTCCTATTAAATTTAAACAATTTTCGTTATAGCAGTTGATAATAATTAAAAATTCACAATAAAATTCTTTCTACAATATTTAATTTTCTGTTAAAGGATTTCCACGTGAAAAGTGAAAATGAAATAAAAATTTTCACCAATTGGAAAAAAGATTAATATGACGTCATATTGGTAATATAACGGAAATTTTCAAACATAAATTAATCTGACGTCATATTAGAAGTTTAACGGACTTTTTTCAAATGTTTGAGAATCATACAAAAAGAGTATCAATATGAGTAATAGAGAAAGCAAGTAGATATGACGTCAGCAAGTGAATATAACGTCATATGAGTTTGAGGAACGTATTGAATCATGATAAAAACCCGATTTTGCAAATATTGGTCCATTTTAACATTTTGAAGTTCTCTATACAACATGTTTAATTTTGAAATTGATTTTTCTACATAAACATTCTTAAAATCCCGGACTACGCCGGGTACTTCAGCTAGTAGTAATATAAACAACGAGGAAATTTTTTTAATTCAAATGTAAATATTTGTCACAAAGAAAATGTTGCAACAATGAAATTAAATTTGCGTTAAGCCACGCTTGTTAAAATACGCTATTGGCTGCAAATCCGATTATGTAACTTTAAAAAGCTTAACGTTTTAAAAAATCCGGAGTTTTTTTTTTTTTTTTAAGTTTTGCGCAATTCCGGCTAAAAAAATGAGATTCTTTGCCAAATGTTATAAAAAAAAATTGAAAACAAACCTGATGAACGGTACTTCTTTTCTATTTTTTTTAACAGTGCATATGAATTTATATATGATATTTTGTAATTCATTTAATTTGCTCTTTTTCATTATATCATAATTGTTAACCCTATTTTCTCAGCAATATCACTCAGACTAATCCCTTTGAGGTAAGTTCTAGTTAAAATAACTTTTCTTTTGTTTGTTTGGCTGCCATCTATGTTCTTATTGAGAAAGTCTATTGATATAATTTTAAAAATTTCATTTGGATTTATTAATTAAAGGATAAAGTGTTTTGAAAGGAATATTAAACGAAACCCTTTGTGCGATCTTCGATCACACTTACCCACATGTTCTCTCTCTCTCTCTCTCTCTCTTCTGCAATACAAATAGTTTATTCTCTAAAATAAAATAAAAAGTAAAAAGCAATTTTTATTGTATTTTAAAATTTGTAATGACATTTTAACTAATTAACTTTTTGAAAATCTGGTCCTTACAGTTATTAAAGCACATTTGTAAGGAAAGTACGAAAAAAAATACGAAAAGTTAAAAATTGTAGAAAAAGTGTAGTTTTAAAATTTTCTTTAACAGATTTTCAACTAAACATTTGTAACACAAGATTAATTTGATCACAAGAATTTCGTTTCTGCTTTATTAAATAGTAAAACGTCCATAAAACCATTTAATAATTTCAATAAAAACGGAATCTTAAAATTTTACAAACGCGCGTACCCTGTTTGCACCCTGTCTGTTTGTTGTTACCGTAAAATTTTTACTTTGATTATCCCAAAGAGAAATAGGGTATATATCTTTGTCCATTCAGATAAAATTTCGTTATTTTCTGTTTCTTTTGCTATCTTTTATTTGTGATAGTTAATCCTGGTTTGAAAAACTATCTAAAAACTATGTACAAAATTATGAATTTGTTGTTTAAAAGTATCGGTGTAATTTCGGGTGCGTCCCCAAAATTTATAATATTGTGGCTATAAAAATATTATATTGCGGTTTAGTCATAAAAAGTATGCAGATGATCTCTGCAATAGAGTATCTGACTTATACTAAATCCCGGATACAACGAGCGGGAATTTGATTTCAAATTGGAAATCAAATGTATTATATTAATATAGTAAACCTCCGAAAGTTTGGTATATAAATAAATATATAAACTATAATAAATAAATTAACTATATAGTTCTCAAAAAATAAGGGTTACTGTAATCAGTATAATTGGCACCATGCTTGGCTCAGTTGTATATGTGACCTGACTCGGATAATACGTAGGTATCCATAATTTTATAAAACAAATTTAAGGAAAAATATAAACAAATTCTGTACTATTATATAAAGAGAGAACGCTTGATTGACTGACTTATGACTTATGACTTGACAGCTGAAACGACTAAAGTCAGGATCACGAAATTCGGACAGTAGATTGCTGGTATGACCTAGGCAAGCAATATGAAAGGATCTGAGATATTGATGGCGTACTTTATTAATTATCAGGTATAGGAAATGTCTGCCACCCCCACCCCCCCGTTTTTCAGTAAGATTTCATGAATTTTATTTTTATTTATTTATAAAGTTTTCTCTATTTTAAAAGATATTTCCGAAGATAAAACATTTTAATTATAAAATTATCTATTATTACAATTATGTTGATTATATTTATCTATGAATAAAATTATCTAAAATTATTTATTACTTTTGGAATGCATCTTTATACTTTTGTCTTTATTCAATAAATGAAGATTTCATTCAAAATACATTAATTTATTTTTATATATTACTCTCTTTTATTTAACTTGACTTGTGTTTTATACAAAAATATGACATTTTCTAATTGATTTTTCACTAACTTCATGATAGGCTAGAGTATAAAAATTATGGGTACTGACGTATTATCCGGGCAGGTCAGATACAACTGCGCCGTGGCTCCAATTATACTTATTACAGTAATATTTATTTTTTGAGAACTATATAGTTTATTTATTTATTATAGTTTATAGTAATGCTCCCGATGCGATACGTATTTCAGTTATACGTTTAACCGATATGCGTATATACGTATAATACGTATTTAAGAAATACGTATACCTTAAAATATACGTTTAAACGTATCCGGATGCGTATAAGCGTATATCGGTTAAACGTATAATTCAAGTATACGTTTAATTCAAGTATACGTATATTTCAAGCATCGTATTTACTTTTAATGCCAATGGATCTCATCCGTGTTACGTCACTGAACGGAGAACAAGTTGGAAATCGGTGGCGTTACTTTAGCAATCTGTATAATATGTTTCATACATAGAATCTTGTTATTTTTCCCTATAAACAATTATTGTAAATATATAACGAAAGTAAGAAGACTTTTTGTGCAAATAAGGAAAATATACACGTTTCAGATTTATTGTTAATTTTTATTAAGTATATTCTTTCGTAATTAAAAAATATATATATTTATTTTTGTGTGCGTATACTCAAATTGCGCCCGAGAGGTCAAATGTTCTTCTTTCAACTGTGCTAATGTTTTCTACTCTGTGTTAATGTATAACGCAATTTCATTTTTTAACCATGACACTCGTGGTATTTTTTATACAAAGTGTATGTGCATTGCAAGATATTGCTTTTTAAGAATTGTTGTTAATCTTGACAAATTTCTTTTTGTTTGTGTTAGTACCTGAAAATTTCGATTACTTATAGCCTGACAAATAATCATCACTGCAGGTTTCAGAACGCAATCACACAAGCTTAAAATGACTTGCCTTCTCTTTTCTTTTCAACTGTAAAACGTATTTTCAAAATATTTTTAATATAGAAAAAAGTATTCTTAAATAAAAAAAAATATGTTTAATTAGTAATTTGTTACGGCCGATTATCTGTACTAGGGATATAGGCCGGTGGGGGGAGAGCCCTCCGTGGGGTGCTTTAAAATAAAAATAAGATTATGAAACTTCCCAGAAGTTTTGATTGATCAATGTCAGTATAAAATATGAACTCAATGTAAGTTTGTGTTCTGCAATACTAATGTTTCTGGCGAAATGTCCACACTATAAATCAAAATAAGCTATGTGCGTGTGTTACAGATATGCGAAAGGTAAATCATTTCATAATTAATAGTTTAGATTTGAGGGGGGGGGGGAGGGGACAAAATCTAAACTGAGGAAAAAATATTCCAATTTTTTTGGAAGTATACCGACTGCACAAGACACAGCGGCTGTTTTTCAAAGTCTCTGATCCGCAGACCAGCAGGAGAAAGGCATAATTTTTTAAGCTATGGACGAAAACGTTGTTACGTTTAACCGCTGGTGTAAGATCCGTATATACGATGTACCGTATGCTGTTTCGTATAATACGTATAACCGACTTGGTCGTATCATACGTTTCCAAAATCCGCACCTCGTATAATACGTATTATACGTATACTCGTAAAACGTTTTATAGGAAGCATTAGTTTATAGTTTTTTTTAATAATTTATAGTTTATAAGTTTTTTTTTTTTTTTAAATAATTACCATTTTTAACAATATTATGTATTTAATAATGTTCAATTACTGTTTTAAACATGATTGGCAACAATAAACAAGGTTGGCAGTTTTATCAACGAATTTTGGCGCTCTATCTCCTGGAACGGATAATACGTAACATGTATCGTTATCAAATTATGTATACAGGTATATTTCTTATGACAATACATCATAATATTTTAAGAACTAATAAAGTTATTTTAAAGCATTTTTTCGTTAGCTGGCCCAAACGATAAATTGCCATGTGAACGGTTACAATAGTTACGAGTTACAAAAACATTGGTTAATTATGCGCTAAACCAAGCTTGCCAAAATAATCGCATTTGACTGTGAAAGTGCAACAATGGAATATTTTAAGTACTAAAATGTTGAAAATAAAAATAAAAAGAAAAGATCTTATAATAAAAGAAAAAATAAAAACCTGTTTTTGTCAGAGCTCTTTTTTAGGGTTTCGTTCATCTCACGAAACCCTATTACTCCCGCTCCGTTGTCTGTCTGTGACAGAGCCATTCTCAAAAACTATATAACTTACAGAGTTGAAACTTTGCGTATATAGCAGAATATCAGCTATGAAGAGCTCAAAATATTAAAATTTGAAAAATTCGTATTATTTTAATAAATAGAGATAAAAAACCAAAATTCTAACAGCCTTTTCCTATTAAATTTAAACATTTTTCGTTATAGCAGATGCCAGAAATTAAAAATCCACGATGAAATTAATTCCACAATAATTAATTTTCTATCAGACGATTTCCACGTGAAAAATGAAGATGAAATAAAAAGTTTCACCAATTGAAAAAAAAGATAAATATGAAATAAAATTTATTGACGTTATAGTGGTAATAAAACGGAAAATGTCTAAGATTTCTCAGTAATACAAGGAGTAAGAATATGTGTATGTACACAATGCAGATTAATATCACGTCATTAGAGAATTAAAAAGAAAATCTGACGTCATATTGGAAGTTTAACGAATTTTTCAGATGTTTGAGAATAATACAAAGCGGGTATCAATATGAGTAATAGAAAATATTAAATATATGAGTTTGATAAACATATTGAATCGTGATAAAAATCCGATTATTTAAATATTCGCATATTTTAACATTTTGAAGGTGTACAATTTGTTTAATTTTGAAATTATTTTTTTAAATATCGCATTTAGTCCGCATGACGGATATTGTTATGACAGAATATAATAGCGGGCTTTGCCGCGGCTAGTTTAGATATTCGAAAAAACGAAAAAATAGACCAGTAAATTTTTACTTTATAAAAAACATGACTTTTTTTTTGTTACTAAATGAAATTTATTTGAATTTATTAAAGAAAGGATAAAGTGTTTTGAAAGGAATATTAAACGAAACCCTTTGAGCAATCTTCGATCACACTTACCCCCTTGTTTTCTTTTTTCTTTGTGGATATATTTTTTAAGAATTTCGGTACCGGTTTCAAAAGTGAAAGAATCCTAAAAAAAAAAAAAAAATCCGCAAACAAAATTCAAAAAGTAAAAAAAAAAAGAAGAAGAAGAAGGAGAGAGAGAGAGAGAACTTTGCAGAGATCGATTACAGCTATCCAATGCAAAAAAAAAGTTTAAAAATATTGAAATGCAAACGAGATATTGTAAAACAATTGTCCCAAAAAATTAATATTAGCGAGTGGTTGTTTTCGCAAACATTTTCCCTACAAACATTTACAGAAGCTTTTTCTTTCATTATTTGGATGAAATAAAATATTTTCACTACAGAAAAAAATCATACAGACAAATAAGTTCAAAATTTTTTAATTATTGTGAAGATTGTGATATAATTTCGGTTAAAAACATCTCTCAAATTGGCGACCCCTAGCAGCGGCCGCCACCTCCCCCCTCCCCCCTTCCTTAGCTACGCTTTTATAGATCATTTTGCAAAAAATGGGACTCTTGACAAAGAAAATTATCGAAATTTCTTCTATGTAACCGTAACTGTGAGAGCTTCGTCTTTCAGGTCCATTACGAGAGGGAACTGTGACTACCTCTGTAGGTTTTCACATCCCTCGAGTTCTTGTAAAACAAGTACGGGTCGGACAAACCCGACTTAAGGCCTAGGGCCTGGTTCTACTTGGGTGTCCAGCCTAGAAGCTTTTGGGGGACGCCGGCCCGTCCCCAAGTGTCTCCTGGTGATTCCCCTATTGGGTTTCACCGCGTATCGCAGCGATCTACGTCGTCGACACGTGGGTTTAAGGTTGGAGCGTCCGCAGGTGGCGGTCCTCTGGCATCCCGAAGCGCATACGGAGAGACAAATCCGGTCGTGCGCGTTAAAAGTCCCTCAGGAATTGGGTTCGGTGGTCGCATACGCCCTGGGCGCTCCTCAGGCCCCTGGCGGCGCATCTTTCTTTTACCTCATTCTCGAGCGCCATCGAAATTGGCATCACGTTCCCTTTTGTGAAGTTTTTATATGAAATTTCTCTACTATTGAGAACTTTTGTGAAAAGGGAAAATAAAATTCACAACTAGAAAATGCTTACCTGACCCATTCGAGGTAAATCCGAGACATTGTATACTTTTATTTTCCGAACAATTCCATTCATATTTCGAAACCCACAAATCACTCGAGGAATTCCGGCAACGAAACACTGCAGATACCACAGGTGCATTTTCCACCTGCAATAAGTATAAGAGTAAAAATTAGTTGAAAAAAAAAAAACACATTCAATACATTTAATAAACATTCAATGTTTATCTTTAAAATCACATCTAATTTCATGACTGCAGTTTATGTTGTTCCAAACCCTTTCTGTTACAATACGTTAATTTAGCGTGGACCCCGATTTTCGAAAATTCATAGCTGTGATGTACACCTGGTAGAAAGCGCAAACTAGTGAATGCAATACAAAAATTATAAATATTTGTTCTGTTTCTTTTTTAAGCTAGGGCAACAGGATGAAAAAAAAAAACATTATTTAAATAATCTATTCGAGATTTCTGAGTTATTTGCTCAACGTATAATCGCGATTTAACCACCATTAAACTATTAAATTATAAAAGCGTACTTAAAAATATAATTACATTCTTTATATTTTATTTATATTTTAATTTCTACAATTTAGTGTTTAAATTATTTCATTGTTGCAGTTTCAGAGCCAGTTGACATATTTTAGCAAGGGTCATTTTGCGCACAATTAACTCCATTGTTGTATTCCTTAACTTGTATACAGTTAGTTGTAACCATAAAAAATAGTTATCGATTCGTCCGACTAGTATAAAAATGTCTTAATATATATATATATTATTCTATCGTACGTTGCACAGAAATTGCGATAATTTGTTAATTGTTTAATGACAATGCCCGAATGGAGCGCATCTCATTGGTTATTGTGTAAAAGTCCTTTGGCAGGATTTAGGCCAAGGTAAATCGGGTTTATTTACGTTTCGCTCTTTCGCTGCAATTATGAAGCTTCAAAATATCATTAGAAATGCCCGTAAAAGATCTCGGCGAATACTTGAAAGTGAAGAAGAAGCCGAATTAAGAAGAGAAAATCAAAATAGATTGGATCGAGAACGCCGTCAAACACAGAACATAAGCGATCGCCAAAATAGGCTTAGTAACCATCGCATGCACGAACGCGTTGCTTCTGAAATCCAAGTTACTGATTTAAACGTTCCGGAGCATAACTGTGGGACTTTGAGTGAAACGTGCTGCCAAGCACTGTATTGGAAATGCGAATTAAACAACAGCAAGATGCCATATATCAAGCCTCTATCTTATAAAGATATGCCATTTAGGTTCAACCGTAAGAACTTCCCTGACCCTTTTATTCTTTAAAAGTAAGTGTAATCATTTTCCCTGACCGTTTCATTTTTTAAACGTAACTGTTATACTTTTGAAATTTTAGCTCTTGTTTAATTTTTTTACAAGTTTTTAGTATAAATAAATATTATTCAGTCTTTTTTAACACTTTTCAACCTAGTTGAAAAGTGTTTATGACTCCGGTTTGTCTGGCCGTCTGCCGTCTGGCCGTCTGGCCGTGTTCTAACTCCCGTAAATATGCTCGGATTGCCTTGCAATTTTTATATGTTATTGTCGTTATCTATAGCACGTTCCCTATTTCAACTGAAGTGTGTAGCAATTATTGTCTGAGTGCAACGAAGACTCATACACAGCGCAGTATTACTTTGCCCCATATATAGCTACGATGGATATTAAAACCTTTCGTCAAGCATAACTCAAAAAATATTTAACGGATTTCGTTCAAATTTTTACAGCAGGTACCTATAAAGGTGACAACGACGTCTATTTATTACCAAGAATAAATGTCAATCCGTTTGGAAATTATATTAAAAAAATAGATAAAAAAGCACAATTAAAGTACATACGTCACGAAATGTGTGCGTACGTCATTTTCACCGGCGGGAGATTTTCGTAGACAATCGGAATTGAAAAGTTCATGGAGTACATGGAGCAAAAAAATATTCACGCACTAATATTCAGTACAATAAAAGGTACTTTTCGGTTAGCCGGGCGCCAGTGATCTATATACATGTTGTGTGTATAAGATACGCCAGTGATATATATACATACACACATATGTATATATATACACATATATATACACACACACACACACACATATATATATATATATTATATACATATATGTATGTATGTATATACATATATATTTATCTATGTATTTGTTCATATATCACTGGCGTCCAGCTAACCGAAAAGTACCCAATAAAATATATTTCAATTTTTTATAAAATGGAACATAAAAGTACAAATATATCAAATGGTATGTAGTATGTGAAATGAAACAATTTTATTATAATAACATATCGTACAATAAAAATAGCTAATATTCTGCATTCAGAGGGAAAAGTTCCATATCCTGTGCCGGTAGATTTGGAGAGTTATTTTTTGGTGATAAGTGTTTCGATGTGGTTGTTGCGATCTTCAGTCTTTCGGTTACCTTTTCTAAATTTATGTTTTGCAGATGTAATATTATGTAAACATATGTTTTGTATATATATTTTTTTTGTATATATATGCTAATTGTAATATGGCAGTTGGGAATGAGATTTTTACCTTTTTATCTATGCTTTCGAAAATATTAACACATTAAAAAAAGATGATACAGATGTCGCAGGCGCACCGGGGTATATTTTTGGTACTAAAATGGCGATGTTATGTGTGGGCAACCTGGCGATTTTGGTGAGATTTTGCTTCGTGTAGCAACTCGGTAGGGCAGATTTTGTGTTTTTATGTTAAATTAAATATTGTGTGTTTTATAATAAATTAATCACTCTGTGTGTTGTATAATAAAATAAGGTAAAGATGTCATATACGCACCACATTGGCGCGATTGCAACAAAATGGCAATTTTATGCCAAACATGGTAACCTGGTTATTTTGTTTATGTGTTAATAAGTGTTAATATTTACGATTTATTGTGATATTTATATTATTATGTTTATTATTTATAACTGTTCATTTATTATTGCATGCTTTTTGTAACGGTACTTTTCTATTATCCCGTTGACCACTTTTCATAACAAAAATCTATCGCCAAACTGTAAAATTAAACGCCAAAAATGCAGTCCCATTTACTTGATGTCAGAAGCATTATACGTGATTGTTATGTCATCAAATAGTTCATAAAGTGGTCGACGGTGTCATAAAGTGGTCGACGGGATAATAGAGAAGTACCTTTGTAACTAATATTCAAAAACAAAGTTTTCGCCAAATTGGCAGGGGAAAAAATCGCCCCAATGTGGTGCGTATATGACATCTGTGCCTAAAATAATTTCTGTGTGCTTAAAATAAAAATTGTGTGTGTTTTATAACATAATAAAATCAAACTAGCATGCTGTTTTAGCAATCTTGGCCTAACGGGTTCTCAAAAACGGGGTTTTCATGCCAAAATGGCGCAAACAAAAATCACGCCAATCCCAGTGCGCTAGCGACAGCTATTCCAAAAATATTTATATCAAGCGTATAATGTTTTGCATTTTTATACGGAACACTTCTACATTTAAAGATTTTAAATGCTATTTACATCGGATATTTTTTTTCCTGATGTTCCCAAAAGTTAATTTGGGTATGTTTTTCGTTCGTTTATTAATTTTTTACAATTTGCCCCCTGACAATAACAATTATTTATCCCAAAAATACCTCTTAGGTTTGTTAAATATGTTTGTTTATGTATTTTCATTACTTATTAAAATTTCGAAAATGGCGATAAAATTTTCTTTTAGCATCGTATTTATGTTTTTAAGATGGTTCAAAAACATGGTTTAATAAAAGTACGTTTGTAAACATTTGAAAAACATGTTTTTCCGCTCTCTGGAAAAATTTGGTAAGATGGTCAAGTAGATGCTTTTAGTAAGATGCGTTTTTTAAAGTAGATGCTTCGGTAAGATGCTTTTGGCACCATGTTTAATTTTTTCGCCAATCGCGCCAACCGGCATAGGATACGGAACTTTTCCCCATTCAGATACATAGGCAAGGCTGGTCTCAAACAACAATAAAGCTAGCAACAACATTGTTTTAACTCTATAACAGTTACAATAATGATATTAAATGCTCTGATTGGCTTTAGGCCTGATTACGGTAGTTTCCCCTGGAAAAAACTGTAGAAGAAGTCTTTTACATTTGTTTCGAATGAAGCTCGGTGAACAAAGTATTAATTAATAACACTAACATAAACATGGAAGCAAAAGTTGGAATTCAAATGTATATATTTGTTAATCTTTCCCCCTCCCACCAACTCTTCAAAAAAATAAGAAAAATAAAAAGAAAGTTACAGCATTGAATTTAAAATGACGTTAAGCTACGCTTTCTGACTTAACTGCAAACCCGATTATGAAACTTTCACTTAACTATAATATGTACCTAATAGCCCTGAAGATACTTCCCAGTTATACGGACCTTTAGGCTTTTTTAAAAAGCTTGACACAATTCGGGTTTAAGAAGTTGAGATTTATTGCCAAATTATATAAACAACTATGAAACTAAAACTGATGAATTATTTTGCTGGTTTACGCATGTATTTTTAAAAATTGCATCTGATTACACTTATTAGATGAATTACTTCTGTTTGTATTTAATAACGGTAAACGGCTTCTGCATATTGAATGAATTATGAAACTATTGGGAGGAGGTAGAGAGACGAGAAAACAAACGGGTAGACAGACGGATAGTGAGATGGGTAGAGAGACGGGTAGTGACAGAGATAGGCTAACGGGTTGCGAAACGAATAGGTAGACGGGTAGCGAGACAGGTAAAAAAAGGGTTGACAGAGGGGTACCGAGATGGGTAGCGAGACGGGTCACGAGACGGGTAGCGAGACGAGTAGTTAGACCGATATACAGGTATGTAGAGTAAAGGTTGAGAGAAGGGTTGCGTGGTGGATAGAGAGACGGGCAGACAGAAGAGCACAGAGACGAGTTGACAGACGGGTAGAGAGAGGAGTATGTACACAGGCAGACGTGTCGAGAGACTGGTAATTAAACGGGAAGCAAGACAGGTAGAAAGACGGATTGACAGATGGATAGCGAGACAGGTAAAGAGTTGGGTAGAGTTTGGGTAGAGGAAAAAAAAATAATTCAAATGTAAATATTTGTTACAAGGAAAATGTTGCAACAATGAAATTAAATTTGCGTTAAGCCACGCTTGCTAAAATACGCTATTGGCTGGAAATCAGATTACGTAACTTTAAAAAGCTTGGCGTTTTATAAGATCAAGCAAAAAAAAAAGGATTATTTGCCAAATGTTATAAAAACAAATCTAATGGACGGTACTTCTTTTCTATTTGTTTAACAGTGTATATGGATTTATGTATGATATTTTGTAATGCTATCATTTAATTTTCTCTTTTTCATTATGTCGTAATTGTTAATCCTACGTTCTTAACAATATCACTCAGACTAATCCCTTTGAGGGAAATCCTAGTAGTTTTTTTACAGGGACACTCAAAAGAATTCCGTTACATTACGGTCTATGGAGAAAAATCATTTGCGTTTTTTTTTAATGATGTTACACAATTGCAACCACATTGTAATTGATATATATCACTAAGGTGTATTACAAGAAGCTTAATATGGAATAGGGTGTGCATAGCACTTATAGTTAATTTACAGGGACGGTCAAAAGAATTCCGTTACATTACGTCTGTGGAGAAAAATCGTCTGCGGTTTATTTAAATAATGTTTCACTATTTTAAACGCATTGAAATTTATATATATCACTAAGGTGCATTACAAGACGCTTACTACAGAATAGTGTGTGTATAGCATTCATCTTTCAATTACAGGGACACACAAAAGAATTCTCTACTGTCTGTTAACAATAATTCCTGGAAGTGCGTTTTCAGTTACTGAACGCGATTTTAAATTTAACTCACTTTTTGTTTATTACGTGGTGTGTATAAATTCTGTAGATCATATACAGGGAAGCACAAAAGTTCGCGAACACATTTCCGTTTATTGACAGAAACTCCAGAAGGAGAATTTTAAACTGTGCTACACGTTTCTTAACTGAACTAAAATTTAGCATCCTATGTAGTATATATACAAATCTATAGATCATATACAGGGCTGAATAAAAGTATTCGGATATTTTTCCGAATATTGTATAACGTTGGAAATTCCTGAAATTATGTTTTTAAATATGTTATGCGTTTTCCAAATTGTTTACATAGATTTTATCTTTCAGCTTATTAAACGGTATGATTTGTAAAATTATTTTGGAAGCGTTGGAAAGTGTTACATAATCTATGCTTGACGCATGATTTTTCGTTCTTGTTTTTTATGAAGTCCACTGCAGTGTTATATTTTTCAATGACAGTCTGCCCGGGTAACGCCGGGCGGGTCAGCTAGTTATTTTATAATTTTAAGTTCTACAATTATTAAAATGTGGTATTGTCGTCGGAAACACACCTGTGAAAATAATTTTTATGATTCTAGCACATTAGGAAGAGAGTGAAAAATCAATTAAAATTTTTTATCATTACATACATGAACCAAGTTAAGTTAAATATAAGAGAGCAAAAACAAGCTATTATTAAGATTGATATTATTTCAAATTAATATTTTCTTAATTAATTATGTTCTTTTTTATATATACTCATTTCGAAACTCAAAAATTTTTTTAATTAAAAATTTCTTTAGCCCTATGCTTCTTCACCCAATTCAACTTGATAAAGTTGACTCTCTATTATCCGGCGATCGTTTAAACGACACACTTGGTTAACGGACACCCTTCACAGATTTCATAATAAAGGTGTTTGTGCTGTATTCCAAAATTATAGACGAGACGTTATTAATTTTCAAAATATAATAAATTATACAAAGCTTCAAACATGCTAATAATGCTAATAAGTAATTAAAATACTGTTAAGTTTTTCAGTACAATATATTTAATTTCATAATGAATAATTTTGCTGTAATAATCATTTACAATAGATAGAGCAATTACAGAAATCCTGAGGAAATCGCACCAATAAACACTCCTAGCATCCTAATTCCTCTTGGCTTCAAAAATGGTTCGAAAATCTGGAATAAGCAGATCCAATCAAGTAGCTTCTCTATCAGAATTTTAGTAGGTTTGTTATTATTTACTTCATTTATAGTAATTAAAAGTATTGTTAAATGTTTTTGTAATTAAAAAATGCTTATAATGTCTTCCTAATTATTTGAGGATTTCGTTTTTCTAACATACTTAGTACATTAATAGTCGGATAATCGGGAAATTACACTGTAATTATAAACACAAGGCACATTCCAATTGTGGATTATCACCAAACAGTTGACAAAAAAGTTTCAAGAGTATGGAATATGGTTTTAAAATAGATAATCGGGGTTTACACTGTATACAAACACAAGGCAAGTTCCAATTGTGAAGAGTTGACAATAAAGTTTCAAGAGCATGGTTTTTAAATGTGGATAATCGGAAATCTACGCTGTAATTAAGAACACAAGGCACATTCCAATTGTGGATTATCTCCAAATAGTTGATAAGGAAGCTACATAGGTAGGGTTTAAAATGGGAAAAATCGGGAATATTACACTGTAATTACGAACACAAGGTATGTTTAATTGTGGATTATCACCAAACAGTTGACAAGAAAGCTTCAAGCGAATGGTTTTAACATGTGGATAATAGGTGTTTAAATTATAACTGCAAATACAAGGCACATTCCAATTGTGGATTATCACCAAACAGTTGACAAAAAAGTTCCAGAAGTGTGGGTTTCAAATGGGAATAATCGGGAGTCTACACTGTAATTACAAACACAAGGTACATTCCAATCGTGGATTAACACCAAACAGTTTTGTTGCAAAAAGTCAGAATTGTAGGAGAAAGTTTTAAAATATTTTTTTTAATTTGTTTAAGTAAATTTTTCTATGTTTACTACAAGAATTACATTTTTTCCTGATTAAATCATTTTCCTTCATAAAATCATTTAATAATATGTTAAAATGTATTAAAAAGTACTCAAATAGAAAAAAATAGTTCAAAGGGTGCCGAGTCCCCTTAAGAAAATGTGACTTACACCACTAGGACTTTAAAAGCCTTATATATAACAATAGAAACTGCACACTGTAAAAAAAGACAAATGTTTCGAAATAAATGTACGAAAATGTAATATATTCTCAATTAAAAATTTTCAGCTGTGTAATTGAATTTATACATGCCACAGCAACAAAATGTAATCATATATATTATTTCTGTTGTCAACATCCCCTTTTTCTATGCATTTACGAAGCACACAACGATGAATGGTATATCATTCGAAAGTTTTTTGAACCGGCCTCTGACATAGTACACTCACATTTCGTTAAAACATCTTTTTTGATTGAAAATTGCAGTTCATTAAAAATTAAATCTTCATTGTTTTTATAAATCAAATGAAAGGTTTTTCTCATATCAGTGTCACCACAAAAATAAAATACTGCATTAAATCATGCTTATAAAAAATAAATAGTACAAAAAAAGATAAAGTGTGGATGTCCCCGCACGTGTTTATTTTATATTTATTATTAAAAGGCAAAATTGAAACGTTTAAAAGAAAAAGGCATAATGAATAGATCGAAGCAGTGGTATTTCACGTGTAGTCTAAAAGGTATGCTTTGTTATATTGGATTAAATTATATTTTGTATGTATTCAATTTATTTTTCTTTGTCCCATGTTTTTCTAGAAGCAGATGATGTCATCCTCTAATGCAGTTAAAATACGATTGCTAATTTTTTTCTCGCACGTTCTTTTTGCTACCTTGTATCAGTTTTTACACTGTAACTTTGATGAAATAAATGAGATGATATCGTGTCTTGACTGTTGTTTGCAGATATTTTTATCCTTAATGTTTCTTTAAAAGTTTAAAACTGTGTCTGAAAAATATTAGATACTGCTAAAAAATATTATACTGTAGTGCGAAATTCTTGCACAGGTTCACTGGTATTAATATTAATGCTGTTAACTCTAAACATATACCAACAACCAATGATTTGACCGGCACCAAACGAAAATATTTCGATTTGAACAAGAAGTTTCTTTGTAAAATGAATTAAATGTAAATCATACATAAATAAATTAAATTAAAAAGTTAAATAGTTTTAAATAAAAATTCCGGTGTAAAATATTTTTTATAAAACATGAACAAAATTCCTGGTATGTTTAGTGTTAATTTATCATGTTTGCTTGTAAAACAGGCTTGTTGAACGTGAAATGTTTATACTTAGGAATTGATAGCATTAAAAAAAAACCGTACTTTTCAGTTTCTCAAAAATAATTTCAAATTGGTCGTAGACAAAAATATTTTTATCAGAAGTGTATTTTAAAGTATATGTAAAATAAAAAGATATGAAGTACTATTTACAAGGAAGGTCTCCATAAGGGCATACTCACAAAAAATTAAAAAATATATAAGATATTCTTCGCATCAGGAGATATATATATATATATATATATATATATATATTTAAAAAATTGCTGCGGAACCTCGATATAACATCCGTAAAAAAATTATGAAAATTTCGTGTTTTTGGCGATTTAACGCTGGTTGACGGCAGAATGAAATAAAAATAAATAAATACGCTTTTTTGATAAAATTTTAGGAAAAAAATTTCTTAATCTTGATACTGAACTAGTTTAAGCAAGTTTAATTTAAATAAATACACTTTTATAACTACGGTTTTGCCATATGCATTTATACGGAAATATAAAGAAAATTAACGCTCGTATTCTACGGTTTAGAACAAAATTTAAATTGATTAAAAATGCTTTATAAAATAAAAGTTAATGTCCGACTCTGAGCACTGTCAATTTGACTTCGATATTGTTAGTGTCCGACACAACAAGAGAAAAGTATTGTTGCTACGGAAACAAAGACTTATTCAATATCGGAATGCATAATGAGAGCATTTTTTAATCGGACAGTTACTGTTAAAATACACTTAAAACTTATCCAGCCGGCGAAACTGTGTAAAATTAAATAATTTCAGCAACTTGTATATATATTATATAAGCTTCTAGAAAAAATAATAAACTATTTAATCGTTTAAGTTTAGATTCTTGAAGTACTACGCATTTAAACACTCACTTAAAGAAGCAATTTCCAAAAGCATCAAAATCGCTTGCATTTGGCGAGGATAAAGTGTTGATCGCTAAATCGCGTCCTTTTGAACCAAATATTCGAATATATATATATATATATATATATATATATGCGAATTTTCTTCTGGGATTCCGCAGCTAAATTTGACTGATCTTTTGTAATGTACATGAGTGTTTCATTAGATTTTTTTTTTTTTTTCAAAATAATCCGAGTAAGCGCTCTAACACGTTCACTGCCGGTTTAAAAATTACCGGATTTTATTTTATTTAGAAAGTCCGAATCCATATCAGAAAATAGTAATACAGCCAAACATCGTTAACACGAACACGCTTAACGCGAATTACTTTTAGCACGAACTGTTTCCGATTGCTCCGTCCAGTTGTATGTAATGTATTTAAGTTCGGATAACACGAACTACTTTTAACACGAACAAAAAAAGTTTCCCCTTGAGTGTTCGCGTTAACGAGGTTCGACTGTAGCAATATTTACTTCAATTATTTAATTATTCAATTATTTACTTCAATTTATTCAATTTACTTCAATATTTACTTTCAATTACAGACATTTCGTGATTACATAAAATACAAACTCTTCTTTCGAAATTTCCGGTACGAATTCGTAATTTTAGATTAAAAAACCACGAGCATACTCGTGGTTGACAGCGAATAGGTTAAGGAGACCTTCCTTGTTAGAAACAAGCAGATAAAGAAATTTTTAATTAACATTAGTTTTATGAACATTTTTATGAAAATGCACAGGAAAGCCTCCAGAAGCTCAGAGGGAAAACACTATAAATGCTACTCGGAAACATTTCCAAAAATCAGTGGTGACAAAAGAAACTTTATGTTCGTATGTTGTTATATTGTTAATGTTAATGCTGTTAAGTTACTCGAAAGTATTTTATTTTTTTGCAGATTTTCTACTCGGATACCGCAGCTAAATTTGACTGATTTTTTGTAATGGGCATGAGTAGTTTCATTAGATTTCTTTTCAGAATATTCTGCGTATGCGCTTTAAGGAGACCTACCTTGTTGGAAACAAACAGAGACAACTTTTTTTAATTAACATTAGTTTTATGAAAATGCAGGAAAGCCCTCAGAAACTCAGAGAGAAAACACTATAAATACTACTCGGAAACATTTCCAAAAATCAGTAGCGACAAAATAAACTTTATGTTCTTGTGTTGTTATATTGTTATAATGTTAATGCTGTTAATTTACCTTGGTTGCCTGTAAAACATGTTTGTTTAAAAGAAAAATGTTTATAAATTGATATCATTCAGAAAACCGATATTCTGGTTTGAGAAAAGAGTTAATACACTATAAAAACTACTCGGCAACGTTTCCGAAAATTATTGGCGGCAAAAGAAACTTTGTTTCTATAGATAATTCTTTAAATCTTGAAAATATGTTGGTTTCTGAGGTTTCTAGAGACAAACAATGTTTTTTGGATCCATGAGTAAGACGATTATTATGTGTATTGTCGTCCGTGGTTGTATTATATTTTCCTAAATTAAGGGGGAAGGTTCTACTTTGGGTTAAAGTTTTCGATTTTTCCTTGCGTTTTTTGTATGCTTCAAGTGTGTTAGATTGTTGCGCTAAAGCTGTTTCGTGATATTCGAATTCCTTACAATCTGTTTTTGCTCGTTGAACATAACGATGCTGATTGAATATATTGTAAAACTTTAAACTTGGTTTTTCTCGAAACCCTGTTTTTTAAACTGGGCGATTCTTTTTCTAGAGAACTATTCTACCGATTTGCCAATTTTTTTATAGAAAGGCAGTCGTTTTTTCTGGAGCATATACCACAGAAAATCATAAATTTCGTTGATTAATTATTTTTTTTACAAGCTCATAAAACGTATTAAAAGGGGCAAAAAGTGACTCTTTTTGTTCAAATAACCGACATTTTGTCAAAAATCATCTTTTTAAACTAAATGAGGTACAGAGAATTGAATGCCGTTTCATAATTCGGTGACCCAATTTGTTACAGATGATTCTGAACGGTGAAAAACGGTAGCCCGATTGGAAGTTCACGGAGCGCACCTGTAGGTAATTCCCGTTGCTCAAAGCGTGTTATTTATTTCTAATATATAAGTGAGATGTCAACATACATAATTAAAAAAATCCGAAAATGGTAATTTTTTGCTTTGTAGTCGAAAAAAAAATCGTAAAAATCATGTGAATTTTTGTCCGGAGAAGTAGAACATTTCCTTAAGAAATATTTGTCTTTTACAACGTACACTGCAAAAAAAAATTGTTGATTTTACAGTATAATACTAGCATCCCAGCTGCCAGTATTATACCGTAAAATTAACAGTAATAAACAGTAAAATAAGCAGTAATACACTGCCGCGCATGAGCGGTAGCGTATTACTGCTTATTTTACTGTTTATTACTGTTAATTTTACGGTATAATTCTGGCAGCTAGGGTGCCAGTATTATACTGTAAAATCAACAATTTTTCAAATTTTTTTGCAGTGTAGCTTACAAATAAATTATGATAAAACAAAAATCTGTAAACCTAAATTTTTTTTCCATGTTCTCACTGCGTAATATATAGTTGGTCTTTATCTCTATGAAACGATTCATAGATTTAGAGTCGGTTACGTCATCAACTAAGCACTCTGGATCCATCGCATCTGTTTCTCCACTAAAGAGCAAACCATGATTTCCAAACTTCCCTTTCATCACCACGTAGTACTTCTCGTTGACGTTCACGGGATGAGATGGATCAGGTTCCGCATTAATGGAATCTAAATTTAAAAATAAAAAAAGTACAACAAGACTATGTGTAATAATAATAATAATAATAATAATAATAATAATAATATATAAAAGAATGATTTTTTAATAAAATTAATTTATCTTGACAATCACTCCTCATTTCATGATTGCAATTCATGTTTTTTCCAAAGCATTTCCGTTACAATACATTAATTTGGCGTCAACCATATTATGGAAAATTCGCCGTTTTCTTTTACGCATGATAGAAAGCGCAAGCTACTGAATTTATTAATTTTTTAGCCACACACAGGGTGGCTTATTCTTTCAATCTCTATCATTTTTCATGTTTATGAAAAGTCACAGCAATCCATCGTTGCCACAGATTAATCTCGGAAAATGAAACATTTGAAGTTACTTAAAAAATTAATAACTCGAAAAGTATTTGTCACAAAATTGTTTTACAAACTGCGTTAGAATGGTAAAAAATTGTATTTTTCTTGATATAAATTTCAAATCTAATGATTATGTCGTTTTTCAAATATTAGATTTCAAAAATTACAAAACTTTACAATGGAGTACCGTAGCGAAACTTTTACGCGTAAAAAGATAATGATAAAGGCATTGTGGCTCGACGTGTATCGTGTATACTGGCCATAGCATGAGTAACGAATTATAGTAAACTTATTATTCTGTTAAAATATAAAAGTGAATTATGTATATACATTTTTAAAAAATAAAGAAAAACATTTTATCACAAACATCAACAAAATTTTTTCTTCTATTTATTCCCTTATTCCAAAGATATCGTTTTATCGTCTGCTGACATACAGTGTCTCACATAAGTGATGGGACACTTGTGCTTTACAAAAGGAAACTAATCAAATAAATTAAAAAAACATGTACACATTTTTTTTGTGGGTGTGTTTCATACTTAAATTTAGTAAAGATTATTACATAACATACATTTTGTCAAAATATTAAAATATTAATTTAATAAAAATACAAATGTTTAGAACGGAGCAAAAAATAGCTCACATAAGTGATGGGACACCATTATATATGCAACAAAAATCGCCTGAAATAAGCAATAAAAATATTTTTTGGGGTTTTATTTTTACTTAAAAGCAATTGGCAATAATTTATAAAATCGTCTGTAGTATTTCTCTCCAGTTTGTTTTGGAATTTTTGTGTTTTTTAGCTCTGTGTAGTCATGAATGCTAAACGAAAAGAAACTTCGCCTGAAATTCGAAAATTAGTTATTAATTTGCATATTGAACGTGGAAAATCTATTAGAAAAACTGCTGAAACAGTTAACTTGAGTCGTTCAACAGTTTTCAATATCATTAAACGATATAAAAAGAATCATATGATTCAGGATTAAAGAAGACCTGGCTGACCATCAAAGCTATCCAATGGAATAAAGCGAATTATCGTTCGAAATATTAAAAAAAATCCAAGAATTAGTGCTTCAAAAGTTGCTGCTGATTTACAAGCATTATATGGAATAATTGTTAATCCTGAAACTATTAGAAGGGTAATTCGATCTGCTGGATATCACGGTAGAGTAGCCAGGAAAAAATTCTTCGTAAGTGAAAAGAATAGAAAACTCAGACTAGCTTTCGCAAAATCCAACATAAATAAGAATTCTGATTACTGGAATAAAGTTATATTTGCTGATGAGAGTAAATTTAATATATTTGGTTCTGACGGTAGAATCTTGGTGTGGAGAAAACCCAGGGAAGAACTTCGCAAACAGAACTTGGTACCAACAGTAAAACATGGTGGAGGAGGAGTCAAATTAATCAAATAAATTAAAGTATGGGGGTGTATGTCGTCCGCTGGAGTTGGTAATTTTGTTTTTATTGACAGTATAATGGATCAGTACAAGTATATTGATATTTTAAAGCAAAATTTGAAATCTTCAGCACGAAAATTGAACCTTCATAACGATTTTAAATTCTACCAGGACAATGACCCCAAGCACACTGCTCTGAACGTTAGACTCTGGCTGCTATATAACTGTCCTGAAATAATAAAAACACCACCACAATCTCCAGACTTAAATCCCATAGAGAATATTTGGCAAGAATTGGAATCAAGAATTCGCAAACACACCATTTCTTCAAAACAACAACTAAAATCGGTGCTTCAAGAAGAATGGGGTAAAATCACTCCAGAAATCACAAAAAAAATAGTCGAATCCATCCCAAAAAGATTAAATCATGTTTTAAAAGTAAAAGGAAATCCAACAAAATATTAAAACCTTTTAAAAAGTAAAATTTGTGGATAAATATTTGATGGAAAAGTAAGTGTCCCATCACTTATGTGAGCCATTTTTTGCTCCGTTCTGAACAATTGTATTTTTACTAAATTAATATTTTAATATTTTGACAAAATGTATGTTATGTAATAATTGTTACTAACTTTAAATATGAAACACACCCAAAAAATTTTTGCACATGTTTGTTTATTTATTTTATTGCAGTTTCTTTTTATAAAGCACAAGTGTCCCATCACTTTTGTGAGACACTGTAGCAACATGAATTAAATTTCATTAAAAAAATTGCTCAGTGGTAGAAAAATATTTTTCTAAATCGAATGGTTATTGAACAACTCAACACTTTAACAGGGGAATTTTTATTTGTTATTTAGATATTTTAAAATTGTTTGTTGTCATTGCGTTTTTATTCTGAGTTACAGCTAGTTTATTTATTTTTTAAATAAAAGCCGTGTGTGGCAATCTATATTCGGCCTTATAGCAGAATTTTCCCCTCTTGTTTTTTTATAATTTTTGCTCTAATTCTTTTTAAAGATATGGCTTACAGGAAAGAAACACAAATATTACTTAAACTATCATTTTAGGATATCTCAACGTATCATCATAATTTAAGGTATCCACACACCTTTAAAACGTCATTTTCGATGAAAATATCGATTTTTCATTTTTGCAATAATATTTCAATCCGATCTTTTATCTATCGAATTCTGCTTTACTTGTGTCTGCTGTATCTGAATTAGAACCCGAGTTACAGGCGTTTAAAGTTACGTTTGTTACAGCTTTCCGAAGAATTTTACAAGTAAACCCATCGTTCTACAAACCAGAAGTAAGCTGAAATGTATGTTTACATTATTATATATATTTTTTAAGATTTAGCATTTAAATTGCCTTATATGCCCAAGAAATTACATGGAGTTAATAATTAAACCTTTAAAGAATAATAATTACTTTTACAGTAAGAATTGTGTTCACTTAAAAGTTATTTTTAGCTTTTCCTCAAAATGAAGTTTTTCAGATTTTTACTGTACGCAAAACATCCTATAGCAAAAAATTATGCATGAAATGCCTTGAATTTCCCTCTCCCCCCTCTTATTTTACAAATGTTTATTCAGGGAATAGGCTACAATCATGATAATATATTAATTATTTATACGTTTACACTGATATAAGTTAAAAAGTTGCAATAATTTTTATGAATTTTTCATTACATTAGTACATCATTTGCCATAGCATCTGAGTTAGAGATGTTATTATAATGCGAATAGTCTATGTCCCAGAGAAAGTTATTCTCTTTATTATGCCATTTATAAAATGTGAATACATTCATTTGATTTTGAGTTTATAATGTTTTGTGCAAATGCCAATTTTTCACATAATTTTGACTATTTTTTACTTTAAAAAAATTATTTTTGTGTAATTGCTAAATTTTTTATTTATTTTTCCAAGTTTTAACTTAAATGTCATTATAAAAAAATTGCTATAAGGAGAAAATTTAAAATTTAAAAAAAAAATCACCTCCGAAGGTGTGTGGATACCTTAATTAATATGAAACTTTTAATTTATTTAAGCATATTTTTTAAAAAGTATATATATTACACTTTTTAGTTTTTATTTATATTTTCTATACTCGATAGTCTTTAAAATATTTCATTATTGCAGCTTCACAACCAGTTAGCCTTTTTCGGCGAGCGTGGTATGGATTATTTTATATTTTCATTCTCCGTTTAAAAAAAATCCGGTCTAGGCAGTGCACTACAGCCACATCTATTCCAAAATCTTGCTCCTCCCTGGATTTTGGCTGTTGGTTCGCGAGATATTAAATTCCGCTCGCTCTCACTAATGTTAAACCCATGGTCATGTAAGGCACTCGTATTTTTAAAATATATTTTCTCAAGAAAATTATATATTTACTTCTTTTTTTCTGTGTACTGATCTTAAATGGTGTTTTTTTTTTTTTTTAGGTGCGTTTGTAATTATATAAATACGTAGCACCTATAATCGTCGTCTGGTTCGTCCGTCCGTCCGTCTGTCCACAACGCAAAAACTACCCAACCGAATGGTTGGAAATTTAATATATATAATCGCTGCAGAATTTTGCCGAGTCGTGTCAAATTTTATGAAAATCGAATCGAAACTTAAAAATATATTAATAAAAATATGTATTAAGTAATTTGAATTTTTTTTGAATCGGTACTTCCTTGTTATAGTAGCTTCCGAGGATTAATCGTCAAGGGATTGAGATGTATCGCCAAGTTATCTGACATGTATAGTAATGTATAACGTATATGACATTTTATAACCTCTATAACCAAGTTGTAGTCACATTATTCATTTTATTAAATACTATCATACGTAACTAATTGAATGATATCCCATGATAGGTAATGATTTTAGATTGCCATGGTAATTACGTCCTATTTAAGATGGAGTCCTATTATTTCCGCATTACTGAATTTAAAAACCGAATTTGTATACTAAAATTGTTTAATTATAGCAATCCTATAATCTACAGACAGTTTTTTGGATAGACGTTTCCAGAGAAATAGATATTAAACGGAAAAAGTGTCTAAATATGGATTTCAAGTTCTGAAATTTTCAAAGCTAGGCTTAAGTTTCCCATTGGAATTTGCAGTAAATGTCAACAAAAGATAAAATGTTGCCAACTTAAAATGCACTTGCTTTATTACGGAAATGAATCATATCATAACAACAGACGATATATAATTCATTTCACTGAAATAACAACAGTACGAACGCTCATTTGTCACGTTTGACGTACAATTTCCAACTTGTATTTTATAGTTTACAAAATATTTCTATAATATATGCGCAATTTATAATTGTATGTGTTAAACTCTTAGCGAAATTAAGTAAGATTTTAACACTTCCTATAAAATAAAGTATATAGTTTAGAAATATTTTTACAACTAACAAAAAAAGAGACTTCCTTTAAGAAGAATACACAGGAAAAGAAGTTAAAAACATAAATTTCCCGAATATATAGTTTAAAAATACGAATGCATGCATCATACGCTCATAGGTTTAACATTAGCGAGGAGAATTTGAGATCACACGGACCAACAGCCTTAACGCCCATGAACAAGTAGTATAACAACACTGTTTTAATTTTATTTCAAATTACTATTAAAAATTGTTAGGTAGGAGATTCTTCTCAGATTTTATCCTACTCGGGATTTTTCAAGAACAGCGTTGAATCTTAATATCCTAATTAATATTATAAATCCCATTGTGTGCAAATGTTTGGCTGAAGCCAGCATCAAAATGGAGAATTTAATGACCCTGTATCTTTGCATATAGGTTGATTATAACCCGGGAATGAACATAGGCTGGTTTTTGTTTATTTTATTCAAATATTTTTCTTAATAATTCCAAATTTCGTTATTTTCATAGAGAATAAATGGACATTTTTTTCGTATAAAATTTTAAAATGGTTAAATTTAATTTACCGTTGCTAATGCTTTATCGTTGCTAATACTAAATCAAAACCCGAAATAATAATTTTTACTCAACAGTTTAGTTTCAATTGAAAATTTTTCCCGTGAAAAATGAAAATGAAATAAAAAAATTTAAGAATTAAAAAGAAGATTAAATGATATTATTAGAAAAAAACGGTGCTTTTTTTAGATTTTGATAATAATACAAGGTTTCAATATGCGTAACTATGGGAAACATGCAAATATGACGTCATACATCGAAAATAAAGCGGATATGCTTTGATGTTGAAATAAAATTATTTTCTTTCTTTATTTTTTTGTTTTTTTGTCTTTTGTATGGTAACAATACTTGGCGTTTTACCGTCTGCGCACGGCTAATAAAACTATATCGTATTTTTAATTTAAAGTTTAAAAAAGTAAAAAGAAGTTTGAAAAGAAAATGGATAGCAAATGTAAATAATATGTTCCGCAAAATTATCCATGTCGAAAATGACGTCATGGATAGCGGGAAATAGTTATTTTCATTCTTAAAACTAAAAAAATAACTCGATTACTTGAAAAAAAAACGAATGTTAATAGTTCCATTTTTGTTGAGAAAACCTAAAGATTTAATATTATTTCGTTAAAGTAACATCATTTCCCCTATGCCAGTATAGAAATTAAGGCTCTAGAGCGTGAAGTATATTGTTACAATCAAGACACATTGTAAATCGTGGTTTGGCAAACTGGATTTTATTTTCGCATTTCTTTTAGTTTTTAAAGAGTAAACATTTGTTGTCATTTTAAAAGATAACTTTGTTGAATGTTCATCCTAATTACAATATTATAAATCTGATTGCGCGTGTGAATGTTTGGCTAAAGTAAATGTTAAAACGGAGGATTTAATGACCCGGTATCTTTGCATATAGCTGATTATAACCCAGAAATGAACATAGGCTTTATTTTTTTTTAATAATTTTCTTAATAATTAAAAATTTTATAATTTTCATACAGAATCAATGAATATTTTTTCTGTAAAATTTAATAACATTTTACATTGCTAAGCATTATCGTTGCCAATAAATACAAAACATGGAATAATATTTTTTCCTCGATTATTTTTCAATTGAACGATTTCCATGCAAAAAATGAAAATTAAAAATAATTCAAAAGAAGATGAATTTCCATGATATTTGAAACGAAAATATGGAGTATTTGTTATTATACATGAAGTATGAATATCGGTTAAGTTGAAAAGACATTTTCTGTCAAAGACTGCGTTATAATTAGAAGAAAAAATGAACAATAATTATTTTATTAAGAAAAGATTTCGCTTGGACAAATAAGACATCATAAATAAAACTTGTATTTTCAAATATTCGTAATAATACATGGAGCATCAATATCAGTACATAATGAAAGTAGATATATAATGGAAGCCGAATTTTAAGATGAAAACCTGAAATATTTTTTTATCGATACTGATTAATAATAAGCTTGAATATCATTTACATACAAATGTGAGGTTTCTGCTAAAATTTACGTTCTGATTGCCTGGAAAAGAAAATCAACAAGAATTATGTCATTAAAAAGGGATTTCTCTGGGGAAAAAAGTGACGTCATATTTGAAACAAACCGGGAATATTCCAATATGTTTTAAAAGAAGTGTAAATCAATTCTTTACATTAATAGTACAAGGATTAGTAAGTATAGAAAGTAGACGAGTTTCACGCCATATTTAAAACAAAAATTTAAATATTTTTTTTATCTATACTGATTATTAAGCATGAGTATCCGTTATATACAGATGAGAGCTTTTAGCTAAAAATCACATTCTAGTTTTAAGAAAAGGAAAATGAGTAGGAATCTATTATATTAAAATCTGACCTTGTGTTTGTATTTTGCAACTACTCCTAGACTATCGAGCGTAACGCGATTTAATTAACACCGGTTATCATTGATCCGAGAATGTCACACAAACTGTCAGAATTTAAAAAATAAAATTAAATGCTGAAGTAAATCTTTTTTTTTTTTTTTTTTTTTTTTTTTTTTTTTTGTAAATTTTAACGAGGTTTCTCTAAAAACGGCAAGTAAATTACTCCATATTAGTGGATAAAAAGGGAGAAATAAAACAGATCAGTAAATTTTTTATGCCATTTTCCATTAAAACTGAAAAAACAGAATTTATTTTTACTTTGAATAGATGGTGAAAACAAAATCTCGATTTCAGTAAGTTATCCGAAAAATGAAAACATATTTTCACATATTCAAACTTCATGAATTAATTTATTCTGGAGAACAAAAATCGAACAAAATATGTCTGTCAACATATTGTCATTTAGAAAACAAGATTTGTTTCAGCTATACATTAAATCAAGGAGGCAGAATTGAATTTAAAGAAAAAACATATGCTATTTCCAATTAATTATTTTTTGAAGGATGGCTGTTCAAACGTTTCACAAAGGCGTTAAAAGTAAAATTGTTTATCAGGTAAAACTGACATTTGTTTTTCCCAATTCGTCTATTTCCACGCTTTTATTTGGCTCTCCTTTTTGTATTGGTTGCAATTTCATTTTCGCGATTATTTGGCACAAAATTTTACTTTTTTTAAGACTGGGTTATGTGAAAGTCCCTATAACAAAAATACCGTAATGTCTCCTATGAAATGTGATAAAGTGTTAGTTAATTATTTACGTTTTTAATTATCAGGAGTGAAATATTTTGCTTAATTAATGTATTTATTCTTCTTTTAATGTTGCGTGAACGAAGTCACGGGTAGCAGCTAGTTTAATATACACTGCAAAAAAAAAAAAAGTGTTGATTTTACAGTATAATACTGGCATCCCAGCTGCCAGTATTATACCGTAAAATCAACACTTTTTTTTGCAGTGTATACTTGCCAAGTACTTATTACAATGAAAAATACTTTTTTCTATATCTCACTAGGAATCCTAATTTACTACTTCGTCTGTCTAAACTTTAATTTTCTACAAAAACGCATTACTGCATAAAAGGCATTTTTATAAGTATACACGAAAGAATCGATAAAGTAATTATGAATAAGAAGGACAATAAGAAAATACATTGTAAATAAAGACCAATGATCATTAAGGCATAACTTTTTATTTTTAATTACTTAAAATGTCTCCACTTTTGCAATTTTTCTTTTTGTTTGAGCGCAATTATACAGTATTAATAATAGGGTTTTTTGCAAATGAAAGAGCATATCTTGAAGTTTTAAAAACATTAATTATTTGGAAAGTGGTTGAAAAGTGGTCCTCTGCTGGCGGCCTTTGATACAGGGGTATGCAAAAATAGAACCGTTCTGTAATATCAGATGAATTGCGGAATTTGCTTAACTGTAATAAGAAACCAAAACAAAACCTTAAAATTTATGAGATTTTGTAGTCTTTCTCGAATGGGTTTATCGATTTTTCGATCCTGAAGAAAATGGCGGCCGTTCAAATTTTAAGTTGTGGATTTTAGACAAAAATTTTCGGATTTCAATCGCGCAAAAAAATATTTACAATTCGAATATTGAAAAACGCGTTCGTGAGGGACTACAAAATAGTATATATTAGAAAATCATGAAAATTTCAACCAAATTGGTCGATCCAATCTCGAGTTCTACCTGGTACCGATTTGTAAAACAGAGTTTCGAGAAAAACAGGTTTAAAGTTTTACAACGTTTTTAAGCAAACATAGATAACAGTGACAATTTTCAACTTACATAAAATCATCCATACTAGGACCATATAATGAACCCTCCTGGACTTCCTCTTTCTCAATTCTTTTGTTTCTACATGTGCGCGCGACACAATATGCTAAAAATGAACCTTATTCACTGCAACACCAAAAGACGGATAACTTTTGAACCAATACGAATTTCGAAAAAATTGCTTTACCACAAAGTTTTAGAGGGTTTAAGGAGTGAAAACATGTAAAAAAAAATCGATTAAAAAAATATAACATGCCTTAATCTACGAAAATATAATTTAACCACATTCAAGACCTAATGCGAGTTACTCATGATTTCGAAAAGCTTTCTTTATTTTCTTTAGAAACATCAGAAACCAATAATTTTTTAGATTTAAAAATCCTCTTTAATGAAAAGCTATGCGTTGCTGACGACTGGGATTTTTGATAATCGTTGTCACAGATTAACCTCGGAAAATGAAACATTTAAAGTTGCTGAAAAAATTAATAACTCGAAAAGTATTTGTCATAAAATTGTTAGACAAACTTCGTTAGAAAGGTAAAAAATTGTATTTTTCTTGATATAAATTTCAAATCTAATGATTATGCCATTTTTCAAATATTGAATTTCAAAAATTACCAAATTTCACAATGGAGTACCATAGTGAAATCTTCACGCGTAAAAAGATAATGATAACGGCCATGTGTCCTGACGTATACTGGCTGCACGAGTCACAAATTATAGTAGCCTTACTATTCTGTTAAAATATAAAAGTGAATTATGATGCCACGAGTGCATGATTTTTATTTAATTTAATATAATCGTCTTATAAACAAGGTTTTGGAATTTTTTTTCGAATGGGACTAATAAATTGGCCAATACTGTATATTATTTTGAGTTTAAAAGAGGAAAGGTGCGGGAGCGCTATATATTATTTAGGTTTCCTCAGGAACTTTTGGTCAGAATTGAAAGTTTAATATATCAAAACGTCAGAAATTAAGTCGACATTATATCGGCAATAACTATAACGACTGTCCTTCAGTTCGTATGGATAGATTTTCCTTTAAACCTATAAAATCATTCAGCATTCATTTTAGGTATTTTTAAGGTTATTATCATGGTCCGGGCAACGCCGGGCATGCCAGCTAGTGCATTTATAAGAAGTAAGTTTCTTTTGATGCCATTGGTTTTCAGAAACGTTTCTGAATAGATTTATAGTTTATTAATCACTTTTATCAAACTCGGATTTTAGGAGTCTATCAATTCCTAATTAAACATTTTCAGCTGTGTAATCGAATTGATACATGCAAGAGTAACAAAATAATATTAATATTATTGTTAATGTTAATGTTGTTAATTTATCTTGTCTGTCTGTCTGTTACGGTTGGTTTCAACAAATTTTTTTTTTTTTAATCTACATTAATTATTTAAATCACTTTCTCAACATTTATTTAAAAGCACTCTTTTTTTCTGTTTCTAATAAAAATTTAAATAAATAAAAGTAATTGTAATAATTATAATAAAATCAGTTTTTATTTTTTCTTCTTTCTTTTTCTTTTTGTAAAGTAATTTCAACGTTTATAGTCTAACGTAGCTTCCTGTTTTTCAAATACGAAAAGCAGACAGCAAGGGAGGGATGTTTTGTCAGTAGACTGCACAGGTGGAAAATTTGGAGTCATCTAGTCTGACTTTGATATAAGAATGACCGACCGCCCTGTATAAGAATTACGTTATCTTATGAGTGTACTATACACGCAATTAGGCTTTGTAAGTTTACGTCAGGCTTCAATTGGCTCTGCTATCAGGCGGATAGCTGGCGCCCATGTAAACAGAGGCTAGCAGGACCCCCTTCAGCACACGCCATGGGGGTGATGCATGGTTTCCTTCCTCCATGAAGCGGCCGGCAGAGTGGAGCGGCAAGCTGTAGTCTTCACGATGAGTCCATTTTTCCTTTTGTTTCCATTCCCGTACCCCTGGCAGAGTGGATCGGTCCCGTTTTTCAAGCAGCGCGGGAGAATGAATGTTTACGACACTTGTTGCTTGGCCAAGAGACCTGTCGTTTGACTCGTAAAAAAAAAATTCGACTTATTACGGGGCTCGAAGATTGGCCTGTGGGCTGGATCGCGAAGTTGTTGAAGGCGGACAGGTTTCTGGAAGATTTTTTTTTTGAGAGTGGGGCATTGATGGCCCTACATTAACCATCCTAAATCATGATGTTATGATGAAAAGAGGCTATAAGGGCATTTTCGAATTGCGGATCTATAACTGTTAACGAGAAATTAAGAAGAAGATATGTGTAGCCTATTTTTTTTTGGCGTAGTGGCGCTCCAAGATTATGACTTCTTAACCATCAGAAGTGATCATAGATATTGAACTAAACCGGTCGTTAGAAGTCGTAGTGTTCTGAGTTACGGTGATGGCTATCTTCGAATAAAACACATGCTTCAGGAAGGTGAAATTACTGACTCCGACGGTGAAGTTCTGGACCGTAGAACGATTTTCCCCTCCGGACTAGATGATGGACCTAGTAGTTGATGGCAAGTGATGCAGTGAGATGAGAGGATTGATGAATGTTAGCTTGAAACCACGTCTGAATTTTTCCCCAGCCTGAATACTCCAGCTTAAGTGCTTCATCAGATTTTGAAAAAGGAGGAAATGCTCCTAAGTGCCCATTGACTAAAATTGTAGAACTCTCTACCTGTTGTAAGTACTATTTGCATAGTTTTTCTTTTTATTTATTTGTACCTCTTTTTTTAAAAAAAAAAAAAAAAAATATGTTTGCTATACCAGAGTTTAAAAGTGAAATGAATATCTTTGGATAATTTCAATAAGAATAAACATTATGAACAGAAATAGTCTGTAGGTTAATATATAATGTTTGTATGTTTGAACGACCATTAAATGGTAATATGATGGTAATTTTAAAAATATGATGTGTAATTTAAAAGTAACCAGTGAGTGGTTTCAACTTAAAAGATCAGCTGTTATATTGTTTTATTAAGATTATTTTTGATAACTTAGTTGCTTCATTATTTTAAATGTTCAAATAAATTGTGTTTTTTTTTTGTTTATTATCAAAGATGGTATGTTTTTCTTTGTATAAATCTCTAAATAATTAATTTTTTATATTCACAGTAGACCTATAAGAATGGCCTAAGAATGGTCTTAGATTTACCCGGCTGTGATACAATCCCGCATGAAATTAACTTAACTTCAAATAAACCAGTTAAAGGCAAAGCTTATAGAGTCCCCTACAAATTACGTCAAGAAATGGAAGACCAACTTAATACTTTGTTACAGGCGGACATAATTTCCCCTTCCATGTCTGAATTTGCTTCTCCGGTTATTCTGGTTCGGAAATCAGACGGTTCCTATCGACTTGCTGTTGACTACAGAAGATTAAATAAAAATCTTGTTAAAGATGCTTACCCAATACCTAACATTACCGACTCTGTTGATGCTTTAAGTGGGGCTAAATTTTTTTCAACGCTAGATTTAACTAGTGGGTTTTTTCAACAGGTTATTCGCCCAGAGGATAGGCATAAAACTGCTATAATCACCCACAAAGGACTTTTTGAGTGGACCCGTAACTGTTTTGGGCTCTCAAATTCAGGTAACAGTTTCCAAAGACTTATGAATGCTATTTTCGGTGATTTAGGCAATCTTGGAATTCTTGTTTATATCGACGACATTGTAATTGCCTCCAGTGATGTTAATTCTCATTTTGAGAAGCTTAGCATGGTCTTTGAAAGGTTAAGACTGCATAAACTTAAACTTAAGCCCAGTAAATGCACTTTCCTTTCGAATAAAATACAATATCTAGGTTTTGAGATTTGTAGTGGCCAAGTATCACCTATCAATAAAAATACTGCCGTAATAGAAAATTTTAAACCTCCAACTACCCGAAAGGCTGTTAGGTCATTTATTGGAACTCTATCTTTCTATAGGAGATTTATACCAGATTTTACTAAGAGAGCTAAAAATCTAATCAACTTAACGAAAGAGACAGGAAAATTTTCGTGGAATGAAGATGCACAGAAAGAATTTGAAGACCTTAAAATGGCTCTTATTTCAAAACCATGTCTTGCACTCCCTGAGTTTGAGAAAGAATTCCATTTATATACTGATGCCAGTGGCGAAGCATTAGGGGCAGTGTTATCACAATTAGATGAAAATAACATGCTCCATCCTGTTGCCTTTGCCAGCAGAAAATTGAAAGATGCTGAGACCCGCTACTCCACCACTGAAAGGGAATTACTAGCTTTAGTTTGGGCTACTGCCCACTTCAAATGTTACATTGCTAATACCCATTTTTTCATCTATACAGACCATGCGCCTCTAACATTTATGTTAAAAATTCACGACCCTACATCTCGCATGGCTAAATGGATCTGCACTCTCTCAGACTTTAATTTTACAATCAAGTTTGTTAAAGGTAAGTGTAACAGTGTCGCAGATTTCCTTTCGAGGTATGTTAACAATGATAACTCCAATGATACTGTTAATTGTAATTTTTGTATACAAGTCGAAAAGGAAGTTACTTTTATGCCTCATTCTAATCTACTTGAAAAAATTGGTGAATTACAAAAATCAGACAAGAAATGCTGCGAGATTGCAAGAAAACTAGACCAAGGTGTAGAAATTGCTCCTAAATACATGAAATTTTTTTTTAGAGATGACATTTTAGTTTGTGAGGATACAAGGGAGTCAGCTATTTTGAATAAATCTGTAAAGTTAGTCGTGCCAAAAGAATTGGTTACTCAAGTTTTTGCACTAACACATGAGTCCCTAGCGGCTTGTCATCAAGCCTTTCAAAAGACCATTGATCGCATTCGTGAGCACTTCTATTGGCCAGGAATGTCGTCAGATGTCAAGCATCTAGTGGAGTCATGTATTAGTTGCCAGCAGAAGAGAGCTTATAGAGCGAACCAGCTCGCCCCTCTGCAACGTATGCCGACCCCCCAGTTTCCCATGAACAAGGTTCATTTGGATCTCATTGGACCCTTACCGCAAACTTTTTCGGGAAATAAGTATATTGTCGCATATATAGATTCATTTACTAAGTGGCCAGAAGCATATGCGGTTAGTTCAACCACTTCAGATGTCATTGCGGACACTTTAGCTGATTTCATATCACGCTACGGTGCGCCCTGTTTTATTACGACGGACAACGCGAAGAATCTAATTTCAGATGCGATAGAGCACGTATATAAAATGTTTGGTATTAATCATATTAAGACCTCATCTTATCACCCGGCTGGCAACTCGCAAGTGGAGAGACAGAATCGTACTCTTAAAAATGCACTTTGTCACATAGTCAACCAAAATCAATCTGACTGGGACACTAAACTCAAATTTGCACTACTAGCTATGCGTTCAGCTGTCCACTCTTCAACTAAACTTAGCCCAGCTGCAGTTATGTATGGCAGAAATATGAATCTACCATATAATCTCTTTTCTCAACCACCTTCTTTTAATTATAATGATGCACCCTCTTTTTGCGAACTCTTAATCCCAGCTCTTCAAAAAGTATACACTGAAGTACATAGTAATTTAATTAAAGTTTCTGAGCAGCAGGAAAAATACCGTGAAAAGACAGCTGTTGATAAAAATTTTAAAATAGGAGATCTTGTGTGGTTATTTACACCCACAGTCGCCCCTGGTAATACAAAAAAATTAAGCAAGCAAAATAATGGTCCTTTTACTATAATTGAGAAGCTAAATGAGGTTAATTTTAAAATAGCGCTAGTTGCTAATCCCAAAAATTGTCAGGTTGTCCATGTTGACAGGTTGTCTTCTTTCAAAGACAGACTCCCCATCTGGTCCAATCAACCAAAACAAACAATTGGCCTGGGATCGACTGAAAACGTGACCATCGATTCACCACAACAATCGTGCGTTTCTCCTCCTGTACGCAGTTGCAAGCGTAACCGATTCATTCCCTGGGCACCATATGATAGTAACCGCACACCAGCAGTAGTGAACGTCAACAATAACGAAACTCCGGTAGCGCCGGAAGTGGAGGAAACAGACAGCGACGCGACTGAAATCATAAATCCCTCTCCCCCACCTCCCATTTCTCCGGAGATTGCAGCGGCAGAGAATAACGAGATGTGCGTAAATAAAAATTTAGCAACGGCAGAAGGCAGTGAAATGCGCGTAGGTAAAAATTCAGCCACGGCAGAAAGCAGTTCAACTGCTGAGCACAGCGATTCGCGCAGGTCTCGTTCATCGATTCGTCCAGCTGCTAAATCGAATAGAAGTAGTCGTTCAATATCGATTTCTAGAACCGACTATTCGCTACGGGATAGAAGAGACCGTCCGAGTTATAAATACTAACTACCTTTTTTCGTTATTCAAGCATTTTTATTCAATTTTACCTTGTTTATTTGTATTTATTTATAGTTTAGTTAATGTGTATGTATATTTAATTATTTTTTTTTGACATTTTTAAAACGGAACTTAGTTTTTCTAGCGTATTAAAGGTTTGTTTTGGTTGTGTGTTGATACTCTCATGTAGGCATTTTTAACCCTTTTTATGCCTATACTTAAGGTTTTTGTCTGTTTTATGGTAGATTATGTGGTATATACCCGTCCGCACCCCGTTTTCGTAGATTTTGGGTATTTTTTTGCAAAAAAAAAAAAAAAAAAAAGAAACGAATGTAATTTTTGTTACTTTAAAATTTTTTTAGGATGTTGTGTTTTGTATGCCCTTTTGCCGAGGTAGATCTGTTTAGTTCAGTTTTTTTTAATGCATCAGTGTTTTGTATATAACTTTTTAAGTATGTGTTTACTTTAATTTCTACATTTTAACTAGATAGATTTATTATTTACTATACAGTTTGTGGTTTTATTTGAGCTTAAACTTTAAGGAGTGTGGGCCCTTTTTCTTTTTCTAGTACATACTGTCTCATGTACATGCCTGTATGTTGTTGTGTGTGGCTAAAAGTGCTAAAATTAACTATTTTATTTATTCTACTTCCTATTTTTGTGGAATGTGTGCTTTCCTTCCTGGTGATATATGTCACCACCCCTGTTTTTTATTTTATTTTGTGGAATGTTTTCCCTGTAGTGCCCAAAAGGCCCGAAACTGCTTTTTGCTATAAGTAGCACAGAGGCAGAGATACTCTTTCCCATGCACATTACTTGTACGTGCATTTGTAAAATCTACATAATATCCCGAATCATTAGACTGTGTTCGAAAACAAACATGTGTTCTCATATAAAATTGTTACAATTGTGTGCGTAATTCTCTAACATGGTCTGTGATACCATAATTTGTGTCTTACAGATGTATATGTATATATTTTTTTTTGTGTGTCACCAGTTGCTCTTGTGTATTTTTGTATAATAGAATTAATATGTGTTTTACAAATTTCATTGACATTTACAGTGTTGTAACTATGATATTACTAGTACTTATTTACATTAATAGATAGTGTTGTAATATACTGTGATGCCAATTATTGAAGTTATGTATATAAGCAGTATAGTGACAATTAATCAGTGGGCACTTCTCTTCTTTTTCGGCTAATTTTTTTTTTTCAAAATTCAATTTATGTATTATTTACAGTTCTGTTGCCAGAAGTCTCAGGAGGGATGCAGTTATGCGTAGGAATGACAGTAGTAGGGAAGTGAGGTTTCACAATCAGGTGGAACATGTGTTCTTTTACAGGTGCAGAAAATATCTTGGTCATTTTAGTGGTAAAATCAGCCTTGTGGTCCCTCCTCTGGTAGTACTCTTTTATGGTCATGTTTCAGGTAATATTTTAGGTAATGGTTTCTACGGATGTGCGAGCTCTGGTTGTATATATCCGGAATATATTGTCAGGGTGGTATTTCAGCGGTGAACTCTCTGGATCCCGTCCCGGATCGATGTATGATCTGTGTTTGTGGGTCAGTTTTTTCAGTGTTGAGGTCCCAGCATGCCATGTGGTACCAAGTTACCTTTCAAAAAAATAATTTGTTTTCTCAAAAAAAATTTTTTTTAATTAGCCGGGGGGAGCAATCTTGTTACGGTTGGTTTCAACAAAATTTTTTTTTTTAATCTACATTAATTATTTAAATCACTTTCTCAACATTTATTTAAAAGCACTCTTTTTTTCTGTTTCTAATAAAAATTTAAATAAATAAAAGTAATTGTAATAATTATAATAAAATCAGTTTTTATTTTTTCTTCTTTCTTTTTCTTTTTGCAAAGTAATTTCAACGTTTATAGTCTAACGTAGCTTCCTGTTTTTCAAATACGAAAAGCAGACAGCAAGGGAGGGATGTTTTGTCAGTAGACTGCACAGGTGGAAAATTTGGAGTCATCTAGTCTGACTTTGATATAAGAATGACCGACCGCCCTGTATAAGAATTACGTTATCTTATGAGTGTACTATACACGCAATTAGGCTTTGTAAGTTTACGTCAGGCTTCAATTGGCTCTGCTATCAGGCGGATAGCTGGCGCCCATGTAAACAGAGGCTAGCAGGACCCCCTTCAGCACACGCCATGGGGGTGATGCATGGTTTCCTTCCCCCATGAAGCGGCCGGCAGAGTGGAGCGGCAAGCTGTAGTCTTCACGATGAGTCCATTTTTCCTTTTGTTTCCATTCCCGTACCCCTGGCAGAGTGGATCGGTCCCGTTTTTCAAGCAGCGCGGGAGAATGAATGTTTACGACACTTGTTGCTTGGCCAAGAGACCTGTCGTTTGACTCGTAAAAAAAAATTCGACTTATTACGGGGCTCGAAGATTGGCCTGTGGGCTGGATCGCGAAGTTGTTGAAGGCGGACAGGTTTCTGGAAGATTTTTTTTTTGAGAGTGGGGCATTGATGGCCCTACATTAACCATCCTAAATCATGATGTTATGATGAAAAGAGGCTATAAGGGCATTTTCGAATTGCGGATCTATAACTGTTAACGAGAAATTAAGAAGAAGATATGTGTAGCCTATTTTTTTTTGGCGTAGTGGCGCTCCAAGATTATGACTTCTTAACCATCAGAAGTGATCATAGATATTGAACTAAACCGGTCGTTAGAAGTCGTAGTGTTCTGAGTTACGGTGATGGCTATCTTCGAATAAAACACATGCTTCAGGAAGGTGAAATTACTGACTCCGACGGTGAAGTTCTGGACCGTAGAACGATTTTCCCCTCCGGACTAGATGATGGACCTAGTAGTTGATGGCAAGTGATGCAGTGAGATGAGAGGATTGATGAATGTTAGCTTGAAACCACGTCTGAATTTTTCCCCAGCCTGAATACTCCAGCTTAAGTGCTTCATCAGATTTTGAAAAAGGAGGAAATGCTCCTAAGTGCCCATTGACTAAAATTGTAGAACTCTCTACCTGTTGTAAGTACTATTTGCATAGTTTTTCTTTTTATTTATTTGTACCTCTTTTTTTAAAAAAAAAAAAAATATGTTTGCTATACCAGAGTTTAAAAGTGAAATGAATATCTTTGGATAATTTCAATAAGAATAAACATTATGAACAGAAATAGTCTGTAGGTTAATATATAATGTTTGTATGTTTGAACGACCATTAAATGGTAATATGATGGTAATTTTAAAAATATGATGTGTAATTTAAAAGTAACCAGTGAGTGGTTTCAACTTAAAAGATCAGCTGTTATATTGTTTTATTAAGATTATTTTTGATAACTTAGTTGCTTCATTATTTTAAATGTTCAAATAAATTGTGTTTTTTTTTTGTTTATTATCAAAGATGGTATGTTTTTCTTTGTATAAATCTCTAAATAATTAATTTTTTATATTCACAGTAGACCTATAAGAATGGCCTAACCTTTCTGCGATTAATTAAAAAAAAAAAAAAGGGAGAGAAAATTCAACTTTATTAAATTAGGACTTTAAAATTTCTTAAGTTTAAATTCATAACTGACTGTTTTAATGAACATAAATTGAAGTTCACTCAATGTTATACAATCGTATTTTTGATCTTGATTTAAGGATGGATAGATTAATAAGTGAAACAGTAATATTAAATTTAATTTCATAAAATGTTAAATTAAGCTTTAACTCTCCTCTTTCAGAAAAATTGTTTTTCTAAAATATACACCAAAATTGTTTTATTTTAAAAAGTAAAAAAAAAAAAAAAAAAAAATATCCAGTCATTATACACCACTATACGATTCTTGGTTAACCGATCGGATCTTGTTCAGAATCTCTATGGTTGTTCTAAAATTATAGTACATCATCATATCCCTATTCTATTAACGGATTTAACTCTTTCCCCTTTTGGTCCTCATATTGGAGGAATTTCAGGTTGTCTGCATTTTTCCAAATTATATGATGATTACACTTTTGTTAATTTAATGTGTATGGAGATTTGAGCTTGATCGGGTTGGAGTGGAGTTGGGTGTTCTTTATGCAATCCAGTATGCTACTTGATTTAGAAATCTGTTGCCCCTTACTACATTTAATATTGTCTTAAAATGATGAGTTCAAAATTATCATTGTTGTATTAACCTATTCGGATTCTTAAGTTTTGATATTTTGATTAGTTTAATATAATTTGCTACCTTTTCCATGGCAACAGATTTCAGTGGAGCTAATCAGGGTATCTTATTTTTTTTTAAATATTTAATTGTCAAGTGAAGATTGAGTAATAAATGAGCTTTTTAAGTTTAAGTAAGTTGTGTTTTAGAAAGAACCCCAAAACTCCACAACATCAAACATTTTTGTTGAAAAGAAAAATGTTTATGAATTGATAGCATTCGAAACACCTAGATTCTGGGTTGATAAAGCTGATCAATACATTGGAAATAGTAATCTCTCTCAAAGGAATTATCCAAATTTTCATTCAACTAATGCAATAGCAAAAAATATGTTAAACCACTTAACGATGATAATTTCTCTCCGTCAAGAAAACAGATGCCTACGCGCTGATTACATCGAAAGTGCTCAGAGTGATTTAATGCGTTTTTTCCCGCCAGACTATAATCAACGAACTAATGACTGTATTTAAAGACATTTATCCAACACCGAACTTTAACAAGACTTTTTTAATGATCCATAAACTATGATTTAATAACTTCATTGCATCCTGATTTCACTATATTATGAAACTGTATTTTCCAGAAATCACGTGATAAGATTCACACACTCCGAACTTGTTATTTAGAACTGTAAAATTATTTTTTAGAACTGTGAAATATGTAGCGCGTGAAGTAAGGGGCCAAAGATGCTCCATAATAACATAATATATATAAACCTTATGTTGAACCATAGTATACACTGTAAAAAATGACGAATGTTTCTGAATCTACGAAAATATAATGTATGCACGAATAAATATATAATATAAACTCATCATTGTTAACCATGATTCTGAACAGTGTTTCTTTATCTTTAGAAACCTCAGACATCAATAGCATTTCGAGATTTAAAGAATCATTCAGAAAAACAAAATTTTTCTAGCTGCCCGTAATTTTCCGAAACGTTTACGAGTAGCTTTTAAAGTGTATTAATCAGTTTTCTAAGCCCGGAATATAGTTTTTTCTGATGCTATCCATTCTCAAGTAAACATTTTCATGTTCAACAAATATGTTTAAAAGATAAACATGCAAAAATAACAGCGTTAACATTAACATTAAAATTAAAATTATTTCTTCACTCTTTCATGTATAAATTAACTTATGCAGCTGAAAACGTTTACTTGAGAATGGATGACATTCGATAAATAGGTATTCCAAGCTGAGGAAACTGTTTAATACACTATAAAATCTATTCGGTAACGTTTCTGAAAAATACGGGCAGCTACAGAAATTTTGTTTTTATAAATAATTCTTTAAATTTTGGAAATGTATTGGTTTCTGGTGATTCAAAAGACAATGGAACACGTTTTTCGGAGTTTCGGATAACTCAGAAGATTATATTATAGTTTCGTTCGTGGTTATACTATATTTTCATAAAATAAGAAACATTGGTCATTTTTTACAGTGTATAGAATTGTGATTGCAAACATTAAAATTAATATATATCTTTAAATTAAACCATCCTTCTCAGCTGATTCAACATATCATATAACACAAAAATAAGTTTATTTTCAGTGAACGAAATAACAAAAGAAGATGCAGTGCCCAGATCTCAAAGGATTAAAAATAGTACTATCGGATTAAATGTGACGGACTTATGAGTATCATAGGAGCATAAAAAGCAAGAGAAATTTAATTCACCTTACCTATGTATTAATAGTATGCTAGAGGAACTCTAAAAAACTTTATTTTATTTAATCTGGTTAGAGATAGCGCTTATCTAGCTGAGCGAACGATCACCTTAATAACTATATAGAAACTTCTCGGAAACGTTTCCGAAAATCAGTGGAAGCAAAAGAAACTTTGTTTTTATAAATGTTTCTTTAAATATTAAAAATGTATTAGTTTCTGGTGCTTCTAAAGATAAAGACGCTTTCGGAATCAAAGATAACTCGAGAGAGGTTATTGTACATGTTCGTACGTGGTTATATTATATTTTCCTGCAGATTAAGGAATATTTGCCTTTTTTACAGTGTTTGCAAGATTAAAATATCTCTCTGGTGCGTAGTTAAAATCTTAAATAAAATCTTGCTTCTAATCTTAACCAGCAATTTAATTCACAATTTCTCCCTTAATTTTTAATTATATTTTTTTACTAACCTTTTCTCTTTGAAACTGAAATTGAAACCTAGTAGTAGACTCGTATTAATATGAATAATTATATAAATAGAAATTAGTTTCTATCAATGATTTTCGACAAAGAAAATATCAAGACCGTGCTAATTTATGCAGTTAAAAGACTGGTAGACTAAATAATTCTGTGCACTACATTAGCTTGTATTGTTTCATTTCTTGACGTTGATTAAAGTTTGTTACAAATAAGAAAAAATATATATAATTGATGCTAAAATCAAAGAGGGACAGGGTTACCACAATTGGCAATGGATTGCCGAGAGCTACTTCTCCGACCTACTTCTCATAACCAAAAATTATTATTTTTTCTTTTGTAAAATGGAAAAATAACTCTAATAGCTCCTTCGAAACTTTGTATTTAGATAAGATTAGAAACGGAATTCGGACACAAGCTTCTTTTTAAACATGTACACTCAGAAAAAGAAACTGATTAAAACTACAAAACATATTTTTTGAGTACAGTTTGTTGTTTTAGCAAAATTGGAGTAAAATTGAACCATTTTACTTCAATTAACAAACATTTTTGCTGACGATACAAAAAAATGTTTTTGGAATTGCAAAAAAAAAAAAAAATTGTTGATACAAACAAAATTTTTATTGACCCATATTTAAACAAAAATTTTGTTTAAATATAGGTCAATGAAAATTTTGTTTGAATCAACAAAAAAAATTTTTTTTGTTGAAAACCACTTTTTTTTTGCAATTCCAAAAAAAAAATTTGTATCGTCAGCAAAAATGTTTTGTTAATTGAAGTAAAATGGTTCAATTTTGCTAAAACAACCAAAATGTACTCAACAAAAATGTTTTGTAGTTTTAATCAATTCCTTTTTCTGAGTGTATCTTTTAAAAGAAATTTAAAACTTTGTTCTTTGAATACATAATTGATGTCTTTCATATAAAAGTGCTTTTTGATGCAGTTGGTTGTTAATCTAACAAAATATATCAATTGAAAAAAAAAATCGATAAGAATTTTTCAATTACAAACAATTTTTACCCAAGTTCTGTATACATGGCAATATTCCTTGTAAACAGACTAGCCCTATGTAATCCGGGTATAATCCTCAGTTTCCCATATGAGGCCTTGTTAGAATTAAGAAAAATCATAGAAATGCATCATAAAATTATTTTACAAACCTGACGTTACGTATTGTGCAAATTTATAACCATAGCTCATCATTCGTCGTTCTCTTTCAGTCCGGGATACCTCTTCTTGTGCTTTTTCCTCAGTTTGCATTTTACATAAATATATAACAGATTTAAATTTTGTTGCGTAGATCGACCAGTCATCGTGCCCATGATAAATTGTTGAATTAATTGTTGTCAAAACACCTCGGCGACAAATGAAATCGATTTCTCCCCTGTAATAATAAATATTTTTTTAAGTTAGAAAAATTCAAACAAGTAATACACTGGACAACAATGGTTCTTCCCCAAAACTGAAATTAGTTGATTCTAGATCAGTTGCTTGCGCTGATTCCGAATATACTTTCCGTTTTAATCTAGGTCGTCTAGTTTCTGAGAAATTTGCATATTTAAGTTTATGCAAATTTAAGTTTTTAGTGCCATTTTATGGAAATTTTAAATACATTCAATGCCAGATTGATTTGCCTTTTTTACTGGACCATTTGCTTCAGATAAATGTCGCAGTCTGCATATTCTTAATATTTACCTGTCAGTTACTAAGCTTAATTTGCGTATTTTTCAATAGTATAATGTTTAAATTACTTTCAGCTTTAAAGTAGTCACCATAGAATTGACGTAATATTTTTGTAGACTAATTTTTTTGTTGATTTCGAATCTGCAATTCGTTTCCTTATATCACGTCTGTATTTTGAGTAAAATGAATTTCTACTTTTGTATTGTATTGGCACACGTTTTATATGAAATGCTTTTTAGGGGTGTGAACCTCATTGCAAAAGGGTCAACAGTGTCAGATTCCTATTAGGGACATAATAACTGATGGAATTTAATTTTATTTCGATTATTTACATAATCGAAAAAGAATTGAAAAAAGTAGTAGAATCTATCCTAATTAGCTGAAGTACTTCATAAAATAGCATAAAAAGTATTTTCTGTTTTTTTTGTTTTTTTTTTTCAAAAAATAATATTTAATTTTTTTTTAAAACTGGAGATGTTAGAAGAAAATGGACACCAGATTTTAAATCAGCGTAAAAAACTGGATGAGAAACATATTAAAGTACTCATGATGCGGCAGAATTATTTGGACGTCAAGAAACGTTATTAGAAAAAAAGGAAAAATATGTAAATTAGGCTCAAAATTTCAAGGTCGCAAGTCAGTATAATCGCGGACACATCATTTGTTAAAGTAAATTGACCAGTAATCATAACATAAAACGAAAAATCCAGTCTGATAATACCTTAACATTGCTTATTCCGAATTAGTACGAAAATTCCAAAAATCTCATAAATCAAAATACGCAAATATTTCAAAAACCGGACGTACTGGAAAAATTCTAAAATAGATTCAGAATCAGCGTAAACTAAATAAGAAACAACAAATTTTGGTTTTGGGGCACAGCGAAAGTTCAAATTTGTTGTTCAGTGTTATTTTTAAAATATTCACATGAAAGTTCGTAAAGTACAATAGGATTTCAATTGACATTAGTTGTTGATTAAAAAGAAAGTAAGCTTAGTGTAATAACAGGTTTCAGTTGGAATTTCGCCAAACTGCCTAATTAGTGAAAAATTGATTTTGGTGACTGACCATTAAAGAAATTTGAAATGTAGGTATTTTAAAGCCCGTGCTCAAGATTGTGGTAAAGAGCAGCAATCGAGCAACATAGTTTCGGTTGCAATGAGAAAAAGAAAATATCGAAACTATCGAATGACAAAGATGTAAAGCAAATTTGAAAGAAAGTGGCGAAGTACACCAAATATCTAATTTATTGACGTATACAATACAGTTTCACGGAGTACAACACGCTACACTTAAAAAACATTTAGTAAGTTCTGAAGTTCTGTTAATAGAACAGCAGTGTAGGCAAGTTTTTTATGCCCGTCGTATACAACGTTGCGGTTAAGCAGAGTCACGGGAGATCTGCCTGTCGCTGCAGTTCGACTGGAAATCCTCTTTCGGGTCCCATTGCTTCGTATATATGGATAGTAGGATTCTAAATGAGTCTCGAGAGGCTTGGAGTGTTCGTAAGTGTCTGAAATTTAAAGCATAATAATTGTCTGTATAGTGTCACTCTTAAAATTTTTATGAGGATTGATCTTTCCTGTAACGTCACTTGAAGCGTTCTTCACTGGATACATGCCCACTCTACTCATTTTTATGAGAACCTTACTTACTGCGACTTCGGTACGTCTTGAAAGGGAATGAGATATGGGGACTCTATTACAGAACTATTCGCTAAATGAAGAAATTGTTACAATTCCTACCTTTGTTTTCCATCGCGAAGTGGTCATAGTGCATGTAAAAAATATAAATGGCATTAGAACGATGCCTATAGCGCCAAAAAAGGCAAATTAAGAAATAGTCAAAGAAGCCATATGAATAACAAATAAATACAGGCAAGCGTGAAGAAAAGCAAAGACTTTATTCTGATTACAAAATTTCCAAACTGTCCACATTCCTAAAGTTTGTGAAGAAAAATGAAGCATTTATTATGGCATGGTGCTAATGTTGCGCGCTATATTGTTACAAAAAAGCGGGACAGCGTCTTCCAAATCAGCACATAAAAATACAATAACTCCTATGAAAACGTAACCTGTCTATAAAGGCATCTTGTCTTAAAAATAAAAAAATTCATGGTGCCCACGGAAAGATAACGAAACTAAAAATAAACTGGCACACCAATGGTGGTGTTGTCATAATAACATCGCAAACCCCACTGTTTTGTGAAATGAATGGCAGCCCGGTTACTGATGTTACCCTGACTCGGAGACTTCATCAGTAATCGGGTTGCCATTCATTTCACACTGAAGCAAACTGTGCGATGTTACTATAGAAACACCCCTGTTGGTGCGCCGACTGACTGGCAGATTCGTTATCTGTACCATCTAATCGGTCATATACAGCAAAATCATTGACGCTAAAATTGATTGCAAAATGTGACGCTGCTTCCCAGACTATAAACAAGTACGTTAAAACCTGTAAAACAGAATCGCTTGAGAATGGAAAAATATTCCGTTTTGGACAGTTTTCCTTTTTAACCTATAGATTTGTTACGATATTCTTTTCTGCGAAACCATAAAAATGTTTTGTTATAGACATCAGGTTCTGTTTTCATAGGTTTCACTGTATTAAGTTCCACTCAATGTAGACTATCGAATTGTATTAAAAGTAATCGTACACTGTAAAAAATATTTGGAACGTTTAGTATTCTAACAGGAATGTTTCTGATACCATCGGATATCTGAGAGCTATTTTCACTTTCTGAAACTATCAGAAACCTTTCCGTATGTTTAGGATTAGGTGATTGAAACCGACCCTCTTCTATAGCAAACCAGTTTGTGCGCATTCCAAATATTTCTCTTCTCAACTATTTCAACCAGTTTACCCTGTTAACGGCAAAGCTAAAGCAGCTCGTTGTTGGGGCTGTGGAAAATATTATGTTAGTTATTCGAGCGGTCCAAAAAGAGAATTTTAAAAAAGGTAAGAATTACTGCTGTTTTAAATACTCTAATAATATTTTTTATAATGATTCTGTTTTATATTCATTATTATCTCATACATGGCGTGATATTTTTCAGTTTATATCAATATTTTTAACAAATGTCTTAACCCTAACATTTAGGACTATTTACATGAGCATTTAGATACTTTGAGTTGGAAGGATAATTATTAAAATATACTCTAAAATATAAAAATACAAATCCTTTGTCTCTCATTTTAGGTTTTTTTTTTTTTAATGTTGCTTCAATAAATATGATTTATAATACCCTTTAGTAGCAATTTTATCTCTTAAAGAATAATATCTACCGGCGGTACTGTGTGTTTGTTTATATATATTTTTTTAACGATGTTTCAGAACTCTAACTTTTACAATACTATATATTGAAAATTGACTTGTCTGACTTTAAAAATATCATTTTAAAGTAAACAAACTATATTTATTTATTTTATTCTAATTCTGAAAAGAAAATTCCTAGGTGTTTTTATTAATCTCAGGATTATGTCTAGATTTTTCTCACAGGGTCCTGTTATTGTGAAACTGAAGTATTTTTTAATATTTTAAAAATTCCGGTCATAATTTTGTGAATTTGAAATTATCGTTATATCAGGTTCCTTTGTATCTATCCTTTACACATAAAAAAGCTATGCACTTTGATAAGTTCAATTGTTTTGTGATAGGTGAGATTTTATTTTTAAATCATTAAATTTGTGAAAAGTTCAGTTTTTGAGGTGGTAAAGTCTTGTTTTTAAGACAAAGAATTTTGTGAAGGATACTGTTTTGAAACGAAAAATTTTGTGAAGGGCCCAGTTTTAAGATGAGAATTTTTGTGAAATGTCTTGTTTTAATATGAAAAATTACCTTTTAAGGACCGAAAAAATTAACAGATAAACAGATCTCTGAAGCTGCATTGCTTTTGGAAAGCTCATACATAAGTTTTAATCATTTTATGTTGCTGGGAGTTAGATTGTTTGAAATGTATCGAAAATATATTAGTATAGCTTTAGTTTGCCTATTTCATGTTAATGAAAAGTTTTGAAAGTTTTCTTTCTAAGTATATATGCTATTTTTTTTTAATTTTTAAAAATAAATACTTGATTTGTGAAGCTGTATGAATCCCATATTTTTTTCATGATATGTTGTTAAAAAACAAGGTAAATATCTCCATTCCCCAATATTCACTGCGTGAATATTCTTAAATATTAGGGTTAAAACATATTTGATAAAATTTCGATACAAACTGAAAAATGTCACGCAATATACCGAATAATTTCGCCTAGAAAAAAGAATCATTATAAAAAAAAAGTTTGATTAGAATATTTAAAAGAACAGAAATTCTAATCTTTTCAAGTATTCTTTTAAAATTCAGATAATATATAATAAAAATAGATAAAAATATATTCAGAAACACTTCAGATATATTCAGAAAGGTTTTAGATACATTCAGAAAAGTTTCCGATATATTATGAAATATTTCCGATATATTCAGAAACTTTTCCAATATATTTTGAAAGATTTCCTATATATTCAGAAACTTTTTCGATCCGTAATGAAAGATTTCCGATATATTCAGAAAGGTTTCAGATATATTCAGGAAGGTTTCAGATATATTCAGGAAGGTTTCATTACGAATCGGAAAGGTTCCGTGTTTTAGCCGAAACATTTTTCTGATCGAATCAGAAACCTTTCTGTTAGTATCGTGCAGCACAGGTCTCCGTTACTTTCAGAAACGTTTCTGAAAATTTTTTACAGTGTATTTAATAGTATTCGTATTAAAATAAGTTTAATAGAATTTGAGCATCATGAAAAATTGGGACTTTTGGCGTTCCGTGCAGTGGTTCCACGGGACGGGTTTTGCAATCCCTGAAAATCGGGACGTACCGCGTATATTGGTGCACCTGACAACATGGTGCTTTCAAAGTCAAACTCGCATCATTCGACATGGATCCAACGGATTGAAATATTCCTAGCGGAAGAAATCCAATGGAGCGAAGTTGATCGACCGTGCCGAAACTGGAAATAGCGGTAGATGACACCGTTATCAAATGATTATTGTCGGACATCACTAACCTTCATTACAAGTGACTTAAGTAGCAGCTTTTAGTGCTACAAGATGCCGTCCCAACATCCATTATTGTTTTTTACTGTGCTGATCATTTTACGATAGTGGATGTTGTCATGTGAAATTTCTGCAGCAATATTTCTCTGTCTGTTTCATTTAACCCTTCAGTTCGCACGTAGGACTTACTGGAACACTTTTCAGTTGTTTTTAGTTATTTACCCTCTAAATAAGACAAACATATGCAATTTTAATTTATTTCGTCTTTTTCTTGATTTTTACTTGGTTTTTATAATGTCGCTCGCTACATTATTCATTACGAACTGAATCCTTGAATATTTTCATACACAAGGTTTCTAAAACTATTCTAATGACGATAAATCGTGAACAGTGTCAGTATTTACATTTCATAAGTCACTGTAAACACGATACTTAGGCAGTGTGGAAATGTTGCGAGTCAAAAGGGCACGAAGAAGTTTAGATTAGTTATAAAACTCATCTGGTGATTATAAAAACATTAGCTATTAACGCCTTGATTAATTTCCTAAGAAACCCAATACATGGGCCTGAACTTGCCCGTAGCGATTTATTCAACAATTAGGCACCGTTCAGATCACATTTTCAAATTCTGGGACGAAAAGTCATAAATTATTTCTCTGCGCTTTCTTTTCCAAAGGCTCTGTGGTCAATTGTGATCTTTTTTATTGCTCTTCAAAATTTTCTCACAAAATCAACAAAAGAAAGTCTCTCCAGAGGTGGTTATAAACATGTCAGGGACTTTCGTCCGTACGGACACTCCTCTCTTGCAGCGCGACAGAAAACTTCCTATATCAAAGAGGCCCACAAAAGAGCCACCTTCCGTGAATGTGGTCTGAACGAACCTTTACAGAACAAAAAAAGAGGCGCACTTTAAAGAGTGCATTGGGAACTGGTGACTATTGCATTAAATCCGATAAAAATTATAATGCATTATTTTTTTTTCGCATACATAAAAATCTTATTTCCAAGTAATGATAAAAGCCAAAAATAAATTTTTAAAAACTTACTTAGATGTATCCTCTTGAGCAATCAGATTTTCAACTTCTTCTTTGTGGCAAATTATCCAGCGTAGTAATTTATTATAGGAGTGTTCTTCATCATTATAAACTCCGACAAACTCAGAAAAACCATCGTTTAAATCCAGATTTAAATTTCCCAAGTTGTCCGGCATCGATAAATACTTCAATTGGTGATCATCGTCACAGAATGTATTATCGGAATCTGTTGAGAAATGTCCTATTTGAATAGGCAACTCAAATTTAGTGAAAGGTTCACTATAATCATCAATTTCGCCAATTCTGAAATTCATTTTATAGTGTTTTACGCTAATCTATCAGTTTCGATTCTAATATTTTAGAAAAAATTCTTTCAATTATGGTTTCATATTGCTTTATTGTGTTTAATTCTTAATTTATACGCCTACACTAACAGCAAGAAATATTATTTTTTATTTTCTCTAACTGCTAATACTGTTTTTATCAACTTTAGATAAAAGAAATTTCGTCCCTAGATGGAAACTGTTAAATTATCTTTTTTTTCTTTCAATTTGACATTATTTACAGAAAGTCATTGTTTTATTCATATTATCATATCTGCATTTCTATGCTCAGATAAAATATTCCATTTATAATTATCTATCTGAAAATATTTTTCTATCGTATCGAATCCGCTTATTGTCCGTTTATTATATTAAACTAGATGGAACCCGTCAAAACTTGACGGAAAAAAATACTATAACAATATTAGTTAAATAAGCTTCTGTATTACATAAGAAGGGGTGCATATGAAACAGTCTTTCAAATATTTTATTTTAAAAGTTTTTTCCCCCAGTGAATTACAGTACTATTTCCGAAGCAAACTCCAAGCAAACAATCCATAAACAACTGTGTAATGCAAATCAATTTGACATTACCGCCATATTCCCCACGGCAACAAAGAAAATTTCCTGGACCTATGAAGAATCATACAAATAGTATATTCACACGTTCATCTCATATTCAGTCAATAAAAGAACATAGTAAATAAAGCACACATCCCCCCGCTCCCCCCCCCCTGTGATAATGCAACCGAATGAGCTCCTATGCGCATGTGCATTGCATCTCACCAAAGGCACAGTCAAAATTCGACGTTAAAAAAAGTTTTAAAATGTTTAAATTAAAAGTTTTAAAATATCTTCTTTAATCATTGTTCGTTTCAAATCCATATCTTCTGAAACGCATCCATTGTTTTAAGCTAAATTTATATGTAAAGATGAAGAATTTTTTTTTACAATAATAAATCAATCTGCAGATAAGGGAGATTTTTAATGTTTTCAAGTGTAATTTATTTGTATGGTTTCTTCGGTTCCTTTACATAATCAGGATGATTATTCCTTTTCCATCATAGTCGGGGATCTTTTCCTTCTTATGCAGTTAAATATCCAATGGATCTTTAAAAAAATAATAAAATACAGTTCCTAGAATATTCTGATGTAACATATACATCAACGAATTCAGCATATCAATTTTATGTTAATCATAAACTATAAATAGTTTTTTTTCTTGACAGATTTTAGTTTAGCGCCAAAATGCTCTTTCTTTTGGATAATCTGATCTTATGATTTATCAGGGGAAATATCAATTTTATGATAATCATAAACTATAAATAGTTTTTTTTCTTGACAGATTTTACTTTAGCGCTCAAATGCTCTTTATTTTGGATAATCTGATCTTATGATTTATCAGGGGAAATATCAATTTTATGTTAATCATAAACTAGGACTTCCCTCAAAGGGGTTAGTCTGAGTGATATTGCTGAGAACATAGAGTTAACAATTACAATATAAAGCAAAAGAGCAAATTAAATGATAGAATTACAAAATATCATATATAAATTCATATACACTGTTAAAAAAATAGAAAAGAAGTACCGTTCATCAGATGTGTTGTCATATTTTTTTTTTAACATGTGGCAAAGAATCTCATTTTCGTAAGAAAGTAATGCGCAAAACTTGAATAATAAAAAAAAAAACCGCCGGATTTTTTAAAATGCCAAGCTTTTTAAAGTTACGTAATTGGATTTGCAGCCAATAGATTATTCTATCAAGCGTGGCTTAGCGCAAATTTAATTTCATTGTTGCACCTTTTTTTGTGTTTGAATTTAAAATTTTTCTTCCTTGATTATATACCGTATTTACCCGCGTATACGTCGATCCCGCGTATAAGTCGACCCCCACTTTCCCGATCAAGAAATTTGATTTTTTATAAATCCGCGTATAAGTCGACCCCCCACTTTTCCGATTAATGAATTTGATTTTTTTTTCAAAATACATTATTCAAAATCACCTGGGAAAAAAAAGAAAGTATACTAAATATACAATAATAAAGGAACTTTATTATTTTTATTTTTTTTGTACATTTATTCGAAATCATCTGAAAGAAAAAGTACTAAATATACAATAATGAAGATAATAATATACAAAGTTAAACTGATTCGAGGTCCGATTCAATATCGGACTCGCCAAACCCTTCACATAAGTCCTTCGTCGTCATTGGCTCATCATGATACACGTTTTCAATCTCTGTATCGCAACATTCTTCCTCGTCGTTATTACTTTCTCAAATGGCATCATCTTCTGTGCCGTCTAGTTCGTTGCTTATGCAGCAATTCTTGAACGGTTTTATAATCATTTCGGAAGGAGTTTGATTCCACGCATCTTTAAACCACTTGGCAATTAATGCAATGTCGGACTTTCTAATATTACCGCCCTTTGTTAATGTTGGACAACCGGATGAAATCCACTCTGAAAAAAAAAAAATTAAGGACCCTCGCATAAGTCGACCCCCCCACATTTAAAGTCTCTTTTTGTCCAAAATTTCTCGACCTATACGCGGGTAAATACGGTATCTATTATTTGTATAACTGTTTATAGAAACACTTACACTTCAAACCACATTGATAGCATGCTTTGCTACAAACCAGATTGCAAAACTATAATCTAAATTACTATTAAAGTATACAAAAAATCTTTCGATGACTTCTGTAAAATAACTTTTACATTAAATCTCCATATCGGCAAAATTGAAAAATTATATATATTTCAAAGTTAAGCTTGACAGATACTTCTTGATAATTCTCTAGAAGGCTCTGTCCCCCCCCCGCCTTTACTGCGCCAATCTGCAGACTTTTTTTTGCCTGTCTGTCTGTCTCTCCACAATCTGTCTGTTTCCCTATCCGTTCTTCTGCCCGTTTCTCTAACCGATTGTCTATCTCCCTACCCGTCTCGCTACCTGTCTCTATATTTCTCTACCGGTCTCGCTACCCGCCAATCTATTTCTCTAACCGTCTGTCTGTCCGTCTAACTACTTGCATGTCTAGCCGTGTCTCTATCCACTTCTCTACCCATTTGTCTATCTGTCTCACAACTTGTCTATCTGTCTGTCTACCCGTCTGGCTATACGTCTCTCTACCCATCTTCTTACCCATCTCCGTACCCATCCACTATCTCTCTACCCGTCTCACTATCCATCTGTTTTTGTACACGACTCTTTACCCGTCTCGCTACCAATCTCATTACCCGTCAGTCAACTCGTCTCTGTACTCATCTCTCTACTCGTCTCTTTATCTACCACGCTACGTGTCTCGCAACCTTTCTCGCTACATTCCTGTCTACCGTCTCGTGACCCATCTCGCTACTCCTCTGTCAACCCTCTTTTTACCTTTCTCTCTAGCTGTCTATCTATTCGTTTCGCCACCCGTCAGCCTACCTATGTGGCTACTCGTCTCTCTATCCATCTCACTACCCGTCTCTCTACCCGTTTGTTTACTCGTCTTTCTACCACTCGCCACCTCTTTCCAATATTTAAACAATTCATTTAATATACAGAAGCCGATTAAATGCAAACAGAAGTAATTTATCTAATAAGTGTAATCAGATGCAATTTTTTTTAAATACATACATAAACCTGAATAATAATTCATCAGTTTTGTGTTCATGGTTTTTTATATCATTTAACAGTAAATCTCAACTTCTTAAACCTGAATTATCTCAAGCTTTTTAAAAAAACCACAAGGTCTGTATAACTGCAAAGTACCCTGAGGGCTATATTAGCTATATGTTATTAAGTTAAGTGAAAGTTTCGTTATCGCGTTTGCAGCCAGTTGCTTATGTCAGAAAGTGTGGCTTAACGCCATTTTAAATTCATTAGTGTAACTTTTTTTTTTTTTTTTTTTTTTTTTTTTTTTTTGGGGGGGGGGGGGGGGTGGACGGTTTCAAATATATACATATAAATTAAAACTTTTGCCTTCATGCCATTAGTGTTGTTTGTATTATTAACTAATACCTTGTAGATCGAGCTTCATTTGAAACAAATGTAAAAGACTTCTTCTACAGTTTTTTTTAGAAGAAACTTTCGTAATTGGGCCCAAAGCCAATCGGAGCATTTAATATCAATATTGTAACTCTTATAGAGTTAAAACAATATTGTTGCTAGCTTTACTCTTGTTTGAGACCAGCCTTGCCTGTGTATCTGAATGGGGAAAAGTTTCGTATCCAATGTCGGTTGGCGAAAAAATTTTTAAATGGTGCCAAAAGTTAGTTTTAGCATCTTACAAAATTTTTCAAGAGAGCGGTAAAACATGTTTTTCAAATATTTACAAACATACGTTTATTAGAGCATGTTTTTGCATCATCTTAAAAATTTAAGCACGATGCTAAAATAAAATTTTATCGCCATATTCGATATTTTAATAAGTAATGAAAATACATAAACAAACTTATTTAACAAACCTAAGAGGCATTTTTGTGATAAATAATTGTTATTGTCAGAGGAGTAAATTGTAAACAATTAATAAACGGCTAGTAAATAATAAATAGCATTTAAAATCTAAAAATGAAGAAGTGGTCCGTATAAAAATGCAAAACATAACATTATACGCTTGATATAATTAAATCTTTTTTTATTTTTTAATATTTCCGAAGGCACAGATAAAAAGGTAAAAATCTCTTTTCCAAATGCCATTACAATTTAATATATATATATATATATATATATATATATATATATATATATATATATATATATATATATACAAAATAGAGAAATATCTGTAAAAAAATATATTTACATAATACTACATCTGCAAAAAAATAAGATTTAGAAAAAGTAAGCCAAATTCTGCAGATCCCAACAATCACATCGAAAAACTTATCACCAAAAAAGAACTCGCCAAATCTTACGGCACAGGAGATGGATTTTTCCCTCTGAATGCAGAATATTAGTTTTTTTTCTTGTACGATGGGTGATTATAATATAATTGTTTCATTTCACGTACTACATACTGTTTGATATATTGGTACTTTTATGTTATCCTGGCGCCGTTGATAATTCGCCAAATATTGTTCCTATAACATTTTCATATTGAATTCATTTCATTTAAATATAAACCTTTCACTCATTTAATTTAAAATACATGCCTTTCATTAATCCCATTTAAAATGCTATAAAGAGAAAAAAAAAAAAGAAATAATGCCATAAATCGAAACCCTTTTTTTAAACACCAAAGAATTTTTTTTTTTTATTTACACACGCGAAATAAAAAAAAAAGCTGCTAATGCTGAGATTTGCGCCAAATCTCTAATACCAAGTCTACCAAGTTATTGCGGGGTTTTTCTATCAGACAGAAATAATCCAGATTAATTTTCGATTTCTACTAAATTGAAATATATTTTATTGTGCTGAATATTAGTGCTTGCATATTTTTTTGCTCCATGTACTCCATGAACTTTTCAATTCCGATTGTCTACGAAAATCTCCCGCCGGTGAAAATGACGTACGCACAAAATTTAGTGACGTATGTACTTTAATTGTGCTTTTTTATCTATTTTTTTTAATATAATTTCCAAACGGTTTGACATTTATTCTTGGTAATAAATAGACGTCGTTATCACATTTATAGGTACCTGCTGTAAAAATTTGAACGAAATCCGTTAAATAATTTTTGAGTTATGCTTGACGAAAGGTTTTAATATCGATCGTAGCTATATATGGGGCAAAGTAATACTGCGCTGTGTACGAGTCTTCGTTGCACTCAGACAACTATAAATAATTTTTTTTCTTGACAGATTTCAGTTTAGCGCCAAAATGCTCTTTCATTTGGATAATCTGATCTTATGATTTATCAGGGAGTTTTATTATTTTTCTTTTTCAGTTTTTATGATGGTTAGGAAAATCATTTTCAATTGGGGCAACTTTCCCAGGGACTATGTTACATTATTAAAGCAAACTGATGATCATTGTTGAGATGGAATTGAAAAATATTTCATGCTTGAAAATTATTTAAAAAATCGTTAAATTAAGCGGCAGTTGTCAAATAAATTTCAATCAAAAGCTAATTTTTTTCTAATTGATGATGTAAGAACTAAAATTGTAAAATGTAGTAAAATGTAGTAAGAAATTGAAATTTTTAGTATTTAGAAGTGATGTAAGCGCGATGGAAGCTAAAGCGATAGGGCCGTTTGTTGTCACAACCATTATACATTTCTAAAAATTGCCACTGTGTTTTGGCTGGCGTCCAAAAGTAGACTACCATTTTTTGACATCGAAAGAGAAATTCACAGTGGAAGAAAAAGGACTTTGCCTCTAAAAAGGAACTGTTAAATGAACTTATAACAAACCTACCAAAATAATCCCTATAAAATATTAGCCTTACATTATTTATTCTAGCTAAAAATACAATCATAATTTCAAGTTTTTTTCCCCATAACACTATTTTTAATAATTTTAATTTTCCTGAAATTCTTTACTTTTGTGAATTTTTTATAAAAAAATGAAATCTTCTAACCTATAATTAAAAAAAAAAGTAATTGGTAACATGTAATCAAGGTATGCAATCAAGATGAAGGAACCAATAAAGGCTTAAATTCTGACCTTTAAAATTAAAAATTGAAAAATCAGTTAAAATTACATCATGTTGACACAATTAATTTTTCTTTTTAGTTTTATCAATGTTAAAATGCATTTCAAGCTAAGCATAACGTCATTTTCCCCGACGCAAACTTTTCACACGTACCTTGTATCAGTTACTTTTATGCTTAAACACCATGTTACAAATAAAAATATATTTTGTATTTAATTGTAATGAAAAAATGGCATCAACAAAGTTATAATGCATAATGATAAAAGAAACCTAATGGACAATATTCCGGTGACTTCACAATAAATATGAATTATTATTCCCTTATGAAACACGCGGATAAATATTTTCACCGAAATTTAACTTGCAAATTAAAAAAATCGGCCTAAAAGTTCTCATCAAGTGATTTTTAATTCGGCGTTAAATGTATTTATAATGATGTTTTACTAATTTATTAGTTATTACATTAATTAAAATAAAAATTACATCTTCGAAACCATGATATTAAAATAGAAAAAGCATTGAAAAAAAATGTTGTGATTCGTAGTTTCGTACAATCGATAAAATTCAACTGACGTCACAAACATATCCAACAGTCAAAAGGGATAAAGTTACTGATAAATGATACTTTAGTAAATGGGGCTTTTCCTAATTATTATTATTATTTTGAGATTTATTGGCAACATTCATCTGTTTGAATACTGGGCACTACAGTTTGGCAAATAATTTGGGGTACTTTTCGGTTAGCTGGGCGCGAGTGAAGTATATATATATATATATATATATATATATATATATATATATATATGTATGTCATTCTATAAACATAATGTATTCTAGGTGCTGTAACTGGGGTTAATTTTTGGCGCCTAAATGACGATTTTTGCTTTGTATGGCAACCTGGTGATTTATAATAATATTGAATATGTGTGTAAATAAATAAAATAAAATTGGTACTTTTATGTTAGCTGGGCGTCAGGGATAACTCTCCAAATCTTCTTTCAATTGGAATAATTTAAATTGCAATATTTTACGTGAGATTTGTTATTCATATTGATATGTTTATGTTTAGATATTTTATTATGATTATATTTTAGCTAATTTTAAGTAAGTTTTTTATGATTTAATATTACAATGTTAAAATATTACCTAGTTGATATTAGCTAATGTCAAAAGATTGACAAACCACAGAGTTCAGAAAATAACTAGACAGTTTAGTTGATCTTAGGGCTAGGGATATGCAGGAGAAAAACCAAGAGGTAAGACCCGTAACCTGCTATAGGTGCTCCGTACAAGGCCACTATGCCAGAGATTGTCCACTAAATTTTGTCGACTATAATTTTAGAAGGGGAGGTGGTCAAAATTTCAGGAGCCGTGGGCAAAATTATAGAAACAGAGGTGAAAATCCTAGAGTTAACCACAATCAGCGAGGCGGATATAGGGGAAGAAGAGGTGGTTATTACCAAAACAATAGGAGCACAGCTGCGAACAGAAATGAAGTGCAGGCGGTAAATAACACCCCAGTAGCTAACAGTGAATGTGAGGCTTTAAACTATTAGTGGCCGGATCAGATGTGGTCAACTCGATCCCCCACAGGCCCCTGGACCCCCCAACTGTGTATAGTATGTTTCAGCCCCAATCATATACATTACCAACTGCAAGAATTTACATAAATAAAGTTTGCCTAAATGCATTATGTGACACGGGTTCTGCAATTAATCTCCTGAGTGGTACTGATTGTAACTGTTTAGAGAATTTTGAAATGGAGAATTGCAATATCCCCATTATGACTGTCACCGGTGAGAAAGTTCACCTAAATAAGAAAGTATTTTTAAAATTTGTTTTTGATAATGTTCAATGTCAAGCTGAATTCTATGTAGTGGAAGGTAAATTAGCAGAGGAATTTAATATGATTTTGGGAATGCCATTTTTGAAAGAGTACCGGGCAAGTATAAATTGTGATACAAATGCTGTCGCTCTTAAAGTGCCAGTTTCAGGCCAATGTAAACAAAGCGTAGAAACCCCAAGTAATACTTCAGGGTGTAATACTTGTCTTGCTACTAATTCTGTAAATATTTCTAACTCTGTATATAGTGTAAATTCTAATAATAATTGTATAAATAATGATTGTGTTAAAAATAATTCTGTAAATATAAAATGTGTCAACAAAGTAGGGGAGAATTCAAAAAGTAGTAATGCCAATAGCCCTCCTGAAAATTGTGCATGTGAGAAAGTTCATGACTCAGTTAATATTGAAAATGGGAATCATAGTAGTGAAAATATGGTAGTTCAGGACCCGCAGTTGAGTAATATGGGAAAAGATGTTGAGATAGTCATTCGAACTGAGTCAGATAAGGAAGTTGAAAGTGTTGCGCAGAACTTTTGCATGCAAACAACATCAGGCGGTAGCTCTGAGGGTAATAACACTGAAAATTTTTCAAGTATTCAAAGTGTCGACAACATTCTTTCAGCAGCGAGTCAGGTAACTCAGGGTAATTTAGCTGAAGAGACTACTGAAATTTGTAATATTGATGAAAGTGAAGATTTGGTAAGTATAGAGGATAAGGTACCTGAAGTCGAGGAGGAGAGCAATGAAGATAGCAGTAGTGATAAAACCAATAAAAATAAAAATATAAGTTTCGCTGTGTTATGTAGCAAAATTTCAATTCCCCCGCAGTCAAAAATGTTAGCCCAGGTTAAAAGTTATAAGGAAAATTTTATTAAGGAAAATGATATTGTTATGTTAGAACCTTTGGCGAAAAATTTAAATCAAGGTCTCCTTACCTCCAGAGCCATTTGCACTAAAGAACATGGCCTATATATCTCATTTGCAAATTTTTCAGACAATAGTATTCATTTAAATAAAGGAACCTTTGTTGCCAAAATTCAAAAATGTGTAGACCAGTCAAATATACCCGTAACTGATAATAAATTAACCTCTAATATAAATTTGGCCCCTCCAATTGGTGACTTTGATCACGCTGATCTCACTTGGAGCTCTGAAATTAATTTAGATCATTTAGAACCCCCATTAAAACTTAAAATGCAAAATTTTCTAGACAAAAACAAAGATGTATTTGCAGCATCGGTCTTAGATTTACCCGGCTGTGATACAATCCCGCATGAAATTAACTTAACTTCAAATAAACCAGTTAAAGGCAAAGCTTATAGAGTCCCCTACAAATTACGTCAAGAAATGGAAGACCAACTTAATACTTTGTTACAGGCGGACATAATTTCCCCTTCCATGTCTGAATTTGCTTCTCCGGTTATTCTGGTTCGGAAATCAGACGGTTCCTATCGACTTGCTGTTGACTACAGAAGATTAAATAAAAATCTTGTTAAAGATGCTTACCCAATACCTAACATTACCGACTCTGTTGATGCTTTAAGTGGGGCTAAATTTTTTTCAACGCTAGATTTAACTAGTGGGTTTTTTCAACAGGTTATTCGCCCAGAGGATAGGCATAAAACTGCTATAATCACCCACAAAGGACTTTTTGAGTGGACCCGTAACTGTTTTGGGCTCTCAAATTCAGGTAACAGTTTCCAAAGACTTATGAATGCTATTTTCGGTGATTTAGGCAATCTTGGAATTCTTGTTTATATCGACGACATTGTAATTGCCTCCAGTGATGTTAATTCTCATTTTGAGAAGCTTAGCATGGTCTTTGAAAGGTTAAGACTGCATAAACTTAAACTTAAGCCCAGTAAATGCACTTTCCTTTCGAATAAAATACAATATCTAGGTTTTGAGATTTGTAGTGGCCAAGTATCACCTATCAATAAAAATACTGCCGTAATAGAAAATTTTAAACCTCCAACTACCCGAAAGGCTGTTAGGTCATTTATTGGAACTCTATCTTTCTATAGGAGATTTATACCAGATTTTACTAAGAGAGCTAAAAATCTAATCAACTTAACGAAAGAGACAGGAAAATTTTCGTGGAATGAAGATGCACAGAAAGAATTTGAAGACCTTAAAATGGCTCTTATTTCAAAACCATGTCTTGCACTCCCTGAGTTTGAGAAAGAATTCCATTTATATACTGATGCCAGTGGCGAAGCATTAGGGGCAGTGTTATCACAATTAGATGAAAATAACATGCTCCATCCTGTTGCCTTTGCCAGCAGAAAATTGAAAGATGCTGAGACCCGCTACTCCACCACTGAAAGGGAATTACTAGCTTTAGTTTGGGCTACTGCCCACTTCAAATGTTACATTGCTAATACCCATTTTTTCATCTATACAGACCATGCGCCTCTAACATTTATGTTAAAAATTCACGACCCTACATCTCGCATGGCTAAATGGATCTGCACTCTCTCAGACTTTAATTTTACAATCAAGTTTGTTAAAGGTAAGTGTAACAGTGTCGCAGATTTCCTTTCGAGGTATGTCAACAATGATAACTCCAATGATACTGTTAATTGTAATTTTTGTATACAAGTCGAAAAGGAAGTTACTTTTATGCCTCATTCTAATCTACTTGAAAAAATTGGTGAATTACAAAAATCAGACAAGAAATGCTGCGAGATTGCAAGAAAACTAGACCAAGGTGTAGAAATTGCTCCTAAATACATGAAATTTTTTTTTAGAGATGACATTTTAGTTTGTGAGGATACAAGGGAGTCAGCTATTTTGAATAAATCTGTAAAGTTAGTCGTGCCAAAAGAATTGGTTACTCAAGTTTTTGCACTAACACATGAGTCCCTAGCGGCTTGTCATCAAGCCTTTCAAAAGACCATTGATCGCATTCGTGAGCACTTCTATTGGCCAGGAATGTCGTCAGATGTCAAGCATCTAGTGGAGTCATGTATTAGTTGCCAGCAGAAGAGAGCTTATAGAGCGAACCAGCTCGCCCCTCTGCAACGTATGCCGACCCCCCAGTTTCCCATGAACAAGGTTCATTTGGATCTCATTGGACCCTTACCGCAAACTTTTTCGGGAAATAAGTATATTGTCGCATATATAGATTCATTTACTAAGTGGCCAGAAGCATATGCGGTTAGTTCAACCACTTCAGATGTCATTGCGGACACTTTAGCTGATTTCATATCACGCTACGGTGCGCCCTGTTTTATTACGACGGACAACGCGAAGAATCTAATTTCAGATGCGATAGAGCACGTATATAAAATGTTTGGTATTAATCATATTAAGACCTCATCTTATCACCCGGCTGGCAACTCGCAAGTGGAGAGACAGAATCGTACTCTTAAAAATGCACTTTGTCACATAGTCAACCAAAATCAATCTGACTGGGACACTAAACTCAAATTTGCACTACTAGCTATGCGTTCAGCTGTCCACTCTTCAACTAAACTTAGCCCAGCTGCAGTTATGTATGGCAGAAATATGAATCTACCATATAATCTCTTTTCTCAACCACCTTCTTTTAATTATAATGATGCACCCTCTTTTTGCGAACTCTTAATCCCAGCTCTTCAAAAAGTATACACTGAAGTACATAGTAATTTAATTAAAGTTTCTGAGCAGCAGGAAAAATACCGTGAAAAGACAGCTGTTGATAAAAATTTTAAAATAGGAGATCTTGTGTGGTTATTTACACCCACAGTCGCCCCTGGTAATACAAAAAATTAAGCAAGCAAAATAATGGTCCTTTTACTATAATTGAGAAGCTAAATGAGGTTAATTTTAAAATAGCGCTAGTTGCTAATCCCAAAAATTGTCAGGTTGTCCATGTTGACAGGTTGTCTTCTTTCAAAGACAGACTCCCCATCTGGTCCAGTAAACCAAAACAAACAATTGGCCTGGGATCGACTGAAAACGTGACCATCGATTCACCACACCAACCGCGCGATTCTCCTCCTGTACGCAGGTGTAAGCGTAACCGATTCATTCCCTGGGCACCATATCATAGTAACCGCGCACCAGCAGTAGTGAACGTCAACAATAACGAAACTCCGGTAGCGCCGGAAGTGGAGGAAACAGACAGCGACGCGACTGAAATCATAAATCCCTCTCCCCCACCTCCCATTTCTCCGGAGATTGCAGCGGCAGAGAATAACGAGATGTGCGTAAATAAAAATTTAGCAACGGCAGAAGGCAGTGAAATGCGCGTAGGTAAAAATTCAGCCACGGCAGAAAGCAGTTCAACTGCTGAGCACAGCGATTCGCGCAGGTCTCGTTCATCGATTCGTCCAGCTGCTAAATCGAATAGAAGTAGTCGTTCAATATCGATTTCTAGAACCGACTATTCGCTACGGGATAGAAGAGACCGTCCGAGTTATAAATACTAACTACCTTTTTTCGTTATTCAAGCATTTTTATTCAATTTTACCTTGTTTATTTGTATTTATTTATACTTTAGTTAATGTGTATGTATATTTAATTATTTTTTTTTGACATTTTTAAAACGGAACTTAGTTTTTCTAGCGTATTAAAGGTTTGTTTTGGTTGTGTGTTGATACTCTCATGTAGGCATTTTTAACCCTTTTTATGCCTATACTTAAGGTTTTTGTCTGTTTTATGGTAGATTATGTGGTATATACCCGTCCGCACCCCGTTTTCGTAGATTTTGGGTATATTTTTGCAAAAAAAAAAAAAAAAAAAAGAAACGAATGTAATTTTTGTTACTTTAAAATTTTTTTAGGATGATGTGTTTTGTATGCCCTTTTGCCGAGGTAGATCTGTTTAGTTCAGTTTTTTTTAATGCATCAGTGTTTTGTATATAACTTTTTAAGTATGTGTTTACTTTAATTTCTACATTTTAACTAGATAGATTTATTATTTACTATACAGTTTGTGGTTTTATTTGAGCTTAAACTTTAAGGAGTGTGGGCCCTTTTTCTTTTTCTAGTACATACTGTCTCATGTACATGCCTGTATGTTGTTGTGTGTGGCTAAAAGTGCTAAAATTAACTATTTTATTTATTCTACTTCCTATTTTTGTGGAATGTGTGTTTTCCTTCCTGGTGATATATGTCACCACCCCTGTTTTTTATTTTATTTTGTGGAATGTTTTCCCTGTAGTGCCCAAAAGGCCCGAAACTGCTTTTTGCTATAAGTAGCACAGAGGCAGAGATACTCTTTCCCATGCACATTACTTGTACGTGCATTTGTAAAATCTACATAATATCCCGAATCATTAGACTGTGTTCGAAAACAAACATGTGTTCTCATATAAAATTGTTACAATTGTGTGCGTAATTCTCTAACATGGTCTGTGATACCATAATTTGTGTCTTACAGATGTATATGTATATATTTTTTTTTGTGTGTCACCAGTTGCTCTTGTGTATTTTTGTATAATAGAATTAATATGTGTTTTACAAATTTCATTGACATTTACAGTGTTGTAACTATGATATTACTAGTACTTATTTACATTAATAGATAGTGTTGTAATATACTGTGATGCCAATTATTGAAGTTATGTATATAAGCAGTATAGTGACAATTAATCAGTGGGCACTTCTCTTCTTTTTCGGCTAATTTTTTTTTTCAAAATTCAATTTATGTATTATTTACAGTTCTGTTGCCAGAAGTCTCAGGAAGGATGCAGTTATGCGTAGGAATGACAGTAGTAGGGAAGTGAGGTTTCACAATCAGGTGGAACATGTGTTCTTTTACAGGTGCAGAAAATATCTTGGTCATTTTAGTGGTAAAATCAGCCTTGTGGTCCCTCCTCTGGTAGTACTCTTTTATGGTCATGTTTCAGGTAATATTTTAGGTAATGGTTTCTACGGATGTGCGAGCTCTGGTTGTATATATCCGGAATATATTGTCAGGGTGGTATTTCAGCGGTGAACTCTCTGGATCCCGTCCCGGATCGATGTATGATCTGTGTTTGTGGGTCAGTTTTTTCAGTGTTGAGGTCCCAGCATGCCATGTGGTACCAAGTTACCTTTCAAAAAAATAATTTGTTTTCTCAAAATTTTTTTTTTTTAATTAGCCGGGGGGAGCAATCTTGTTACGGTTGGTTTCAACAATTTTTTTTTTTTAATCTACATTAATTATTTAAATCACTTTCTCAACATTTATTTAAAAGCACTCTTTTTTTCTGTTTCTAATAAAAATTTAAATAAATAAAAGTAATTGTAATAATTATAATAAAATCAGTTTTTATTTTTTCTTCTTTCTTTTTCTTTTTGCAAAGTAATTTCAACGTTTATAGTCTAACGTAGCTTCCTGTTTTTCAAATACGAAAAGCAGACAGCAAGGGAGGGATGTTTTGTCAGTAGACTGCACAGGTGGAAAATTTGGAGTCATCTAGTCTGACTTTGATATAAGAATGACCGACCGCCCTGTATAAGAATTACGTTATCTTATGAGTGTACTATACACGCAATTAGGCTTTGTAAGTTTACGTCAGGCTTCAATTGGCTCTGCTATCAGGCGGATAGCTGGCGCCCATGTAAACAGAGGCTAACAGGACCCCCCCCCCTTCAGCACACGCCATGGGGGTGATGCATGGTTTCCTTCCCCCATGAAGCGGCCGGCAGAGTGGAGCGGCAAGCTGTAGTCTTCACGATGAGTCCATTTTTCCTTTTGTTTCCATTCCCGTACCCCTGGCAGAGTGGATCGGTCCCGTTTTTCAAGCAGCGCGGGAGAATGAATGTTTACGACACTTGTTGCTTGGCCAAGAGACCTGTCGTTTGACTCGTAAAAAAAAAATTCGACTTATTACGGGGCTCGAAGATTGGCCTGTGGGCTGGATCGCGAAGTTGTTGAAGGCGGACAGGTTTCTGGAAGATTTTTTTTTGAGAGTGGGGCATTGATGGCCCTACATTAACCATCCTAAATCATGATGTTATGATGAAAAGAGGCTATAAGGGCATTTTCGAATTGCGGATCTATAACTGTTAACGAGAAATTAAGAAGAAGATATGTGTAGCCTATTTTTTTTTGGCGTAGTGGCGCTCCAAGATTATGACTTCTTAACCATCAGAAGTGATCATAGATATTGAACTAAACCGGTCGTTAGAAGTCGTAGTGTTCTGAGTTACGGTGATGGCTATCTTCGAATAAAACACATGCTTCAGGAAGGTGAAATTACTGACTCCGACGGTGAAGTTCTGGACCGTAGAACGATTTTCCCCTCCGGACTAGATGATGGACCTAGTAGTTGATGGCAAGTGATGCAGTGAGATGAGAGGATTGATGAATGTTAGCTTGAAACCACGTCTGAATTTTTCCCCAGCCTGAATACTCCAGCTTAAGTGCTTCATCAGATTTTGAAAAAGGAGGAAATGCTCCTAAGTGCCCATTGACTAAAATTGTAGAACTCTCTACCTGTTGTAAGTACTATTTGCATAGTTTTTCTTTTTATTTATTTGTACCTCTTTAAAAAAAAAAAAAAAAAAAATGTTTGCTATACCAGAGTTTAAAAGTGAAATGAATATCTTTGGATAATTTCAATAAGAATAAACATTATAAACAGAAATAGTCTGTAGGTTAATATATAATGTTTGTATGTTTGAACGACCATTAAATGGTAATATGATGGTAATTTTAAAAATATGATGTGTAATTTAAAAGTAACCAGTGAGTGGTTTCAACTTAAAAGATCAGCTGTTATATTGTTTTATTAAGATTATTTTTGATAACTTAGTTGCTTCATTATTTTAAATGTTCAAATAAATTGTGTTTTTTTTTTGTTTATTATCAAAGTTGGTATGTTTTTCTTTGTATAAATCTCTAAATAATTAATTTTTTATATTCACAGTAGACCTATAAGAATGGCCTAACCTTTCTGTGATTAATAAAAAAAAAAAAAAAAAAAGGGAGAGAAAATTCAACTTTATTAAATTAGGACTTTAAAATTTCTTAAGTTTAAATTCATAACTGACTGTTTTAATGAACATAAATTGAAGTTCACTCAATGTTATACAATCGTATTTTTGATCTTGATTTAAGGATGGATAGATTAATAAGTGAAACAGTAATATTAAATTTAATTTCATAAAATGTTAAATTAAGCTTTAACTCTCCTCTTTCAGAAACATTGTTTTTCTAAAATATACACCAAAATTGTTTTATTTTAAAAAGTAAAAAAAAAAAAAAAAAAAAAAAAAAAAAAAAAAATATCCAGTCATTATACACCACTATACGATTCTTGGTTAACCGATCGGATCTTGTTCAGAATCTCTATGGTTGTTCTAAAATTTTAGTACATCATCATATCCCTATTCTATTAACGGATTTAACTCTTTCCCCTTTTGGTCCTCATATTTGAGGAATTTCAGGTTGTCTGCATTTTTCCAAATTATATGATGATTACACTTTTGTTAATTTAATGTGTATGGAGATTTGAGCTTGATCGGGTTGGAGTGGAGTTGGGTGTTCTTTATGCAATCCAGTATGCTACTTGATTTAGAAATCTGTTGCCCCTTACTACATTTAATATTGTCTTAAAATGATGAGTTCAAAATTATCATTGTTGTATTAACCTATTCGGATTCTTAAGTTTTGATATTTTGATTAGTTTAATATAATTTGCTACCTTTTCCATGGCAACAGATTTCAGTGGAGCTAATCAGGGTATACTTATTTTTTTCTAAATATTTAATTGTCAAGTGAAGATTGAGTAATAAATGAGCTTTTTAATTTTAAGTAAGTTGTGTTTTAGAAAGAACCCCAAAAAACTCCACAACACCTCGCAACAGTGGGAGTTTCCGACTTTATGACGTCATAAGCAGCAGTAAAAGTTAAATTGAAAATTACGGCTAATTAATTAAATTTTCGAACAAACGAATGCACGATAACAAATCTGTGTCCAAATATCTTTCATTTAAAAAAAGAATGGAGTAATTTGATGCAGTAGTTTGTTCTCACGGATTGTCGAAAGAAATCGCTTAGCGTTTTAAATATATAGATTGTTATCTTATTATTTTAAATTATTCGATATTGCACTGTATTAGTTTTTTTTTCTTTTATAATTATTGATTTTTTAAAACACAAAATTTTTGAAATACTTCTACGCAGGCATACTATTTTTAAATAACAAACTTTAGATAAAGCAAAAGCAAAAGCAAAAAACGAAAAAATATGTCAATAAATTAATATAGTAACACAATGTAATTCTAATTGCAACATTTTAAATTATTTTATTTATTTAAACAAATAAATTATTAACTGAAAAAAGAATATTTGGCCATTAAACTTACTATTAATTAAAATTTTAAAGGAGAATTAGTTTATCTGAAAATACACACGTCTTAATTAAAAAAAATGATTAGCGATTAATTTCAGACTGTTCTCAAATCAGAAGGAGCTACATTCTGACACTTTTTTTTTTTTTTTTTTGTTCAGACACGAATGAAATTAGCAGGTGCTCTTATTCAGAAACTATGCAATAGAAACATGTTTTCCATTTTTTGGTAAAGGTAGAAAATACAGTCAAAGTCGGTGTTTTGAACCGAATTCCCGCGGCAGCAGAGCGAGAAAGGGGAAAATCGCGTCGTCACGTGACGCGAATCGCTTATAACTCGATAAGTAATTTATTTATCAAAAAATGGAAAATTCATTTCGATTTCAAATCGCTTCAACAGTCAGGCCAGCCAATTTTATGCTTTGCGTTTAAAAATGAGTCAGAAAATGTGTCAAAAAGTTTCGCATTGTTGAGCTTACAATTGAGAACCACCTTAAGGAAATTTTGACGACAAGTTTTATTGGCTCAAGATGTCCTTTTAAGAGGAAGCTGCATGTTTTTAATACTTTTCAATGACTTCTAAGAAATTTAGAAAAAAAAAATTATCTTCTTCGTTACAAAAGTGTTCATCTTAATTAGAATTTTTTATTTTTTTATTTTTCTTTAATTCCTAATATTGTTTTATCAAATTTAGACAAAATAAATTGATCTTCTGCCAAACGAAACTGATTATCTTAAATTATCTTATAAAAAATTTCAACTTGGTATTATTTACAAAATTTTCCACTTGAATGGTGAATATTTGAATTTGAATTTGGCTGCGAAAATCTATATTGCAAGGCGATTCCTTTTCACGAGTAAAAATAACAAATTCGGTACTATTTAGGTCGATGGTTAACGTTGTACGTTTGTACTTCTTCGATTTTGGTTGTAGTTTTTTGTTTAATGAGGCTACTTTCACATTCGGAACAGGTTCCGAAAGTGAAAGTAATTTTTCTTTTCATAATCTTCAACCAAAATCGAAAAAGTAAAAACGTACCCGGGTTACGGTTAGAAAGCGATCTATCATATGCAAATAATAATAATAATAAATTAAAATGCAAGCAAGAAATTTGAAAAGAACGCTCCCATTGGTTTAACATTAGCTTGCGAGTTTCTTCGCGCGAATAGTGTAGGTTCTTAAAATTACGATTTTAGAATAGTTTTCCATAATTGCGTTTAAATATGGTATTGATTTTCTTCCATTTTGGATTTCGGGCTAACGAAAATAGTTTTTTGAAAGTTCGGATCGGTTTGTATATCAACAAAAAAATACTTTATTATGTAAGGAGATCACTGATTATCATTAAAGTAAAGATGCATTTGCTTAAATTGATAAATAGTACACATAAAATTCCTTTTACCTTTTAATATAAATACCTTTTAATACACTAGTGTGCAAAACTTAAGCAACAAACACAAAATGCTAATTTCTGAACACGTGAGTACTCAAAAGGAAATTCTATAAACAGCAAGTGTAGAAAAGAGATACTACCCAAACAGCACAGACAGTCGATGTGAAGTCTTCTTGACATCACAAATGGTCACAATTGTCACAGTCACTACAATGAACAGAAAAGTGATATATTTCATTCTTCTCATTTTTACTCTCATTTGGTCACTCCACTGAACAGTCACCATGACTGCAGCTTTTTAACGCGTCACCAGGTGACTTTACAATGAAGTCATCTTGTGACTCTCATGTGACTGTCATTTGACACTCCATTGTAAAGTCATCATGATAGCTGTTCTGTAACGAGTTCCCAAGTGACAGAAAAGGAAATCATCTGGTGACTTTTCACAAAGGAGTGCAATGATGACTTCACAATAGAGTGACGATCACGGGAAAGTCACTATGCGGCTTCATTGTGACATTATTTGGTGACTCATCACAATGAAATGCTCACAATGACTTCAAAGTTCAGTCTTCAACTGACAGTGACTTGAGAATCACAAGGTGACTTCATTGTAATGTTACTTGGTGACCCATCACAAAGCGACAGTCACAGTGACTTATCAGTGTTAACAATCATTTGAGAGTTATAATGAGACAGTGAAATATCCCATATTTTGATTCATCGTAGCGATTGTGACACTTCTAACCATGTGTGACGTCAAGGGGACTTCACATCGACCGGCCGTGCTGTTATGGTAGTACCTCTTTTCTACACTTGCTCTTTATAGAATTTTCCTTTTGAGTACTCACGTGTTCAGAAATTAGCATTTTGTGTTAGTTGTTTATGTTTTGCACACCAGTGTATACACTAGATCGACAACTTTCGTAAGCTGAATTGGCGACATTTTCTACATGAATACTGATAAATAAGAGGTTCTCGCACCTTTATAAGTACTGTTTATCACTTGCAGCAAATATATCTTTATATTTTAAAAATTACTTTGTCGGATTCGGGTCGGATTTTAAGTGAAATTTTCGTAAATATAACAAATAATAACACCTTGTAATTTCATACCTCTTTTTAATTGCTAAAAGGTGTAAAATAAAAAGATTTATAAACAATAAAATAGGCTTTATTAGTCTGTTGACATATGTTTCAGCTCCATCTGAGCCATTATCAAAACAAACAGAAATATTCTGTAAATACACAGTCTATGAAGTTATTTGAAACGCAACCATTTAATTTTACACGTACTTTTTAAAAAATATACTCGTTATTTTTATTTTTTACTTGGATGTTTATTTCCATATTCGTAACCATGGAGTAACTCGAGCTACAATTTTGGTAAATTAAATGCTGCTGCATCGTTACATATTGCATTTTTACGTGTTACAATCTATATGCTTTCTCTTATAATGGATTGATAGACAGATAATAATAGAAAGATGATAAGAGTAACCACAGAGATTGTAACACGTAAAAATACAATTTTTACAAACATATTGCAGCATCATTTTATTTATTAAAATTACTGCTCGAGTTAGACCGTGCATTTATAGAATATTTTTCTTTGTTTTTGTTAGAGGTAGTTTAATCTAAATTTTTATATTTATATTTTCATTAATATCTTAAAACATTTCCTTTTTATAAACTCATTCTGTTTTAATATTTAAACAAACCCCCCTCCTTTTTTCTTATAATTCTTAAACATTATTAATTAAAACTCTTATTTTCAAAATCCAAATATCTTTATTTTTCTGTAAGTAAAGACCACCCAAGATCTTCTTTTTCCTTTTGAGACCCCACACGAATCTGTGAGATAGTTTACCACGCAAACAACTTTTACTTGAAATTCTCACGTAATTTCAGTGATTGTAAATTCAGAACACACACAGGCAGATTGGATAACGTACACAAAGCCTTTGTAAGAATTCATGGGAATAGCTGAAGCCCTTTTGTCAGTTGTATTGTGTGCAACTTTTATTACCCTCAGAAAAGAGAGTCATAAAACTATTTCGAAGGCCTGTTACGAAGATAACAACAATATATTGCTTTTCTATCGTTGTTTACGAAATGACAGGAATGGCAGGTGCCAGTGTGCGGGTGGTTTTTTTTCGTGGGACCCAATGCACAGCTGTCTTTTAAGCGGAGCCCAACGGACGGCTTATTTCCAAGAATTGAAGCTAGGATTTTTTCAGCTAGTAACAACTCATCCAATAAACGTGTTATTCTCTCTCCCCACTCATCCAATAAGCGCTGAGTTTTTTTTTCTACCCCCTGGTCCACGCGTTACCAAGGGAACGGGGAGTTAGTTAGTAGAGGCAGTGATGTTGTGAAGCGCAAAGAGTTAGGGTGTGTATGCGGGGTGCTTCCCCCACCCTGCCTGCCAGGCAAAACAGGAGGTTTTAAAAAAAAAAGTGCTAAGACGTCCAGATATAGTAGGACCGAGAAGTGATGATCGAGGCAGAATGGAGGAATGAAATAGTATTTACCTCGGCATCTCCACCGAGTGTTGCATTGATGTTATGATTTAATACGGCGAGTGTGTATTCCCTCAAACACAACAACGACAAATCCTTAATGAGAATGCACTGTGAAACATCCAAATCCTTGACCAGTTATTCGACCAGGGTTGGTCAGAATACATCTTCTTCTGCTCTATTCGTAAAGAGAACTCCTAGTGTGGCCTTTTAACCCGCAATAAATTGTCAATCTTAAGTTTATTAAGATTCATCTCTCCCTTTTCATTACTATGGGTTTCTAAATAATTTCGATCTCCCCGGTAATCAGCCGAACACCTACTAAAGATGATGAGTGTGATGACAGACCTCTATCGTATCTTGTGATTCAAAAAAAAAAGAGAAAAAAGGTGTTGATTATAAGTCCGTCATTTCCAATTGTGGTGAACGTTATTTTATGGATCTCAATCCTTAGACTCACGTTTTAGATTTATTGTGGGAACTTAGGAGTAAATCAAAGAGCTGTCAAATCCACGTATGTGTATAATTTACAAAGTCCGTCATTTCCAACTACTATCCCATGGTAAATATATAATTTACATCTTTAATTGATTAATATGATCACTTGTATTGTATTCCTGATTCTAAATATGTTTCTTCTGTAAATACTTATAGCTTTTACTATTCATGATTATAGTTATGAGGCATCACGTAAAAGTGAATGATTAGTTTAATCAATGAAAATCAATGATGACATATTTCTGTAAATAAACATAATACTCAGGCAATTCTCTCTCTGTTTTCTTTTATTATTATTTTCTTAATTACTTCAAAAGGTTTGCTTTCAGCATTTTACTTTTTATTTAACTTATGAGAATCAATCTCCCAAGGATTTATATTAATCTTTTTACTTAATGACTTTTAATTGATTTAAATATTAATTCTAAAATAAATAAATAAATAAATTAAAGTAAATTTTTGTATTCCTTAATCATGAAATTCTGAATAATATTTCAAGCACTGAGCTTGATGAAAGTAAACTGTTATCTTACCAATTGTTAAAATTAATAATATTCAAACTTATTTTATTTACTTAACTGAGACCTTTTACTATTCTTTAATTAATTACAGGACATACATATCTGAATTTTTATATAAAGTAATTTTAATACTTTGATTTAAAGTCTTGTGAGAAGTGTTTTATTATAATGAATTACCTTATTCAAAATTTAATTATTTATTTATGGTCTCTTAAACAATGAATAATCTATACGATCACAGCTTCAGTGTTGTGAATTCTTGGAATTAATTTAGCATTTTTAATATTTGTTAAATATTATTTTGTTTAACTTATATCATCAATTTTTATACCTCCCCTTTTTGTACTTTCTTTAAAAGAAAGATTTTGTCCCCTCTATTCCAAAATTTTTATTTAGTCTAAATTGTTATGTCGATGAAAATTCCTTGTTGTTACACATTATATTAATTCTTGAATTCACAATGCTGATTGTTGGGGAATTGAATGTAGTGCAAATTGAGAATCTTGTCAGTGCTTTTAAATGATTAATTCTTGTACTGTTTTGAATTCAAAATTTAGAATTCAGGTAACTTTAAATTCTTTAAATTTTAATTGTTTCTGTTTAATTTAATCCATTTCCCTTTTTCTAAATTTAGTTTAGTTTGACAATAATTTTGTAAATGTGCATATTGACAGGATTCATTTCAATTTTTAGTCATAGGTAATTTGCATTCATTCAAATTTTAGTAAAAGGTAATAGTACCTAAAATAATAAAAAAAAAAAAAAAACCCAACATTTTGATAATGGCTCAGATTGAGCTAAAACATATGTCAACAGTCTAATAAAACCTATTTTACTGTTTATAATCCTTTTATTTTACACCTTTTAGCAATTAAAAATAAGTATATAATTACAAGGTGTTATGATATGTTATGTTTTATTTAATAAGATAAATTAAAATGAAAGTTCGATTTCTTTTATTTTTATATATCGCTGTCTGTTTCTGTATCTCTATGTGTGTCTCTCTCTCACACAAATAAAATGTAATAGAATAATCTTACTTTGTTATAGACTTAGGCAGCAGCACTTCTAAGTCGCCACTATAATACCACGGTAAAAGGATCAATTAATTTAATAAATGGCTATGGAAAACACACATTATAAAATTTGAAATTGAGTATGAGAAATGAAAACAAATTCGACTGTTACCGAATTTTAAAAAAGTGTCTCAAAACAAGACTTTGATTTATTAATTACATTGATCGATGTTTTTAAGCAGTGTAATGAAAAATTAGTAGCTTGAGACACTGGCATAGATATACAGGGTGTTTCTAAATGAATATCGGGGTTTTAACGCTTTGTAGTATCTATTATTAAAAACTTAAAATTATACTTAATACATAAAATGAAAGAGCAACTCAAACAGTTTTATCTACAAGCTTACAAGTGTTCAATGTGAAGACCTTTCGTCACACGGCACATATCAAGTCGATAGCTCAGTTCTTCCCAAACGCCACTCTACGCTCACCCGATCTGACGCCATGTTGTACCTGTTGGGGTTCATAAAGGATCGAGTGTATGTGCCTCCACTATCAGCTGACCTACCCAACCTAAGAAACAGGATCGAGGATTGTTGCAACAATTACCCCACAAACACTAATTAACGTTTGAGAAGAACTGAGCTATCGACTTCATGTGTGATGTGTGCTGTGTGAGGAAAGGTGTTCACATTGAACACTTGTAAGCTTGTAGGTAAAACTGTTTGAGTTGTTCTTTCATTTTATGTATTAATTATAATTTTAAGTTTTATGTAATAAATACTACCAAGTGTTAAAACTCCGATATTCATTTAGAAACACCCTGTATTAAATGGGATTTTGCATTAACTGGTGTCGCATTCAGTAGAATCTATTATAGTTTTTTTCGGTCAATTTTATTTTAAAATTTAAAGTCTCTCATTATGGTGGTGTCAAGAGAACCTTTATTGGCACGTTTTATTAGCTCATGCACTGCAAAAAATAATTGTTGATTTTGCAGTATAAAACTGGCACCCAGCTGCCAGTATTATACCGTAAAATTAACAGTATTAAACAGTAAAATAAGCAGTAATACGCTACCGCGCATTACTGCAAAAGTCGTCTGTAAATTCCGATGTCAGTCAGTTATTTCTTATTATAGGAACAGAATTTGTCTGTGCCGGAAAGGGTTAAGATTTTTCTTTCTCCTTCCCAAACATTTCAACTCACCTCTATTTAAAAATGTTGGAAGGGAGACTCCCCTCCTTGGAAAAACTGTATTTAAAGCCCGGGTTTCAGAAAACAATTACATAATAAATAAATTTAAAGCATTAGTTATTAGTTCTAATAAAAAAAATACTAACATGAAACCATGCATTTTATGCAAGCTAAATAAATCACCAGGTATATAGATACCTTAGATTTTAAAATATGAGTGTTTATAACAGAAAAGGTTTTGTAAATAACAGTAAATTTTATAATAATTGCTTGCGATTACATACGGGTTAGTGTAATTCAAGTTAAAGTGTCAGTTAAGAGCCTACACTAGTCACAGGAAGAAAAGCTCAAGCCAATGGGAAGGTTATTTTCAAATCTCTCGCTCCCATTTTAATATTTTTAAATGATTTTTTTTTTTTTTTTGCATGGGATAACTGAGGTCGATCTCTAACGTTAGTTTGTACATTTTCGATTTTTGTTGCAGATTTTTTATAAGCGGACATTTTCAATTTTGGAACCGATTCTGAAAGTGAAAGTACCCTTATATAAAAAAACTGAACCAAAATCGAAAAAGTAAAAACCAACAACGTCAGAGATCGACCTCAGCTATCCTACAAAAAAAAAAATCATTTAAAAATATTAAAATTTGAGCGAGAGATTTGAAAATAACTTTCCCATAGACTAAACATTGGCTGAAGCGTTTCTTCGCATGACTAGTGTAGGATCTTAAGCCAACAACTTACCTGGTCCTGTACCCCTCCTTCTTGTGTGAAGCAAATAACCTTCCGGATATGAAGTCAATGAATGAAAGCGAATCATTGAACACTAAGCAACTGATTATACTTCTGATTCACAAACCAAGCAAAATTCACAGACAACGTTTCTAGTCTTTCAGCGAATTATGAAAAGCATTGCGCGTTATTAAACAATGATTATTAATCTTTATAAAAGGTTCAAATGGAAATAAAATTAGATTACGCAGTATTTTAGACTCCAAATCCTCCATAAATGTGGTGACTGAGAACGCAAGCTGGCAAATGAATTGAAAATTTAAACCTTTTAAAAGTAGCATTACAGAAATAAAAGGTTCAAATCCACAAGTAAGACATACTTTAAGTCCATAAATATTTAATCAACTTGGAACATTTTCACGAAATGTAGAACCTACACTTTCAGAACAAATCGATGCATTAATTGGTAGCGAACTATTTTTTACGTTTATATTTTTAAGGGCGAACAAATTTGTCTAGCAAATAAAAAGTACATTTTACAAAATACGGAATTTTGATATTTAGTTATGGGTTCACTTTCACAATTACATGAACAATCTTAGTGTTGTCTGTTGAATGAAACTAGTTTAAAAAACACTTAAGAATTTTTCTGAAATAAAATCCTTATCTGAGGACAATGAAGAATTTATTAAAGATGCAGAAGAATTATTTTGCGAAACACATTTTAAAAGCACGTGTAAACACGATGATTCTGGGAGATTTATAATGCAGTTACTGATTAAAGAAAATGCTGAGTCAGTATTAAGTTCTTAAAAACAAAAAAAAACAAAAAAAACGCATTTAACAGATTAAATAGTGCATGGGCTAGTCTAGACAAAAATAAAACCATGGCAAATTTATACAGAGCTTTCATGGAAGAATATCAATATCTGGAAAATGTGGCAGAAATTAAAAAATAAATAAAAATAATAATAAGTCTTATTTTATTCCCCATCATGCTCTGTTATAAACCAGAAAGGACACCCACTCGCTTTACGTGTAGTCTTTAATACCAGTTCCAACACATCCAGTGATAATTATGTTAAATCTATTCTGTTAAACAGTGGAATATTTCAACAAGAAGTTTATTCTATTGTAACTTGGTTTAGAAAACATAAATATACATTTTCTGGGAGAAATAAAGAAAATGTACAGACACATATTGGTTGATCCTTCTCAAAGAAATTAACAAAAATTGTTTGGAAATCAAGTAAGGGAATTCCGATGAAAATATTTGGGCTATGCAACATGACATATTATGGCACAGTGTGTGCACTTATTTCCTAGCAACATGCACTTTGAAGTATCTTGCTGTAGAAGAAGGAAATTATTTCTCTAAAGCAGCAGCGGTTATATGCCCAGATAAGTACGTTGGCCATTGTTTGCAGGGTGCGTGTTTACTACAAATTGTTCTAGAGTTGCAATCTCAATAGATCCAGATTTTACAAAGAGGAAGCATGTAATTGCATAAATGAGAGTCGAATCACCCCAAATTTTTGCAAGATACATATATTTCAGATAACACTTTTCACAAAAATTCTCAAGAAATATCTGTAAAGCAGAGTATAGCTAAATTATGCTACGGAAACCGCAAGTTAGTCATTCTGTTTTCAAAATTAATATCAATCCCAAAGATACATATTTTAAAATAGAATTTTTATCTGAAATTGCTAAGATATATTATCCGTTAGGCCAGATTAACTCTATTCACACTAAATCCAATATATTAATGCAAGGTCTATGCAATTAAAACTTGACTAGAATGAAAAATTATCATCAAATTCTCTTTGACAATGGGAAGAATTAATGTTTAAATTAACAGAAATAAACCATCTTATTATTCCTAGGTATGCATGACAGACTAAAACTAAAACTAAACCTGCGGCGCTTCAATCCATTAAGGATCCTGGCCTACAGTTCCCAGCCCTGTTTTCTTGACCATGGGCCCTGAAGAGCTATGCAGCATATGTCCCTGCAATGTGGTCAGTCTAACGCGAGACCCTCAGTGTTTAGTTCACAAGCAAGCTTGATACTCATTTTATCGACCCCGAAGGGATGCAAAGGTGGGTGAAATTTGTCCAGTCCGCAGCCCGGAATCGAACTGCGAACCTGTAGCGTGGTAGCGTGACGTGCTAAACAGTGTGCTGCTTGGCATCGCATTCACAGACAATTTTGAAAAATTAAAGGATTTCCTGATTTTCAGACGCTTCTGGAAAATCACATAGAGCAGCTTTTTATATAAGATATGTCGCTCTACAACAGGACATTTTAGTTATAAACTTATGATCAATAAATCAAGGGTGGCTACTCTAAAGTCAATCACCCTACTATGATTGGAAATAGTGGCAATTTTATTTTTAACAGAACTGGTTTAAAAACTAGTTCCAACTCTACATTTATGCTTTGACAAAATTTGTCTATGAATTGATTTCCGCATTGTTCTTTCTTAGCTTAACTCCACCTCATAAGTTAAAGACTTCAGTAGTGAATATTATGAGAGAAATACAGGTTCTTTCTGACTATTGCTATTGAATGCATGTGCCATTCAAGAACAAAACCTCGTACATAATCTCTAGAGGGACATATGTCAAATATCTCCTCAAAAATGATTTATGATACTTTAGACCAGACTTTCTTCAGCAAGAAATTTTAGTACCAAGTGAATTACCTACGCCCATAAGCTTTAAATATGAACGAGAACTGATAAACGATGCTAGTTTGCTCACCATGAATAATAATGACATTTTTGATAAATTGCATCATCGTGCTAATAAATTTTATAAAATAATCTCGAACATGTAGGTATATTTTCAGGTTATTTAATAATAATACCCTCCATAGAAGAACACAATGTAATCTTACAACCGAAGAGCAGCAGTTCAGCCTATAATTTGTGGTCAAAGGAACCCAAGAAAGTAAGTTTGCGTGTAAGTTGCTTTGAATAAAAGACAAAACATTTCTTCTTCAAGTAAGTTGAAATCTCTAAATCCATTTTTGGTTAAAAATTCAAAGGCAGTAGATTGACAAATTCTAATTTATATTTTTATGCCCACCATCAATTGATTTTGCCTGATAATCACAAACGTACCAAATTAATTATTGAAAATATTGTCATAAAAATTATTTGCACATAAGTGCTCCGGGATTAGTTCATCATATTTGTTTGCAATATTGTCCTATAACAACTAAGATTACTTTCCCAAAAATAGTGCATACTTGTACCGCATGTTTCAAATATAAACCTAAGACATTAGATCAGTTAATGGGGAACCTCCCTTCTGAACGTGTGACACCTAATTTACCATTTCGGAATTCGGGTGTAGATTTTTGCGGCTCGTTCCACTTAAAATACAAAAAATAAAAGAAAGAACTTATTTAAAGATTTGCGTGTACCCATATTCATATGCATGTTTACAAATGTCAGTCATCTAGATATAGTACACGATTTATCCACTGCTACATTCCTAGCTCCTCTTAAAGGATACTGTTTTAGGAGAAACAAAATACATGCTCTAAATTATGATAATGCCACTTATTTTAAGAGTGCACCTACATAATTAAATATTTTCAACAAAATATTAAAAATTCCTAGCGATTCTTAACAATTTTCTACCAATTATCGAATTTCTGCCGAAGGAGTTGATGACATGGAACTTATTTTTTCCCTCGCAATCTCCTAATTTTGGTAGTCTGTGTGAAAGCGAGGCTGAAGTCCTTTAACCTTTTAACGGATGAAGCACTTCAATTGCTAAAATGTCGAAATAAATGATTGACACCGGAAATTATAAACAAATTTATTTTTATATAATAAAAAAGCTATATTCCACATACGTAATAAATGGAATACATTTCTATTAAAATTCTGGTGTCATTGTTCAATGTTTTGTGGTTTCCTGGGGAAACCAATGAACGTTAAAGGGTTAAGCATCACTTGCACAGAGCATTAAATAACAATAAAATCACTCTAGACAAACTTCGAAACACCTGTCAAGAGAATACTAAATTTCCAGAATTTAATTACATTTTCGGGTGATATAAATAAGTTTGAAGTTCTAACACCGAGCTATTTTTAATTGGTCTTTCCATCTGCGTAATTTCCGAACATAATGTTATAAATATTTCTGACAATAGATTAACCCATTGAAAACGTATCACTAAATATGTATCAACATTGCTCTATTGACTATTTAAATCATTTGCAGCGGTGCGTTAATCCCTTCGCGACGAGCGTCCTTTACAGAATTTTTAATCTTTTACCACCGGTTTTTCAAAACAGAAATTTTTGCCTAATTGAATCGCAGAAATGCTATCATTAAATAAGGCAAAGCTTACAATAAAAAAGTAACTGGTGGGAATAATCGAGGATTCTTTGCTTGAAAAAAAATTGACTTGCACCAAATTTTCGTATTATTTAAAACATAATTTCACTAGTTAAAGTAGGGAGCATGTTCAAATATACGATGACAGTCTTCAAATCAAAAATATATTACATGTGTGAAAAAAATTGTTTCAAAAATACATCTAAATCAGCATTTCACAGTTCACAGGCAGGTATTATATAAAAAGACAAATATAGTTTTTAATCTTAGGAATATAATTACCCCCCACCCCCTTTTTTTTAAGCAATTCTCAAAGTGTGTTTCTTCAGTTTCATACATAACTATGTTCTTCTAATAATGATTCTGTAAATATTTTGGAGTTCTTCTTCGCCAGTTATATTGTTGCAAGCATCATTTGTTCAAGTATAATTTCATATGTAATACTATCTTTGCTTCCTCTTTCTTGCAATATTTCAAACATTTACATTACATTAGTGCTGCAACATCGCTTTCCACTGTAGACTTATGGGGATATTTGTAACTAGTGTAATTTGGGGAAGCTAAAACTTTTAGGTGTTCTTGTTTGGGGAGGGAGGGGGGGGATGAAATTCCACTCTTCTAGGAATCTCAGTTAGATTTTCACATTATTTCATTTGTATTAAATTTTCTTTCAAGGGAAAAAATGCATTTTTATAATTGGTATTTTATTTAAGCAAACTGTCTGCTAAGGAAGAAAGCTAGGTTACTGATGCTACGTAGGGGAATAAACGCAACAGAACTATTTTTTATTTACTACATAGCCACTATAGATAAGACGGGCTGAGACCGAGTCAGTTTCGACTTCGGACTCACTTTTTAGGTGCGTTCGTAATTATATAAATACGTAGCACCTATAGTCGTCGTTTGGTCCGTCCGTCTGTCCGTCCGTCTGTCTGTCTGTCCGTCCGTCTGTCTGTCCGTCCGCATATAACAACGCAAAAACTACCCAACCAAATGGTTTGCAATTTGAAATATATTATCTTTGCATAAATTTGTCGAGACATTTCAAATTTTATCAAAATCGAATCAAAACTTTAGGAGATATTAATAAAAATATTTATTAAGAAATTTGATTTTTTTTTTAAATTGGTGCTTTTTTGTTATATGAGCTTCTGATGGATGTTAAATCGTCAAGCGACCGAGATACTTATTTTATGACAGAAATTAATCTGCAGACGATATAATTCATTTCACAGAATTAAAAATCATCAAGATCTGAATATTTATATAACTAGCTGATACATATATATCTGAATATTTATATAACTAGTTAAGATATTTGTATGAACAGTGTCATAAAATATATACTTAACTAGCTGTTTAACCCGTTCTACGCACGGGATATCATGAATTTAATTCTAAAACGTGCGTACGAACGCACCTCGTTTGTAACGTTTGACGTACAATTTCCAACTTGTTATACCAGTCTTAGGGCTCAGAAGAACTCTGACTCATATTGAAAATTTTATTTATACACAAATTGAAAAATAGAAAAAAAAAAAACGGCACTCCGGGAGTGCCGACAGAAATGAAAACTTGAACAATTACGTGTGTATTTTTTGAATCGTCAGGAAACGTTTTATTGTGCAGGAAATACTTTTAAATGAAGCCGTTTTTTTTATTCATTATTATAAACTACTACTAAAAAAATTATATTACAATTTTCATTTAATGCACTATTGTACATGAAAAATAATGCATATTATTTTACATACAAAAATTGCAATCTATTGCTTAAAACGTAAATTTACAAATACATGAAATATGAAATTTAATTAATTGGTATTCTTTGTAATGAATACCAATGAAACTTATGAATTTTCATCCACAATTTAAACAACTCTCAATACATTCAGCATTTCTTCCATGAGATGTAGTTTCATATCTTTTGTAATAACATTTATCTGCAAAATAGGGTTCCCGCTTCCTATCACTCCAAAAATGATGACTTCTTTGCTGCCTGTCTTGTTTACGGTATTCGTGAACATTATGCTTTTTTCTATCTTCATACTGCGCGTATTGTTTGCGGTATCTATAATTTCTATCAACAAACTTTTCTTTTCTATAAAATGATTTCACTTCATTTCCGTATCAGTAACCACGTTTCTTAAAACTTTCGTGAAATATTTCATTATTTTCATTTTTTTCTTTTTGTATTACTTCCGTCTATTTCTTTTCTCGTGCTCGTTAAATTATAATATTTTCCGTGTTTTGGTATTCCATTTTCATCTTTTGATTTGGCCTCGCGAGTTGAGTCACTTTTATCTGTTTTCACCGCGCGTGCTAAATTTATCTTGAAATTATTTTCTGAAATATTTTTATTCATAATACCACTCATTTCGTTTTCTGCACGTGAACTATTTCCTTTTGATACTTTCGCTTCATTGTACGAATTGGTAACATAATTTAATTTTTTATCGGAATTATTTACAACTTTAGGGCAACCTTACTTGAAGAGTATTGCGCTCGCCAACAATTTTAATTCCCTCTTCATCTATCGCCAACTTTAGTTTGCTGATCACGTCTTGCCCTATTACAATATCGTATGCGAGAGATTTTGAAACATAAAATTTCGTTGATATAAGAAACCCATCAACACGTATTTCATACACAAAATATTCAATTAGATTTACAGTTTCTCCGCCAATGTCAGTTAATAAGATATCAACAGAAGACAAATTTGGCGACCCAATATTGACATAACATTCGTAACTGAATAAAGAAATATAGCTGTCTGTATCAAACAATAGATTTGCTTCTTTGCCTTTGATATTAATTATTTTACCCATTCCATTAGGTTTAGACTTATTTCTGATTCGAATTGTAGCAATGTTAGCTTTTTCCTGTACATCGGCATTAGAATTGTGATTTCGGCGATTATAATTTCGATAGTTTTCGGTAGAGTCTTAACTTAACTCATTAGTTTGACCGTTATTGCTATTATTACACTGAGACGCTATGTGGCCTTGAGAGTTACATCTAAAACACCTAATTTGATATTTATTTCTTTTGTTTTGGTATTGGGTATGAAAGAAAGATTGCGAATTTTGATTTTTACTTACTTCGGGTTTTCTATCTTCAAAGCGATGTGAAATTCTATTCATGGTTTTAACATTACGTCTCGCCGCATCATAATCATCTCGTTTACTTATTAATACGTCTACATTTTTAATTTTTGGAAGATCATCAATAAAATGTGCTTTCATTTCTATAGGTAACCTTTTCTATTTGATCTACTACTATTAATTCGGTACTTACGTATTATCCGTGCCAGTTTTAAGCCAACTGCGCCAGGCATGGAGCCAATATTACTAATTATAGTAACCCTTATATATTTTTTCCTTGCTACATGGTACATGCCTGGGAATAATCTACTTTTTTTAGTAGGGGTCATTTCTGTACGTAGTAAGATTAACAAAATTAACTTTCTAGAATATTATATTATTTACCATTTCTTATATTATTTATTATTCTTTCTTATTTACTATGTTATTTACCATTTATTAATTTTACTAAAATAATGTTATTTACTATTTTTAACAATGTTATAAATTTTATAAACATATATTAAATTTTATTTATTTTATATTAATTACCATTTTTAACAATGTTATTTGATAATGTTAAATTGCTGTGTTTGAAAACATGATTGGCAACGATAAACAAGATTGGTACTTGGCAACCACTTTTGGCGATCAATCTCCTGGCAGGGATAATACGTAAATACCATAAATTCTTTTAAGGATTCAAAATCAGATACTTTAAGACCGCTAAGCCATTCTTCCAAATAATTTCTTAATTCAAATGCTAAATCGCGCCAAGTGGCTGAAGATTCTTTTTATGTGACATTAATTTCTGCCTAAATTCTTCTGGAGTCATTTTGAAGCGTTTAAGAAGTAAATCTTTTACGTAATCGTAATTGTTCGCCAATGTTTCTGGTTCTCCAGCTATAATATTGGCGATTTCTAACGGAATTAAACTTAACAAATGTGGGACCCAATTTTCTTTTATTATATTCATTCGAGAAATTTGTCTTTCAAATAATGCTAAATAGAGACTAATATCACTTTTGCTGTCAAAGTGAGATATTAATTTAAGCAAACCTGGTTGCTTGCCTGAACCAGCTATTGCAGAATCGTCGTCAAATATACAGAGGTGTCGGTAACAGTGACGGTAACAGTGTCGCGAGTTCAATGGTTTTTTCCCATCTCAAAAAAGGCCCCAGCTATTGCAGAATCGTCGCCAAATATAGAGGTGTCGGTAACAGTAACGGTAACAGTGTCGCGAATTCAATGGTTTTTTCCCATCTTAAAAAATGCCCAACGCGCCTAAAGAAGTTTTCACTTCAAAAACTTAAAACAAAAATGTAGTCTAAGTTTTTAAAAATGTTTTACAATCTTTGAAAATCATTTTGAAAAAGAATTTTACTGATGGAATATAAGGAGAAATATTCTATCTGATTCTGAAGACTTTGCATGGTCAGTTGTATTAACATAAAGGGGCCGTGGGATATCCCTTGTCCAAATTCACTTTCTGTTTGCAGGCCTTTTGAAGAATTACTTTAAAACACTGTCTTTCTAACACAGTTGTACAATGATATTTGAAAAGAAGAAGAATTATGACTTTTCAAATTTCTGCCAGTGGTTCGGTATACATTAAAAAAAAATTTGCTATTTTAAACAAATTTTCAGATATTACATGAATATCACGAAAGGTTGTCATGAGAGAATATTTAAGATTAATACATATTTCTATGTAAGAAGACATTTTTAAATAAGAAAATTAATCTTGAAATAATTTTTAAATGTTATTAACAATTTTATACTACGTGCTTTCGCTTATCGGGGTCGTGTTCAGATCAGTGGCGCAGCCAGAATTCGGTTCTAGGGGGGGTTTTGAATTTATAATAAAGATGGTCGCCAGTTATATAAATCATCGGTTAATGGAATCAGTCTTTTAAATGAATGAAATCATAATGCTTTTCTCCGCAATTACGTTGGTTATGATTCATTTAAACAGCGTTTACAATATTAGAGTTGCAAACTATAAAATGCACCAATGAAATAACACAAAACTAGGTTAGATTTATTTATAAAGTGTTTAAAAATGATGAGGGGAAAACTTAAAGATGGAAGAGCACAGTACAGCAAATAATTTTTACACAGAAAATAACAGAGTTGGAATCCATTTGTTCAATCAAAAATACACAAGGTTTCATTACAAGAGAATCACGAATTCTTATTCCTAACTTTAATAATAATGAAGCAATTTTAACAAAATTTTCAATAGACTTACTTACCTTGCTTTTTGTCAAATGTAACAGGTCATTTAAAACTTTTAGAACTAGAGTCTTGAAATTTTATATGGATATTACTTAAAAGACGTAAATGCTCCCCAGAATTTAATTTTTCAATTCGAAATTTAAAAGAATGCACGAGTAAGAAGCATTCTAAAATTGCGATTTATGTGACACAATTGGTATGAAAATTTGGAATTTGGCATGATGATTACTTTTATGTAGTAAATGCTTCCTTATAACATTTTTAAAAACATTTAAAAATTTAAAAGGACGAAATGAGCTGAAAACTTTCTAAAAGTGTTCTAAATTATGATTTAGCTGAAACTGTTAGTGTTAGAAACTTGAAATTTAGTATAGAGATTACTTTTAAGATGGAAATGCTCGACATAAAGAATTTATTATAAATCGGAAATTTAAAGGTGTGAAATAGCTGAAAGCATTCTAAATTACGATTTATTTAGACCTCACGTCATATCGGGCCTTTCGAAGACGATCTTTTTTTCTATGCTAAAAGTAACTAAACGTCTGTATTTCGACACAATCCATTAAAAGCGTCTTGGAAGATCAAAATTACAGCGCCTACAAAAATTTGGAAACGCTCTGATGAATAAAAGTATTTAAAAAAATCTGAGAATTTTTCGATGACAATGCAAAAAGAAAGTTGGGTATTTTGGCGTGGGTAAGCTCGGCGTCGGCTCATGTTTTCAGTATTAAATGTGACTTAGTCTTTTTTTGACGTGACTCTTTTCTCTTCGACTTTAGTCAAAGACTTAGACTTTTTTCACGAAATTTTAAAGAGGGGTTGGATACAGTTATATTTACAATCGAATAAAATTTCAGATAGTTCGGACAGTAACTTTTTTGTGTTGTTATTTTAAAGGACACGTCGCCAAAAAAAAAGAAAAAAAAAAAAAAAAAAGACGCGAGAAGAAAGCATTTCTTTTACAGCAAGATATCAATATTTTTCCACGGTCTGTAAAACCATTATATTTATAACCATGGCTTTACAAATTTGATAAAATCTGGTAGCCAGTAAAATATTCTAGTTACCAGTAAAAAATATAACCTGCTCCCCTCCGAAGTCACTAATTTTCAAAAGCACAAAAGTTTTTTATCAATTAATTGAGAAAAATAATAAGCCTATTGTAGGATTATTAGTTACATAGTTTAGAACAGCTACATCATTTAAAAAGATTGTATAAACAAAGTTTTCTAATGAAATTTATCAAAATTATTTATCTATGAAAAAAAATGTAAAGGCTGCATTAACCGGTATGTTCAGGAAATGCTGATTGCCGAAGGTTTCAAATGTCTGGATAAGTGAGTGCTGCAAAATCTATATCTGATGAGGGGGGCATGGATGAAACAGTAAAGCAGGAAAACAATTTCTGCTTATTTTCGTGTCGAAGTCAGTTAAATAATTATTTTTTATTAATTTAAAATTTGCATTTGTTAAACTTATTTTTACCTAATTAAAAATGCCGAAAATGAGAAAAAAATGCCATTTATGGTCATTTCTCAGGTCAATTTTTGTACAAAAAATTATAATAATAAAAAAAAATCGGGTTAAATAACTTGGTGGCTAGATAGAAAAACAAGGTCGCCAGTGGCGACCTGGCGACTGCATTTGTCAAGACCTGTTTATAACTGATGAAAAATTTATAGAATTCAGACAACTGATGGGGTTATTTTTTTTAACTATGAAACGAGAGTCCCTTACGAGGAAAAGAAACAAACAAACAAAAAAACCCCAACCAAACAAGAAGGTGTCTTTTAAAAATGCTTTTCTGTCTAATAATCAATATTTTTTAGTGAAAATTTCATTTAAAAATATAAAATTGATATAAGATATATAATCATACAAATTTGAGGTAATTATAATGAGCCCAGGCACCGCCGGACGGGTCAACTAGTATAATTTTAGTGACATGCAGATAGCATTCGTTAAAATGTAATAAGTGTAAATCAATGCATAACTAATATATTGCTGATCAATTTAAATTAATGCATGGTTAGCGTAAAATTGTGTGTAATTATCGATAGTATTTTTCTTAAAAAAAATACATTTAACGCCTTTTTTTTCAAAATCCATACTCACAGGCAGGGTTTAAATTCTAGGAAAAAAGAGTACCGGATCTCATACATATACGCTATAAGCAAGAACCCGAATCCTCTCATCCTGTGAAGAAACATATCGGAGACTTGAGGCTTCCATGAAAAAAAAAAATTATTTGAAGAAAGATAATTGAAAAAATGAGGCGGTCCCCCAGCACCCAGCACTCTTCACATCATGAAAACTCAAAATCGAATGCCTTTTTTTGAGATGCCACAAATTTATCCGCGTCGACCCATAGGGTACAGAAGAAAATTCGTTAGGGAGAAACACATTCTAATTTTTTTGAACGCAAACCGCCAAACCAGATTACCATATCAGCATTTTTATAACAACAGAAAACTAACTGTTCGAACTTAACATCTGCAGAAATTTTAGCATGCAGATGTATCGAGAAATAGACGTTGTATTTTATCTTTATTTATTTATTCTGTGATCCAAAATGTATGCATTAGGAAGGCACGCAGATGCCAAACTGAAAATGATTTCATTTCTCATATGAAAACCGCAAGCACATACGAAAGAAAGAATTTAGACATGTACATTAATTGAAAAAGGATCACTTCAAGCTGCGATAAAAGAGTTTAAGAATTATTGAATTTTAAATAGAAAGGAAAGAGATTTTCTTTTCACAGAAGCGCAATAGAATTAAAAATAGCTAAAAGAGGAACCACAACTAATTTATAAAATTTTAACGTTAAATATATGAATCTCCATCATAAGCAAGACGTCGTTGCTACATTACCAACAAATGAAATATAGTCTTTAAATTTGTGTACAGACCCCCTACGAAACAAATTATTCGAAAGAAACACCGATTGCAAAAATCTGCTCATAATCGAAAAATAGCTTTTTATAACTTTAAGTACTTTTTTTAAATTCTTACTTTTGAAAAGATTTTTTTCCTGGGTACGCACATAGCTTGGTATTAGATATAACTGAGAGCAAAAAAGCTTGAAACTGAGAGAGACTTACAAAGTGTATGTTTTTTTTTTCTCTGGAATTCGATGATCTGTTATTGTTTCGAACGTGGAACAAAGACAGAAATGCAATTAAGAAACAGACCACTGTATACTATATAACTCAAAGCGTATGTGGGAGAGTATATGACCCATCTTTTACTATAAGACGTCTCGACAAAGTGACGCAGTCCAAAAATCAAGTTTTGACATACCTATGCGTGTAATATGCGCTTTCACAGTTTTAAGTAGAATTTTCGTCGTTTAATTGAATCGCATTGTTGAACAGAATTTGATTTAAGAAAGCGGTGGATTCTGCCAAGGCGGAAAGGCCAAAAAACTTAATTTTAACTTTAGTAGTTTTGATTCATATAAGCGGCAATTATAGTAATTTTTTTAGCTCTGGGGGGTGTTTTAACCCCCAAACCCCCCCCCCCCCTTGGCTGCGCCACTGGTTCAGAAAATTTGATACAAAATGATACAAAAAATTTTTTGGCTAAGGCGGGCTCGGGTTCCGAAAAAAGTTACCCCGAACTCATCTCTAATAGACACGCTCACCTCCTATATTATGTCATTAATATAGGTGACGTGTTACCAACTTTTGGATTTTGTTAGGAAAAGATATACAGTCGGTGTTTAGAGCGAAATTCTTAGTAGAGGTTGGCAACATTGTTTGATATATGCTGTCCCCATCCACAATGGTCCATTTTCAATTAAGCTTAACTCATGAATTTTAAAGTTATGGGTACGCAACTCTTTGTAATGATCTTGTTGCAGCAAAGAAATTCTTGTTGAATGAAAGATCGTCTAATTGATAAATTTTGTCTAGTTAAGGAGGGCTATAAAAATTTAAAAAGTGTAACTTTTTGAACATTTATGGAGGCAATATTTCATTAACGTATTCTAAAATCCTATCTTCTTTTGAACACTTTTGCAATGTACATTGCAGACTCATCTCAAGCAAGGAAAAAGTTAAACACGTTTAAATCTTTATTGGACACCTTCTATATGTTGTTTAAGTGAAGTATGATAAATGAAAACAACATTTACAATATTTTCACAACACTAAAACTTCATTAACATGACATTTGTTTATTGAAAAATATATAAATTTACAATTAGTAAATTAGTTAGTAGTACAAAAGTCAATTCATAATTTTACAATTAGTTATTAGCGCCGGAATTAGTTACCAAGAACGAGTATAAAAAGAAAGTTGGACATTAAAGTTTATTCAGTTGAAGGTGACATTGAATTGATATACCAGTCGGGTAAGAAAAAATTTTCTACTCCTTCACGATTATGGCATATTGTGTCATCTCCATGCTTCCAAGAAAACTTATAGACAATCCTGTAAATAACACAATGATATTTAAAACGAACTCTTCAACAATACTCATGTAGCACAAAACATTCTAACAATATATACAACATCTCTTCTTCATAGACAACTCATTCTTATGTCATCATTTTAAGTTTAAGATTGTTTACAGACGTTTTGAATCCTGATATTTCTTAAAATTGTCAATTAAAAATATATTTATTAAACTTTCCAGCAATGTAATTTTTTATATTTTATACATTTTAAAATATTTTAGATTCCAGAATAACCAAAAGTTTATAGTTATATGTTATTCGTACTACTTTGCAGACATAACAGTTCAATTTCTACTTGATTTGAATAAGAAATTTTTATAATATACGAGTTTCAACAGTAGGCTTCAATGAAATTTCTTAAGTCATTTTAAAATAGTAAATTATTAATTCTTAATGGCTGTCGACTGAATGAGAAAAATAAGTTTTCTTTTAATCGTTTAAAAAATTAATATTGTTACATTAAACTTACTTTGGATTATCTTCAATTACACACTGTTTTATGTAACTCAGAAAGCGGGCTCCAAAGTTGAAACATACATTTGGGGACCAAACACACTGAAATTAAATAAAGAAAATAATAATAATAATAATAATAATTAAAAAAAAAGAGAGAGAGCGAGTAAGATAATTTTATTTTAACACATTCAAGAACTTACGTATTTATGTCTGTTATCTGTTTTTCTTTCATACATACGTCTGATCACATTAAAATAAATTACGAGGATAATTAATGAACTGAACGATAATCTAAGGTTTCTGAACCTTGGAGAAATCTGTTAATTTAATATTTAATTAATTAAACTTTTTCTAGTTGCTGGCATTTTCTGCCAATTTAGAATTTTCTTTAGTTAAATTGACTGTTAAATTGTTCACTGTTTCGTTAAATTGTTCATTGTTTCGTTAAATTGTTTGTTGTTCAATTAGTTCTAATTGATGTCCCCTCTACTTGTTATTTTAGGCCTTTAATTAATTTTTATCTCCTTTAATTAATGAATTTTATGCATAAATTAATGAATTATATATATTGATTAATGAATTATGTATATTTATTTATGTATCTTTAATTCTCCCCTCTATATTTTGTTTCCGTCTTTTTCTTTCATTATCTGCTTTTTGTGTGTGTGCTTTTCTTGTCTCTAATTGGTTATTTTCATTTGTCTCCTGTTTGCCTGTTAATTATTAATCCTGCTATCGCTCTATCTCTCTTCCTTCCTCTTTTACAGTCGAATTCCATTATAAGAATTTCCACAACACCTCGAAAAATCCAGTTCTTACAATGAAATTACATTAACTTTATAAAGCATAAACATGTATGTCACTAACGCTTATATCATAACGGTAGTGAAACGACTGCGCTACCGCTTTCGTTTTTATCACACATATATTCGCTCCAAAATACAGCAAAATTACAGTTTTTTACACCATCGAATATATAACACAAAACGTACTTTCAAATAAATTTTGTTTGAAAAGTATGTAATTGATATTTTATGATTTTTTAAAATAATTGTTTACAAAAATCATATTTTGTGTGATTTTTTAAAAATGTCTATCTTATCAATAGACTTTTATTTGCTACAGTACTGTAACGTAACATTTATTGTAAATTATGAAAATATGAATAACTAATAAGGAAGGTCTCAAAGCGCATACTCAGAATATTTTGAAAAAACAAATTCTCATGAAACTACTCATGTTCGTTATAAAGGATCAGACAATTTTAGCTGCGGAATCCCAGTAAAAAATTTGTAAAACAAATAAAACACATTCGAATATTTGGCGCGAAAAGACAAATGCTCCGAGCCATTTGACGAGAAACTTTTTATTCCTCGCCAAATGCAAGCGATTTTAATGCATTTGGAAATTCCTTGTTAAATGAGTGTTTAAATGCGCAGCACTTAATGGTGAAACCTAAACGAGGAAATAGTTTATTATTATTTCTATATAAGTTTATACAATACATAAAATTTGCGTGTTGTTCCAGTTATTTTACACGGTTTCACCGGTTGAATAATTTTACATGTATTTTAAAAGTAACTGCCCGATTAATAACACACTGTCGTTAAACATTTCGATATTGCGTAAGTCTTTGTTTCCATTGCAACCAGAGTTGGGCAGTATCGAAAATACATGTATTTGAAATACATTTTCAAAATATATTTGTATTTTATATTTTGTATTTTAAACAGTAAAACTAAAGTATTTTGGTAGTGCATTTTGAAAGGATTTTTCCATGTATTTTGTATTTTCAAAATACTCAAAATACATTTCTCGATTTTTCAAACTGTTCGTACCAGACTTGAAGCTGGTTTACACCAAAGAATTTTGTTTAAACCACAACTTGTGTTTAAACCTCAAATTATTGATTCACAACAGGAAAATACATGCTTGTCTGTTTTGTGTAGTCTTTGAATTTGTTTCTGGAAGTCAATATAAGCATATTGTTTTTTTAAATTTGGTACGATAAGGATTTTTATTTTCTGCTGAAACATTTTGCTGAATGCTTTAAGTAAATGCTTTTATAATTCTTAATGTTGTTATGTGAATTATAAAATATTTTCGTGTGATACACAAGTAGGATCTTCCAGAGTTTTCCCGAGTATTGCATTTTTAAAGTATGTTAGGAGAGTAATGCGGTTAGTTATTGCATAGACTCATGAAAAGATGGATAATACATACTTGAAAACTCCTAATGAAAGGAAATTAATTGTGATACATCCCGCTACGCGATAGATATAAATATAAGTATACTCGAAATATTTCAAAATAATATTTTTTTGTAATAATTGGTGTAAGGCCAAAACACTATTTTCAGGTCGAAACCGACAGAGCCTGGTCATCACTCTTTTTGGACCGGACCAGGCTTGGGTTTTACTTTTTCCTGCAGAATCGGGCCGACCCTGGCTGAGTCAAATTTCTTTTTTCCGGGCCGAGCCAGACCTGGACTCTCTTCCTAGAGGTTTAGATGGGAAGATATTTTCAGGCCCGGTCTCGACCCAGATCATATCAAAATTCTTGACCCAACCTGGCCCGTGCAAAGAGGAAAATTTGGTCCGGTCCAACAATTTTTGCAAAAAATTTTATATTTTTTAAATCGCCATTATTCTACAGTTAAAATTTAAAATTTATACTTTTTGAAGAATAGTACATATATTTCTAGGCAATAGAATTGCAGTACACGAAAACCTGTGAAAATAAATCTGTCTATGATGGAATCTTGTCTTAAACGGAAAAAATATGTTCATTCATACAAAATGAATATAATAATACGTGTGAAAAGAATATAATGCATTTATAACAGGTGATGTACCAGCTAAGGTGGGAACTTGTCTATAACATATTTTTTTCGCTCCTACGCAAATCCGAATTAAAAGATTTTTCTGTATAGCTTTTTTCACATTTGTAAGCCTCCAAACGATGTAATATGAATTAATGATAATTCAAACATTTGCGTACAAATAGAGATTCATAAAAAAATAATGTAGTTTACATGGGCAAAGGCAGAAATAAATCTAGGGAGGGCAGTATTTTGGAGCGACTGTGCTTGTATTTCGCAACTCTGGGCGCTTTTTAAACAATGAAAAATAGCTAAAATAAATTTTTTTTTTTTTCAGAATACCTCGCACAAGAGAATTTTTAACCTCATCAGCGTAAAAATTTCTTTTGTAGAAATTCACTTGGGCGAATTAAGTTTTTGTATGAGCCAGGCTCGGGCTGAACTTTTAGCATTTATACGAGCCAATAATTTTTTTTGTACAAGCCGGGCCAGGTTCGGGCCGAATTTTTAGCTTTTATACCGGGCGTGCCAAACAATTTTTTGTATGAACACGGTCAGGCTCGGGCCGAACTTTTAACTTTTATACCGGGTCGGGCCCCAAAATTTTTTCTATAGGTCGGGCTTAGCCAGGGCCTTGAAATCTCAGCCCGTGCAGACCTCTTTTTTTAGGGTTTCGTTTATCTCACGAAACCCTATTAACCCTATTATTTTGTTGTTGTTTATGAACCTATCCATGCAGTCGATAAAAAATTATCACATTTATTTATACCATTTTTTTTATTTATACTATTATTTTTTTTATACCATGACGTTGCAATTAAAACATTTTTGCGTAGTGCAAGGTCATGCAAAATAATTATAATTAAAATTATTGTATTTTGTATTTTGAATGTATTTTGAAAATGCATGTATTTTGTATTTTGAAATTTTACAATTTGAAAAGTATTTTGTATTTTGTATTTTAGTGTCTAAAACCAATGTATTTTGTATCGAAAATAGTTTTTCGATGTATTTTGCCCATCTCTAAAGGAGTAAAAATAAAATGTTTTTCGGTACAAACACATATGAGGTTTTCATGAGAAAGTTAAAATCTGTTGAGCTACTGGGATAAGTATTTCTACTCCAACATGTTCAAGAAAAAGAAAAAGAAAGAAAAAATTTGCTCATATTCACAATTATTGTTAAAAAAAGTAAAAGCGAACATCTAAAACGAGTAAATAGAATAGGATTACCTTAGCAATATCAGGCAGGTCAGAAACGTCATATTCTACCACTTCTTCAACAATTCCCTCGTTGTTTCTAAATCCACAAATCAATCGGGGAACTCCAGTAATGAAACATTGCAAATACCATGGCAGCAATTTTGACCTATTGAAAAAAGCTCCCGTTAGCTCTGATATTATTATTATTTATTTTATTTTTTATTTTTTAGAATTTGATACTTTAGTGATTTAATCATTTACATTACACGAACAAAATCATTAATGTAACATTTTAGAACAGAGTAAGTATAAATAGCATTAGGCCAAAAAAATTATGTTATAGAGTAAATCACTGTTTATCATATGTTATAAATTTTAGGAATAATTTTTAAAGTCTATTTTCTGCTTTCTGTTTTAATTATCTTTTATCGATACAAGAACACCTAGAAAAAGGAATTGATTAAAACTACAAAACATGTTTTGTTGAGTACATTTTGGTTGTTTTAGCAAAATTCAAGTAAAATTGAACCATTTTACTCCAGTTTTGTTTAAATATATGTCAATAGAAATTTTGTTTGAATCAACAAAAAAAATTTTTTTTTTGCAATTCCAAAAGAAAAATTTGTATCGTTAGCAAAAAATGTTTTGTTAATTCAAGTAAAATGGTTCAATTTTACTTGAATTTTGCTAAAACAACCAAAATGTACTCAACAAAACATGTTTTGTAGTTTTAATCAATTCCTTTTTCTCAGTGAAGTAGGTATTGAATTCGTGAAAACTTTCGACTTCTGGTTTCCGACGTTTTAGAAAGTCTTGAACAGGATATGACTGTTTATAGAAAATGTTGTATCCGCGAGTCTGTCTGTCTGCATGTGACACAAATTTTGTGTGAGATCTAACTCTCAAACTACTGTGTAAAATAGGATGAAATTTCATATGAAGTTCTATCCTTATGTGAACTGCTATGCTAATTGATTCTCTCAAGAGGGGATTCCGTAGATGATGATTTGTTCGATTTATGTGGTGCTATCCAGTTTAAATTGCGAAGAATTCAACGAAATATCAAATTTAGAGCCTCATGATATGGTTAGATTGTCATTCCATTTTAACTGCAGTCATGAAAGAGGGGCTGCCGAAATTCAATGATTTGTTTCAAATATGCGATTATATATATATAAAAAAAATGTGATGGCCAAAACACACTAGTTTTAATCTGTTGTCAACATCCCTTTCTCTATGAATATACGAAACGCACAACAACGAATGAGGTCGAATGGTTTTTGAAGCGACTTCTAACATAGTACACTCGCAATTCGTTAAAACATGTTTTTTGTTTAAAAATTTCTGTTAATTAAAAATTAAATGAGCATTCTTTTCACAAATGAAATGAAAGGTTTTTCTTCAAATTAGTGTTGCCACAAAAATAAAATACCGCATTATATGATGTTCAACAGTGATTATCTCTAACAATAATAAATAAGGAAGTTTGTGTGTGTGTTTCTCGGTTGTGTTCTGAAGAGACGACTGCACGCAGATCTACAAAATTTGATGGGAAGAGCATTTAGCTTTGCACCTCGAAGCCCAATTTCGGAACTTTGGAATAGATTTTTTTTTTATTTAACTTTTTATGCGATTTTTCCACATTAGCAACAGGAACCCGGTTCCAATCTTTTAGCCCAATATAGTAAATTTTACTCCCTTTTCAATAAAGTTTATGCGAAATTCAGTTCGTACAGCGATTTTTTGAATTTTTGGTGAATTTTTTCCTTCGACACTAATAAATTTTGCCCAGAATGCTTTATTGGTTCAGTGGTTGCTTCCATTTCGGCCTCAGCTACGCTCAGAATCGTCATCATTTTTTTCCTTTTTTAGCTTGGAGAGAGTTGATAATTCTTTACAGATAAAAATCATGGTTCTAAAAGGGAAGGGCGAACTATTAATTATCTCGATTTTTTGGTTCATTTCATTTTTTATGCGTTTTCAACCTTTTTTTCATGTTTTGCAGTGTTTTTTCTTTCAAATGACGACACAAATCGCCCACTAGAAGTCAAACACCGTTGGAGGGCAGTTGTGATTGGTATCTGATAGGATAGTAGGCACAGTTGGAAGTCAACTGGGTAATTGTGATTGGCAGATGAAAAGGCCGTCAGCTGATCGCAATTCGAACAGCGAGTTGTGTATTTTTCGCGATTTTTAGAGTTTTTTCATGCATTTGATTTCAGAAATTGGCAACGTTAACGTACTGTATTTGTATGTCAAAACACAAAAAAGTCATTTTGTTTGTGTTTCAAAAGTTAATAATAATTCCTGATTTTTTAAGGTCGTTGGTTTAATTCAGAGAAGGGAGGGGATTCTCCGATTGTAATTTAAATATCGCGTTAATGCTCTGATCGAAACTCCCTCCTTCCCTCTTGTCTCCATAATCAGAACTTTTTTATTATTAGTTCGATTCAAACGAAACCTTTCTAACATTTTTCTCAGGTCCCCCAGGTACTAGATAAACTTCGGTATCATTTTTTCAGCCTTCGATTACCACTATTTCTGAACATTAATCACCAGGGAGGGGTATTTTCTCGGGTTCTATGGACCCAATTTCAACGAGAATTAGTTCATTCAACTTAATACGAACTAATTAAGATAGAGACAACTACTTAAAATACAGATTTGTCGCCACTTGGCGGTAGAGAGTGGAACTAAAATATTTTGCAGCGTGGGTGTAGCACGCCTGCTGCACGGTGTTGTAGGCAGCAGGGACACGTGCCGGAGTTTCGATCGGAAAGAAATTTCTTTAGAACAGAGTGCGCCCCTGGCGGTGGGAAGTGGGACTAAAAGATTTTGCATATAAAATTGGTCTGAATCAAACAAAGAGCCCGATTTAAACGAGATTCAGTCAACTTAACATGAACTAATTAAGATATGGATAACTAATTAAGACATAGATTTGGTGCTCCCTAGCGGTGGAAAGTGGAACTAATACATTTTTAGCGCGTTCACAGAATGCCTTCTATAAGGTGCCATAAGCAACACGGACACGTGTCACAGTTTCGTTCGGAAAGAGGTTTGTTTAAAACAGAGTGCGCCCCCTGACGGTGGAAAATGTACCCCCACCTTGCTTGATGTCAGCTTTACGGGAGGGGGATAGAAATATCGGGGAAAAAAAGGGGAATCTATCGTCTTATAGAGCGAAAACGTGGCCTCCAACTTTCATTTCCTCAAAATACCTTTAGCTCAGACATCAATCTAAACAAGAGTTAAAGTTATTGCAGGAAGGATCCGACAAAATATTAAGGTATATTGGTCAGCACTTTCCCTTTATTTGCACGACTTAATGTTATTCAATAGCGTTTAGTTGCTTCTCTTATCAACTCGTTTAAACAATTCTTCCAGACAGTATGCTGTTAAATATTATTATGTATCGCGCAACGTTAATCGTTAGCTGGTTGAAACATCTGCGACATCGACATGCGGTGATGAAATGGCGCATTGCTTACAATCAAATGACGAATATATATATATATATATATTTTATTTAGCTTTCGGGACATTTTCCCAATTGTTGTTGTAATTTGTTAAATAGCAATTTTTTTTTCTTTTCACTTCATTTTATTTTGCGTTAAAAAAATTATCTCATTTTCGCTGAAGAAAAGTGACACCTCAAAAATACTATATCTCACCTAAGGAGCAAAAGAAGATTTGCATTTTTTTAAATTTTATTCAGCATAAAACTATGCACTTAGCTCTGCATGCAGCTGTAAAACCGTACATAAAAGCGTAAAAACCCTTAAGAATCAAAGACTTAGAAGAGATAGGGCTGATTGAGAAAATGTATCCCTCCACACACTTTGCCCCTCTTCCGAGGTGGCAAATGAACATATAGCGTATTCTAGCGATTTTCTGGATAACTGCACCTATGACATTTTTCCTGTAGCAAGACGAACCTAAGTCAGATCCATTAGTGCTATTAGTACGCTAAATGAATATTTTGCAGTGGCGTCTCTTTTCTTGCGGGTTATCAACATGATGTAGTAGAAAGAGAAAATGTCAGTCAGATGCAATGCAAATGATAAGTTTCTTATATTCTGGAAACATAAAATCATGCACTATATTCTACACGTGTTTACTTGCACAAGGGAAGCGGCTCAACCATTCGGATGAAAATGAATAGAATGGGTATGGTATCAATCGATAGTACTCATCGAATTTGCAAAGAATATGATAGCCTCTATTTTTTAAATTCTTCTGTGAGGAGAAACACAAGGCCAAAGTTACAAGAACAACCATAGAAGACGGTGCTAATTTAGGTTGTTTAACACCTTGGGGACGAACGACACGTATACGTGACGCATAAGATGCTCAGAATCCTTCATTATTCCCACCAGTTAATTTTTATTGTAAGCTTTGCCTTATTTAATGACAGCATTTCTGCGATTCAATTAGGCGCAAATTTCCGTTTTGAAAAACCGGTGGTAAAAGATTAAAAATTCTGTAAAAGACGCTCGTCGCGAAGGGGTTAATGTTTTTTTTTTCTTGGAACAAAAGTTTTATAAGAAAGTATGAAACGAAGGAGGAATATTCCCAAAGTTTTATCCTCACATATTAATGTTATCTACTACGAGGGGCAGTCGGAAAAAAACGTTTTCCCTGGCGACTGTAGACAGAGGTGTGTATGAAAGACAAAAAATGTAATGAGATATTAAAGGTAAAACATAATTTTATTTTTCCACATAAGTACCAAGTACATTGAGACATTTGTCATACCGCCTTATAAGCTTCAAAAAGCCTTCCAGGAAAAAAATCAGGGCTTTGCATACGGACGAAGCGTTGAACGGCTATGTGCGAAAGACGACACAGCAGGCGAACGTGAACGTGCAAGACACCGATACACCATTGGGTAGAGGTCGACCGCGATCAAGCAGATGGCGCTGTTGCAGTGCCTGCGCAGATGGCGCTGTTGACTTCCTAGAGGGCTTTGTGAAGCTTATAAAGCGGTATGACAAATGTCTCAATGTACTTGGTCTCAATGTCTCAATGTCTCAATACTTGTTACTGTAAAATTGTTATCTTATGTTTAATTTTTGTGTCTAGGTTTTTATTGGTTTATATTATATCATACCTCTTTTGTATAGGCCTTGCTAGTTTGTAGTTAACTTTAGTTTATCCCGAAATGCGGGGTTCATGTCATCTGCGTATGGCAGTCTGTACATAAGATCTGTGTAATTTGATCTGAAATATTTGCCTGTTGTTTCGGGCCTGTACCCTGGAGGTGGTGCGTTGGTTGGTGCTTTCCGCCGGAGTTAAAAAAGCCGTAAACCGATGAGGTTGGCTCTCCGGTTGGGTGATAATAATAATAATAATAATAATAATGTACTTGGTACTTATGTGGAAAAATAAAGTTATGTTTTATCTTTAATGTCTCATTACATTTTTTGTCTGCCATACACACCTCTGTCCACAGTCGCCAGGGGAAACTTATTTTCCGACTGCCCCTCGTATTATTACTATTATCTATTATTATTCATCGCATGTAATTAATATTACCTCACGCATTAGTGTTTTATCATAAATACGAAGTTCCAGTTGAAATAACATAGTTAAAAGAATTTTTTAACTTGATAGAAAGCCACAAAGAACAAGTCACTTAAGCTAAGAGCGTATCAAGAACAACTAAAGAAACGCTTGTATTCCAGCTTCCGAGAATTTGTGAAACAAAATCTTGTGCATCCCAAGCTCGAGATGCTCTTTCGAATGAGTTTCGTTTCGGAAAAATTCACCCAAACCGGTTGAGTATCTTGCCTTGTCTGACACAAATTTGCGAAAAGCTACGATAGAGAAAAAATTATATTTAATAGGCAAGTCCTTAATTTTGTAATCATGAATTTATTTTATGAAATATTTCGTTTCTGACTTTAACGCGGAGTGATATTTCAAAAATTTCTAAAACATATTGTTGAGCCAGCGGCTTAGAGGTTCTGCTCTCAAAGCTGGTACGAGAGGTGTTGGGTTCGAACCCATGTCGCGTTCGTCGGTCTAACCGTTAGGAGTTGTCTGTGGTTTCCTTCTAACATGCATAAATATTCGTTAGGTTCCCTTAGAAAGACAACCACGAAGGAAAATCCCCCCTCAGCCTATATACCACAATAAACGCAACTTCCACCATATTGCTGTATAATTTAATTCCTGGATTTTTTTAAATAAGCAAAAATTATTCTAAACAGGTTTAAAAAAATAAGAAAAAAAATCTTACGATTAATGGCAAATACTGTTTATAAATAATTGAGAGGGATTCGCATTGTATTGTAAGCAGTAAGCGCACAGTAAGAAATTTTCATTGTAGATGATGTCCAATAATTTTGAATTTGATCAGTCATATATTCCTATGTTAATATGGTTCATATCAATGTTAACTACCTCCCCTGAAATATAACTCTGTCGCAGCCTGTTCATCTTTAATCCGTATACACTGTATGGCCATAATTGATGGGAACTTTCAGTTTTAGACATTTTTTCGAATATTTTAAAATATACATGTCAGATTCTTTTGGAATTTTAGGATTAAAAAGAACAGGTTTGACTTCATATTTATCAACGTCGATTTCATAAGGAGGACAATTAGGGGACCCACAAAAAATTAAAGAAAAAACATAATACTTGGGATCACCCTGTAAAATAAAATGCACGAAATTTTCTATCGCTACAGGATATACATAGGCAGACATTGTATAATATGTGTATTCATTTGTGTAAGAATAGCATGCATATTAATAGAGATATAGCGATTTTTTTTTTTTATTAAAAAAATTCTTGCATGTTTTTTGTTTATAAAATACAGGTTTTTTAACCACATTTAACGACAGTTTCAGAAAAATTGACAAAATGCAGTAGAAATCACATAGTGTAATTGAAATATAAATATATTAAATATTTAAGGAAATATGGGCAGTTGTATAAAATAATTTTTATCTGCGCATGCGCGAACGATAACAAAAAACTTTTTGCCTGATTTAATGGTCAACACTATGGGGCAACTTAAAAAAAAATCAGTCAAATATCGTAAAAATTCAGAGAGATATCGGCGTTAGAATGAGCTGTTTTTTAGTTTCTGACTAAAACTCGTTGAATGATAAGGGATTGTCCACAAATTGTTATTTTTAGCTCACAGGCAATCAAAGCCCGAGAGCTAATGTGCCCGCCCGTTCTGTATGTACGTATGTATGTACGTAACGCGATAACTCTTGATAGAAATAAGCGTTTTGCTTCAAATTTTGGATATAGGTTCCTTATGATAAGGCGCTTCCCTGATTAGTTTTGGGGGTTCGTTGGTTAAGTATAAAGGGGAAAAGAGGGGCCAATCCCGCTTAATTTAGATAAATGGGTTTTTCATGCAGAATTATCCGATTTTTTTCAAATTTTGTATATAGGTTAATGGTGATAAGGCGCTTTCCTGATTGGTTTTGGGGATTCATTGTATAAGAATAAAGGGGGTAACGGGGGCTAATCCCCCCCCCTTAATTTAGATAAATGGGTTTTTCGTTTTTCATACAGAATTATCCTATTTTCTTCAAATTTTGCATGTAGGCTCATTGTGGTAAGGCGCTTCCCCGATTAGTTCTGGGGATTCATTGGTGAAGTATAAAGGGTGGAACGGGGGGCTGACCCCCCCCCTTTAATTTAGATAAATGGATTTTTTATGCAGAATTATGCGATTTTCTTCAAATTTTGTATTTAGGTTAATTGTGATAAGGCGCTTTCCTGATTAGTTTTGGGGGTTCTTTGGTTAAGTATAAAGAGGGTAAAGGGGGGTGGGAGGTTATCCTCCCCCTTAATTTAGATGAATGTGTTTTTCATGGAGAATTATCCGATTTTCTTCAAATTTTGTATATAGGCTCATCAGTCAAAGATCGTAAAAATTCAGAGAGATATCGGCGTTAGAGTGAGCTTTTTTCAGTTACTGACTATAACTCGCTGAATGATAAGGGATTGTCCACAAATTGTTATTTTTAAGTTATCTAGCAGCATTCGGAGCAAATTTTTAGAAAAAACAATTACTTATAATTTACGCTTATGTTTAGGAAGATTTTGTCTCTAAACTACGATGAAAAGGAAAATATAGTCCATACATTGAGGTAAATTGAGGAGTTTATGGTAAAATTTTGTGAAATTTAGCCCAATATGCAAAACACTCTACAGTAAATTCTATCGCATATATATGTGTTTTCTGTATACACGTAATTTGTACGCCAATTACACGTAAGTACACGTAATTTGTACGTAAGTTGTAGTGAAGATGATAAACTAAAATCTAAGATATATTATATATTTTTCATAAGTTATGAGTCAATAACTTGCAATTTAATTTTTATAGTGATATTTCAATAGCTTTTTGAGAGATTACAGTTTGCGTATTAGTCCAGTCAAATTAGAAGAGTTTGCCATAATAAATGCTAAGGATATAAAAATTGGAGGATATAAAACCCCTCTTTTTCCCTTTATACTTAACCAACGAACCCCCAAAACTAATCAGGGAAGCGCCTTATCATAAGGAACTTATATCCAAAATTTGAAGCAAAACGCTTATTTCTATCAAGAGTTATCGTGTTACGTACATACATACGTACATACAGAACGGGCGGGAACATTTGCTCTCAGGCTTTGATAGCCTGTGAGCTAAAAATAACAATTTGTGGACAATCCCTTATCATTCAGCGAGTTTTAGTCAGCTCACTCTAACGCCGCTAACTCTAAAAAACAGCTCACTCTAACGCCGATATCTCTCAGAATTTTTAGGATATTTGACTGATTTTTTTTTATAAGTTGCTAAATAGTGTTGACTATTAAACCAGGCAAAAAGTTTTTTGTTATTGTTCGCGCATGCGCAAATAAAAATTATTTTATACAAATGCCTATATTTCCTTAAATATTTAATATATTTATATTTCAATTACACTATGTGATTTCTACTACATTTTGTCAATTTAAAAACATTTTGTCAGGGTTAAAAACCCTGTATTTTATAAGCAAAATACATGCAAGAATTTTTTTAATTTTTTTTTTAATCGCTATATCTCTATTAATATGCATGCTATTCTTACACAAATGAATACACATATTATACAATGTCTGCCTATGTATATACTGTAGCGATAGATCATTTCGTGCATTTTATTTTACAGGGTGATCCCAAGTATTATTTTTTTCTTTAATTTTTTGTTGGTCCCCTAATTATCCTCCTTATGAAATCGTCGTTGATAAATATAAAGCCGAACCTGTTCTTTTTAATCCTAAAATTCCAAAAGAATCTAACATGTATATTTTAAAATATTCGAAAAAATGTCTAAAACTAAAAGTTCCCATCAATTATGGCCATACAGTGTAAATGCATACATCAGAACTTAAAATTCATTAAGGAACACAAAATTAACCTGAAGTTTTTTTCTCTCCTCCTAGAGTTAAGTATGTAATTGGTCTTCATCTCCACAAAACGTTTCACAGATTTATTATCGTATTTCGGATCCACTGCATCCATTTCTGAGCTGAAGATTAGGCCGTGCTCCTGTAAACGTGCTTCCATAACTGCATAATACTCCTCGTTGACGTTTACAGGACGAGATGTTACAGGCTTTGAACCAGGAGAATCTAAAAAGAAAGAAAGAAAGAAAAAAAAACTTTAATTTCTAAAAAAAATATCTAGCAAAAGAAATACTAATGTACAGTTTCGGAAAAGAAAAAAGAATACCCTGTAAATACCACAGAACCTTCATTTAAATGTATTTGGAGTTAAAATATTTATTATAATAGATACATTTCAATTTCTAGAAAAAAATCAGAAATACTACTACTACTACTAATAATAATAATAATAATAATAATAATAATAATAAATATGACGTCATTTTCTATGAGACGTTTTCAGTCTGACGCCAAACTGACTCTAAACAAACAGCAGCTAGATTTTATTTCCTATTGCGTTTGTCTACTTACCGCTATATCTTATACCTAAATGTTTTATTACTTTTATATGCAGTATTAACATTTTCTACGATTTATATTAAATAGCAAACATAGCAAAAAAATTTTTGTTTTTGTTTTTTAGCGTTAGTTTTTTTTTTCCATAAAGAAAATTACATGACCGACGTCACGGGAGAAAGAGTCTAGAAAAGGACGTATTTTTGTGTAATCATTGTAGATTTAGTTTTTATGAATAAAAATATATGTTATTATTTTAAAATAATGTCATACGAAATACGATTTCACTAAATGTGACGCTATTTGGTTGAATTTTTTGTACATTTTTACTGTTCTGTCAGTGAAGTCGTATATTGTTCTGTTACACACGCCAAAGAAAACACGCATTCGTCTTGCCTGCACTGTGAAAATAAACAAATAATAATAATAATAATAAAAATTAAAGTCTATTCCTACTTAGGTCAAAAAGAAATTTTTTTCCAGCTATCTACACGCTTCACCACTGACGGTATTTATTCCTAAATTTATATCCTGCTAAATATCTTATATAAGAGAAAAAATTCTCTCCCATATAAAACTAACATTAATGAATTAAATTTAATTAATGAATTAATATTTGAAAAAACTGTATTAGCATCAAGTGTCAACCACTATAAGTTTAAAATAAACATTACAGGACCAAAAAAAAAAAAAAAAAAAGTGACTTCTCAAGAACAACCTAGATATATTTCTGTTTTTTCGCATTTCTGAGTGAGTTTCGTGTAAATAACAAAACCTTGCCACGATGAGAATCGAACCCGCAATTTTCCGTATACTAAACTGGAGGTCCCGACCACTACGCCATGACTAGATATTCCGCCTGCCTTAAGCGTTGCTACTTATTTTAGTCGATTTTTATGATGCAAAAACTAAAATTAATAAATTTAATTTAATTAATGAATTAATATTTGAAAAAAACTGTATTAACATCAAGTGTCAACCACTACAAGTTTAAAAAAATGTATTTGAATTTGAGTGGATGAATAAAAAAGTATCTAATAGTAGTGAACTAATAGTAGGAATTAAAAAACGTAAATAATTTACTAAATTTTATGCAATTTAACTATGTTGCCAGTTCTCTACTTTTTTTTAATTAAATCAATTTGCCCACCACTTTTCTGAAATAGTGTAATTCGCCTTTCTTCCCCTTATTTAATCTGCTATTAAATAAGAGGAATAAAACTATTTTTAAAAAGTTGTGGCAATCAAGTAGTCTGAATTTTTAAAAAAGTAGCAGACTGACAATACTGCGCCAATTTGATTGAATTTTTTGCATTTTTTATCCGTATTATCAGGAAAATTGAAAAAAAATTTCTGTTACATACACCAAAGAAAACCTGCATTCTCATTTATAAAGTTGGGAATTATTGGATTGGGAATCTTACTTAAAATAAAATCCGAAGGCAAGAAAGTGTCTGTAACCAATCCGGACTGGACCACTCTGGTCTGCGAGTCGACAGTAGTTAAACGCCATGTTAGGTTTACTGAAAAACATATACTAACACATGACCACTAAATGATAATTTCTTCTACTTGAAATAATATCTGTTCAGCATATTTTCATATAATACATGTATATTATATCCAGTTATAATGTTTTAAGTTTTAAATTAAAAATAACAGATTAAACATCGCAAAACAAACAAATACTGTACATAAATCCCATATCTAGAAAAAAAAAAATGAATGACTATTTGAGCGTTTCATTAAAATATCCGATTTGCTCTTAAAATATTTGTAAAAGCATATTAAAATCTTTAAATATATTAAAGGATTTCTTTAATTTATTTCTGTAAGCATTTTTTTCCCTGTAAGTACTTTTTCAGAAATAGCCGTGATAGCTTTTATAGAGAGGCTTTTTTTGCAGAAGTGGATCAAGACAGCGATTATTTGGAGCTCATCGATTACGTTTGTTGCTTTGTCGCCATCTACTGGCGAATTATATAGTCATATTCTATTTTTTATATTATTTGTTATTATTATTATAGATTCATTCATTGTTGCTTTCCTATTTTAAATTTTTCTCAGTTTTTAAAAATAATTATCGTTCTTTACTTACCCCCTTAACAGTTTTTTTTTTTCGACACTATAAATTAAAAATATCCTGATTTAAATCCTGAGTTTCTCCTATTTTAAAAAAAATTCCTAAAGAAAACTACATGAAATTTTTATCATTAAAAATCATAATTTTATTCCATAAGTAAATTGCAACTATTAATTGTTCTGTTATGGCTTAAAATTACTTTTTTCACATTATTTTATTAAATTACAAATGTTTTTCCGTCTCAAAGTTAAATTCAAGTATTATATTAAAATTAGAATTTTATCTGCATTAATAAATCAGAAAATGTTTTTATATATTTCTTATATTTTTTAATTACATTTAAAAAATACTTATTTTATTTATAATGGAAACATAATGAAAAAAATTAAATGGATTAAAAGGTGAAAGTTGAAAAAATACATATATTACAATTTGGATTTTTTATAGTTAATGAATATAATTTGTAAATATATTCATAAATTATGAAAATGATATTTTTTTTCAACTTTCACCTTTTAATCTATTTTTTTTTTCATTATGTTTCCATTATAAATAAAATGAGTATTCTTTAAAGGTAATTCAGAAATATAGGAAAATAAGGAGTCTATATATTCCTTATATTTTTTATATTACATTTAAAAAATACTTATTTTATTTATCATAAAAACATACTGAAAAAAAAATGGATTAAAAGGTGAAAGTTGAAAAAAAAATAATTTTCACAATTTGGATTTTTTATAGTTAGTGAATATAAATTTACAATAATAATAATAATATTTTTCATTCTATTTCATTTAATATAAATTTATATAATTTAAACTTATAGCAGTTTATCCCTAAATAAATCTTGAATTGTTTTCTTTATTTTTTTTCTTAATGTGCCTAATTTAAAAAAAACTGTATTAAATTATTATCATAAAAATATTTTTTTATTCCATAACTAAATTATAAATTACAACTATTAATTACATTAGTATGACTGAAAATTATTTTACACATTACAAAATTTAATATTTATTATTTAATATTTTAATTACATTTGAAAAGAAATATTCATTTTTATTTATTTACCCGGACCATTAACACGGGCGAAGAAGTATGGTTCTGCTATTCGTCGAATGAAAATGTGATTGGTACCAACCGATTACTAAAAACAATAACATATAATAATTAATGCTATACTTAAATAATACTTCATCTACTTTTCGAAATTGAATCAACCTTATTTTTTTTCACTTACTAACACATACTTTTGATATCATATTTGGATTCTTCGATAAATTTTACCTTTGGATTCCAGACAAAAACTCATTCGGTCAAGTAGTTTAGAATTATGTAGATTTAAAGTTTTAAATTTCAAATGTTAAATTCACTTTTAATTGTTGCAAAGCAGATTGATTTGTAAAATCACTCAACCTGTTTAAAGTAGGGCCAATCGGCTCAAATATGATACACCCAAAAAGTAGGGCTAATGTGAGACATATAAAAAGTGTACCAAATTTTATAGTAATAAAATTGGCTTTGTGATTATTTTATAAGCAAAACATCTTTTTATTTATATCCATTACGAATACACTCAAAATGTAAGATAAAACATCCCCCAAAATATTATAACCTTACTTTATTGATGAGAAAAACTTTTCTGTCAGACTTTTGTTGTACAACACTTAAGTAAAATATTATGTAAATGACTGTAATTAAAATATAGATAAAATGCTTAAGTGATACAAAGATGAACACAAAAGAATTATAAAAACCTTTTAATGATCGACATATGTTTCAGCGCTAATATACGGCGCCATTGTCAAGATATATAACGATAAACAAATATATTCTCACAAATTTTTGAAAATAAACTTGAAAACATAAATCACGAGATCATATATGTAAAAAAGCAGGTGCTTGAAATAGCCAACTGTAAATGTGAAAATTAATATTTCCTTATTGCCTTTTTAAAACTGAAAAGTACCTCGTGCCAAATTTTAGGTAATTCAAATGAGGCGGATTCATTGCAAATGTTCATGTTACGCATATAGATTTCTATTGATTCACGGATAATAGATGGGAAATAAAGCCTTGATGAATAAATTATTTTACTACTTTTAAAATCAATTTTTAACGTCTCGGTTCTATGTAGTCTTGTTTATTTCAAGGAGGGAATATAAAAGACAATAAAAAAACATAAATTTTGCATAAAGAATGAAGTCGATCGGATAATGAGTTGCCGAGATATTTGTAATCCTATTTTCCACACTATTAGAATTTTCATGACCCTGTACTTCATTCAATTTTCAATTCAAAGATATATTTTAATTGGAAATGAGACGCTTAATCCGACGCAGTAAACCGATAGTTAATATGATTATCAATTTTGGAGCTATAAAGGTTTCTTTTACGCAATTCAGTAAGGAAGCATTTAAAGTTTATGACGCAAATCATATGTAGTGCAAATCATATGTAGTGACTGAAGTTTCGGGTCCACTTTCCTTTAAAATCGATTGGCTTCCCGCCTTAAACATCCTAAACCATTTTCTAGTTGTGATATAGCTTAGAACAGACTCTTCATAAGCCTCCTGTAGCATTTCACAGGCTTCAGCTGTCGATTTATTCAAACGAAAGTAAAATTTCATATTGCTCATATAGAGTATCCATCCTTCCCGAAGGTAATATTAAACATATCTAAACTGCCACTGCTGCCACTAACGTACTACTGAGAAGAAATAAATGAAACAATTACCATGTAATCCTTACACATTAAACTAACAATGCAACTTAAAATTAAATTTGTGTACAATAAATTCTGCGGAAAAAAATATGATCACTCTTTATTAAACAGTCCTTTTAAGATTAAAAAAAAAAAAATTGCTATCACAGATGTACAGTGTACACCCTTCCCTCTCATGTGTATAAAAAATGACCTCCCCCCCCCCCCCCCCCCGCACTACCAGTATAAATGAAAGGCTGGAACGGCCTCTGGGAAGGGGTTTATTGTAATGGGTTTTTATGAGTATTCTGGTAGATTGCGTGAAAGATTTCCCGAAATTCAGTCAAAATGAAAGATGTAAAAAAAAATCTAAATAATACAGCTGAAACATTAGACCCAGATCAACATTGAGAAAGTTTAATCATTTCTTTAATGCTTACAACCACTTAAATTAATGGTGTCTTGCTTTAGCTCGATAGTCGTCTCATATTAATCCCATTTGGTGGGGCTAATATGGGACAGGATTTAAAAAAAAATTACCTTTATTTTTATGACAAGCCATATTTGCTTATTCCTAATCAGATTAAAAAAAAAAAAAATTACGGTAGTTTTTATTTAGGCCTAGAGTCAATAGATCACAAGTAATTGGAAAAGTTTAGAATTTTGTCTCATATTAGTTCCTATTGACCCTACCTATTTCAAAATCAATATTTTCAGTAGAGTCTAAAAAAGTTTACAAATAAATTTTATTTCTTTTGCCCTTCCATACATACTTTTTCCGAAAAATCGATTTCTTGAAAATGTAACAGTCATATGTCGCCTTAATCAAATAACTAACCTTATGTGTACATTAATTATAAAAACTTCTTTACATACCTGATGTTAGGTTTTGTTCAAATTTATGCCCATAGTAAATTATTTTTTTTTCAACATCATCCGTTGCTTTTTGTATCTTCTTTGCTTGATCAGTTTCAATTTTTTTTAAATAGATAACATTCCGAAATTTGGTTGCATAAATCAACCAATCACTGGAAATTCCTTTGCTCGCTTCACTATCCTTCTTATAAATAGTTGAAAGAATGCTTTGCAAAACTTTTCTGGTACAAATAAAATCAATTCTGAAAATAAAAAGTATGATTTAAACTCACAAAATCATAAACAAAGATGAAATTTTACAATTTCAACACATTTGTGACCACATATTTTTACTTTCCGTACACACACAGGGTAAGGAAAGTATTGTAATCACACTGTTAAAAATGTTCAACGGTTCATCAAAAAACTTGGTTCAAATTTAGTTGCAACCAAGATATTGAAAAATTCGGTGCTAAGTTTCACCAGTTTATTGGTGCTTTCACAATTACGACTATATTAGTGAAATGTTGAACCAATATTAAGGTTTTTCTCTAAACCAATCTTATGATAAAAGCTTGAACCAAGCTGATGTATTTTTATCATGAATGATAAAAACCCGATTGTGGAAATATTGGTATATGTTTATATTTTGAAGTTCTGTAAATCCATTTTCGTTATTTTTGCTATGATTCCACATGTATGTATGTATGCACGCGTGTATGTTATTGTTTTACTTTTTCTTTGTTCCCAGAGTTCGTTTTTGGTATTTTTCGATGATATCGGTATGTATGTGTGTTTGTGAGTGAACACGATTGCGCCCAAACTATACTTTCAATTGAGATCCTGTTTGGTGAATATATTACAAGCCACTGCTGTAAGAGCTGTGTTCATTTTCGCACAAATCGATAACCGGGTTTGGTATATAAATCCGTTTTCGACCTTTTTCTAATGGAAAAAAAAATATAATATATTCCTTTTTTTTAAACTCAACTATTTAATTAAATATTTTTATTCTTCGCACTCATCTTATTTTTATACAACGGTTATATTTCACTAGAACTTAATTTAGTAAAAAAAAAAAAGAAAAAAAAAATGAGCGAGTTTTCTTAATTTGTTAAAAACATAGGGAAATTCAAATATGGTATGTTGTTGAGGAACACTGACGGAATACTACTTTTAAAACAACTTAAAACTCCCATTAGTGTGGCTATGTAAATTTAATTTCAATATTTATTTTAATTAACAAGTCTTAATTTCAGCAAAGATAGAATGAAAATTCCTTAAAAATTACGTCAAATTTTTAGAAAAAGGTTTGATAAAATTGATGTTTTCTTTAGAATATGACGCCATTTTTACAAGTAGAAACATTTCAACCTTGTAAATGTAGGAACTAAGATTTTATTTATTTTTAAATTCTTATTCAGTTGAACGCATATTATTCTGTAAAGTGTTCGGAAAGTCAAGTGGAGTCACTCCAGATTTTGTTTTCCTTTGAATGATAAGTTCAACCTTAAATATTCTATTAATCAGAAAAAAACTTTTTTTTTTTTAAACATTCAACTTAAAATGAGTGTAAAAAACGGAGTATCGAAGAAAAAACAAGGAAAAAGTACAAAGGTTGCGTAAGTCAAGTGGAGCTGATAGAAGAATGTTTAAAGGAAGTTTTCCCGTCATTTTGAATGTGCTCACTTGCTTTTAAATACGCTCAGAGTTTTATTTTGAATCACCTTGCATTTTTGCCAGGTTTTTATAGTTTTATAAATTAACCAACTTTTAATCTTTATTGTCAGTCAGCAGGACAGACACACTGTTTCCGGGCGAAATCAAAATCTAATTGTTAAAAAATGTGCATTAAATATTGAAGAATTGGCAGAAATGATTAAAAAAAATCTGATTTTAGGAAAATAATCTAAAACTTCTCCTAAAATAAAACATTTGTATACAGTGAGTGCAAAAAACGAACACTCATAATTATTTGACGCTCATATATTTTATAGATATTTATTATGTTGTTGTATTGGTTAGAATTTAAAGAAATGGTGATATATCTCCAAATTTTCTGTTTGCAGTAAGAGATTTTAGAAAAGTTCCAAATTTTAACGTAATTATTGAATGATACCGCAAATTAACTGCAATTTCTTTATAAATTATTACTACATGTTATTTCAAAGATGAAAAATGTTGCAATAACAAAAAATAATAAAGCGACTAGGGTACAAAGCTGCATAAATAATGTAACTAGAACATTTTTGGTTCAATTGGATAGACTTGACTCTTGGCTATATAGCTCTGGCTCAAAATTTCGATTATATATCTATCTATCTATCTATCTATATATTAAAAACAGAAGTCTGCTTTTTTGGTTATCTGCCCTGTTCTTTCTACTGAACTAATTTTGATAATTATTTTTTTTTAATGAAAGCTGTTCACTTGTATATGTGCCCGCACTGGCTATTTTTTTTTTTAATATTCCCATTTTTATATTTTAATTTAAAAAGTTTTTTATGAAATTTCTTCAAAATGGTGCCTATCGGGTTAAGATTTTCTCTCTATAAAATAAAATTATTTTTCTTTATCACATTCCACCAATCAGAAGCGGTATTCCACCAGTGTAAATATCGTCATATTTAAAAGAAAAATCTCAAGTTTTCATAAAATTTAAACGTATTAAAATGATTGTGTTTAATTATGCAGTAATCACGGAAGAGTAGGATACAGATTATTTATTGAAAAATAATAGTAAGTATTTAGTGTAAATAAAATAACAGTAAATAATCTATCATGAGAAGTAATATGTAAAACGAAATGTTTCCGATGGTTAAAATGACGTCATTCGTAAAACAAAAGATGAATTTTCCTCCATGAATATAAAGTATTTTACTTATCCTGTGTCAGTATGACATCATATTCACTGACCCTTATTCCTTGTATCTAAATAGACAGAACTTCTGCTATTTATTTAAAGATACCTGGTATGCACAAAAATAAAATATTTCTGAAAATTAAATCATTTCCATTTAATTATAATAAATATTTGATGAAACTCGGGAATTTTAAAACAATTGCTTAAATGATTTTTACGGTAATATTTTCCTATATATTATTGAGAAAATTATTTCATTCATCAAGTTTATTTTCCAAGTTTTTTATTCCACCAACTCTGAAATTAAAAACTAAATCGTCTGCTTATGAAAATGATATCATTTTTAAAACGTGCATTTTCAAACACAAAATTTCTATCTTTACAAAGTTAAATGACATAATTGTCTAGATTTTTACTAAGATCATTACTTTAATGAAATGTGGTGTTCATGTGCAAAATTTTGAGTATGTTTCTGTGAGTATCATGCGTTGGATTTCCAGTGTCACTTTTTTATTTCATTATATTATTATTTTATTCATAACCTTAAATTGTGACATACCTATTTGATATATATTCTCTTGAATCGAATTTCGTCGGATGCAACTAGTTTTGTTTATTCAGAAAAGTCATGTCAATTTTCTCCTACACCGCTTGGACAGCTTTCCGAATTTTTTCAATATTCATAAATGGCGTTTTCCTAACGTTCGCGCTCGCTTTAACAAACACCTAGCTGGTACTAAATGGAAATTTGTGGTACCACTGGAGGAAGCAGAGCTTTTTCTAATTGGTTATAAAAAAACAGTGCATTATTTTCATATATAAATGGAAGAAAAAAACCCAACAAAATGGGTTCGTGAATGTAAGGAAGATATTCGTGATTGCTACTGGATTTTGTTATAAATGTAAATTAAAGCTCAAAAGAGTATGAAGAAAAGCTAAAGTTAACTTGCTTTGTTATCAATTAAATATTTTAGAACCCATTAGTGAAGAAGAAATTCTAGTTTTAAATGGAAAAGATATCAATAAAATAGAGTTTCATGCCAGACAACGTCTCCAATCATACTTCCAAATCAACTGCTGCATATTTAGAGAAACAATAATCCCAACAGAAATAAATTGTCTTCCATTTGAGGAAATAACTGTAAATTCACTTGGCACGTCTTTCGTGGACATTTTTGTATTTAGCTTGTGAAAGCAAGCGTTATGAGATGTCATTCACGAACAATAAAAAAAACTTTGAAAAACTGTCCAAGAGGTGTGGGATAAAATTGACATGATTTACTAAGAAAAATTATACTATCATGAAACTTTCCAACCAGAGCTATAGCCAAGAGTCAGGAATATCAACAGGGTCGAAACTTTTCAAGAAATACGGAATTTATACATAGAAAGTAACTCTGAAAATCGTATCCATAAAACGCAAACGATCTTCTGTAAAATTTACAACTGAATAAGACGAACGTCTTGCTGTTAAGCATTTATTTGGAAATCAGTTGTCATCTAAGAAGTTAGATATAACAGAAATAGTCTGTTTAAAATTTCGCTTAAAAAACGATTCATTATGATTAAAGTTATGAACAAAAATCCAGGTTCGGATTGGAGTGAGACACCCTGTATTTAAGACTGAATAAATGGATTGCGATCCTAGTTTTCCATAAAACAATTATTATTCTTTTATGTATTCTATGTCACTGTAAATTATTGAAGAACTATTCTGAATCACCCTGCATATCTATTTACATTTCGCTTAATAGCAAGAGGTTTTACAGAGCTCCAAAATGTTTTTTTTTTTTCGAATTTTTTAATGAATTTCATAGGAATTACGTGCATGTTTTCACTATTAAAAATATGCATATTGCAGTCACTAAAACACTTTTCAAAAATTTGTTTTGCGGATGCATTTTTGTGTAGATGTCATAAAAGAAAGCCGCTTACAGCTATAATTACTTAATTGTTATTTTTAATACACTAATATTCATACTACGGTTATATTATTCGCATTATAAACTTGTCATTCAAATGAAATTATTGAGTTTTTGATGAATTTTAAAACATGTTACATGCATTATACGTACATACACACACACACACACACACACGCACGCACACACACACACACACACACACACACACACACACACACACACACACACACACACACACACACACACACACACACACACACACACACACATATATATATATATATATATATATATCGGGCTCGGCTTGGCTGCCATAAGTTGATGACCTTGGCTACGTATAATGGACGATCCTTATCTTCTGAAAGTCGTTTACAGGAACTTGAAGAAGAATTAGAAAGAATCAACTGGGACATTCTAGGATTATGCGAAGTAAGAAGAAAAGGTGAAGAGAAGATTGATCTTGCCAGTGGACATGTATTGTACTACAGAGGTACAGAAGATGGAAAAACAAGTGGTGTAGGATTTCTGATTCATAAAAGGTGGAAGAATCAAATCGTAGAATATGATAGTGCATCAGATAGAGTTGCAAGGTTAGTTATACAAGTGTCAAAAAGATACAAGCTGCAAATTACCCAAGTTTATGCACCAACAATTAGCTATACTGATGAAGAAATTGAGGATTTCTATGAAGAAGTAGCTTCAATGCATCAAAAAGGAAAATGCTACATAAAATTAATAATGGGAGACTGGAATGCTAGAATTGGGGAAAAAAAGAAAGGTGACTTCTCAGTGGGAAATCATGGATATGGGGTGCGTAATGAAAGAGGAAACAGATTGATTGAATTTGCAGAATGTGAACAGATGTATATCATGAATTCATTTTTCAAGAAAAAGCCACAAAGAAAATGGACATGGCGTAGTGCAAATGGCTCAACAAGTGAAATCGACTACATCTTGACAAACAAAAAGCATCTTATTCAGGATTGCAGCGTTCTCAATAACTTCAATACAGGAAGCGATCACAGGTTAGTTAGATGCAAACTGCTTTTAAATACTAAAGTGGAAAGAATGAAGCTTTTGCAATGCTCAAAGAAATCAGTCGATATTATAAATCTCCAGAAACATAAAGAAGAATTTAATTTAGAACTTAAAAATCGTTTTCAAGTACTTCAATCAATCTTAGAAGAAGAACAAGATGTTACAGTAGTGAACAAGAAAATAACAAATACTCTACAAGAAATTGCAAGGACGATAGCTGGTGAAGTACAAGTAAAGCAAACAAAGAAAATAACAGAAGAAACAAGAAGATTGATGAAGAAACGCAGAGAATTTAAAATGAAGAAAAACTATCCTAAATCAAGAGTTGAATATGCAGAATTATGTAAAACGGTAAGAAAATGTGTTACAGAAGATATCAGAAAATTTAACTGTGATCTTGTCAAAAAAGTTCTAGAAGATAACAAAAGTTTAAAATCAGCTAAGCGCAAACTGTGTGTTGGAAGAAAAGGTATTTTTGCACTGAAGAGAGTAGATGGAACAATCACCAAAATCAATAATGAAATAGTACACATTGTCGAAAAATTCTATAACGATCTATATAAATGTGAAGATAAAAGGGAAATCAACCTACGTGATCCACTAGTAAACATAACAGAAACTGAAGAGATAATCCCAGTGATGACAGATGAAGTTGTACAAGCCATTAGAGGCATGAAAAGAGGTAAATGCCCTGGCGAAGATGGAATTACAATTGACCTTATCAAAGAAGCAGGAGAAGAATTTGCAAAAATGCTAGCCATACTGTTTTCCAAATGTCTCGAGAAATCAGATGTACCAGAAGATTGGAATAATGCTGTGATGGTGTTACTTTATAAGAAAGGAGAAAAGGAAAACATTAAAAACTACCGTCCAATCAGCTTACTGTCAGTGATTTATAAAATTTTCACCAAAGTTTTAACGACAAGACTTGAATCAGCTCTGGACTCAGCTCAACCTAGAGAACAAGCAGGATTTCGAAGTGGATTTAGCACAATGGATCATATTCAAACAGTAAGGGAAGTTATAGAAAAACATAAAGAATATAATTTACCTCTCTGCCTTGCCTTTATTGATTATGAAAAAGCATTTGATTCGGTCTACACATCTGCAGTAATTACTTCTCTGGAGGACATTGGTATAGACAAACCTTATATCAATATCATAAAGAAGATCTACAAGAAAGCAACAGCCACCATCCGTTTGGACAAAGGAAAAGCGAAGATCAAGCTTGGAAGAGGAGTAAGACAGGGAGACACCATTTCGCCTAAGCTTTTTACTGCTGTCTTAGAAAGTATTTTCAAGAAGCTGGATTGGGAAAACAAAGGGATTAGAATAAATGGGGAATATTTAAGCCATCTCCGGTTTGCTGATGACATTTTAATTTTCAGTAATAGCCCTGAAGAATTGCAAAATATGCTAAAAGATTTGGCAGAAGCTAGCATTAATGTGGGATTAAAAATAAATTTGGAAAAGACTAAGGTGATGTTCAATTCATTTGCATCAAAAAAGAAAATCGTCTGCAACAACACTGAGATTAAAGATGTTGAAAGTTATGTGTACCTTGGACAAGAAATATCATCAGACAACAGTATCATGAATGAAATCAATAGAAGAATAAGAAATGGATGGAGTGCTTTTGGGAAGAACAATATTATTCTGAAGAGTAACATGCCTCTTTGTTTGAAAAGAAAGGTGTTTAACCAATGTGTTTTGCCTGCACTAACTTATGGAGCAGAAACTTGGACACTAACAAAACGGATGGTACAAAGATTACAAACAACACAGCGAAGTATGGAAAGATGTATGCTAGGCATAACCAGAAGAGACCGAAAGAGAATAACGTGGATAAGAAGTCAGACGAAAGTTTTTGACATCATCGAGAGAATTAAACGGCTAAAATGGAAATGGGCTGGGCACATTGCAAGAAGACAAGACAATAGATGGAGCACAAACACCCTACAGTGGTATCCCAGAGATGTAAAACGACCAAGAAGACGACCTCAAGTAAGATGGAGTGACGAAATCAGAAAAGTGGCCGGTGTTAATTGGATGACTAAAGCACTAGACAGGCAACAATGGAAAAATCTGGGGGAGACCTACATCCAGCAGTGGATTGAAAACGGTTGATGATGATGATGATGATGATATTCCGAATAAGATATTTTATATTTTCTTAACTTTTTGTTGTGCAAAAAAACTATATAGTTCAATATATATATTTCTACTTCAAATTGATGAAAGATAAAAAAAAAAAAAAAATCATGCGTGAAGCATAGAATATGAAGCACTTTTCAATACATTCAGAATACTGTAACAAAACTTCATAATATAATATTGCGAAAGATGATGTCTAAGTAAACAATTTGGAAAATTCATAACACATTTGAAAAGCCAATGCCAACAATTACCCTCAATAGTCGGAAAATATCCGAATTCTTTTGTGCAGCCCTGTACAGCTCTATAAAATTGTAACATATATACTACATAGCATTCTAAATTTATTCCCGTTAGGAAACGCATAGGGCAGTTGAGAATTCCCCTACAGCAAATTCCGCCAATAAACGGAAATGTACGCTAGATCTTTTGTACAGCTCTGTATAGGATCTGCAGAATTTATATACACCAAGTAATATGTAAAAAGTGAGTAAAATCTAATAAAAATGCATACCACAACTTAAAACGCACTTTCAGGAATTTTTATTCAATTTTTATTGATAAACAGTACTGTAACCGAGTTGTTTTGTGTGTCCCTGTAAATGAACAATGAATGCTATGTACACCTTATTCTATAGTGGGCATCTTGTAGTGCTTACTATAGTGTCTATGATTTTTTTCATTTTTAATATGTTTGAAATAATGTAAGGTTATTAAAGTACACCGCAAAAGATTTTTTCTCATAGCACATAATGTAACGTAATTCTTTTGAGTGTCCTTGTACATGAACTATAAATGTTGCACACACTTCGTTTTCAATACCGAACAAGCCATAGTAAAGATCAATAACATATATCAATTGCATGGCACACGAAGTATATTTGAACGAGTTAGAGCCCGGCAGACGGCAGACAGACACACCGAATTCATAAACAGTTTTCAACTATGTTGGAAAGTGTTAAAAATGACATTTTAATTCGTATCATTTATATCATTCGTAACATTTTAATTCGTATCATTTATATCATTCGTAACATTTTAATTCGTTCTTTATAATTTTATGTTATTTATTTTATTATGAAGAATCGTCTGCATATTAAATTTGAACCCAACTTTTAAAAGTTTAATAGCAATGTTTTTACAACAAATTAAAATAATAGCTACTCTGCCACTAAAAATATAAATAAAACATACATTTTCGCGGAATTGAGTGACTACCCCCTTCTTTAAAACTGATTACTAAAAAAAAAAAAAAAAAATATGAAAATCTCCTTACTTAGATGAAGCTCCTTTAGATGTATTCCCTGAAGACCCTCCTTTTGATGAATTCGGCTGGTGAATTCGATGTTCAACCTCTCCTTTGTGAGAACATGTCCATCGTAATAACTTGTCAAATGACGTTTCTTTATCTATATAACTTCCCACATAATTTTCAAAACCTTCTTTTAAATCCAAATGAGCATTCATAGACATCCGTCCATGTCCGGCTGCAGTTTTCACCTGCATACTCATACCGTTGGGAATGGACAGAAACTTCATTTGATGGGAATCATCAAAAAATTCATTTTTGTCATCTGTAGAGAAATCCCCTATTTGAATAGGTGTCTCATAAAAATTTGTTAAAGGCCACTTATAATCATTAACATTTCCGATTTTGAACTTATTTTTATGGCGTTTGTTTTTATTCAATGGTACAGTCTTCCAACCTCCTTCTTATTTCCTTCTGTATTCTTCTATACTAGCAATAGAAAAGGAAAAAATATAGATTAGGTAGGTGTAAATTTAAACAAAAACGAAAAATCATGCGTCAAGCATAGATTATGTAACACTTTCCAACGCTTCCAAAATAATTTTACAAATCATACCGTTTAATAAGCTGAAAGATAACATCTAAGTAAACAATTTAGAAAACGCATAACATATTTAAAAACATAATTTCAGGAATTTCCAACGCATACAATATTCCGAAAAATATCCGAATACTTTTATTCAGCCCTGTATATGATCTATAGATTTGTATATATACTACGTAGGATGCTAAATTTTGTGTCCCTGTAAATGAACGATGACTGGTATACACACAATATTCTGTAGTTAGCCTCTTGTAATCCACCTTAGTGATATACAGTGTCTCACAAAAGTGATGGGACACTTGTGCTTTATAAAAAGAAACTGCAATAAAATAAATAAACAAACATGTGCAAAAATTTTTTGGGTGTGTTTCATATTTAAAGTTAGTAACAATTATTACATAACATACATTTTGTCAAAATATTAAAATATTAATTTAGTAAAAATACAATTGTTCAGAACGGAGCAAAAAATGGCTCACATAAGTGATGGGACACTTACTTTTCCATCAAATATTTATCCACAAATTTTACTTTTTAAAAGGTTTTAATATTTTGTTGGATTTCCTTTTACTTTTAAAACATGATTTAATCTTTTTGGGATAGATTCGACTATTTTTTTTGTGATTTCTGGAGTGATTTTACCCCATTCTTCTGGAAGCACCGATTTTAGTTGTTGTTTTGAAGAAATGGTGTGTTTGCGAATTCTTGATTCCAATTCTTGCCAAATATTCTCTATGGGATTTAAGTCTGGAGATTGTGGTGGTGTTTTTATTATTTCAGGACAGTTATATAGCAGCCAGAGTCTAACGTTCAGAGCAGTGTGCTTGGGGTCATTGTCCTGGTAGAATTTAAAATCGTTATGAAGGTTCAATTTTCGTGCTGAAGATTTCAAATTTTGCTTTAAAATATCAATATACTTGTACTGATCCATTATACTGTCAATAAAAACAAAATTACCAACTCCAGCGGACGACATACACCCCCATACCATAACTCCTCCTCCACCATGTTTTACTGTTGGTACCAAGTTCTGTTTGCGAAGTTCTTCCCTGGGTATTCTCCACACCAAGATTCTACCGTCAGAACCAAATATATTAAATTTACTCTCATCAGCAAATATAACTTTATTCCAGTAATCAGAATTCTTATTTATGTTGGATTTTGCGAAAGCTAGTCTGAGTTTTCTATTCTTTTCACTTACGAAGAATTTTTTCCTGGCTACTCTACCGTGATATCCAGCAGATCGAATTACCCTTCTAATAGTTTCAGGATTAACAATTATTCCATATAATGCTTGTAAATCAGCAGCAACTTTTGAAGCACTAATTCTTGGATTTTTTTTAATATTTCGAACGATAATTCGCTTTATTCCATTGGATAGCTTTGATGGTCAGCCAGGTCTTCTTTTATCCTGAATCATATGATTCTTTTTATATCGTTTAATGATATTGAAAACTGTTGAACGACTCAAGTTAACTGTTTCAGCAGTTTTTCTAATAGATTTTCCACGTTCAATATGCAAATTAATAACTAATTTTCGAATTTCAGGCGAAGTTTCTTTTCGTTTAGCATTCATGACTACACAGAGCTAAAAAACACAAAAATTCCAAAACAAACTGGAGAGAAATACTGCAGACGATTTTATAAATTATTGCCAATTGCTTTTAAGTAAAAATAAAACCCCAAAAAATATTTTTATTGCTTATTTCAGGCGATTTTTGTTGCATATATAATGGTGTCCCATCACTTATGTGAGCTATTTTTTGCTCCGTTCTAAACATTTGTATTTTTATTAAATTAATATTTTAATATTTTGACAAAATGTATGTTATGTAATAATCTTTACTAAATTTAAGTATGAAACACACCCACAAAAAAAATGTGTACATGTTTTTTTAATTTATTTGATTAGTTTCCTTTTGTAAAGCACAAGTGTCCCATCACTTATGTGAGACACTGTATATAAATTTCAATGCGTTTAAAATAGTGAAACATTATTTAAATAAACCGCAGACGACTTTTCTCCATAGACGTAATGTAACGGAATTCTTTTGACTGTACCTGTAAATTAACTATAAGTGCTATGCACACCCTATTCCATATTAAGCTTCTTGTAATGCACCTTAGTGATATATATCAATTACAATGTGTTTGCAATTGTGTAACATCATTAAAATAAACCGCAATTGATTTTTCCCCATAGACCGTCATGTAACGAAATTCTTTTGATTGTCCCTGTAACAAAACTATAAGTGCTACACGCTTCAGTTGAAATAGGGAACGTGCTACAGATAACGACAATAACATAAAAATTACAAGGCAATCCGAGCATATTTACGGGAGTTAGAGCACGGACAGACAAACCGAAGTCATAAACACTTTTCAACTAGGTTGGAAAGTGTTAAAAATACAATTTATTTTATTTTATGCATACTAATGCGATGTTCATTACGACCTTCTTATAATATTTACCTACATAATTTTATTTATTTATTTTGTATTTTTTTAGTAAGATTTTTATTACAATCTTCTTTAAATTCTTACAGAAAATGTATTATAATTTTTATACCTCTTAAAAAGATTTTATTGTGATCTTTAAAACATTTCTCAACTTATTTTTAAACTACAGTGTCTCACAAAAGTGATGGGACACTTGTGCTTTATAAAAAGAAACTGCAATAAAATAAATAAACAAACATGTGCAAAAATTTTTTGGGTGTGTTTCATATTTAAAGTTAGTAACAATTATTACATAACATACATTTTGTCAAAATATTAAAATATTAATTTAGTAAAAATACAATTGTTCAGAACGGAGCAAAAAATGGCTCACATAAGTGATGGGACACTTACTTTTCCATCAAATATTTATCCAAAAATTTTACTTTTTAAAAGGTTTTAATATTTTGTTGGATTTCCTTTTACTTTTAAAACATGATTTAATCTTTTTGGGATGGATTCGACTATTTTTTTTGTGATTTCTGGAGTGATTTTACCCCATTCTTCTTGAAGCACCGATTTTAGTTGTTGTTTTGAAGAAATGGTGTGTTTGCGAATTCTTGATTCCAATTCTTGCCAAATATTCTCTATGGGATTTAAGTCTGGAGATTGTGGTGGTGTTTTTATTATTTCAGGACAGTTATATAGCAGCCAGAGTCTAACGTTCAGAGCAGTGTGCTTGGGGTCATTGTCCTGGTAGAATTTAAAATCGTTATGAAGGTTCAATTTTCGTGCTGAAGATTTCAAATTTTGCTTTAAAATATCAATATACTTGTACTGATCCATTATACTGTCAATAAAAACAAGATTACCAACTCCAGCGGACGACATACACCCCCATACCATAACTCCTCCTCCACCATGTTTTACTGTTGGTACCAAGTTCTGTTTGCGAAGTTCTTCCCTGGGTTTTCTCCACACCAAGATTCTACCGTCAGAACCAAATATATTAAATTTACTCTCATCAGCAAATATAACTTTATTCCAGTAATCAGAATTCTTATTTATGTTGGATTTTGCGAAAGCTAGTCTGAGTTTTCTATTCTTTTCACTTACGAAGAATTTTTTCCTGGCTACTCTACCGTGATATCCAGCAGATCGAATTACCCTTCTAATAGTTTCAGGATTAACAATTATTCCATATAATGCTTGTAAATCAGCAGCAACTTTTGAAGCACTAATTCTTGGATTTTTTTTAATATTTCGAACGATAATTCGCTTTATTCCATTGGATAGCTTTGATGGTCAGCCAGGTCTTCTTTTATCCTGAATCATATGATTCTTTTTATATCGTTTAATGATATTGAAAACTGTTGAACGACTCAAGTTAACTGTTTCAGCAGTTTTTCTAATAGATTTTCCACGTTCAATATGCAAATTAATAACTAATTTTCGAATTTCAGGCGAAGTTTCTTTTCGTTTAGCATTCATGACTACACAGAGCTAAAAAACACAAAAATTCCAAAACAAACTGGAGAGAAATACTGCAGACGATTTTATAAATTATTGCCAATTGCTTTTAAGTAAAAATAAAACCCCAAAAAATATTTTTATTGCTTATTTCAGGCGATTTTTGTTGCATATATAATGGTGTCCCATCACTTATGTGAGCTATTTTTTGCTCCGTTCTAAACATTTGTATTTTTATTAAATTAATATTTTAATATTTTGACAAAATGTATGCTATGTAATAATCTTTACTAAATTTAAGTATGAAACACACCCACAAAAAAATGTGTACATGTTTTTTTAATTTATTTGATTAGTTTCCTTTTGTAAAGCACAAGTGTCCCATCACTTATGTGAGACACTGTAGCTGTTACCCGTGACTTCGTTCACGTAACATTAAAAAAAAGAATAAATGCATTAATTTAGAAAAGCATTTCATTCGATAATTAAAAACATAAATAATTAATCAAATCTTTATCACATTTTATAGGAGACAATACGGTATTTCTTTGCTATAGGGGCTTTAACATAACCCAGTCTTAAAAAGGTGAAATTTCATGCAAAATAATATATACAATCGTGAAAATGAAACTGCAACCAAAGAAAAAAGAAGGGCCCAGTAAAATCGTGAAAATCGACAAATCCCTCTTCGTAAAACTAAACAAGTTGGAAATTGTACGTCAAACGTTACAAACGAGGTGCGTTCGTACGCACGTTTTAGAATTAAATTCATGATATCCCGTGCGTAGAACGGGTTAAACAGCTAGTTAAGTATATATTTTATGACACTGTTCATACAAATATCTTAACTAGTTATATAAATATTCAGATATATACGTATCAGCTAGTTATATAAATATTCAGATCGTGATGATTTTTAATTCTGTGAAATGAATTATATCGTCTGCAGATTAATTTCTGTCATAAAATAAGTATCTCGGTCGCTTGACGATGAAACTTCGGAAGCTCCTATAACAAAAAAGCACCGATTTAAAAAAAAAAAAAATCAAATTTCTTAATAAATATTTTTATTAATATCTCCTAAAGTTTTGATTCAATTTTAATAAAATTTGAAATGTCTTGACAAAATTCTGCAAATATATTTTAAATTGCAAACCATTTGGTTGGGTAGTTTTTGCGTTGTTATATGCGGACAGACAGACAGACGGACGGACCAAACGACGACTATAGGTGCTACGTATTTATATAATTACGAACGCACCTAAAAAATTAAAAATTAAAAAACACTGAGAGAATTCTTCAACAGTACATTTTAGGTGGTATTTGGTGTAAAATTTGTATATGTATTGATTTCTAAATGGGCATTATTATATTGTTTATTTGTATAGACATGTGTTATATATTTCTTACTACATTATTATTTTATGTCTTGTTTATGTATATATTAAATAAAGTGCTTCTCGCTAAGTGGTGTAAATATTGAACAAACTGCTTGTTGATTTTATACATTGATAGATATTTCATAAAGATATAACAATCTGATGCGATTCTAAAATTTAAGTAAAGGTTAAGTAAAGGTTGCTAGAAAGTACTTTCAATTCTGCCCAATTTAACCTCGATATTTTTTGTATCACGTCAAGGACACTATAAACAAATAAATACCGACAACACCAATCTGATTATCTAAATTTACATATTTTTGCTAGTATATATGTAGGATTATTTTAATTTATTTCGTGCGCTTGAAATTTTTTGCACTTTTTCTAGGGTTAAGTGTCGAATAAATGTAGTTTCTTGTTATTTTATTTTGCCATTTCTAATAATTCTATTTTCCATTCATTCCATTTATGGATATTCTTTTTATTTACAAATTCGTTTCAAAGAATATTGTTTAAAGTTATTATTAGGATTAGGATAGGATACGATTAGGGTTATGATTAAGGGTTAGGATTAAGAATAAAAATTGGACGACAATGGTATGATTAATTTAGGTTTAAAGGATGAGACAGGATGTCTATTTACATCATGAAGTAATAAGAAAATTTGAAAACTATCGTCTGATATTTTTTAATATGTTTTACAGTCATAGTTGGCATCAAAGGTGAGCGATGAAATGATCATCTATCATTAAGTGTTTACCACGCAAAAACAAATCTGGTTACAATAATGTATTTAATTTTGCGCCAAATATCATTTGATTAAAAAAAAAAAAAAAAAAAAAAAAAAGGCTATGGACCCGATTACAGACCCCTAACCTTCCTATTCTCGGAAATTTTCTACCTATATGTGAAAACATTTTCTACTATATACAACGCGCTTTCACGTTTATAATATTATGAATTGGCACGATCGGCTTGTTCAAGTTTACATAATTCGGCTGGAAGAAAAGTTTCATTACTTTTTGATATCTTCTTTGCTTTTGCATTACGCGAATTTGTCGGTAAAATTGATTTTCGTTTCGATAACATTGTTGCTTTTTAAGTTTTTAAAAATATTGTATTTTTACTTAAACATTGCTTTAAAATCCATGCCAATTTTCTCAACCTACAGGACTTTACATAAATCTATTATGAAACAGAACTTAAAAAAAGAGCTATATTTAAAAATGACAACAAAGTTTTTGCTATTTTAAAGCGTAAAGAAATGTAAAATTAAATTCCGGTTCGAAACGACCATTTACAAATGTGTTTTGATTCTGGAAAAATGTCAGAGGACGCAATCATATTAAATCTTTAGCTTTTATGAAAAAATGAAACTTTCTTTTAAAAAATAAAGTTATTTTTATTAAGATTTTCTGATTTTCTATACGGATAATTTTGCGGTGCATATTATTGACATTTGCCGTCCAATATATTTTCAAACTTTTTTTTTTTTTTTTTTTTTTTTACTTTTTAAAATTATTTAAATTAAAAATATGGTACTTTTATGTTAGCCGTGTGCAGACGATAAACCGCACAGTATTATTCCTATCACCATCATTCGTATTAAATTATAAATATTTCACTTATTTAATTTAAAACACAGAACTTTAATTTACAACACATATATTTAAAATAATTCATTTCATGTGAAATAGAAAAAGAACAAAAAGAGAGAAATTAATCACAAATAATTTGATAACCCAAGATCATTTTACTTCAACATCAAAACAAATCTGTTTTATTTTCGATATATGACATCATATTCGCTTGCTTTCCATACCTACTCGTATTTATGCACCTTGTATTATTATCAAATAATTGAAAACTCAAGTTTTATTTCTAATATGACGTGATTTCATATTCTGTTTATTAAATAATTAATTTCATTTCCATTTTTCACGTGGAAGGTTTTCATTTGAAAATAAATTTTTTAGTAAAAATTATTTTTTTGAGATTTGATTTAGTTTTGGCAACGATGAAGTATTAGCAACGGTAAAGCAAATTTAACCATTTTAAAATATTATACGAAAAAATGTCCATTTATTCTCTATGAAAATAATGAAATTTTGAATTATTAAGAAAAATATTTGAATAAAATAAACAAAAACCAGCCTATGTTCATTTAAGGGTTATAATTAACCTATATGCAAAGTTACAAGATCATTGAATACTCCATTTTGACGCTGGCTTCAGCCTAACATTTGCACACAATCAGATTTATAATATTATTAAGATTAAGATATTTTAAAGTTCTTAATGTAGGATTTTGAAAGATTCTGGATTCTGATTATATTAAATGAGTCCCCAAAAATGTAACAAGCAGTAAAAATTCTTGAGGATCATGGAATTCAAGTAACTTAACGGCCCCTAAAATTCCCAGACTTCAGTCCTATTGAAAATTAGCGAATTATAAGTAAGAAAAAAAAATTCTATTGAAGATTTAACCAGTATTACTGGATGGAAACTCACTGAAGCAGATTTATCAAGGGCGCCCATATGTTTTAGGGAGGGAGTGGGTGATGAGAAAAATCCCAACTTCCTTCAAAGCTATCATTCATATATTTTAGTAATTATTGAAGGTACTAAAATACAAATCTATGTTGAATCCTACTTTTATGTTTTCCCGTAAAATTTCAATCGAAGAAAAAAAAAGGATTTTACTAATTTTTTAAAAAATCCATTATAATTGAATTATTACTAGAAATGTCTGCGAGACTACTAAAAACTACATTTCATATGAATTAAAATTTAATTTATAGCTCTGTATTATTCATTAATGCAGAAGTTTCAACTGGGCAATACAATTACCCTTCACTACTAGTTACGCCATAATCTCTAGTACTTTTCAGATAAAAGCAAATTGTAGATTTCGTTTATTTTTCGAAAATCTATCTATAGCCAATTCTTTAAAATTTATATCTTTAATTCTGTCTTTGTGGACGCTAAATAAGCAAAAATTAGATAGACGCTCTTGACTCATGATGTTTCTCAACCATATCTTTACCCGCCTGAGAGTACTAAATGACCTTTCTACAGTGCAAGTTGTTTGTTGGTGGAATTGTCTTTTAATTTAATATGGCTATCTTAAGTGTGAAGGGGAAATGTAGTTTCTGCGAGGAGATCATTTATCATGTCATTCTCACCACAGTCTTTGCTTATCCACAAATCAAACCATGTTATTACTTCCGACTCCAAACTCTCAGTATTATAAAAGAGATAATTCGTTAATTTCTTTGACAAAACATTTTTTTCCAAATTTTCCCTCATATTGGGATTAAGTAAAATCGTTTTAAGTGGCGTTTCATTTCGATCCGTAAGCCTTGACTCAAGGGATATAATTACAGTCTAAATATGGATTAAAAAGTGTTGCTCTGTAATAATCAAGAGGCATGGCCGCAGGAACGTTCGTACGATGAGATTGTCTAGTAGACGTTCTAGGCATTGTCATATTCAATTTTTAGAAAATTACTACAAATTTCCATTACTTCCCTGAAAATTTCTGAAAATTCTTCTTCTGATTCCAGCCTGTGCATATGAAAAATCTCAAGAAGTTCCTGTTAATGATTACGCAACCGTGGAATCTGTGGAATTTATTGAATTAATGTCAGAGCTGATGTCAGAGCGACTTGATTGAGGTTAGTTATTAAATTTTGGCTGGGAAAAATATTTAAATATGGATATAGAAAAAACGAAAGTTAAACGTTCTACCGTTAGAGAGTTGTTTACAAAATTGACAACTAAAATAGAAAATACCATACAGAATCAAATTAATGACGATTACTCAATTAAAAATAAAATTGAAGATTTGCACGATTTAAAAAATCAGTTAGATGAAAGTTTAAAGAATTAAAAGAGTTTGATAATGCGATAGAAATCGAAATCGATTCCAAAGACTTAAAGAAAGAAATCACAGGTAGTGATAAATATTGGGAATCAGAAATTACGGCGAAAACAAAACTAGATAGATGCCTAATATTGTTAGAAAAAATGCGTCATTCGGATAGGCAAACCGAAACTAGCCGTCATGATGAATCGCTTTCTGTTCGGAATGAAAACCAAATTCTAAAACTGTCCCACCTAAATATTTCTGTATTTAATGGCGATTGTAGTGACTGGTTAGATTTTTGGAACTCATTTGAAGTTGCAATACATAATAATAAATCTCTGAGTAAGATTGAAAAATTTGCGTATATGAAAACGTATTTAAACGGAACGGCATTGTCTGCAGTGTCGGGGTTCGCCTTGACTGAGAAAAACTATGAATCACCGGTTCAGTTACTCAAAGAAGCATTCGGTCGTTCAGGTTTGATTATTAGTTCGCATATGAATAAGTTATTATTGATTGAGTCTGTGAAAACTATTTCTAATATAAAAGCACTCAGGAAAATGTACGACGCCATTGAGATTCAGGTTAAATCATTACAATCATTCGGCGTAGCCGCTGGAATATATAGTAATTTGCTTTGTCCTGTAATATTACAAAAAATTCTCGATGAAATAAATTTGCACTATAATCGACAACAAAAGTCTGAAGATTATTTTGATATAAGTGATTTAATGGAATTTTTGAGAAAAGAAATTCACTGTCGTGAAACATTAATTTTGTTATCAAATCAACAGAGTAGTGGATCGGAAAAATTTTAAACCAAAACAAGCGAGTAATATTCCTTACAATAATATTAATAAACCTTGGTATTATGATCAGCAAAAGAAATACACCCCCACAGCATCCGTCCTTTTCGCAACTACAGGTTAAGTGTATATTTTGTTCGGATAAAATGCATGCGAATGAATATTGCCCTTTAAGTGTTGCTGAGAGAAAAAAAAGCTTTATTAACACAGAGACGTTGTTTTTCGTGTTTAGCTAGGCGACACGTCGTAAAACACTGTTGGAAAAGAAACAACGTATGCAAAATTTATAAATTGGTTCCTAATATATTAATCTGTGAATCTCAGTCTTTAAAACCCGCTTCTTTCAATGAAAAACCAGATGATTCACTAAGAGAAAATAGCTTACTTTGTAAAGAACAAAAAATAAGTGAAAGAAACTTCAGAACAATACATGATTGTGTTTTGAACAGAAGTAAAAATTGATCCAGCATAAATTGTCAAGTGAAATTCGATATATGTATATGTTAGAGTTGTTAGACAATATTTTACCTAACGAGTATTAAGGCGTGAGAACGGTTAATTACCTCCTTTGTTTTATTTCTAAATACTTAATTATTTTTCTTCACATCTTATAGAAGTAAAAAAGAATGTTCTTACCGTTTGGTATCTTCGTCAGTGATATATCCGAGTAATCCGTTTGAAACAACTTTGTTTGTTGTTGTGTGAATATTATTTTGTTTGGAGTATCCATTGAAAAAGAAATTATATGATTTCACTAGATAGATGATCACTGCTGTAAAATTATGTATTCGGTAGTATCGTAGTGGTACACTAAGTAGAGAAAATCTTCTTCACACTTTTAAAAGGAAAAGAAAGAATTTAATATAAGACAAAAATTGAGACTGAACATTTTGCACCCTCTTAGTCGGGTGTTCAAGCAAGAAGTGAGCAAAAAACATATATACGAAAATACACACGTGCTTTTCTCAAAAAGTGGGTTACATTCAAAAGGTTATATGCGTGATAAACATCATTATCTAAAAATAGCCATTTTGCATCATTAAAAGTCAAATTCAAGTGTTTATAAAATAGAGTTAGTCAAAGTCTCGTTAAAAAGAAGTTGAGCTAAACTGTCTTTAAAAGTGTCCGACGATACTTAACACAAATATTCTGCAGATGGCTAACGAATAAAGTCTTTTCTAACAGGCAATAAATTTGCCTCGTTACTGTCAGCTAACCAGATGTGAGCGGCACAGAAAATTGTCCAGATATGAGTTCCATGAGATGGAGATGTAACTTTTTCTTTATTTTTGTTTTAACACTTGTCTTAATTAGGAGGCTTATTTCCATAACACGGGCAACAAAGCCCCCCTTAAGCCGCTAATGAAGATCACTTAGCAGTTTCAGTTTTTCCCTGTTTTCTTGAAATACAGGTTTGGGTTCCGGTTTGGTAAACACGTCTGCAATCATAGATTTGCTTGGGCAGTAACACATTTCTATTGTTCCATTTTCCTTCATATGTTTGATTGAATGGTATTTCAAATCAATATGTTTTGTTTTATTTGTATATTTGTCCGATTCAATCATCTTAATGCATGAAATGTTGTCTTCATAGACAGTAATCAGAAGAGATTGGGTTAAATTTAAGTCTTCTAACAATCTTAATAACCATGTAAGTTCTTGAACGGCTGTTGCAGCTGCTACAAATTCAGCTTCTGCTGATGATTGAGAAATACACGACTGGCGCTTTGTTATCCAATGTATTGGATTCTTCCCTAATAGGTATAAATTTACAGTAGTAGATCTTCTGGTTTGTGTATCACCGGCCCAATCAGCATCGGTGTACACTTCTAACACTGGTGGATGTTCGTTGCTGATTACCAAATTTAGATCTTTACTGTGATTTAGGTAACGAATAAGCCGTTTAACACCTTTCCAATCTTCTTCGGACGGATTTTCACATTTTCAACTCAAAATGTTCACTGCCAATAATATGTCTGGCCTTGTAATTGTCGCGATATATAATAACGCACCGATCGCTTATCTAAATTTTGTGTTATTGGGCATTGGATTTTCTTCCTTTTCTGATCTTAGGAAATTCGTTTCCATTGGCGTCGCGTATGGCTTTGATTCTTCGAGATTAAATTTCTTAACAATTTCCATTATTTTCGCTGTTTGGTTTAATTTAAAGCCATTGTGTGTTTTCTGAATTTTTATCCCAAGATAATTGCTGATTTCCCCTAAATCTTCGAGTGTGTATTGTGTTTTTAATTTATTTATGACATCTTCAATTAAATGGATGCTTCCTGCAACAAGAATGTCATCGACATGCACAACTATATACACTGTATCTTCCCCTTGTCCTCTAGAAAATAGACAGGTGTCTGCTTTACTCTGTATAAAATTTAACTCTTTAAGCGATTCAGTAATTTTTGTATACCAGGCCCGGGCTGCTTGCTTCAGCCCGTATATGGCACTTACGAAGTTTACAGACCTTTTCTGGTTCGTTTGCGTTCACATACCCTTTGGGTTGTGCCATGTACACTTCTTCATCCATTTTTCCATGCAAGAAAGCAGTTTTTATATCTATTTGCCTAACATTAAGATTTTTGTAAGCTGCGACAGTTAAGAAACATCTTAAGGTGGTGTGTGATACTACGGGAGCATATGTCTCATCGTAGTCTATCTCGTATTTTTGCTTGAAGCCTTGAGCCACCAATCTGGCTTTATAACGCTTTATAACGCTTTATTTGTCCATTTTCATCATATTTAGCCTTGTAGGTCCATCTGGATCCAATTACTTTGGCTCCCTGTGGTGGTTTCACCAAAATCCAGGTTTCATTTTCCATAAGTGAATTTATTTCGTCTCGTGTCGCGTCAATCCAGTTATTTTTTTCTTGCGGATTCTCAATGTTTAGCATATCTTGCCAACCTTTTGGTTCATATACTGGATCGTGCCGGACTGCATATGCAAACCTGTCCGGTGGCACACCTCTATTGTGTCTTTCAGATCTTCTCGGTTGTTGTGTTTGTTGAGACGCGGATGGTGTATCTGGAGCAGTTTGGTTTGGTGTCAGATAAAATTCTACTATACTAGTGTCATTCTGTTGCGCTTGTTTGTTTGTTTCTGACATCAGCTCAATTGTGTCAACATTTTTCTCAAAATTTGAATTACACATGTTATTTTCAGCGAATTTGACGGTTCTGGCTAAAATTACTCTTCCGTCTCCTGTAAATATTCTGTACGCTTTACACCAGTTGTCATATCCCACGAACGTGCCTTTCTCAGCTCTGTCGTCTAATTTGCCGCATTTAGATTTATGAATATATGCGTATGCGGTACACCCAAATACTTTCAAATATTTTATATTTGGTTTTCTGTTTAACCATAGTTCGTAGGGGGTAGAGCTAATGGATTTCGATGGTAAGCGATTCTACAAATGATTGGCTGTACATATGGCTTCTCCCCAGAGTCTATGTGGGAGGTTAGCCTCACTTAACATGCTTCTAGTCATGTCTAAAAGTGATCTATTTTTACGCTCAGCAATCCCGTTCTGGCTCGGGCAGTACGGTACTGTGTGCTGATGCTCAATACCGTTATGCTTGAGGTATTCTTCTAATTCATCGTTAACATATTCTCCGCCATTATCGGATCTGAATGCGGTTGGAAATTTTCCAAATTTATTTTTCACGATCGAAATGTATTCCCTTAACTTTTCATACGCTTCACTTTTTTTCGTCATTAGATAGATGACACAGAATCTGGAGTAATCATCTATGAAAGTGATGAAATAGCGTTTTCCCCCTATGGTAGGAGTATTTATCGGACCACTTTCATCACTGTGCACTAACTCTAACCTTTTTGTGGCTCTCTATATGCGACCGATTTTGGAAATGGGGTATCGTTTGTTTTGGATTTAATGCATACCTCACAATAGGTGTTATGTTTTCAGAAATTTAGGGTTATACTATTTACAAGTTGTTTTTGTACAATGGTTTTAATTGCATCGTAACTTCTATGTCCAAGTCGCCTATGCCATAAGTCTATACATCTTGTATTTGTACAACTGTGCGTAATGTTCGCGTAATTATTATCCCCTGGTTTATTATTATTTACATGCACTTCATATAAGTTATTCTTCAATCTACCTTGTAGAATTATTTCCCCATTATGTATGATGTCACACGTATCTTTATCGAACTTTACTTGACATCCGTTTTTAGTAGCCCTGCTAACTGATAGCAAGTTTGTTTCGATATCGGGTACATACAATACGTCACGAAGTGTAATTTGCCTGTCTTGTTTTCCAGTGTTTATTACTATTTCACCTGACCCGTATGAAATTAATTTATTACCATTTGCAACAGTCACATTTGTCTCATCGTTGCTGGTTATTTTCAAGAACATTTCTTTAGAATTAGCAATATGACTTGAACTTCCACTATCAATAATAAATGTTTGTTTGTTTTCCGATTGTTCAGTCAATAACGCTACGTTTTTATTTTCAGTTTGTTTTGTATCACGCCGTTCCGCGATTTTGTCGGGTACATTTTCTTCAAAACACAAAGAAGTAGAATGATTTTTATTTTTGAACGGTTTGTTATGCTGTACTGTATGATTATTTTTCCTTTTTTGAAACCAACATTCGCTGTATGAATGATTTTTCATTTTACAATACGAACAAAATTTATTGTTTCTTCTTTGATCTGTGTAGCCTAATTTACCCTGTATTTTATAGGCTTTAAACCCATTGCCTGAATTTTCCGAATTCTCGACTCTGCGAGTATACTCATCTATAAGCTTTCCTTTAATAAAATCAGGCGTTAAATCTATTTCATTTCTCGCTTCAATCGCGGTAATCAATGTATCGTATGACGGGGGTAACGAACATAATAAAATGGCAGATATGTGTGAATTTGAGATATCTTCTCCTATTCCGGCCAATTTATCTACAAGTTCAAATAATTTGGTAATATGTGTTATTAAATTCCCTCCTTCATTTAGCTTTGTGCTATAAAGTTTGCGAAGGAGATGTAATTTGCTTGAAAGATTAGAATGCTCATGTATATTTTTCAAAGTGGTCCAGGTTTCTTTAGCTGTGTTAAGATGCTTTATATTTATTATTTGGCTATCTTCGATACTAAGATTTATCAAGGCCCTTGCCTTCCGGTCCCGCTTCGTCCAATCAGCGGTTATCGGATTCGGAGCTTTGTCGGTGACGACTTCAAAAAGCTCTTCACGTATCAATAGCATCTCAACTTTAAATCGCCAATTTGAGTAGTTGTTCGCATTTAGTTTTTCAATAGCCGCACTGTCCTTTGCGTATGCCATTATCTCTCTTTTCTTTTCTTTTAATTTCTTCAAGTTAATTGAATATATATATATATATTTTTTTTATCGGATTACCGGATTTTTCTTTATTATTTGAGGATCTATGTTTTATTTTATCTACTTAACAAGACATTTCAGTCTCATAATCAATTTGTTAGACAATATTTTACCTAACGAGTATTAAGGCGTGAGAACGGTTAATTACCTCCTTTGTTTTATTTCTAAATACTTAATCATTTTTCTTCACAACATCTTATAGAAGTAAAAGAGAATGTTCTTACCGCTTGGTAGCTTCGTCAGTGATATATCCGAGTAATCCGTTTGAAACAACTTTGTTTGTTGTTGTGTGAATATTATTTTGTTTGGAGTATCCATTGGAAAAGAAATTATATGATTTCACTACATAGATGATCACTGCTGTAAAATTATGTATTCGGTAGTATCGTAGTGGTACACTAAGTAGAGAAAATCATCTTCACACTTTTAAAAGGAAAAGAAAGAATTTAATATAAGATAAAAGTTGAGACTGAACATTTTGCACCCTCTTAGTCGGGTATTCAAGCAAGAAGTGAGCAAAAAACATATATACGAAAATATACACACGTGCTTTTCTCAAAAAGTGGGTTACATTCAAAAGGTTATATGCGTGATAAACATCATTATCTAAAATTAGCCATTTTGCATCATTAAAAGTCAATTCAAGTGTTTATAAAATAGAGTCAGTCAAAGTCTCGTTAAAAAGAAGTTGAACTAAACTGTCTTTAAAAGTGTCCGACGATACTTAACACAAATATTCTGCAGATGGCTAACGAATAAAGTATTTTCTAACAGGCAATAAATTTGCCTCGTTACTGTCAGCTAACCAGATGTGAGCGGCACCGAAAATTGCCCAGATGTGAGTTCTATGAGATGGAGATGTAACTTTTTCTTTATTTTTGTTTTAACACTTGTCTTAATTAGGAGGCTTATTTCCGTAACACGGGCAACAAGTGTGACTTGTTTTGTAATTGTTAATTGTGTCAAAATTAAACTTTAAAAGGAATCAGCTTGACTCCTTTTCAATCGATTTCGTTACTGTCATTTTTCTGAAAAGAAAATATAACATAATATTTATTACGGAAATATAAGAGTTCCTTCTTTATGTGCTGATGTAAAGAATGCAAATCAGAGTCTCCAGATTTAGACCGGGAGGCGGCAGCACAGACAATCACCTCATCGAGTTCACGGCTGAAATTCCAGAATTATTTAAAACTCGATTCGCATATTAAAACGCAATCGGTCTGCCAAGTCATATCTTGGTGGAAAGCACGTGAAAACCCTATTTTAGCGGTTGATTCGTAGGTTTACTATTGTGTTTTCCTACACTCAGTTCTCCATGTTTTCATACTTCTGGGTGCAGGAAAACACAATGGTAAAACTACGAGTCAACCGCTAACATCGGGTTTTCACGTGTTTTCCACCAAGATATGATTTGGCAGACCGATTGCGTTTTAATATGCGAATCGAGTTCTAACTAATTCTGGATTTTCAGCGGTGAAATCGATGAGGTGATTGTCTGTGCTGCCGCCTCCCGGTCTAATTGTAATTTGTTTACAACTGGCTCCAGATAGGAAGAATATCGAGAAATTATTTTGAGACATACAAGTACAATAAATAAACAGTACAGATGATGTTGCAGCGTCTAACTGAAAGACAACGTGTTTCGGGGTTCATTCCATTCTAAAGAGAAATATTACAGAGAGCTTCTTTAACAGCAACAAAATTATTGAAAAAATGTCGTATGGACTTGTACTTTTCTGACCACCTTGTTTCACACAGACCAGGAATGTTTGCAACTTTTTTTTACTAAGAGTGCTTTCCCTAAAAAATCTTATCACCTGTTTTATTGTTATTACGTTTCTTATTTCAGGCACTTGATTGAGATCATTTACCACTAGGTTCAATCGATGGGACGCGCATTGAAAATATACGGCTTTTGGATATTTTTCTCTGATTCTTTTCTCTACACCAGTATCTTTACCAGCCATCGTGGAGCATCCGTCAAACTCCAAACCAATAAGTTTTGTCATTTCTAGTGCTAGTCTTTCCGTGAATTGCAAAATAGAAACTGCTACACTTTTTGCATCAAATTTTTACAACTCGACGAAACTCATAAATTCTTCTTTTATGATGCAGCCAATATCAGCATCTTCAGTGGTATATCTTATTCCAAGAGACATTTGTCCTTTCCTGCTAATCTCAGCAGTTTCATCAGCCAGCAAAGAAAATGCACCACATTCATTGTCCTCTTTTACGATTGTTACTTGGATTATAGATCCGCAAATGGGTATGAAATCATTTTGGACTCTTTGTGAAGTATATTTAGATTTTCCCGAGTGTTGGAAGATGGTCTCAGATGGTCTTCAAGACTTTTATCACCTGAATCAACGCAGAAGTCAAGAAGATCTTCAAAATTCCCACTTTGCGAGAGTTTTCCACGAAATGAAAGGTCATGAGTGCCACAGTATATTATTGTTTTCAAAATAGATTCAAGTTTAGTTATGTTCGACTGAATTAATTCATATTTAGCTAAGTCTAAATGCTCAATCACGTTTTTCCTTTTCATGTCTACATAATCAGAGAAGTTTTTGGCATTAGTTATAGCTTCTTGGTGCCAATTGGATTTGTCATGTGCCCTTGTATCTTGATGAAAATGCTTAAAGTCCTTCTGCTCATTAACTACAAGTGCACCAAAAAAAACCTCTTCTTAAAATTGGTTTGAACAGTACACAAGACTTACAAAATCCAATCCACCTTTCAAAGAAGGAGAATATACGAGCCAGGGATATGTTTCTATAACCAACTCTTTTAAAACTTTCATTTATCACCAATAATTTTAACTTTATAAAGTATAATTGAAAGAATAGATTCACCCTTGTTTAGTTAAAATATGAAAACATTCATAAAAAATATTTATTATTTTTTTTTTTTACTAAAGTAGGTGTTTGAGGAAAAAAAATAAAAAATATATACAAAAGGTTTTAAAAACTTTAAAATCCCTAGATGTTAACAGTACAAAACTCTCTCCGAGCGCTTTCGGCTACAATCTGAGACATTATGTCCTTCACTTATAAGAAAAGTTAAAATATGTCCTAAAGAATTATAATATGATTTTAATAGCCCGACACGATACTAAATTACTTAATATAGTTCAGAAAAGAATTGATCCTATTGATGTGCACAATAAATCAGGTGTTTATGTGATCTCCTACAGAGATAAAGTTGCAAATAAATTATTAAATTATGTTGGTATGACAAATAGAAAATTCCGGATGAGAATCAATGAGCATATACAGGATGTTAGCAAAAATATACCTGCCACTGACCTATCTAGACTGTTCCAAATCAGTGACATTAAAATATTTTTTAATAGAGCGAAAATCACTATGCGGGCTTCTGATTTTAATAATTGTGCAATTCTGGAATCTTTAGAAATATTATCACAGGCAAACAACTGTTGTAACGATGTTTTGTCATACCAAATACCCAAGTATTTAGTTCGAACTACTTCAGGTTACAGGAAGGTGTTGCAACTTTGGGTGTGGTCTACCGAAGGAGTGATGGAGTCAAGGGCGCCATTTCAGAACTTTCTTGGAGGGGGAGCAAAGTTATTTTTAAGGTAGTGACATAGCCTAGGGTGGAGTTCGGGGGGCTGTACCCCCCCCCCCCCCGCAACCTCTCCGAACGAGAAACGTTTACTGAATCATAGATACAAAGACAGTAATACTTCTAATACGAAATCTCAAGGGACCTCTGAAAATTTCCGTTTTAGACAGGTTTTCGTCTTAGCAAGTACAATTTAAAAATATTATGAAAGTTTTCTGTTATAGACAAGTACGTTTTCAGGTATGCTTTAAGACTGTTAAAACCTCTTTTCTATAAAGTACTTCTGAAGAGCATAGGTGTATTACAGTGAAACGTGTCTAAGCGAAACCTGTCTATAACATAATTCTTTCTCAAACGGAAAATAAAATCAAGTTTTGACGAAAAAAACGCCATACAATTATACTTGCTAAGATGAAGACCTCTCTAAAATGAAGCTTTATTCCACTCCTTTTAAACTCCTTCTTTGCAGGTTTTACTGCAGGGGCGCCATTTCAAGAGTTTCTTGGGGAATGGGGGGGGGGGGGGTGGAAGCAAAAGTGTTTCTGTTTTTTTTTGAAGAACAGGGGTTGAAATATCGTGCAGGATTGCCCAAATCGTGCACAAAATAGAAATATGCTTTACAATAAAAAATGCAGTGTGAGATTTTGCCTTCTTTTCTTAACTTCTTTCACAAACATGTGATTCTTCAGCGAATATTTTTCAAATTTTAGTGATAGTCCGCGATTTCTTTTTCGTTTTTTTTTTACGCAAAAGCGATTCGTCAACCGATCGCGGTAAGCATCGCCAATTTTACGAATTGGAATTAGAAAAATAGTTAATTTGGCCAAACTGGTCGAGGAAAAAATCGTCAATTTTTTCAAACGACCGTGGAAAAATATTGCGAGTTTCGCCAAACATCATTGAAACAAATAGTGATTTTCATCAGTCGGTCGCGGAAAATCTCACAAATTTAGTATAACTATTACGGAAAAATATCGCGAAATTCGTCAAAAGATTGAGCAAAAAAATCACAAATTTAGTCAAACAATCGCGCAAAAAGGAGGGAATTTCGTCAAAGATCGCGCAAAAAATATCAATTTTTGTCAGTCGGTTGTGGAAAAAGACTCCTGAATGTCAACAAACGATCGTAGAAAAAAGTCGCGAATTTTGTCAAAAAATCGCGAAAACAAATAGCGAATTTCGTCGAGCAGTTGCCAAAAAAAAAAAAATCGTGAATTTCGACAAATGTTCGAAAGAAATTCCTCAACAATCGAAATTTCGTTAAAAATCGCAAAAGAAATAGCAATTTTTGTCAGTCGGTTGCGGAAAAAGACTCCAGAATTTCAACAAACAATCGTAGACAAGAGTGGAGATTTTTGTCAAAAGATGGCGAAAACAATAGCGAATTTCGTCGATCGGTTGTAAAAAAAAAAAAAAAAAATGCCGTAAATCTAGACAAATGGTCGAAAAAATCAATTCCGTCAATGATTCACAGAAAAATAGCAAATTTTGGAAAATGATCACAAAAAAAGTCCTTCCGGCCTGTACCGGGATGAAAAGGTAGCTTTCCTATATATTCGTTTTAAAATTTTAGCTAATGTTACTCGAAAACAGCAAGCTAAAATGCAAAGAAACCGTTTACAAAAGATTCGTTAATACAGATTAATAAGAAATTTGCCAAATTATTGAGCTATAGCCAAGTTGGCTTCATTTATGAAGACTTATTTCGGTCGCCAAATTTGGCGATATTTCGCCAAATGTCGCCAAGTTTGGCGAGAATTTGGCGCTAACGGATATGAATATATAGTTTTATGCGTATAATTGGGAAAATGATTACAACAATGAAAGATAATAATTTGTGATAAGTCGCGTTCACTAACACATAAATTAATCGTTGGATTTTTATAATGTGCTATCTTGTTTCAAAATGTCTGCCACCCTAGAATTTCAAACTGCTGTATCTCAGCCGTTTTTTAAGATAGAGGTAAAACAAAAAATACTCCGGAATCCTTGTATCAAGGCTGTCACTTAAGCAAAAAATAAATTTGAATTTTTAACTTTTTTGTATATTTATTTTATTTTTAAATTTTTAAATGGCCCCCATCTTGAAACAAAATGGCGGACAAAGCTGGCCAACGAACTCGGTCGAGACATTGGTGAGCTTAATACACACAATTAGTTTCATCGAAATTGATTTATAAATACGAGCGTTATCGTATTACACCGTGTCCCAAAAGTTTAGACAATCAATAAAATTTGCATTAACATAAAAAGTAATAAGGTACAATTAAAATTCGTGAGATAGGTAATAAATAAAAGCAGTTTTTCTGATGTACACATATAAATTATAATCAAAGGTTTGAAATTATAAAATATACTTTAAATTACATAACAATGTGCTGTCCCAAAAGTATAGACACAATACAGCATTACATGTTTTCTTTTGCATATTTGTTCACAAAATAAAATATTTTAATTTTCGTCTGCTTCTATAAATGCCGAATAATTTTTCCCTTTAATTGAAATATCGTCGGATGTATTTTTAGCATAATAATTTATTGAAGTTTTGTGGAATCACAAATGAGTTCAATGTATTGTTTTGTTTGTGATTCGGAAAAGAATTTTCCTGCGTATTCTGATAAAAATGACACGTTCTAAATAAAATTTCTAAAGATGAAATTATTCAGATTTTACATTTAAAAGCGCAAGGACAAAATCCTGTACAAATATCGAGAAGAATAAAGAGATCCTTGAGCAGTATTTATAGAGTTTTGAGATCAGGAGGAACATGGAATACTAGAAAGCGAGTCCGAAGACCAAAGAAAACAATGTTACGTGACGATAGAATGTTATTAAAAATGGCTGCAGTTGATAATTTATCTGTGCGTGAAATTCCATCAATTTCCAGAATTAAATAGATTAATTTAATTCATTTCAATTTTCAGATCAATTTCCAGAATTTCAAAAAGTATTATACACAGAAGAATTAAAGCTTCAACAAATATGGTTTACAGGAGAATGAAAGCAAAACCTTGCTTAAAGCAGAGACATAAAGATGCACGTCTAAAGTGGGCTAGAAATCATATGTCATACGGTGAAAAATGGATTTCTGTCATCTTCAGTGATGAAAAGAAATGGAATTTAGACAGCCCTCATGGTCATAAATTTTACTGGCATGACCTAAGAAAAGAACCCAAGAACTGTTTCAGCAGGCAACAAGGCGGAGGATCCGTAATGACATGGGGAGAGTTTTCTTTCAAAGGCCAAACATTTCTAGGATTTATGGACAGAAAAATGAAATCAGAGGATTATCAGGATATTTTACGTACCAATTTACTCCCAATTATGGATTTGCTAGCAGGACTGGACTGTGTTTTCCAACAAGATAGGCATCCATCCATACCTCCACATCATCGAAAACATGGTTTAGGCAAAACAATATCACACTATTAAACTGGCCAGCACTTAGTCCAGATTTGAATTCCATGGAGAACATATGGGAGATCTTATCTCGTAAAATATATGAAAATGGAAAGCAATATACATGTGTAAATGACTTAAAAATTGTAATTCACAAAGCGTGGTATGAAATACCTACTTCTATAATGCAATGCTTAGTTAATTCTATGGAACAATGGGTATTTGATATTATAAAGTGTCGTGGCAATACAATTAAATATTAAACGTACATTTTTAGTTACTTTTATAAATGCAAAACCAAATAAATTACAGTTGTCTATACTTTTGGGACAGCACATTGTTATGTAATTTAATTTATATTTTATACTTTCAAACCTTTGATCATAATTTATATGTGTATATCAGCAAAACTGCTTTTATTTATTACCTATCTCACGAATTTTAATTGTACCTTATTACTTTTTATGTTAAGGCAAATTTTATTGATTGTCTAAACTTTTGGGACACGGTGTACATATGTCAGATATATATATATATATATATATATATATATATATATATATATATATATATATATATATCAACATTTGAACGGAGGGTGGTTTTGGGGTCTGGGGGTCATGATCGGTGAAAATATACCGAAATTTTACGGAATTGCTTTCCTCTGAACGTCTGCAATACGTAGCTTTATACTTTTTTGTATTGAAAGCTAACTAAAATTAGGAAACAATCACGGAAAAAAGTCGGGAAATTCAATCGGTCACAAGGTAATCAGCACACGAACACCATCAAGGAGTTACGAAATTTGCAAATGTTGTGATCCATAAGTATAAGAAAATTTTCCTTAATGATTTTCTGTCGGTAAAATTTTCCGCAATCATTTTCTGCCTTTCTCGTCAGACTATGATCTAAATTTCATACAATTCAGAAATCTCCAAAACTCTTGGTCTCAGGTCCCTTGCCCCTGCATTGGGTCGTCTTGCCCGACCCAATCTGCAGTGCGGATCGAGCCGGGTTGACGCGGATTATTTTCGTTGCGGGTCAGGTTCAATTGGAACATTTGACTGCGGTTAGGATATATATGTCCCAGTGGAGTATTATTTAATCTTATTAGTACGATTTTTTTAAATCTGTCATACACTCATATTAGGAAATTTTCAAGAGAAATCTGTCAGAAGGAATTTTTTTGGAAATTGTAGAATGATTGAATGCAAAATTAGTCGTCAATCCTCGCCCTTTATCAAAGGGTTAATTGTTTCGGGTTCAAGTTGGGTTTTCACTATTTTGAGTCGGGTTCGTGTTGCTCGGGTTTTCAAAGAAATCCTAAATATTTTCAGATGAAAAAAATCATTTTTCTACATAAAAGATAAAATTGTTATTAGAGATATAATTGTAGTCTACTTTTCCATAATCATATTGAAATATGGATTAATTTTCTTTCATTTCGGGTGGGGTTGCGATCAATGAAAATGTTTTGGACATTTACAGGTTTACTGGAAATTACAGTCCCGAAATGCATTTCGTTTTGGATTTGGTTGATTCATTTTTTTTTTTTTTTTTTTTTTTTTTTTTTGCGGGTCGAGTAAATTTTATATGCTTCGGGTTGTGCTTTGCCTCTTTCGAATCGGGTTCGAGATGAACCGATTATACAAAAAGTGGTTCTGAATAATTTTCAAATGAAAAAACTATATATTTGAATATTAATGGGTGTATATGTGTTATTTTTTATACATAAGCGGTAAACTTGTAGGTTTACTTTTCCATTTAATGTATTAAAATATACATTCATTTTCTTTCACGTCGGCTTCAGGTATGAATATTTCGGATTCGGCTTGAAGTCTGTCGGGTTAAAGTCAGGATTCGGGTCGGCTACAATCCAATCTGGGCAAGACTCTAATGTCAGGCTGTGGAGATTTTTAAGAGAATACTGTATATATGATATCATTTAATAAAGCAAATGATATAATAGCATTATAACGATTGGAGTAAATATATTTTGACACTAATAAAACAAAATTAACAAATCAAAAAATTAGGAAATTGAATACACCACCACCACCCCCGAAAAAAAAGAAGAAAATTCCCCTTAAATTTTAGGCTAAAGAGAGAATTTATCAATAAAATTCTAGCCTTGAGGGTGACGAGTTTTCTTTTAATGATGCTGTACGCAGCTGAGAAGCAATTCATAGAGTTTTTTCTCACATATATTTCTAAAACTAGCCAAAATACTCATTAATGATAAATGTCTCACTTATAGAATGTTGCTATAGCAAGGCTTTAGAAAACATTTTTGATAATTATTAGTTTCAATGTTTAAAGTGTTTATTAATTTCTTCTATCTTTACAAGAAGAAAGTTTTTGGATGCATGAAAATTTTCCCCTTCCGTTTTTCGACAGATTTATACGTTTTAGAACGTCCTGAGCACGATTAGACTGCTTTTAGAAAATGTCTGTATGTAAGTCTGTCTGTCAGTGTGTGTGTCAATGTGTCTCTATGTATATATGTGACAAAAATATTGTGGGAGTTGTATCTCAAGAACTAATCACGGATTTTAATAAAACTTTATATTCAGTTAGACCTTGATATAAATGGGTGGTGATTAGTTTTTGGTGTAAATCGCCCAACAAGTGGCGTGGCTATGCTACATTTTTCATGATTTTTACGATAGCTATATCTCAAGAACTAATGCACAGAATTGCACCAAACTTCAGATTCCGTTAGACCTTGACAAAAATAGACGTTGATTACGTTTTGGTATAAATAGCCTTACAGGTGGCGCTGCTATACTACATTTTGCACGATAGCTATATCTCCAGAACTAACGCACATAATTTAATAAAACTTTAGATTCAATTAGACCTTAATATAAATTGGTGCTGATTTGTTTTTGGTGTATGTAAAACCTGTATAAGATAGAAGAAAGTTTTGGGATTGGCACATCAGACTAGTTTTTTTTTTTTTTTTTTTTAGTGAAATCTGACGTTATTTTAACTTTTGATCTTTTTTTTTTTTTTTTTTTTTTGGTCTAACCTGTGATAACTAATAAATTTTCTGAAATTTCAAATTCATGCTTTTATATTTAAAAATTAGTCTGAAAGTTTTGCGTTGTTGAACGGGGAAAAATATTTAGCACAATGGTTCATTGCCTTATACAAAATGCAAATATTTTTTTCAACTGTTGAAAAGTTTATTCCAATTAACAACACATTAATAATGGAGTTAAAAATTTATAAAGGAATTTTAAATAATTAAAAGCAATCCAAGTATAGTTGCATTTTTACTTAAAACTATTCTGAAATCTAAAATTAGCTATTTTGTGACATTATAACGAAACGTATTTTATCTGGACGCCAATAAAATTTTCAAACGATATTAAGGTTTGAGAATTAGCTGTATAACAAGCAATATTATTTCATTATATTATTTTAAGCAATATTATTTCTAACCATAAACGCATATAATGAATTTCATGAAAATATTGCTAGTTACAAAAACAGCAAAATAAAAAATAAATTCTTAAAAAAATAAACAATAATAAGTAACCCGGTTTGATGCAATACGCTACTCCTAATATAAATACTTTTAGAATTTTAGTATATTAAAGCTAAGATATTTAAATATTACTTAAACATTAAAAAAAAACTGATTTCTGATAATAATAATAAAAAAAATAATAATAAAATGCTGTATACATAGAGGAATTTGGATTTTAAAAATTAAACTTTTAAAATAAAATAAGTCAGTTTTAATAATAATTTTCACCATAAATATATAATTAATTTCATGAAACCATACTTAATGACGAAAATAAAATAATAAAAATAAAAATAAACTCTAAGAAGGGGTAAAATCGGATTCACTGATGTGACAGGGGAGTTTTACACAGCACGGTGTAGGTCAAGAAGGGTGTGGAGAGCTGTCAAGGAAAGGAAAGGGTAGCTTTCCCCTCCGGATTCTTTCTGAATAACCTGTAGATGGTCCATAGAAGCATCCATTTTGTAGACTGGTAGTATAGAATAAATAAGATGCAGCAAAAAAACAGAAATTGAATGCGAAAATATCTACGAAATATAATGAAAAACGAAATATCTTTCTACGTCTTAAATACAGATTTTCAATAGATCAAAAATGGTTAAAAATTTTGATTCGTCTGAAACTATTCTTTGACATAAATAACTTATAGAGCAATATTGAAAATTTGCAGTTTATTTTTTGACAAATTTGCGTTTTTTTTTTTTTTTTTTTTTAACAGAAAGAAATTTTAAAAAGAAAGAAATATTTGAGTTATTATATAAGAGGCTAAATTTAAAGCTTGTTCAATTAATAAAACTTTAAATTTTGTCGTTTTGACAGTGGATTAAAATAAATGAATGCAATTTTCTTCTATTCTAAAAAAAAATATTTTTTTAAATCTAAGAGAACTTTTAATTTTCTAAAACCATCCTTGATTCTGAAGAACTAATTCCTTCTCCGCTTCTCTAGGAGCTAACTATAATTGGCTAGAAAGTTTGCAAACTTATATTTTAAGAAATAATATAAAAATATTTTAAGCAAAACCTATATAAATATTTTAAGTAAAGTAAGTTTGTTTAAAATATCGTTACAAAATCTACATTATTGTTAACAACGTCGGTGACACGTATGTGACATTTAAAGAATATTCAATCTTCAGATTTTCCGTACGGTAACTTTAAATAACGCAGAACTATGCGTTTAAATAAATCGAAACTGTCTATTTCGATTTACTTTTGCTAAGAGATTTAAAATTGTTTTTCAGGAAGGTATTAAATTTAGGAATAAAAATTTGAGTTTGGCTTGTAGTGACATACTCTGTATCTGTATTTTTGATTTAAATGAAGTAGATTGTATCCTGATTTCCTATAGAAAAATTGTCTTTATTTGTATGTATTATCACTGAAAATTTGTTCCAATAGTTTAGAAACGATTCAATTTGTATATAAAAAAGTAAGAAACAGTTTGTTACTAGGCAATACTCAAGAACTTACACTTTTCATTTTCATTTGCCTTTGTTTTATTAACGCTTAAGGCTGTTCTCAAATCGACAGTCACTGCTTTCTGACACATTTCTAAATTCATTTTTATTCGGAAAAGCAAGGTCACTGTCATATATATTCAGAAACTATCTCATAACATCTAATATAGGTAATATCTAATAAATAATGCTTTCCATTTATTGATAAAGGCAGAACATCTTTCAGAAAATACTATTTGGCGTTTTTAACCGAATTTCCTGACGGAATTCACATTTTCAAATTAAATCTTTTTCTGTTGCTTCATTTTTTTAACTGTATATTTTTAACTGTTTATATGATTAAAATATTTCAAATTAACCAAGTGAATGAGTTTCTATATATTTTTTAATTTCAAATAAATTTAAATGAGCTTTTCTAATTGTTAATTTTAATGATTTAGTAAAGGTTATATTTTACTTTAAAATGTGTAATTTTAAAATCGTATTTTGAATTTTAAAAATAGCTGATTTAAATTTAAAAAATATGATTTTTTGATTAAATAAATAAGTAAAATCACGAACCCTGTTTTTAATAAAAATTTTCATTTAGTAAAGATTTTTGTTATGTAATTTTCAGTTGAGCTTCAGGTTCAAACTCTTGTACATTTTCAAATTGTATGGCTTCTAAAAATTGTTTATCATCAAGATATTCATTAGGGTTAGCTGAATTCTGTATATTCTTATAATTTACATGACTTCAAAAGTGTTTAGACTCACTTTATTATTATTGTTATTTTATATCGTTTTTAATTTAGACAGGAGAAGCAAGTTACCTTCCTCATAAAACATTAAATATTAAAGTTTCAATGCTGCTGTGTATAAATTTTCAGAATTTATAATATATTTTCTGAATTTTTTTTTCCTGTAATAGAGCAGAAAAGCACCCAAATTAGGTTATAATAGTTAGGTGCAGGGGGCAGCAATGTTCCTAATTGGAAAGTGCCTCTGTGACACAGATTGAGTATAAAAAGTCTCCATTTGACAAATTTGAAATTTCATATGTGCATGGTGCAGTAGTTGGGGACAAAAAAGAACATTTAATCTCCAAATTGTCACAGTAAAAAACAAATAGTCATTTTTGTGGAAACTGTCTTTTTAACATTTTCCAACCTAGTTGAAAAGTGTTTATGACTTCGGTTTGTTTGGCCGTCTGTCCGTGCTCTAACTCCCGTAAATATGCTCGGATTGCGCTGAAATTTTTATCTGTTATTGTCGTTTACTATAGCATGTTCCCTATTTCAATTGAAGTGTGTAGCACTTATAGTTTTTTTACAGGGACAGTCCAAAGTATTCCGTTGCATAACAGTCATTGGGAAATAATAATTTCAAGTGCATTTTGATGACACTACGTCATTTAAAACGTAATGAAATTGATATATAATTATGAAGCGCATTAAAGCATGCTTTTTATAGAATATAGGGTGCAAAGCATTTATTATTCATTTACAAGGACAAACAAAAGGATTTTGTTACACATCGTTCTATGGGGAAAAATCGTTTGCAGTGTAATTTAGTGATATTTCACAATTTCAGACATAATGAAAATTATATGCATCAGTGAGGTGCACTATAAATTGCTCTCTTGTGTGTATTGCGTTTATTTACAAGGACACACCAAAGATATTGGTTACAGTACATGTGCGATATTTACAGTCTATGTGTGATAAGTGCGTTTTCGACTTTCGTTTGCAGTTTTAATTTTAACTAAATTTTTTCTTAATACGTGTGTGTTTATAAACTCGGTTGATCATATACAGGGCTACACAACAGAATTCGTAAATATTTCAGACTATGGGAGTGAATAGCTTAAGGGTAGTTTTTAATTGTCTTTACGCATTTTCCTGCTGAACTATATTTAGTAGAGTAATAGAAGTTTGTGGACTATAAATGAATTCATATACAGGGATACGCAAAGAAAAAGATGCATTGTCGTTTATGGTTGATAATTGCTGCGAGTGAGTTTTAAACTGCCTTTTAACTTAATATGTGGTGTGTACAGAAGTCTTCAGATAATATACAGGGATGTACAAAAGATTTCGAGTGCCTTTCCATCGATTGGCGAAAATTTCTAAATGTGAATATTCTAACTGAACTAAATAGTTCCGTTACAGGTTTTTGGCTGTGTTGGAAAGTGTTTCATAATCTATGCTTGATGCACGATTTTTCGTTCTTGTTTAATTTAATGTTGAAAAAATAAGCTTAGAGGGTCATATTCAGGCCGAAATCGTAGCAAACTCAATAGATACATCTAATTGGGGCATCATGTTTGGTTTTTTCAGTAAATGTTGCCCTATGATAACAAACGGGAAGTCACTCAGTCAAGTAGTTTTGAAATTATGAAGGTTTAAAGTTTGTAACTCCTAATCTGTAACCGTTGCAAATCAGACTGCAATGTAGGTAGTGTTTCAAGCATAACTTAAAAACTACTGAGCGAAATCAGCTGTGATTTTAGATTTGCATATTTGAAGTTTTTAGATATCTATTTCTATTAAAAATTACTTTATTTAATTAATTTAAAAATACATTTTTTTTATAAATTAACTATGAACCATAATCTATAAATTTTTTAACCGAAATAGATTTCGAAAAGCTTCAAATAAAATATACGAATCTAAAATTATTACGTCAAGTAGTTTTTGAATTATGTATAAAAAACTGTACAATCTGTTTAACATTAGGAGTTCCAAACTTTAAACTTCAGAATTCTTAAACCTTTTGACCAAGTGACTTCCCGTTTAGTATCCTTGGGTAAAATTTACCGAAAAAGTCAAATATAATGTCAAAATTAGGTGTACATGTTGAAAAGTTTGGAGTTTTGTGCAACTTAAGAATGAAGACGACCCCATAAGCTTGTTTTTTTTAAGGCGTAAATTAAAAGAAGGTCTAGATTTTTAAGAAGGTACAGTCAAAATTGTGATTAAAAATGTTTTATATGTCCTTTGTTTTGGATATACAGCAATAGAAAGTCTTTCCAGCACCAATTAAACTTCAATGTTAGTTGCATACACTTCATACGCATGCAACATGTCATATACTTTTGCTACACCCAGTGACATAAGCGTGGATTTTAAATATCCAAGCCAAATTGGAAATATTTTGTTCCGTTTTTAATATCTTATTTGACAATTGTTTGGCATCACCTAAATATTTAGTGCCTGGGGCCATCATCTCCCACACACTTCACCTCTGGCTACACCTATGTACACTATATTGCCAAAGGTGGCCGGTCACTTGCGATTTTAGACGTTTTGTTAACTATCTAGAAAAATACATGAGGAATTAACCTGAAACTGCATGTGTGTAAACAGTATAATATAGGTTATATATTTCCGCGAAGATTTTTTCCCGAAACCCCATAGGGGACTGTCAACAAATTGAAAAAGAACGAATATCTTAATCTTGTATTAATTTATCTATATATATATTATACAAATCAATTAGAGGTAAATTGTTAATTGCAATTAGTAATTGGTTCTTTGATGACCTAGTCACGTGATCTCTGACGTCACTGGTGACACATTGAATGATACCACATGGTCACGTGATATCACTTAATCAGTGACGTCATATGTCACGTGATCAAATCTTATCAGTGATTATATTAGCTGATAAGGCCCTGAACAAGCATTCACTTTTCTCAGAGTCTTGGTGTGAGACGGTTGGGTGCTTAGCTAGCTGGAGTGTTAGGTAAGAATAGTATTTGTATATATATTTTTAATATGACTTTAAATTAATTTGATACCTACTATGTAAAACGATATGAATATGTATTGAATATTAGAACTAAAAAATAATACTTTGAAATAATAGACTTACTAAACAGTAAAATTTAAAGCTATGTAGATAAATTTCCTAAAACTAAGTTGAAATGAAAATGGTATAAGTTTAGTCAGTCTCATGTTAGTGTTTATCATATTAAATCTACAAAAGAAATTTTTAAGTGGGAATACTAATAATCCAAGTTACCATATAGATATTATAAGTTAGTAGATTCATAAACTAATGAGAATGTATATAATTTTAATAAACTATGCTGATTTCTACAGATATTTAATAAAATAGAAGTGAGTTTTCGAGGGAAATGTAGAGTTTACCAATTTACTTCTCAGCTTTATCTTACCATAGGCAATGGTCTAAATCAAGTTAGGACATATACCTTGGAAATCATATTCATGCGACTAAAAAACCTGGGACTCACTCAGCCCAGTAGTTAGCGTGATGGCTATAAAATAACTGGGGCTTAATCAGCGCAGTAGCTAGCGTGTTGACTATATAATAAGCGGGGGCTCACTTAGCCCTGTGGTTAGCGTGGTGGCTATAAAATAAGCGTGGGCTCACTAAGCCCAGTAAGCGTGGTGGGTATAAAATATTCTGGGGCTCACTCAGCCCAGTAGTTAGCGTGGTGGGTATAAAATAGTCTGGGGCTCACTCAGCCCAGTAGATAGTGTGGTGGGTATAAAATAGCCTGGTGCTCACTCAGCCTAATAGTTAGCATGGTGACTATAAAATAAGCGGGGGCTCACTTAGCCATGTGGTTAGCATGGTGGCTATAAAATAAGCGGGGGTTCATTAAGCCCAATAGTTAGCGTGGTGGGTATAAGTTAGCCTGGGGCTCACTAAGCCCAATAGTTAGCGTGGTGACTATAAAATAAGCGGGGGCTCACTTAGCCCTGTGGTTAGCGTCCTGGGTATAAAATGACAAGTCTGATTAAATGTTTGTGGGTTCGAAACTTGTGCGGTTTAGACGATGTGGTTTTGAATACTTAGAGAAGTTAAAGAAATCACGAGATTGTTCTATATCCTTATAAATATTGTGTGTTCGAATATGGTAAGTTAAGTATTCTATATCAAGTTATAATGAAAGTCATATATGCAAAGTTTAGAGACCTCTAGTATAGCAAACCCAACATATATATAAGTCGATTCAAATGATATATCACGAGTCGAAAAAAGTGTGATTGTAATAGATAGTATTTATAAGAAAGCGAGAAAGCACCAGGGCACGGACAGCCCAATGGTTAGCGTATCAATAAGTCCAAGCTGAAGTTCGCGGGTTCAAAACCAGCACAAACGAAAATAATATATGAAGGCCCTATAAATAGGACATGTTGGTTTTCTGATTTTAAAGGTTATATAATTCTTCATAGAAGAAGAAACAATCACGTCGATTTCATGATCTTTGAACTTTCCTAGCTTTGTCATAATATGATGACTATCATAGTTTTTCGACTTATGGAATATAACAGGAATTGTTTTACACTGCTTATAGTTCAAGTTACATTGCATATGTACAGCTCCCCTGTATACATCTCTGATAGATGATTGTAATGATGTATTCGTTTCCAACCTAATACTTTTTCACAATTAGAACACAGATTATACCCAATTTTCGGTTTCACAAGCGTTTTATTGCATGAGTTTTTGGATTATCCTTAACAACCACAACAAAAAAATTGAATTTTATAATTATATGTGATGCACATGAATGAAAAAAATATATATATAAATAGTCGCATTATTTTATGAGCAGGGTTTAATATCTATAACTTTTTACCACATACGTTTCTGTATGCGTAAGTCTTTGTATTACTAAAGAGTAAATTTAATATTTTATGTTTTAATTTTGACTACCCTACGTAAAGAGAAAAATAACCATTTCTTTTAAAACAAAATAAAAAGTACTTTAAAAATATATTACTACTAACCTACTATATATCTACATACCTAGACCTTAGAATCAACTCGTATACTTTCTTTAGAAGAAATGAATTGAAATGGGTTCTTATCAGTGAATCTTATCTAGAATGTTATCGCGATCAGTGATGTCATCAAACAACGTGGTGAAGAATCTAGTTGAATTTAGGTGAAGTAATTTAGGTAAATCGTGCTTGAAATTTTTAGGTAATGATAAATTTATATATATATATATTTCTATATATATGTTTTGTATAACCAATATGTTTTAACTCATATATTAATAGTTCATGTCTTGTCAATATATTTTAACAGGACTTGTTAATATATTTTATGCAATAAGAGAAATTATATTTTACTTAAGTAGTAGTAGATATCGAATTCCTATCCTTCTTGTGGTCACTATGTATTTTTTGAATTGTATATTGTTAGCCTAAATTATATTGAAGCCATTTCTATGAAAATAGAGGAGGGTGCTATTAAATTTAGTGGAGTATAATTCATATATATTGTGGGGGACTCTGTATTTTTAGTGTAATTTCTATTTTAGTATGACTTGTATCGAATTAGATTCATTAACCTATTTAATTAAAACCAATCTCTTATCCCAAAAATTCTTAAGGCTACCTCTTAATTACTATTTTTTAATTTTATTTCTTAGTTATTATTTTTCATTGAATACACAATGAAGCATATATAACGAATCGAGTTGAAGCTATAAAGGGTAACAGGAAGGAATTCGTATACATTAACGGTATCAATCTCGCTTTATTATATGAATCTAACTTTGAAAAAATATTTCGAAAACTATAGTATAATATATAAATATATTCATGTATTTTCATGATGCATACAAACTATACTATTTGTAGTTATGGATATGTTTAGGAATAAATTGTGCGTTCTTAAGTCATTTCGAAACAGGGTCCTTCAAACAGACCCCTTCACGAAACTTTTAACCCTAAAACAGGACACTTCACACAATGTTTCGTCTTAAAAATAGACCTTTCACAAGCATACTAATGTATATACTTTTAATAGGATTTTAAAATGTTAAACGATATAAATATTAGATCTAAATATAAATCATTTTTTTACATTCAGTGAATAATTCTAGTCAAAATTCACGCATGTTCGAGCCTGTTAGTTAAATATGACATACGCTAATAAGATTAGCTAATGATTCATTTTCTCATATGGTTAATAGTAGCAATCATTTCTCATACTGTAAGTGTTTGTATGAAGTATGCAAAATTTATGATTTATGATTATTTTATTTTTCTGTCTTATAATACCTATTCATTCTGTATTCTACCATATGCCTTATCAATGATGTCACAATATCCCGTGGTTTTAAGAGATAAGCGAATACGTTACCGTTCAGTTGTTGTAAGACAAGCATACATTCGAGTTTGAATGAAGTCCAGTACATTATGGTTAAACTTTATAGGTAAGATACATTTTTATATATTTTTTTCAATATTAAAAACAAAAATTTTTTTAAATAATGCCCTAACTAAATAGTACAATATATATATTTTATAATAACAAAGTCAAAAGGTAAGTTATCCTACACATTCCTCAAATGAAATTTTTAAGTTAAAATACTAAAAACCCAATTTAGTAGAATTTTCTGTACTTTGCAATGCAAAAAGCATAAACGAATGTAATTTTATATTATTTAAAATTTAATTCCTATATCTTATAAGGGACCCTGTATTTTTCTACCATAACATGTATCAAATTCATTAAAAACCCATCTGTTTGCCACAAAATTCTTAAGCAAATGACTATTTCTTAGTTCTTATTTTTCAATGAATACACAACGAAGCCTTTTAAAACTTAACAGATTAATAACTAGATATGAAATAATTCGCATACATTTACAGTTTTAAATAGCTCATTTCATACATTTACCTACCTAAAATGTGTCAGAAAAAGCCCAATAGCCGTATTTCTTATTGTGAGTGATTCACCGTGTCAAGTCAAAGCAAGATCTTCGCTTATCTGCTAATATGACTCATTGTGATTCAGCAACCCGTCTGTTGCCGTCTTTTTTTCTTAGTTTCAATTCTAAAAAATATATATTTTAAACGTTAAACTAAAAAGGCATTCGTGTAAACAATATTTTCACATCGCATGAATACGTACTCATTTGAAAATAGCAGTCTATTTCTTAAAATATCTGTGGAATCATAATATTTTTACAGAGTATATTGTGAAGGGGCCTTTTCATTCAAACAGTGATCTTAGATTTTTATGAAAGGTCAATATCCCTCGTATTTCTGTCGCCGTAATATAACATGAATCTATTGAATTTATTTTGTGAAGGTAGCTTAATATCTATAACTATGTATTTTGAACATATCGATGCGCAAGCTCTACTTTTAGCCTAACTTGAATTGAAAAAAAAAAGGCGAAAGTGTAAATTATCTGATTTTATGAAGGGACCTTATGCATAATTGGATTTTTTGTGAAGGATGCTTTTTTATTCTAAAGGGGATCTGTTCACTATTTTAATTAACTATGTACTAGCTGGTAAAATTACATTTTGTTCACATAACATTTCGTTAATGTTGGAAAGTGAATTATGGCGCTAGGCATGATTTTTCATTCTTGTTTATTTTATATACACGTTAAAATTCTTCTTTTTGTAGCACTCTGTATTTTTTGAAGTGTGTATTGTTAGGCTATCGAAGGGCCCCTCTGGGTAAAAAAGGGAGGGGGAGGGGGCGAGCTGTTAAATTTAGTGCTGTATAATTCATACGGGACCCTGTATTTTTTACTATAACCCCCGTGGTGATTCCTGGGACCAGGAAGTTTTGACTCTAGGTCACTTCTAACTAAAAGCTCACACCTTAATGCAAAATTTATTTCAGTTGATAGTTTATATCTTAGATTACTTTCAGTTGAAAATCCTACTTTTGGCAATTTTTAAAACTAAAAATTCTATTTTTAACTCTAAAAATTCTACTTTTGGTTTAAAAAAAAAAAAAAAATCACAAAAATGTCAGAGTTCCCCAATTAAAATTAATTATTCACCATTTTTAATTAAATCATTATTGACTTTTAAAATTCTTCTCAAATATACTCTAACATGTATATCGAATGGCCTACTCTAGTTGAAAAAAAAATTTGCTTCGAAAAATTTCTAAGTTCTCCAATTAAAATTAATGAACTTTTTTAATTATTATTTTTAGTTATTCATTCACTTCTACTGCATACACTCATATTCAAACTGCGTACTCTCGTTGAAAAAAAAAAATAATAAATAAATAAAAATTGCTTCGAAAAATTTCTAAGTTCCCCAATTAGAATTAATTAAATTTGTAATTCGTTAAAATTCACCTTGTATTGTAATAAATATTTCTACGCGAAAAAAAAAATGCTTCGAAAATTTTTTAAGTTTCCCAATTATAATTAATTAACATTAATCCCCTTATCTTATAGTAGAAATCCTTATCTTAGGTGGTGGACGAGCGTCCCTCCCCCAAATTCATTGGGAAATGCTTTAATTAGCATGTACTTTTATGTTAAATAAAGGCATTTTTGCTAAAAACATATAAAGTTCTCTCCCCCATAAAATAAGGTTAAAGTAAAAATAGTTTTTTCTTAAACACTTTTTTATAAGCATTGAACGTTTATTGTAAAAATCCCGCCTAATTTCCTGACGGCGAATCATGTTGTTCTAAAAAATTTCTATTACAATGTGTTAATTTGATGTGGGCCCCGATTATGGAAAATTCACCGCTTGTGTTTATGCTTGGTAGAAAGCGCGAACTAATGAATTCATTAAGAATTATAATTTTTGCTCTGTTTCTTGTTTTAACATATGGAAACATTAAAGAATAAAGGATTATTTAAATTACCTATTCAAGATTTCTAAATTGTTTTCACAACGTATAATCATAATTTAATTAAATTTAAAGTATTAATTGATAAAAGCATATATATTTTTTAACTACACTCTTTCTTTTTTATATTTTACTTTTAGTGTTTAAATATTTCATTGGTGCATTTTCACAGGCAGCTGACATATTTTAGAGAACATGGTTTGGCACATAACCTTAACCTCCATTGTTGTTGTAACTTGTTTACACTTGTAAATATAAATAATATCTGGCAATTTAACAGCTTTGCCCTGCTCACGTTAAAATGCCTTAATATTAATTTATAATTACGTTCTAAAAATATTAAAACGTTGTACTGTCATCGGAAACACATGTGTGTACATCATTTTTATAATTCTTAGCCTATCAGGAATTGTATGAAAAATCGATTTCAAAATTGCATCTTTAGATACATGAACCAAGTTAAATTAAATTAAATAATGTAAAACCTATTGCAATCATGCAATAACCAGAAAAACATATTCAATCACAATTACCTGCACCTTTTGATATTTGTATTCTATATACTTTTTCTTTAAATTCTTACCTTATTGAAAGATTTATAGAGGGAACAGGGCGTAGCTTTCCTCTGCACAGTCCTGCGTACGCCTATGTATATTAAGGTTATTCGGAAAGTACAGCCTCTATAGAAATACCAATAGGTGTACAGTTATGGGTTCGTGGGGCTCTAGACCCACCAATAACTGCTGAAATGGACAGCTTTTTTCCTTTTTTTTCCCTTTTAATATAAAAAAACTTTAGATTTTTTATTTTGGTTTCTTTTTTAACTTTCTAGTATTTTATAGAATTTTTAAATGTTCCATTTTTTCCTATTTTTCTTTTGTTATAAGGATAAACGGCCTTAGGAATTTTTTTTACTTTATGCTTTTTTTTTATTATTATTAAAATAAAGTGTTTAACGTTTGAATTTTATATAAAAGAGGAAAATATAAAAAAAAGACGTTATTCAGAGTTCACTTTATTGTCATTTTATTATAAACGATTCGCCAATATCAGTGAGTATCATTTTATAAACGGGGCTGTACATTCGAATTTTAGGTAGATATCCCAAGAAATACTACTGCATTCTCCCCTAAGTTGCAATTTCTGAAACATTTTTGCAGATCTACACCGATTATAACTCCTCCTAGAACCCAAAACCACCTCCAGTTCAAAACTTTATCTATCTATCTATATCACCTTTTTATGGACACGATAACTTCCATAATTCTGCACAAATCTCTTCCAAACTGATACATAAAATCAAGCGGCACAAAATCTCGGTCAAGTTCGTTAATGGGCAAAATAGAGCCAAGGGGGGAGGGGGGGATGGAGGAGCTTTTTGTGAAAACAGAAAAAACCCATAACTTCTTAGTTATGATACATATCGAATCCGTTTAAAGTTATTATTACTTCTAGGAAAAGGGCCAAAAATTTATGTTTGACAGATTTTTTATTTCATTAAAAATGCTCTCAAGGAGGGGGGGGGGGATAAGGGTTTAAGAAGAAAAAATTTCATAACTTCGTCAATTCACAAGATATCAAATCCGCTTAAAATTGTTATAAATCTCCTTAATATTATCTACAACTTTTATATTCACAATTTTTTTATAGGACCAACTCTTACTGCCGGCTCCGCCCATAGGCACACGTATATTTCGAAGTGGGCGGTCCGAACTGCCGCATCATAGCAAAAAGGTCTTTCTTCTGCAGTTACCAATAAACAGGCGCCCCACGGTCTGCGTCTTCGAAATCTACCTATGCCTGTAGCCGTTAGGGATTTTTTTATATTGTCTTAATGTTTTGTTTAACTTGTGATTATTTATCAATATACGATTAAGTTTAATTTCTTTAAAAAGGAGTTAAAAAAGGCAACATTAAATTGGCAATCGACCTTTTTTATACTCACATACAAATATTTGCGTGGAAAAGAGTAAGCCCCACCAATTATTTTCAAAATTGTGCGCGTATGCGAAATAGCATCAGTTTCATAATAAGAAAATCAGCGATTTTATGAGATGGCTTAGAGCATTATTTATTTGAAGTAGATTAGTAAAAAAAAAAAAAAAATATATATATATATATTACACAATATTAAACTTTTATTATAAAACGACAGCGTAGCATAAATAAGAAATAAATCAACTTAAATATACAAAAGGTTTTATAAAATATTTTTTGTAATGTTTATTCTTTATGTTTAAAATGCATTAAAAAACTTACAGGGTAATTTTAGTTAATTTCTTTTAGACAGAATTTTTTGGAAATGTACAGTATTGACGCTTATATTTATTTAATAAGAGTTTATATATTATTTTTTAAAATGTTTTTTATACTATCCTAAACTGTAAAAAAGGGTTCTTCTGACGATAATTATTAAATTTTCTAGAGCAATGTGGGAATTTTCATATTCTTTTGGATTTGAAAAGCAAAATTTCATTTTTAATTTCCATTTTCTAAAAAAGTACTTGTCATATCATTTTAAAATATTTATGCAGCTTAAAATCTAAACCGTTTCATTCTCGTTCTATAAAATGTCTATTTTAAATGAAAGCTGAAGATAACGTTTGCTTCAATATTAGCAACTCATTTTTTACCTCTTCGTTCTTCTAATCATAGATATAGACAAACGAGTTGGCGACGTTTTCCCTACCGCCAACGGATTACTCTCTAAAAAAGACACATCTAAATGACCAATGAGGTGGCTTGATTTGCCAATAATGCTAAAACGTGACTATCTTTTAGAATTTCGCCTCCCGTACCGCTTTAAAATCGGGTTACCTAACTTAATGCAGGAATCTAAATATCTTTGCTTAATTACAGAATAACAATAAATTAATTATTCAAATATTACCCAACATATGAAAATTAATTCTGCTTCAATATAATGAATTTGGATTTTAAATATAAAACTTTATTTTGTTTTCAACAATAAATACTGAATCAATTCAGGAAAATATTCTGAATAGCAAAAAGGTCGAAATAAAAAATGCGCTAATATAATAATAATAATAATAATAATAATAATAATAATAATAATAATACCCGACGCTTGATTCTATTTTTAACCGACTCATAAAGTATTTAAATTAATTGTAGAATAATTAAAAATACAACTAAAATGTTATCCAAAAATATGATGCATTGATTTTTCATCATCATATAAACTGAAATTCGAATTTGGATTTTAAATATTAAACATTACTTTTTCTTTATAACTTTCAACTATAAGTGGTTAACCAATTTCCGAAAATTATTCTTATTTGCAAAAGGAACAAAATTAAAAATTTACTTACCAAACTAATTGGATTCTAAGATTGCAGGACTAGCTGAAATTGCTAATATTAGAATTCTTAATTATGCACACTAATGACTGATAATTATAAAGGATTACAACAAGCATGTCACGGTTTAAAGCAAAATCACTATTAAAAATGAAGATCGGAAGTCAGTTAAAGTCCGAGCACGAAATTGGTGGAATGCAAATGACCCACTTTTCTCAATCCTCCTCAATTTTCCCCCAATTCGAAGTCCCGAGAGAAGCTGCATATTAGGCAGTTTATCGCACTTTTGGCTAAATACTTTCTCCTGATAAATACTATATCTTTAATAACGCAGAAATATGCTTAGAAAGAACATTGTTCAGTGTAGTAATCTTAGTTGGAATTGCAGATATAGAATTGTATGCAACAAGTAAAATACTATTGATTATCATATTATTAAAACTGAATATTAGAGTTTTCTGTTTTAAAATTTTAATACATCCCAAATTTATAATATATATATCTATATGTATTTACAATTGATAAGAGAGTAAAAAAGAGACTTAAATAATTTAGAAAACAAAATGATTTTTTATCAGTTTTGTTTTCGAGAAAAAATTTCTATGCATGAATTTTGTGACCTATAGTTATATAGATTTTCTTATTGATAAGAGAATTATATATAAAAGAGATTGATGAAGAAATGCATAAAAATTGAATATGTTAAATAATTTATAAATTGTAATAATTTTTTAACAATTTTGTTTGTGAAAATTTCATTTAACTCATTTCAATTTTCAAGAACAATATGTTATATGGATCCATTTTTTTCCCACATTTAATATGAGAATATGTAAAAACTAAGTACGTTAAATAATTTATACATTTCAATAATTCTTTAATATTTTCAGTGTTGAAATCAGGCATTTTTCTCAAGGGAATATTTTGAAAACTCCGGTGGTTGCGGAGCGGATTTGTACTTAAGCAATATTAATAAGCATTAAATTCAAAATCTTCCAGCGGGGTTGTCACCCCCCCCCCCCCCCCCCACACACACACACACATACACCAAGGCTACCTCTTAAATTTGTCAATGAGCCTTTTTGTTTTGAAATATTTTTAAAATATGCTTTACGTTAAGGAGACAAATGAAATATCTCATGCTCTACAATAAAACAGCTACTATTGAAAAGTTAGATTGCAGTAATGTAGGTTTTAATGTGAATGTGGGGCTTGTGAAGAGGACTTTTATATTTCTAATTTGTACTTAACATATTAGGGATGATAATTTAGTCGAAATTTGGATTTAAAACACCTTTTTTTCTTTTTCTTTTTTTAGGTAGCTTTCAATACAAAAAAGTATAAACCTACCTATTGCAGCCGTTCGGAGGAAAACAGTTCCGGAAAATTTCGATATATTTTCACCGATCATGACCCCCCAGACCCCAAAACCACCCTCCGTTCAAATGTTGATTTATATATATAGATATATCCATATATATATATATATCTGACCTACGTCATACGATAACGCTCGTATTTATAAATCGATTTTGATGAAACTAATTGTGTGTATTAAGGTCACCAATGTCTCGACCGAGTTCGTTGGCCAGCTTGGTCCGCCATTTTGTTTCAAGAGGGCGGCCATTTAAAAATTTAAAACTAAAATAAATATACAAAAAAAATTAAAAATTCAAATTTATTTTTTAATTACGTATTAGGCCTTGATACAAGGATTTCAGAGCATTTTTTGGTTTACCTCTATCTCAAAAAATGGCTGAGATAGAGCAGTTTGAAATTCTAGGGTGGCTGATATTTTGAAACAAAACAGCACATCAACGCGATTACTCGCAAATTATTTTCTTTCATTGTTGTAATAATTTTCCCAATCATACGCATAAAACTATATATTCATATCCGTTAGCGCCAAAATTGGCGACATTTGGCGAAATATCGCCAAATTTGGTGACCAAAATAAGTCTTCATAAATGAAGCCAATTTGGCTATTGCTCAATAATTTGGCGAAATTCTTATTCAAATTCAGTATTAACGAATCTTTTGTAAACGTTTCTTTGCATTTTAACTTGCTGTTTTCGTGTAACAGTAGCTAAAATTTTAAAACGAAGATATAGGAAAGCTACCTTTTTCTTTCGGTACAGGCCGGAAGGACTTTTTTAACTTGGCATATTTTATGCCAATACAAAAATATTGATTAATAAAAAAAGTGGGGTGGGGGGGGGAGAGAAAAGGTGGCAGCAAATTTTGCATGTACTGTATTATGTCTGTTTGTGCCGTATTATTGATTGTGTAATATTTCAGTTTATATAAATATATTCTTTTTATCAGATATACAGGAATATTTTTATAAGAGCCTTTTTTTTATAGATTTTAGAAATGCAGGCAGAGCATAATTTTTATTTCTTTCATCAGGTTAAAAAGTAACAATTGTTACTGAAATAAAATATTGCAGTTTAAAAAAAAATTATAAATTAATAGCTGTTACCCGCGACTTCGTTCACGTAACATTTAAAGAAAATTAATGAATTCAGGGCCGCACAGAGAAACCGCGGGCCCCGGTAATAATTCCAATGCGCCCCCCCCCCCCCCCCCAATATAAGTATGATACAATAACACTTGCTTAGACGAAAACGTAAAAAAAACAGTGAAAATTTCCGTTTCAGACAGGTTATTTTTATTTTAAAAATTAAAATTGCATGTTTTTTTTTTGTTTTTTTTTCGCTTATAGTATAGGATTTTGTTATAAACAATGTTACTATATTAGAAAATAGCTTTTTTGAACAGTACTCTTTAAGAAAATCTATACAGTATTTGCAGACAATTTTATTATTTTTTCTTTTGCTCTACCGTGTATGATGCATTTGTAACACTTTTTTCACCTAAAGATTTTAAATAGAAATGTAAAATGGTGAAAATATAATTAAATTTTAATTGAATTCATCAATTAATTTTGAATAAAAAAGTTAAAAGTATGAAAGAAATAAAATGCGAAATCTTAACATGTTACATTTCCCTGCTTTCCTCCTAATTCCCGTTCGCCAATCTGAAATCATCCACTTCATTAAAATAAGGGCGCCATTTCAAAACGTTTTTGAGGTGGGGGGGGGGGGGTATTTTCTCTTCATTTTTTGTGCACAGTTGAGAAGCAACTGATACAGCTTTATTCTTAAATTTGTTTAGAAAATTAACCTATCTACTCATTATTGATAAATGTGTTTCACTGTGAGAAAGTTACAATAGCAAACTTTTAGCAAACGTTATTAGTTTTTATTAATTTCTTGGCTTTAAGTGTTTACTATTTTGGTTTTATTTTAATCAAACATGACAAAATATTTTTGCTTTTTTGAAGTTTGAGATATTTTTTAAAAAATCTGATCTGTGACAACTGATACACTTCAAAATATCAAATTCCCTGATGGGGCAACATCTTCCCCTAGCCCCCTCAAAATGGCGCCCTGCTTTAAGAGTATCTTTCACTTTTGAACTGTTAATACTAATCGTTAGATTACTTAAGCGATATAATATAAATGGTACCATAAAATACCAACATAAAGTAATTTAAATCAGACATTAAAATTTAAAATCTAAAAATGTATTTAAGCACCTCCCAGATAGAGATGTAAAGTTTCCGGAAATTTTGAAGTGGCGGGAAAAAAAAAAATCCGGGTTTTTCTGGAAAAATTGATTTTTTATAAATGTTTCTAAAAAATAAGTTACATTTTCTTAGAAAATATAAAATAATAAACATTTATTAAATTTCTGCATACTAAAGATTTTTTTTTTCACTTTCAATGAATATATTAGAAAAAAGAAAAAAAAAGCCAGCTTTTAAAAGTTAGCCTCTTAGTCTCAATTTTTTTCACAGTAGCTTTCCTTGCTTAATTTAACACCATTGTTTGTAATATATCACGTCTCTGTTGAAATGATTTTTCAGTTGCATTTGTTCAATTACCAGTAGAGATAATTAAAAAAAAATAACAAAAAAAATATATTATGAGTGTCAACCAATATCACTGCAGTTTGAAAGCAAATTTAAATCTCATCAAAAACAACTCGTTGTAAATGATCCCGCCAAGCCACAAACCTAAAACGTCAGTCACAAAAAGAAGTGATATCACATAAAAAGAAGCGATATAGAAGTGCATACTCCGAGTCCCGTGTAAAAATCTATCACCACTCATAACGTTTCCAAAGGACTCGGAGTGAGGTACAGTATGTGAAAACTGCTTGGCGACCTGCAGGCTTTATAATATATGCAGTATATCAATTTTGAAAATCGAAAAAAATAAATTTTTAATTTTTGTTAGATCATTTTTTAAATATTTTTGTATGCGAAAGAACTGACAGAACGGATTTTTCCCCAGATCTATGGATATATATATATATATATATATCCATATTCAGTGTGTTGGGGAATACTTTCATTGACAACTAATTATTACATACTTAATCATTATTTCATAGTTTAAGTTGGTGTTATGGTAATGTTTCATTTATGGTTATATATATATTACAAACTCAAAATATTTACATGTTTACTTAAAAAATCCTCTTCGTAAGAGTGGTGTGTCGGATTCCACTTCTCCGACCACACAACTTCGAAATATAATCCGGTCTTTTGATATGCTGCCACCACCGATATGAATACGTGATATCGGACACAATACGTGATGTATATTCAAGAAAAACCTAACTCTTTCTATTACACTTAAACAAACACTTTATTAACAATATTTACACTTAAACTCGGAGGTAAAGTATCCGGTTTAATATTAAATCAAAATAATTATAGAAACGCTTTACGTGTACCGTTAGACTACGTTCATTTATTCCACACTGAGATTTCTATTCATCTCACACCCGCTCTCAGCGCTCATTCCCCGAGCAACCTTCACACTTCGCTGCTCCGTCCGAACTCAACACCGGTCTCAGAGCTCCAACTCTGAACGACCTTACACCTTCGCTTCCTACGTTAGAACTAACCTTCTCTCTCTTGTAAACTGCAGAGCACCCTCCTTTCTACGGGGTTTCTCCTCTGTTTCCAAGGGTCCTTGGACAACACTTCCTCCCTCTTGACGGATCTGTCTTCCTAAACAAAAGGGTGCAATAGTTTTCTTATCTGTGAAAGACCACACTGCAATGGAAATACTTCTTTCATTCTGATCAAGTCGCCACCCTCCGGATTAAGATTTTCTAAAGGACGCCTTTAACGGTACACAATAGATACATATACAATACATACAATATGCTAATCCCTTAAGAATAGCTTTCAACTCTTGCAACTGTAAGAGAAGAACCTGACACCCCCCACCTTAGCGGAAAAAATGCCTTTTAGGGGCTAATTTTCCTCAAACTATGTAATGTCTGAGAAGAGTTCAACAGTTCCTTGATAGGTTTCTTCATTACTACAATTACATAAATATTTCAAGGTGTCTGAAAATTTAACTACTGACATCTCTAATGAACCATATACTAATGTGATAACTACAGAAAAAATACACAATATGCTAATACACTGTTATAAACACATGATGCAAATACAATTATAAATACAAAAAAAAAATTAAGTTACACTAGTATTATGTCATTTAAATGTCAGTCCTTAGGCTGAGATTGCTGGAGGCGGTACTACCTTTTCCCTCCAGTCCTTCCTCGTTAACTTAATTGGTACATCCCTTTTCGTAATGCACCCGCTTGAATGGCTAACTTCTGCCTCTGATGTCCCAATTAAATCTTCCTCTAACCAATCAGGCACTTGCCTGTCCAAGTCCTCTTTGTACGTAATAAAGACATTGTACAATTTCTGCCTTATCTTACCCCTCTCCGGTTTACGACCAATTCGATTTTTCTCCATTTCTACCAATTCGATAGGACCCATAAATAATTCCTTATTTTTCCTTAAGATTGATTTTATGTCCCCAACTTGAATATTTGTTAATCCTTTTATCTCAAATCCCTTCCGGTCATTATTTTCCGGTTGTTCTCGGTCTAACAACAGATCTTTCCTACAGTCTTCAAACTCCCCGTCACTATCCAAGACAATATCGACTGCTTTATTTTTAGCCATAAATGCTCTCATTTCATCTTGATACACCAGTTTCTTACTCCCGTCCCCTAACTCAACTATAACTGCAGGTCGACATATTTCCTCTTTCTCCTTATTACTCACATTCATTTCCCTCGTTAATCGACATTCTACACATGATTCGCAATATATTTTAGCTTCCTTCGCCATATTTTCCCAATAAAATGAATGCTTGATTCTTTCTAACATTTTCTTAACCGCGTGATGTTCTCCATATAAGGAAGTATGCGCTAATTTTAGAATTTCCTCCCTTCTAATTTTAGGTAATACTAATTGATCTACAGTTTCCTCTGCTAATTCCTCTTTATGATATAATAACCCATTACCAAGATAGTAAGACCCACTTTCATTTTCAGCTAATTCCCAAGCTCTCTCTAAATCCTTACAACTCATTTGGGATTCCTGAAATACATTTAAACTACTTTCCGTAACTTGATTAATCTTACTTTTCTCTACCTCGGCTTTTTCCTTCTCCTGACTTTGTAAATTTACCGATCTCGTTTTTACGACATAACGGTTATTATTATCATTTCTAATCCTTTCCCCTTCCTTCACTTTGTTCCTACTATCTTCCTTACATTCCCTTTCTACCGATTCTCTTAATGATTTCTCGTTGTTTAACCCTGACAATCCATTAGCCACGTCAGGATGTAAAATTACCTGTTCCTTACTATTATCAATTATCGCGCAAAGTACATCCTGATGGATTACATTAGTTTCTCCGCGTTTTGGAATAGCTAAAGGTAATTGAATTAACGGCGATTTGACGGCCTTACCAAATATCCCTTGTAAATAGATGCTCTCAGCCCCTCTTAATTTTTCTGCTGGTACTAAATCTTTATGAACGACACTAATTTGGCAACCAGAATCCACCAATCCTTTTGTAATCTTCCCATTTACACTAACTTCCACTTTCTCGAGATTATTTAACTTCTCTCCAATAACTTTAGCTCTCCAATTCCCTCTTGCTCCGATTCTTGCCATACTCGCTCCCCTTGGTAATTCTTTAATTCCTCGCACTGAGACATTATTGATACTAGCCCTTGGTTCTTGTCGGTTATTAATTTGATTACTTCCCTCATTATTTCCTTTTGTACAAAATCGCTGAACATGTCCTCGTTGAGAACACTTGAAACAGATAGGCGTCGTATCATTAGGTTTCTTATATTCCGGTTTTCTACCCAAAAATGGACTAACTTCATTCTTCCCATTTTGTCTCCAATTACTACTAAATCCCTCATCTTTTGCCCTTCTAGAATCTTCATTATTAACATACCTTTCTTTACCTTTATAACCCTTATAAGTTACCGCATAAGATTTTTGTTTAGCATCAAAGAAATTATCACATTCCTTAGCAATTTTAGAAACTTCTAACCAATTACTGTGCTGAGTTAATCCAACATGCGTCGCGGTTTCCTCATCTAGAGTAGTTAACAACTTATCCGTGACAATTAATTGATTAACCTTCTCATACGTATCTGCACCTCTAATCTTACAGTAATTTTCCCACGTTGCTGTTAAACGTGACACAAATAATACATGAGTTTCATTTTGATTCCTTCTAGCCTTCTTGAAATTTTCCAAACACGCCTTCGGTGTCGGCTCGTGTTCCCTTAGAACTAATTCCTTTAACTTCTCATAACTCTCAATTTGTTCCCTAGTCGTGTATATTAGCAAATTATCGGCCTTATACCCTAGCATATTTAGTAAAATTTCGGCCTGCTGGGTTTCCTGTACATTTTTTGTTTGGAATGCTCGTTCTAAACTGCTAAAAAACAGATTCCATCCCTCAGTCCCTTCTGGAACCTTGATAGACAAAGTTTTAACACTTTTACTCAATTTCTCTAGGCTACTCTCATGATTAGATTCTCTAGTCCCATTAGCGTTATTAGCCGAACTTTGAATCTTTATCATTTCCAACTCTAACTCATGTTCCAATCTCAATTTTTCAGCCCTTTCTTCTCTATCTAACTTCTCACGGTCTAACTCCCTTTCTAACTTTTCCCGTTCTAACTCCCTTTCTAACTTTTCTCGTTGTAACTTTTCCTCCTTTTCTAACTTTTCCCGTTGTAACTTTTCCTCCTTTTCTAACTTTTCCCGTTGTAACTTTTCCTCCTTTTCTAACTTTTCCCGTTGTAACTTTTCTTGTTCTAACCGTTCCGTAACAATAGTGCTAGATAATTCCATAACGGCCCCCTCTTCATATTCGTCGCTCTCCACTATCTTTTTCTTAAGCTTAAACCTGGTATCATCTTCCGAGACTTCAATCCCTAACTCTTCACATATCGCCTGAAGATCCACCCTTTTTATTTTTAGTAAGAAAGCCATACCTTCTACTGATAATTATTACCACCCTACAACAATACTTAATCACAATATCAAATTAATACTTCCTCAAATCCTACCCTCATAAGTTACCTCCACATATTATCCACATATATCCACTATTTAACATATTTCAAATAAGTAATAATACCATAATAAATTTCCTTAAACAATGATACCCCACAATTTGCTTCCAATAACAAAGTAACAATAATCTCAATTTGACTATTATGCAATACAGATTTTAAATTTATCATAAATAATAAAATACAATTTACACAATAATACTGATACGTTGCAATTTGAATAAAACACTGATGCCAATCACTACATAAAAATATCCACCTAACAAAAATTTGCATGAAATACACATAAATTCCTAAATTTAATCTCAATAAAATATTTCAATTTCAAAATTAGTTCTCACATTAAAAAGTAAATCACAGCACTTTTTTTTTTCTCTGGGCCTTCAGTTCTTCCTTGAAGGTTATTTCAATTTAATTTAAATTCTACTCAAATTTGCCTTCCTCATTTACTATTAATACTTCAAATTTAAAACAAACAGTATCACTTAATTTAAATATTACTTTAATAATAATTTAAATTTAAGATATTTCAATTATTCCTTCCAACTATTAACACAATGCATTAATTTTAATCATTAATCTTATCCGTTTAAAACAATTAGAAAATCACTTCTAGTGATTAATATAAGATCCTTTTCTTAAAACAATAGTGTAAAATGGTTGTTAATATCTCATTTGATTTAGATCAATTATTATATTGCACATAAATTGTTATAAATTAACCACAACATTCACTTAAATTACCATCAATTATACACAATAAAAAAAAGTAGGTTCGAGAATGTCAGTAGAGTAAAATGATCAAAACACCTTACCTCGTACTTCATTCGCTGGGGCAATTCTCTGCTCACTTTTCCACAGGGTAAATCTTGCACTCTCGGGCAACAATCACTGTAATTTGAAACACTGTGTCCACAAACACTACACACAAACACTGGAACTAACACTACACACCGCACCGACACTTCCACTGGACGATCCGGCAAGGCACTCTGTAACAAGGCTAGCTGGCACTGGTCTACGATGATAGGGCACACACACTTCCGCTGGGCGATCCGGCACAAACTCTCTGTAACACGGTTAACTGGCACTAGTCTACGACGATAGGGCACGAACACTTCCGCTGGGCGATCCGGCACAAACTCTCTGTAACACGGTTAACTGGCACTGGTCTTCGGTGATTCAGATCCCGTCGCTGCCAACATTGTCGGATTCCACTTCTCCGTCCACACAACTTCGAAATATAATCCGGTCTTTTGATATGCTGCCACCACCGATATGAATACGTGATATCGGACACAATACGTGATGTATATTCAAGAAAAACCTAACTCTTTCTATTACACTTAAACAAACACTTTATTAACAATATTTACACTTAAACTCGGAGGTAAAGTATCCGGTTTAATATTAAATCAAAATAATTATAGAAACGCTTTACGTGTACCGTTAGACTACGTTCATTTATTCCACACTGAGATTTCTATTCATCTCACACCCGCTCTCAGCGCTCATTCCCCGAGCAACCTTCACACTTCGCTGTTGCGCCCGAACTCAACACCGGTCTCAGAGCTCCAACTCTGAACGACCTTACACCTTCGCTTCCTACGTTAGAACTAACCTTCTCTCTCTTGTAAACTGCAGAGCACCCTCCTTTCTACGGGGTTTCTCCTCTGTTTCCAAGGGTCCTTGGACAACCCTTCCTCCCTCTTGACGGATCTGTCTTCCTAAACAAAAGGGTGCAATAGTTTTCTTATCTGTGAAAGACCACACTGCAATGGAAATACTTCTTTCATTCTGATCAAGTCGCCACCCTCCGGATTAAGATTTTCTAAAGGACGCCTTTAACGGTACACAATAGATACACATACAATACATACAATATGCTAATCCCTTAAGAATAGCTTTCAACTCTTGCAACTGTAAGAGAAGAACCTGACATGGTGTTTCTAGTTTAAATAATGGTAAATAAAATCAACAAATTGATTTTTCAAGCTCATAAATAAGAAAGGACTTGCCAACACAGAAGCTTCAACTTTTTACAATTTTATGGGAGCAAAATAAATAAATAAATTAATTAATTAAATTAAATTAAATTAAATTAAATTAAAATAATATAGTCATATGTAATTGCAGAAAACGCAAACATTATAAAAGCCTGCAGGTCGCCAAGCAGTTTTCACATACTGTACCTCACTCCGAGTCCTTTGGAAACATTATGAGTGGTGATAGATTTTTACACGGGTCTCGGAGTATGCACTTCTATATCGCTTCTTTTTATGTGATATCACTTCTTTTTGTGACTGACGTTTTAGGTTTGTGGCTTGGCGGGATCATTTACAACGAGTTGTTTTTGATGAGATATCACTCCTTTTTGTAAGGTATTTAATTTCAATTATGCGGATTCCATTTTTATTCAGAAAAGAAAATATGAAAGGAGCAAAAAAAAAAAATAATAATAGAGATGCTATAAACAGAATTATACATCAGAATTATACAATTTATTGAGTGACTTATTCCAATGTACATGTCGCTACCATAACAACGGGGAAACTTTTATATTCATTTCCTTACATTGTATTCATCAGATTACTTATGACATATTTATTTTCCTTTTTCTTTTGTTTATATCACTCTTCCGTTTATATACATTCAAAAACAAAAAATTAGACAATTTTACAGTGGTTTACAAACTAATTAAAATACAAAAATGTGGAAAAATGAGAAGCAATTTTTTTCGGTCAACTACAACGATAAGTTTATGGAGCATACTTTACCGAGAATAATCAACATTTTTTTCTACGAACCTATTTCTATTAGTATAAAAATTTACACGGATTTTTATACTAACATATTAAATATATTATTTTTGAAAAGTACTGAGCACCTTAGAAGTTTTTTATTTGTTTAAGTTTTTTAACTCAACGTTTCGAGAATTTGAAAAATATAAAATTCGCAACGTTTGCAAAAGTATAAAAACTATTAAAGTGATTTCTGTTCATATAGTCTGTTCATTCCAATTCGGTGATCCTAAAATATAGGTCCCCAGTCTCCGGCAGTCCATGAATTAATTAGGACATATGTATGCAACTGTTAAAATGTTCTCAAAGTTGACAATAGAGGCAATAAGTATAGCTCGGTAAATATGAAACACGGCATTGTTTTGTTTCGTGAGGTGTTCGTTCTCCGAACATAAAAATCTCACGCGAAAGTGTTCGTTAACCGATTTGTTCGTAAACCGAACAGTTCGTTACCGATCACCTATTGTATACGAAATTTAGCATTTTAAGTTCGTCATAGCCGGAGATTCGATGAACGGCAAATATTTAAACGCAAAACTTGTAATCTTGGGGTAGCAACATTTTTACATTCTATTACTCAGCACATGAACGTAAAGTTGGAATTTTGTAATTGCTATTTCAATCAATTCCTGATACGCTTGAATTATATATTTATAAATAAACACAGTTTTTTTAATCGATGAAAATACTGTATTTTAATAGATTTAGAGCTTAACATCGACGAGTTTTCAGACGGACAAAATGAACTTATATTAAATTTTAAAGCAAGATAATGAAACTTTACAGAGATTGAAACAGTGTAAAATCATTAAAATACATCTGACTCAGTAAATATATATCGGTTGTAATGTAATCAAGATCTTCTAAGAGACGATCTTCTGTAAACGAAACGTATATGCTTCGATGCAGCTTTACAATAGAGAGGATGTAGTAACGTATTTGAATATCTTGTGTATATAGCCAATTTGACAAAAGTTATGCAATTTACTATTGTTTTTCCTCTGTGTTAAGTACAGGAATCATGTACTTCAATGTAAAAATTCGCTAATTACACAACTTTTTAGTCTTATTAAAAAATCTTTTGAGTTACCCTGTAAACGAACAGTAAAATCTACAATTCTGTTTTACAATAGGAAGCTAACTTAGGTCGTTCGTAGTAACATATTTTAACATCATGCGCATACGTTCTTTTTGAAAAGAGTTAGACCATTTAATATTTTTTTTTGCTTCATCGTAAGTATAGGAATAAACCACTTTAAAGTGGTATACATAAAAAACTGATTAATATTTTTACACGAAATATTAAACATTTGAACTACTTATAAAAACAATTCAAATGCTGCAAACCGCGTAAAAATCGGATAATTACACAACTCTTTAGACCTATATCAAAAGATCTTTTGTGAGACCCTGTAACCGAACCTTAAATGTTACGATTTTTTATAATAGGAAGCTTACTTGGGTCGAGTGTAATAACATATCTTAATATCATGTGTATACGACCATTCCTAAAAGAGGTGGGTCATTTATTATTTTTTTGCTCTATGTTAAGTATAGGAATCAATAACTTTAAACTGATATAAATAAAAAACTACTTAATATTTTTACATGAAACTTACAAAGGTTGGAACTACTCATAAAAACGATTCAAATAACGTAAACCACGTAAAAATCCGATAGTTACACATCGCTGTAGCCCTGTCAACAGTTTTTTGCTCTATGTTAAGTATAGGAATCAATAACTTTAAACTGATATAAATCAAAAACTAATTAATATTTTTACATGAAACTTACAAAGGTCCGAACTACTCATAAACACGATTCAAATAACGTCAACCGCGTAAACATCCGATAATTACACATTGCTGTAGCCCTGTCAACAGTTTTTGGTCCAAACAAGATTCAAAAAGTGCAAAAAACAGCACTTTTAAAATCGCATTTACTGAAAACCTATTCGTGGGATTTTGCTTTACTTTTGAATTCTTAGTCCCCTGGCACGCCCCATTCCATAGAATCAAGAATTTTGTTTCTATCATAAATAGAACGCGAGATATAGATGTGTCAAAAACCCGTTTTGTCCCGTCCGCAAAATATAAACTAGACAGAGTTAAAAAAAAATTGTAAAATCGTCTGGCATCCATTGGCGGAAATTCCTTTCATTTACGGTTCAATGCATTGCTGTTTCTTATGCTTGGCGAGAAACTCTGTCGAGTTTCTATGATCCCCTCTACATAGTATTGCTTTGTATATTAAACTAGCATGCTACGCCCGCTGCGCTGGGCCATTTTTCTAAATGTACCTTAAATCAAACAAAAATGCTTTGTATTTTAAAGGAAAGTGGATCTTCACCTACAGATGATACCTTAGTGAATATTTTCAAACGAACCTTGAATCAAACGAATTATATCAATGGATTTGAGCATGTATTTTAAAGCAATAGGGACGTGCACCTGGATTTTCCTTCAATATTGCTGTAAGCGATGTGAACCACATTGCGTTATATTATATTATACATTGGACAAAATTTGGGGTAAAAGAAGCAACTCATTTAGTTGATCATTTATAGTAGAGTTTGGTAGGGAAATGAGGCCATTATGAGATTATGACAACAGGAACTAACATGTTTTCTAGTCAACATACTACTAAAAGAGAAAGCATTACAATGATTGCATAGATTGACCATTGAACTTAAATAATATTCGGGTGATTCATTTTCGTCTGTAAGTTCTTGAACTCCGTCCCTCTTTCTTGTCTCCATGTGAGATTCTGGTAACGTAAATACAATCTCACTCTATGTTACGTTATATTTCGAAATATACGTCCTCTTCTGGCAAGTCTACTACGGTTTTTGATCTTTCGATTCCAGCAGAGTAAATACAGTGAAAATTATAATAAATTGTTTGCACATATAGAACAGTGTTTAACTTTCATATTTAAAAAAATGGTGAAACATAAAATAGTGAATTTTTAAAGCTGAATATGAATAAAATTAAAATGACGCCATTTTCACTGTCTTTCAATTTTTTTAGACAAGTTGCATTCGTGTAACCGTTAATCTGAAAAAAAAACCCAATGATCAACTCTGGTCGAAGAATAAACCTCTAGCTTGTATCCAATAAAATCTTCCTAATCTTCCATAATCTTGCCGATATCCAAGTTTGACGTCAAACATTAGAAGTGCTTGAAACGATATGGTTACTAATGTACCAGAATTAGTTACAAAACGAAGTTAGTTACGCCCCAAGCTATATTCCATTAAATAATGTCAAATTACTGTTAATTCAATTATAGATCTTTCATTAACAAAATTCCATACCTTAAATAAAATTGACAATGATAAAGTTAGTTTTTCAAAATGTTTAGTAATATTATTTTTGGTGAATACTTAAACCGAAGATTTTTTTGCATTTCTCTGAAGATCATAATAACACGCAGAAATAAATTCATTTCTCACTATGTTTAGCTGCTAGGGTTGTGTGTAGGTCGAAAAGGCTTTATAATGATCAAAAAATTACCTAATCAGAATTTCACGTGCTCGTTTTTAGCTCACAGGCTATCAAAGCCTGAGAGCTAATGTGTGTTCTGTATGTATGTATGTATGTATGTACGTAACGCGATAACTCGTGATAGAATTATCCGTTTTGCTTCAAATTTTGTTTACAGGCTCATTCTAATAAGGCGCTTCCCTGATTAGTTTTGGGAGTTCATTGGTTAAGTATAAAGGGGGGAAAGGGGGGGCTAACTCCCCCTTAATTTAGATAAATGGGTTTTTCATGAAGAAGTATCCATTTTTCTTCAAATTTCGTATATAGGTTCATTGTGATAAGGTGCTTCCCTGATTATTTTTGGGAGTTCATTAGTTAAGTATAAAGGAGGGAAACGGGGGGATAACCCCCTTAATTTAGATAAATGGATTTTTCATGCAGAATTATCCGATTTTCTTCAAATTTTGTATATAGGCTCATTGTGATAAGGCACTTCCCTGAGTAGTTTTGGGGGTTCATTGGGTAAGTATAAAGGGGGGTAAACGGGGGCTAATCCCCCTTAATTTAGATAAATGGGTTTTTCATGCAGAATTATCCGATTTTCTTCAAATTTTGTATATAGATTCATTGTGGTGAGGCGCTTGCCTGATTAGTTTTGGGTTTTCATTTGTTAAGTATAAAGGGGGGAACGGGGGGCTCACCTCCCTTAATTTAGATAAATGGGTTTTTCAAGCAAAATTATCCGATTTTCTTCAAATTTTGTATATAGGTTCATTGTGATAAAGCGCTTTCCTGATTAGTTCTGGGGGTAAGTATAAAGAGGTATAAAGAGGGTAAGTATAAAGAGGGTAAGGGGGGTGGGGAGTTATACTCCCCCCTTAATTTAGATGAATGTGTTTTTCATCTAGAATTATCCGATTTTCTTCAAATTTTGTATATTGGCTCATTGTGGTAAGGAGCTTCCCTGGTTAGTTTTGGGGATTCATTGGTTAAGTATAAAAGGGGACACGAGGGGGTAATCCTCCTTAATTTACATAAATCGGTTTTTAATGCAGAATTATCTGATTTACTTCGAATTTAGTATATATATTCATTGTAATAAGGGGATTCCCTGATTAGTTTTGCGTGTTCAATGGTTAACTATAAGGGGGTGAGGGAACGGGGGGATGGTCCCCCCTTAATATATCGTGGATTTCTTTATTTTCGAGGGGCTTAATTCTTTGAAATAAGTGTATGATATACAATTAGTGTGAATAGCCTGTGAGCTCAATGCCCTCAGTTTAACTGGTCAGTTTTCTTTTTTATTTCTTATCCAGCCTGAAATGATAAATCGACAAATATTATTTATTCCATTCGCCACCATTGTTATTACAAAGTTTTTCCGTACATTGAAAGCGCCAAAACAGTGGCTGAGATGTTCTGCTCTCAAAGCTGGCATACGGGAAGTGCTGGGTTCAAACCCCCTGTCGCGCTCGTTGACCTAACCGTTCGGAGTTTTCCGTGGTTTTCTTCGAACCTTGCCGTAAATACGGGTTAGGATCCCTTAGAAAGTCCCCCATGGAGGGCACCCCCCCTCAGGGTCTATATCCCTCGTGTAGATAATTGGCCGTCATAAAATCAACCAACCGTACATTGGAAACATTGCTTTTTTTGGTAAAACTTTGCTTCATAATGAACAGAACCCATAAATTTAGCAATCGCTAATTTCAAAAGTCGTCTAATCTTCTGTAATCTGAATCGTCGTCCAGAGTAACCTTCAAACATAAACGAAACATCCAACAATATAGTAAAAATGCCAACTGGCAGGTGACCGGAATACGGACAATTAGTCCAATGTCTTTTAAAAACCTTCCTGAAAGAAGGGAAGAAAGATATGCAGAGAAAACTAAAAAGAAATGACGAATCAAAAAGAGCAACGAAAATTTATTTCAACAAACAATTTTTATTGCAAAATGTAGCTATTTGTGATAGTAATAACATATAAATGCACACATGTCCTTAAGAATATTCTTCGGTTCCTAACTTTTGAAACAGTGAATATTTCTATAAGTGAAATTGGCGATATATTAAAAAAATAATAAAATAAAAATAAAAGAATAGACAATATTCGCTGGTCTGAGTTCGAGGATATAAAAGTAATATGTTTGGTGAAAACAAATCGACATGTTTGCGTAGTAAATTTTTAAATGGCTAAAATTTAATTATTTTACAATATGTGTTTGAGTGGCAGACATTCACTAAAATTTAAATATTTGATCCCATATTCATAACAATAACTGCTATTCATATAATTTGCATTTGAATATAAAAATTTACTCCACAAAAAAGATCTTTTATACACGAAAAAACACTATTATTGCTAATACCGCTCAAGCTGATGCCACTCTTATGCATTTTTGGCTTAAAATCACATTGCTTGGTGACAAAAGTAAAATCAAAACCGTAAATAAACAAATAACATGTAACTCATAAATGCAGTCATTTCTACAATTACATCTGCTAGTTAGTTCCTCCTGTAGGATACATGATAGGGAAGTTACATAAAAAAATACAGAAAGAAAAAAAGGAAAAAAAATTACTCATATTTCATTAAATCAAATTATCAGATGCATCTTTGTTAACCTGACGCAAACGATAAATCGCTAAATATTGACTTAATCTGAATTGCAATCTCATGCATTGCAAATATTTTTAAGCATTACAAACTATTACAACTTACATTACAAATTATATTTTGAAACATTAAATTAAATATTATGCCTCATTTAAACAGTTTTTTTTCTTTCTTTTTCTTTTTTTTTGCGGGGAGGGGGGGGGGGGGATTTTAAATAAAATTAATAACAGAATTTTTCTTTTATTTTTCTATGTGTTTGCATTATTTTCTGATAGAGCCGTTTCAATTCTTTCGCCAACGATAATGGTCGCCAAACAAATGACCTATGGTAACTTTATCGTCCAAAATAACAGAACTTTCCACCATAATTCTATAACTAATATACGTAGAACTATGTGTTATGTACTAAAACCTTCCCTGAAAAATTATCTATCCAACAGTGTAAGTTCCATCAAATTCCATTCAGCAGAACTCGAGTTATAAAGGAACGGAACGAAATTTCCGTTTGTGTTTTATATATATAGTAGATAGATGACGCCATTTTAAAGAAACAAATTATTGTAGTTGTGACATTATAAATATTACCATTTTTATATCTTCTATTGCTTAAAAATTAATAATAATTTACAATATTAAGATTTTTTTTTTTTTTTGATACAGTTAGAATTTTTATTTCTTGTGTATTTAGTTTTGGTATAGCTTTCCAGTCTGAACCTAAACCAACCCTATGTTTTGGTTTAAGTTTTAGATTCTTAATATGAAAGTAATACATACATATGTATGTATATTTCTTTAATGAAATTTATAAAACAGGCAGATTTTTTAATACTTCGAAAAATTTAGTTGAAAACATTTTTTATCAGAAAATTTACATTTTCTTTGCAAAGTTTATTTGTATGTATTTATATTAAAAAAATATATATACAGTTAGACAAGGTCTTAAAATCTATATTTAAAGAAAAGGAAGAAAAGAGAAAAAAAAAAGCTTGAAAAGACTAAATTATTTCAATTGCATGTTATTAAAAAATAACTTGTTTCTAATAAAAGTTAAATATTTCTGGTGATTATTATCTGATTACGTGAAAAATTGCAGCTATAGTCTGTCTCAAAAGTTTAAGCACTCTGCAAAATCTGGTTTAAAATAATTGAAGAAGAAAATATTTTATGCTAATTTACAATAAATACTCGACATTTAACAAAATAAAATAAAATAAGCCATTTTGGGTGGTTAAAATAAAAAATATATTTCTTTTTATTTCTTTTTTCTTGAAGAAACGCTGTCTCAAAAGTTTAAGCACTTTATGCATTTTTTTTTAGAAACACGGGATTGGCCGTGTGTAATGACGTTGTATGACATCATATTGCACTTTTATAAAAGTATAAAAGGTGGAAAAATTATTTCCACTCGTTTTAAAATTGCCAAAGGGTAAAGAATTCACAAAATGCGAGATTTTGAAAGTTTTTAAATTGAAATCGCAAAATAAAACTGTTTCGGAAATTGCAAAAGTTTTAAATCGATCAAAGCGGGGTATATATCAAATACTCTCTAGAAATGATAATTTTAAGCGGAAACCAAGATGTGGACGACCACGTATGACGACTGTTCAGACTGATCGGAGAATACGGAGATTGGTATGCAGACAAAATATGTCCATACGGCAAATTAAAAATAATCTCAGTGTACAGGTGTCCAAAGACACTGTACATAGACGTATTAAAGAGTGTGATTACATCATACTAAAGAAAATGGCTCGCAAACCGTCTCTCAAATTATATCACAAACAGGCAAGAATGAACTGGGATAAAAAACACATGTCCTACGGGGACAAATGACTTACTGGTTTATTCAGCGATGATAAAAAGTGGAACTTATATGGCCCTGATGGTTGGAACGCGTATTGGCATGATTTACCAAAGGAACCAAGGGCATTTTTCAGCAGGCAGCATGGCGATAAATCTGTTATGGTTTGGGGGGGCATTTGGATTCAATGGCCAGACCTCTCTGGCTTTTCTAAAATGAAGACAAGATTCAAAAAAGTATCTAGAGACGCTAAACCAACATTTGCTTTTCTATTCGGTGACATTTTGGGGTGTCCTGAATGGACTTTTCAACAAGACATTTGTTGCCTCAATCCACGTAAATGTTAAAGTTCTTGTCTGGCCAGCTTTAAGTCCAGACTTAAACCCGATTGAGAATGTCTGGGATATTTTAACCCGCCAGGTTTATGGCAATGCAAAGCAGTATGACTCTATTGAAGAACTCCAAGAGGCTATTGAGAAAGCATGGTACTCTTTGCCACCAGAAACCCTACAAAAACTAATAATTTCGATAGACGCACGTTTATTTGAAATAATCCGAAATCACGGAGAAATAATTTGCAAGTAAAAGTTCTGCAAAAATTATAAAACTGGTTGCTTTTGACATTGTGCATAAACTTTTGAGACAGTTTTTTTTTTTTAATTATATTTTTTACAATTATGTAATTTATTTTTTTCTACTTTTAAAATCATTTATTTAAATAATGTTGCCAAATCTGCAAATAAAAAAATGTTATTCATTCTAACTTTTTATAATTCGTTGAAAATCGACATTTTATGCTTGTGCTTAAACTTTTGAGACAGACCTTATGCCTATAAAAATAAATGCATGTTTCAAATTTTATATTAAATTTCTGGTATATTATAGAAATAATTTTGCACATGAATTTTTATTTTTAGCAAGATAAGTTGCATCGGTCTGCTTATATATATATATATATATATTTTTTTTTTTTCATGCGATCTTGATTTTGAGAACATTTTGTATAAAAAAATATTGCCTTATTAAAAAAATCATATATAAAATTGTCATGAAAAATATAATCAAAATTTTGTGAATTAGAAATTATCGTTATATTTAGGTTCTTATTTAGATGTTTTTAATAAGGCCCTTCATAAATACAGCAGTGGCCAAAATTGTGGAAACCTTTTGGAAAAAATGCTTTTTTGAAATTTGATGGCTCACAATACCCAACATTTCTTAGTAATAACCATAAAAGCTATGTACAACTGGAAAGATATTTTACTCAACAATATTATGCAATACAATTTGATCAATTATAGTTATTTTATGAAATGTTATAGCCAAAAAATCAGAAAAAGTCAGTAAAATCTGGTTAGGTTGACGACAATTATTTTTCTTTTTCTTGAATGAAACCAGTGCATATGAATGTTTGGAGTGTCCAGACAGATTCCATTTTGTTTGGTAATGTGTAAATCACAAAGCTAGGATAGGATTTTTTTTTTAAAGTATGCCACATTTTGGTACTTATAGGAAGACTTTTATCACTATTTTTTATGATTGCTATCAAGTTGCTAAAGTTCTTTGCAATCTTTCAATTCTCGAGCTAATAAAGCATAATAACATTAACAAAACATCCTAAAGAGTTGATTAGTTACTCGGAAATTGATGTGTAACAATATTTTTAATTTTTAAGTGTAGAAAACTATGGTTATGAAGAAATTTGAAGTAAAATTAGAAATAAATAAACAAAGGGATGCCTAAGTCAAGCAAAACAAGACTGGTACATTCAGGAAAAGGTGCAGGAGAGCAATTGGCGGTAGAAGAGTAAGGTCCCTGTGTATAGGTCACAGAAAACAATCATCTCGGTATGAGCAACATGAAATGATGCACTGTAATGGGGAGCTGAAACAAAGTACAGTTCTGTGCAGAGTACAGTATTTTGGTGTAAATACAGTGTAAATTCCATTTAAAAAAAAAAAAAAAAAAAAAAAAAAAAAAAAAAAAAAAAAAAAAAAACATCTTAACACTCCAAATAACATGACCCTACTATTTCTCTGTCTGGTAAACATGCCTTTTAGCTCAGTTTAATATTTTCAAACTTTACTTGATTTAAAATTTTGTTTTCATGAAATTCTAGCATTTAGACCAAAATACTGCATTCTCTACAGAACTGTACTTTGATTCAACTCCACATTTCAGAACACCATTTCATGTTGCATTCACCGAGATGATATTTTCTCTGACCTATACACAGGGACTCTTCGACAGCTAATTGCTCTCCTTCACCTTTTTCTGCCTTTATCGGTCTTGCTTTGTGTGACTTGACAGCACTTTGTTAATTTACTTCCAATTTCATCATAACCATAGCTTTCTGTACTTAAAAATATCGTTATACATTGATTTCTGGGTAACTAATCAACTCTTTATGATGTTTGCTTAACTTTATTATGCTTTACTAGCTAAAAAATTGAAAGATGGCAAAGAACTTTAGAAACTTGATAACAATCATAAAAAATGGTGATAAAAGTCCGCCTATAAGTACCAAAATATGACATTTAAAAAAAAAAAAATCCTACCCTAGCTTTGACTGACATATTACCATATAAAATGGAATCTGTCTGACACTCCAAACATTCATATGCACTGGCTTCATTCAAGAAAAAGAAAAATAATTATCATCAACCTAACCAGATTTTACAGCCTTTTTCTGATTATTTAGCTATAATGTTCGATAAATTAATTAGAATTGAACAAAGATATTTTTGATTAAATTATCTTTCCAGTGGTATATAGTTTTTATGGTATAACTAATTAACAAATATATATTGAGTGTTATCAGCATCAAACTTCAAAGAAACATTTTTCCCAAAAGGTTTCTACAATTTTGGCCACCACTGTATATACAGCTAGATAAGAGATTAATTGGTGATTTCAGCTGTTATATGTGACATGTTTTGTTATTTTAAAATAATCACGTTTCTGGAGGATTCAGAATAGAGATTGAAAGTTTTAAGGTGAAAAAATTGTAAAGGATCCTTTAAAGAACTCAAGTTCTTCCTAAACTGCTTACAGATCATATTTTCTATGCAAACATTTTCATGGGTGTCACTGAACATGAAAAAATATAAAGAAAAAGGAACTTGCAAAGCAAATTAAAAAAATAAATTTATTTCCATATTGTTAAGCCCGATAAGGGACAGATATTAATATTATTTTATTTAGTCAATGCTACAATAATGTTGCATTTTTATATTAAATCTTGCTCAGTCTATTTAATCTTAAAAAATTAAATTTAAATTTGAAACATGATATTAAAGCAACTTTAAAACATTTCATTTAGAAATCTAAATAAATCTTCAACTTTTTTTTTCAGTTTTACATGCATTATGCAAAATTTGTATTGTAGCAAATTCTAACAGACAAGAAACGTGAGAAGTTCAAATAATTTAAAAAGTTGAAGATTTATTTAGATTTCTAAATTAAATGTTTTAAAGTTGCTTTAAAATCATGTTACAAATTTAAATTTAATTCTTTAAGATTAAATAGACTGAGCAAGATTTAATATAAAAAAGCAACATTATTGTAGCATTGACTAAATAAAATAATTTTAATATCTGTCCCTTCTCGGGCTTAACAATATGGAAATAAATTTATTTTTTTAATTTGCTTTACAAGTTCCTTTTTTTTAATATCTCAAGTTTTTTAATAACAATTTAATATGAAGCAGATAAGATTCAAACGAGGCAAGTATGTAAAAGACTGCACATATATCAAAATCAGTATTGGTAATATGAAATATACAGTTCAAACATTGATTATTCTGTAAACAATTAAAATAATAAAAGTAATTTTTAACAAAAAAAGTATATAACGGACTTTAACGGATTGTTTCTCATCTTCATAATGATAATAATAAACGAATCATGTTCATTTTTGCAAATAATTTTATTCCATCGTGTAAACTACATTTGCAACCACTTTCGAAAGATCATGTTTGCAAAAATCATGTACATTTTTGCAAATAATTTTATTCCATCGTGTAAAATACATTTGCAACCACTTTGGAAAGTGACACTAGTAAGCCTGTGTGAAAGCTATTAATAAAATCTTATGTTGTTTTATCACATAAGAAGCATAAAAATAATAATGAGCATGTATGAAACAACTGTATTCTGATTTTGTTATAAAATGTGTAGTTATGGAGGATGAAATTTTCAGCAAAATATTTCTTTTTGTAGCTGAATAAATATTTTACCTTATATTGACAATTTCTTAATTTAACATTTCTGTAGAAGCAAAATGTAAACATCTGCAAGATTTTTTACAAAACGTGTACGATCTGTTATTTTCATATCGTCACAGACAGTCCATTTATTGATCTCGTTTTCATTTGAATGCACCATTGTTATATAATGGCCTGAATCAATGAACTTTCCTTTATGCAAAATAGCAGATTTTGTTTTAAAGGTTATATTATTTATTAAAACCTTTTGGTTTGAAAATCCTGTTATAGGGCACGTAATTTTAAAAGTTCTATTCGGACCCATAGAGACATTTGTTGAAGAAAATCTGGCTAGTTGCACAAACAAATATTTTCCACAAGAATTTAATCGAGTTTGACACATTTTAGTTCTGTTTTTGCAATGAACACAGTCAATGTTTTCAGTCTGCCATCGTGTTAGGAGATCATTGAAATCAACAGCATCTTCCCTATTATTAAAGTCATGTGGAAATCTCACAATAAATGCATTAAATGGTTCTGTACTAATACATATATCTCGATAACTTGGGCAATTACTACATTTCTACCAAAGATCTTGCTTCAGTTGAAAAAGATCTATGGCATTGACTTTTTCTTTTGACAAATTTTCCAGTAGGTAATCAAGAAATTCTAACGGGTCTTGATCAGTACCATCATGAAACTTTACATGAAGTGTTTTCTGACTTCAAGTGTATCTACGGTTTCAATCTGTGGATTTTGCAAAGTAGTGAATATTTGTTTCACAGCTTTTGTTGTAGGACCAGGATCAATAACTCTTTCCTGAATTTTTTTAATAAATTCTGGGATACAGAAGAGAGTTTACAACATAGCATTTGAGTAACACGAACGATCTGTATTTGTAAAGCCTTTAAAGACAAAGTAATTTAAATCAGTAATATGGTTTTTATTATTCTTTTCACTAACAATTACTGATATGTCAGATGAAACAACCATTTTACTCTCAGAGTATTTTCTGGAACATACAACTAATTGTGGCAAATCAGATCTGTATTCCTTTCTAAGACGATTATAATCCTTAATAGCATTTGGTGAGGCATAAACTTTACTTGCATCAAATTTAAGAAGATGTAAACCTTGTAAACTTGTGACTCTGGATAAAGCAACATAAGACATGCCACTTTCAAAAATGTTAGGACCCAAGTTAATCATTACACAATACAGGCTCATTCCTTGACTTTTGTGAATAGTTATACCATATGACAAAAAATTGGCGAATTTGGGATCTTTTAACATAAACATTTTTTATAATTTCAAATTTGACATTTACTCGTTCAATGTATTTTTCGGTAGCATGGTTGTCAAATAAAATGCATATTGATATAATTTTTCCTGATGAATCTTTTTTAAAGCCTTTAACAGTACCCATTGAACCATTGACCAGACCTTTTTCTATAGAAAGATTTCTACGCAACATAATTCTGCAGCCATCACAAATTAAAATCACTGACTCTAAACCAGCTGTATCAGATGATTTTTGTTTTAGTTTTTCCAATTGTGTCTTTACTGTGTGAGGCATTTACTGAAAACCACTAATAGTATCTTCAGCATGAATTTCTATAACATTATTTTTTGCGTTCTGTAGCATCACAGAGTTTATTTCGAGGCATAATTTGTTTGTAGATAACAAACATACTGGATTCAAATTTTGATTCATGAGGTCAAAGTAATAATCCGCTACATTTTCAATGTTATCAGTATTAGGGATAAGTCTTGTTTCAAGTACTTTGATGTCATCAGGAGTAACTTCACCAACTCTGCTCTGTTGAGAAGTTCTGCATATACCAAGTCATTTTTTGTCTTTTATTTAAAGTGAGCTCATCAAAAAGAAAATACTCTTTCCAAATATTAATGGCACCAACTGATCCAATTAATTTCCGTGCTTCAGTATGAGTTAATTTATAATATGGTGGATTTCCTTTTACTGGTTGAAGTTGAAGAAGATCTCCAAAAAATAAAACTGAAATGCCACCAAACAGTTCATCTTTGCCTGTAATTTCAACTAATCTTAAATGAATATAAGATAAAATTAATGATGATACCATAGATATTTAATCCACTATTAGAAGTTTTAGATGTGCTAGTGTCTTTTGCATGATAGCTAAACTATTCACCCCAAGTTTATGATATTCGGCTGTTTTACCATGCTCTACAGGTAACATTAACAGTCTACGCAAAGTCACACCACCAATATTAAGAGCAGCTAGGCCTGTTGGAGCTGCAACAGCATTAGTGAAACTATTATTGAAAAAATTTGAAATCCTATTTTTGATTACATGAATGAGACAACTTTTACCTGTTCCACCACATCCGCTAACAAATATTGTTAGTGGTTTGCTTGATTCAGATTTAGAACAAAAATGTTTTTGAACTGTATCAAATATTTTTTTCTGATCAGCATGTAATTGTGAAACTTGAGTGGCTAAATTGGTTGAGTAGGGAACTAAATTTTGTATCATAGCTGCTGTTACTTCTGCCATGGCATTACCAGCCTCAATAATCTCATGACCTTGCAAAGCATTTTGCATATCATCCTGAACAATGACATTTTCACAATCAGATTGTGTACTTTTTCTTAGAGCTTCCTCTAATTTTTTCTCACCTTCTTTTAACACTTTAAGCCTATCATGATACTCCGTCATTTGTTTCAGTATTGGAAGATGATTTTCAAAAGATTTCTGATAGTTAACATGGTCACCCAAAAGTATACCTTCATCACGTCAAGAAGCATCAAAAGACTGTGATAGTAATTTTCTCGTTCAGTATCAGATTTTTAGGGATCATGACGAATATGCTGTATTAGAAAAGGCTTACATCTTTTCTTTAATAGCCCAATATTATTTTTAAGTTATTTGGCATTTTTTTATTTGATTTTTGTGGCACCCGATAATAAAAAGCTGAAAAATCATACAGGGGTATATTTTCAAGTTCATCTGGTTTATTGGGATATACACCATCAACCATTTGAACCATAAAAATATCTTCACTGGTAGGGTCAGTTTCCTTAAGTTTTTTTAGCTCTTTAAATGGTTTTAATAAACGTTTTCTTTTTTCTTTTTTGGTAGTGTTGATGAAAAGAATAGATTCTGATTTTCCGTAAAGATGATGTCCAAGAATTCTATCAGCAACTTCATAAGCACCACACTCTCGATGTGAAATGGCTTTTAAGCCAAAACTAAAAAGACGACTGCGTAAATCTTTGTTTGCCAATTCATTCCAGAGATCTTCCATGTCAGATTTTTCTTTTTTCGTAATATAAGATGTTATATAACGAGCCACTGCTATTTCTTTATCTGCAATAAATTGGACATCAACATTAGCTTTCCATATATATAAAAGCAATGGATTATAATCATTAATGTACATTTCAGCAGATGTTCTGGGGAGTATGTAAAGCCGCTTTTTTGACTTGAAAGATAAATGGTGTCTTATACTAGAATGCACATCATTTAATTTTGCAACTGTAGCTGTTGCTCTTAGAAATTTAAATCGACATCTGGTAAGAAATTTGTCTCCAGATTTGTATTTTCTTTGACAAGTTGGATTGTATCGGTGCATTTGATACTTCTGAACATATTCATGCAAATTTGGACTTTCAATTTTATCAGGAAGTGAGCATTTGACATATTTTTGAATAAATGCTAATATTTCTTTATCGCTGGCATTACCAATTTTTGGCGCATCTTTTATCCAAAGCACCATATGAATATGAGGTGTCCATCTTCCTTGATATTCCACTCTCCAGAAGTAATGTTCTACTTTGCCAAGAATGGCATTTTCTTGATTTATAATAAGGTGTTTCCAAAGAGCTTGAAATCGGTTGTGGTAATGCAGAGAAACAGCAACAGGATCTGAGGAACACAACTCTGCAATACTGTTAGGGGCAATTTTATCAGAATATGACAATCGAAGGTGCTCGTGCAATTCGAACCAGTCATATTCTGCACAACTTAGAGTCACAAACCATGTTGGACTACCAAAATTTTGCATCATTGTCTTTAATTCTCCTTGTCGTTTGTACCAATATTCCTGTGTACCTCTCATGTTTTGCATAAAAACTGATAAAGCAGTTTCAAGTTCTGAATCTTTGGCAACAAATTTATCAATCAGAGAGTTGACTGGCATTATTTTGTTGCCAGTCATTCGAAGCATAAAGTTAATGCAATTGATCATAGATTTTATCTCACTTTCATAAAAGCAATGAAAAAGGTATTGTTCATTGAGGGAAAACCTTCGATCTTTATTCAATATTCTAGTAGCTCTATAATCAGCTTCTGTTAAGTCACCAAAAGGCCTATCAGAATATCGGCGGCCACCTTCACCTGTGGGGAACAAAGCAGGAAAACACATAAAGTCCAAATTTTTTTCAAATAAACTAACAGCTTCTTTTTCAACTTTTTTCATTTGAAATGCTTCTAAAATACCTGTAGGATTTTTCCCGTTGACAGGATGGATTGTATACTGATCAAAGAGCATTTTTTGTTGAGTTTCAGATAATCTATACAATAAAGCATCTGGTTGCGTAGAAATTCGATTATCTATTTCACTACAATTACCACAAATATAATCAGTGTTACACTGAGAAACATGAATATCAGCATATAAAGGATTAATTTCTTTTAACTTTCTCAGTGCTTACATTATCTTTTCAAACCTAACAATTGATTGCCAAACTATTTTATTTTTAGTTGGTTGGCCATTAACTAATATATGAAGTTCATGATTATTTGGTAAACCTCGAGGAATCATGTCAATATTATTTTGCAGAGGCAAATGTAAATAAATAATTTTACCTTTAATTGCCTTTTGTTAAGCCAGAATGGTTTAAAGTCTTTAGCTTGGTTCCTAGTCTAACTACCACTTGAAATGCTTTACACTTCTGAATAAGTATTTTTTCAAACATATTCAAATTTTTAATTTCATCAGGTATTGGATGCACTTGTAATCCATTGAGGAAGGATCGCTAAGGAACTTTACCTGATATAATTCTCTTGTAGCAGTAATCACAAAGATTTAATTCCTCAAACAGTTCTATATCAGAGCCTGGTTTTTGCAAAAGCCAAGCTGTTCTTAATATATTGAATGCAATATTTTGTGTATTTTCTAAGTCATGCTTGGAAACGAGTTTAGACACTGGTGTAAGTTTCCTTTTTTGGTACAATTTTTCACAGGAATCGCAAAGTGTGTCATGAAATTCATGCATTTCTCGAAAACAGTGTGCCAAGGGATTTTCAAATTGTTCTAACAATTCAGCTTTTTTCCAAATAGGTTTTATGACAGATGTATTTGAATTTGTTTCACAATTGTCTTTCTTTTTTTCTTTTTCTATGAGACCTCCCAATTCTTCGACTACCACTTTTAAATCAATAAAATCGGCATTTAGAATGACTTTATCAATTAAATTGTATGCCTCAAAAAGTTTTTTTATTCCATACACATGTCTAAGAAGAGTTCTCAAGCCACTATAGTGAGGTGACAATTCAGTCATGACTCTCAAAATGCTTTTACATTTGCAATTGTCCAAGCAATGAACTGCATGACCCAACTTAACAGCACACATTTGATCTTCTTTTATGTAATACGATTTATACTCACAACAATCTATGTTTGAAAATAATTCCTTTGTAGAACTGCCTTGAGAAGAAGCAAATATATGAAGAATATGCAATAACCTTCGAACTGAATTATCTCGAATGTTACAGAGAGGTCCACATTTCCACATTAGAATTTTGGGATGATGACCATCAATGTTTTTCTCGAAATGTAAATCACCTAAAGGAATATGTTCTATTTTAGAATTGGAATGACTACTATAATTATGATCTAAATGTATGTGAACTAATGGGTGATATGCTATTTCCCAAAAATAGGGTTCTGCAATGGAGTTGTGAATTCTTTCGCCACCAATTATTTCACATAAATTTTCTGCAGTGATATTTTGAGTTGATTTTGATAACATCTGTTGACATTTGTTTGAAAAATTTTCTGAAGCCGATAAACTCTTTGCATACAAAACATTTTTAGTATGAATAGCTTTACGCGCAAGTAATTGAGTTTTTATTTGAGTTTTTACAAATTGAATATTTGTTCTTCTGCTTTGCTCAGCTATGTTTGATTTATAACTCTTTAGCAGATTTTTCACTAAAGCAAGCTGTCGATATCTTGAAGGATTAATTTTCTTAGAGGTGAGAATCCTATTATGATTTAAGTATTTTTTTTTGTTCCAGTATTTTAGCTTATATTTATTAGCCTTTGATTTATTTCGCAAACAATATGAAGTATTACGCTTCTGTATCTGGCTTTTACATTTTTTATAGTATGCGGCTCTTTTATTTTTGATAATTTCACGATTTCCTCGATAATATCGTGAATATTTATTTGATGTATCACTTAACGGTTCAGCCAGAGATACTCTTTGTATAGGGTTAGGATACTCTTCAGTTGGGCCATTTAAATCAGAGAAATAGTAACATCTACAGTAACATCTACAGAAACAGTAACATCTAAATTAAAGTCCAAATACTGCTTAAAGTGATAAAAACATAACACGGAATATTTAAAATACCTTTTTAATGTAGATCGTTCACAACTATTGGTAACATCTTCGGATCTTAAAGATAAATACAATATTCTCGCATATTTTTGAAATAGTAAACATATACCACGAGATCGCATGTCCAAGGCTAGCAGGTGCTTAAATTGGCCAAAACTGGGAAACGTGAAAAATTATTATTTGTTTTTATTTTTATTGCCCTTTCAATCTATCGATCATCGCGTGCCAAATTTTAGCTAATTATTTTAAATATTCCGTGTTATGTTTTTATCACTTTAAGCAGGATTTGGACTTTAATTTAAAGACTCCACGTTTACTACATTTAGAGTTTTTTGATTGGAGGATTTATTTTTTTACAGAATTAGGTGTTTTGAAGAAAATTTGTGGAAGCGCGTACAAAAAGTGGGAAAAACTCTAGTAAATTAACTCCTTCAATGGGATTTCCTGTGTTAAATTAACATTAGGATGTCACACTGGAAATAAATAAGCCTTGCGCTGCCGCGCAAGGCTTAATATATGGCAAAACCGTAGTTATAAAAGTGAAATTAATTAAGTTAAACTTACTTTAACTAGTTCAGTATAAAGAGTAGAAAACATTTTTCCTAAAAGAGAATTTATCGTAAATGCATTTATATATATATATATATATATTAATTCATTCCGTCGCCAACCCAGCGATAAATCGCCAAAACACGAAATTTATATATTTTTTTACAGACGTTATATCGAGGTTCCGCAGCAAATTTTTTTATAAACGTATATATCGTCATGAGAAGAATATTCTGTAACTTTTTTAAAATTTTCTGAGTATGCGCTTATGGAGACCTTCCTTGTAAGAAATAAAGACATATTTTTCCGCATTCAAACTTCATGATTCAATTTATTTTACATAATCAAAAATCATCTGTCGAACATTGACGATGCTCGGGGCTTGTCCCGACCATATGTCACAAGCGGGTCCTCAAGGTGGGTGACGTCGAACATTGACATTTATAAATCATTACATTGTAACTTTTTTCAGCTTGAGCTTCAACCAAGGAGGCAAATTCTGTTTAAATTACATTGTAAATATAATTTCTGAGTTAAATTTAGTTTTTAATAATATTAATGTTTAAAATTTCTCTATGAGTACCGTAGTATTGAATTTCTTTAAACGCTTTCATGTTTTAAATAGATAATTTACATGTGACGTCACGCACTCAAGTGAAGGTATTTTTCTCAACTAATTGTAGGTGAAAAGTAACAATTCTTGCAGAGTTAGTAATTCATAATGTATTATTTTCTACACATAATATAATGTATTCTAACTACTTGAAAATTACGAGAAACTTAGCGAAACTTCAAGCAATTTAGCTGAATGTTTTGCCTACGTTAAGTTGACAAACATTCATATAATTTTCTATAAATATAAATGCATATTTGTACATGATTCATGAAGTGAAAGAAGTTTTTTTAACTAGACAAGTGTCGGTTTATAGGAAAATCTATCCCCGGTGAAAGTGTCGTCATATTTTAAATCATGTGAAAGTTTTCATTCAGAAAATATTAGTATTGTATAGCAATACACAAATTAGTGTAATTTCCACAGAATATATTGATTGCCAAAGCACAAGTTTGAAAGCATAACATCATTTTACCAGAATATTAAATTTCGATAAAATTTAATAAATATATTAAAGTCGATGTAAAAGTTGTTATCATATGGCAATTTTCATTGGAGAATGGTATTTGCATTTGACATCGTTCACGTGAAATTTAAAGAAGAGTCGACGCCACCAATTAAACAAGAAATTCCCTCCTTTTACTTTTAAAGTCACCATAATTATGGAAAAGAGCAAGAGAAAAGCCAATCAAAAATCTAGGTATTAGTTATCTTTCTCTTATACTTATATAATTCTTTATCATTTTAAAATATCTAAATCTATAGTTAAAAATATCTCTTCAGGGTAATTTTTGCCCCTCATTAGAATACATTCCTGTCAAATTTTGAAACTCCCATAATCCTAAACTACAACACAAAAATCAATATGACAATGATCCATAACTGGGGCGCTTTTTCCAGGTTGTTTTCACAATTCAAATAAATAAGCAACTCTATTGCTTAACAAATAAGCATTTATTCTTTGAAAGTTTTTGGAGTGTGATAAACATTTTGATTTTATAGGTAGTTTGGGTAGATCTAAAGCTGTTAAAAGTGTGGCACTATGAAATAAAAATACCAAAAATATATGAGGGTAAAAGGGTATTTTTAGGGTTTCGTTCATCTCACGAAACCCTATTGCTCCCGCTCCGTTGTCTGTCTGTTACAGAGCCATTCTCAAAAAGTATGTAACTTACAGAGTTGAAACTTAGTGTATAAATCTGAATAGCAGCTGTGAAGAGCTGAAAATATTAAAATTTGAAAAATTCGTATTATTTTAATAAATAGAGATAAAAAACCAAAATTCTAACAGCCTTTTCCTATTAAATTGAAACATTTTTCGTTATAGCCGATGCCAAAGATTTAAAATCCACAATGAAATTCTTTCTACAATAATTAATTTTCTATCAGACGATTTTCACGTGAAAAATGAAAATGAAATAAAAAGTTTGACCCATTGAAAAAAAGATAAATATGAAATAAAATTGATTGACGTCATAGTCGTAATAAAACGGAAAATGTCTAAAATTTCTCAATAATACAAGGAGTATGAGTATGTGTAAGTACACAAAGCAGGTTAATATCACGTCATTAGAGAATTAAAAAGAAAATCTGAGTAGTACGTGCAATATTGTGTACGCTATCTTGGCACTAATTAACAGATATTTGATACAACCCCTCATCTTTTTGCTTCATTTTGGGAACAACGGATTTCGAGCTTATTCTATCGAAGATAATTTTCAGAATTTTCAAGCTATGAGTTTCAGACTGTCACAAAAGTTGCTCTATATATTTAGCTAATACATTATGCATATTATATTTTGATTGCATTCGCGCATGCGTAGTGATACATTTTTTAGTAAACCTGCTCATTTTTAATCCGATTTTTATTATTTTTTAATTCTGATTGCAGAGTATTATGTACAGTGTTGTTTGTCATATTTTCTGAAAAGAACTTTTTTTTATATTAAGAACTCTGCAAATTATAAGCAAAAAACTAGGCGAAATTTGGGACTGTTTTTATAAAAACCTTAATTTCTCTACGAGTATACATGCTATCCTCATAAAAATGAACACAATATATTACAATAAGCCACTTATTAATAATCTCGAGTTTTAACGCCTTTGCTACATTAGTTTTTACAGGGTTATCCAAAAGATATTCGTTGTTTTTCAATTTGTTGACAGTCCCCTATGGGGTTTCATGAAAAAATCTTCGCGGAAATATATAACCTATACAATACTGTTTACACACCTGCAGTTTCAGGTTAATCCCTCATGTATTTTTCTAGATAGTTAACAAAACGTCTAAAATCGCAAGTGACCGGTCACCTTTAGCAATATAGTGTATTAGGGAAGGAAAATTTTGAAAAGGCATGCATCTGTGCTAATTGTAAACAAGAACAAAAAATCATGCGTCAAGCATAGATTATGTAGCACTTTCCAACGCTTCCAAAATAATTTTACAAAACATACCGTTTAATAAGCTAAAAGATAACATCTAAGTAAACAATTTGGAAAACGCATAACATATTTAAAAACATAATTTCAGGAATTTCCAACAGATACAATATTCGGAAAAATATCCGAATACTTTTATTCAGCCCTGTATATGATCTATAGATTTGTATATGCTAGGATGCTAAATTTTAGTTTAGTTAGGAAACGCGTAGCACAGTTTAAAATTATCTTTCTGGAGTTTTTGTCAATAAACGGAAATGTGTTCGCGAACTTTTGTGATGCCCTGTATAGGATCTACAGAATTTATACACACCACGTAATAGACAAAAAGCGAATTAAAATTAAAATCGCGTTTAGTAACTTAAAACGCACTTCCAGGAATTAGTGTTAATAGACAGTAGAGAATTCTTTTGTGTGTCCCTGTAAATGAACGATGACTGCTATACACACACTATTCTGCAGTAAGCCTCTTGTAATGCACCTTAGATATATATTATATAAATTTCAATGCGTTTAAAATAGTGAAACATTATTTAAATAAACCGCAGACGATTTTTCTCCATAGACGTCATGTAACGGAATTCTTTCGACTGTCCCTGTAAAGTAACTATAAGTGCTATGCACACCCTATTCCATATTAAGCTTCTTCTAATGCACCTTAGTGATATATATAAATTTCAATGCGTTTAAAATAGTGAAACATTATTTAAATAAACCGCAAATGATTTTTCCCCATAGACGCAATGTAACGGAATTCTTTTGAGTGTCCCTGTAATAAAACTATAAGTGCTACACACTTCCGTTGAAATAGGGAACATGCTATAGATAACGACAATAACATATAAAAATTGCAGAGCAATCCGAGCATATTTACGGGAGTTAGAGCGCGGACAGACGGCAGACGGCAGACGGCCATACGGCCAGACAAACCGAAGTCATAAGCACTTTTCAACTAGGTTGGAAAGTGCTAAAAACGAGTAATATAAAATATTTTTTTTAAGTCAATTTTTTTTTAATATTGCATTTAGTCCGTATGACGGATATTATTATGACAGAATATAATAGCGGGCTTGGCCCGCTATCCGGCTGGTTTAGATATTCGAAAAAACGAAAGAATAGACCGGTAATTTTTTACTTGTTTTGTTGTTGTTGTTGCTAAATGAAATTTGCTTGAATTTATTAAAGAAAGGATAAAGTGTTTTGAAAGGAATATTAAACGAAACCCTTTGAGCGATCTTCGATCACACTTACCCACTTGTTCTACTTATTTTATTTATTTTTAAACTTTTATGCTCCACGATGTTGTAATTAATTTTTTTAAATATCATATAACTTTAAATATCATATAATAATATCATATCATAAACTGTTTTGGAAAAGAAACATAATTTATGTTGGTTTTTAAATTATTCTAATCAAATAAAAAACATATCGAAAGTGACATGTTAATCAACAAATTTCCTCAAAAATATTTACTAATATATCACTTTGAAAAGTATTCTTTGACACGAAAATTTAAATAAATTTATATGAACGGAATAAATGAAAATAGAATAAATAGAAAGGCTAAAATAGAACAAGAAATTAAAAAAAAATGTGTCAACACTTAGTGAACGATTAGTGATCAGCTTTTTATAGAAAACGTTCCTTATGATTGTAATTTGTCTGTATGTACCTTATTTCTACCATTTCTCTAACTTTTGGAAAATAGCTCAGATCAATGCAAAATATATAATTTATATACAAAATGTCTATTAGGATAAAAATAGTGTCGGTGGTATTATTAAACAATATATATTATATGACTATTTCTATTTTTCTTTTCTAACTTCTGAACATTAAACAAAAACCCAGATGGCAGATAGCTTTGCACAAATCTTCTCTTGCATATGTTTATCCTTAGAGCAGCATAATTAGAAAGCCTTATTTGAATTCAAAATGTTATCTGGGACTAAGAGATGGGAATGTTCGAAAAAACCCCGGAAACTTTGGGAAAAAACTGTTTTTTTTTCGTTTTTTTCCAAAGGGGTGTTTTTTAATTTTTCCAAATTGCAAAAATAGAAATTTACGAAATTTCAAGCTCATGAAAGAAGTTTAAATGATCATATATATAAAAACAGAAATATGCAAATTGTGATTATTAGAAGTATTATCTACTATGAAATATGATAAAGAGTTTTGTTAATTGTGTATGCTGCTTAATTAATGCATTCAGGCCCGTACAGAGGGGGTAGAGCCGGTACAAATTACCGGGGCCCGGCTCTCCTGGAGGGCCTGCCTTCGGTCCCGGTTTTTATATAAAATACCAAAAAAGTAGGCTCGTACTTTTTTATGTAAAAATTTTAAATTAAAATAACTAACAAATAATAAAATTCAAAAGTCCTAATTTGCTTGAGATTTTTTATGAGAGGACCAAATGGCCCGGTCTCAGGGCCCGTACTATAAAATATTTGACAGGTTATGAAATGTTTACGGCTCGTAAGACCGTAAATTTAAGAACTTTCATATCGGACAAAAATTAAATATTTTCGTCATTTCAAACCTTTCTAGTCACCTTAACTACTTCAGTTATTATTTTTTTATGTGCTCAGAGATATATTGTTCTATTAAAATAACCTGCTATTGAAAAAAAAGTCTCGTATCTTTTCAATGATAAAAAATAAATATTCTTAAAAGTCGGACATTTTAAAAACTTGAAACAAACATAATTTTATGAATATTAGTAGAAAGGTCAAGATTTTATGTTGTTTCGTATACATACATTTATTATAAAGAGGTTGAAATTTCACGAAAACTTGGTTAGTCCATTTCACGAAATTGTATGCTCAATCGGCAAAATAACTCTCTTAAACAAAATGACTTTAAAAAGGAATATTTCTTATGCCGTATATAATAATCGCTAAAGTTTGTTTTACCAATTTTTATTCTTGCACAAAGCTCTGGGTGCAGTTTTGATTAAAATATTTTGAATCAAATAACTTTTTTATATGAGTGAACAAAATCTATTTTTGTCCGTATGTAGATGACTTTTTAAATAGGCATTAAATGTTAATCTAACCTTTTTGTAATGTTTATTGATTGAATGAAAACTGGCGGAGCTACAGTGCCAGTGATTTTGAAAATTGCTGTTCTGGGAAAAATAAAATTAAAAGTTTTCGTTACTGTTTACTCCCTGCAACGCGCTCTACTTCTATAACTCCATAATTACCCTTTCACTTTCTATAGAGATATTTAACTAATAAAATATGATTTCCATGTTTGTAAAGAGTACTTTAAGCAACAAAATGTTTTTTTTTTTTTTTTTTTTTTAATTTTGGCTAGGTCAAGCGTTGTTGCTGTTACTCCTTAATTTGTTTTATTACTTCATTTTTAACTTAATTTCAGTTGGTTTCTTTATCATGTATACAAACTAAGATATTTTTTTCTTCTTGTTCGTTTCCATTGAAACTACTTATATGAACGTTTACATGGTACCTACAGTTCTATCACAGTTTTCGTATAGAATTTTTCGCCTTATTTAATAGCAGAAAAATATTTCAAATTTTGCGATAAAACGCTGAAAGATTTTCAATCTGAAAAAAATATATATTAGGCAAAGATTTAATTTAATGGTGCCATACTCCTTGGAAATTCTAAGGAGTTAAAAGGATCCACCCTGAGATTGTCTCTTATTTATTAGTGATAGTACTTTGATCAGCTTTTTATAGAAAACGTTCCTTATGATTGTAATTTGTCTGTATGTACCTTATTTCTACTATTTCTCTAACTTTTGGAAAATAGCTCAGATCAATGTAAAATATATAATTTATATACAAAATGTCTATTAGGATAAAAATAGTGTCGGTGGTATTATTAAACAATATATATTATATGACTATTTCTATTTTTCTTTTCTAACTTCTGAACATTAAACAAAAACCCAGATGGTAGATAGCTTTGCACAAATCTTCTCTTGCATATGTTTAGCCTTAGAGCAGCATAATTAGAAAGCCTTATTTGAATTCAAAATGTTATCTGGGACTAAGAGATGGGAATGTTCGAAAAAACCCCGGAAACTTTGGGAAAAAACTGTTTTTTTTTCGTTTTTTTCCAAAGGGGTGTTTTTTAATTTTTCCAAATTGCAAAAATTGAAATTTAATTTATAAAATAATATATTCAAAAGGTTATTATGGCTGCATTCTGATATTTTTTCTTTATATTAAGCCTTGCGCTGTAGCGCAAGGCTTATTTATTTCCAGTGTGACATCCTAATGTTAATTTAACACAGGAAGTCCCATTGAACGAGTTAATTTACTAGAGTTTTTCCCACTTTTTGTACGCGCTTCCACAAATTTTCTTCAAAACACCTAATTCTGTAAAAAAATAAATCCTCCAATCAAAAAACTCTAAATGTAGTAAACGTGGAGTCTTTAAATTAAAGTCCAAATCCTGCTTAAAGTGATAAAAACATAACACGGAATATTTAAAATAATTAGCTAAAATTTGGCACGCGATGATCGATAGATTGAAGAAGCATTAAAAATAAAAACAAATAATAATTTTTCACGTTTCCCAGTTTTGGCCAATTTAAGCACCTGCTAGCCTTGGACATGCGATCTCGTGGTATATGTTTACTATTTCAAAAATATGCGAGAATATTGTATTTATCTTTAAGATCCGAAGATGTTACCAATAGTTGTGAACGATCTACATTAAAAAGGTATTTTAAATATTCCGTGTTATGTTTTTATCACTTTAAGCAGTATTTGGACTTTAATTTAGATGTTACTGTCTTTATCAAAATTGGATGAATGTTCGATATTTACTTATCTAGTGATCCTGTGATGTTACGAAATGCGTTTTTAAATTTCTCTCTTAATCGATGATTACTAAAATTCAACATGGTGAAAAAATGCAAATTTTCTGGTTGCAAGAGTGATTCACGATACTTTTACAAAGACTATATGCTGGGAGTTTTGTTTTTCCCTTTTCCTAAACCACAGAAAAACTTGAGTAAATGTAACGAATGGCTTTCTCCTTGTGGTATAACAAATACAGAAACGGTGACTAGAGACTGGTATGTTTGCTCTCGGCATTTCATTGATTTAAATGGCCCAACTGAAGAGTATCCTAACCCTATACAAAGAGTAATCTCTGTCTGAACCGTTAAGTGATACATCAAATAAATATTCACGATATTATCGAGGAAATCGTGAAATTATCAAAAATAAAAGAGCCGCATACTATAAAAAATGTAAAAGCCAGATACAGAACCGTAATACTTCATATTGTTTGCGAAATAAATCAAAGGCTAATAAATATAAGCTAAAATACTGGAACAAAAAAAAATACTCAAATCATAATAGGATTCTCACCTCTAAGAAAATTAATCCTTCAAGATATCGACAGCTTGCTTTAGTGAAAAATCTGTTAAAGAGTTATAAATCAAACATAGCTCAGCAAAGCAGAAGAACAAATATTCAATTTGTAAAAACTCAAATAAAAGCTCAATTACTTGCGCGTAAAGCTATTCATACTAAAAATGTTTTGTATGCAAAGAGTTTATCGGCTTCAGAAAATTTTTCAAACAAATGTCAACAGATGTTATCAAAATCAACTCAAAATATCACTGCAGAAAATTTATGTGAAATAATTGGTGGCGAAAGAATTCACAACTCCAATGCAGAACCCTATTTTTCGGAAATAGCATATCACCCATTAGTTCACATACATTTAGATCATAATTATAGTAGTCATTCCAATTCTAAAATAGAACATATTCCTTTAGGTGATTTACATTTCGAGAAAAACATTGATGGTCATCATCCCAAAACTCTAGTGTGGAAATGTGGACCTCTCTGTAACATTCGAGAGAATTCAGTTCGAAGGTTATTGCATATTTTTCATATGTTTGCTTCTTCTCAGGGCAGTTCTACAAAGGAATTATTTTCAAACATAGATTGTTGTGAGTATAAATCGTATTACATAAAAGAAGATCAAATGTGTGCTGTTAAGTTGGGTCATGCAGTTCATTGCTTAGACAATTGCAAATGTAAAAGCATTTTGAGAGTCATAACTGAATTGTCACCTCACTATAGTGGCTTGAGAACTCTTCTTAGACATGTGTATGGAATAAAAAAACTTTTTGATGCATACAATTTAATTGATAAAGCCATTCTAAATGCCGATTTTAGTGATTTAAAAGTGGTAGTCGAAGAATTGGGAGGTCTCATAGAAAAAGAAAAAAAGAAAGACAATTGTGAAACAAACTCAAATACATCTGTCATAAGACCTATTTGGAAAGAAGCTGAATTGTTAGAACAATTTGAAAAGCCCTTGGCACACTGTTTTCGAGAAATGCATGAATTTCATGACACACCTTGCGATTCCTGTGAAAAATTGTACCAAAAAAGGAAACTTACACCAGTGTCTAAACTCGTTTCCAAGCATGACTTAGAAAATACACAAAATATTGCATTCAATATATTAAGAACAGCTTGGCTTTTGCAAAAACCAGGCTCTGATATAGAACTGTTTGAGGAATTAAATCTTTATGATTACTGCTACAAGAGAATTATATCAGGTAAAGTTCCTGAGCGATCCTTCCTCAATGGATTACAAGTGCATCCAATACCTGATGAAATTGAAAATTTGAATATGTTTGAAAAAATACTTATTCAGAAGTGTAAAGCATTTCAAGTGGTAGTTAGACTAGGAACCAAGCTAAAGAGTTTAAACCATTCTGGCTTAACAAAAGCAATTAAAGGTAAAATTATTTATTTACATTTGCCTCTGAAAAATAATAATGACATGATTCCTCGAGGTTTACCAGATAATCATGAACTTCATATATTAGTTAATGGCCAACCAACTAAAAATAAAATAGTTTGGCAATCAATTGTTAGGCTTGAAAAGATAATGAAAGCACTGAGAAAGTTAAAAGAAATTAATCCTTTGTATGCAGATATTCATGTTTCTCAGTGTAACACTAATTATATTTGTGGTAATTGTTGTGAAATAGATAATCGAATTTCTACGCAACCAGATGTTTTATTGTATAGATTATCTGAAACTCAACAAAAAATGCTCTTTGATCAGTATACAATCCATCCTGTCAACGGAAAAAATCCTACAGGTATTTTAGAAGCATTTCAAATGAAAAAAGTTGAAAAAGAAGCTGTTAGTTTATTTGAAAAAAAATTGGACTTTATGTGTTTTCCTGCTTTGTTCCCCACAGGTGAAGGTGGCCGATATTCTGATAGGCCTTTTGGTGACTTAACAGAAGCTGATTATAGAGCTACTAGAATATTGAATAAAGATCGAAGGTTTTCCCTCAATGAACAATACCTTTTTCATTGCTTTTATGAAAGTGAGATAAAATCTGTGACCAATTGCATTAACTTTATGCTTCGAATGACTGGCAACAAAAGAATGCCAGTCAACTCTCTGATTGATAAATTTGTTGCCAAAGATTCAGAACTTGAAACTGCTTTATCAGTTTTTATGCAAAACATGAGAGGTACACAGGAATATTGGTACAAACGACAAGGAGAATTAAAGACAATGATGCAAAATTTTGGTAGTCCAACATGGTTTGTGACTCTAAGTTGTGCAGAATATGACTGGTTCGAACTGCACGAGCACCTTCGATTGTCATATTCTGATAAAATTGCCCCTAACAGTATTGCAGAGTTATGTTCCTCAGATCCTGTTGCTGTTTCTCTGCATTACCACAACCGATTTCAAGCTCTTTGGAAACACCTTATTATGAATCAAGAAAATGCCATTCTTGGCAAAGTAGAACATTACTTCTGGAGAGTGGAATATCAAGGAAGAGGGACACCTCATATTCATATGGTACTTTGGATAAAAGATGCGCCAAAAATTGGTAATGCCAGCGATAAAGAAATATTAGCATTTATTCAAAAATATGTCGCATGGTCACTTCCTGATAAAATTGAAAGTCCAACTTTGCATGAATATGTTCAGAAGTATCAAATGCACCGATGCAATCCAACTTGTCAAAGAAAATACAAATCTGGAGACAAATTTCTTACCAGATGTCGATTTAATTTCCAAGAGCAACAGCTACAGTTGCAAAATTAAATGATGTGCATTCTAGTATAAGACACCATTTATCTTCCAAGTCAAAAAAGCGGCTTTACATACTCCCCAGAACATCTGCTGAAATGTACATTAATGATTATAATCCATTGCTTTTATATATATGGAAAGCTAATGTTGATGTCCAATTTATTGCAGATAAAGAAATAGCAGTGGCTCGTTATATAACATTTTATATTACATTATATAACATTTTATGCGTTATATAACATTTTATGGTTCAAATGGTTGATGGTGTATATCCCAATAAACCAGATGAACTTGAAAATATACCCCTGTATGATTTTTCAGATTTTTATTATCGGGTGCCACAAAAATCAAATGAAAAAATGCCAAATAATTTACAACTTAAAAGTAATATTGGGCTATTAAAGAAAAGATGTAAGCCTTTTCTAATACAGCATACTCGTCATGATCCCGAAAAATCTGATACTGAACGGAAAAATTATTATCACAGTCTTTTGATGCTTTTTCTTCCTTGGCGTGATAAAGGTATACTTTTGGGTGACCATGTTAACTATCAGAAATCTTTTGAAAATCATCTTCCAAAACTGAAACAAATGACGGAGTATCATGATAGGCTTAAAGTGTTAAAAGAAGGTGAGAAAAAATTAGAGGAAGCTCTAAGAAAAAGGACACAATCTGATTGTGAAAATGTCATTGTTCAGGATGATATGCAAAATGCTTTGCAAGGTCATGAGATTATTGAGGCTGGTAATGCCATGGCAGAAGTAACAGCAGCTATGATACAAAATTTAGTTACCTACTCAACCAATTTAGCCACTCAAGTTTCACAATTACATGCTGATCAGAAAAAAATACTTAATACAGTTCAAAAACATTTTTGTTCTAAATCTGAATCAAGCAAACCACTAACAATGTTTGTTAGCGGATGTGGTGGAACAGGTAAAAGTTTTCTCATTCATGTAATCAAAAATATGATTTCAAATTTTTTCAATAATAGTTTCACTAATGCTGTTGCAGCTCCAACAGGCCTAGCTGCTCTTAATATTGGTGGTGTTACTTTGCATAGACTGTTAACCCTTTAACGGATGAAGCACTTCAATTGCTAAAATATCGAAATAAATGATTGACACCGGAAGAAATTATAAACAAAATAATTATTATATAATGAAAAAGCGATATTTAACATAGATAATAAATGGGAAAGATTTCTATTAAAATTCTGCTGTCTTTGTTAAATTTCGTAATTAAAGTTTTGTGGTTTCCTAGGGAAACCAATGAACGTTAAAGGGTTAATGTTACCTATAGAGCATGGTAAAACAGCCGAATATCATAAACTTGGGGTGAATAGTTTATCTATTATGCAAAAGACACTAGCACATCTAAAACTTCTAATAGTGGATGAAATATCTATCGTATCATCATTAATTTTATCTTATATTCATTTAAGATTAGTTGAAATTACAGGCAAAGATGAACTGTTTGGTGGAATTTCAGTTTTATTTTTTGGAGATCTTCTTCAACTTCAACCAGTAAAAGGAAATCCACCATATTATAAATTAACTCATACTGAAGCACGGAAATTAATTGGATCAGTTGGTGCCATTAATATTTGGAAAGAGTATTTTCTTTATGATGAGCTGACTTTAAATAAAAGACAAAAATATGACTTGGTAAATGCAGAACTTCTCTACAGAGTCAGAGTTGGTGAAGTTACCCCTGATGACATCAAAGTACTTGAAACAAGACTTATCCCTAATACTGATAACATTGAAAATGTAGCGGATTATTACTTTGACCTCATGAATCAAAATTTGAATCCAGTATGTCTGTTACCTACAAACAAATTATGCCTGGAAATAAACTCTGTGATGCTACAGAAGGCTAAAAATAATGTTATAGAAATTCATGCTGAAGATACTATTAGTGGTTTTCAGGAAATGCCTCGCACAGTAAAGACACAATTGGAAAAACTAAAACAAAAATCATCTGATACAGCTGGTTTAGAGTCAGTGATTTTAATTTGTGAGGGCTGCAGAATTATGTTGGGTAGAAATCTTTCTATAGAAAAAGGTCTGGTCAATGGTTCAATGGGTACTGTTAAAGGCTTTAAAAAAGATTCATCAGGAAATATTATATCAATATGCATTTTATTTGACAACCATGCTACCGAAAAATACATTGAACGAGTAAATGTCAAATTTGAAATTATGAAAAATGTTTATGTTAAAAGATCCCAATTCGCCATTGTTTTGTCATATGGTATGACTATTGACAAAAGTCAAGGAATGAGCCTGAATTGTGTAATGATTAACTTGGGTCCTAACATTTTTGAAAGTGGCATGTCTTATGTTGCTTTATCCAGAGTCACAAGTTTAGAAGGTTTACATCTTCTTAAATTTGATGCAAGTAAAGTTTATGCCTCACCAAATGCTATTAAGGAATATAATCGTCTTAGAAAGGAATACAGATCTGATTTGCCGCAATTAGCTGTATGTTCCAGAAAATACTCTGAGAGTAAAATGGTTGTTTCATCTGACATATCAGTAATTGTTAGTGAAAAAAATAATAAGAACCATATTACTGATTTAAATTACTTTGTCTTTAAAGGCTTTACAAATACAGATCGTTCGTGTTACGCAAATGCTATGTTGCAAACTCTCTTTTGTATCCCAGAATTTGTTAAAAAAAATTCAGGAAAGAGTTATTGATCCTGGTCCTACAACAAACGCTTTGAAACAAATATTCACTACTTTGCAAAATCCACAGATTGAAACCGTAGATACACTTGAAGTCAGAAAACACTTCATGTAAAGTTTCATGATGGTACTGATCAAGACCCGTTAGAATTTGTTGATTACCTACTGGAAAATTTGTCAAAGGAAAATGTCAATGCCATAGATCTTTTTCAACTGAAGCAAGATCTTTGGGAGAAATGTAGTAATTGCCCAAGTTATCGAGATATATGTATTAGTACAGAACCATTTAATGCATTTATTGTGAGATTTCCATATGACTTTAATAATAGGGAAGATCCTGTTGATTTCAATGATCTCCTAACACGATGGCAGACTGAAAACATTGACTGTGTTCATTGCAAAAACAGAACTAAAATGTGTCAAACTCGATTAAATTCTTGTGGAAAATATTTGTTTGTGCAACTAGCCAGATTTTCTTCAACAAATGTCTCTATGGGTCCGAATAGAACTTTTAAAATTACGTGCCCTATAACAGGATTTTCAAACCAAAAGGTTTTAATAAATAATATAACCTTTAAAACAAAATCTGCTATTTTGCATAAAGGAAAGTTCATTGATTCAGGCCATTATATAACAATGGTGCATTCAAATGAAAACGAGATCAATAAATGGACTGTCTGTGACGATATGAAAATAACAGATCGTACACGTTTTGTAAAAAATCTTGCAGATGTTTACATTTTGCTTCTACAGAAATGTTAAATTAAGAAATTGTCAATATAAGGTAAAATATTTATTCAGCTACAAAAAGAAATATTTTGCTGAAAATTTCATCCTCCATAACTACACATTTTATAACAAAATCAGAATACAGTTGTTTCATATATGCTCATTATTATTTTTATGCTTCTTATGTGATAAAACAACAAAAGATTTTATTAATAACTTTCACACACGCTTACTAGTGTCTCTTTCCAAAGTGGTTGCAAATGTATTTTATACGATGGAATAAAATTATTTGCAAAAATGAACATGATTCGTTTATTATTATCATTATGAAGATGAGAAACAATCCGTTAAAGTCCGTTATATACATTTTTTGTTAAAATTTTCTTTTATTATTTTAATTGTTTACAGAATAATCAATGTTTTAACTGTATATTTCATATTACCAATACTGATTTTGATATGTGCAGTCTTTTACATACTTGCCTCGTTTGAATCTTATCTGCTCCATATTAAATTGTTATTAAAAAACTTGAGATATTAAAAAAAAGGAACTTGCAAAGCAAATTAAAAAAATAAATTTATTTGCATATTGTTAAGCCCGAGAAGGGACAGATATTAAAATTATTTTATTTAGTCAATGCTACAATAATGTTGCATTTTTATATTAAATCTTGCTCAGTCTATTTAATCTTAAAAAATTAAATTTAAATTTGAAACATGATATTAAAGCAACTTTAAAACATTTCATTTAGAAATCTAAATAAATCTTCAACTTTTTTTTTTCAGTTTTACATACATTATGCAAAATTTGTATTGTAGCAAATTGTAACAGACAAGAAACGTGAGAAGTTCAAATAATTAAGAAAGTTGAAGATTTATATGTACATCTAAAAATAAATTAACGATCACATTCTACGGTTTCGAACAAAATTTGGATTGATTAAAATTGCTTTAAACTAAAAATTAATTGTGGGATTTTGAGCACTATGTCAATTTGTCATCGATATTGTTAGTGCCGGAGACAACTAGAGAAAAGTCTTGTTGCCGTGGAAACGATGACTTATTCAAAGTCAAAATATATAATGAAAGAGTGTTTAATAGGAAACTTACTGTTAAAATACATTTAAAACTTAATCAGCCTTCAAAACTGTATAAAATTAAATAACTTCAGCAATAGTTAATTTGTATATGTATTGCAATACTTTATAGAAAAAATAATAAACTATTTAATCGTTGAAGTTTAAATTCATAAAGTGCTACGCATTTAAACATTCATTTAACTAGAAATTTTCAAATACATTAAAATCGCTTGCATTTGCCGACGAAAAAGTTTTGCTCACCAAATCGTGTCTTTTTGCTTCAAATAGTCGAAAGTATTTTATTTTTTTACAGAATTTCTGCTGGGATTCTGCAGCTAAATTTGACTTATCTCTTATTACGTACATGAGTAGCTGCATTAGCATTTTTTTAAAAATATTCTGAGTATGCGCTTTAAGGAGACCTTCCTTGTTAGAAAATTTACTTTAATATTAACAAACCCATGGAAACAATTACCTTTATAAAATAAGGAGCTAAGGTATTTATTTTTATCTAAAAAAACATTTAAATAAATATAGTATGTCCTTTAAACGCACATATAGTAATCTTTGTAATGTTTGAAAAAATCACATTATCTGTCCCAAACTACGTCAATTTCGGATAGAGAGCATCTGAATTTTTATTGGTTAATAAAAATATTATCCATACATAGTTTCTTTTTATGGCAACGGGAAAGAAATTGCAGTAGAAATTGAAAAGAAAAACAGATTTCTGTAATGATAAACTATGGGAGATGTTTGAAAACAGTGGTAAAGAATGGTATGAAATTTTTAAAGTTGGCAGTAATTTTACTCGTGTTCTAAAACGTATGTACATCAAGTTTCGTTCAAATCGGATAAAAACTGCAGATTTGTATACGGAACAAACATACCAAGAACGGCTTTTATATATATAGATATAGATTTATCCTGATAATTTTATTGGGGTTACAAGGAATCTTTTAAAAAAACATTGACAATGGATGTTTAAAACTAATTTTTGAGATATGTTTGTCATGAAGAAGCAGTTTTACTCTATGTAATGGGCCTTAGACTATTTAATAAGGCCTTATTCTAGGTATATGTAATACTTATTTTTCCTAAATGAAATGATAAAAATCATTCTTGGCTGAATCATGAAACTTTTGCTCATAAAAAATATTTAGAAATTAAAATAATACTTGTTTGGACAAAATTGCATTGAATTGTACTTTATCATGTAAAATATTCACATTCTTTTTTTTTTTTTTTTTTTTTTTTTTTAAAAAAAAGGGGGAGGGTAAGTTTTATTTGCTTTAAAATTAAATTAATTTCAGATTATTAAGTCAAAAAAAAGCATAAATAAATTAAACAAGCAAACAAACAAAAGTGGAGTTAGTAGGAGGTAGAAAAAAAATTTAATATCACAGAATACGAGAGTAATTTTTATATAATTTAAAATTAATTTAATTTCAAAATATTCAGTTCAAAGCATTAATAATCTAATGAGAATAGTAATCTGATGAAATAAAATAATAGATTACTACTTTAAATATAAATATTTAAATTTAGTTACATTATTTACATTTAAATAATAAAAGCTAACTTCAGTGATATGCATAATGGATGTTAAACGATATACTATATTGCGTAAAAATGAACGTTATTTTGTTTTTGTTTTTTATAAAATAAAAAAAAATCATAAATACATATTTATAAAATATTGCATAAAAGGTAATTGAAAATTTTCACTTAAAATCTCACTCCTATCCAGTGACAAATAATTAGATACCGTATTTAATAATAAAAGTTATATTAATTATGTTTTTACGCATATTTTATTGCTTTAATTTCATAATATTTTTTTTTTCGTAACCTATGTTGCCGTTGTCAGGCTTATAATCAGCAGAGAGAAAAATTCAACTCAGAGCTAGATCGAACTTCCAGGCCAGCTCGGTCCGAGCGAAAGCTATATCTTGGCCTGGTCAGTGTAAAAATAAACCGTTTGAAAAATCAGCGACCTTGGCGAAGCCCGTTCGATCATGGTTCGCCAAAGAAATAAGGCAGCAAGTATAGGTGCAGATTCACGGTCGCCAGTCGCCACGTGGCGACTAAAGTTTTTGCTTTGGTGACGAACTTTCTATGTCCAAGTCACCAGGTGTTTTACATGGATGTAACATTACTGCATGTTTTACATTACATGGATGTTTTACATTAACATACATTTTTTTGCCGAAAGTCAGATTTCCGCTTTATTTTTTAATATGAATCCGGGGATTGTCCTCCATAATTCAGCGGTATTTAGCTCTTTTTTCTATTGCCCATAATTAAAAAATATGATTGAACATGGATGCCACATTTCCACTGATTCACAAATTTCATGTTTTCTTCTTTAAAAAAAAATTGTGATATGCACGGCATGTGCATGCGCGGCAGTGTATTACTGCTTATTTTACTGTATAATACTGGCAGCTAGGGTGCTAGTATTATACTGTAAAATCATTTTTTTTCAGTGTGTACACTGTAGAATAATATAACCACGAAAACGAAAACATAACTATAGTCTTTTCCGAGCAATCCATGATTCCTAGAAGTATTTTTTATCATTAGAAACTCGAGAAACCAATATATTTTTTATATTTAAGAAGCATTTATAAGAACAAAGTTTATTTTGCTGCCACTGATTTTCGGAAACGTTTCAGAGTAGTTTTTATATAGTGTATTAATCGGTTTTCTCAACCCGGAATATCGGTTATTAGGATGATATCAATTCTCAATTAATCTATTCTTCAGCCGCGTAATTGAATTTAAACATGCATATGTAACAAATTAATTCTAATTTTAATGTTAGTGCTTATGCTGTCAATTCATCGTATTTGTCTGTAAAACATGTTTGTTGAACATGAAAATGTTTACATTTCCGAAAATCAGTGGCAGGAAAACAGACTTTGTTTATACACTGTAAAAAAAAAAAAAAAAAAAAAAAAAAAGAGTGTTCATTTTACAGTATAATACTAGCATCCCAGCTGTGTATTACTACTTATTTTACTGTTTATTGTTGGCAAAAAAGCCGCCTCTGCTCTGCGCTGTAGGTTACGCGCGCTAATACTTAGATAAATAAATAGATATCATTCTGGCCATGAAAACACAATTAATATAATAATATAGGTAATTTCTTACCTTTATCTTTCTTCAGCAGCAGTATTCCTCATACTTCGGCTTGGTGCACATTTTTAACTGCGGTGGGTAATCCATGTATTACGAAGCTAAAGTGTTAAAAACAGAAAAGTGTTGGTTAAATGTATTATATTATTTATATTGAGTCCACACTTGAGACTTGATCACTTTTGTTATAGAGAATTATATTAAAATTTTGACTTAATATTTTACATACAGCTGCCTTTTGCAGCAGCAGATTAAAATTATTACATCTTTCTCTATTGAGATAAAAAGGGCAACTAACTTAATAATAAAAAGAGTTTTTGAGTCAGAGTTCTTTTGATGACGTCAGACAGACGCAACATGCGTGGATTGATATTAAAACTAATTTCGCGAACATATTTCACATATTAATATCATTGTTTATCTTGAGTAGGATGATTTGGCTAAAATAGAAAAGTTTGTTCATTATAGAATGATTTATTATCACTTAATGTATTTATTTACGTGTTCAAATGTTTGTGTCCTTGAATTGCTTCCTGTTTTGAAATCAGTTAATGATATCTGAGATGGTTATAAATCCATCACCCTTCCTTAACCATCTCAGATGCATCATGTAATAGTTGCATCGATTCTCGATGTTTCACAAACTGTGGTTTGCCCAGTGGCTTGGTCAGGGCGTCTGCTGCCATGTCTTGTATTGGGCAGTAACGAAGGTCTAGTATACCGTCTTCTTTCATTTCTTTTATCGCGTGATAGCGAACGTCTATGTGTTTGGTTCGCTTTGAGAATTTTTCGTTCTCCACCATCTTGATGCAGCTCTGGTTGTCTTCGTACAGTTTTACTGGTAAATTTTGTTGTAAGTCCAAGTCTGGTAATAGTTTTATTAGCCATGCAATTTCCTGTCCTGCACTAGCTGCAGCAACGAATTCAGCTTCTGCCGATGAGTAGGCAATGCAATTTTACCTTTTCGAGCATTGTATCGGACTATTTCCCAGCATGAAAAGGTTTCCAGTAGTCGATCTTCTGGTTTTTGTGTCTCCTGCCCAATCAGCGTCAGAAAAACCGATGAGTTGTGGTTCTTGATTTGTATTCAATGTGAGGTTCAGGTTTCTTGTGATGTTTAGATAACTAATTATCCGTTTCGCAGTGTTCCAATCTTTAAAACGTGGAGTTTCACATCTTCTGCTGAGGATGTTAACAGCGGCTGATATATCTGGACGTGTAGTGGTTCCTATATATAACAATGATCCTATCGCTTGTCTGAATTTTGTGTTGTTAGGCATTAAATTTTCGTCGTCCTCTAATTTGTGAAAACCGGCATCCATGGGAGTGCTTATTGGTTTTTCGTTTTCTAAATTGAATTTTCTTGAGAGTTCTTCTATTTTTAACCTTTGATTTAATTTGTATCCATTTTGTGTTTTTCTTATTTCCATGCCTAAATAGTGGGATACTTCCCCAAGGTCTTTTAATTCATATTCTTGCTTTAAAGCTTTTATTATTTTTTCAATTGATTCGTTTTCACCGCCTATTAAAATGTCATCTACGTAAACTATTATATACGTTGTGATGTTGTTTTCTTTTCGTGTGTATAGACATGAGTCCGCTGTGCTTTGTTGGAAATTCAATTTTTTTAAAGATTGTTCTATTCTTTTATTCCAAGTTCTCGCTGCCTGCTTAAGTCCATAAATGGATTTTTTCAATTTGCAGACTTTGTTTTCTTTATTTTTCTCAATGTAACCCTCCGGTTTTTTCATATAGACTTCATCTTCTAACTCACCGTATAGAAAAGCTGTATCTATATCTATGTGTCTCACGTTCAACTTCTTATATGCGGCTGCTGCCAAAAATGTTCGCACAGTTGTTTGTGACACTACTGGGGCGAAAGTCTCGTCATAGTTTTCCCCGTGTTTTTGGCTAAACCCTTTGGCTACCAAACGTGCTTTGTACTTTTGAGTGTTTCCGTGACTGTCTAATTTCTTTTTGAATGTCCATTTGCAACCTATAACCTTTTTGTTAGGTGGAGGATCCACTAATTCCCATGTGTTGTGTTTTCTCAACGAATTTATTTCCGTTTGTGTGGCTTTAAGCCAATTTTCTTTTTCTCTGGGATTATTTATTTCCAGTATTTCATTCCAACTACTAGGTTCTACTGTATCATTATTTTTTACATAACAGACATATCTGTCTGGTGGTACCCCCCTGTTCATTCTTTTCGGATCGTCTTGGTTCATTGGTCGGTTTTTTGGATGCGGTTGGTTCTTCGGTTGTGTTTTTTAGCTCTGTTTCAATGTAATTTTTGTCGTCATATGAGTTTTCTGTCTCTTTGCTTTCTTTTAGGTTAATTTTACTATTTTCCATGAATTTCACTGTTCTGCCAATTACAATTTTATTTTGTTTTGTGTATATGCGATATCCCTTTGAGTTGTTATCGTATCCTACAAAAATCCCTTCCTGAGCCCTATCGTCCAATTTTCCTCGATGTTGTTTATTCACATATACGTAAGCTTTGCACCCGAATGTTCGCAAATAGTGTAAACTCGGTTTGCGATTAAACCATAGCTCAAATGGGGTTTTATTTGTCGATCTTGTTGGTAAGCGATTTTGTAAATGATTCGCGGTGTTAATTGCTTCTCCCCAAAATCTTTGTGGCAGATCTGCTTCTCTCAGTAGGCTTCTAGTCATGTCTAATAGAGACCTATTTTTTCTTTCTGCAATGCCATTTTGGCTCGGACAATACGGCACTGTTAATTGATGTTTAATGCCCCTTTTTCTTAAGTAATCCTCTATCCCTCTATTTATGTACTCTCCCCCGTTATCGGATCTTATTGCTTTCGGATATATCCCGAACTGGTTTCGAACCATAGCTATATAGTCGATTAGTTTATCCTGTACTTCATCTTTATGTTTTAATAAGTATATTACAGTAAATCTAGAGTAGTCGTCAATGAAAGTTACAAACATTGTTTTACCACCTATTGTGGGGGTTCCTATCGCTGTGCATACGTCCGTGTGCACTAGATCGAGTACTCTACCTGTTTTGTTTCTATACACTGTTTTGGGATAGGTAGCATCGCTTGTTTTTGTTTGTATGTATGTTTCGCATGTTGTTCCATGATTGCAATTATTTAATTTTATGCCATAGGCTAAGTCGTCTTTAACCATTTCCTTTATGGAATTATAATTTCTATGCCCTAGGCGTTTGTGCCAAATTTCCTGGCAGTCTTTACTTTTGCATTCATGTGCCATATTTACTATATTCCTATCTGCATTTTCTAATAATTCAACTTCGTATAGGTTATTTTTCATTTTTGCCTCCAAATAGATTTTCCCATTTCGTGACAGCGTGCATTTATCTTTATCAAATAATAATTTATATCCATTCTTTGTGGCTTTACTAACTGAAATTAAATTAGATTCTAGCTCCGGTACATATAACACTTCTTTTAACGTAATTTTATTTATGCCTCCATCGGATGTTTTTGTCGTGAATGTAGTTTCTCCGGTACCTAACGAGTTTAGAGTTTTTCCGTTGGCAATTATGACGGCTGTTTTTTCTGTGTCATTTAACTTAGTAAACTCATTTTTATTGTTTAGGATATGTGAAGATGAACCAGAATCAATAATCCAGGTTTGTTTTCCTGCTTTGTCTATTAGAAAGGCTGCGTCGCTGCCTTTATCTGGTTTTGTTTCCGTTCTATAATTTCTCGTGTTTACTGATTCGTGGTCAGTGTTTCCTATCTGGTTATCCGATTGTTGATAACACAACGATGATGAGTAATATTTATTTTTGTATGTTTGTTGTTTTTGTGTATTTGGGTGATTGTTTCGATTTTTCAAATGCCAACATTCTCTGTACGTGTGATTTCTCAATTTGCAATACGTGCACTGTTTATCTTTTTTAAAGTTATCATTAGGAAATATTTTCTGCGTTTTAAACGCTTTTGATGAATTTTCACCCTGGTCTGTGTTTTCAACCCTTCTGTTGTACTCATCTGTTAATTTACTTCTAATAAATTGTGGTGTGAGCTCGTCCTCATTTCGCGATTCAAGGGCAGTAATTAACGTATTATAACTAGGGGGTAGCGAACACAGCAATAAAGCTGAAAGATGGGAGTCGCTAATTGTTTCCCCGATCGCTGAAAGTTTGTCAATTAATTCTAGAATGTATGTTATGTGTTTGATTAAGTTCCCGTTTTCTTGGAGCTTGGCTCCATAGAGCTTTCTTAACAAAAATAATTTACTAGAGAGGTTCGCCCGTTCGTGTATGGTTTTAAGTGCGTTCCAAGTGTCTCTAGCTGTGTTAAACCCCTTAACATGTACGATTTGAGAATCGTCAATTGATAGGTTAATTATGGCTCTTGCCTTCCTGTCTTTCTTTTCCCAGTCAGTTGTGACTGGCGTGGGCCTATCTTCGGTTATTACGTTGAATAAGTCTTCTCTAATCAGTAACATTTCAGTTTTAAATTTCCAATTACTGTAGTTACTTGCGTTAAGTTTTTCTACAAGCTGTATCTCACGTGATGCGGCCATTTTACTAGTTATTTAAGTTTTGTTGTTAAAGAGGAATTGCTCTTTTATCATTTTATATAAAACTTCTTATATATATCTAGTTTTCTTCAATTGTTTAACATTTCATATATATCAACAAAAAAATGCACAATATTTATTTCATCATCAAATAACTAACTATATTTTCAATAATTTTCAATTTCTTTTTAATGTGCACACATGTATGGCCAGTAGTTTTTTTTTTCACAAATATTATTTATCTACTAAAATATAAGACATTCTCAGTCTCATAATCGACTGTTGGCAAAAAAGCCGCCTCTGCTCTGCGCTGTAGGTTACGCGCGCTAATACTTAGATAAATAAATAGATATCATTCTGGCCATGAAAACACAATTAATATAATAATATAGGTAATTTCTTACCTTTATCTTTCTTCAGCAGCAGTATTCCTCATACTTCGGCTTGGTGCACATTTTTAACTGCGGTGGGTAATCCATGTATTACGAAGCTAAAGTGTTAAAAACAGAAAAGTGTTGGTTAAATGTATTATATTATTTATATTGAGTCCACACTTGAGACTTGATCACTTTTGTTATAGAGAATTATATTAAAATTTTGACTTAATATTTTCAATTAACATTTTACATACAGCTGCCTTTTGCAGCAACAGATTAAAATTATTACATCTTTCTCTATTGAGATAAAAAGGGCAACTAACTTAATAATAAAAAGAGTTTTTGAGTCAGAGTTCTTTTGATGACGTCAGACAGACGCAACATGCGTGGGTTGATATTAAAACTAATTTCGCGAACATATTTCACATATTAATATCATTGTTTATCTTGAGTAGGATGATTTGGCTAAAATAGAAAAGTTTGTTCATTATAGAATGATTTATTATCACTTAATGTATTTATTTACGTGTTCAAATGTTTGTGTCCTTGAATTGCTTCCTGTTTTGAAATCAGTTAATGATATCTGAGATGGTTATAAATCCATCATTATTACTGTTAATTTTACATTATATTACTGGCAGCTGGGATGCCAGTATTATACTGTAAAATCAACATTTTTTTTTTCAGTGTATAAACGCTTCTTTGAATCACAAAAATATATATGTTTTTCTGAGATTTCTAAGATCAATAAGAAATTCAAAATCAGTATAAAAAAATAAAAAAACAAAGAACGCTTTTCGGAATCGTGGGTAACGTGGAAGAAGTTATTGTATATTTTCGTCAGTGGTTATATTATATTTTCCTAGATTATGAAACATTTTTGTTTTTTTGTACTTTTTTTGCCTTTGGGAACTTTTTTCACTGTTATTATGCAAAGACAGCTGTGAAAATATGAATTAAGACTCTTAAAGAAAAACAAACAAATGAACGTATTATTCGCGATGTCCTAAGAAAGAATTCAAAATTTGTTTTGGTGAAAAAGTACGTTTTTTGTAGAAAGTAATTGATATATTTGAATAAACGTTTCGTGGATGTGGTGAAAGTATGGATGCCATAATGCCATTTTTTAAGTAACCACCTTACATTATTTATATATCAATAAGAAATTCAAAATCTATATAATAAGATAAAAAATATTTAGCTAAAAAATCAAAACCTATTCAAAATGAAGTAATCCACTTTATTTCTAATTATTGTTTTCAATATTGGTGAAAAATAAAGCTTGTTGAAGAATTTAAAAGGTATAAAACGACGCTGGAATCTAAATTAAGTTTTCAAAATGTAACATGTTTAATTTTGGAGATCTCCAAAATTAAAGACGTTTCTGGAAAATGAATTTTTTCACTGCGAATAATAAATCTACCCTATATATATAAAATCCTAATAAAACGAATTTGTGAAACGATTTTATGAAACGAATTTATGAAACGAATTTATGAAACGATTTTATGAAACGACTGATTAAACGACTGATTATGTTTCAGGGCTATTTTTAATAAAATATTAAACGCTTGATGATGAAATTAATACCAATTGTCCATAAAAATCCGCGGATGTCAAAACTGGTAATAGAATTTTGAAATTGGAATTAGTTTTCGAGATATTAAATTTTTTTCTAATTTTAATGACATTTCTGTAATGATGGCAACTAATTACTCAGTTTTTTTGTGACTAAAAAGGGGAAAATATTGAAAAGGATCCCGATAGGGATTATTGATTTCTTTTTATTTGTCATTTTCAAATTGAAATTGAATTTATCTTTTATTTCAATCGATAATGAAGACAAGATTGTGATTAAATTATGCTTTTCAGGGAAAAAAAAATCACATTTCTATCGTCAGGATTCAATCGTCTGTCAGCATTCAATTTAATTTATAAACTGAAAATATTTTGAATAAATTCGTCCAAATAATGTCATTTATGTAAACGCAAAAGAAAGAGGTGGGGGGGGGAGGTATTAATAGTAATTATTATTTATTGGTATAATTTTGTTATTTTTTGTAAAATTTAACTAAACGAATTTATAAAATCACTAATTCGGGTATATAAAATAATAATTGCCCAACTGAACGGAAGGAGAATAAAATATCCTGCTTGGTTTTTGTCGGATTCCACTTCTCCGTCCACACAACTTCGAAATAAATCCGGTCTTTTGATATGCTGCCACCACCGATATGAATACGTGATATCGGGCACGATATTTGATGTATATTCAAGAAAAACCTAACTCTTTCTATTACACTTAAACAAACACTTTATTAACACTATTTACACTTAAACTCGGAGGTAAAGTATCCGGTTTAATATTAAATCAAAATAATTACAGAACGCTTTACGTGTACCGTTAGACTACGTCAATTCATTTATTCCACACTGAGATTTCTATTCATCTCATACCCGCTCTCAGCGCTCATTCCCCGAGCAACCTTCACACTTCGCTGCTCCGTCCGAACTCAACACCGGTCTCAGAGCTCCAACTCTGAACGACCTTACACCTTCGCTTCCTACGTTAGAACTAACTTTCTCTCTCTCGTAAACTGCAGAGCACCCTCCTTTCTACGGGGTTTCTCCTCTGTTTCCAAGGGTCCTTGACAACCCTTCCTCCCTCTTGACGGATCTGTCTTCCTAAACAAAAGGGTGCAATAGTTTTTCTTATCTATGAAAGACCACATTGCAATGGAAATACTTCTTTCATTCTGTTCAACTCGCCACCCTTCGGATTAAGATTTTCTAAAGGACGCCTTTAATGGTACACAATAGATACATATACAATACATACAATATGCTAATCCCTTAAGAATAGCTTTCAACTCTTGCAACTGTAAGAGAAGAACCTGACACCCCCCACCTTAGCGGAAAAAATGCCTTTTAGGGGCTAATTTTCCTCAAACTATGTAATGTCTGAGAAGAGTTCAACAGTTCCTTGATAGGTTTCTACATTACTACAATTACATAAATATTTCAAGGTGTCTGAAAATTTAACTACTGACATCTCTAATGAACCATATACTAATGTGATAACTACAGAAAAAATACACAATATTTTGAAGGGGCGAGGCCAACTAGGTAAGCGCGTAACATCAGAATATTAAATTCTTCAAATTAAAATTAACTCTGGTCTTCAACATGCAGAAAGAAAAGGAATTGCTTACCTTTTCTATGGTCTATCCAATTTATGAAATATCCACTGGTTTATATATTTCAACTATTTGAGAATTTATTATAAACACTTCTTGAATAATCGTGTAGATGTACCACTGCTGAAATAAGACTTGTAAAAAATTATATTAATGCACAATTCACATTGAATAAATAAGTTCACGTTTGGATTGATTTTAAAAATTATATTTTACATTACTTAAAATTTTAAAAGGTTTACATTTAGAATTATATTAATTATAGCATCAGGAAACATTTTTTCCTGTGACTTTACAGAATGAAGGATAGTAATCCACTGACTCATTTTTCACAAAGTTTGGAAAGTTACGAGTAAAGTTGCATCATTTCTTTGAAACAAATTGACGTTGAATAATTGTCCTTTTAAATGTTTTAGTTCTGTAATAAGTTTATAATGGCATAATCACAAATAACAAATTATAAACATACTTCACATTATTAGAAGAGATGATTATAACGAGGTAATAAATATCTATTGCTTGATAAACTTGAAACTTAAGAGTCATAAATTAGGTCACTTGTTTTGAAGAGCTGAGAGAAAAATTATCGTTGGGTTTTTATCTGCGTGCTTCATCATTTTCTTTATTTATTTATTTTACTTTGAGTGGAAAATATTAAGTGATTGAAATGAATGGATTAGTTTTCTACACAATATGCTAATACACTTTTATAAACACAAGATGTACATACAATTATAAATACACAAAAAAAAAATTACACTAGTATTATGTCATTTTAATGTCAGTCCTTAGGCTGAGATTGCTGGAGGCGGTACTACCTTTTCCCTCCAGTCCTTCCTCGTTAACTTAATTGGTACATCCCTTTTCGTAATGCACCCGCTTGAATGGCTAACTTCTGCCTCTGATGTCCCAATTAAATCTTCCTCTAACCAATCAGGCACTTGCCTTTCCAGGTCCTCTTTGTACGTGATGATAACATTGTACAATTTCTGCCTTATCTTACCCCTGTCCGGTTTAAGACCAATCCGATTTTTCTCCATTTCTACCAGTTCGATAGGACCCATAAATAATTCCTTATTTTCCTTAAGATTTATTTTATGTCCCCAACTTGAATATTGGTTAACCCTTTTATTTCAAATCCCTTTCTGTCTTGATTTTCCGGTTGTTCTCTATCTAACAAAAGGGTTTTCCCACGGTTTTCAAACTCTCCGTCACTATCCAAGACAATATCGACTACTTTATTTTTAGCCATAAATGCTCTCATTTCATCTTGATACACCCGTTTCTTACTTCCGTCCCCTAACTCAACTATAACTGCAGGTCGACATATTTCCTCTTTCTTCTTATTACTCACATTCATTTCCCTCGTTAATCGATATTCTACACATGATTCACAATATATTTTAGCTTCCTTCGCCATATTTTCCCAATAAAATGAATGCTTGATTCTTTCTAACATTTTCTTAACCGTCTGATGTACTCCATATAAGGAGGTATGCGCTAGTTTTAGAATTTCCTCCCTTCTAATTTTAGGTATTACTAATTGAGCTACCGTTTCATCCACCAATTTCTCTTTATGATATAATAACCCATTACCAAGATAGTAAGACCCACTTTCATTTTCAGCTAATTCCCAAGCTCTCTCTAAATCCTTACAACTCATTTGGGATTCCTGAAATACATTTAAACTACTTTCCGTAACTTGATTAATCTTACTTTTCTCTACCTCGGCGTTTTCCTTCTCCTGACTTTGTAAATTTTCCGATCTCGCGTCTACGACATAACGATTATTATTACCATTTCTAATCCTTTCCCCTTCTTTCACTTTATTCCTACTATCTTCCTTACATTCCCTTTCTACCGATTCTCTTAATGATTTATCGTTGTTTAACCCTGACAATTCATTAGCCACGTCAGGATGTAAAATTACCTGTTCCTTACTATTATCAATTATCGCGCAAAGTACATCCTGATGAATGACATTAGTTTGACCGCGTTTTGGAATAGCTAAAGGTAATTGAATTAACGGTGATTTCACTGCCTTACCAAATATCCCTTGTAAATATATGCTACCAGCCCCTCTTAATTTTTCTGCTGGTACTAACTCTTTATGAACGACACTAATTTGGCAACCAGAATCCACCAGTCCTTTTGTTATCTTCCCATTTACACTAACTTCCACTTTCTCGAGATTATTTAACTTCTCTCCTATAACTTTAGCTCTCCAATTCCCTCTTGCTCCGATTCTTGCCATACTCGCTCCCCTTGGTAATTCTTTAATTCCTCGCACTGAGACATTATTGATACTAGCCCTTGGTTCTTGTCGGTTATTAATTTGATTACTTCCCTCATTATTTAATTTTGTACAAAATCGCTGAACATGTCCTCGTTGACCACACTTGAAACAGATAGGCGTCGTATCATTAGGTTTCTTATATTCCGGTTTTCTACCCAAAAATGGACTAACTTCATTATTCCCATTTTGTCTCCAATTACCACTAAATCCCTCATCTTTTTCTCTTCTAGAATTTCCATTATTTACATACCTTTCTTTGTCTTTATAACCCTTATAAGTTACCGCATAATATTTTTGTTTAGCATCAAAGAAATTATCACATTCCTTAGCAATTTTCGAAACTTCTAACCAATTACTGTGCTGAGTTAATCCAATATGCGTCGCGGTTTCCTCATATAGAGTAGTTAACAACTTATCCGTGACAATTAACTGATTAACCTTCTCATACGTATCTGCACCTCTAATCTTACAGTAATTTTCCCACGTTGCTATTAAACGTGACACAAATAATACATGAGTTTCATTTTGATTCCTACTAGCCTTCTTGAAATTTTCCAAACACGCCTTCGGTGTCGGCTCGTGTTCCCTTAGAACTAATTCCTTTAACTTCTCATAACTCTCAATTTGTTCCATAGTCGTGTATATTAGCAAATTATCGGCCTTATCTCCTAACATATTTAGTAGAATTTCGGCCTGCTGGGTTTCCGGTACATTTTTTGTTTGGAATGCTCGTTCTAAACTGCTAAAGAATAGATTCCATCCCTCAGTCCCTTCTGGAACCTTTATAGACAAAGTTTTAACACTTTTAATCAATTTCTCTAGGCTACTCTCATGATTAGATTCTCTAGTCCCATTAGAATTATTTGCCGAACTCTGAATTTTTATCCTTTCCAACTCTAACTCATGTTCCAATCTCAATTTTTCAGCCCTTTCTTCTCTATCTAACTTCTCACGGTCTAACTCCCTTTCTAACTTTTCCCGTTCTAACCTCTCCTTCCTTTCTAACTTTTCTCGTTGCAACTTTAAATTTTCCTCCCTTTCTAACTTTTCCCGTTCTAACCTCTCCTCCCTTTCTAACTTTTCTCGTTGTAACTTTGAATTTTCCTCCCTTTCTAACTTTTCCCGTTCTACTACTAACGCTTCTTGTTCTAACCGTTCTGTAACAATAGTGCTAGATAATTCCATAACGGCCCCTCTTCATATTCGTCGCTCTCCACTATCTTTTTCTTAGGCTTAAACCTGGTATCATCTTCCGAGACTTCAATCCCTAACTCTTCACATATCGCCTGAAGATCCACCCTTTTTAATTTTAGTAAGAAAGCCATACCTTCTACTGATAATTATTACCACCCTACAACAATACTTAATCACAATATCAAATTAATACTTCCTCAAATCCTACCCTCATAAATTACCTCCACTTATTATACTATTTAACATATTTCAAATAAATAATAATAAATTGATAAAATTCCTTAAACAATGGTACCCCACAATTTGCTTTCAATAACAAAGAAAAAAAAATAATTCCAATTTGACTATTATGCAATACAGATTTTAAATTTATACCATTAAATAATAAAATACAATTTACACAATAATACTGATACGTTGCAATTTGAATAAAACACTGATGCTAATCACTACATAAAAATATCCACCTAACAAAAATTTGCATGAAATACACATAAATTCCTAAATTTAATCTCAATAAAATATTTCAATTTCAAAATTAGTTCTCACATTAAAAAGTAAATCACAGCACTTTTTTTTTTCTCTGGGCCTTCAGTTCTTCCTTGAAGTTTATTTCAATTTAATTTAAATTCTACACAAATTTCCTTTCCTCATTTACTATCAATATTTCAAACTTAAAGCAAACAATATCACTTAATTTAAATATTACTTTAATAATAATTTAAATTTAAGAAATTTCAATTATTTCTGCCAACTATTAACACAATGCATTAATTTTAATCATTAATCTTATCCGTTTAAAACAATTAGAAAATCACTTCTAGTAATTAATATACGATCCTTTTCTTAAAACAATAGTGTAAAATGGTTGTTAATATCTCATTTGATTTAGACAAATTATTATATTGCACATAAATTAACCACAACATTAACTTAAATTACCATCAATTATACACAATAAAAAAAAAGTAGGTTCGAGAATGTCAGTAGAGTAAAATGATCAAAACACCTTACCTCGTACTTCATTCGCTGGGGCAATTCTCTGCTCACTTTTCCACAGGGTAAATCTTGCACTCTCGGGCAACAATCACTGCACCTTGCTTCACAATGCACAAAAAACACTACGCACAACACTACACTAACACAGCACCACCACTAATTCACTTCACTGTAATGACGATAGGCTAGCTGGCACTGGTCTACGACGATAGAGCCCAAACACTTCCGCTAGACGATCCGGCACAAACTCTCAGTAACACGGCTAACTGGCACTGGTCTTCGGTGATTCAATCCCGTCGCTGCCAACATTGTCGGATTCCACTTCTTCGTCCACACAACTTCGAAATAAATCCGGTCTTTTGATATGCTGCCACCACCGATATGAATACGTGATATCGGGCACGATATTTGATGTATATTCAAGAAAAACCTAACTCTTTCTATTACACTTAAACAAACACTTTATTAACACTATTTACACTTAAACTCGGAGGTAAAGTATCCGGTTTAACATTAAATCAAAATAATTACAGAACGCTTTACGTGTACCGTTAGACTACGTCAATTCATTTATTCCACACTGAGATTTCTATTCATCTCACACCCGCTCTCAGCGCTCATTCCCCGAGCAACCTTCACACTTCGCTGCTCCGTCCGAACTCAACACCGGTCTCAGAGCTCCAACTCTGAACGACCTTACACCTTCGCTTCCTACGTTAGAACTAACTTTCTCTCTCTCGTAAACTGCAGAGCACCCTCCTTTCTACGGGGTTTCTCCTCTGTTTCCAAGGGTCCTTGACAACCCTTCCTCCCTCTTGACGGATCTGACTTCCTAAACAAAAGGGTGCAATAGTTTTTCTTATCTATGAAAGACCACATTGCAATGGAAATACTTCTTTCATTCTGTTCAACTCGCCACCCTTCGGATTAAGATTTTCTAAAGGACGCCTTTAACGGTACACAATAGATACATATACAATACATACAATATGCTAATCCCTTAAGAATAGCTTTCAACTCTTGCAACTGTAAGAGAAGAACCTGACAGTTTTCTTTCCAATTTTAATGAGAATATGACATTAAGTAATGGATACAAATGAAACGGTAACAGTAACAAACTGTGACGGTCACAAATCTGAAATTTGTTACCGGCATGAAAAGAGCGATACAAAAGAAACACTTGTGACCGTCACAAATGAAGACAGCGGGGTCACAAAGTTGTTACCGCTTATTCGATTATTTTTACGATACGCTTCAATGATTGGTTCAGAAGTATTATAATGGCGGATTCGCGGATGTTGAAAAGCTCGGAAAATATGGAGATATTTCCATTTTTTTTAGATTTGAACCGATACAATTTATTTTTAATAATATTGAATTAACATATGCGAGTTTTAACGCTAAATTTTTGATAGAATTCTAATCTAATATCAAGTAAAAGTTGTTTAGCGTAATATTTATTTATAATTTATGTTATATCATTTTGTTGTCAAAAAATTCCTTATTTATTCTTTATCTATAATATATTTTTCTCCAATCCTCCCCCTCCCCAAAAAATTATTTAAAAAATGAATTTGTCGATTACTGTGACCTTTTTGTCACCTATTATTTCTAGTCAGTATATTCTTAAAATTAATGTTTAAATAAATTTGTGCTTTGTAACAAAATTGTAACTATAACATAGCTGATTGTTTAGCACAAAAAAAAAAAAAAAAAAAAAAAAAAAAAAAAAACACTTTTCATCTCTCCAAACTTTCATATATACAATTTCCTTTAACTTTATATTAATCTCATTTATATGGCCCCTTTTATTATTTATAATTGCAATATGTCTGTGTCATCTACATAAGATGTGTTGCATATTTAAAATACTCCCCCCCCCCTCCTGGTTCTTTTATATACTAAATCTTCTACTGTTATGTGACTACTGGAATCTATTTTACTATTGCTGCTATTTGTGTTGGCCCGTTGGAATGCGTTTAGGAGGCTAGAAAGATTTATAATCAATATTCGGTCTCTTAAATGCATACTTGCAGGCTAAATCACATTCTGAATTTTAAAAAAGCTGCTCATGACTTGTGCACATTGAAACTTGTCAAAAGTAAGTGCTTTTCTTCCTTTCTTTTTTTTTTTTTTTTAAATAATTAATGTGTTCCTATAAAATTTTATTTCTTGCTCTAAAATAGAAATTGTATTATCTTTCTTTTTTTCCCAATATTATGCTGTAAAAACTATTTCTTTATATTTTTATACTCTGAATTACAAATATCAAATTTAAAAATAAGATAAGCATGCATCTTAAAGGATTTTTTTAATTTAATTTATAGTTATATTTAATATATTACAGATTTTCTTTTTTTTTTTTATGTATTAATCTGGGGTTACATTTTTTAACTTCTTCAACATTAATATATAATAAATTTCAGTCATATTTTCCATTGTAAATCAAAACACCCAAAAATTCATTACTGTTCAGGAAAATGTTAGTAGTAAACAGAAAAACCATACATTAATAAACTGAAACACTCTACACATTGTAATATATAATTTTTTTTCTGTATGTGTGTTTGTTAGAACCAAAACTTCATGAAAGCTAACTAATAAAACAAAATATTGAGATTACAGATAAAAAGTTTTTACATCATAACATTTATGATCAGGGTTGGGAAATCACACCAATTTATTCATTAGTGGCAAGTAGATTTTTTAATGAGGATAGCGAATTTCTAGATAGTCTTTTAAAAACTAAAGGTATAGAAAATATATCAAGTTATATTTCATGTTTCTCCCAAATGCAGTAATGTGAACATGACATTGTGTTTTGTTATACCTTAAACCTTTCCCTTTTATGTATTTTTTCTTAATTTTGTACAAAAAAATATATGTAAATGTATTGTAGAAACGAATTATTTTTCGAGTCGTGTAAATTTTGCCACACCAATTTCATTGCGTATTGCATCTTGCTAGATATTAAAACATCCTTGGTGGTAAGATTTTCTGAAAACACATCCTTGTTTATCATGAAAAGTTTTACAATAAGTAGGGGTCGATACTGATACAGACAAAATTTGGACCTATTTAGGGTTCCTTCACAAAATCCTTTAAAAAAAATAGGGCCCTTTTCAAAATTCCTCTTAACAAAATAGGTCCTTCACAAAATTCCATTCCATGAAAGAATCCTCTTTAATTATTTTTATTTTCTTCAGTTTTAAAATGTATTATTTGCAAACAAAACAAGTTCACCTGAAAGGAAAAACTTTAACAGAATGACTTAAAAAAGTTACGCTTGGTTTGAATTTCAGTAACTGGATTTAATATCTCGTTACAAAATGTTATTTTTCTCAAAAAGTGAGGTTATAAAGTTCTACTGCATTCTGTTAAGTGAAGGTAAAATTAATTAAAATACCTAATAAATTTGCTTTGGGTACTTGAAAAAAAAATTCTGCTGTTAATAACAAAGCTAAAATTTATTTTAATAGTGAATTTTTATTTTTAAAAAAACAAGATAATTTCTAATTACAAAAATTGGGAGAGGGGGGGGGGGGCATACAAGAATATGCTGCTCTGTGCTATTTTTATTGATGCAGGAAGGAGGGGGGGGGGACCTAACCTTCCTTTTCTTGAATCCAACTTTGTGTGGCTGTTTTTGATACAGGATAGTTCATTATGAATGTTTTTCTGAGTGTTTGATTAAGAAATTGACTCTTATCTGCTCAAAAACATTTAATTATTGAAAAACCGTATTTTATAACAATGAAAATGAACAAATATCTTACAGTTAAGAAAAAATTTGTATGAATTTTAGATATAAACTGAATTACAAATTCATTCAATGCTTTTTCATTCTAGATTTATAACAAAATCTTTGGTATGGATTTATTGGCCGGATAGATTTATTTATTCAAGTACAGTGAGACAACATTTATACATTTCTCATTAATATGAATTTACTTTTATACATCATTTCATTATGATTTCAATCATGGGTGCCCACAAGGAAGGAAGGCAACTGCCCCTCCTCAGATTTTAAAATGTAATTAACTAAATTTTCTTTTTCTTGTATGATTTTCGAAAAAAAAAATGAAAATTTATTATTCTCAATTTGCTTAAAATAATTTAATTTAAAAAATATTTCTCTTTCTAATTGCTATTTTTAATTAAAAAAACAAACATATTTTTGTATCTGCTACATCTTGAAAATTTTATTTTATTTTTTAAAGTAAATTATTAAACAGATTTCATATCTTATACTTGTGGGTTTTTTTTTAATGAAATATTTATAAATATAGATTTGTGAAATCAATATAAACTATCAATATTAATTATTTTTATTTTCTTCAGTTTTAAAATGTATAATTTGCAAACAAAACAAGCTCACCAGACAGAAAAAACTTTAAAAGAATGACTTAAAGTTATGCTTGGTTTAAATATGAGTAACAAGATTTAATCTCTTGCTACAAAATGTTATTTTTTACAAAAAGTGTATTTGTAAAGTTCTACTGAATTCTGTAAAGTGGAGATAAAATTAATTAAAACACCTAATAAATTTGCTTTGGGTACTTGAAAAAAATTCTGCTGTTAATAACAAAGCTAAAATTTATTTTTACAGTGAATTTTTATTTAAAAAAAATCAAGATAATTTCAAATAAAAAAAAATTGGGGAGGGGGGGGGGGGGAGTGCATACAAAAAGTATGCTGCTCTGTGCTATTTTTATTGATAGAGGAAGGAGGTGGGGGGGGGGGGGACTAACCTTCCTTTTCTGAGATGATCCACACCTTTAAGTGGTTGTTTTTGATACAGGATAGTTCATTATAAATGTTTTTCTGAGAATTTGATTAAAAAATTGACTTTCATCTGCTCAAAAACATTTAATTATTGAAAAACAGTATTTTATAAAAATGAACAAATATCTTACAGTTAAGAAAAAAATTGCATGAATTTTAGATATAAACTGAATTACAAATTCATTCAATATTGCTATTAAACACGAATTTAATGATAGCGTTTCAATTATTCTTTTTTTGATAAATGAAATCTTTAATGCAGTTTTTATTGTTGAAAACATGTTTAAAAGTGTGATTCAATATATGCATGAAATTTGAAAAATCTATACTGAATGTATTATTTTTTTATAAATGATATCTTAAAAATTACTGAAAATATGTTACATACATTAATTTTTTGGAATGTATGATATTAAACTTTTTCACAATTTTAAATAAATATGATTAATTTTTTTTTTTTAATATCAAGATCATATATGAATTATTCACATTTATAAAACTGATATAATATTATTTAAAAATAGTTTTCTTTCAACAGTCATTATAATGCTGAAATAATTTTATTAAAAAAATATTTTCCTTACTAATTACTTTTTTTTCATTAAAAAAAAAGAACATTTTTGTATCTGTTACATCTTGAATGTTTTATTTTATTTTTTAAAGTAAATTATTAAACAGATCTCATATCTTATACTTGTGGGGTTTTTTAAATGAAATATTTATAAATATAGATTTGTGAAATCAATATAAACTATCATTTATTGATAAGAAATGATAAATAAAATGAAGTTTTTAGTGTTGAAAACATTTTTAAAAGTATGATTCAATATATCCATTAAATTTGAAAAGTCTATACTAAATGTATTATTTTTTTTATAAATGATATCTTAAAAATTACTGAAAATATGTTACATGTATTAATTTGTTGGAATGTATGATATTAAATTTTTTCACAATTATAAATAAATATGATTAAATTTTTTTAAATATCAAGATCATATATGAATTATTCACATTTATAAAACTGATATGTTATTTAAAAATAGTTTTCTTTCTACAGTCACTATATTGCTGAAATAATTTTAATAAAAAAATATTTTTCTTTCTAATTACTTTTTTTTTTAATTAAAAAAAACATATTTTTGTATCTGTTACATCTTAAATGTTTTATTTTATTTTTTAAAGTAAATTATTAAACAGACCTCATATTTTATACTTGTGGGGTTTTTTAAATGAAATATTTATAAATATAGATTTGTGAAATCAATATAAACTATCATTTATTGGTAAGAAATGGAAAATTATGTATTTTTTCCCTGTCTGTTTAGAGTTTAGTTAACAAATTTTTATTGGTAAATTAAAATGAAAAAAAAAATCTAAAGTTGTGAATTACATATATTATATATTTCAATTTCCATATCTAAAAAACTTTCTTTCTATCTTTTTTTTTTTTAACTTTTATATAATATAACTTTTACTTAATATACTTTTCATATAATATACTTTTAAATAATATATGAATGAAATTTTTCGAAAATAAAATCGATCGCATTTTAACATGGTTTAAAGGGGGAAAAAAACAACATAATATTGACAATAGTTTTAGTTGGCGCTGTTTAAATACGATTATTTCTTGAATATTTGGTGCTATTTGTTAAAAAAAACCGCATTACGTGTTATGCTGACAAGCTCTATTTACGTTTCGGAGAGTTGTTACCGGCTTGTGACAGCTCCCGACCGCTTCCAAGCAGTAACAAATTTTTATGACAACAGTCACAACTTTGTGACGCCTGAAGCAGGATGGCGTTTCATTTGTATCGCGTTTGGCACGATTTGTGACTGCAACCCGAGTTGTTACTGAAACCGTTTCATTTGTATCCACGCCTAATTATGGTAAAATGACATTTACTCCTTTCTCTCTTTTATTGGCAGCAAGGAAAAAAATGCTCCCTATATATTAGAGAAATGCTATTAAAGTTTAAAACAAATTAATATTTCAGCAGCATTGCTTTTTTAATAATGAATTATATGTTTACACATAAATAACAAAGAGAAGAAAAAACTACAAATAATTAAATTACTATACTCGAAACACACTTAAGGTATAAATTACGTTATATATTTAAATTATTTTCGTTTTTTTTTCCAATTTAGGGGCCTTCGCGAGATAGAGAAAGTGACCTTGGCGATGAATTGAAATTCGGCAACATGTTTTCTAACAATCTATTCGCTTTTTGATATACACAAGCAATTATTTCGATATTTATACAATTTATTTAATATAAAGAAGCCATTTATCTATTTTTATGTACAAAAAGAGGTTAATTGAAAGACAATTATAAATACATGTAAACATATAAACATGTATACATACAAATACATGTATAAACAAGCATAAAAGTTTGGTGCTTTTTCAGTATATGGGGCCTTGACGAAACAGAGAAAATAGCCTTGGCGGAAAAGAAAATTTGGCAACATACTTTCTGTCAACCTATTCACTTTTTCATTTCGTATACAGAAGCACTTTTTCAATATTTATACAATTTGTTTAGCGTAAAATGTCATTTATCCTATTTTATATATAATCAGAAGTAATTTGTATAGAAAAAAACAATAATAATATACGTATAATTAAAATACGCATACAAACAAAAAAATCGTCGAATTTGTTTCCATGGCTGTTTATGTCATTTGGCACCAAATCTCACTTTCTGATGCCCGAATTGCGCCAAGCTTTTTAAAAAAGCGTCAAGACCCCTATAATAGAAAAGCACCAAAAGTTCATTGTGTTTGTTTTGATAACTTTTGGCAACAAATCTATGTATATTAACGAATCTATCCCTTTTTGAAGCTCGAATTACGCCAAACCTAAAAGCAAAGGATCCTATACTGGAAAAGTACCCGATTTTCTTATGGACAATATTCAAGTGACATAACATGGTGTAAAATTATCGCGGATAGCAAATTTGTTTAAATATCTCATCAATTGATGCCGAATAAATGCAGACATGCATGCACAAAATATTTAATTAATTTTGTATGATAAATAATTATTAGAAAATTCGTATATACATATTAATTAAAATAAATAATTTTCATATTTAAAATAACATGAAAATATGCATGATGGTGCACTAAAATAGAGAGAAAATTAAAACCTGTTACTGAAAATGTCTATAACATAGTACTTTTCAATAACGTGGTTCTTAATGTTATTCACAAGCAGATGGAATTTTTCTCATCCTTAAACGCAAAGGAAGAATAGAATACAGATCGCTGTTATAAAAGTCCGAGAGGTAGCCACAATTTAAACCTAACCATTTTATACAAGCTGGTTTTCAAGTTGTAATTGATTTTACTTATCACTCCCGAAAACAGTCGTCAGTTGTCGCAACAGCTGTGTATGAGGCCATGATAATCAAAAAATGCCCCATTAAAACGTTAAAAACATGGCAACCCAATTACAGATTTACCAATATTTTTGAAACAAAGGACTCTGTCATGTTTTTAGAGGCCTTGAAGTCTGACCGGGGGTTGGCGAACGTAGCTCGCAGGGGGTAGGCCCCCTAGTTAAGTTATAAATTTAATCATTAATCATGGCCAAATAAATTTAATTTGCATATCTAAAAGTTTTCAAACTTTTAATTTTTGTTACATTACCAAGTTTTTTAAAAAATATTTTTGAAAAATGTATTGAGGCATATTACGAAGTATTTAATTTTAAAAGGTATAATAAGCATTATTCTTAAACATTCACTAAACAGCTACTTTTTGATACACTGCAGAGTCCTCCATTATAAATTCATACACATTTTCATTCTGTTCTGATACATCTTCACTACGGGTTCACTCGTAAATTTTCCCGTATCGAAACGGTTGATTTTTACATTATAGCAGGCTGAAAGAATATGTTCCTCAGGCATAGGCAGCTGACTGACGTTTATTAGGAAAAAATGCACATTCATTTCGATATTTACACTGATAAGAAGGAAAATTCATTCTTTCCGTGTCAAATGTTATGTCGCCAATTTTCCTACTGATATCGAAAAGCAAAGACTATTACTATTCGTTTTTTTATAATTTAGGTCACTGGGCAACACGCGGGCCAGAAAGATGCGGTTTTTATTATTATTATTATTATTATTATTATTATTATTATTTAATAAATAGAAATATTTAATTTATCTCAGAAAGTCTGTCATTAAATAATGAAAATATCACTTTTGAAAATAGCGTTGTGAGAATACTTTTTTTTAAACCCTTTCAGGGGCAAAGTACTTATGTCCGTAAAATACTGAAATGACAGAATGACATCAGAATTTAAAAACAGATTTATTTGGAAAAAAGTAAAAGCTTTTATTCACGTACTAAATAAAATGAAAATTTTCATTCCAAAAATCTGGTGTCAATGTGGCATTTAGGGACTAAAATTAAGTGGTCCAAAAGTGAACCACTGCCCTTAAAGGGGTTAAGTTTTCAGCACCCCTGATTTAGATTTCATCTTTCATTAAGAAATACAGCAACAATGAATGCTCAACGTCTGGGCAACATTTTATTTTAACATTAAATTAAAAAACATTTTACTTTAAAGGGCAAATTTTATTTTTCCCAAGAAGCAATACCTGGCGGACGCGGCAGAACCAGTGCAAAGATCAGTTATAAGTTATTCGACCAGGACCGAAAACATCATGGAACCTAGTATCCTTCTTCCATGGTTCGTTATCATTGTCAGCCCTGTCAGATCTGAAATTCCTCTCTCCAGTGGCATATCGTGGTTGGAAAAATAGGTGAAGAGCAGGAGCCTCCTGCTCTTCACCTATTTTTGACCACACAATGATAACGAACCATGGAAAAAGGATACTAGGTTCCATGTTTTCGTGCATAACACAAGATGGTAGTAAAACAACATTACAGAAATCTCCATATTGAATCCCCAATTAAAAAACGCAGAATATTTCAATTTAGTATACCACCTGTTTAAATGAAATAATGTGCCAATAATCTGACTCAACGTTCTAAACTTAAAATAACAAGTTTCCGTCATTTTTGACTGGAGCATATGCTAATCTTCAACTATATATACAGGGTGATTCATAAAAGATGGGCAGAACTTTAAGGGGTTATAGTACACTTAAAGACAAATAATATTAAATAGGAGACTAAGGGTCCCAGACGTATTCCCAAGGAGATAGGGGGCATTAAAGTTTAGGGTCCGAAATTTCAAATGATTATAAAACATGGAAAAATTGGTCGATTCGTTTGCGGTTTTTGCAAAAAATTTTCTTTATGCCAGTATTTTCTTGAAATAAAATTTTAAAGTTCAATTTCAAAAAATGCCGATAGGGGGCGCTTTAGACTTTGGAGTAACAAACAACTATTTTTTAACGTTATTTTTTGTATTTCTTTAAATGATTTCGAAAGCTCAGACTTAAACTTAAATTTTGATCTAAAAATCTGAGTCCTAACGAGTAGTTAAGTAGCGTAAACTGAAATTTGAAATTTGAAACCCTTCTCCCCCCAGAACAAAAATCAGTTATTCCCGATCTTTGTGTCGTAGATTAGGCTCTAACTACTGCCGCGTTTTGCTAAAATTATTCTTTATGTCAGTATTTTCTTGAAAATAAATTTTAAAGAAAATTTTCAAAAAATTCCGATAGAGGGCGCTTTAGACTTTGGAGTAACGAACAACTATTTTATACCGTTATTTTTTGTGTCTCATTAAATGCTTTCTAAAGCTTAGACTTAAACTTAAATTTTCAGCTCAAAATCTGAATCGCTGAGCGTGGTTCAGTAGCGAGGGGAGGGGGTTCAAATTTCAACTTCTGAACATAGTTCAGTTTGCACTACTTAACCATGCCCAACGATTCTGTGCTGTGATACGAGGCAAAAATACAACTTTCGTCAAGGACTGCATAGTCGGAATTCACTCATAAAGGCACTGGCACAGTTGGAAACGTCGCTCATGCAAACGTTAAAGCTCCATTCCTGACGCTAGTCACCGGGTGAAGAAGGAAACAGAAAGTATGCAAATGTCAAATGGGGAAGAAGAAGAACACGTATGCAAAATTTCGACACGATTCAGGCATAAAAACCACTGAACGGTGAGTCAAGTGTAAGTCGCTGTAGTAATGAATCGGAAGATGGTGCCATTCACGAATAAGGAAAAGGCTGAGATGCATTTAATTTACGGAGCGGCAGATGGAAATGGTGCAGAGGCACAACGAATGTACGGAGAGCGATTTCCTAACAGGCGGTTGCCTAACCGCAAAACTTTCGAGCGCTTGCACAGACAGTTGTGTGAGACGGGATCATTTCTCGCTTCCCTGTCGAATGCAGGTCGTGCAAAAAAGGACGAATCAGTAGTTGTTGCAGAAGCCATTCTGGATGTAGTAGCGGCGCAGCCCAGTACAAGTACACGAACAGTGGCTAGCCAGGTGGATACCTCACAGTCCACGACTTGGAGGGTACTGAAGGATGAACATTTGCTCCCGTTTCATGTGCAACGAGTCCAGAAACTGTCTCCAGGGGATTATCCAAATCGTATTGAATTCGCCCGCTGGTTTCTGCAGCAGAACGCGCTAAATCCACATTTTGGACGAACTGTGCTTTTCACCGATGAATGTACCTTCACATGTGAAGGTACATTTAACACACACAATGCACATGTATGGGCGGATGTCAATCCACATGCTACGTATCCACATGCTCATCAGAGACGCTTTTCCATCAATGTTTGGGCAGGAATCCTCGGAGACCACCTAATCGGACCGTACCTTCTTCCTGAACGCCTCAACGGTAAAACATACCTCACATTTCTGCAACATGTGCTGCCAGACCTGTTAAACGTTGTTCCTCCACGCATCCGGCGGGTCATGTGGTTCCAGCACGATGGAGCGCCAGCCCATTACGTACGAGACGCCCGCAACTATCTGGACATCACATTTCCGAACAGATGGATTGGTCGAGGTGGTCCTGTTGCTTGGCCTGCTCGCTCGCCAGATCTTTCACCCCTCGATTTCTTTTTTTGGGGACGATTGAAGGCTCTTATGTATGAGACACCCATTGAATCCCCCGAGGAACTGGTCGCCAGACTTTCCGCCGCTGTAGGGGAAGTGCTCGAAAAGCCTGATGTTTTCGCGAATGTTCGCCGTTCCATTCGTCGCCGTTGTTCTGCGTGCATAACCTCTGGTGGTCACAATTTTGAACATTTATTGTGATTACATGTTAATAAATATGCTTTGGTAACATAATCCTAATTTGTGTCTTTTTACCTCGTATCACAGCACACAATGTGTGGACATGGTAAACTGAACTGTGCTCAGGAGTAGAAATTTCAAACCCCTCTCCCCAGAAACTTAACCACGTCTAACGATTCAGATTTTGGGCTGAAAATTTAAGTCTAAGCTTTAGAAAGCATTTAATGAGACACAAAAAATAACGGTATAAAATAGTTGTTCGTTACTCCAAAGTCTAAAGCGCCCTCTATCGGAATTTTTTGAAAATTTTCTTTAAAATTTATTTTCAAGAAAATACTGACATAAAGAATAATTTTAGCAAAACGCGGCAGTAGTTAGAGCCTAATCTACGACACAAAGATCGGGAATAACTGATTTTTGTTCTGGGGGGAGAAGGGTTTCAAATTTCAAATTTCAGTTTACGCTACTTAACTACTCGTTAGGACTCAGATTTTTAGATCAAAATTTAAGTTTAAGTCTGAGCTTTCGAAATCATTTAAAGAAATACAAAAAATAACGTTAAAAAATAGTTGTTTGTTACTCCAAAGTCTAAAGCGCCCCCTATCGGCATTTTTTGAAATTGAACTTTAAAATTTTATTTCAAGAAAATACTGGCATAAAGAAAATTTTTTGCAAAAACCGCAAACGAATCGACCAATTTTTCCATGTTTTATAATCATTTGAAATTTCGGACCCTAAACTTTAATGCCCCCTATCTCCTTGGGAATACGTCTGGGACCCTTAGTCTCCTATTTAATATTATTTGTCTTTAAGTGTACTATAACCCCTTAAAGTTCTGCCCATCTTTTATGAATCACCCTGTATATATAAAACACAAACGGAAATTTCGTCCCGTTCCTTTATAACTCGAGTTCCGCTGAAGGGATTATGATGGAACTTGCACTGTTCGATAGATAATTTTTCAGGGAAGGTTTTAGTATATAACACAACGTTCTACGTAGATTAGTTACAGAATTATGATAGAAAGTTCTGTTATTTTGGCCGAAAAGGTTACCATTGTTATTTTTTTGGCGACCATTAATATTGCAGAAAGAATTAAAAAGGCTATACATCTCGAAAAATAAAATAAAAAACTGTTGCTAATTTTCCTTCTATATATAAAAAAAATTTTGGCTTAAAAATGGACCAATGAAAATCTGCGTAGATATTCCGGGTTAGTCTCATCGCTTTTTTATTAGGGACTTTTTTGAGGAGCGATTACTTTTTTTCTAGCCATCCTACAGATTCGAAAATCATACCACCAGACGCGAAATATAACAAGGTTTAGTAAATTCAAAAAATTATCACGGTCGGACAATAAAAACTCAAAAAATCCTTAAAAATCGAGTAAAAAATCTTTTATTGAAAAAGTCATTTTTTATATTGTTGCCAAAAAAGCGCAAATGATTATATTTTATCTCAAATAAAAAAATGTATTTGCGCGAGACTATTAAAACCAATAATGAAAGTTAAAAATAATAATTAAATGATCACGTGTTGAAAGCAGGAAATAAAGAAAATTACGTCATAAAAATTGTGTTTACACATGAATCCTTCTAATACCTCGAAACGTATCTGATTAGTCAGAGCTTTCTGACTTTTCTTAGGAGGAATTAACATGAAAGTAGAGAATTTAGATAGGATGGACGTATTAGAGGGGTTACCAAGAGGAAGAGACCCGAGTCTGTCGCCAATTTGGCGGTCAAAATTAGCTGCCAAAAGTGGCGCCAACTTGACGCTATTTCCAATATTTCGCCAAATTTCCATAGACTCCTATTGAAATCCAATAGCGTTTACTCGCTTACAAAAAATCACCAAATTAAGATATTGCAATGCAACAAAAATTAATATTAACTTATGAATAGAGCTTAATTGAACTATTTACATTATTTTTAAGCACAAACACTAGCTATTTACAATATTCGTAACACTATACATACAATTTGTTCTTTTTAGTTATTCTGTCGACCAAATTACTGTCGCCAAATTCATAGATATTAAACGAGCAAGAGATTTTCCCGATTATTCATATATATTAAACGAGCAAGAGATTTTCCTGATTATGAATGATATTGTAAACGACGTGGAAGATTTTCACGAATATTGTCCCCTGTACTAAATCGAGCACGAAAAAAAGATCTAGCTAGGTTCCGAATACAAGAAAATTCGTTTTTACAAGGTAAAACAAACTCAGCCCTGAAAATGTTTTTTGTTATAAATAGAAAAATACTCAAACGATTTACACGAAACGTGTTGCCTATACTAATTCGAGCACGAGAAATCAATCTAGCTAGGTTTCGAATTCGGGAAAGGTCATTTTGATCTATTAAAAGGAACTCAGCACTAAGAATGCTGCTATATATCGAAAACGGCACTAACGTTTTTCACAAAAATTAATGACTACACTAATTCGAGCACAAGAAATCGATCTAGCTAGGTAACTAATTTCAGAAAACTCGTTTTCTGTGTTTAAAACTCGACGTGGTATAAAAAACAAGTCTTGAAACAAAATCGAAAAAGTACAGAAAGTTCTTTGTCCAGATCGACTTTAGCTATCCAGTGCCAAAAAAAGTGGGTGCTTTTCAAACCAAAATGTACCAAAAAAGAAATAAAGGAAAAAAAACATTCATAAATATTGAAATGCAAACGCGATATTAAAACAAATATATCCCACAGGACTAAAGTAAGCCAGCTAGTATTTTTGTGTGAGTGTAGTATCCTCTTTAACTAACAATTGTGTTTTTAAACGGCCTCGACAAAATTTTAAAAGCGGTAAAAGAATTAAAAAAATTTAGTGATGCATAGTTACATAGATTAGATCAGTTTCTACTGACGTCAAAAACATTCACCTGTCGAGAGGGATAATTATGAAAAATATTGTAAATACATAAATATCCAATATTATTTTTTTTTCTGTTTTCCTTAATACATTTTAAAATTTATTTTAATAAAATATTGATAGTTGACACTTGAGTGAATGCAGCTTTTCCGATTTTTTTTTCTTTTTTTTAATTCCAATGCCAACATTCACCCATTTGTTTATTTGGCGTTAGAGTCTGGGTCTGGCGATTACTTTGGCGATAGTTTATTTTATGGAAAATGGCTGACGGGATAATGCGGAAATACCAAAAATAGTTTTTTAAAAACACTCTTTTATAAGCAACCAATGGTCATCTTGAAAATACCGCGGAATTTTTTAAACCGCAATTCATATTTTTTACGTAAAATATCTATTACAATGCATTAATTTGGCCTGGGCAAAGACCTCTATTATGAAAAATTCACTTCTTTTTTATACGTTTGCCAGGAAGCTCAAAATAATGAATTTATTTGAAATATGTACTTTTTGCTCTGTTTATTTATCAACAAAAGAGAATCAGAAAGAAAAATGAAACATTATTTAAATCATCTTTTTACTCTTTTAAATTTATTTGTCATCGTGTAATCGTAAATTTATTGATATTTAATTATTAATTGATGAAAGCGTATTCTGTATGTTACATTTTTTTTAACAATTTTTTTTTATTTTTAACTCTTTAAAATATTGACTTTTGCCATTTCACAGCGCTTTGGCCTATTTTGGCGAGCATTTTACTGTCACATAATTAAATCCGTTGTTTTTCAACTCCCATACAATTGCACGAGTTACAGAGATATTTGGCGATTTATCACCTGTGACCACCTAATTGAAAAAGAACAATCAATTTCAAGTGAATGTATCATCATATATATTACTTCTCCTGTCAACATCCCTTTTTTTCTGAAAATACGAAACGCAGAACCACGAATGAGATAGCATATGAAAGGATTTTGAAAACGCTTCTGACATAGCACACTTAACATTTCGTTAAAACATGTTTTCGATTAAAAATTGCTGATAATTAAAAATTAAATCGGCATTGTTTTCCTAAACGAAATGAAAGGTTTTCCTCAAAACATTGTTGCCAAAAAAATAAAATACCACATTATATGATGCTCAGCAATTATTATAAAAAACACCACACGAGTTTATTTTATATTTATGATTAAAAAACGAAATTTAAATTGAAATGTTTAGATTTATATTTCTATGTCCCATGTTTTTCCCGAAGCGGATGACGTCATCCTCTAATGCAGTTAAAATACGATTGTTATTTTTTTCTCGCGCGTGCCTTTAGCAATCTTGGATCAGTTTTTACTCTAACTTTGATGGAATAAATTAGATGATATTCTGGATTGACTAACAACTAAATGTTGTTTACAGATATTTTTATCCTTGCTTTTTCTTTAGAAGTTTAAACCTGCATCTAATAACTATTACATATTAATAAAAAATGGTACTTCTCTTTTATCCCGTCGACCACTTTTCATAAAAAAAAACTATCGCCAAATAAACGGGAGAACGTTGCCATTGGAATATCAAAATAAATGCTGGTGATTTGCAGACAGCTCCTACTAAAGGCCGGTTACAACTGTCAATAAAAGACTATCACTACACATAAAGAAAATAAGGTGTGGGGTGCACCTTTACCATTACTCATTAATTATCTATAGGTGCTTCTGATTACAGAAGACTCCCTGATCGTTGCCTAATTAGATACTAGAGAATTATTATTAAAGAAAATTAATTGTTGCGTTGTGTGTAGAGTATCTAATATATGGCAGTTAGATTTTGGGAATGGAATGTATAGAGTTCCATAAAATAATTACCCGAAACAACCCTAAAGATAATTTTAAATAAAAAACATTCCAAGATTTAAGTTAAGAAAATTCTAGAGAAATATTTAGGTTTTTAAAATTAATCATGCAAACACTAAATTAAAACAACATTTTTTTAAATTAAAAAAACAACTACTTTATTTACATTAAAAAAAATAAACATATCAAAAAACATAGTAAGGATATATAAATCTACCCTTTCTAAAATAAACATATCAGAAACATAGTAAGGATATATAAATCAATCCGTTTTAAAATATGCAGCACAGAAAACATAGTAAGGATATATAAATCAATCCTTTTTCTACAATTTAATTTATTCATTAAAAATTATCATTTACTAAATGATTCGTTCTCACAAATGAAATTTAGCATTACACATTCTTAATTACTATATGATCAAGTTCTCACAATTGAAATTAAGCATTAAACATTCTTAATTACTATATGATCAAGTTCTCCTGCCGAACAAAAATTACAATTAAATTTGAGCGGTACACAGATAATAAGATTGGTATTATATAGTAAAACATCATACCTGAGTCGTTAACAGACAGACTCAACTCCAGTTATTGGGAAATTCCCGGGTCCCAGGTTGGACCCTGATGCAGGCTAGGGAGAGTGACTCCTTATGGGCATACACTCATTCACGAGCCCGGTAGTATCTTTTTACAGTAACTATTTGCAGCACTCTCTCATAATATTTTTCCAACTAATTCTTTTTTCGACTGCACACATTCACCTTTTTTCATCGACTGTCCTTTATCTCCAAGTTCTGGCTGTCTTTTAGTTGGTGGTGGCACCTCCCACCTACTTGACTTTTATTTACGACCTTGTGCCCAAATGGCCCAGTGTGTCAATGACCACACCTACCTTCGCTGCTCATAGGAGAACTGTCCAGCCAATGATCACAAACTATCTGGCCCCCTAAAATTAACCAGGCACCAATGTGTCTACTCTGAATCCTCTAGCTTCGAACTGACGGTACCACACACGAAGTGTGATTGACAGCCCTCATAAATTTACAGTCATAAAAACTTCACAATATGGCTCCAGTGCACTTTTCGCCAGACAGCGCTCATAAAACTGTCCGTCACCTTGTTCGCTAAATTAATACCAACCTTTGTACCGCTCTGAAGTCTAAATAATTACAGTGTAGCATAAACATGTATAAAAAAAAATACAGTAATTACTAATTATACTTATATATATATAAATGCAAGGAGAAATATTTACTAATTATAGAATTTAAAAAAGAAGAACACTCAATATTTACATATACATTTCTAAGTGTGTAACACAAAAAAACAAGGTGGTGAATACTTTCCACCATCTTCTTCCCCCAAATGCAAATCAGTTGAAAGTCCACGTAAAACGTGGAAAATTTCAACTGTAGAACCCCCCCTCTCGAAAGTCCACGTAGTAGCACCACTCCCACAAGTAGTACTTTACCAACACCCCCTATATACAAAGCCTCCACAGTGAATTGTAATGGCCGATCCCGTAGTCCGACTTCCTATTCCTACTTCAACAATACTCGTTTTCGCGAGCTTGCGTACGCTCACAGATTGAAGTTGGAACTTTAATTCCTCCGTGAAAGTTGCATTTAGAATTATTTCCCATAACTTTTTGTAAACATTTCAACAGGATGAGTGTTTTTTCTCCATTCAATTACAAATTGAATAAAATCCAATGTCTCCAATATTTATTGAATATTTCTTTTTAATAATTAACATATCCCAATACAAAAATTTTGTAATTTAAATAAATTACGATAAATATCAAAAACTACTAAAATGTAATTGATTTTTCGTATTAAACTTGCATTTATTCCATTTGAATAAAATTATTGTTAATGTAATCAAGTTCTTCATTTAAATCAGATATTTTAAATTACAGTTGTTCACCCCCCCCCCCACCCCTCCCCTTGAGAACCAAATTTTCTTTCTAGCTTTAGATGTATACATATACTATTTACAATATAAAGATTATTTTTCAATAGAGTTGAAGCCTCGTTACTAATATATATATATATATATATATATTAGTAGAAGGGGTACTTAATGCTTAAAAAATATACTAAAAGAGAATTTTTAATTTAGAAATACAAAAGTTTCTTTACTTTATTGAAATCACTATTTTAAAAGAATAAAATATAAGAATAATCTGTATTAAAAAAATTTAATTTACGAGGAAATATTTTCTGAAGCTCAACTATATCAACATTTCAATTTTTCTATAAAAATTGCTAAAATCTGCAATTTTAATAATTACTAGTTTTCAAACAGCAGCTAAATTCTTTTATAGGGCTGAAATTTGATGGCCTAGAAATAAAAATATAGGGTTGAAAATGTACTAATAAAAAATATGCTGTGTGAGAGAGTTTCTTTTTTTTTCACTCCTTCAAATGCAAAAAAAAAAAAAAAAAAAAAAAAAAAAAAAAAAAATTACAGCGTTTTTTGTATAATAGTTTTTCAAGGGTATCCATGGCTTTCCTTTTAACCTAATATCTTTTATTTCAGAACTCTTTTAAACATTAATATAGCAAATTTTTGCTTTTAATAGATTTTTGTTATCCTGAAAAATTTCTTTTACAGGCTATAAAATAAGAACTTTCTTCTTGTGCTACCTTTAGAGCAATTTTAAGTTCTTCAATTTACATAAGTTACTTACTCGATTTGTTGTATTAAACTTGCATTTATTCCATTTGATTCAGATTATTTTGTATCTTCATTTTCTTTATTCATTTAAATCATTCTTTTTTATTGAAATTATTTTTTTTTCTAAGAATTAAATTTTCTTTCTATCTTTCTTTATTTTTTCCCCTAAACAGTATGCAGGTTTGTCAACAGATTTGAAGTAAACCTGGTATAAAAAATAATAACAATAATAATAATACTTTGGACAAACGTAAAAGTACCAAGCGGATACTAATTGTTTAAAAAATATACTAAAAAAGACTCAATATACAAAATTTTATAAAAGGCAATAAATGTGATGTAATTTAGAAATAGAAAAAAAAATCTGTATTAAAGAATTAAATATATTTACATGAGAAAATATATTTAGAAAAAAATTTGAAGCTTAATTATAAAAATATTGTAATTTTTCTATAAAAAATATGCTAAATTTGCAGTTTTAATCATTATTTAATGTAGCATTCAAACCCTGGAGCTAAAGTTTTTAACATGACTGAAATTTGATGATCTGGAAATAAAAATCAGGGGTCTGTTTCTCCCAGTGTCCTGTTTTTATGAAATTGTGGGTTTTTTTTTTATATATTTGTGAAAATTCTAGTTATAATTTTGTAAATTTTGAAATTATCGTTATATACAGGTTCCTGTATATCCTTTACAAATGAAAAAGCTAAGTAATATGTTCAGTTGTGATCAGTTCAGTTGTTTTGTGACAGGTCAGATTTTATTTTTAAATGATTAAATTTGTGAAAGGTTTTGTGAAAAGTCTATTTTAAGATGAAAAAATTTGTGAAGTTTTGGAATGAAAAATTTGTGAAGGGTTCTTTTAAAAAGCCAAAAAAATTTTTAACAGATATCTGAAAATACAGAAAAAGAATGCATTGTGTGAGAAATTGAAAGAAGAAAGAAAATATATGTAATCGCAGCATTTAAAAAAATATACATAATTGTTTTTCAAAGATATCCATGGCTTTCATTTTTACCCCCCCCCCCCCCGTCACTGTTTATTTATTTTATTTTTTTCTTATTTGATACTGAGACATATTTTAAAGACTTGGGGCACTAAGTATTATCTCTTATTTATTTATATCATTGTTTTAATGTAATTATTATGTATAATCAGTTCTGTTATACATATGTAAGATAGAAATCTCGTTTTTTGAAGACAAAAACTGGAGTCATTTGCCTAGAGAGAGATAAAATGTTTTTCAGTAAATCACAAAAGGAAGATTTTACTTGTTTTCTAGCTTTTAATTCATTTATTATTCAATACTTTTTACAAGACTTTGTTTATATGTTAGTTTGTATTCGAAAATACTTGCTAATTTAAATCATATGATATTTATATATGTTAAATTATTTTCTGTATCTATTTAAAGCTTTTGTTTATTCAATGTAGTCATTATCGCCCCTCCCCTTACGCGGATGTAAACACTTTCTGGTATTTAAACCATCAAATGTAAATAATTAATAACGAGGCCTTATTGTACTCAAATTGCTTATATCGAAACTATTTTTATATAAAAAAAAAATTATGCTACAATAATTTTATAAGTCAACATATAACTCTATAAATATCGCCAGGTGCTATTGAAAAATAAATTTGAGAAAAAGAAAAAGAAAAAAAAATAACACTTACAAGATCAAACAACTCTCAGCATTCTCTAATTATAAAGAGAATAAATAGTAATAATAATTTGCTCCCATAAAATCAACTTTAAAATTAAGAGTAAAAAGAAACAAAAAAAGGAAAAAGATAATTGACAAAAGCAATATACGAACTGCTGCTAGTTAATACTATGATAAGAGTAAACACACTCTTGACATATTTTGTAAATTAATAAAATAGTGCATCCAGATTACTCATAGTAAATGATTAGAAACTATTAGAAGGTAAAATAATTATATGATTTAAAAAATATATTTGAATACAAACGCATAAACTGGAATTTTGAAAAAATATATAATAACGAAATAAAGCATAGCTAAAAAACGGGGATCTTTTTTTTCTTTTTGAAATCTGCATGCATAAAATTTATCTTTAGATACATAAATTAATAACAAAGTCCTGTGAAAATATAGTGAGTTGAAGTAAACTAATAATCAGATAAAATGCAAAATCATCCTTTTTTTTTATGACTTAAAACACAATACTCATTCTAGGCAAATGATTGAAAGCTATTGTAAATATACACGTGGTTTAAAAACTAAATTTGTATCTTACATACATATAAAGAAATTATATAATGATAATGTTATTAAAACAATGATATAAGAAAACAAAGACAAAACTTACTTTTATTCTTTAAAATATGTCTCCATATCCAAAGTTGTACTTATTTTCATAATTGTAAATACGTGATACGTGCTCTCGCATTTAATCCTAAAGGTGAACTGACCGATCAAGCAGAGGCAACTGGGAAGGTCAACGATAAGCGGAAATAACTTCGGACTACCGTCTCCGTCATATTGCCTCTTCCAGAATTCACTGTGAAGGCTTTGAATATAGGGGGTGTTGGCCGGTCCCACTCGTTACCAGAGAGACGCCTCATCGCTAATACAACACCAAAGGTAAGCACTTTTCTCATCCTAATATAGTATCCTGATAGTTACATGCTATAAAATTTATCATAATAAAACCCGTATGCAAAATGCAACCAATACACATTAAAATTAAAAAATTTTGTACACTAATAGTGTAATTACGCGAAACGAAAATCCAGACACTTGGAATATTTCCGTTGGCGTTTGATACTATCATTGCGATACCTCTCGTTAACCGAAATACATGCCAGTGGCATCTAGTGAGATGCGTCCCAACGGCGTAAATATAATTTATATCTGTTTTCCCTCTTACTTTCTTTTATACCATAAAAATTTTCGTAATATTTACATGACATCGTTCTAACACCTCGTACCAAAAACTAGAAAATCATTGGGCTAGAAATTGTCCGAATTTTGACATCCTAAGCCCCGAGGCGATGGACCCCATATCCTACGAGCTCAAATTATGTAACCATTCTCACCGATATAAAATACAAATAATAGATAAATTACTACCTTTTACCAAAAAAAATCTATAAATATATATTTTTTTTTAAACTTTAACGTCACTAACCCAACATTAACAGGAATTTATAATTAAACATTATTTTAGTTTATATGTAGATAAACATTCCTTTAATAAATTACCATTTTCATAATACATAAGTAATGTCACTTTTATTCCTCAAAACCATATTAAAATAAATAATGCTGTAATGTGCACTCAAATCTTCTATTGTTTATGAATGTGGAAAAAAAAATCATTGTAAATCAATTCCTTATATTAACACAATTTCGCATCTTCCCTTGTAGGTGTAAAAATGATGAGAGTCCGAGCATCGAGTCCTGGCCAGGATGAGCTGAATGTTTGCCTGCAAACACCCCTCGCTTGAAACGCGGAACCATCTATAATCCACACCACAAGTAAATACTAATCATATTAATGCATATTTTATTCAATAATATTAAAACTAAATTTTGGGAATTCCCGAAAATTACGTGTCCACTATATTTTTAATTAATTATTTTTTGTTTCTTCTTTATTATTATTATTTTCATAACAGGGTCCTCGAAAAAAACTGGAGCTCTGGTAAAAGCCTTTATGATGTATTATTATTTTTATTGAAAGATTTATTTGTTCTAAAACTTGAAATTAAGAAAATTAAAAAATTTGAAAATTTTATTTGCATTATTATTTATTTGTAAAAAAAACCAGAATGTTCTAATACTTAATCTGTGATATTTAACGAAGCTTTCTCCGGCCCAATAACTTGTAAAAAGATATATCTACGAAAGAAAATTATTTATCCCCATTTAAATCTATGTGGAATCACAATTCACCAAACCAATTTTGGAGAATAGGGGAGGGGAATCTTATCCATGCCCCGCTAACCCCAAATTGAAGTCATTTATCTTCAATTTTTTTTTTAATTAAATTATGCCTCAGTCCTGCTGTTGACTATTTTTTTTTTCAAGAAAATTGTCACGATATAATACAGAAAAAACACATTATCTCTCAAAAAAAAATTTAGCAGCCTGTGCGGAACCCTTAGTTTTGTGATTTAGACCAACAAAACCTAGAACCTTTACAATAATCTGGGGGGGGGGACCTTTATAATAATCCTTAAACCATTCCTGACAACTTTTTAATTGCAACTATTCCTACCCAAAAATCAATTAATTATCACAGTACCTTATCTAAAAACTATATTACACAATTTTTTAACTCGTAAATATTGACAAAAGTGTATATATCATGTAATAATTTTGCACGATACTAAACTATATTCGGGTTCTTTCAGCAGTGTCCCGATGTGAAGAATATAGACATCTGTCCCCTATTTTTCCGAACTCAGCCGACAACCCCTCTCTCTTTCTGTATCGCTGAAGCATTCTTCTCAAGTTTGGTAAGTATCGCTTAATCACTTCATCTTCTACTTGACTCCGCCTTGCATGTAAATTGGTAGTTGCATGTTTGCCAACTAGATGGCGTAGCCAGTTTTGTTTGACAACAAATCTATCCGGCGTTTCGGAATAGACATCCTTAAAGTATATCTAAAAGTTTATAATAATAAGGTAGACATTAATATGCCTTTTAATTTTCACATAACAAAATATTTTCCAAAATATTCGTTTATTTACATTAGATATAAATTTTCTCTCTCTCTCTCTCTCTCTCTCTCTCTCTCTCTCTCTCTCTCTCTCTTTTTCATACGCGTTTTGCAATATCCCTTTTACGCTATAGAATACCAAAACCTTCCTATCTTATCTTACGTATTCCATTTTGCTGAATTTATATATTCATTCATTTATTTTAAAATTACTTCTTTTTTTTTTTCTTGTTATTAACCCATCGGTAAACATATGCATGCGCATGTATTTAAACATTTACCTATATTTAAATTCTTACCTTGACAAAACGCCTAATTTTTATACGTCTAACTTCCTTATACATTTATTTTATGACTGTTTGTATTTGTTACTAACATATTATTCCCTAGGACAGAGAAGTAGATGAATGTCACCCTTATTTACACCATTACACATTTTATTTATGTTACAGACCCATTGTATTCACATTTATATTATAATATTTATATATATATTTGGTTTTTGTTTTTTATATGCATAGCATTTGAGATTTTATTTTTTGATTCTAGCTATGAGAATTGTCTTGCTATATAAAAACTAAATATTTTATACAATTTGTTTCTCTCAAGCTAAATTTTACAAAATTATTATTATTATTAATAATAATTTTTGTTCTCTCAAATATTAAGTATTAAATCCTGCTTCATAGCCAAAGAAGTTTCAATTATTTATTTATTTAAAATTGATTCTAAAATTCGATTCGTACACTTTATCTATTTACTTATAGGTATTGTTATTATTATAAAAAAAAAATTCCTTTCTAAAAGAATATAAGGAAATAATTTCCCATAAATTTTCCTTAACATTTTTTTTTTTCCTAAAAGAAATATACTATAAATAATTTTCCATAAATTTTCCTTTACAATTTATTCTATCGCTTTGTTTAAAAGAAAAGTGGAAAAAAATAACAGTCTCTATTCCGTAATTTTATGCTGGCATATCATTATCTTCCGTGGTTTTTAAGATATGCCAAAAAGATAGCATCTTCTCCCACTTGCAGTAAAGATGCGCACAATCGTTCCCCTTTTAAGGGGAAAGAGGGGATGCGAACCTCCTTCCTTAAACTGCATCTGTACTATTGACAGTTATTCCGGGAAAAGCGTGGAGTGACAGGAGGAAAAAGAAAAAAAATCCTCACCTACTCCGTAATATTTATCGTTTATTCGTCACAGATTTATTTATTGTAAAATAATATTTGATTTGAATTCTATGCATTAAGGAAAAAAAATCACTGTATCCTGTTTCGTCATTATATCTGATTTTTTTTTTTATTATTATTTATTTTTGTTTCGTTTTGTATGTTACCCTCAATTACTAAGTATTTAAACCCTTGTATTGAGCTATACCCCAAGCTTCTGTATTTCATCGCAATTTCCCAATTTATTTCCTTACTTATTTGTGTGTGTGTGTTTTTTTTTTTTTTTCAATTTATTCACTACTAGTCCTCGAAAAAATATAGTACTTTTATTTTATTTCTATTTATTTATTTATAATTATTATTATTATTTTCGTCACTCAATATTTGATTTTCAAAATCTGCTTATCTAATTAGACTTTTATTTCGAAAAAAAAATTTTTTTTTTCAAAATGATTCAATTTATTTTCCTAATTCGCTCTAAATCAGTTGGTTTACAATCTCAACCTAGTTAAACAATTTGAGAGCTAACTAGACTCCCAATTCTGTACCAATATTTTTTTTTTTCAAATATTATTTATAAAATTTGAATAAGTTCCGAACCATAATTTCGAAAAAAAACCTCAACGCCAAAGAAATATCCCGAAAAATGCACAATATCCTACCCTATACAGGTTATAATAATCAAAATACCTAACCTTTAGTAGAGGTGCAACGAGGGTGTAGGTACATCTTACAATATACCTATCTAAGTACTCGCCGTTAATAAAATATACTTAAATACTTTTTCTTTTAATATTTACAATTATAATACACACAAAAATTTCCATATACACGGTAGTAGGGGTGTACTGAGGTTTCCACCACTTAACTCACTTCTGGTAATTCTTCATTATTTGAATTCGAGTCATCCCCCAGCACAATTTTTGCCGATGGTTACCACATATGACTAATGTGTCTTTTTATGGTGCTTCTGGATTGTTCAATAAGTGTTTAAGAAAGTAGTTATTGTGCCGAAAAGCTCTAATGACTTCAGAAGGTCCGTCATATTTTGGATGTAATACCAAAGGCTTTCCGATTACCTTTATATACACTTGATCCCCTATTTCAAGCGTTTTTACTTTTTTCAAAATCTTTGCCAACGTATTCCGTTTCTATTTTTTCCTGATTGGCTAAAGCTGTTTTCCATACTTCCTTCATATGTTCAATACGTTTTTCACAAACTGCTTAGTATATTGAACATCTGGTTCATTTAGAGCTGTAAAATGGTTAGCCGTTTCTCTAGCGAAAAATGATTTATCTGGACGAAACCCAGTAGCTCTATGAATTGAAGTATTATAAGATAGGATAAAAAATGGTAGACGGATATCCCATTCGGTCGTTTTATTAGACATAGCCTGAATAGAAGACTTTAGTTGTTTATGTGTGACTTCCAAAAGACCATTCGTAGAACCTTTGTACGTAGATGCAAAATGGGGGTTCACTCCCACTGCTTTCAGAAATTCTCGGAAAAGTTCCCCTCTAAAATAGGGCCTGTTGTCTAAAGTTACTTGTTTGCAGTATCCGAACAAACTAAAGTAATTTGTGAGTGCATTTATAATAGTCTGCGACTCCACATTCCTTAATGGCACTGCTTGTAAAAACCTCGAAGCGACATCTACTATAGTTAAAATAAAAGCGTGTTTTTTCAGGGTTAACGGTAGTTTTCCGACGATATCGATATGAATAGCTGCCCCCACAGGGTGATCTTTAGACACTTTCTCCAAAGGTACTTTGATAGTCTTATGTTGCTTATTTTTGTTGCAAGCTATACAACTTGCAAAGTAATTCTTTATATCTCTATGCATACCGAACCAAAAGAAACGTGATTTAACTAATTCATACGTTTTTGGGAAACCAAAGTGAGCTTTATGCGCCTCTTGAATTATTTCAAAAATCAATTTGTTCGGAGCAATCATTAATTGCTTATCTTTATATTTCTGTTTTAAAATTAGTATCTTATTTTCGTTCAAACTATATTTTCTAGTATTTCTATTTTCTTTTTTTTCTTCAATTTTATCAATTATTATTTTAAGTTTGGAATCTTGCCTTTGTGCTTCCCTAATCTTCTCTTCTGCAAGATTAACATTTAATTTAAATTGTTCATTTTGTATTTCATTTAGAGTTAAAATATTATTAATATTACGAGATACGTAGTCAGCCGGATTTTGTTCTCCCGCAATATGTTTAAATTGATAATCAAAACTACTTAATCGCAACATCCATCGTGCCACTATATCTCCTTGTTTTTCTAAATTTATATGTTCTGTCAATGCCTTAGAATCTGTCAATATTGTAAACTTCCTCCCTAACAAAAATCTTTCAAAATAAATGCACGCATCGTGTGCAGCTAACAATTCATACTTAAGACTGGGATAATTTTTCGCCGCCTCTCTCAGTTTTCCACCGTAAAATTCAATAGGTACATACTCTTCGCCGTGTTTTTGTGTTAAAATAGCCGACAATGCAATTTTAGAACCATCCGTTATTAAAAAAAAATTATTTATCTAACTGCGGGGGTTTTCGTGTTGGGTTATCTGAAATAGCTGTTTGAATAGCCACAAACGCTTTTTCCGTTTCGTCGGTCCACTGAAATTTTACCTTTTCTTTCGTTAATTCGACCAGAGGATTAACAATTTCAGCATATTTATGCACCAAATTTCTAAAATAATTGGCTAACCCCAACAGTGATTTCACCCCTTTTTTGTTTTTAGGTCTGACCAATTTTTGAATTTTCTCAATGTTTTTGTTTGAGGGGGAATACCCATTTTGATGTACCTTAAATCCCAAAAAATCTATTTCTTGTTTACACACTTGCATCTTGCTTGGTTCCACTGTTAAGTTATAATCAATTAGTCTTTGCAAGACTTCTGTGAGTAGTGCTAACATCCTTTCAATCGAATTCGAGGCTATTAGAACATCATCTATATAATAACTGACTTCCTCCTTATTAAAATCTCCCAACACTGTATCTATCATTTCAGCGAATGTATAGTCGGACTGATTTTTAATCCGAAATTCATTCGAATTGGCTGATATTTCCCAAATTCAGTAATAAATGCCAATTTCTCTCTGTCTTGAGGTTGTAAATTAATCTGTAAAAATGCACTATGCAAATCCAATACTGTATAATACCTTTTACCGCTAATTCGTTGTAATATTTCGCAAATATCCGGAATCGGATAAGAGTAACCTTCCAAAATTGCATTTAATAAGCGATAATGCCATTCTAAATTTGGGTTTTTGCGGGTCTGTAGTCTTTTTTTTCACGAATAACACCGGAAAAGAGTAAGAAGTACTCTTTTCAATAATGTTTTCTAATAATTTTCTAATTTCCGCTTGTGCATACTCTCTCACTGTATAAGGAGTTTTATATGGTTTCGATCGAATCGCAAAATTGTGTGCAAGTTTAATTTGTGGGCGCATCAACGAAGATTCACCAATTGTATTATATGACTTCGAAAAAGCATGTGCATGTTGAAATAAAACATTCTCTAACTTTTCCTGTAGGTCTGGAGGAAGATGTTTTAAATCAAAATCCTCTTTTGACAGTTCTGCTTCTCTAAGCTTACGTATTTCCTCGATAGTTAGCGCATTAATTTTATGCACACTCCCATCAATAATGTTGTCAGGCATATCTTTAGTGTCAAAATCAAAGTCTACTATTATATTTCGTACCTTAATTCCCTTCGGCAAAATAATTTTCTTTTCGGTTAAATTTTTCATTATGACATTGATAATTCTACATTTTGATATTTCATGTATTGAATGAAAACATTCAATTCCTTCCTGACCCATTTCCGGCTCAAAAAGTACCGTAGAATTTTCCTCCAAAAAATCTGGGCAAAGTAACGCTACAATCTTTTCTTTCCCTGGTGCTATGTAAATTTTCCTAGCCAATTTGACAAACACTTCTCTCTTTTTTCTTATTTTTTTGTTTTTGCTATTATTTTTCACCTGTTCACTTTTTATATAATTAATCTCTTGTTACATCTGTTTATTTTCCAATTGATCTAATGAGATAGTTACGTTTTTAAATTTTAATAATTTTTCATTCACATCCAAAATCATTTTATTCTCTTGCAAAAAATCGTAGCCTAAAAGCATGTTATAAGAATTACTAAAATTATTATCCGTTACATAGAAAGTTCCCGATGTGAATGCATTATTTAATTTAAAAGTCAATTTAATGCTATGTTTGAAAGGAATCGCAGTTCCGCTGAACGATTGAATTTTAATGCTGGTTGTATTTTCGTTCGGATTTTCACAATTTTTCTGCAGTTGTGCCCGGGTTCGAACAATAAATTCTCTAAAATCCTTACTACTACGCTTTGCCTTTCTACCTCTATTTCCCATACATTAACATAATGCTACACAAATCAAATACAAAACTTCCCCTACTGAAATATTCCTCATCTAAGATTCACAATTTATGTACACAAAAAAACCATATGATACAAAATATAGAAAAGAAAAGAACATGATAATCACAGAAAAAAAAAGAAGGAAAAGGAAAAAAAATACAGTTCACACTCAATATTTTCTTTCTTTTTTTTTTTTTCTCAGCAGTGTTAAGCACTAAAACCACTTTTTCTACACAAAAAAGTGAAATTTTCCTCTCTTCTTTCTTTTTTTTTTGATAAACATTCAATTTTTAATAACTGTAAATGTCTTTAATAATTGTTTAGTTTCAAGCATACATTTACCCTTATTTATTTTTATAAATAATTTAATTTTTTTTTTCAAAAATTTGTAAAAAAATTCATCATGATTTTTTTTTTTCAAAAATTAAACGATGTTGTAAAAATTGATCCTGTTATTCTCTACTTGTTTGTAACTGCACATATTTGTAAAAAAAAATATGTAAGTACACATAAAATTATCTAAAAACAATACAATTTGCAGACAAAATATAGTAAATAATATTTTCCCTAAAAATTTGTCATGACGGAATTCTGTGAAAACTGCGCTAATCTTTGCTTAAAAAATGCAGGAGAACATTGTCATAAAAAAAATTATTTTCCTTTAAATTGTTTATTTTTAAATATGCAGCAAATACTCTTACCTCAATCAAAGAAAAATAAATGTATATATTATTTATTTTTAAATTACTAGCATAATAATTACAGCCTAAATAATTTTAACTTAGAATACTTAACTATATAAAAAAAAATTAGTTTTAATTTTAACACATTTTAATACAATTAAATTACCCCAAAAGGTAACCTATATGAGATTAAATTAACCCACGTACGTTAAATGGTCAGGCGCCAACTAAGTTAATGGTCCCTCTATGCTGGTGATTTGCAGACAGCTCCTACTAAAGGCCGGTTACAACTGTCAATAAAAGACTATCACTACACATAAAGAAAATAAGGTGTGGGGTGCACCTTTACCATTACTCATTAATTATCTATAGGGGCTTCTGATTACAGAAGATTCCGTGATCGTTGCCTAATATTAGATACTAGAGAATTATTATTAAAGAAAATTAATTGTTGCGTTGTGTGTAGAGTATCTAATATATGGCAGTTAGATTTTGGGAATGGAGTGTATAGAGTTCCATAAAATAATTACCCAAAACAACCCTAAAGATAATGTTAAATAAAAAACATTCCAAGATTTAAGTTAAGAAAATTCTAGAGAAATTCTTAGGTTTTTAAAATTAATCATGCAAACACTAAATTAAAACAACATTTTTTTAAACTAAAAAAACAACTATATTTACATTAAAAAAAATAAACATATCAAAAAACATAGTAAGGATATATAAATCTACCCTTTCTAAAATAAATATATCAGAAACATAGTAAGGATATATAAATCAATCCGTTTTAAAATATGCAGCACAGAAAACATAGTAAGGATATATAAATCAATCCCTTTTCTACAATTTAATTTATTCATTAAAAATTATCATTTACTAAATGATTCGTTCTCACAAATGAAATTTAGCATTACACATTCTTAATTACTATATGATCAAGTTCTCACAATTGAAATTAAGCATTAAACATTCTTAATTACTATATGATCAAGTTATCCTGCCGAACAAAAATTACAATTAAATTTGAGCGGTACACACATAATAAGATTGGTATTATATAGTAAAACATAATACCTGAGTCGTTAACAGACAGACTCAACTCCAGTTATTGGGGAATTCCCGGGTCCCAGGTTGGACCCTGATGCAGGCTAGGGAGAGTGACTCCTTATGGGCATACACTCATTCACGAGCCCGGTAGTATCTTTTTACAGTAACTATTTGCAGCACTCTCTCATAATATTTTTCCAACTAATTCTTTTTTCGACTGCCCACATTCACCTTTTTTCATCGACTGTCCTTTTTCTCCAAGTTCTGGCTTTCTTTTAGTTGGTGGTGGACCTCCCACCTACTTGACTTTTATTTACGACCTTGTGCCCAAATGGCCCAGTGTGTCAATGACCACACCTACCTTCGCTGCTCATAGGAGAACTGTCCAGCCAATGATCACAAACTATCTGGCCCCTTAAAATTAACCAGGCACCAATGTGTCTACTCTGAATCCTCTAGCTTCGAACTCACGGTACCACACACGAAGTGTGATTGACAGCCCTCATAAATTTACAGTCATAAAAACTTCACAACATGGCTCCAGTGCACTTTTCGTCAGACAGCGCTCATAAAACTGTTCGTCACCTTGTTAGCTAAATTAATACCAACCTTTGTACCGCTCTGAAGTCTAAATAATTACAGTGTAGCATAAACATGTATAAAAAAATACAGTAATTACTAATTATACTTATATATATATATAAATGCAAGGAGAAATATTTACTAATTATAGAATTTAAAAAAGAAGAACACTCAATATTTACATATACATTTCTAAGTGTGTAACACAAAAAAAAAAGGTGGTGAATACTTTCCACCAATAAATAAATAAAATATAAGAATTTAAGGACACAATTGTTATTTTAATTAATGAAATAACAAATAAACCAGTAAAACATAATGAAAAATACACGAAAATGTCGAATTAAAAACCACTTGATGATTTAACAAACACGTATAATGCTTCTGACATCAAGTATATTGGACTGCATTTTTGGCGTTTAATCTTACAATTTGGCGATAGTTTTTTGTTATGAAAAGTGGACGACAGCATAATAGAGAAGTACCTAAAAATATTAGATTTCAGTGCGAAATCCTCGCACGGGCACTCTGGTTAATTTATAATTAAGTTGTAAAAATATTAAAATGTTGTATTGTCATCGGCAAAACACTTTTCAACATAATTTATATAATTATTGCCTATCAGGAATTGTGTTAAAAATCGATTGGAAAATTCCATGAATAAAAAAAAGTAATTAAAATAAGCTAGCGAAAAAAAAAAGAAAAAAAAAATACCTGTTGAAAAAAATTACCGAGCGAGGATTGGTCTACCAGGTACTTGTAAGATTAAATGCCAATAATGGTTGATCGAAAATGCCACATTCACTTGACAACACGTGTTTACGTCATCAAGTTATTTTTATTTCAACGTTTTATTTATATTTTTATTAATGTTATACTAATTTATTTGTTTTTTCGTTATTTAAAATAAAAATTATGTCAATTTGTATAATTTGGTGAGTGAGCAGGAAAAAAAGAAAATTACGTCATAAAAATCGGGTTTACACATGAATATTAAAAATAAAAAAGATGAATTAAATGAAAAAGCATTATAACCAGTTAAATGAAAAAGTATTATAACCTGATTACAGAAGAAAGTCGCCGTTCGTGATATCACCATCATCTTTTTAAATCAGGATACATTACCAGGTTTTAAGAGGCTGTGAAATGAGATCGGGGGTTGGTGAGCGTAGTGAGCAGGGAGCAGAGCCCCCTAGTATTTTTTAAAGAAAAAAGAAAAAGAAAGAGAAAAAAAAGAAAAACAATTTTGATGAGAGATAATATTGTAAAACGAAAGTATTTAATTTAAACATGATTGGGAATATTTGAAATGCTTAAAAATTTATTCAATGGGCAAGATTGCTGTTGAACCAATATTTGGCGACTTATCTTTTGTTTTTGGCGATTTTTATTTTACTTGTGACCCCAAACAATTTGATTTTAAGCCAAAAGGTATTTTTTTGTTGCAGAAAGAAATGAAATGGCTAAACATCTCGAAAAATAAAAGAAAAAACAGTTACTAATTTTATTTTATTTTTAAAGAAAGAAAGGGAAAAAAAAGAAAAAAAGAAAAACAGTTTTGATGAGAGATAATATTATAAAACGAAAATATTTAATTTAAACATGATTGAGAAAGTTCATAATGCTTAAAAAAATTATTCAATGTGCAAGATTGCTATTGAAACAATATATGCCGATTTATCTTCTGTTTCGGTCAATTTTGATTTTACTTTTGTCCCCAAACAAATTGATTTTAAGCCAAAAAGTATTTTTTCAAGTGTACGACATCATTTTTGGAGTATTTGTTTTTGTACTTTTCGGTTAGCCGGGCGCCAGTGATATATATATATACATGTATATACACACACACATATATATACACATATATCTATACATATACATATGTATATATACATATATATATATATATACATTTATATGTATGAATATATATATATATATATATATATATATATATATGCATATACATATACATATATTTATATATGTACATATATCACTGGCGCTCTGCTAACCGAAAAGTACCCTTTTTTTAATTCAAATGTAAATTATATTAATAGCAATTTACTTCTATTCTACCTTATATATGAAATTTCGTTCCGGCTGCTTATAACTCGAGTTCCGCTGAAGGGATTGTCATAGAACTTAAACTGTAAGATAGATAATTTTTCAGGGAAGGTTTTATTGTATAACATATCGTTCTGCGTAGCTTAGTTTTAGAATTATTATGGGAAGTTCTATAATCAGGTGAACCCGATTATGAAAGATTAGCATTTTGAAAAAAGTTCTACTGGACGGATTTTGATGAGAATTGTATTGTTATTTAGATGCTATTTCAGGAATGGTTTTAGTGTACTAGATATTGTTCTACGTTGCTTAGTCAAACAGTTATGCGTGAAGGTTATATAGTCAGGTGAACCCGATTCACGAAAGATTAGCCGCCCCACCAGTGGCTGAGAGGTTGTGCTCTCGAAGCTGGTAGACGGGAGGTGCTGGGTTCGATCCCAATCGCGCCCGTCGGCCTAATCGTTCGGAGTTTTCGTGGTTTTCTTCGAGCCGTGGATTTATCCATGCGTAAATACGGGTTAGGTTCCCTTAGAAAGACCCCCACGAAGGGCACTCCCCCCGGGCCTATATCCCTAGTGTAGATAATTGGCCGTCAATAATCAACCCAACTCAACCCGAAAGATTAGCCTTTTTGAAAGTTTTTACTGGGCGTATTTTTTGCGACTTGCGTTGTTAAGTAGATAATTTTTAAAGATGGTTTTAGTATATTTCATATCGTTCTATGATAGTTTTAGTATATTTCATATCGTTCTATGATAGTTTTAGAATTATGCGGAAAAGTTCTATAATCAGATGAACCCGATTATCAAAGATTAACCTTTATAAAAACTTCTACTGGATGGATTTTGTTAGTTAATTTGTTTGCATTGTTATTTCGATAATTTTTAGTGATGGTTTTAGTATATTGCATATAGTTTTATCGTCCTGTACCAAACCCTAACTGTAAATGACCAAATAAAAGAGTTGGTCCTTAACAGCTAAAATTTTGACTGCACATTAGAAAATATAATATCGCAATGGCGTCATTTTTCAGTAATGTGGAAGGTTATTCCTGGTAAATATACAGATTGTTTTCAAATACAAGGTCAAATTAAACGATATATTTCGTTTGATTCAAGGTTCATTTGTAGAAACCGACCAGCGCAGCTTGCTAGTCTAATATATAAAAATGAAAATTTGTCTGTCTGCACTTCTATACAAATCAACAGTTTAAGAGCAAAAGTTGTGAAATTTTATGTATAGGTGTATTAAAACACGGCCGACGAAACTAAAATAATCCGGAATCGAAATAATGTACAGTTAATTTTTAATTAATAAAAAACCAAAAATCTAACAGCCATTTCCTATCAAATTTAAACATTTTTCGTTATAGCAGTTGCCATCAATTACAAATTCACAGTAGAATTCTTTCTACAATAAGTAATTTTCTATTGAAAAATTTCCATGTGAAAAATGAAAATGAAATAAAAAGTTTCACCAATTGAAAAAAAGATTAATAGGACGTCATATCGGTAATAAAACGGAAATTTTCAAACATTTCACAATAATACAAGTAGTATGAGTATGCGTATGTACAGAAAGCAGATTAATATGACGTCATTAGAGAATTAAAAAGAAAATTAATCTGACGTCATACTAGAAGTTTAGCCGCTGCACATAATATTGAGCATCACTACTTTGGTCCTATGAATATAAAATGCCAGTTTTGCAAAACATTGCATTTTAAAATTGAAAAACCATCAGATTGTATGTTTAACTTTTGTTGTCATAAAGAACGTGAGAAATTAATCACTAGCCAATTATTCCCTGCCTCTTTACAGAGAAAAATAAGTAATCCACACGATTCAGATTAAAATAATAAAAAAATATTAAGGAAAACATCCACCAATATAACAGCTCAATTTCTTTTGTTTCCATGGGAACTGAACTTGCTGGAAACTCACCAGGATATGGACCTTATAGTTTTAGAGAAGAGGGAACATTTTATCATCTCTTACTTCGCATTTGCATCCAGGAAAAGATCAACAGAGAACAAATTAGTACTTTTCCGTTATACCAACACCGTTGTCGCCAAGCATAATAGTTGGCGCAAAATGGAATTCACGTGAAATAAATCATTGAAAAATAACATTGTTGGCACGAAATTGAGCATTTAAAAGTATAACATTTGAAAATTAGACTTTCACGAACTACACTGCTCAAAACAATTAAAGGATATTTGAAGTTTTATATAAAATAAAGATATAAACGAAATTTTTTTTGCCGAAAATAGAAGAAGAGAATCACACATGCAAATTTTTCTGGTTTTCAAACTGTGGAGTATGCAAATTTTGAGTTCGACGTCAAAAACGTCGCTTCAGCGGCAGCGAATGAAATTTGACTTTCAACTGGATAAAAGAGAATGAAGACAAGGATGATCGGCATTCAGTGATTGCTTTGTTTCGATGAGTACGATGTCTCAGCGAAGTCATTTGACAGATTCAGAAGCTTGGAGAATTGTTGGTAGGTTAGAAGGGAGCCAAACTCAAGCCGAAGTAGCGCAAGCCATTGGAGTGTCACAAAGTGTCATTTCCAGGATCTGGAACCGTTTTTTGGAGAGTGGATGTGCAGGCCGAAGACCAGGGCAAGGTCTTAGACGGGCAACAACGCCCAATGAAGATCGGTATTTAGCGTTAACAGCTCGGAGACACCGAAACATGAACGCTACTCTTCTCCAACAACACCTTCGCTCGGCTACAGGCACCACGATTTCAACTCAGACTGTCCGAAACTGGCTCCATGCTCTAGGTCTGTATGCTCGCCGACCGATGGTATGTGTTAGATTAATATCAAGGCATCGTCGCGACCGCAGGAAGTGGACAACCGAGCATGTCAACTGGAGGAGAAATGAATGGAGCAATATTCTGTTTTCTGACGAGTCCCGTTTTTCTGTGCATCCGGATAATAGACGTATTTTCATCTGGAGGGACCGTGGCAGTAGGAATAATCCTGCGTTCGTGCACGAAAGTGTCAGATTTGGCGGTGGAGGAGTGTTGGTGTATGGTGGCATCTCCATTGACGGGCGCACTGACCTCTACATCATTCGAGATGGAGCTCTAACTGGTCGCCGATATAGGGATGAGATCCTCAGACCTATTGTAGTCCCTTACGCTGCAGCAATCGGAGATAACTTCATTTTAATGGACGATAACTGCAGGCCACATCGTGCAAACCTGGTGGAGGATTTCCTTTTCGAGGAAGGAATCGTTCGAATGGAATGGCCAGCGTGTTCTCCAGACATGAATCCAATCGAGCACGTTTGGGACGCTCTAGGAAGACGAGTTTCTGGCCGCCAACAATCCCCACAAACTCTCCAAGAACTGGAAAGAGCTCTTCTGGAAGAGTGGGGCAGAATACCCCAACTCGTCATTAATAGCCACATTGAGTCCATGCCTCAAAGGTGTTCAACGTTGCTGGCCGCCCGTGGAAACCATACCCCCTACTGAAAATGATTTTCTTTGAAGAAAACACCTTTCCTTATTCTTTTTTTCTCATATGCACAAATTGTGTTTTTTTTTCCTTTTGCACACAAATGCGCAATAAAATGCATTTTTTTCTGCCAAACATGTGTAATTTATTCTCATATAACCTACTATGTCTGTCGACCATGTATCAATCAGCTAAAAAGTTTCCCAGATACAAAATCCACCTAAAACTGCAATATCCTTTAATTGTTTTGAGCAGTGTATTTTATTTAATCAATGCAAATATATATGTGAAATATAACTCTGTAATTAGAACAATACATACCACAGAATATACCTCTACATTTAGAGAGACTTTGATTCATTTCATGAACACTCCCATTTTTTGTACTTTAATTTTTGATGACTAATATAATTTGTTTTTCTACTCTTAGCAGAGAGTTTTAAGTAGTTGTGTCCAGGAGACGATATGTAAAGGATGTAAAATTTAATTGTTAATGTTCGTGTATTAAATGTTTTTGTGTGTGTTATATCAAAACTTTGAATCCTTTTGTGTGTGAGCTTATGGATAAAAATGCAAGATATCTACACCGTGCATCCCATTACGTACCCGCAGGTAAGAGATTTAATTTATTAGAATGATTAGATGATTTATTAGAATGATTTATTAGAATGGGAAAAATCGCGCCAACGTGCGTATGTGACACCTGTGCCCAAAAAATGTGCGAAATGCTACCATGATCGCAAAAGTTCATGATTTGTCTATAAGAATCTTCCGATTTGGCGAAGGATTAAGGGAAAATTAAATTATGAATAAATGTAACGTGTTGCAATGTTTAACATACATTTAAGGGAGACCAAACTGGTCGCCAGTGGCGGCTAGTTGACTAAGAAAATTTGATTGTTTAAGAAAATTTGACAATATACTTAAAATAAAAGAACAAATACTATACAATAAAATAATAAAACTCAATTTAAGCTGCGGGCATAAAATTATAAATGTCTCTTAGCATTGCAGTTCATCGTTTTTTATTAACCGACTTAAAAAAAGGAGGAGTTTATCAATTCGACCCGTATGTATGTATTATGTTGTTCACGCATAACTCTCGTAAATGTGCATCGATTTTGATAATTTTTATTTTTAACCGACTTAAAAAAAGGAGGAGTTTATCAATTCGACCCGTATGTATGTATTATGTTGTTCACGCATAACTCTCGTAAATGTGCATCGATTTTGATAATTTTTATTTTGTTTGAAAGAGTAAGTGTCCAAGGTGGTCCCATTTCAATTTCGTCAAAATCTGATCATTAGAACAAATTATTTAAATAAACTTTTTTATCAATCGAAGTCCTGAATCAATTTTATTGCAACTTCATCATCATAACTTAACTGACAAATGGTAACGTTCATCGCATCGTCAGCGAAAATTGCAAATTATAACTTAATAAAAAATATTTTCGATTCGAAAAATAGCAAATTAAGATGGATGCAAGATTAGGATTAAATAATGAAAACAAAATTCCAGTCAATAAATAACAAATCTCAATGTTTGGCACAGTTTACAGCAGAAAACTTTTGTTCGGTTAGGGTTGAAATAAATGGCTCATTAGCATACATTTTGGCATGGTGTTGGTATAACGGAAAAGTATCAAAATGAAAGATACAGCACAAGCTGTACAAGAACTACTTAATAACGACCACAATGGAAATTGTTACCGCATATTTTACGTGAATTAGTTGAAATTATGAGGCACAATTCTTTTGCACGAGCATATAAAATGCTTAGTGAGTTTGAACGTGAACAGCAGGAGCATGTTAGACGATACAATCTTCCAATATAAATATTTCCTTATTATCGATTAATATTATGAGCATATTATGAATTATTTCAAAAATAAAGTGAAAACTACGATTTCTATACCCACCGTCCTATGACGAGCATTTACAGTAGTTTTCAAATATTTGACAATCATACAAAAAGAGTATCAATTTAAGCGCGACCTACGAAATATTTGACAGTCATACAAAGAGTGTATCAATATGAGCGCGACCTACTTATTACGTAGGTCGCGATATGAGTAAGTACAGAAAGCAAGTGGATATGACGTCAACAGGTGGATATAACGTCATGTGCATACTACTTAATAACGACCACAATGGAAATTGTTTACCGCATATTTTACGTGAATTAGTTGAAATTATGAGACACAATTCTTTTGCACGAGCATATAAAATGCTTAGTGAGTTTGAACGTGAACAGCAGGAGCATGCTAGACAATACAATCTTCCAATATAAATATTTCCTTATTATCGATTAATATTATGAGCATATTATCAATTATTTCAAAAATAGAGTGAAAACTACGATTTCTACCCACCGTCCTAGGACGAGCATTTACAGTAGTTTTTAAATATTTGACAATCATACAGAGTATCAATATGAGCGCGACCTACGAAATATTTGACAATCATACAAAGAGAGTATCAATATGAGCGCGACCTACGAAATATTTGACAATCAATATAAAGAGAGTACTAGGACTTCCCTCAAAGGGATTAGTCTGAGTGATATTGCTGAGAACATAGGGTTAATATTTACAATATAAAGAAAAAGAGCAAATTAAATGATAGAATTACAAAATATCATATATAAATTCATATACACTGTTAAAAAAATAGAAAAGTACCGTTCATCAGATGTGTTGTCATAATTTTTTTTTAACATGTGGCAAAAAATCTCATTTTCATAAACGCGTATTGCGCAAAACTTGAAAAAAAAAAAAAAAAAGCCGGATCTTTTAAAACAACAAGCTTTTTAAAGTTACGTAATTGGATTTGCAGCAAATAGATTATTCTATCAAGCGTGGCTTAACGCAAATTTAATTTCATTGTTGCACCTTTTTTTGTGTGTGAATTTAAAATTTTTCTTCCTTGATTATATATCTATTATTTGTATAACTGTTTATAGAAACTCTTTCACTTCAAACCACATTGATAGCGTGCTTTGCTACAAACCAGATTGCAAAACTATAGTCTAAATTACTATTAAAGTATACAAAAAATCTTTCGATGACTTCTGTAAAATAACTTTTACATTAAATCTCCATATCGGCAAAATTGAAAAATTATATATATTTCAAAGTTAAGCTTAACAGATACTTCTTGATCCTTTTCAAGGAGGCTCTGGCCCCTGCGCCTTTACTGTGCCAATTCGCAGACTTTTCTTTTGCCTGTCTGTCTGTCTCTCCACAATCTGCCTGTTTCCCTATCCGTTCTTCTGCCCGTCTCTCTAACCGATTGTCTATCTCTCTACACGTCTCGCTACCTGTCTCTATATTTCTCTACCGGTCTCGCTACCCCCCAATCTATTTCTCTAACCGTCTGTCTATCCGTCCAACTACTTGTATGTCTAGCCATGTCTCTATCCACTTCGCTACCCATTTTTCTATCTCTCTCACAACTTGTCTATCTGTCTCTTTACCCGTCTGGCTATACGCCTCTCTACCCATCTTCTTACCCATCTCCGTACCCATCTACTGTCTCTCTACTCGTCTGTATACCCGTCTCACTATCCGTCTGTTTTTGTACCCCACTCGCTACCAATCTCATTACCCGTCAATCAACTCGTCTCTTTATCTACCACGCTACGCGTCTCGCAACCTTTCTCGCTACATTCCTGTCTACCGGTGTTTCTACCCGTCTCGTGACCCATCTCGCTAACCCTCTGTCAACCCTCTTTTTACCTTTCTCTCTAGCCGTCTGTCTATTCGTTTCGCTACCCGTCAGCCTACGTATGTCGCTACTCGTCTCTCTACCCGTGTGTCTACCCGTTTGTTTACTCGTCTTTCTACCTCTCGCCACCACTTCCCAATATTTAAACAATTCATTTAATATACAGAAGCCGTTTATCAGTTATTAAATGCAAACAGAAGTAATTTATCTAATAAGTATAATCAGATGCAATTTTTTTTAAATACATACATAAACCTGAATAATAATTGATCAGTTTTGTGTTCATAGTTGTTTATATCATTTGACAGTAAATCTCAACTTCTTAAACCTGAATTGTCTCAAGCTTTTTAAAAAAACCATAAGGTCTGTATAACTGCAAAGTACCCTGAGGGCTATATTAGCTATATGTTATTAAGTTAAGTGAAAGTTTCGTTATTCGTGCAGCCAATTGCTTATGTCAGAAAGCGTGGCTTAACGCCATTTTGAATTCATTACTATAACTTTCTTTTCTTTTCTTTTTTTTTTTGGGGGGGGGGGGAAGGGTTTCAAATATATACATTTAAATTAAAACTTTTGCCTCCATGCCATTAGTGTTGTTTGTATTATTAACTAATACCTTATACACCGAGCTTCATTTGAAACAAATATAAAAGACTTCTTCTACAGGTTTTTTTAGGAGAAACTTTCGTAATTGGGCCCAAAGCCAATCGGAGCATTTAATATCATTAGTGTAACTCTTATAGAATTAAAACAATATTGTTGCTAGCTTTACTCTTGTTTGAGACCAGCCTTGCCTGTGTATCTGAATGGGGAAAAGTTTCGTATCCAATGTCGGTTGGCGAAAAAAAAATTTAAATGGTGCCAAAAGGTAGTTTTAGCATCTTACAAAATTTTTCAAGAGAGCGGTAAAACATGTTTTTCAAATATTTACAAACATACGTTTATTAAAGCATATTTTTGCACTATCTTAAAAATTTAAGCACGAAAACTTATTTAACAAACCTAAGAGGCATTTTTGTGTTAAATAATTGTTATTGTCAGGGGGGTAAATTGTAAACAATTAATAAACGGCTAGTAAAAAATAAATAGCATTTAAAATCTAAAAATGGAGAAGTGGTCCGTATAAAAATGCAAAACATAACATTATACGCTTGATATATGTAAATATTTTTTTATTTTTTAATATTTCCGAAGGCACAGATAAAAAGGTAAAAATATCTTTTCCAATTGCCAAATAGAAAATATACAAAATAGAATGCCAAATATACAAAATAGAAAAATATCTGCAAAAAAATATATTTACATAATACTACATCTGAAAAAAAATAAGATTTAGAAAAGTAAGCCAAATTCTGAAGATCCCAACAATCACATCGAAAAACTTATCACCAAAAAAGAACTCGCCAAATCTTACGGCACAGGAAATGGATTTTTCCCTCTGAATGCAGAATATTAGTTTTTTTTCTTGTACGATGGGTGATTATAATATAATTGTTTCATTTCACATACTACATACCGTTTGATATATTGGTACTTTATGTTATCCTGGCGCAGTTGATAAATCGCCAAATAGTGTTCCTATAACATTTTCATATTGAATTCATTTCATTGAAATATAAACCTTTCACTCATTTAATTTAAAATACATGCCTTTCATTAATCCCATTTAAAATGCTAAAAAGAGAAGAAAAAAAAAGAAATAATGCCATAAATCGAAACCTTTTATTTAAACACCAAAGAATTTTTTTTTTTTTTTATTTACACACGCGAAATAAAAAAAAGCTGCTATTGCTGAGATTTGCGACAAATCTCTAATACCAAGTCTACCAAGTTATTGCGGGGTTTTTCTTTCAAACAGAAAAAAATACAGATTAATTTTCGATTTCTACTAAATTGAAATATATTTTATTGTGCTGAATATTAGCGCGTGCATATTTTTTGCTCCATGTACTCCATGAACTTTTCAATTCCGATTGTCTACGAAAATCTCCCGCCGGTAAAAATGACGTACGCACAAAATTTGCATGACGTATGTACTTTAATTGCGCTTTTTTATCTATTTTATTAATATAATTTCCAAACGGTTTGACATTTATTCTTGGTAATAAATAGACGTCGTTGTCACCTTAATAGGTACCTGCTGTAAAAATTTGAACGAAATCCGTTAAATATTTTTTGAGTTATGCTTGACGAAAGATTTTAATATCCATCGTAGCTATATATGGGGCAAAGTAATACTGCGCTGTGTATGAGTCTTCGTTGCACTCAGACAATCAATATGAGCGCGACCTACGTATTACGTAGGTTGCGATATGAGTAAGTACAGAAAGCAAGTGGATACGACGTCATCAGGTGGATACAACGTCATATGAGTTTGAGGAACGTATTGAATCATGATAAGAAACCGATTATGGAAATGTTGGCCTATTTTAACATTTTGAGGTTCTCTGAATTCGTTTTAGCTATTTTTAAATGTATGCAACATGTACCTATCTTCGTCTTTACGAATTTCGATTATGGAAGCTCCAAGATATTAACTGCATTAGAAATTTACTTATATTGTTCACTGTTTTTTATCATCGGATTTAATTTATAAACAGACATCATTTCATTTATCGCAAAATCCATTTTCAAGGCTAAAAGCCGGAAATCATCTTTAACTGCGTCTTTAAACATTCTTATTATTGTTAAGTAATATATTTAATTTAAGCATTTATTTTAATACTTGTAATATTTCTATGGCAACATGTATTTGCTTAGAGTTTAACTTTGGGTTTTTGGCAACAGTAGTTGTTTTCAAATAATAAACATACTATAATAGTCTGTTCAGGGAAAGGAGATAACGAAAGTAAACAAACGGGTTGCAGAAAAATCGCCAAGGAGCCACACATTTGGCACAAATCCCTAGGTTGGTGAATTTTATTTTTTATTTCGATTTGTTAATTTTTTAAACATTGATTTTGATAACTATATGAAAACAACACAAGTTGCTAACTGACTTACATCGAGATTTTAAACAAAAATGTAAAAGTTTAAGACGTCAAAATATAAATTATTCTCTATTTATTTTAAACACCATTGAATTCAGACATATTTTTTCCTGGTGGGATTTCTGTACCTCCAGGCGAGACATTATATAGCTTCGGGGTGGGGGGGGATTATACTTTTTGACCATTAAAAGTATAAAATCTGAAATATTCCGGGAGGGGACATTTTAATGCCCCGAACGGAATTTCCTCCCGGGGCAAACCTTCTGAATTCAACATTGTTATAAACCTAACCATCATCAGGAGTTAATTTTGTTAAATACAAAATAGTACAAAACTATTTATATCTTACATTATTGAAGCCCACTTACCTCATAAATCATTCAGAAGAGGAAGTTGAAGTATCGGAACTATTAGAATCTAGATTGATTACCATGGAATCTACTATATTATCTATAGCATTATCTAAATCCCACATTTGTTTTTCCACTGTATTTGTTACATGTTGAATGCATCTTTTCCATTCTTCAGTGCCAATTTTGCTGATACTTTGAGAGAATATATCTTTTACATGAGGCATTTTGAATGTTTTGTTACATTTTTTTATACTCTCTTAACACTCGAAAAACAGAAGCTTTACCTACGCCTGTTATACGAGCAGCATTATCTTCTATATGAGAAATCGGAAGTTCAGGATTCGATTCAAGTTCCGTTTTATATACATTTAAAATCATATCTTTCTCCACCTTACTCAAAGCTTTTCCTTTTACTCTCTTCTTAGGCGGGCTCAAAGAAGAATTTTCACACTCCATTTGTGTATATAAAATACCAAATCAATCGAAAAAAATCGTCAATTTTAAAAGTGAAAGACAAGAAACAAACAGCCGTTTGGAGCTCAAACAATTCAGACAGTTTGGCGCTTCTGGCACAGCGCCAGGTTTAAGCATCGCCAATCCGCATGTGCATTTGTTTACTTTCGTTATCTCGTTTCAGCGAACGGAGTATAGGATGATGTGATGTTTTCTATATCTGGAGTATTTGATAATTGTTATTGTTTTAGTGAATTAATGGTGTTTTAATAAAGCTTAAATATCTTTCAAGAATTATTAAACTTTTCATAATTGCGTAAATATCTCAATTTAATTTAGCACATATGAATTAAGATGTGCATGTTAACATAAATAAAATACATAAATAAAGAAATTCACACAAAACATAAACCTTGTAAGTTAAAAATTATTTCTTACTTGTATCGTCTGCTTCTTCTAATTCTTCTCCAAAATTAGATGAACAAAAACGTTTGGAAAGAAACTAACGAGTTATTTTTATTACTTTCTCGAAGATATTTTATGTTGTTCTCAAAAATTCACTATTCTATATTGCCGTTCACATTAATTCGTTATTCTACATTAAATATTTAGTGGAATATTCTTCGACGCATCTAAATAAATTAAACACTCAATATAATGTCTTCGATACTGGAAAGCAAATTTATTTCAACAGAAAAACAATAACGACCTCTTCAGCCGAAAAAAACAAAAACTCTGATCTACGGGGTTACAAAAGTTACTTAAAGTAATTAAATACTTTTGTTGCCACACTGCACAACAAAATTGAGAATAAACAAAAACAATTCTATCAAAATTCAAAGCACGCGAAAGCGCAAATCTGACCAACTCCTATCGCAGGATAATTTTATCACGTGACTTTCGGTTCCACTTTCGCTTTCAGGCCGCAATGAAATCTTCCATATCTCTCGAAGGTCACGGTTGGCTTGCGCTCTGATGTCTTACTTTATGTGTAGAAATGAATATCCCGTATCACTATGAAAAGGCAAAGAAAGGAAATATTATTTTTATTTTATTTAGTTTGTTTTTTTCATCAGCGCTTATGAAATAACATTGAAAGCATGTGATTTCATGCATGTAGCCAGAGGGGGTCCTCCCCTCCGCTCGCCTAATTATATTATCACTACTTCTGAACAGAATAATAATTTCTTGAGTATGATGAAAGAATGTTTTTTGAAAACATATCACATTAAATTTGTACTCATTCTTCCTTTGAAAATGCGTATTTTAAAATCAGAAATCACAAAACTGAAAGGGTGAGATTTTCGTATCGATAAACATGTTTATTATAACTCATCAACGTATCCTGTTTTTCCTTTTCACTATATGTTCCAATTTTTTGTAGTTGTTTTTAAAATAGTCATTCATGTAATTTCAACGATCTCTTATAGAAACTAATAAAGCAGGTGTATTATAGAGTTTTGGAAAGTCGAGAAAAAAATATATATCCTAATATATTTCTAATATAATAGTTATATGAAAGAAAACCTGTGTTAACTCCAAATTCGAGATAGCATGTTAGTGGGTTAGTTGAAAACAAATATATATATATATATATATATGTAACAAGTGTATATATTACACATACAGTGGTCAAAATAGGTATACGACATGCATGAAGTTTCCAATTTTTTGTCTTATATATTTTTTGAAAAAGGAGAAAAATCTCTAGATTCCAGTTGATGTGCATTAACTAACAATAGCTGCATTTTATTTCAATCAATATTATCTTAAGAAATTTAAGAAATAACGAAAAATAGCAATTAATTCATTAACACCTATAATTACGAGATCAAAAAAGTATCCGACAGCGGTAATATTGTTATAAATTCCTGGCTCTTTGCCAAAAATCAGCCTTTAAAGTTTTGAAAAATACAAACATGTAATTTGCCAAGATTAATTTGTGTTTGTTTGACGCATTTTGTTTAAGAATGTGTAAAAAATGGAGCGAAAAAGCAATGAGACACCCACTGATCTCAAAAACATTATAAGTCATTATTTTCTTCAAGGAAAAACAGAAAATGCTATTGCCGAAATCGTGCAAAAGCCTAGAACAACTATCCACTATATAATTAAAAAGTATAAATCGGATAAAACGGTGGAAAATAAGCCTAGATGTGGTCGCCCTAAGAAACTGTCTGGGGCTGGTGAAAGATGGATTGTGCGAGGAGTTAAGAAATATTTTCGGGTCAATGCGCCCAAATTAGCAAAAATTGCATCACACTACTACATGAACGTCAGTGTTACTCCTCAAACAACTTGAAACACTTTTTAATAAAATACAATTTTCATGCAAGATCTGCCCGGAAGAAACCTTATATCTCCAAGAAAAACAGGCTGGCTAGACAAGAGTTTGCTAAAGCGCACGTTAATAAACCTGTAAATTTCTGGATGGATGTTATATTTTCAGATGAATTGAAGTTCAATATTTTTGGATGTAATAGCAACATTTTAGTGTATAGAAGGCCAAATACAGAGCTCGAGGAAAAGGATATGGTGCCCACAGTCTAGCACTCTGGTGCGGAATAAGGAGCTCTGGTACGGGAGTGCTGCTATGGGGATGTATGGGAGCTTCCAGTGTCTTTAAATTTATTTGTAATAGATGGTACCATGACCCAGTGCTCATACATTGATATCCTCAAAGAAGATTTGCAGCTAAGTGCAGATAAATTGGGCCTTACGCAAACTTATACATTTTACCCGGATAATGATCCTAAACATACCACCATGAATACTTGACTTTGGTTGCTATACAACTGTCCAAATGTCATTAAAACTCCGGCTCAGTCTCCAGATTTAAACCCTATAGAACACCTGTGGGGTCATTTGGAAAATAAATTACGCGAACGTCATTTTTCTTCTAAAATGAAGATGGAGGGAGTGTTGATAGAAGAATGGCAAAAAAATTACAAAAATATTACCTTGCAGTTCGTTAAATCGTTTAAAAGATGTGATTCTCAGCCGAGGAAAGGTACAAGGTATTAGCATTATCATTTAATATAAATAAATAATTTCAAAGTTACTTGTGAAATACTTTTTTTGTTTTGTCATTACATATGTTAATGAATTAGCTGTTATTTTATGTTATTGTTAAAAGTTTTTAACAAACCACTGATTGCAATAAAAAAGTAGATATCATAATCTAAATTTTGACTGCTATAATGTATTTATTTTTGTCCAATTTAATAAAGATGTAAGCAAAAACATTGAATACTACATGTATGTCGAATACTTATTTTGATCACCGTATACAGGGTGATTCAAAACTTATCGTTCAAATTTCGTGGGGAGGTAGGAAATATGTCAGGAAACCGATTTTACACAGGAAAGTATGTCCGAAAATGTACGCATGCGTATGTAGAGGGCGCTGTGTGCACCCAACCTTCCATTGCGTTCCAATCATTGTTTTGATTTTCCTAAAGCTAGTATTATTACTTCTCCTATTTCCACCTCTCATTTGGACTTCCACGAAGCCTTTTGCATCTTTAAAAACTCCAAAAATCTCGTTGATAATCTTTATTCAACGTCCAGGCGTCAGATAATGAAGGCGTTGAATAAAGGTCATTAACGAGATTTTTGGAGTTTTTAAAGATGCAAAAGGCTTCGTGGAAGTCCAAGTGAGAAGTGGAAATAGGAGAAGAAATAATACTAGCTTTAGGACAGTCAAAACAATGATTGGGACGCAATGGAAGGTTGGGTACACACAGCGACCTCTACATACGCATGCGTACATTTGCGGACATACTTTCTTATATGAAATCGGTTTCCTGACGTATTCCCTACCTCCCCACAAAATTTGAACGATAAGTTTTGAATCACCCTGTATATATTTTTGACATAGCCAAAAAATTATAATATAGAATTGTGCAGTTAAAATTTTGCAATTAGAAGTATGCATTATAGTTTTATTTTTCCTCCAAACTGATGTTTTTAATCTAAATTTCAGTTTCTGAAATGGTTTAAGTAACTAAAGTAAATTTTTTTAAAAGTTGTGCTAAAGCAAAACTTTAAAAAACATACTTTAAAAAACATGCTATTTTCCTTTTTAAAAAATATTTTGCCGTAAAAGTTTTTAAAACTAATTAGAATATTTGCTCTAGTAAAAGACATTGAAGATACTGATTTAATTTATAATCTGTTCATGGGAGAGTTTTTAACACTTTAACAGCGTTATCGCTCTTGCTTACTTACACAATTCCATGAGAAAATACTACTACCTGAAAGGAATATACTCTCCCTTTGCTTTTATGGTTTAGAAATTGGAGAATTTTTCCTAAAGAGCAAGATTTCAGGTAATAGTGTCTTGTCTTTGTTATTAGGACCAGTGCAAAATTCCAAACCATGCAAAGGCTCTTATATCAGCTCACCTCCTACTGTCAGGATTAGAGACTCATATTCATACTATACTGATTAAAGAACGCCAATCCCGATGACGTCAATTAAGTAGTGTGTTGCACAGGAATTGTACATTTGCTTTAGAGGCCCATTTAAGGAGAAAGAAAAGGCGCCGATCGTCCCTTTAGCGATGAGCCCAAAGATTTTTGCTCGATTAAAATTCAGTGAAAAAGGTATATAGAAAAAATGTTTCGTTTACATAAGGAGTCTAAACGAAATTGGCTGGTATACGTCTGACTTGAAATATTTTTTGAGAAAATCGTGGCTGGTCCCGTTTCGGTCAGTTTAAAGGGAAATCTTATTAGTATTTTCATGAAAAGAAAAAAACTAGTTTAAAACGAAATCGTATTAGTATTTTCATGAAAAGAAAAAACTACAGTGGTCGAAATAAATATTCGAAATGCATAAAGTTTCCAATGTTTTGTCTTATATTTTGTAAAAAAAAAAAAAAAAAAAAAAAAAAAAAGAGAGAGAAAATCCTCTAGATTTTAGTATTAGCTAACAATAGCTGCTTTTTTTTCAATCAATGTTATCTTTAATAAATTTAAGAAATAACGAAAAATAGCAATTAATTCATTAACACACATAATTACGAGATCAAAAAAGTATTCGACAGCGGTAATATTGTTGGAAATCCCTGGCTGTTTTCCAAAATTCAGCCTTTAAAGTTTTGGAAATTACAAATCCGTAGTTTGACAAGATTAATTTATGTTTGTTTAATGCATTTTGTTAAAGAATTTGTGAAAAATAGGGTGAAAAAGCAAAGAGACACGAACAGAACTCAAAAATATTATTGCTGAAATTGTGCAAAAGCCTAGAACAACTATCCATTATATAATTAAAAAGTATACATCAGACGAAACGGTGAAAAATAAGCGTAGATGTGGTCGCCCTAAGAAACTGTCTGAGGCTGATGAAAGATGGATTGTGCGAGAAGCTAAAAAAGATCCTCAGGTCAATGCGCCCAAATTAGCAAAAATTGCATCACACTACATGAACGTTAGTGTTACTCCTTAAACAATTAGAATCACTTTGTAAAAAAATGCAATTTTCATGCAAGATCTGGCCGGAAGAAGCCATATATCTCCAAGAAAAACAGGCTAGCTAGACAAGAGTTTACTAAAGCGCACGTTAATAAGCCTGTAAATTTCTGGATGGATGTTATATTTTCAGATGAATTGAAGTTCAATATTTTAGGATGTAATAGCAAAATTTTAGTGTATAAGAAAGCCAAATACAGAACTCGAGGAAAAGGATATGGTGCCCACAGTAAAGCTAACAGCATTAACATTAAGATTAAAATTATCATTTATTTTGTTCATGTAGTTTCTCAGCTGGAAATATGTAACTGAAAATTGTAAATTAATTTGCAATTTATGAATGGGATATACAGTAACGTATTGGGAATCATTAGCTTTACCCAATGGCCAGATCAAAGAAATATGTTGCATACCTTACCAAAATTTTTATTTAATAATAATAATTTTAAAAAATTAAATACCATACGGAAATAATTTGCATTTCATTAAATTAAAGTTTTGGTGACAAAACACTTTTTTGATTTAGTGTGTCAAACTTCCCGAAAGAAACCTTTCAGATGTTTGACGCAGTTTACAGTGCTATGGTAAATATTTAAAAAAGTAAATAATTTAGTGCCTTTTCAAAATTATAACGCTGTTATAATAAAAAAATGTATAATAAGCTTTTTATATGTGGGAAACTGAAATACTATTTATGCCAAACAGCAAATTATGAGCATGTTAGTAAAAAGTGGGTCAAGCATCCTAAGAGTATCCCCTATATAAAAAAATTAAATTTTCTATAAAAAGATTGTTTTCTTTCATTATCTTGTTCTTTCCTACAACTTAAATATTCATGTATGCTAACAATCAAGAATTTTGAATTTAAAAGTTCGAATTCAGGCTTTTAAACTAATGAACAAAACTATGTAATCGTAAAAATAACAGAGAGTACGCTATATGCCGAGGATATGGATAAGAAATGAATGACTTATTAAAGAATCACGAAAACTGTCGTTAAAAGTATATTTGATCAGCTCATTAGAAGCCCATGTTTTTTATATGTACAAAAAGCTGAAAAATAAAATTACAAGAATCACCATGCTGTTTCAGTTTTCTGTCTCTTAGTTTATTAAAAATCGTGTTTTAAAATATTTCTAGTTATAAACTGTTTGATTTTTAAATTATTTTATGTCAAAATATCCCTGAAGAAACTGCTCAGTTTCGTGGTGAAGTTTAAATGCCACGAGTTAAAATAACGCATATACGTATATTGTATATACAGGGCGTTTCTAGACTAATGGAACTCATTTTCAGGGGCGATAATCTTCGACAAGAGAAACATATTTTTTCATAGGAAACTAGGGTCGCAATCCATTTATTCAATCAAAAACATAAGGTAAGTTATCTAACTCTAATCCGAACGCAAATTTTTGTCCAGAATAACAATGATGAAAATATTTTAACGAAACTTTCTAAAAATTTGCCTTGCTTTACGTGAAATGTGACGACATCATGAAAAGTATTGGCAGTGATTACCATCCGCACCCAGACAGAAATATATTTCGAAATATATTTGACATTATTTACGGTGTAATTACATACGGCCTAATTAATGTGAACTTCCAACATTTTTTGTGAGGTCGTCGAATTTCACACAAAGAGAGCTGAAAATTTGATTGAAATTTTCGTTCAAATAGTTTCATTATTGTTAAAGTTATGAACAAAAGGCTGAGTCCGGATTGGAGTAAGCCACACCCTGTAAATTTGACTGGATAAAAGGATTGAAATCTTAGTTTCCTACATGAAAATGTTTTGTCTTGACGCAAACCATCACCCCTACCCTAATAGTCAGGTCTGTGGATGGTATATAATAATATACGCCGTATACTTCCTGAATTTTTTAAAGAAACTCCATATACCCTCTCTTTCTCAAGTAAAACTAAATACGAACAGCGTTCCCAGTAACATCAGAAAGTGTAGCTTATCTATTACCTTCCTTATGCTAATTGTTAATGTAAAGTTTCAAAATTAAATTGTCAAAATTAGGAGGGTGATACCAAAATTTGACTATTTTACATTTCACATACAATTGTAGATCATATAAAGATTCTTTTTTTTTTTTTTTTTTTTTTTTTTAATATACTTTTTAAAAAGGTTATATTTTTATAAGTTTCTCGCATATGATTTAGTACGCCCCCCCCCCCCCCCCCCCGCTCCTTTCCTACAAAATAATATACTAGTTACGCGTATGTTTTGTCTGCATACATGCATATAAAATTCTTAACATCAAGCATTAATAATGAAAATTTTATGCCTTTTTCACTTTTTATTTTATAAGGAATGATGAAAAAAACCTTCCCGTACAATAATGTCAATCATAATCAGAATAAAAATATTGTCGTTTCATTAATTTGCATTTTAATAGCTTTATATGACGTATGTTTGTTTCTATCTCCTACGCCACAACACCGCCAAAAGTGCAAGAGTGACCTTCGACCTTCGAGAGATATGCCAATATCACTGTCAGAGCAAAGAATGTAGAATAGATGTGTTCTATTTCTTTGGTCAGAGTTCACTGGAAGCGAAAACGAAACCGGAGATCACGTGATGGAGATATTCGAAGAAGTGACGAGAGAAAAACTGTTTTCCTTTTTTTGACCAGTCCTTCGATGTCTATTTTTCGCTCAGTGTTTCTACAACAACGGTTATAAGGCCAATTAAAAATGCCGTAGAATTGATAGAGTTGTATGTCGTATAAATAAGTGGCAGATCACTCTGCTATATTAATTTAACTTTTTTTTTCGTAATTTTACATGTTTTATAATGTATATAATATATATTAAAAATAACATTTTTATATTAAAAAATTACGCAATGAGTTAATTATGTCCATACAATCCCTCCTTCCTCCATACTCTAACATCTACTCACCCAACCATTCTGTTTATGATATCATAAGTAATTGTATATTAGATAACATACAGAAAGGAAATGCCATAGTAATTGTACATTGAGAATATAAGAATTTTTGAAGAAAACTATGATGTAATGCATCATAAATTTGTTTAATGTTTTTATTAATAAGATGAGAAGAACATAAATTCTTTATTCGAAACATATGATTAAGGAGTATATTACGGTAAACTGATATATGAAGACACGACTTAAAATGGATCTTTGAATTGAAAATCTTTACGTTTGTCATAAATGTCAGTAATAGTTTTGCTATGATTCAGTATAAGTTTTAGGTCTGAAAAGTGAATGGTATTATTAGATAGAAGGTTTTCTCTTAATTCTAAATTAGTAGGATAAATTATTGAAAAATGAGGTATGTGAGATTGGCTAGCTTTGATTAAAATGATGTCGTCAATATAATGATATAAATCCCCAAAGCAGAATATGCTTAAAAGTGCGACGTACGTCGCAGAACAATGAATTTCTCTGCAGAATATTTAAAATTCTCATTTTCAACAAAATTTACCATTCATTCATTGAAAAAAGTGCTAAATTCGTCTATCAATCACCGGAAAAATTTCTTCAATTGTTCATTGCAAAAAGATTGTGAAATTCATCAATTGGTCGCGGGAAAAGCTCATGCAATTTGTCAGTCGATCATGGGGAGAAAGTTACCCGAGAGAAAAATCTCAAAAAATTGCAAAAATCATCAATCGATTACGAGAAAAACCCCACGAAATTCATCATTTCATCCAAGTAAAATCGTGAAATTCGTCATTTCTTTGGTTTGTGTGTGTGTTAGCATTTTACAAAATGTCTTTAGAATTTCTATACAAGATGAAATTGCACTCCTACATATACAAGAAAATCTCCCTGTGTTTTACGTTTTTATTCCCGCAGAACATTTTTGATCAGGTGAAGGTTCGTTGCAGAACATTGCAAAATATTCTGCTTTGGGGATATAAATGAATACTACTATTACTAAATGTTCGCTCATAGTGATATAAATATCTGATATAAATAGTGATAGACTGAAAGTTAATTCGAAGTACATCCACCTTGTGAAATTCCGACTTGCTGTAGATCAATGGTATGATCTTGTAAAATGTAGTTATAAATAGTGAAATTGTAAGTGTATGAAAGTATTCTGCATCCACATGTATAGGAAGAGTCGATGTTGATATATTTTAAATAATGCTTTGATTATAACTAGGGCATCCAACCCGGGCTTCCCGGGATAGAGGATATAAGTGAAAAACATTTATTTTAATTGAAAACTCTAATAGAATTTTTACATTTAATATATATATATATATATATATATATATATTAGATTGCTCCCTAAAAACACCAAAGAGCATTTTATATGAAATATGTCAAACATATATTTTAGAAATTGTCGAAGAAATCGTTAAAAATTTCTTTATATACAACAGTTTTTCCTATTCTGATAATTTCGGTTTCGATTAGATGTTTGTTAAATTTGTGTTTTATATATACTATTTTATTTATTGTTTAATGAAGTTTTAATTTCGTTATGTAATATTAGCAGGAAACAAATGCTGAACTATTTGTAATGTTTAAAGTGCAAACGGATTAATATTTTGTAATCGTCTGCAAGCGATATAGAGTTTTAAAAAATTGTGCTTGAAATTTAATTTAAATGCGTAAAATAAATGAGTAAATTGTGATACAGTTTTCAAACAAATTGTATTTGAATGTAGATTTTTTTTTCCTATCTAACGGTGTAAAATTTGAAAATGTGCGATGTTTAGAAATTAAAAAAATTGCAGTAGCAAAAATCTCAAAGCCAAAATTTCATCGTCAACTGTGACCATTCGCAAAATGACGTCAGCGTTACGCACGGACACGTTTGTCCTTTATAATATAGATATTAAGATCTAATAGATTTATAATATTTTAAAAAAAGATCTTTGAAATATGTCGTTACATTATTTACACATTTCAGATCTTTGAGAATATTGTCACCATTTGATAGCTGTTTTTAGTTGTATGTACGTATACTTGATAAAGTTTTTTAATAGAAGTTTGTTGGCTTTGTATATAATGTATTGCATCCAATAGTAACAATTCTAAATGTAATGGTGTTTTGTGAAATTTGGATATAATAACTAAATACAGATAATTAAAGTTAGTTGAGGGATATTAAGTAGTTTATAATAATTATAAATTTTACGATTGTTTATGAGTGTGTTACCATTAGTTTTTTTCGAAAGAATTATTAGAAGAAATAGTGTATGTAAGAAGTTGATGGTAATACGATTAGCATACGATGGCATACTTATTTCGAGATTTATCTGCATATGTAATTTCGAAGTCCTTTCGAAAATTAGTAATTTGTTGGAAGAGATGCTTCGTGTTGATGTTTACCAGATCAGAAATGCTTTTCTTTAGAGCAATAGTTACCAATTTATATCTAGATTTACAATAATAAATTGTTCCTCTTTTTAAAGATAGTTAACAGTACCGGCATTTCCTTTTATTATTTAGAGCTGGATGGCAACTCCAGCTCCTATCTCCTCTCTTTTTTATTATACTTTTCCCCATGATTCAGCATTTCCTTAGTCTAGAGAATTTGGACTTATATAAAGGTCTCATTTTTACATCTAATTTAATCATTACTACACCATTTTTACTGGTGGGTTGTATCTACTATTTTTTTGGTTTTTTAGCTATTACGGATGGATCGTGATTTATTTTTTGGATTTATTTTTATTTTCATATTTATTGAATTTTTTTATATGTTATAAGGAGCTTAATATTGTCATTTTTAGGCTTAATGTTGACAATATTTGACGAAAAACATATATTTACCATAAATTATTTTTATGAATCTCCTCTAATGGATCCATAACATATTCATAGTTTATCAGATTTTCATTTTCATTTTGTTGTATATTAATTTTTGTAATGTCTTTTCCTTTAATTTTATGTTATCCATTCCGTTGATTTTCACACATGTGGTTTTATTTTAACTATATATATATTATCTTAGAGAAAATGTATTACAGATTTAGCGTCCACTGCGCCCGTTGTATAGACAAGATGCTGAAACATTGGGTGTTGACAACACAGAAGGTTGCTGTAAAATGAGACGTTGTTGACGCTTATGACCAGGGAGATCTCTATGTATGTTTATTGTAAAAGTTTGACTATTTCATTTTCAGGATCTTTTAGGGATATAAGGACAGTAGAGAGTATGTTTACTATTGTGAAAGGACCAATGTTTTGGGGCTTAAAATTGTCTTTCATTCTGATGAATACTATATCACCCAGAGCCCGATCAAGCTGAAGTTGGGCCCAGGGCCTGTTAAAAAGTCGGCTCCCCCTACCTCCCCATTCCCGGCGACACTTTCAGAAAAAAAAGTAGGTTTATTTGGTGAGTTGACAAAGTTGTTTGGGTGAAAGTTTCAAGTTTACAAAAAAAAATAAATAAATAAATAAATAAAAAATAACTTACAAGAATAATCAAGAAAATGAATTACCGTCCACTTTCTCAAATAAGCATTTGTAAATAAGCACCATTCGGGAGTTATCAAGTGTGAGAAAAGTCCATGTTCGGTTCTTGGTCAGTCACTTTTTCAAGTAAAAGTGTCTAGATTAAAAGCTTCTAAAAATTTTATTGAGTCATTCAAAATATTTAAATTTTACATTTCATATTTTATAAAACAATATTATTTGAAAAATATTTAATTAAGGACAAAAAAAAAAAAAAAAAAAAAAAAAAAAAAATCAGCCACATAATTTGTGGGCCCTTGAAATTGGTGGGCCCAGGGCCGAGGTCCCGAAGGCCCGTGAATTAATCAGGCTCTGATATCAACAACCTGGAAGTTACGCATTTTTGCATATTTATGCTGTCGTTGATTACGCTGATGTTGGATTTCTTCATGTTACCAAGCACTTCCTCGTACATTTGTTTCGTAGAAGACATATATTTGTAGTACTCATAAGGGAACGACCTAGCTTCTATGTTGGGGTACTCAAATAGGTCAAAGATATTACACAAGGATTGACCAAAGTGTAGTAAATCGCGGCAATGCCTAGCCCGATTCCGGAAGATTGTTGCACATAGGGTTTGCATTGAAATTTCGACTTTTAACGGGCCACGTTACTACCCCTATCTTAGTAAGATTTATGTTTGAGATAATTAACATTGTAATTGATCGAGCCATTGCCGAAAAATCATGTTAATTTCATTGTTTGTTGGGAGTGGATACATAGGAAACTTCGCACACCTTCATCTGGCTGTGCTTCAATAAAATATATGACACACACTTCCAATTTTATTCTAATAGACAATGATATTATTATCCCTTTCGCAAAGCTCTCGTTATTAACATTTTGCTTATAGCTATGAAATATTGAAATGCTTCCAATTTAGTGATGGCAAAATTTCCCAAAATATCGATATATCGCTTTGTTGCTATATCATCTTGAAGACATCGATTGCTGAAAAATACCGGGCAAAAAATGTCGATTTATCAAATATATCTGTTTTGCGATATAGCGGAAAATATTTTCACTGTTACTTAATGTCTTAAATCACGAAATAATTTACTTCTGTTTATGTTAAAAGATGTTTTATTTAAAAACGACTTTAAAACTTTCAACACACACAATTTTAACCATATTTCTATAAAAACGATGAAATTATTTCCTTATTTGATTATATTTTTGAGGTAATAAGCCATTTAAAAATAGCAAATTTTACAATAGCTTGTTACTCGGACGATTTATTTCCCATAATTGGATCCCTAGAACTTTTAAAAGAATCCCTCGGCTGGGGCAGAGGTAGCAAAAACTTCTAAGTATTGTGTTGTTAAAACAAAGATTTGGATAAAAATGTTTTAGGTCTTTCCAAATTTACAAAGGATTTATTTTATTACTAGCTGTTACCCGTGACTTCGTTCACGTATCATTAAAATAAGAATAAATGCATTAATTAAGCAAAATATTTCGTTCCCGATAATTAGAAACGTAAATAATTAACTAACTCTTTATCACATTCCATAGGAGACAGTACAGTATTTCTATGTTATAGAGGCCTCGACATAACTAAATTTTAAAAAAGTGAAATTTTGTGACAAATAATCACGAAAAGGAAACTGCAACCAATGAAAAAAGGCGGGCCAAATAAAATCGTGGAAATCGGCAAATTGTGTAAAAACATATGTCAAGTTTACCTGGTAAACCATTTTACTTTTAACGCCTTTGTGAAACGTTTTAATAGCCATCTTTCAAAGATAATGGAAATACTGTTAGGGGAACCGTCGGTAGCGTAATAAATTTTCTTATTTTTATAAATAGTTAAATCAGTCTTCAAATTTAGTATACATTTTCATCTTTTGATATGTTAAAGAAGTTTGTTCAGCTTACCTGAGATTTTCCTTTTTGCGCTGAATATACCCACAGTAGTAATCCAAAGTGTTGTAGCGATATTTATCTGATCCATTGATTCACTTATATTGGAAGAATAATAAATAGTATTAGTAGAAAATGACAATTGTGTAAAATAAACAGAAGATTCATTTTCCTTTGAATATAATATAATTCTTGGCTAGATGTACATGTTTTAAGTCGCGTTTGGAGGCTGCGTATAAGTGCTCCAATTTTACATTATATTAAATATATTTACATCATATATGTACAAGAGCGTCTTAACTGCTCGGGAACATTTTGGAAACTGAAGGGAATGTTTTTAAGTTCTGTGCACACGCGCGGGATAAGACAGCTGTAGTTTGAAGGAGGGAGGTCTGCAGAGTTTCTCCAATTAGTTAGTTTCGACAGTCTCTGGTTTTGTTCACTATGTTTTTCAGCTGCGGCACTTGAAGTACTTATTGGTAATTGGGGTCTGGTTTTTAACATGTTCTTATTTCAATCGTTCGCTGCACGTGGAGATTATTCACTGCATAAAAAAGGTTTCTCCGTCACTCCCCCGTAATCTCCTGTGTGGGGAATGGTTGAAGATTCAGTTTCTTACGGTGTTTCTCGTACACAGGTTTGGGAGTGGGCTTCGTGAGAGTGTCGGCTGTCATTTCTTCAGTGGGGCAGTATTGTAAATCAATTTTTCCTTCTTCTTTCATAAGTTTGATGTTGTGGAAACGTATGTCGATGTGTTTGGATCGCTTAGTATCTTTATCGTTTTCAGTCATTTTTATACAGGACATATTATCCTCAAAAATCGTGATGGGTAATTTTTGTGGAATGTTGAGATCGTTAAGCAAGTTTGTTATCCAAGTTAATTCTTGTGCTGCGTTGCTAGCTGAAACGTATTCAGCTTCGGCTGACGAAAGTGCAATGCAATTTTGCCTTTTTGTAATCCAGTAAATCGGCGATTTTCCTAGCATGAATAGATTTCCTGACGTTGATTTACGTGTTTTCAAGTCACCTGCCCAGTCTGCATCGGCGTATGCTGTTAGGATGGGCTTGCTGTTTGCGCTAAGAGTTAAATTCAAATTTTCTGTAGTTTTAAGGTATGAAATGATTCTTTTCACTGCTGTCCAGTCCTTTTGGCGTGGTGTTTCATTTCTACGACATAATATGTTGACTGCTGCGGATATGTCAGGACGCGTGATTGTTGATATGTAAAGTAATGTGCCTGTGGCTTGTCGATATTTCGTGTTATTAGGTAAAAGATTATCATCGTCTTCAAGTCTGTTGAATCCAGCGATCATTGGTGTGTAATGAGGTTTCATGTCGTTTAAATTCAGTTTTTTCACTAGTTCCTGTATTTTATTGTTTTGATTTAGGTAATATGTATCATTGATTTTATTAATGTTTATTCCTAGGTATTTATTCACTTCTCCTAAGTTTTTTAGTCATATTCTTTCTTAAGTTGGTTTATTGTTTCTTCGATGTCACTGTCCTTTCCTGCTATCAGGATATCATCTACATAAATGATGATGTATATCGGATTTTCTTGATTTGATTTAAAGTACAGACATGGATCATTTTTGCTCTGTATGAAATTATTGTTTTTGAGTGTTTCCGATATTTTGGTGTACCAGGCCTTTGCGGCTTGCTTAAGACCATAGATGGCTTTTTGAAGTTTACAAACTTTTCTTTCATCGCCGGGTTTAATATACCCGTCTGGTTGACTCATATAAACAGTTTCAGTTAATTCACCGTGCAAGAATGCTGTGGTAACGTCAACATGTTTAACGTTCAAACTTTTGTGCAATGCAGAGATGAGAAATGCACGTATTGTAGCGTGCGAAACTACAGGTGCGAAGGTTTGATCATAGTCAATCCCGAATCTTTGACTATATCCTTGTGCTACTAGACGCGCTTTATAGCTTTGAATATTTCCTAAATTGTCCTCTTTTAGTTTAAAAGTCCATTTTGAGCCGATAATTTTTGTTCCGGGTGGTGGATCTGTTAAAGTCCAAGTGTTATTTTTTCTTAGGCATTGTATTTCATTTTGTGTTGCTTTTATCCAATTTTGTTTATCATTAGGATTTTTCATTTTTTCGATATCTTCCCAATTTTCGGGAATGTTTTCAGATGAACTATTTATGAGACAAACATATCTGTCAGGAGGAACGCCTCTATTTGTCCTATTAGACCTTCTTGGTTCAATTGGTTGCTGTTTGGGCACGGATGGTGTCTCTTCGCTGTCAAGTTTTATTTCTAAGTGATTTTCATGTCTATCCGGTAATTGTGTATTGTCATCGGATGTTTTTGTGGTGATTTGTATCTCCTCAATGTTATCTGAGTGTACATTTTCATTCTCAAGAAATTTCACCGTTCTCGCTATTATAATTTGTTTTCCTTGTGTGTGAATTCTATAACCAGTCGATCGTGTATCATAACCTACAAACGTTCCGGTTTGAGCCCTGTTATCGAGTTTTCCTCTATTTACTTTATCGACGTAAAATAGCGCTTTACAACCGAATGTTCTTAAGTGTTTTAAATTCGGTTTAATTCCTTTCCATAATTCGTAAGGTGTTCTGTTGTTGTTTGCTTTAGTTGGGAGTCGGTTTTGTAAGTATGTTGCGGTGTTTATGGCTTCACCCCAAAAATGTTTGCTTAATTTTGCTTGTGATAGCATACTTCTAGTCATATCTAATAAACTTTTATTTTTTCTCTCCGCAACTCCATTCTGGCTCGGATTATGCGGGACAGTCAATTGGTGTAAAATTCCGTTCTGTTTTAGGTATTCATCGATCTCTTGATTTACATACTCACGACCGTTATCCGATCTAATTTCCTTAGGTTTTTTACCGAACTGATTGTATATCATCGTTACGTACTCTTTTATCTTTTCAGCAACTTCGCTCTTTTTAGATAATAAATATATCGTAGTATATCGGGAATAGTCATCAATAAGAGTCATAAAATAAATTTTTCCGCCTAAAGTCGGTGTATCTAGAGGTCCACACACGTCACTGTGGATCAAATCCGCAATATTAGTAGCTCGATTTGTTGCTGATTTAGGATACGGCATGTTAGTTAATTTAGTTTCGATACAAGTTACGCATGTTTTATTTTGATGTTTACATTTTCCTATCTTTATTCCGTCCGCAATTTGATTTGTTATCATTGATTTAATCGCGTCATAATCTCTGTGACCTAGTCTGCGATGCCAGAGATCTATGCATTGTTTGCTGTCACAGTTATACGTTATGTTTACATAATTTTGTGGTTCTTCCACATCGTCTATTTCCTCAATAATGTATAAGTTTTTCTCATTTTTCGCCCTAATATATATTTCTTCATCAAAGATCAAATCGCATTTATTATCGTCGAAGATTAGTTTACACCCGTTTTTAGCGGCTTTACTAACCGAAATTAGGTTCGACTCTAAGTCTGGGACATAAAGCACTTCGCGTAATTTCGTTAGTTTTTCTTTTCCTTCGGGGGTTAATGTTTTTATAAAAACTTCTCCTGAACCTAACGCTGTCAGTTTATTACCATTCGCGATCGTTACTGAAGTTTTATTATAATCAATAAATTTGCTAAATAGGCTTTTATCATTACAAATGTGCGAGGTAGATCCTGAATCGAGAATCCAGTTATTTTTGCCTACTTTTTGAGTGATTAATGCTTTATTTTGCGTTTGATCATTTGCGTATTTTCTTCCGTTTGGAACTTTGTTTTCCCTATGAGTTTCGTTTTTTTCATAACATAATGAAGATGAGAAATTCTTTTTACTTTTGAATTGATTGTTACGAGGATTTCCGGATTGTACCGTGTTTCTGCTCTTGTAGTGCCAGCATTCGTAAGTCGAATGATTTTTCATTTTGCAGTTGTTACAATATTTTTGTTCTCTTCTATTTTCAGTGTGTGTATATCTCCTATTTGTTTTAAATGCTCTCTCATTGTTGTTATATCCGCTATGTGATTGTTCTGACATTTCATGTCTACGATTATATTCATCAGTTAATTTGTTTTTGATAAAATCAGGGGTGAGCTCATTTTCTGGTCTCGCCTCCAACGCAGTTATCAAAGTATTGTAACTGGGGGGAAGAGAACACAGAAATAGCGCGGAAATATGTGAATCGCTAATATTTTCTCCAATGGCATTAAGTTTATCTATAATTTGCAAGATATTAGTGATATGTAAAATCATGTTTGCACCCTCAGCTAATTTAGTACTGTATAGTTTCCGTAACAGGTAAAGCTTACTAGATAAATTGCTTCTCTCATGTATATTTTTCAGAGCTTCCCATGTTAATTTGGCAGTATCTAAGTTTTTTACATTTACGATTTGAGAATCATCGATGCTTAGGTTAATTAAAGCTCTAGTCTTGCGATCTTTTTTGTGCCATGCGGGATCGGGTGGAGCTGGTGGATCTTGTACTATAATATCGTCGAGTTCCTCTTTAATCAGGAACATCTGCATCTTGAACTTCCATGTACTATAATTTGTAGAATTGAGTTTTTCAATAAATTGAGTATTTTCTTTTATCGCATTCATTTTTTTCTTTTTTAGTGTTCTTTTATTTATTATTATATTTTTAGAAATTTGTTAAATTATCGTTTTTGATACTGGGATAATATTCTTTTTTCAGAATCAGTCTCATAATCTTTGTTAGGGGAACCGTCGGTAGCGTAATAAATTTTCTTATTTTTATAAATAGTTAAATCAGTCTTCAAATTTAGTATACATTTTCATCTTTTGATATGTTAAAGAAGTTTGTTCAGCTTACCTGAGATTTTCCTTTTTGCGCTGAATATACCCACAGTAGTAATCCAAAGTGTTGTAGCGATATTTATCTGATCCATTGATTCACTTATATTGGAAGAATAATAAATAGTATTAGTAGAAAATGACAATTGTGTAAAATAAACAGAAGATTCATTTTCCTTTGAATATAATATAATTCTTGGCTAGATGTACATGTTTTAAGTCGCGTTTGGAGGCTGCGTATAAGTGCTCCAATTTTACATTATATTAAATATATTTACATCATATATGTACAAGAGCGTCTTAACTGCTCGGGAACATTTTGGAAACTGAAGGGAATGTTTTTAAGTTCTGTGCACACGCGCGGGATAAGACAGCTGTAGTTTGAAGGAGGGAGGTCTGCAGAGTTTCTCCAATTAGTTAGTTTCGACAGTCTCTGGTTTTGTTCACTATGTTTTTCAGCTGCGGCACTTGAAGTACTTATTGGTAATTGGGGTCTGGTTTTTAACATGTTCTTATTTCAATCGTTCGCTGCACGTGGAGATTATTCACTGCATAAAAAAGGTTTCTCCGTCAAATACTATATTACTTTTCATTAAATTCAATTCTTGTGAATAGGGAGCAATAATTTTAGACCTAAATGCAAGGAGCTTCAATTTGACTCCTTGATTTAATCTATAACTGAAAAAAAATCTTTATTTCTAAATGAAAATATGTTGACAGACGAATTTTGTTCTCCAGAATAAATTGTTCATGAAGTTTGAATATGTGAAAATACGTTTTTATTTTTCAAAAATTTTACTCTAATCAAGATTTTTTTTCACCATCTATTCAAACTGAAAATAAATTCTTTATTTCAGTTTTAATGAGAAAAAAATATATTAATCCGTTTTATTTCTTCTTTTTTATACACAAAATTGGAATAATTTAGTTGCCATTTTTAGAGAAACTTCATTAAAATTTACAAAAAAAAAAAAAAAACTTGGTATTTAATTTAATTTTTTAATATTCTGAGAGTTTATGACATCCTCGGATCAATGATAGCCGGTGTTAAGTAAATCGCCTTGCGTTCGACAATCTGAAAGGAGTAGTTGCGAAATACGAACAGGCAGTCAGATTTTAATATAATAGATTTGTATTTATTTTTCTTTTCCTAATAACCATGGTGTGGTTTTTGGCAAAAAACTTTCATCTATATGTAACTGATATTCATGCTTAATAATCGGTATAAATAAAAAAAATATTTAAATTTTTCGTTTTAAACATAGCGTGAAACTCATCTAATTTTTTAATTTACCGATCCTTGTATTTATTAAAGTAAGGAATTGTTTTACGCTCCTTGTAAAACACATTTGAAAATTCCCCTGTTATTTCAAATATGACGTCACTTTTTTTTCTCAGAGAAATCACTTTTTAATGGCATAATTCTTGTTTATTTTCTTTTTCTGACAATCAGGACGTAAATTTTAGTGGAAAACTCGCATTTGTATGTAACTGGTATTCAAGCTAATTATTAATCAGTACCGATAAAAAATATTTCAGTTTTTCATCTTAAATATTACGTTCATTATCTATCTACTTTCATTATACACATTGATATTCGTGCTCTTTGTATTATTACGAATATTTGAAAATGCATGTTTTATTTATGACGTCATATTTGTCCAAGCCGAGGAGGATCCTTTTCATAGTTCCATGGTCCAAGCGAAATCTATTTTTAATAATATAATTATTGTTCATTTTTCCTTCTAATTATAACGCAGTTTTTGACAGAAAAAGATCTTTTTAATGTAACCGATATTCATACTTCATGTATAATAACAAATACTCCATATTTTTGTTTCAAATATCACGGAAATTCATCTTCTTTTGAATTATTTTTAATTTTCAGTTTTCACGTGAAAATCGTTCAATTGAAAATTAATTGTTGAGGAAAAATTATTTTTCCATGTTTTTATTTATTGGCAACGATCAAAGCCCTAGCAACGATAAAGTAAAATTGTTAAATTGTATGGAAAATGTCCATTTATTCCCTATGAAAATAATGAAATTTTTAATTATTAAAGAAACTATTTGAATAAAATAAATAAAATCTAGCCTATGTTCAAAAGAGAGTTATAATCAACCTATATGCAAAAATACAGGCACATTAAATGCTCCATTTTGACGCTGGCTTCAGCCTAACATTTGCACACAATCAGATTTATAATATTATTAGGATTTCTAGCTACAAGTGTTGATAAATAGCAAGATCTCAGAATTTTTGTAAATTATGATCCAATGCTTTTCTGATGGTATGAAAGATATTTTCACATTATCCAAAATTCTTAGCCGTATTAAACGAAAACGAATAAAAAGAGTTAAGTAATTTATTTTATTTAAATATTTTCTTTCTGAAACAATATAAAAACGATTTAGTTAGATGTATTATGCAAAGAATGTTTAAAGTTGATTTCACATGAAAAATATTGTCTAAAAAGTATCGATGTATCGGTTGCATCGATATACATCAATATGTTAACACCGACGTCAAAGTATTGATATTTTCGGTCCGCTATATCTATATATCGTTGCCAAATCTATTCCTGCTACTACAATATCTATTTAAAAGGTTCATAAACGTTTTACTGCAGTAATGCATTACAATACAGTAACTCTATTGTTTGCCCAATTACAACTCTTATCCTTATTGTAGGTAACTAAAAATTTAGAACTCAATAAAATTAATTACCTCTGGCGATCTTAGTGAAAGACTTTGTACCACAAAATAAAGAAAGTGTAAGGTACGAGACAATAAATAAATATAAATAAAAAATAAAAGCTCGTGCAAGTCTTTTAAAATTCCGTAACATAAAGATTTCAGTACCACTGGAAAAAGTTATTGGGAAACATGATTGGCAGAATTTACAGCGAATTCGAAACTCTGAATTTAAAACAGTTGTTTTGACATTTATAAATCAATAATTGCTCACAAGCATTTCCTTAATGCACAATAACGCAGATATGATATTTATTGAAAAAACAATATATTTCTAAAAATAATGCTGAAAATAGAATTAAAAAAATATATTTTAAGATAATTAGATTCGTTTCGTAAGAAGAAATCTGTCATTTATATTTAATAAAGAATGTAGTTGAGTTACAGGAAATTACAAATCCAGGCCTTTTTAAATCAATATTTATTTCTCATCTGTCATTGTGCAGTTAAATATTTAAAGAAGGTGGGAATGAAGATCGTATTAATGTGTATAAACAAATTAAAACTGTTTTACTTTTTAAATTTGCGCTTATCTAATTTATGTTTCCCTTTTCTGTTGCTGCTTTAATAAATGCCATATACACTTAAAAATCAAGACTATTATAAACAAATAAGTAACTTTTACTCTACCGTATAATCTTTAGTAGTGATTTTTAAACAATTCCTTTTCGCCATACTTTAAATACAGTAAAACCTCCGAATAACGGACACTGCGGGAACGCTAAATTTGTCCGTTGTTTGGAGGCGTCCGCTATTCAGAGGTAAAACTATGCAAACAGTATTTGTGTTGGGGATTGAAAAAGTGTCCGCTAAATGGAGGTGTCCGCTATTGGGGAGTGTCCGTTATGGAAGTTTTACTGTATTAACACAATCCTGCTTGATTAGAGGGAAAAAAATCATTATCGTAGAAAAAAATGCAGCACTTTCAAAGTGGTCAAAAAAAGCGATAAACCTCCATTTATGACAACCTATAAGTAACTTTTACTCTACCGTATAATCGTTAGTAGTGATTTTTAAACAATTCCTTTTCGCCATACTTTAAATGTTAACACAATCCTGATTTATTAGAGAAAAAAGAATCATTATCGTAGAAAAAAATGCAGCACTTTGAAAGTGGTAAAAAAAAGCGATAAACCTCCATTTATGACAACCATACGATATTACGACTTTTTCGCTGGCGAAAAAGACTAAAGTGACCCAGTTGAAGAGGTGTTGTGTATGTCTACAGTGTCAAAAACCAGTCTGTAGGAGATTACAAGAACAACTGAATGTCCCGAAGAAAAATTGAAGATATCCAGGCTAATGAGCCAACCAATAAAAAGAAGCGCCATAAAAATAATTTTAAAGTTGGAGAAATCGAAGTTTATCGCTCGTTACCGCATACTATCGGATATCCAAGTAATTCATCTTTACTGGATCTATATAAAACGCCTGTTCAAGTCGGACATTTCTCAACGAATTCAGAAAATAAATTTTGTGATGACGACCATCAGTTGAAGTATTTATTGCCGCCTGACAAAGGTCCATTCGTGGGTATGGATTTAAAGGAAGGTTATAATGAGTACATCAGTGTTTATAACAATGAAGAAAACTCCTTTGATAAATTACTACGATGGATAATTCAGCACAAAGTAGAGGTTAAAAATTTTTTCCCTCAAGAGAAATCATCAAAAGAGGGCTCATCTACAGGGGATACATCCAAAGAGGCTTCATCGAAGTAAGGAGCTTTTACATATATATATTTTTTAATTATTAACCAGCTTCAAATAAAATGGAATTTACTCCTTTCCACAAAAATGTAGTATATATAATTTATATTTTTAGCGGCAGAGTAGCAATTACTTAAGTTTGTTGACCAAACATTGTTATAAAAATTATAAGACACGCCACTTATGGAATAGACCTTAATTTAAAGAGCGATGCTGGTGTTAAATAATTATTTCTTTCTTTCTTTTCTTCTTAGTCGAAAACATTATATGCTTCTTTCCGTTTCCAAAGCCGTTTTGTTCAGCGTTCAGTTTGAAAAAAGTACTTCTACGAGATTTTGTGTGGTTCATCTGCCGAAACGTTCACCTCTTACAAAACATTTAAATGCGTTTTTCTCAAAATAATGTTTTTTGGACAGGTATGTAATGTAGGAAAGTTAGTAATTAAACTGTCGTCTTCAAATATGGAGTGAAACTTCATGAGGCATATACTTATCTTATGAATCAATAAATTCATCTTTATAATTCTTCTTCTTATTATTTTTTTTATAAATATGACTACTAAGAAAATCTTTTGCATTTTTTTCTAAAATTTTACTTTAAATTTAAAAAAAAATCGTGTGCTTAAGTTTGCACGCCCGAAATAAAAACTTCTGTGGTGATCGCAATCGATTTGAAGTAATTTACCTTATATATAACAAACCCTACTGTAACGAATTTATGAAAAAAAAATTAAATGCTGGATTTCTTAAACGCTTTTGAGTGTTTTACAAACCAAGCAAATGCCGTGTTTGTAGAGCACTCACGATAATATAGCTGTAATATTTTGTTACAGTTAGCCTGTTTTCTTCTTATGTAACATTAATAATTATTTTACAGAACCGCACAAAAGAGTTCGATTACACTACTGTCTATGGGAGGTAACTTACCTAAAATGCGTTTTTGTGCAATTCTGTTATTTGAAATTATAAAATTTGTATATGTTACTAAGATATAAATTGCGCATGTTCTTCATTAAAAATATGGTTGTAACATTTATAGTTGTAACATTTATAGTTGTAACATTTGTAGTTTTTTTACGGGACAACACAATAAAAGTCAGATGCATTTTACACTTTATCGCCAATAACTGTTAAAAACAGAAGCGTTCTTAGGGGTGAGCGACAGGTGCGGCCGCACAGAACCTCGCGTCTGAGGAAATAATAATTAAGGGTGTTCTTATAAAAAAACAAGTTGGAAATTGTACGTCAAACGTGACAAATGAGGTGCGTTCGTACTATAACTAGTTTCAGTGAAATGAATTATATCGTCTGTTATTATGATATGACTAATTTCTGTAATAAAATAAGTGCATTTTAAGTTGGCAACATTTAATCTTTTGTTGACATTTACTGAAAATTCCAATGAGAAACTTAAGCCTTTCTTTGAAAATTTTAGAACTTGAAATCCGTATTTAGACACTTTTTCGAGATAATACCCATTTCTCCGGAAACATCTATCCAAAAAACTGTCGGTAGATTAAAGAATTGCTATAATTAAACAACTGTAGCATACAAATTCGGTTTTTAAATTCAGTAATACGGAAATAATAGGACTCTCTCTTAAATAGGACGTAATCACCATGTCAACCTAGAATCATTACCTATCATGGGATATCATTGAATTAATTACGCACGATAGGATTTAATAGAATGAAGAAAACTTTTATTAATATCTTTTTAAGTTTTGATTCGATTTTCATAAAATTTGAAATGACTCTACAAAATTCTGCAACGATTATATGTATTAAATTTCAAACCATTCGGTTGGGTAGTTTTTGCGTTGTTATATTCAGACAGACGGACGGACCAGATGACGACTATAGGTACTACGTATTTATATAATTACGAACGCACCTAAAAAATCCTTACCAAACTTTCTGGCGCATTTACGGAATTCATTTCTAAATGTAAAATAATGACACTTGCTTGACTGTGGAATTCATTTGGAATCGAGTAGTATATCCATTTTTCTATAATATCAATTTTTTTATATTTTCTTCTAAACATATTGAATTACAAGCGCCTTTCGTCTCATAACAACTTTATCAGGATGCCAGGTCCGGAAATTTGGTTCAAAATCGCCAAGTTTGACAAAATTTTCTGATAAATATTCTGTTTTTATTGAAAAAGGAAAAAAAAGAAAAAAAAAACACTTTCAAGCGTTTACGAACAAAAACAAATCCAGGAATGTATCAGAAAATAACGCTTGGATTTGAGAAACTTCCTAATACAAATTATCTAAACTATTTAGTATTCAGTTGCTTGTGTGATATTTGTAGACTATATACTTAATCTGTAGTAGGCTCGGACTGTAGTAGTACTTAATCTGTAGTAGGCATCGGCCCCTCGTCCAGAGGAAACTTCGCGCCCCTACGCCGATCCAATATATTTTTTCCTGGATGTACACTTGCTTTCTTTCTAACGTACTAAATTTTGAGGATTCGTTTATTGATCATCATCATCATCAATTAATAAACAGCTAGCAGAAGAGAAAAATATTTTTATTATTACAAGAAAAAAAAAAAAAGAAAAAAAAAAGAATAGTATACATACATCGAAGGAAATTGCAGGATCGGAAACGTAAGTGGAAATGTTTTCAAACGATGGAGGGAGAAAACATGCAACCAGGGACCACATCGGTAGCCCAGACGGCCTGGGCGAGATTTTTTTCATTGCTCCTAAGAATGATATCTTTTAAGTTTTAATCAAATATATTTTCGTCCCCCACCCTTCCCTTAGCTTTTAGCACCCAGGGCGATCGCCTGATCTTGCTCCCTTCTAAAGCTGCCTCTGAAGGCAACTATATTTTAAACAACCATAAGTTTTTGAAAAACAACTTGAGAAAAGAAAAAAAATAATAATAGAAGGCAAAAATGTTTTTTGTGGATTTTATTGTTGATTGGAAATCATGGTCTTTCTTTTCGAGAATTAAAAAAAAAAAAGGGAAGATCTACAGTCTTGATTGCAATCCATTGAGTTGCAGGATCACGCGGCCAGCATTTTCTTCCTTCAAAAAACCTACCATAATTTCTCAAACGTATAATCTCCACTTTGTTTAATGACAGACTTTTCATGATTAAATAAAGCGAAGTTTATTATTCGTAAATTTAGGCATATTAGTTTGAGTAAAAAGTTGTTTTATTTAATCACGGAAAGTCTGTAATTAAATAAAGCGAAGTTTCTTTTCACCGGGAATTATCGCAGGTTTTTAGAATAAAAAAACGTTGGCTGCGGGATTGCAATCCCAACACTTCTATTAATTATATGAACTTAATTATGATAAGAATTTTGCAGATCATGAGAAGAATATGCAGAAAACATTTACTGAATTTTTTTAATGAATTTAGACTAAGCTATTATTTTTGTAGTAGTTTTTCTGTAGGAATCTTTCCATAGTGTAATATCAATTCAGTATTTTAAGAATACATAAAGTGATTTTTTAAAGGATACATATACAAACTACCTCCCGATTCTCCTTATCTAAAATGTTCCAAAAATTGCTATTTTTGATGTCTAAAAAAATATATTCTTATCCTGCTGTAATAAGTATTATTTTCACATTCACGTACCTCTATATATTTCAATATTCAAATGTCCACATAACGTGGTATTTGTGTAGAATAAAAAAAGAAGCATGAGCTTTAGTTTTCTAAATTTCTATTTTCATGCGGAACATGCTTTTTTGTTCTAAATATAAATGTTTTTTGAATGAAATTTGCATACTGAATTTTGTGTGTGTGTGTGTGTGTGTGGTAAGGGAAACATCTGGAGAGACAACTTTTAAAAATGCTACTTTGCTTTCAAAAAAAAAAAAAAAAAAAAAAAAAAAAAAAACACCCGTAGTAAATAAATAGCATTTACTGTAAGATTATAACACAAATTGCATCTATCAAGTTTATAACTGACTTGATAATTAATTCATATTAAATTAAATCTATACTAATATTATAAAGGAGTAAAGATTGTTTTTTTTTGTTTGTTTGTAGGAGGTAATCTCTGGAACTACCGAACCGATTTCAAAAGTGATGGTGGCAAATTGATGGTGACAACCCCTGCAACAACATAGGCTATATTTTATGTCGGTGCGCCTAATCCCAGGGGGGTTCAGAAGCGAAAAACGTTCTAAAATTGCGATTTTTTTTATACTGAAGGAGCTAGAAATTTGAAATTTGGCATTGTAGTTACTTATAAGATGTAAATGCTCTCTAAAAACAAAAAAAATCGAAATTTAAAAGGGTGAAATGAGCGAAAAGCGCTCTAAAAACATTCTAAATTACAATTTCTATGGCATCTCTAGAACTACCGAACCGATTTCAAAAGTGATGGTGACAACTCCTGCTCCAACATAGGCTATATATTTTATGTAGGTGTCACTAAGAGCGAAAAACGTTCTAAAATTGAGATCTTTTCTATACTGAAGGAGCTAGAAATTTGAAATTTGGCGTTGTAGTTACTTATAAGATGTAAATGCTCTCTAAGAGCAAAATAAAAAAAAATTCGAAATTTAAAAAGGTGAAATGAGCGAAAAGCGTTCTAAAATCATTCTAAATTACAATTTCTATGGAATCTCTGGAACTACAGAACCGATTTCAAAAGTGATGGTGGCAAATTGGTGGTGACAATCCCTGCTCCAACAGCCTCTTTAATAAAAAACTATGCGTTGCTGACGACTGGGTTTTTCGCTAATTGTTGCCACAGATTAATGTCGGAAAATGAAACATTTGAATTTACTGAAAAAAATAATAGCTCGAAAAGCATTTGTCAGAAAATTGTTAGGCAAACTGCGTTTGAAAGGTAAAAAATTGTATTTTTCTTGATATAAATTTCAAATCTAATGATTATGCCATTTTTCAAATATTGAATTTGAAAAATTACCAAATTTCACAATGGAGTACCATAACAAAACCTTCATGCGTAAAAAGATAATGATAAGAGCGACGTGTCCTGGCGTGTATATTGGCTATAGCACGAGTCACAAATTATAGTAGCATTATTATTCTGTTAAAATATAAAAGTGAATTATGAAATGTCAATATTTTGTTTGATTAAAAGTTCGTAATAAGAAATTGACCAGCGTAGCGGGCGTAGCTTGCTAGTAAATATGTATAACTAGATAGTACCCGTCAAGATTTGACGGTAAACAACTTGAAAATTCCTTTAGTAATATGTTTCAATTTTTAATTAGTTGCATTTAACTTAATTAATTATAGAAAACTTGATGAATTGTTATGCTGTGTAAGCGATTCCTATATATATGCAGCGATAGAAAGTGCTGTCAGTCCAACCTACTCAACTAATGAAGTAAAAGGATTTTAAGCCTGTAATTTATAACCTATTATGCTTGCTTTTTAGCAGGAATTTAACTAAAAAATTTAATTGAATGAGCAGTCATTGAGGGCATTTATTTTTATTTACTATAGTGTAAATGATTTTTTTTTTTTTTTAAATATCAATATTTAGTATTTCCTAATTTTTTTAATTATGCGACCTTTAAAAATTTTCATTACTTTTATTTTTACCAGCCTGACACTAAAACATTATTTATATGTTAAACCAAGTATATCACGGTGATTTCTTTTATAGTTCTTATATGAATATTTTTTCTTCTTTCTTGTTTCCCATCTTTTCTTTTTTTACGGAGAATAATCACATACTTTTCTTAGTATATAAACATATCTTCTTGATAATGGTCAGGCAAAATATAGATAAAAGTTTAGGTCAATTTATTTAATAGATAAAACAAGCAAAATCTTTTAAATTAAATATATGTGTGTGTAACAAACATCTAGGACATATCCAGTTTTAGAGTAAAGTAGCATGAGGTCCGGATCATAGAAGAAGGAATATAAATAGAAGTAGGATGTAGGGTGTTTTCGCCCGTCATTTGTTACGGGGGTTATGGGAAGGTGTTCAAACAGAATGGCTCGCAACCCTCCCGTTATTGGCTGCTTATTCCCCGCCTTTGAAATAGTTTCGGAAAATAGCGTAAATAAAAAAATCCGTGGCAAACGGCGAAACAGGAAAATAGGCGAAAACACCCTACATCCTACTTCTATTTATATTCCTTCTTCTATGATCCGGACCTCATGCTACTTTGCTCTAAAACTGGATATGTCCTAGATGTTTGTTACACACACATGCGCATTTATATCTTTTTTGCACGAAAAAAATTAATCTTAAGAATTACCTTTTCGTTTTAATCACGGAGGAAGAGCCTCCGTGGTTTTAATATATAGAGAATATTTTTATTTTATATTGCCATTGAGCAAAATTATTACAACTATGGTCTATATTTTAATGAATCTCAAAGGAATGAATGGCATATTGTTTATCATTAGTGATTGCTGAGTGATACGACTTTCAACGCAAGATATATCGAAAAACATGCATATTTCGAAGTAGCTCATCATTCCAGTTGTTTTTTGTTTTTCACAATCTTTCTAAAAAGGTTAACCTTATGCAGCTTTATTGAAAAAATTAAATCTCTGAAAATTAAAATAAAATGACTGATTTTAACGAAAGATTATCGGGATGCGGATGAGTTCACTCCGGAAGTGTCATACACTTAGCGTTATTATATATATAATTTTTAAATATATTGGAACTGTTAGCGGTAATATTCTTACATCTTAATAGTCATAAAAATAAAAATCATTTGCATAATAATTTTAGCGATATTTGTTAAAATACAAAAAATAAATGGCTGAAATATTTTTTTAACTAAAGAAAGCAAATTATAAGCAATTTTAATCGGTAATTCTAGAAGCATCATTATTTCTAAAACTTTTCCTAGTAAGCCAACAAATTAGTTGAAGTGTCTAATTAAAATAGGATCAATTATTAGTACATTTTATTATTAATGATAGTTTAGTTTTGCCGGTAAACACGACTGTTGGCCAATTAGACTTTAGTCCAATGATCAGCCAACCGTTGGCTCAGACGCAATTCAACCTGTCACCTCAATCAACAATCAACTGTTAGGCCAATGTAAACGAGACAGCCAAGCTGGAATACAATGGACTTGTGATATTTTAACAATTCTGTGTTGCTTGAGCATCTGCTCTTGAATGAAAAAATAATTGTATAAAAAAATGGAAGAGTCAATCAAGTAATATCTATGACGCATGCTAATTGCGAAATCTGGCTCTTTGCAAAGAGTTTATGCTGATTGCAAAGAGCCGGGCTAATTGGAAACTCATCTCCCTTTCTCCAATCAGTCTGATGTTTCTCAGGCCTATTGCAAAGAGCCTAGATAGCGTTAAGTTATTTGAAAAATGACCACTTGTATCTCAATCAGCCTGATTTTGACCAGCTGTTTGTCCAGATATCGTGCTGTACCCGACCTGAACCTGAAAATTCCATTTGAAACCAACCCGCAACCCGACCCAAACCTGACAAAAGAAAATCCATCCAACCGTAATCCGACCCGAACATGAAAAAATAATTTCCGTCGATACGCAACGCGACCCGGACCTGGAAATGTCATTCGAAGTCAACCTGAAACCATACCCGAATCCGACAACAAAAAGTTCCATCGAACCACAAACCAATCCGAACACAACAAAATAATTTCCGTGGACGCGCAACCCGACCAAAACCCGACAAAAAAATTTTATTGAACTGCAACACGATCCGAAACCGACAAAATAATTTCCGTCGACTCGCATCGCTATCCGAACCTGAAAATTCCGTTTGAAATTAATGTTAGAGATAAATAATTTCTTTAATTATAAGCATTAATAAATAATCTTTTAAATTGTGTAATTAAGAATATCAAATTTGGAAATCCCATACAATATCTCTCATCTCTCAAAAACAAGCCAGAGAACATTTAATGAAAAACAGCAATTAACTCATAATTAGAAAAGTCATAAATATTATATTGCTACCGATCATCATCGCTATCTCAACCCACGCGTGCACGAGGTCACCGAAATTTTTCCAATGAGGTCATAACTGTTTCATATATGTGTTGTAATATGTAAAAGACCTCATGAACGATAAAAACTTTTTTATTAAATAGTCTCTAAATTGTTCTTAAAGCGATAAGATAGCAGAATGTTTCTCTACAATTAATATTTATCTTTAATCAAAATCAATGTAACATTCTGTATTTAAATTTAACTTAACTTTTTTTCTTTTTCATTAAAAATAATAGTTGAAGATAAATTGTTGTTCCTGAATAAAAACTGTGCACATGAACACATGGATAAAACAATTTAAATAAATAATGGATAACCCAGGACACTGATGTCGCCATGAACTAAACAGATAAGCGAAATTTCCTTACCTATATAATTTAAAGAAAGTATTTATGTATTCAAATAAGAGAAGCTCTAATTGCCGTAGTTCACAATTTAATAGTCAACCCGAAACCAACAACAAAAAAAAAAATCATCGAACCGCAACCCGATCCAAAAAGGACAAAATAATTTCCGTCGACACACAACCCGACCCGAACGCCCGAACCTGAAAATTCCGTCTGAAGTCAATTCAATCCGAACCCGACAAAATAATTTCCATCGAACCGCAACCCGATCCGAACACGAAAAAATTATTTCAGTTGACATGCAACCCGACCGAACCTGAAAATTCTATTTGACGTCAACCCGAAACCCGACCCGAACCCAACAAGAAAAATTCTATTGTACCGCAACCCGATCCGAACCCGACAAAATAATTTCCGTAGGCATGCAAACCAACCTGAACCCGATATATATCATCCAGAACACTAAATGAAAATTAATTTATTCATATATTAATGCAATTATGAAAAGTAGTTTACAATTACATCACTGATACCAATTTTATATTTTATGTCGAAATGGACTTTTCTATTTTCTTTAATTTTAAAATATATTAAAATATTAAAATCTCTGAGTGGCTGACACCTGTGTTGTCCCTAATTTGGTCGGGTTGTCCCTAATTTCGATTTTTCTGGTCGGGCTGACTGTAATTTCTTTTTCTTTTATGCGTCGGGTTCACTCTAGAATGTTTCTTGCTGGTTAGATTTTTGTTTTTGCAAGTCGGGATGCTGGAATTTTCAGAAAGAAATTAATGAAAATAAGCAGAACTATGTTTCAGATGAATAGAGTTTATTGTATTAAGTTTTTAAAACGTTTGCTATGATTATCGTTTTAATTTTATTCATATATATTAGTAGATACTTTTTAAATATTAAAAAATATATTTTCCAATTTTAAATGAATATCAAGTGGATCTCCTGAAGTATTAATCTATTGCTATATACTAATTTACTTTAAAAAATTGAGGAATGTTTTCTTTACTTAATATTTAAACGAACTATTAGTTTCTTTTCATTTCGGGATGCGGTTCGAGTTCGGGTTGAATTGTATCGTGTTTGGGTCGGGATGCATATCGAGGGAAAATATTTTGTTGAGTTCGCGTGGGGTGCCGGTTGACTTCAAATTTATTTTTTGGTTTTGTGTAGTTTCGGGTGGGATACAGTTTGGCTTCGGATTGGATACCGACCCACCCGCGCGGGATTCTACAATTGAAACAGTTCGCTGTTTGGAGGTTTCCACAAGTCAGCTTTCAAAAGTCTTAGAAATTGAAAATGTGTTCGTTAAATAGAGATGTCCGCTATTGGGGAATGTCCGTTATAGAAGTTTTGCTGCTGTAAATAAAATTTTTACAGGAAAAAATATTTTGGAAATATTTCGAAAAATTGGGTCAATATCAACCCGACTAGCAAAAGTCAAAACCTAAACTAAAACGAAATTATTTTGTCCTGTTCGGATCAGGTTGCGGTTCGATGGAATTTTTTTGCCGGGTTCAGATTGGCTTCAAATGGAATTTTCAGGTTCGGGTCGGGTTGTATGTCGACGGAAATTATTTTGTCCTTTTGGTATCCGGTTGTGGTTCGATGGAATTTTTTTCGTTGGGTTTCGAGTTGACTTCTCATGGGTTTTTCAGATTCGGGTCGGTTTGTGTGGCGACGGAAATTATTCTGTCCTTTTTAGATGGGGTTAAAGTTCAATAAAACTTTTTTTTTGTCAGGGTTCGGGTCGGGATTCGGGTTGACTTTAAATGGACATTCCATGTTCAAGTTGGGTTGTGTGTCTACGCAAATTATTTTGCCCTGTTCGGATCGGGTTGCGGTTCAATGGAAATCTTTTTGTCGGATTAGGTTAGTGTAGCGTGTCGACGGAAATTATTTTGTCTTGTTCATATCGGGTTACGCTTCAAAGGATTTTTTTCAGGTTTAGGTAGGGTTGTGGGGATTTCAAATGGAATTTTCAGGTTCAGGTCGGGTAAAACATGATATCTGGACAAACAGCTAATCAGTTACCACCCACAGTATATTTTTTTAAAAAGAAGCAAAAGCATGGTTGTCAATCTTTACCTCCAAATTTTCTGTAAAATTAGAGAGGTTTCTTATATTTATGTGGCTCTTAATTCAATTTTAATTGTTGGAGAGATATTTAAAAAAAATCTGTATTTTATACCATACAAATAATTGCGCTTTTACGCAAATAATATAACTCAATTTCGTATATGCAGTGAATCACCTTATAAATGAAATCAAATAATGTAGGAATTGTTGATAACATTAGAGATAAGATATTCTTTGTATTATGCAAATAGCAAATTTTTGTTGTACTGTAATAAACACATAAAAATTCAAAAATTAATTTTCAATAATAATGAATGCAAAATACCAACATTTCTCTCATTGAACAGAAGTTTGTTACCCATTGGATCAGGTAGCGAAAAATTAAAAAAAAAAAAAAAAAATTCTTTTAAATTTATTTTTCAAAAATTATTATAATTTAATTTAGTAGTATTACACTAATTGTGGTATCAAATTTAAATAAATTTAGCAGAATTTTAAGATTAGTATTTTTTTAATTAAATAAGTTAACGTACTAATTTTAAATTATCAAATGATAATTAGTGAACATTGAACTTAATAATTTAGAAATTGTAAAATAAGTAGTTAAATGTAAAATAAGCAATAAGCATATTTTCACTAAATGTAACTTGTAACGCAGAAAACCCCTTCCCGAAAATTAGACTCTTCCCGGCGAAATGCGCCACGCATCACGTGATCTAGAAATTTTTTCGTTCAGTGTAGTTGTCATGTGAGTTTTGCCGTAAGATGTATGTTATTCGAAGAGCGGTGTTATAAACAGAATATTGTTATGTCATGGGTTGTTTTGTTCGCGGGAAATGTGAAAGTGAAGTTCTATATATTCGTGTAATGTGTCGTAATGTGTGTGCTTTGTGTCAAGAAATAAACAAAAATTTGAAAATGCCAGCAATCTTTTACTTCTGGTCTTATTAAAGAAATAGTCTTTCAGCCCCGAGATACGAAAAGTTTAAGTATTCTACAGTGAATGCTATAAAAATTGGCTACCCAACTCGGGCTAGAAATCCACAGGGATTTATATAATGATATTGTGAATAGTGATAAAATGATTTATTTCTACAAATCAAGTGAAAAGTGCTAAATTTCTACAATTCGAATCCGTAGTGAAAGTGTCAATGATTTACTTCTACAGCTAGAAATCTGCAGATAAAATGCAAAGTGCTTTATTTCGACAAATAAAATCCGCAGTGATTTAGTTTTAAAATAAAGAAGGAAGCTTTCAGAGCTTCTGATTTCATAAGCTACAATCAAGAAATGGCGCGAAGGATCGTCGCCATACGTCATTGCATCGTATGATATGTGTTATTCGTTTCATAGTTCTAAAAAGTGTTTTGTGTACGCCCAAGAAAATTATGCATTATATGTGTTCTTAATCTTCGTTTACAGAGTTCTACAAATTATTCAATGGATGAGTAACTCATGTGTGACTTGGTAAAAAACGGATCCGTAACTTTTTTTTTAATAGAAACAAAGAATGCATTCTTATTCTGATCATCATTTGAATTATTCTTCAGTTTGATTGATCTTAATATTATTCTCGTTCTTATCATTATTTGAATTATTCTTAACTTTATTTTAATTATTCATAACATTATTTTGGTGCATTATTTTGTTATGTTTTATTTTGTTCTTACATTATTTCCCTTTTCCCCCTCCCCTACTTTTGATTTTATTTTTGAATGATTATCGTGACTGTGTTGAAAGAAATTTTTTATTGATTCAGAAGAAGAAAAAAAAAAAGGTAAAACTGATATCAGTTTCAAGTAGAATTATGATATTATCGTTTTCAGGTCAAATTAATATAAAGTATTCGTAATTTTATCGCAGTTATCATAAAGATGTTTTGTTTTTCTTAAAAAAAAAAGGTAAAACTGATATCAGTTTCAAGTAGAATTATGATATTATCGTTTTCAGGTCAAATTAATATAAAGTATTCGTAATTTTATCGCAGTTATCATAAAGATGTTTTGTTTTTCTTTTATTATTACTTTTAAAATAATTTATTACTTTTTGTTTTTCTTTTATTACTGGTTTTAAAATAACTGAGTACAGTTTCGATGTAAATATTTGTTCTTATTTAATATTGGACGTAAGTATTTAATTCTGAGTTCTCGATTGAGAAAAGAAGCATTATTGTGGAATTTAAAACTGAATGAGTAAGTTATGCAAGTTTTGTTGCTTTGATTTTTTTTAAGGTAGAAAGTTTTTTTTAAATTGTACTGAACAAAACCGATATTAAGCTGTCTTAGTAATTTAAAAATAATATTGGTTGAGAATTTAATTATTCCGTTATGTGTTCTGATTTCGTTTAGAATATTATTTAAGGAACAATTTAATTATTCAGTTATGTGTTTTGTTTTCATTTAGAATATTATTTAAGTGACAATTATTCAGTTATGTGTTTTGTTTTCATTTAGAATATTACTTAAGTGACAACTATTCAGTTGCAGTTTATTTCATTTGAAATATTGTTTTGAATGTGTCGCGTTATGAAATCCAGTTTATTTTTAATGTTTGTTCTGTTTTGTAGTAATAGTTTATATTATGGTTAAAGCTCACTGTTTTGTTTTATTCAAAGTTTATATGATTTGTAACGGCAAAACTCACGTTTGGGGTACGGTTTAAACGAAATTTTTGGCATTTATACGGTTTTCGGCTGGTTGTTTTGCTAAAATTTAAAATGTCTGAACTTAATAAAGCTCGCAAAGAGGATTTGTTCCAGGTTGCGTTAGAAATGAATTTAGATGTGCAAACCAGTATGACCGTTGTCACATTGCGGGAAAAAATTAAATCCTCCCCCTCGTTCGATGTTGATTTTGTGAATTCATTAGTCAGGAATCAAATTGCAACTCGGGAAGAAGAACAACGTAGGCGGGAATTAGAGGATAAACAAAAAGAAGCAGAGTTAGCACAGCGTAAACTGGAATTAGAAGAGAAGCGTAGGGCAGAAGAGCTGCAATTAGAAGAGAAGCGTAGGGCAGAAGAGATGGAGTTTAAAAAGCTTGAGATGAATTTTGAGCTTGAGAAGCTTAAGTTACAGGTTCAGGGCCAAAGTGCTTCCAGTGGAGTGATAGGTGGTAATGCGACAGGGATAATATCACACGCGGAAAGTAAGATAGATGTCCAAAGGTTGTTGCCTACATTCAGGCCAGAAACAGATGATGTAACTTTGTTTTTGGTGCTCTTGGAACGCCAGTTAAAGCTCTCGAAGGTACCTGAGCATCTATGGGTATCGTATTTACTCAGTGTTGTCCCATCTTCTATTTCTGCGCTTATCGCTCGTGAATCAGAAGAGAACGCTTCGCATTTCTCACATGTAAAAGATTTACTTCTAAGACGGTTTAAAATTTGTGGCGAAAGGTTCAGACAGCTGTTCTTTGCTCATCGCAAGGTAAAAGAAATCTCTTGGCGAGATTATTACTTCGAACTTCGAGATTATTTTGAAAACTGGCTTAAAGAGTTAACAGTAACGTCTTTTGAAGCACTCCAGGATCTGATCATAGCAGATCAAATGAAAAGGCGTGTGCCTGTTGAATGCAAACAGCATATGTTAGATGACTGGGAAAATTTTATTTCGCCAGTCGACCTCGCCGAAAAACTAGATGCCTATGAAATTATACGAAGTACGTTCCCAAAAAGAGATCCGGTTGTACCCCAAGTGAAAAAAGAGTTTTCTCGTCGAGATAATAATTGGAAGCAGAGTAAGCCTCCAAAAGAGGACAGATCTCCTCCTAAGTTTGGTAATCGACGCTTAGAATCCGATATTGTTTGCTATGGATGTGGTAAAGTGGGATTTATAAAGAAGAAATGCCCAGATTGTACCCCTTCGGTTAAAAAAGAAAATGTGCAAGCACATCGTCTTAAGTTGTATAGTTTAAATACTTCAACAGTTTCAGCTCCAAATGTGCCTATCACGATCTGCAATAAGAAAGTGTTAGTCTGTGCAGATACGGGAGCAAATCGTTCCATTGCGGGAGAACGTATGTATGATCTATTTTTAAAAACTGGTGTTGCACTGAAACCCCATACTCATGATGTCACGTTGGCTGACGGAATTACAGTAGCCAGAGAAACTTTGTCTGCTACAGTTCCAGTAGAGATTGAAGGTCGAGTCTTCAAAACGGAGTTCATTATATTACCAAATGCTAAGGGTAATAGAACGCTTTTAGGCATGGATTTTTTGCACAATGCTAACATGGTGTTAGATACTGCCAACAAAACGTGGTATTTCAGTAATAAACCTCAGAAAAAGTTTCATTTTGTAGATGAATACGTTGAAGAAAATAATTCATCAGCTGGTGCGGTCGAAGTCAATCCATACGCCTTACGTGAAGATGAAGGCAAAAATTTAACTTCTGACGAAAGAGAAAAACTGAATGGTCTTCTAAAAAGGTATGAAAAATGCTTTCAACCAGGGGGAGAGACAACCCCGTATGTAGAGCATCGTATCAATACAGGTGATAGTGCTCCTATTGCTGTGCCACCTTATCGGATGACTCCTGCTAAGAAAGAAATTCTTAAGAAAGAAATAGATAATCTTCTAGCTCAGGGAATCATAGAAGAATGTGAATCACCTTATGCTTCACCGGTGGTTCTCGTACCAAAGCCGGATGGTAGTATGAGGTTATGCATTGATTACAGAAAATTAAATGCAGTTACAGTGGCAGATAAATATCCATTACCTCGAATGGACGACCTTTTACATGAAGCCAAGCATACTTCTTATATGTCAACTTTAGATCTTCGTTCAGGATATCACCAAGTCCGAGTCTACCCACCAGATCAAGATAAAACTGCATTTGTCTGTCCTTTCGGTACTTTTCGTTTTTTAAAAATGCCTTTTGGACTCAAGAACGCTCCTGCTACGTTTCAGAGAATGATAGATCAATTTAGAAATGGTCTTAAAGATGTCCTTGCTTTGTCATACCTAGACGACATCATCGTTTTATCAGACACCTTTGAGAAACATCTCTCAGATCTTACGGCTGTGTTCGAGAGACTCATAGAACTTAAATTAGATGCCAAGCGTGAAAAATGTCATTTTTCTTGTGAAAAGGTCAAGTACCTTGGGCACTGGATAACACCAAATGGTCTAGAAGTAGATCCAGATAAAGTATCCGCAATTAAAGCGATACCTCCTCCTAAAAATGTGAAAGAGATCCAGTCTTTCTTACAGACCTGTTCTTGGTACAGAAGATTTATACCGAATTTTGCTGATATCTCAAGGCCCCTTAGCAATCTAACGAAAAAGAAAGCTATTTGGAAATGGAGAAACGAAGAGCAAACAGCTTTTGAAACTCTAAAACAATGTCTCATAACACCTCCTGTGCTTAAGCAAGCTGATGGGACCAAACCATTTATTCTGCGTACTGACGCTAGTAACTATGCTCTTGGGGCTGTTCTTCTACAGGGTGATGACAAGACCTCTGAACATCCCATAGAATACGCTAGCCGTCTTCTTACAAGTGCTGAAAGAAATTATTCCACTACGGAACGCGAGGCATTAGCTGTAGTCTGGGCCTTAGGAAAATTTCGTGGCTATGTGGAAGGTCAAGAAGTAGTTGTAGCTACGGACCACCAACCTTTAAAATGGCTTCTGAGCCTTAAGTCACCATCGGGGAGATTAGCCCGTTGGGCACTACAAGTACAATCGTTCTTATTGAAAATTGAATATGAACCTGGAAAATCTAATGTTGTGGCTGACATGCTATCACGTCCTGTCTGTAGTCATCAGTCTACTTTCTGTGAGACATGCAATTTTGTCAGCATAGACATGCCAACAAGAAGTCCAAAGGATATCAGAGAAGCTCAGTTGCAAGATGAAAATCTTAAAAAGATTATAGATTGTTTTGAAGACGAACAGAAAAGTGAAGACTTCGCCAATTGGACTGATAGAGGATTCCTGATGAATCAAGGTGTGCTTTACCGGTATGCTCCTGAATCAGACGCCGAGGAAGCCCAACTGGTCATTCCAGTACAAGAAAGACAAAACATTTTGAAACTTCATCATGACGACCCCTCAGCCGGACATTATGGTGAAGCAGGTACTCATCAGAGAATTGCTAAGAGATATTATTGGACAGGCATGAGATCCTACATTTCTGAATACGTGAAGAAGTGTCCAGAATGCGCTCGTTATAAATCAACAAATCAGAAACCAGCCGGTTTATTGCGAACACCTGCTTATGCTCAACGGTTTGAGACACTCAGCATTGATCTTTTTGGACCATTGCCTCGTAGTAAAGATGGGCTCCGATGGATTTTTATAGTAGAAGATTGTGCCACTAAATGGGTAGAACTGTTTGCCTTAACAACTGCCACTGCCCAAGAATGTGCGACTACGCTGATTGAAGAGATTTTCCTTCGTTACGGTATCCCAAGAAGACTCTTAAGTGATAATGGCCCTCAGTTCGTGAGCGCTGTTCTACAACAAGTTTGTTACATTCTTGAAATTGACCAATCATTGACCCCTTTGTACCACCCTCAGGCCAACCCAGTCGAACGGAAAAATAGAGACTTGAAACCTCGAATAGCAATCCTTGTTGGGGATGAACACGATTCCTGGATTGATAAACTTCCTTTTATTAGATTTGCTATGAACTCTGCCAAATCTGATACAACAGGTCTGATACAAACTGCCGCCTATCTGCATTTTGGTCGAGAACTAAGAACAATCGATGATGTGGTGAACGATTTTAGAGCAGTTGTGGAAAATGACAATTTTGTTCCTGAAATAACTCCATATCTTAAACGTCTTGCAGATGTCTCAAAAAAAGTGAAAGAGCGAGTTGAAATAAAACAAGATCAGCGTAAGAAATATTGTGATAAAAATCGTAGAAGAGTTTATTTTACACCTGGTGAAAAAGTATGGGTTACCTTACACCCTGTGAGCAAGGCAAGTAACCAGAAAACAGCAAAATTTATGCCTAAGAGGGATGGGCCATATGTAGTTTTGACTCAAAAATCACTGGTGACATATGACATTGCCAGTCTAGACAATCCTACTCAGCGAATTGGATCTTATCATGTTTCAGCCTTGACACCATTCCAAGAAACTGAAACTACTGCAGTTGCACCTCTGAGAAAAAGAGGGAGACCCAGAAAACATCCTGTTTTCTCTCCGAGACGTATGTCGGAAACAGAGGGGGAGGATGTAACGCAGAAAACCCCTTCCCGAAAATTAAACTCTTCCCGGCGAAATGCGCCACGCATCACGTGATCTAGAAATTTTTTCGTTCAGTGTAGTTGTCATGTGAGTTTTGCCGTAAGATGTATGTTATTCGAAGAGCGGTGTTGTAAACAGAATATTGTTATGTCATGGGTTGTTTTGTTCGCGGGAAATGTGAAAGTGAAGTTCTATATATTCGTGTAATGTGTCGTAATGTGTGTGCTTTGTGTCAAGAAATAAACAAAAATTTGAAAATGCCAGCAATCTTTTACTTCTGGTCTTATTAAAGAAATAGTCTTTCAGCCCCGAGATACGAAAAGTTTAAGTATTCTACAGTGAATGCTATAAAAGGATGTAACGCAGAAAACCCCTTCCCGAAAATTAGACTCTTCCCGGCGAAATGCGCAGCGCATCACGTGATCTGAAGCCGTGACGTTTGTTCAGTGCAGTTGTCATGTGGGTTTTGCCGAAGGAAGTATGTTTTTTAAGTATGGTTATGTATAGAACGTGATGTGTTGTGTTCTCCGGAAATGTGAAAGTAAAATCTTATATATACGTGTCATGTAAAGTTTTTGTGATGTGTGTGTTTTGCGTCAAGAAATAAAATCTATGAAAATGCCAGCAATCTTTTACTTCTGGTGTTATTAAAGAAATATTCTTTCAGCCCCGAGATACGAAAAGTATAATTATTCTACAGTGAGTGCTATAAACTTAATTTTAAAATATTAAAATTGAAAATTACAATAATACCAGAATTAAAATTTTTAATCTTACAAATTAAAAATATAATAAAAATAAACAATTAAAGAGCTGGTCACGCATCATGAGTGAATTGTGGGTCAAAATATCTAACAAGTTCGTTTCCTTAACCTGGAAAAAGGAGTCGTTACGGCAACCGTAAATGAATTGGTGTTACACGTTGGAGAGTTATTTTACCCCTTTAGATATATACAGGGAAGTTACGAAAATACCTGATAAATCTCTCTTCCATATAGGAATACCCAAGACCACTTATGTGTCAATTAGCTTGGTTATAAAATAAATTAAAAGGTGATCGTAGATTCTGGGTCCCTGCTTAGGAAACGTTAGGCATTTCCTCATAAGTTACTGAAAATATTAATTAAATCCTAATTCCTAATATAAAATTAATAAATTTCCAAAGCGTTATGTGATTTCATGAAAAAAGAGACCTTTATGAACCACCCAGCTAGCACACATTTACCTACTAAAAACATATTAAAATTAAATATCGAAATACCACAAATAAGTAGATATTAATTAATTAAAACTAAACATTTATTTACAGAACACAGAAAAAGAAATTACATTACATACACTAAAAGACAAACACATTTAAGACTATTTACAAAAGGACATTTAAATTTATTATTAATTGGCCATACAACGACCAGTTATCATAAGTTTAGTTTCTAACAGATTGATAATAGTCCTTTATTCGTTTGTAAATTAATTTTAACACTTTAAGTTTCACAATAAAATAATGCTTAGCCAAATGATTTTAAAATTGAGAATCTAAAATATTAATGAAAAGTTTCTACGCTGATCCGGGTTGCAAGCTAAAACAATTGGATTAATTCCATGTAAAAAAATAATTTGTCGCAGAAAAATTAATAACATGAAATAGTACCTAGATATTAATTATCACCTTGGAAGATGGAGCATCACTAGATGGTCAGATCATAAGTCGATGATATCTTTGAAGCTTTTATTGTCATAAGTTTTTATTGTTCGTTGTTTTAATTTGCGTGTTATATATCACTCGTATCACGGCAATAAAATGGCATAGCGCCAATATTTACTTTGTATATATGGGCTTGTTGAGAAGTTATTCATCCTTAGGATTTTATCTGAAGCGTAAAGGCTCTTCATGCACTCTAAAAACTCTGAATGCTCTCTTTAGATCTGAAAACTCTAAATGATTTAGAGATAATTAAAAAGTTCTCGGGTCCACCTTCTCCTCTTGCTGTTATGTGAATGGTCAGAGTTTAATTTCATTCTTGTCTGGAACATTTCCATCCTCCTCCTTCCTGAAATTCACTTTATCTTTGCCTTCCTTTTTAAGTTCTCTTCGTTATAAAATATTTTTTGAAAGTATTGTAAATCCACCATTGTTGCAGCGTTAATTTGTAGTAGACTCCTGGCGCCGAACGTGAATTTATTGCTCTCTGAAGCATGGGAACTAATTGACTAGGTCTTGCTTAAAGTTTGCTGCGAAATTTTATTGAGTTCACTATGCAAATTAATTGAAATTATAAAGATACATAAAAATAGATAATTTCTTGTTAATATTTATCTATATACAAAACTGTTGATATAAAGTTTGTAATTTTCTTACGATTGTTTCCTGAGATACAAAAAAATTGTATTTATTGATACATAGTTCAGGTTGTGGTTTGGAATATGAATGTAAAGTTTGTATTTGCATTATTGCGAATGATGTGAAAGTACTTTACTTATCATCACTAATTAAAATAGATTTTTTTTTTTTTTTTTTTTTTTTTTTTTACAAAATTTAGGTGTATTTTTATTAAAGGTTTATCGAGTTCATAATCAATGCATGAGAAAAAAAGAACATTATCACAGTTTCCAAACATAACATCGATGAAATAAGTGTCAAATGCACGACAAAAAAAAAAAAAAAAAAAAAAAAAAGTTAAAAGTTTTCTAAAAAAAAAAATCTCCACGAAAGCTTTTCTGACACATTCGCACGGATTTATTTTTAAACGTAAAAATCATGACATTTCCAGACATGCCTATTGAGATGATTTGAAATCGAATGTTTTCTAATGAATTAGATCATGAGTTGTCACATGACGACTTTTATCTCCGAAAATTTGGCTGAAAACGCCAAATTTGATAGCATTTTTTGAAAAATCACTTGTTTTTATCGAAAAATTAAAAAAAAAAAAACTCTTCAATTTAATGGTTTTTGAATAAGAACACCTAGTAATCTAATGCGTTTACGAACAAAAATGAACTCATGAATGTGTGAGAAAGTAGTCTAAGAATCAAAGTTTAAAGACACATATATAACACCCGCAAGTGATCAGTGTCAAAAATTCGGTGTCAAGCAAAAAAGTGCGTGTGTAAGAAGACAAATGAATTGTGTTCATCCCGAAGTGCATAAAAATTCACCATGTGGAAATAAATGAAAAAGAGCTGGTATTGCTAACAACAGATTACTAGTAACTTTAAGAACTATATCTGGGTTCGCACCGTTCTACCCCAAATTTTTAACAGTTTTTTTTTCACTTGATTTAATCCAGAAAAATATCGAAAATTCTGTGAATAGACGAGGTGGTTACGAAGTCGGTGTTTTAAAAATTAAATAGAAATTTTCTTATCATTATTAGTGGTGACAGACCCCTTCGAAATTCCAAGGAGTGTGTGAACCTTGCTATATTCAAAGCCAAAAGTTAGTCTAATTTTGTTTACTACTGTTAATCTACTCTTGTATTATTATTTTCATATTAACAACTTGTTTATATGGAAAATAGCATTATAATTGTTGTTTAATAGTAATAGTTACTTAAACAAAGAATGTTTCGTGCAGTTTTTAACTTTTTTTTTTTTTTTTTTTTTAACAAAGTAGTTGATGGTTAATTCAAAGGTCCACTAAAATAAACACCGAAAAAAAATATAGTCTGTGCATTTATTACCTTAGGATTATTGCAAAAAAAGACTTGATAAGACAAGGCCGTTCGAACAAGCAATTGCGCATTTTTAATTCAGTATAAAGCTGTTTAAGCTCTTTGCAGTAAGCCTAAAAATATTAGGCTGATTGGAAAATTGCGGAATCATTGAAATAGATAGAAAAGGGTTTTTACTCTAAGTCAGATTTCTAAATTAGCCTGCCACATACGTTTATCCTTATATTAAATTCATAAATATTTTCATTTAAAATATATATATATATATATATATATTAAAAAATATATATACATACTACTCCATAGAATGGAAAGAAACTCAATCATGGAAAACGAGCAGACATCCCAACTATGGAATGTAAGAGAAGAAACACTACAAAATGTTTCTAAACGGAAAACATTTTTTAAAAAAATCGCCCTCATCTGTTCTTTTATTGATATTTGTGCCGGGACTGGATTGAAAATTTACATTTAAAATCAAAAGAGTATCTATTATTCTTAATTATTAATCAGGTGTGTAAAAAATCTGCCAAAAAGGCAGTTAGTTATCATACATATATTTCATAGTTTTTTTTTTTTTTTTTTTTTTTTTTTTTCATTCAGCAATGTATTATTTCTAACGATTTCTGCTGGGAAAAAATAACAATCGGTATTGTCAGCAGATTATTTTTTTTTGTACATCTTCACGCGGAAGAAGTTGTTATAAAATAAACAAAAAGTGTTTACTAATCTTTACTATCAACCAGGAGCATAAATCAAATCTGTCATTTTTTTTAATCATTTTCATTCAGCAACCCATTTTCTGTACGTAACGCTCGGAAAACATTAAAAATCTGCTTCATCTGCAGATTTCATTAATAAAGAAACTTTCTTATACATTTTTTATAATTATTTTCTTCCAAAACCCCATCTTCTCTACGTAAATACTAGAAAAAGATAAAGAAACATGAATACAGGCATTTCTTATGTATTTTTATAACTATTTTCATTCAGCGTACGTAATGCTGGGACGTAATGCTGGGTACGTAATGCTGGGTACGTATTGCTGGGAACAGTCTGTACGTAATGCTGGGAAAACATTGAAAATCCGCCTCTTCTGCATATTTTATTGACACTTCTCGTCGGTGTTTTGCAAAAAATAGACACTCTTCAAACAAAAGCGAAGTATCACTAACCTTAAGACCCTCAGTCGCGTTAATGAAAAACTGTCAATAAGACAGTTTTCTTATAAATTTTTTATAATCATTTCAAGTTTCTGATCCTATTTTTTATACTAAAATTATGCATAAACATTCACTACCTCGAATTTATTGCAATAAGAGTGGATAAAACTATCCTATTTGGACAAACAGCTGGTTGTTTTCTAATTAGCTTAAAACTGCATAGTCTCGTTGCAATGTGTCTGAAAAATATCAGGCTGATTGAGAAACAAATATTAATATAATTGCTGAAAATAATCATATTCCAATTAGCCTAAAGCTGCATAAGATTCTTTGCAATAAGCGTGAATAACACCAGACCAGGCTGATTAAATAAAGGCAGATAATTCTCCAATTAGCCTACGACAGTCTTTGAAGTCTTTTCCTTTTTCTAATTTAGGATTATTCTTGCTTTCTTTTTCTTTTATTTGTTTCATACAGTCATCAGATGACCAACCATACCATACCTATTTTTCTTCTTTTCCTTGTACAATATATCTTGAGGTTATCTTACATAGTAAAATGTCTTCAAAGCTTCTATGGCTTGTAGTGTTAACACCAATTTTTGTGGTGTTTTTCTAGAAGTAGAATACCCTTGAGACAAAGGGAAGATGTTGATCCTGGTCTGTCAGATGTTAAAGCATCATTCTGTGTCTCTTCAAATTCCGGTCCAACTTTAGATGAGGAAGATTCAGTTTCAGTAGCAGTAGCTGCAGGTATACCATACAACATATTGTACTGATACAACTTGTGTAATTTGCTGCGGAATTTACTGGATAAATTAAAGTAGAAGGAAATCCGGACAAAATATTTTTTTCTCGTCAACTCTGGCAATCGTACCTGCCCTAAAATATCGCTAAAATCCGCATTATTCATTATTGTTCATTTTGTCATCGTTTTATTGTTCCCAAGTTGCAAGTTCTTTATATAACACGTTCACTGCCGGTTTCAAATTACCGGAATTTTATTTTATTTAGAAAGTTCGAATTCATACCAGAATAGCAATATTTACTTTATTTAATTACAGTCGTGATTACATAAAATAAAAATTCTTCTTTCGAAATTTCCAGTACGAATTCGTAATTTTAGATTGAAAAACCACGAGTAAACTCGTGGTTGGCAGCGAATGGGTTAACTATACGACAGCAACATTTGTCTAATGGCTGTAAAATGTCAGTCATGTGAGGAGGTAGTTTTAAAACTGAAATACTGTTGGAACGAGCCAGTTCTATTGCATGCAAATTAAATGAGGTATATGTTGATCATGAATAATAATAATTTGCTATCCTAAAATGATTTAGTTAATACCTTACTTTAATGATAACTAAACAACCTAGTTTCACTTTTAGAGTCACTTTCAAGTACTTTTACAATGAGCAAACAAAAACATCAAGTTACAGTTAACACACAACAATCTGTATTTAAACCACTGATTTTAAATGTAACCTGATGTTTTTTATTTTTTTTACTTGAATTTTACTTTATTATGCTTTGTAAACTTAAACAAATGATGGGATGAAGTCCAAGTCAAGTCATTAATTTTTTAATAAAATAAAATATATCTTAATTTTATTGATTTCTTTTCAAATTGTAAATAATACAGTCAATGAATGGATAATCAATTGAAAATGGACTCTTGAAATACTTATTTTTATATTGTAATGAACTTACCTTTGTCTAGAACATATAAAAATTAATTTAAATCTAATTTTTCATTTATCTAATAACTACCCCCAGGGTGTCTAAACTTTATCGCAAGGATTGTCTAAGAATTACCCCCCCCTCCCCCCGCCGCATGAAACAATGCCTTTTTGAGTTTATTAATCTTGGAATTTCCTGTTAATATATTCAAAGGTAGTCAGTTTCTTCTTTAATACCATTTAACATCTGAAGCTAAAATAAATAAATATCTGCTATAAACAAGTTTGAAAGTGTTAAAAGTAAAAGTTGGTAGGGAATTTTTCCGAGGCATTTTTCTAGCGGAATAGAAAACTTGCTCATATATGGATTACAGCTTAGCAATTTTTATACAATAAGAAAATGGGTTTAAATAATTACATTCAAATATAAGAAGCAAATAAAGTTAACTGTTCTTAAATACTAAGTGCGTCTAAGAATTACCCCAAAATTTTTTTTGTGTCTAAAAATTACCTCGGTTACCCCTAAGTCTGAAAAAATCAGGCTGATTGGGAAACAAATGGTCATTTTTCAATTAGCCTAACGCTACACAGGCTGTTTGCAATAATCCTAAAAAAATATCAGGCTAATTGGGAAATACGTGGTTATTTCCCAATTAACATAAATCTGCATAAATTCTTTGCAATAAGCCTGAAATATATCACGCTGATTGGAAAAAGGCGATTCTCCAATTGTACCGCTGCTTAGGCTCTTTCTAATAAGCCTAAAAAATATGAGGCTGTTTGGGAAACTGATGGTCATTTCCCAATTAGCCTAAAGTTGCATAGGTTCTTAGCAATAAGCCTGAAATATATCAGGCTGATTGGAAACGGCAATTGTCCAATTAGCCTGGCTTTTTGCAAACAGCCTAGAAGACTCTTTGCAAAGAGCAGGATTTCTCAATCAGCCTTACGACATATATATTCGAAACCAATTTTCGAGAAAAATGTGAATCGTAACACATGATTTTTTTAACAAAAATCGATTTCTAGAAGCATTAAATTTGCGAATCCAAAATTAGAGCTCTTCCCGCCAAGAAGTTTTTGAGTAATCCTTAAAAAACTATACCTGCATTGCAGTTTGTTTTGGAACTATTAAAAAGGAATTTAATATTACAAGTTTTAAACTTTAAACTTTAAACCTGCTTAATTCTTAAACTGCTTAACCGAACTGCTTAATGTTTGGTATTCAAAAGTAAAATATACGAAAGAATCCCAATATGATGTCAAAAGTAAGTGTTAGTATTGTAAATTTTAAAGTTTGTTCCAATTTCTGTATTATACGACTTCCTGAGTAAAATTTAAGTAGGGTGGTCCGACCAGTAAGTGAACAGTGCCTAGTGAATGAACAATTAGTAAATATTTTAATAGAATAAGGTTTGAAAAACTCCCCACTAGTTAATTATCATGCTGGGTTTAAAAAACCCGTAATTCAGTAAAAACGTGTTATAAGTTATTTGTACAAGTTGTAAAATAAATAACATGATATGAAACTTAAGTGTTTTTAAATTGCTGCCTGTTCATTCACTGGAAAATTTTGCATTTATTCACTGGTAAGAACTGTTCATTTACTTGGTTTTTGTATATAGCGTTTTATTAAGACACCCCTAGCATCCCAAACAAATGAAATATAAACTTCCTTTTATTATTTTTTAATCATTTGTATACCAACACATGTATTTACACTGTCAGACATCAAAAAGTACTGTTTATTAAAATATTACTAATCTTTAAAAAAAAAAATGTGCTTAAGCGTTCATTTACTGGTCGGACTACCCTATAGCAATTATTAGTAGACTTTGTTACTAATCAATTGGTACTAGTCGTATTTTTATGCGATGATTTGAGACAGTTATTAGGGGCTATTTTTTTACCCACGACTGTATAATGTATTTAAATTAACTGATTGTCATTATTTTAGTAATTCATCTTAACTTGAATGTGCAAAAACAGTTTTAGCCGAATAATGTAACATGTAAGGTAGAGCACATTCTAAGGTCAAAATCGTTACAGTCAGAAAATTTACTCAAATCTTTTTTATGTTTTTGCTATTCTAATCTTAAAGCATATATTTTTTTTATTTTCAGAATTGATTTTATTTGTACCAGGAAGGTTTTAGAATCAATTGTTTCAACTATCTATAATAAAGATAATCCCAGAAACAGTGAAAGGCGCACTGAGTGGATGATTCACGCAACCAAATTTCGTTCTGTCATCTATTTACGCAGAATTCAAACAGCAGAAGAAAAAACGAAAGAAACATCTAGAGATGAGGAACTGGAAAAAAAGATATACTGGGGTTATAAATATGAACAGTACATGACATCAGGTTTGTAAAATAATTTTGTAATTAATGTATATATCGTAGTCTAATCAAAAAATCCGGGCCTTTTCAAAAAGCTTAGGTTTGGTTCTTTGAAACAAGCCAGGCTAATTTCAGAATCATCTGTTCTTTCCCAATCAGCCTGAAAATTTTCATTCTTACTGCAAAGAGTCTATGCTGCTTTAGGCTAATGGAAAAATGACCACTTACTTCCCAGTCAGCCTGATAATTTCCGGCTTATTGTAATGATCTTGTGCTACTTAGAAAATGATCAACTATTTGTGGAAACAGCCTGATTTCATCCAGGCTTATAGCAATAAGTCCAAGGAAGTTTATGCATAATTTTAGTATAAGAATAGAAGCAAGAACTTAAAATGTTTATTAAAATATTTTAAGAAAATTGAGAATTTTGATTTACGAGCCAGAGTTCTAATAATAGTGAATATTTTATTTGGTATTTTCTCTATGCATGGAAAACGGACAGACATGCCAATTACGCCTATCTAAAAGAAGAAACATTACGAAATGTTTCTAAATTGAGAAGATTAATAATCTGATTCATCTGCGGTTTTTATATTGTAGGTACTAATTCTCGTATTTATACTAATTCACTTGTTAATTAATATTGCGGTATTTAAAAGAAGAAATATTATTTTCAGTTACTGTCGTAAATGCTCTTTTCATAATCCAGAAGAAGTTGCTTCCATTAAGTTTGTGGCTATAAATTGACAGTAGTAACTCTTCCACATTATCCATAATTTTTCAAATGTTATTGGGGGCCTTAAATTTATTTATGTTACAGCAATTTTTTTTTTCGTATTTTTTCAATAAAGAAATACTTACTGTTATGTCACAATTGGATAAAAAAAAAAAATGTTTAAAAACTATTTAAAAACCATTAAAAATTGGTAAACCACGTGATAGTTTCCAAAAAAAAAAAGGATTATTTGAAAATATAGTATTTGTTATTCCATTCGAAGAAGTAAAAATTAATAAGAAAAATTATAATTTTCGAATATGAATATTTTTAAATCTGCGTGCAACTGAATTATGAAAGACTAACTGACCCGCCCGGCGTTGCCCAGGCAGACTGTCATTGAAAAATGTAACAATGGGGTGGATTTCATAGAAAAAAGACTGAATAATATTTATTTATAATAAAAGCTAGTAAAAAAATTAAATAAGAGCTAAAATTTCAAAAGTATAACAGTTACGTTTAAAAAACTAAACGGTCAGGGAAAATTATTACACTTCCTTTTTCCTTTTTACTAAATATCCCTTTTTAATTTTATATTGCTGGTTGTATTTTTTAAATTATAAATATTAAATGCTTACAAAAATCAATATTTCAAATGAAAATGTATAAAATATATCTATATAATTGTTAATGTTGGCAAATTATTATTACAATTTATTTGCACTATAATCAATAAATCATTGTTTGTTTCGCTTTTATTCCTGTAGATGGCAGCCCCAACCAATGAGCCCTAACCAATCTCCTATTGTTTTCATAAATGAAATGAAAGATTTTCCTCAAATTAGTGATGCTACAAAAATAAAATACCGCAAGGATGATTATAAAAAAATGTTCAATAAAGATAACGTGGGACATTAATGCTGCACGGGTTTATTTTATATATTTATAATTGATTAAAAAGTAGGAATTGACTTTAAAAAATTATTTTATATTACTCGTTTTTTTACAATTAGCACAGATGCATGCCTTTTCAAAATTTCCCTTTCCTAATACACTATATTGCCAAAGGTGACCGGTCACTTGCGATTTTAGACGTTTTGTTAACTATCTAGAAACATATATGAGGAATTAACCTGAAACTGCAGGTTTATAAACAGTATAGTATATATTATATATTTCCGTGAAGATTTTTTTCCCGAAACCCCATAGGGGACTGTCAACAAATTGAAAAAGAACGAATATCTTTTGGATAACCCTGTAAAAACTAATGTAGCAAAAGCGTTCAAACTCGAGATTATTAATAAGTGGCTTATTGTAATATACTGTGTTAATTTTTATGAGAATAGCATGTATACTCCTAGAGAAAGTAAGGATTTTATAAAAATAGTTCCAAATTTCGCCAAGTTTTTTGCTTATAATTTGCACAGTTCTTAATATAAAAAAAAGTTCTTTTCAGAAAATATGACAAACAACATTGTACATAATACTCTGCAATCAGAATTAAAAAATAATAAAATTGGATGAAAATGAGCAGGTTTACTAAAAAAAAATGTTTCACTGCGCATGCGCGAACGCAATGGAAATATTATATGCATAATGTACATAGAGCAACTTTTGTGAAAGTCTCAAAATCATAGCTTGAAAATTCTGAAAATTATTGTCGATAGAATAAGCTCGAAATCCGTTATTCCCAAAAAGAAGCAAAAAGATGAGGGGTTGTATCAAATATCGGTTGATTAGTGCCAAGATACAACCCCTCATCTTTTTGCTTTCTTCATGCTGACGCTTTACGTTTCAGCTGCTAGTTAGGTTGAAGGGCAGAAATCATTCCTTCCTAGCGCACTTTTCTCTAATAATAAATTGATATACTTGTTCTTTTTCTGCCCTTTTTCGAATATATATATTTTTTAAATTAGAGTTTTAACGATTTTAAATTGGCAGGAAGCGAGCAGAAATGTTGTTCGAAGGGGAATATTTTAGATGATTGATTATTTATTTAATGTAACTAGACAGCAAAGAATACGGAACTTAAAAAAAAAGAAGAGTTTTAAATTTTGTATATGGAGAGGTGGGGGAGATTTTAGAGGAAGGGGGGGGGGGGGTAGTTTATATTATTGATTATTTATCGTCACTACAGACTACAGAGCACTATTTAGGCAGAAGATTTTTTTATATAAAAATAAAAGTAACTTAAAAATTTGAGATTTTTTTTTTTAATAAAGAGTTTTAAATATTTGAAACTGTATGCTAGAGAAGGTGCAAAAAGGGAAGCGTAAATTTTGGAGACAAGGAGATAATTTTTATTTATTGTCACGAGGGAGCAATAAATGGAGTGGAAGATTTTATTTTTGTGTAAAAATAAAGATTCAAAAATATTTTAAACTCCTTTGTATGCTAAGGAGACGTGTGAATTTGAGAGGTTAGGAATAATTTAGATGATTTATGTTTAGATGAATCCGTTCCTTTTCTTTTTCTTTCTTTTTTTTAAACAAAGATTTTACATTTCTTTGCTTGCTGGGGGTTGGAGGCAAAAGGGAGAAGAAATTAGAGTCAGATGAAGACTTAACATAGCCAGACGACTATATTTTGGTAAAAACAATTTTAGTTGTATAAAAATACATTGTATTGAGGAGATTTCTATGGATTTAAATGACAATACACGAAGTTTCTGACACCCAGACTGTGAAAATGACAGTTAATTTGTGACCGTGCCCGTCGTCTATGGAAAAATCTATGACACTGCAACTGAGATTTGTCGCTGACATTCGCAAATTGTTCCAGAGAACATATTTCACACAAAAGAAACGAGTTATGATCACGTGATTTGAAGATTGGCGCTTTTTTCCTCCCTCCTAAAGTAGCGTCAAAAGTAGCGTTGATACTCGCTACAAACTACTGATATTTTGTATTCCTCTACTCGCTACACTACACTTTTTTTAATGTAGCGCGCTACACTACAAACTACTAGAAAAAGTAGCGACTACTGTAGTTTCGCTACTTGTAGCGCGCTACTTTCGAGCCCTGCATTTAAATACATTTACATACATTATGCATTAGCATACATTTTGGCATGGTGTCCGTATAACGGAAAAGTACCATTTCGGTATTTTAAAGGTAATTATTAAACGTAAAAAAAAAATTTTAATTGAGAGGAAATATTATTATTAACGCTGATTTAAAATTTGCAATAAAGGTAAAAGATGTGTCGAAAAAAATTAATCTTTCGTATAAATATAATTTTTAATTGAATTTGTTTATAAATATTGTTATTTTAGCATTTTAAATATGACGTAAGTTTCCCTACTTAATGCTTTGAAAATGCGTAATAATTTAATTATCTCTTTTTTTAATATTCACGTGCAAGTATATTTTTTATTACGTACTTTTCTACATTTACTGCTTTTAACACGTGATCATTTAATTATTATTTTAAAGTTTTATTTCTGTTTTTAATAGTCACATGTAAATATATTTCTTAATTGAAAGGGAATGTTATTATGTGCGCTATTTTACAAATTGGCATCAATTCAAATAATGGATTTTATGAAATATGAAATAAATCTTCGTCAAAATAAGGAAAATTTTGATAATTGGATATAAACAATTGGATATAATAAAATTGGAATATAACCTCAAAAAAATACTCAAATTAAAAAAATAATTGCACTCTGCACACCTCAAGCTTGTCAACTATGAATGTCGTCCTTATGAATTATGGTTAAATTCCTGTGCATAGTTTTCGTTCCTATAAAACTTTTTTAATAAAACTATTTTGACCAACTTTAATATTAAATATCTCGTAAAATAATTCTTAGATTTAAAAACTGTCTACTTCAGCGTATTTATCGAACATTTCTTTATAAAACTACCAATTTTTAAAAAATTTTATGCAATAGTTTTCTGGATATTAGTCCAAAAAGACTTCAAAGCACAAAAACTTCATTGACAGCAGCTGCGGCTGTGGTTGCGGCGGCGGTGGTTACTTTTAGGTAGATTTCGTAAGAAATACTACCTATTACATTCTCACCTAAGTTGGAAATTTTGAAAAATTTTTGCAGATCTACGCCGATCATGACTCCCAGAACCCAAAAACACCCCCAGTTCAAAAGTTTATCTATCTATCTATCTATCTATCTATCTATCTATCTATCTATGTCACTTTTTTCTGACCACGATAACTGGAAAAATTCTGCATAAATCTCTTCCAAACTGATACATAAAATCAAGGGTCATAAAATCTCGGTCAAGTTCGTTAATGGGCAAAATCGAACCAAGGGGGGGGGGGAAATGGGGGGGGCTTTTTGTGAAAACAGTAAAATCCTCATAATTTCTTTATTATTATACGTATCGAATCCGTTTAAAGTTATTATTACTTCTAGGAAAAGGGCCGAAAATTTATGTAGGACAGATTTTTGATATAATTAAAAATGGCCCCAAGGGAGGGAAAAAAGGGGGGTTTTAGAAGAAAAAAAATCATAGCTTCGTCCATTCACAAGATATCAAATCCGCGTAAATTTGTTATTAATCCTCTTAGTATTATCTAAAACTTTTATATTGACAAGTTTTTTATAGGACCAACCGTTATAGCAAAAAAAAATTAAAAACAAAAAAAATCCCTGCCGGCTCCGCCTGCAAACAAGTTATTTTTCGAAGTAGGCGGTTCCAACTCCCGCATCTTTTCGAAACTGATACATAAAATCAAGGGGCATAAAATCTCGGTCAAGTTCGTTAATGGGCAAAATCGAACCAAGGGGGGGGGGCTTTTTGTGAAAACAGAAAAAAAAACCATAATTTCTTAATTATGATACGTATCGAATCCGTTTAAAGTTGTTATTACTTCTAGGAACAGGGCCAAAAACTTATGTATGACAGATTTTTGATATAATTAAAAATTGCCTTAAGGGGGGGAGGGGGGGTTTAGAAGAAAAAAATTCATAACTTCGTCAATTCCCAAGATTTCAAATCCGCTTAAATTTATTATAAATCCCCTTAATATTATCTAATATTTTTATATTGACATGTTTTTATAGGACCAACTCTTATAGCAAAAAAAAAAAAAAAAAAAATCCTTGCTGGCTCCGCCTGCAAACAAGTTTGGTTTCGAAGTAGGCGGTTCCAACTGTGGCATCATCGCAAAAAGTTCTTTTCCCCCAATTCCCGACAAACAGGCGCCCCACGTTCTGCGTCTTCGAAATCTACCTGTGCCTGTAGGCCGAGCCGTCAGGGATTTTTTCTTTTTTTTAATATAGAGAGAATAGAGAGAAACTGAAAGGAAACCAAATTCATTGTCCAATGGATCCAGGATTTATTACAGACAAGGTATGTTATAGCATGCATTTCCTGCATAATTTTACATTCAAGGGGCGCAGTCTTTTAAGTTGTGAAAGGCACAACCGAACTAAGTTTACGCTACTAGATTTCACAAAAGGGCTAAAGTAATAACAATGTGCATTAAATAACAATTATGGTACTAACAATAAGAGTGTGCCCAGATGTAATGATTCACTTTTTGTTCAACCTAATATCTGTCAAATTTAGATATATGTATTTTAATATGTATCGTAATAATTTTTATTTTATGAACATTTCTGTTTTAGATTCTCCTGATTCAAAACCTAATACATCTCGTCCTGTAAACGTTAACGAGGAGTATTATGCGGTTTTGAAAGGAAAGCTACATAACCATGGTATACTCTTCAGCGCAGAAATGGATGCGGTAGATCCAGGATGTGATCCTTCATCTGTGGGACGCTTTGTAGAGATCAAGACACATTGCATACTTGAGAATGTTAATAGAGAGGCCTATTTTAACAGAATGAAAAGAAGAATAGCTTTCAGGTTCATTTTTCTGTTATTTGATGAATTTTTATTTCAAGTTCTAAGATATAATTTATGCTTCCATAATATAGAAGATACCTCAAAATTACACTCATATATTTTGAGAAGAGGTAGACGATATAAACCATGAATTGCAAATTATTATCAATTTTTAAAAGTTTTAAGTGTGGAAATTTTTTATGATTAATGAAGTATTGTACTTTCATATAGGTTAGGTATTAAAAACAACATATTGAAGGTGTTGCCATTAAAATGAAGTATGTCAATTAAACATATACTTAGAGAATTTAAATTTAAAAATTATTTTCTAAATAGACTTTTTTTATCCATTAATATTATTTTAAAAACTCACAATTCGCAGTATAAATTAGAACATAACATAACTTAAAAAACATTCAAAATCAATAATTTTGCTAGAAAAAAGAAAAAAAAAGAAAAGAAAAAAAAAGAAAAGAAAAAAAAAGATATAAATAATGAAGAAAGAAAAGACCCCAAATAAAACTATATAAGATGCGTCAGCTTTGCAAAACTATATTGAAAAGTCCCAGTATTCTCCAAATTCTTGGATTTATTCCCTTAAAGTTCCTGTTTTCTCTCTGCCCCTCAAAATATGGGTTTTTTTTTTTTTGAAAATCTATATTCTAAGGTGAAAATCCTAATCCTCTCTGGCGTCACTAAAAATTATCCCCCGCGGTGGATTTTTTTTTTTTTTTTTTTTTTTTTGTACATTTGTACAGTTTTTTTCTATATTTAATACAGAAGACGTGCATTAAAATACATTTCTTTTTTTGTTGTTGTTTCTTTTTCTATTTTTTAGATCACTTTGGTCGAAATATGAAAATGCCCTATGTCGCCCACTTTCAACGACCATATCTCCGGAATCCCCACAGAATGGTCCTCGAACATTCCAGATTGTTCTCGATCCTTCCGGTCCATATGTAAACCAAAACAAAATATGCATATATATGTATATGTGTAATATATATATATATATATATATATATATATATATATATATATATATATATGTAGTTTCAATACAACAGAAGATTCTTCAAATATAATATAAACAAAAAGGTTTAATAAAATAACAGCATATACAACTGAAGATTCAAATACAAATATGAAACAGTATTATTATTTATGAACGTGCCAACTTCCGTATTTTAATATTAACATTTGCAAGCTTCCCTGAGCAAAAATCCATCCACCGCCATGGCTCAAATCTATAGAACAACCGCTCGTGCAGGCGAGCGTTTCTTGGTATTGCGTGATCATCGCTTTTATCCCTGCTCGTGAAAAGTAATAATTCATTGAGTTCATATTATTGTTGCTGTTACTTCTAACAATTCCCACATTTTCGGTCATCCTGACGTGATGTCGACCTCGACAGTTCAATACTTCTCATAATAATTTAGACACAAATTCAAACAAACAAACAGATAAGCATAAAACGAAAACATCCCACTTTATGCAGACGTGTTACTCCACGGCTTCATATATTCTGCAGCAGTTGATGTCTTGTTGGGACCATCATGGTCCCCAATTTTCTCTACATCATAACGGTCGCATGGCTTTACTTTAGTGATCTTATACGGTCCATGGAGTTTTTCCTTTAACTTAAGTCCTGTGCCATACTGCGTTCTTTGGGTTGCCACGAGATCATTTAACTTATATTTCTTAGGTTCCTTCCTCTTCTTGTTAAATTGCTTTCTATTTTCTTCTTGTATTTTCAAAATGTTTTTTCTCGCTTCTTCTCTTACGTTTTCGCGTTCTGTCATCACGTGGTTTAACTGTTCCTCTTCTAGTATTTCTTTAATTCTTATGTCATTTTTATTTTTCATTTTTACACCAATCATCAATTCAAATGGACTGTATTTTGTACTTCTTGTAACCGTACTATTGATGATTCTCTGCACATCTGATACATACTTATACCATTTCGTGCTCTCACTACCTGCTAGTTTCGCTAGCACAGGAATAAGGATGCTATGAATTCTTTCGATCTGTCCATTCCCCCTGGGCATTCCTGCCGTTATTTTGACGTGTTGTATCCCTTGTTCCTTGCAGTATTCTGCAAATTCATCTGATTTGAACGCTGGTCCCCGGTCTGTTATTATTCTGCTGGGATTCCCGAACACTGTTTGTTGTAAGGATAACTTTTCAATGACTTCCTGCGCTGTTGTGGATTTCACTGGATAGAACCATGCAAACTTAGTAAAGGCATCTACAACTGTGAAGATATGCTGATATTTCTTATTTGTTGATGGCAATGGCCCAATATGATCAATATGGTAAGTGCTTAATGGTATATCCTCCTTAGGTATGGGTTTTAGGAAACCTTCGGATTTACCTCTTTTTTGTTATATAGAATACACTCGATACAATTTAATACTACTGTTTCAACTTGTTTTCTAAGATTAGGGACGAAGAACTCCTTTTTTACCAATTCTTCTGTTTTGGCTATAGCGAAATGCCCTTCATCATGTGTCTTACGAATAATCTCTCTTTGCATCTCTTCATTCACTACGAGTAAATCTCTTCCATTTTCGAACTTGTACAATACATTATTCTTGATAAGATATTCGTTTTTCTCACCCTTCTCGACTAAAGATTTTATTGCTTTTAACAGCTCATCTCTCTCCTGCGCTATAGCTATTCTAGTTGCCATCTCACTTTGTGATCTTGTAATAACTAAAACAGTATTACGGCTCAGAGCATCTACGTGTTTCATTTTATTTCCCGCTCTATGCGTGATTTCATAATCAAATTCGTCAATGAATAAAGCCCATCTTGCGACTTTTGAAGGCAATTCTCTTTTGTTTAGGGTTTTTTGAAATGCTTCACAATCAGTTACTATTTTGAATTTCGTACTTAGTAAGTAGTTCCTGAATTTCTTTAGAGCTTCAATTATTGCTAGTACCTCTAATTCATAACTGCAATATTTTTCTTGTTGTGGGGTTGTTTTTTTACTCATATATTGTATAGGATGGAATTTCCCATCATCCGCTTTTTGTAGAAGTACTGCTCCGAAACCATGGCTACTGGCATCGGTGTGTAGTTTTAGTGCTGATCCTTGTTTGAATAAATGCAATACTGATTTTTGCGATAATATTTCTTTTAATTTTTCAAATGCCTGTATTTGTTCTGTACTAAACTTAAATGCGACGTTTTTGCGTGATAGATCACTCAATGGTTTGGCTATTCGAGCGTAGTTTGGAATGAATTTACGAAAATAACCCGTTAATCCTAAATATGATTGCACTTGCTTTACCGTTCTTGGTTGCGGGAAATTTCGGACGGCTGATGTCTTCGATTCAGATGGCTGTATTGTCCCATCTTCAATCACATAACCGAGGAACTCTATTCTTTTCTTTAAAAACTTGCATTTTTTGAAATTAAGCTCTAGCCCATATTCTGCCGCAACTTCAAGCACTCGTTTCAATTTCTCTAAACCTTCTTCTTCAGTCTGCGATGGAATGATAAAGTCGTCCATATAAACAACTACAGTGCCGTCACGTAACAAATCTCTGAACACAGTGTTTATATATCTTTGGAACCAGTTTCCTGATGTACATAAACCAAAGGGGCATTTCAAGAACTCGTATTCTCCTTCGTGTGTCACGAATGCGGTGTATTTCCTACTTTTCTCCTCAATTTCGACATGAAAGAAACCATTCTTTAAATCAAGGGTCGTGAACACTTTTGATTTTTCTAATTTATCTAAAACATCTTCAATTAAGGGTAATGGGAAACGATCTTTGATTATCTTCCTATTCAACTTACGATAGTCTATGCATAATCTATATGAGTTATCTCTTTTTTCCTGACTAAAACCACTGGTGCAGCGTAATCGGAAAAACTGCGTCTTATTATTCCTTCGCTTAACCACTGTTGAATTTGGTTTTCTATTACTTCTTGTTCTTTCCAAGGAAATCTCCGTGGACGTTCACAAACAGGTATTTCATCAGATAAAATTATGTTCATCCGTAATCCTATGTCTTTTGACTTATTTGGTTTGTATTCCTTTACCAATTTATTTATTTCTTTTCTTATTTTCAAATTTCCCACGTGATTCAATTCAATTTCATCATCATCTATGACACTCGCTAGATTAATCAAAAAATTATCTCCTGTATTATTATCGTTTTCAACTAAAATATTTTCATCACGTGAATTATCTATCGCTGACGCTTTCATTTCATCATTACTTTTGGCAGCATGATTCAATTTTATAACAGAATTCTTCAAAACTTCAATGTAACCTACTTGAATATCGTCACGTTTGCCAACGATTTTGATTCCTCTCTCGTCTATCGCCAACTTTAATTTGCTAATTGCATCATATCCTATTAAAATATCATATGCAAGAGATTTCAAAACGTATAAATTTGCTGTTATTAGAAAACCATCAATACTAAATTCATATGAGAAATATCCTTTGGGGTAGACAACTCCATCTATACCGGACAAAGAGATATTATCTGAAAATAATCTTGGCGATCCGATCTTTGTATAATATTCATAGCTCACTAAACTCACGTCACTTCCTGTGTCTATTAGGACGTGTGCCTGTTCCCCGTTAATATCGATATCTATCATTCGATCTGCCTTGGCGCTATTTTTGCTTTTGATTGCTGCGCAATGCACATCTTTCTGATTTGATGATCGCCAATTTTGGCTCCTATAATATTGGCTGGAATTATTTATTTGAGTGCTATTTCCATTACTACATTGCGAAGCTACGTGGCCAAGGCCGTTACATTTAAAACACCTAATTTGTGCCTTATTCCTTTTGTTTAAATACGAAGGTTCATTCGCATTAGCTGTATTATCTATAAATTGTTTCTTTTTTAAATTATCATCGCCTTGAGCTGGTAACCATGGTTTTAAATTGCTGTTTTCCCGCATTTTTAATTTCCTATCTTCAAAGTGGTGTGAAATTCTATTCATGGTTTTAACATTACGTCTCGCCGCGTCATAATCGTCTAGTTTATTTACTAATACATCTACATTTTTAATTTTTGGAAGATCATCAATAAAATGCTCTTTCATTTCTATAGGTAACCTCCGCTTAATTTGATCTACTACGATTAATTCTTTTAAGGATTCAAAATCAGATATTTTAAGACCGCTAATCCATTCTTCCAAATAATTTCTTAATTCAAATGCTAAATCGCGCCAAGTGGCTGAAGATTCTTTTTTATGTGACATTAATTTCTGCCTAAATTCTTCTGGCGTCATTTTGAAGCGTTTGAGAAGTAAATCTTTCACGTAATCGTAATTGTTCGCCAATGTTTCTGGCTCTCTAGCTATAATATTGGCGATTTCTAACGGGATTAAACTTAACAAATGTGTGACCCAATTTTCTTTTATTATGTTCATTCGAGAAATTTGTCTTTCGAATAATGCTAAATATAGACTAATATCACTTTTTCCATCAAAATGAGGAATTAATTTAAGCAAATCTGGTTGCTTACCTGAGCCAGCTATTGCAGGATCGTCGCTCACACTTTTCAAATTGCCTTGTAGCTCCATTTTTCTTAATTCGTATTCCAATTCAACTTTCTTTTCCTCTAATTTTCTATCTGCTTCTAGTCTTCTTTCTTCCTTTTCTGCTTCTAGTCTTCTTTCTTCCTTTTCTGCTTCTAGTCTTCTTTCTTCCTTTTCTGTTTCTAATCTTCTTTCTTCTTTTTCTGCTTCTAATCTTCCTTTCTCCGTTTCTTGTCTCTCAGCGGCAATGACTTCGAGTCTAACTTTAATGAAATTTTCTTCATAATCTTCTGATTCGGTAATCAATTTTATTACATCAATAACTCTTGCGCTCTGTGGTACAACTATACCTAGTTCATCACATAACGCTAACAAGTCTGCTTTTCTGTCTTTATTAAGAGCTGACATTATTTAACCTCTTTAAACTTCAACTGAACAAAGTATTATAGTATCGTAGATCTGATTACGGAACTTTTCTTCATATAATACTTCAGAAAAACAGTTCAACTTTTTCATATTATCCCGGTACAAAACAGCTTTATATCCATATCCCGGCAACGAGACCCCAAAAATTGTTGTGGGATTATGATAACCAATATGTAGTTTCAATACAACAGAAGATTCTTCAAATATAATATAAACAAAAAGGTTTAATAAAATAACAGCATATACAACTGAAGATTCAAATACAAATATCAAACAGTATTATTATTTATGAACGTACCAACTTCCGTATTTTAATATTAACATTTGCAAGCTTCCCTGAGCAAAAATCCATCCACCGCCATGGCTCAAATCTATAGAACAACCGCTCGTGCAGGCGAGCGTTTCTTGGTATTGCGTGATCATCGCTTTTATCCCTGCTCGTGAAAAGTAATAATTCATTGAGTTCATATTATTGTTGCTGTTACTTCTAATAATTCCCACATATATATATATATATATATATATATATATATATATATATATATGTATGTATATGTATAAAATATAAAGGACATTTTAGTACATTCTAGAAAGTTCTAGTACACCCGACAGCTACCGACATGCAACCACCACAGTGCACGATAGAAGACCCGAGGCCCACACACAAACACTACTGTTCTGCGCTGGGTAGTTTTGGTTGCAGAGTGAAATATACGGACACACACGTCTATTTTTATATTGTACTAGCCGATCTTCGCCCGTCTAGTCGGTCGCTTCTGAGTGGGGCCCAAATACATTCTGCAGCGTACTGTCTTGACTTCCTTTGGGGCCCAGAAATTGCATTTTACATGCAGACAGAGAAATTTAAATAAAATACTTTATTTTAAACTACACGAAAATAACTAAATAATATATATATATATATATATATATATATATATATATATATATATATATATATATATATATATATATAAGCACGTAAAAAAATATTTCGTGACATTAATAATATTTTTTTCCATAATCTCTCTGGTAAAATACTATACTGGCCCTGTGGGTATTTATCTCAGTCAGATGAGCGGAGAGCTTTCAGATGAAATAAATAAAAATGGGTTTGCCGAAGATAAATGGCGATTATTGTAAATGGGTACTGTCACGCCCCTAAATTATTAATGAGGTGATCAAAATAATGGGGCCTTGAGTATTTCTCAGCCACGCAGCCATCACTATAACGCGGTTCAGTTACTTTGCGTGCAGAAATCATTAAAATTAAATAATTTTAACAGGACCCATTCGGTTACACCTTGCACGCTTGTAATCTAACTATACGGTAATCACCATAAGGCATCCTTGTGCATACCCTAGCCCATAAATATGGCAATCAGTATTTAAATCGCAATATTTTACTTTCAAAAAATGTATTTTAAAAAAAGGTGGAAGTGCAATATTTTGTTTAAAATTTTTAATCCGATCGCTAAAAGACAAAAATCGAAAAAAAAATTATAAAACGGGAAATTAAAAAACATATTCCTTGGAAAAAATGTCACACAGAATATATAATAAAAATCAGCAATAGTTCTCTTTTTCGTCTAATCTTCCGCAATCGGGTTCACAGACGATGTTGCCCACAAACTCGCTAGCTCTAAAATCGCTGGAAATACATGATTAACTACTTTTTTTTGTAGATTTGTAAAGCGGAGTTTCACATTCTTACTTAAAACTGCTGCTGAGATATGGCACAATTACCTAAACATTTCGACACACAGTGTGGCTCCTTTGATAGATTATTATCTAAAATTGCTGAAATACATATTTAACTATTTTTTAGTAGATTTGTTATCCTAAATTTCACGCTCTTACCTATTTACAGAGATATGCCAAAATGACATAAAAAATTCGACCCCCATTTAAAACCCCCTTAGTGGCTGAATTTCTAAAATCGCGGAAATACATGTTTATCTATTTTTTAGTATATTTGTTATCCTGAATCTGTGATTTCAAGCTCTTAACTAAAAATGCTGCTGAGATATGGCGAATATTCGAAATGATCTAAAATTTTTGACCCCCATTTAGCCCCCTTAATGGGTGAATTACTAAAATCGCTGACATATAATGTGTTTAATTATTTTTATAGCAGATTTGTTATCCTGAATTTCACGTTCTTATCCAAAACTACTGATGAGATATGGTGAAAAGGTGAAATCATCGAAAATTACCGCCACCCCATTTAACCCCCTTAGTAGTTGAATTTCTAAAATCGTCTAAAATACATGTTTAACTATTCTTTAGTAGATTTGTTTTCCCGAATTTCGCACTCCTAACTATAACTTCTTACTGAGATATGGCAAAATGTCGTAAAACATTCGACCCCCATTTAACCCCCCTTAGTTTATGAATTTCTAAAATCGCTGAAATACGTGTTTAACTATTTTTTTAATAGATTTGTTATCCTGAGTTTCATGATTATACCTATAATTTCTACTGAGATATGACAAAATGACCTAAAATATTTGAACTCCTATTTAAACCCCCTGAATTGTTGAATTTCGAAAATTGCTGAAATACATTTTTACCTATATTTTTTGTAGATTTGTTATCCCTAATTCCGAGCTCCTAACTAAAAATGCTGCTGAGATATGGCGAACAGGCAAAATGACCTAAAACTTTCGACCCCCCCCCCCCCCATTTAACCCCCTTAATGGATGAATTTCTAATATCGCTGAAATATGTGTTTAATTATTTTTTTAGTATATTTGTTATCCTGAATTTCACGTTCCTACCTAAAACTGCTGCTGAGATATAGCGAAAACGCGAAATGACTAAAAACTTTCGACCCCCCCATTTAACCCCCTTAGTAGTTGAATTTTTAAAATCGCTGAAATATGTGTTTAACTAACTGTTAGTACATTTGTTATCCTGAATTTAGCGCTTTTAACTCTAAAAGGCAAAATGACCTAAAACTTTCGACCCCCCATTTAACCCCCTTACTGGTTGAATTTCTAAAATTGCTGAAATAGATGTTTAGTTATTTTTTTAGTAGATTTGTTATATTGAATTTCACGCTCTTACCTAAAACTGCTGATGAGATATGGTGAAAATGTGAAATCAACGAAAATTTTCGACCCCCCATTTAACCCACTTAGTGGTTGAATTTCTAAAATCGCGTGAAATACATGTTTAACTATTCTTTAGTAGAATTGTTATCCCGAATTTCATGCTGCTACTTAAAACCCCTGCTGAAATATGCCGACAAGACGAAATTATCTAAAACTTTTGACCCCCCATTTAACCCCCTTAGGGTGTGAATTTCCAAAAATCCTTTCTTAGTGAGTGCTTACATTTAAAGAACATGTCTTCCAAATTTCATTGTTCTAGGACAAACGGTTGAGGCTCGGCGTTGATTATGAGAAAATCAAGCTACTCTTTTATAAGTATAGATTTATAGAAAAATTAATTTCTAAAAGTCTTTGATCAAGGTTTGGTGACAAGCTTTAAATAGAAAAAACAGAAACTGCTTTATGTTTAACGGCTGCACTTGCACGACTTTGTGAAAATATGTGAAATGAGTATCAAATTAAAAATAACTTTTTTAAAACACTCTTTGCATTCAATGTCTATCTTAAAAAGCACGCCTAATTTCATGGCTGCAATTCATGTTGTTAGAAAAAAAAAATCTGTTACAATACCTTAATTTCGCGTGGGTCGCGATTATGGAAAATTCGTCGCTTTGATTTGAGCTAAGTAATCATGATATCGCTAAATAATCATGGTATACTCTTCAGCGCAGACATGGATGCAGTAATTCCAGGATATGATTATGAAATTTAAATTCTCTAAATATATGTTTAATTGACGTACTTCATTTTGATGGCAATAACCTCCAATATGTTGTTTTTAATATCTAATCTATATAAACGTGCAGTACTTCATTAAACATAAAAAGCTTCCCCGCTTAAGCGCAAACTAGTGAATTTCTGATGAAACAATTATTCTCTTTCTTTTTTAAGATACGCTAACAAGAAAGAAAAACTATTTAAACTATCTATTCAGGATTTCTAAGTTGTTTTCTCAACGTATAATTATAATTTAATTAATATTAAACTAATTCATAGAAGTGTATCTCTCTATTCTTAAAAAAATGTAACTAATGCCGTCGCCGTCGTAAATGAATTTTTTGCGACTGGAGGTCTTTTTCGGTTAATATTAAGAAAACTATTGCATATAAAAATATGAAAGTTGGTAGTTTTATAGATAAATGTTCGATAAACACGCTGAAGCAGATAGTTTTTAAATCGAATAATTATTTTAAGCGATATTTAATGTTGAAGTCGGTCAATATAGTTCCGTTATAAAAGTTTGATAGGATCAAAAACTATGCATAGAAATTTAACCATTTTTTGTGGGACATACTTGATGAGCTTGCAATGTACAATGTGCTATCATTTTTTTAAATTCAACTAATTTTTTGAGGACTTTGTTTTTCAATTTTTTATTTGAAATTTCATCATTCCATACATCATAGTTGAGATTTTTTTTTCCAGCAGAGCGAAAATATGCCGGGACCAGGACTCAAACCTGGGTACTTTGGTTTGCCGTACCAAAGGTACCCTTTGGTTTGGTACGGCAAACCAAAGTACCCAGGTTCGAGTCCTGCACTGTAAAAAAATTTCCCTGAAAATAACGGAAATTGTACTGGCAATCAAGACGCCAGTACTATTTCCGTATTTTAACGGAAAAAAAATTCCGTAAATTCCAGGAAATTTTCCGTAATTTCTGAAATATCCGTTTTTAAATTTCCGTTTTATAACAGATATCTTCCGTATTTTTTAGAAATTTTTATGTCGTTAAAATAAATTTTATAGGACCAAAAAAAAAAAAGTTATCCCTCAAGGAACATCTTATAAGGGACAGATACGTTTCTTGTTTTCTTCGTTCATTTCTGAGAGAGCTTTTTGATAAACAACCACCATTTCCCACGATAAGTATCGAACAGACGACCTTCCGTTTGCTTAACCAGCGCGCCAAACCTCTACGCTACTGTTGGACAGGACACGTATTCAAATGTTGTTACCTATTAGAGACGTTTTTAATGATGCAAAAAATTGAAGTTCTTATACTTAGATGGATATTTTCAGAGTTCTATTGTTTTTAATATTTTCTTTTCAAAATTGTTCTATATTCTGCTTTATTATTTGATGCTTTATAACATATAAATTTAAATTTTTTATGTATTATATGCGTAAAATATTGTATTAACAGTAATGATTGTTTCTTTTTGCAATAGTACATATACTTTAATAATTTGTGTGTTGATTTATTTATCAATTTCAGTAAAATCAATAATTATCTTAAGCAGACGTATTATTACATGCTATTAAAGTAAATTTTCTTTATTTCTTAGTTTAAAAACTTATGTGGATAAACAAATTTATAATAAATTAAATTATTATATTTAAGCTTTGCGGCGAGCTTTTGTGTATGGTTCTGTTAAAATGAACAATTTTTAAAATATCAAAACGAAAAAATAGATTTTTAGAGAAAATTTTGAAATTACTGACCTTGGGATAGGTAAGTTTAAATTTGGACTTAATAATTTAGTTTAATTTATAAAAATTATAAACTAACAAAATAAATTTTAAACTTTTATAAAAATGAAGTTTATAATTTTATAAAGTAAACAAAAAGTTATTATTTTTTATAAATTTAAAGAGAAAATTATGAACTTTGTAAAATTATAATTTATAAAATAATAAATTTTAGTTTAATTCACAAATTTATAAGACAAATCAGTTTAGTTTAATACCCATATACCGATAATTTGCTAAGATATTATTTTATGAAACCTTAAAAATATTAAAATAAAAAAATAGATTTTTACAGAAAATTTTGAAATTAATGACCTTGGGATAGGTAAGTTTAAATTTGGACTTATTAGTTTAGTCTAAATTAATTTACTTTAATTTATAAAATCATAAACTAACGAAATAAATTATAAACTTTATATAATCATAAACTTCATTTTTATGAAAGTAAAGAAAAATGATTAACTTCTATAAATTTAAAGAAAAAAATATAAACTTTGTAAAAAATTATAATTTATAAAAAATAAATAAATTTTAGTTTAATTTACAAATTTATGAGACAAATCAGTTTTGTTCAATACAATATACATATCGATAATTTGCAAAGATAATATTTTATGAAACCTTTAATAACCTAATATTGCTTCACGTTAATAAAATTAAAATAAAATTTTAAAACGTCTGTGAAAAAATTCACAATTTAAAGTACCATAAAGACAATTTAAAGTACCATGAAATAACTTTCTAAAGATTTCACTAAAAAATAAAAATATCACTATTATTTTCACATAAAATTACCGCCCAGACACAACCCTGGTTAGAATGAGTTCCAGGATTGGACCGAGTCTAATGACAAAAAATAGGCCCACGGGTAGGACTGGTTCAAATTTGGATCCTAGAAGAACTCTAGTAAATAAAAGAATCTTAATTCGCATTTCAAACAAGGCGATTTCTGTACGCAAACATCTGAACGTCATTTACGGAAATGGCACTAGAAATACGGACATTGTACAGTTTTGTAAGAAATACGGAAAAATCCATTAAATTTACGGAAAACTTTCTGCATATTTACGGATTTGAAATCTCCTTTACGGAACTAATGCCATTTACGGAAATTGTACTGTTGTTTTGGAAAAATGAAACTTCTCCGTAAAATTTAACGGAAAATCTCTTGTATTTTCACGGATTTTTTTTAGAGTGTGGTCCCGGCATATTTTCGCCCTGCTGGAAAAAAATCTCAACTATGATACTCCAACCACTGGATGTTAATTTATATTTCGGTTCTAAAAATATTAAAATGTTTTATTGTCTTCGGATACACTCCTGTGTACATATTTTTTATTAATTCTAGCCCAACAGGAAGTTAGTTACAAATCACTTTCAAAAATCCATCCTTCTATTACACGAACCAAATTAAGTTAAATAAAAGAGTATAAAATCCAATTATTTTAGGCCTGATTATATTGATGGTCATTTTAACGGGTAGGTAGTGGAGCCCCGAACATTAAGGAAACCCTTGCAGACTCCCATTATACTGATCGGCGTATTAACGACTCATGTAAACAAATACTGGCTAAAGGGACCAACTTCACGCACTCCATTTTCATAGAAAGCATGTTGCAGTGAATAATGCATATCACTTTTATTACGTTTGAAGTGGTGTAAAATTATTAAAATACACTGCAAACAATTTTTCCTTTTTCCTCGTAGACCATAATGTAACAGGATTATTTTATGTGTCGCTGTAAACGAACTATAAATTCTACACACGTCATGTTCAGTAGAGAATGTCATATAAAAAGCCTCAATCATATATGCCAATTACATGGTAGTCCAAGCATATTTACGGAAATTATAGCGCCGCTAGATAGACAGACAGACGAAACGAAGTCATAAATGCTTTTAAATTGTGCTGAAAAGTTTTTAATAAAGCAAACAAGTAATATAAGAAGGCTGTTCACTACTTATTGCGGCAACATATCGGGGTACCAACAGTGGACATCCTTAAGAAAAGTGTCTGGTTGATGTAAAATTAAACTAGTAAGTTTTGGCAATCACAAAACTTTGTTCTAATCTACATCTATATTATTCAAATACATTAATTTAAATAGCACTGTTTTTCACACCAACAATTATGAAATAGAGTGCATTTTCTTTGAATTTAAATCGGAGTTGCAGTGATCAGTGAATAACAATGGAGCTGTTCAACAGCACCCCCTGTTGGATATTGAAATACAAAATTGGAACAGCATATATATTTTTAACTATTAACTTTAAATATAAAAAAATTGTGCATTTCTACCCAATAGAAATTTAGATACCGCTATAATGCTTATCGTATAATATAGCATAACAGAAGCCCTTTTGAGTGAGCAAAGTCAAATTTGAGTGAACATGATATTTAATAAAAATCTGACATGTTAAATATGGTGAAATTCCATCTAATAGATGCCGAGATATAGCTATCTCGGAAATCATTAAACGTACAACTAACCAGTACAACCTGTTGAGCAAGATACACCCAAACCGAATCAGCACCAATTTATGTCAAAATCTATAACTGAAAATAACTTTGATGAAATTCCATCCCATCGAGTCCTGAGATATAAATATCATGGAAATTGCAGCGACACCTGTTGGCTTATATACACCGAAACTTATTCAGTATCTACTTAAACGTAAAAAACATAGATTATTTTTCGCTCTAAACAGGTTGGTCTTAGCGAACTTAAGTCTAATGATAATCTTACGACTAAAGCAGATAAAGGTGGTCAAATTAATCTAATGGATAAACATGATTATTCTGATAAAGTTTATGTCCTTTTACGCGAAGGGCCTTACATTGAAGTTAAAAATATCCTGCTAATTCGCATCTCTCAAGTCTCAAAAAAGCAGTTAAGAGTTTAGTTGTATTAAATGATTACACTAAACATTGTATTAGTCCTCCTTCAGCCATCTGTGCTCAATTTTACGCTCTACATAAAGTTCATAAAACCAAAATGTTCCCGCACGACCTATTGTTTCGAATATTGGTACTGCTACTTATCTTCTCGCAATTTTTTTCTCCTTTATTCATTACTAATACGCATACCACAAAGAATTCTTATGATTTTGTCAGTAAATTAAAAAATGTCAACCCGTCCAATTGTTCTATTTTATCACTTGAAGTCAAATTGTTATTTACTAATGTTCCAATTGAAAATGCTCCTTCATGTTTCAAAATAAGATTACGTGAATTTCGTAATTCTGATATTGAAGTCAAAGATTTTATTAATTTAAGTAAAATTTGCATTTCTCATACTACTTTGAAATTTAATAGTAAATTTTTCAAACAATCGGACGGCTTAAGCATGGGGAATCCTTTATCACCAATTCTCTGTTGCATTTAACTGCATTATTTTGAAGTAAAAATATTGATTCTGTTAAATTTTCAATGTTGGATGCATTATGTTGATGATTCTTTTGTCTTAGTTGATATTTCTTTTATTATTTCCACTATTCTTCAAACTGTCTATTCTATCAACCCACATAATACAGTTTACTTTTAAGTTAGAAAATTGTAATAAATGTTCCTTCCTTGATATTTTAGTTATTATCAAATGTGATTCATTTTTCAATACCCGTGTTTATAGAAAACCTTTTTCTGTCTCTACCCCCCACCCCACCATCATGCTCTCTCAAATCACCCACCAAGCAGAAAATAGGTGCCTTTTATGTAAACCGTGTTCTCAAAATTTTTTCAGACACTGCTTCCCTTAATGATGGTGTGCTGATTCAGCGGGAATTTAAATATTTTGGTAGCTGTCTGGTTATTTATTGAAAAGAAGCACAGTGTCTTACATCTTAAAACGTTATATTTTATTCACAAAAAAATATGAGAATAAAAACTCAATAAGAAAATAATATATTTGTAAATTAAGTTCGCTGAATGTTCACAGATAATAAAAGTTGTTAACTATTGTTCAGTACGGCACAGACTCAGTGTCGTAAGAATAAGTAAAGTTTTTCAACTATTAAGAAAAGTTCTTATAAATCCGATTGATTCGCTGATTCGACATACCTTTCCAAGGAACTGGATGTTCCTGATAATTTGCTCTTTCATAAGAGCTTAATTTTACACAGAGGCTACCATGCCTCGTAATAATTAACTTCTCAGATTAAAGACAAAGACCTTCTCTCTGCTCTAAAAATCAACAACTGCCTCCGCGCTTTCTCTTTCAGTCACCCCTCACAGGAAAAGCGGGGGTGGGGACAGGAAGCGAGGGATCTTTAACCTGGGAGGACATTCTTTCTATCCCAGGTCACTTCGCTGCAACATAGTGTAGGGTAAATATGTTACAATGGACTTCATTACTTAAAGTCTGTTGCTGTCAAAGTAGGTTTCAACCCTTCTGTTATCGATAATGCTGTGAGTAAATGCAATAGCCTTTTAGTAAATCTACTCTTTCTAAATCTGTCAAAACCAATTCTGATAATTTGATTGTTTTGTCTTTATATCCTTCTTTATGTTTCAAATTTAGTTAATGTAAATATTAAATCGTTTCAACTTTAATGTCATCTTTAAACCTGTCAATAAGTTTAGGTTCCCCTCCACTAAGTCTCCTTTACCTCATTTTCGCAAATGAGAAATCTATAATGTTCTTTCTAATGATTGTTATTTATCTTATGTATGTCAAATTAAAATAAATCTCGAAACCCGCTTAAAAGAACACTCTCGTTATGTCTCTAACCAAGAAAATTCTAAATCTTCTATTACCAATCATTCTTGGGATTCCGGCCATAGTTTTAATTTTAAAAATGCTAAAATTATCTTTAATGCCAATATCCCCTCAGAATTGTACTTTCTCGAAAATTTAGCTATTTATCTTAATCGTGAGGTTATTGTTAATGAAAAATCCGATTCTACTATGCTCTTTGCAACTTCGAAAAACTAGTTCATTTGAACCATATAGTTTTTATTAAATTAATTATTATGAATATTTAGGTATTTATTTTTATATTTTGTTATATTTTAATATATTATTCATTTTTAATCTCTAGTTTATTGGCATTCATTTTGTATTTTTTTACTTTTATTATTATTACATCTAATTTATATTTTAATTCTGTAATTTTTTCATTTTATTTATGTATTTGTTTGTTTATTTATTTTTTATTATAGACATATTTTATATTTTCTTGTAATTTCCTGTAATCTTTTTACTCTGATTTTATTCAAATTGTTTCATAAATCATCTTCTGTTCTATGTTCTTCCGATTGGGTAAAACTCTTGTGTGATTAACTGATGTTTTCTGCTTTCATATTGGCTGTTTTCTTTCAATTTTCTCTTTCCTTTCCATTTCCCTTCAGTCTTGCTTTATGCCTTCAAAGTGATAGCACGTATTCTTTACGCCTGAAGAAGAAAGACCGAGTTCTTTCGAAAGACCTCCCGCATTTCCTATGGTGTTATTAAGAAATTTCATTTTACCTTTATTGAATCACACCAGCTGTTCAACATTTTAATGGAGTATCTACTTATGACAAGGTCTAACTGAATGCGAAATTTGATGAAATTCCACTACATAGATGCCGAGATATAGCAATGACGAAAATCGTGCAAAACGCAGCATAGCAGCGCCACCTGTTGGGTGGTATACACCAAAACCTAAACAGCCTCTTTCATGTGAAGGTTTAAAAGAATACGCAGTTTCATGATATTAAGTGCATTTGTTCATGAGATATAACTATCACGGAAATCGTGAAAGATGCAGCATAGCAGCGCCAGCTTTTGGACGATGTGCACCCAAACCTAATCATCACCCGTTCATATCTAGATCCGACAGTATATAAAGTTTTAGGAAAATTCGTGCATTAGTTCTTGAGATAGAGTAGCCACAAAACTTGTATAACACACAGACTAACACAGACATAGACTAACAGACATACAGAAAAATTCCAAAAATAGTAAAATCGTACTCAGGACATCCTAAAACGAGTAAATCCGTCAGAAAAGGAAGTCGACGTATTTCACGGCTCCAACACTTCCTTCTTATGTAGGGCAGAGTAGGGTAAAACCGAGTAGGCGTATCAAACAGGCTTGTCTGTTTTCTCACTGAGGGGTGCTGCCCTCTGGGCAGTACCCGTCTTAACTACATCCCTTAGCGTCCCCTAGCTGTGTGCCATCGACTTTTGAAGTGAGTTAATCTCTGTGTCCGTGCAGTACTATTGAAAAGAAATTCACCTGAAAAGTTGTAATTTTTCGTCGTCTTTTCTGCTCTTCAAATAAATGCAGCCTGATGGATCGATTTAGGTAAGTAAACCATTGTTTTCTGTAGCTTTCACACGTTATTTGGATGTCAAGTAGAAGTGTGTACATCCAGCTATCCAGGAGAACGACCATGTTGAATTTTGGCCGTCTGTTGGGGCAAAACAGAGTACCCATGGTTTTGCATTGAATTCTGCAGTGAATTGTTTCTTTACTCAACAGGTGGTGAAAGATGGATATAATGTTTAGTCTGCAAAGAATGGGCACATGAGGAGTGCAGTGGGTATGAGAAGTAAAAGCTGAGAAAACCATTACATGACAACATTAAAAATGGCTTGAAAACCTGAAAAAAAGTTACTGACCTTAAAAAATGTATATATATTTTAAAGTTTGATTCAAAATGTATTACAGTAAATCTTTTCGCTACTGGAAGCGTAAAACTTAATTTCTGATTAGTACCCACTTTTACAACGCAAAAATTCGGAGCTATTTCAGATGGCCCTAGAAAACGTCTTTTCTCATGCTTAGAAGAATTTTCCTGTAGCAACAGGTGTGCTTTTTCAATAGCCCAGGTGTCATCAAATACTTTCGTGTAGTATTCCGATTTTTACGCCCTTCTAGACTTTTGTCAATAAAGGGAAACTGTTAGGTACCCGGTTTTACCCTACTTTCCCCTACGTAGAAAAAAAGAAAAAATAAACCCAATTCTCCATATTAATTTTCGACATACAAACATAAACCTATTAGACATAAACAAAAAATAAAAACAGTTTTTTCTTATTCAAAACAACTAGAGATCACGATAACATAACCACGAGGCCTCATTCTGACATCGCAACGGAACTGATAGTAGTTTCAGGCCTTAATACTAAAGGGTTTTAGTAGTAACCCCGCGTACGATGCGAACATCTCCGTGACTTTCAAAACCCATTATTTGAGTTCAAAATTTAAAATGTCAATTACTGATCCATTTACCTTAAAACTAATGAGAATTTATTTTTAAAGGTCGAAACTGCCATCTTGGTTTTTGCAATGTTTTATTGCTGGTGTTCCCCGACTGATTTGTGGTTTTAGAGATGATGAAGGAATTGTTAAAGCAACACATATGTACTCACGTTCTAACCTAGGTACAATATTTGGGAGAATAGGTCAGGAAGAAAGAAACTCTGGCCTACCTGGACCGGTAATATAATTATATTCGTTTCTCTTTTTATTTTATTTTATTTTACAAAAAATGAGTGAGTATGAGAGAAATTATAGTTCGTATTTTCCTTGTAAACAACACAAAAATGTATTTGAATAAAAATGTTTATCATAATATATTAACAGATTTTAAATATTTAAAAATGTTGTATAGGGTGTCTTGTCTCAAAATTAATAGTATAAATAGTCAAAAGTACAAGATATCTCATGCCAAGTCGAACTCGGATTTTGGTTCATAACTGGATATGATATTATGATCAATAATGTAGATATATACCCGAACACAATTTTCAACAGATTTATTTTTCTTTTCTTTAAAATATGATGCTTTTAAAAGATATGCTGGAAATTATATCCCTTCCCGTTGAAACGACTGGGATAAACCTTCCATAATTAAGACTTGCTGACAGCATATACGGCGTCAAAGATGATCAAATTAAAGTACACTTCCAGCATTTCCGGTGATGTCACCATAATTCTCACAAAACAAAGTAAACTATGAAAATATCATTACAATAACATCCTTATTATTACAGTTATGTATACCTACCAACCTTCAACTAAACTTCCGTACAATGTGAGTTAATTTGATCCAGGTTAAAGACGTTTCAAACCAGAAAATATATCTGAAAAAATAATATATACTATTTAGTTTCATGTTCTTACGTGGAACCTATTTGATTGCATTTCTTTAAAAAAATTCCAGTATGAAACGTGTTTAACCTCGGTTAAATTAACCTACATTGTACGGATATTTAGTGTGATATTGGCAGGTATGCAGTTATGTATGAAAATCTTGATTCGTATTGGAGTATGACACCGTGTGTTTTTTTTTTTTTTTTTTTTTTTTTTTTAAATAAATAAATAGATTGCGATACGTGCTTCCTGTGCAAAATTATTTTTCTTGACGTATTTTATCCCTTCTAAAAATTTCCAAAAATAAATCTGTGACCCATTATATATTTATTTGAAAAAAATAAAAAGTTTTAAATTATTAATAAGATGTGCAGCTTATCAGATATTTAGATATAAAATATGAAGAAGTTTAAATTCGCATTTCATACGACAGTTTTCCGTGTAATAAATCATTTGAGATATATTGGGAAAAATTACTCCTACTGAAAAATTGTAAATTACAAAAAGATCGCTATATTTTATCAAGTATAACTGCTTTTCAACAATTTAACTGTAACGCAAAATTGTATAAAAGTAAATGTCTTATAACTGTATCAGCATTTCTAATCTTTTAAATTAAAATCTCTGAGAATTGAGTACTTTTATATCTAAACGAACTGTTGAAAAAGTATTAATTTTACGTCATTAGTTTAATTCATTAACCCCTTCGGCCCTGACGTCATACTAATAGGACATATCTTAAACATTATTTTTATTAATTCCAGCACCTAATAGTGATAGTATGAATCTGTACATTTCCTATTATGACTTCACTTATGTTTAGCATTTAGTAATAATAATAGTAATAATAATTTTCATAATTATTAGCAAGCCGTTGGCATTTCTTTTAATTAAAACATACGTTTCACTCTTTAAATTAAAATTTGGGAATCCTTTTCCGAATTGGTAATTTGTGATAAAAGATAAAAAATATTACTAAATTTTTATGCTTGTTTAATTTAGTTGTAATACGACATTTTCCAAACGTCTTCAAAAATTCTTCCTTAGACTATTGTTATATGAAAAACACGCAAAATAACTACATTTGTGAGGTTTTGGTAAGGAACGCATTCGTTAACTTTCATTAAACCCTAACTTCTGTGAATCCGATAGCTATTTTTAATTTTGTTAGCATAACAGTAATTTTTTCCCAAAATTGAAAAAAAAAATCAGGGCTGAAGGGGTTAAGTAAATTCAAGATATTAAAACTTATTTTTAATAATCTTAGGATTTCATTTATAACGTTTATCCATCTAAAAACTAAACAAGGCACGTATGGACTTTGAATCATCGTATTAATTTCATTATTGTAAAGAACATGAGAAAAAATTTATTAGATGAGAACAGAACTCGTAGCGGCACACTTGGAGACCACTGACCAGGCCCCTACCTACCGGGATTCGACCCAGTTTGACGGGTTTGAGTGCCTGGTCATTGGGGCGAAATTCGCCTGATCGCCCTATTGGGGCGGTCCACAAAGACAAGTACCCAGTTCGGCCAATCAACTGAGTCCGGATTTTTCTGTGTTGTTCACTCCTAAATTTAAATGTTCTGAGATCTGACGCCGCACACCACGTACTCGTCATGACAGTTGAAATGGGGCTGGACAATTTAGTGCCGAAACGTTGGTACTGAACTTAGCTTGAAAAAGGGGAGAGAATTTTGAGGGAAACTAAATAAAGAAATTAACTAGATAATGAAACCACTGAAATGAAAATATAATCAGCCAATAGCTAAGTCGTACCATCGGTGAAAATTTTTGGGCCGAGTTGCAAGGCAGACGAAAACGCTGCGGGGGCTGACGGGACTGCGCCTTTCTACCGTACCCCACCTGGTAAAAACTGGCTCCGTGGGCTGTCCCATTAGAGCGGGTCCGGTAGCTTTTGCGGACAATGTCCAATCGCACCTAATAAAGAGGCGAACAGTCAAAAATAAAATGAATAAAAAAACTGCTGCTAAAAAAAAACCCCTTGTGCTACCAGTTGGGGCCGGCCATTGGCTCGTCCCAACCGGCAGCACGAGGAACTGCAAGGGGAACCTGGAAGAGAAGAATGTTACATTTTAAACTGAACTTATTCTGAATTACACTTTAACTACATTATTGAAATTAATTTACTTTTATTGTGCTAATTGACTTGGCTACCCGTCCATTGGGCCCATGAAAGGTTGTTAAATAATTAACAATTTGTAATTTAAAATATGTACTATTGCCGTTAACTGACTAAACCATAATTGGTTGTTGTTGTTGTTGTTGGTTTGGCCCAAGAGCCCGGTTTTGCAGCTTTTTATTTCTATATAGCTGACATGATCCATATAACTGTGAAACTAGTCTCCTAATTTTGAACCAATTCCAGATGAGAGACCTGCATCTGGATTGGCACCCCCAGAGGTAGCGCTTATATAGAACTTGGAGGACATTAGAGCCACGAACAGATTTAACGTGCACCAGCTCCCATTAACGTACACGGTCTACTTTCCATACTTATCCTTTATACTTATCACCTCTTTCCTTCCAGTTCTTCTTCTTCTTCTTCTTTCTCATCTGTCTTCTTCCCCTTCTTTTTATAATATTTTTTAACACAAGGACGGACAAACAGTGCCGGGGGCTATTATAAGCTTCTTACTGTGTCATGGTGCACAACTTGCTGGACCGTTGATGACATGCGTCGTGCTGGTAATACTGTGATTACGGGGCTCTTGTTTCGGGCCGTGGTGCCAGCTGATATTGTGCGACTACCGCACACTGCTTCTAGGACAAAACACATAGACATTTTATATTTTTTTTGGTGGCTTTGGATTGCTCCTGGGCCTTTTTTTTTTAACATATAACACATAAGCACATAAATAGACACTTTTTTTTTTCTTTTACACTAGGACGGACAGACTTATCTTGGCGTAGCGGCACACTTATCTTGGCAGTGGAGACAAAGCTACGACGGCCTGCTCACTCACTTTGGCGCTCGAAGATTCCCATATTGGGAGAAAAGCGATGATTTGGCGTGTAGAAAAATCCTTTTTGGATTTAACTTATAACATTTGTTTACTTTTCATGTAAATCCTTGAATCGCCAGATTTGGCTGTTTATCGTTGTTTGTAGGAATAAATTTTGCACGAGTTACTATTATGTTCCACGCCGATCTTTTGATATTCGTTAAAGAATTCCTTTTACAATGTTTTAACTCATTGTCATCTGATAAATTTTGTCATCTGCGATTTTGGAATTTTAGCGATTTTTATGCGATTTAACGGGATGTTTTGCGTTTAGCGGTGATTTTTCCACATTATTAAATATAAATCCTGTTTTAAACTTTTAGTACAATTTCGTAAATTTTATCCTCTTTTCAATAAAGTTTATTCGGAATTCGTACGTACATTTTTGAAATTTATGCGTATATTTTTATTTGAATTTATAGAATTTTGGGGTTTACGAGGCGATTTTTCCACATTCGTAAAAGAAATCCTATTTGTCTTTTAGTCCAAAAACGGATAGTTTTTTCCTCTGCAATTTTTGAAATCTTAGCGATTTTTAATGCTATTTTTAGCGTTTTTGCGGGATTTTTCCACATGAGCAAAAAGAATCCTGTTTATATCTGTAGACGCATATAGTAAATTTTGTTCTCTTTTCAATGAAGGTTATTCGACATTCATCAGGTTAAAATGCTAATTTTTAACCATTTTCTGAAATATTATTTGCCTTTTTATGAAGACGCGAAACACTATTCGATTTCTTGATATCTGAATGAGAATTTCTGTAATTTGTATGTATTTACGAATGAAAATGACTTCCTGAAAATGTTAGAAATTAACTAACTTAAATTGACAAACAGCCGTAAAGAAAACTACATTTTTTTAACTAAAGACTGGAAGTATCTAAAGGTGGAAGTATTTAAATGAGTTTTTCATTTTTTAATAAATAAAAATTACATAGAGTTATAAGCGATTCGTCTATCGTCAGTGTCGAATTAAGACACTTTTCTCCGGGAGGGATTTCTGTTCCTCCGGGGTGGTGCAATTATAAAGTTCCGGGAGGGAGAGTTCCAGTTTTTGACCATTGAAAGTATAAAATCTCAAATCTTCCAGTGGGGACATTTCAAAGCTCCGGGGAGTGGGGACATTTCAAAGCTCCGGGGAGGGATGTCCCCCACCCGGGCCACCCCCTGAATTCAAAACTGGATATCGTTATCATTTTAAAATATATTTTAACGATATCATTAAGTGGGGAAGGTGGTCCGAAATTAACAAAATGTTGATAACGTTATATATGTACATGGGATTTCATGGGATTTTGTTCTCTGAGCTTTATGTAAACATTTAAGATGATAACCTTAGCAGAACTTCTCAAAGGCTTCCCCTTCTCATGAGGTTGGAAAGAAAGAGGAAATTGGTTTGTAAACGAAGCTATTATGCAGATAAAAAGATAAATTACCGGAGAGTGAGAGAAAGCAAGTGTCAAGTCCGAAGTCCAGAAAATGAATGACCAATGACAAAGAAAACAGACAAAATTAGGAGCCTGGAGGGTTGCCGAAAATTTAAACCACGAAATAAATCGCCAAATGAAAGGAGTTTGTGAGCCGCAAACAGATGCGACTCTAACTTTTAAACTTATTGATGATTTAATGTACAAGATTATTCAGAAAAAACTAATTTAAAAGAAAAAGTTGTTTTATTTTTTTTAAGAAAAAAAAATGGATAAGAAAGTTTAAAAAATAATATATAATACATGCTTTATGTCAATTAGAAAATATTAAATGAAAATAAATAAATAATCAAAATAATCAAAAAGGTACAGACAAAAAATCTGATATATCTTTTTTTCTAAATTGAACGTTTATTTATTTATTTGAGATTCTATTTTGGAGTACATTAATAAATACATCGAATTTATTTTAAATCATTGTAAATCACATATAGAACATGAATAAAAATCTTTTTACTCCTTATTTGTCTAATAAAAATAAATCGTGTTTGGTGTTTGTTATGTAACAGAACTCTTTTTAGGAAAATCATAAAAGAAAATAGGAAGAAATATTTTTATCTTTTCAAGTTTACATAAGTCAGTTGTTATTTAGTCACAGATTTGAAAGCTTGTATTACAATAATAATAAAAAAATTCTAACCGCAACAAACTCATATTAATGAATACTAAAATTCAAAAGATTTACAGTGTTTATGAAACCGTATAAGAAGTTTATTTACAAAAAAAATAACATTTTAAATAAATATAAGATTTTTATTACTTATTTAGCATTCTTCAATTTTTATTAACAGTGTTTATGACTTCGGTTTGTCTGCCATATGGCCGTCTGTCCGTGCTCTAACTCCCGTAAATATTCTCGTATTGATTTTATTTAAATTAAATTAGTTTAATTTATAAAAATATAAGCTAAAGAAATAAATTAAAAACGTTATAAAGTTAAAAACTTTATTTTAAAAAACACAAATTGCACAAATTGTGCTTATTAGTTGCTAAAATCAGTGTAAAAATTGTTTTAAACTCATAAAAGAGCTAAAATCCTACATGTTCCGGCTTTAAACTTAAAGCCATCATCGGGGAAGAGGAACAACACAAACGACTACTGATCTTTTAATTTTCGACACGAGAAAATTGAAATCATTTCAATTAGATTTCAATTTTCTCGTGTCGAAAATTAAAAGATCAGTAGTCGTTTGTGTTGTTCCTCTTCCCCGATGATGGCTTTAAGTTTAAAGCCGAAACATGTAGGATTTTAGCTCTTTTATGAGTTTAAAACAATTTTTACACTGATTTTAGCAACTAATAAGCACAATTTGTGCAATTTGTGTTTTTTAAAATACTAGTTAACAGTGTAGTGTCCAAATAGATTCAATTGTTAAAAACTTTATCTTTATAAAAGTAAAGAAAAAATATTAACTAATTTTACTTCGGTTTGTCTGCTGTATGGCCGTCTGTCCGTGCTCTAACTCCCGTAAATATGCTCGGATTGATTTTATTTAAATTAAATTAGTTTAATTTATAAAAATATAAGCTAAAGAAATAAATTAAAAACGTTATAAAGTTAAAAACTTTATTTTTATAAAAGTAAAGAAAAAATATTAACTAATTTTATAAATTCAAGGAAAAAATTATAAACTTGTAAAATTATAATTTATAAAATAATAAATTTTAGCGTAATTCATAAATTTGTAAGCCAAATCAGCTTAGTTTAATACCAATTTGCATAGCTATAATTTGCAAAGATATTATGTTATGAAACTTTTAAATAACACAATATTGCCTCACGTTAAAAAAGTTAAAATAAATTTTAAAAAAATTAGTGGGGAAAAAATCATAATTTTGAAGTACTATCAAGGAAAAAAAAAAGTAGATGTGTAAAATGTGAGGAAAAAAAAATAGTAAATGTGTTGTAGTGGATCCACTTTGATGAAAATCCCGAACAACCAGATCCACTTTTCATTTCTCTTATTCTTCGTTTCTCCTTCAAATAATAGCTTTATACGCTCCGAAATTTCGTCATTACACATTCTGAAATATACAAGTATGTTAAGTTTGATCATATGTTCATTTTTTATCCAAAAATACTCATTTCGATATGAGTACATAAACTTACTCATTTTTGAGAATGCACATGTTCATTTTTGATCCAAAAATACTCATTTCGATATGAGTACATGGACTTACTCATTTTTGAGAATGCACATGTTCATTTTTGATCCAAAAATACTCATTTCGATATGAGTACATGAACTTACTCATTTTTGAGAATGCACATGTTCATTTTTTATCCAAAAATACTCATTTCGAAATGAGTACATTTTTACAGTGTGGAGTTTCTGAGTCTAAAATACTGTTGATACATTGAATATTTACCATACCTCAAAAAACAAATTAAACTGCTGATCAGTTCTGTGCAAATAAAATAAGAATACTTTTAACTTAGGAAACACGGAAATATCGATATCGTTGAATATGAATAAAGAACTTTTTCATGACAAGTTTTATTTTAAAGAAAAGAAAATTCTTCTTATATTATATATTTTATCGATATGTTTGGTATGTACTTGAGTTAAAATTTTCCGAAAAATTCAAATCCGTCGAAATTATTACTCTATCTTTAATATTTTAAAAAATGAAACATTTGATTGGACATCAAAACTCTTAAATCTCCCGCAATCGCAGGAGAATTATCTGGCGCAGGTCAAGCACTTAACGCTGCGGGGTGTCCGAGGGTTGCCCACTGATTTATTCCAATCGCCAAAATTTCGCCAGAAAATCATTTCGCGAAACAATACAAGTTCAGTTAATATTACAGGTATTTATCATAAAAATGATTATATATTAAGCTGAATCAATTTTGTTTAATCAGTAAATCATTTTTCAATGGAAAAATCTAAAAAAAAAAACATATTTAAAGTGCTTTTCTTTCAAATTCAGTAAAGAACTATTTCTTCTCGCGCATGTACACTTTTCTGTAGTATAATCTCCACTGCCAAGTTACCTTTGCCGGTACCCTGATTAATTTGGCGGTACTTACGTATTATCCGTGCCAGGAGATTGATCGCCAAAAATGGTTGCCAAGTACCAATCTTGTTTATCGTTGCCAATCCTGTTTTCAAACACAGTAATTTAACATTATCAAATAACATTGTTAAAAATGGTAATTAATGTAAAATAAATAAAATGTAATATATGTTTATTAAATTTATAACATAGTTAAAAATAGTAAATAACATTATTTTAGTAAAATTAATAAATGGTAAATAACATAGTAAATAAGAAAGAATAATAAATAATATAAGAAATGGTAAATAATATAGCATATTCTAGAAAGATAATTTTGTTAATCTTACTACATATAGAAATGACCCCTACTAAAAAAAATAGATTATTCCCAGGCATGTACCATGTAGCAAGAAAAAAATATACAAGGGTTACTATAATTAGTAATATTGGCTCCATGCCTGACGCAGTTGGCTTAAAACTGGCACGGATAATACGTAAGTACCAATTTGGCCAATGGACTGATGTTATTTCAATTCAAGGATGAGTTACTTTGGATCGTTTAAAGAGTTAATGGAGAATTGGTATAGTATGACTCTCGGTTAAAATCGTTAACCTGTGGTTACTCGATTAAGAGTTGAACCATCAGTTGAAGGTAGTCGAGAATTGCGGTAAGCTATTAAAGACGACTATTGCCAGGTTGTGTAATGTTGGTTTCCAAAATTTGGACAAAAACTTCCTATCTGAGCATGCGTCCTGTGCGTATGCGTCATATGTTTTATAAGACACCCTACTTGGAATGTGCAAACGAATCGTAGGTTGGAAATCGATTATTTATGTTAAATTTTATGAAAAACTAGCTGTTACCCGTGACTTCGTTTACGTAACATTAAAAAAAGAATAAATGCATTAATTTAGCAAAACATTTCACTTGATAATTAACAACATATATAATTAACCAAAGCTTTATCACATTTTATAGGAGACCATACGGTATTTCTTTGCTATAGGGGCCTTGACATAACCCAGTCTTAAAAAAGTGAAATTTCATGCCAAATAACATATACAATCGCGAAAATGAAACTACAACTGATGAAAAAAGGAAGACCAAGTAAAATCGTCAAAATCGAGGAATTCCTCTTCGTAAAACGAAAAACAACACTGGCAGAATTCTTCTATATAACAGTGCATTTTAGGTGGTATTTGGTGTACAATTTGTATATGTGTGCATTGCTAAATGGGCATTATTATATTGATTATTTGCATAGACATATGTTATATATTTCTTACTACATTATCTTGTTTATGTATATATTAAATTAAGTGCTTCACGCTAAGTGGTGTAAATAGTGAACAAACTGCTTGTGGATTTTATACATTGATAGCTATTTCACATAGACATAACGATCTGATGCGATTCTAAAATGTAAATAAAGGTTGCTGGAAAGTACTTTAAATTCTGCCCAATTTAACCTCGATATTTTCTCTATCGCGTCAAGAACACTATAAGCAAATAAATACCGACGACACAAATCTGATGATCTAAATTTACATATTTTTGTTAGTATATATAAAATTATTTTAATTTATTTCATGCGCTTGAAATTTTTTACGCTTTCTCTAGGGTTAGGTGTCGAATAAATGTACTTTCTTGTCATTTTATTTTGCCATTTCTATTTATTCTATTTTCCATTCATTCCATTTATGGATATTGATTTAATTTACATATTCGTGTCAAAGAATATTCTTTAAAGTTATTATCAGGATTAGGATAGGATATGATTAGGGTTAGGATTAGGAATAAAAATTGAACGACAATGGCATGACCGATTCAGGTTTAAAGTATGAAATAGGATGTCTATTTACATCATGAAGCAATGAGAAAATTAGAAAATTATTGGCTAATATTTTTTAATATGTTTTACAGTCATAGTTGGCATCAAAGAAATGATCATCTAAAATACCATTAAGTGTTTACCACGCAAAAAACAAATCTGGTTACAAAAATGTATTTAATTTTGCGCCAAATTTCACTTGATAAAAAAAAAAAAAAGCAAATTGACTATGGATGCAAATAGACCCCTAACCTTCCTATTCTCGGAAATTTTCTACCTATATGTAAAAAAAATTCTACTATATAGAATGCGCTTTCACGTTTATAATGTTATGAATTGGCACGATCGGCTTGTTCAAGTTTACACAATTCGGCTGGAAGAAAAGATTCATTACTTTTTGATTTCTTCTTTGCTTTTGCATTACGCGAATTTGTTGGTAAAATCGATTTTCTTTTCGATAACATTGTTGTTTTTTAAGTTAAAAAAATATTGTAATTTTACTTAAACATTGCTTTAAAATCTATGCAATTTTTCTTATCCTACAAGACTTTACAAAAACCTATTATGAAACAACTTTAAAAAAAGCTATATTTAAAAACGACAACAAAGTTTTTCCTATTTTAAAACTAAAACAAATGTAATATTAAATTCCGGTTCGAAACGACGATTTACAAATGTGTTTCGATTGTGGGAAAATGATAGAGGAAAAATGCTGTTACTTCGACATAATCATATTAAATCTTTAGCTTGTATGAGAAAAGCAACTTTCTTTTAAAAAATATAGTTATTTTTATTAAGATTTTCTGATTTTCGATACGGAAAATTTTGCGATGCATATCATTGACATTTGCCATCCAATATTTTTATTATTATTATTATTTTATTTTTTTTACTTTTTAAAATTAAAATTAAAAAATATGGTAACTTTATGTTAGCCGTGTGCAGACGATAAATCGACAACCTATCCCATCATTTGTGTTGAATTCATTAAAAATATAAATCTTTCACTCATTTCATTTAAAACACAGAACTTTAATTTACAACACATACATTTAAAATACATATATTACGTACATTTAAAATAATTCCTTTCATGTGAAAAAGAAAAAGAAAAAAATAAGAGAAATTAATCACAAATAGATAACCCAAGATCATTTTTTTTTTAAACATCAAAACAAATCTGTTTTATTTTTCTATATATGACATCATATTCGCTTGCTTTCCATACTTACTCGTATTTATGCACTTTGTATTATTATCCAATATTTGAAAACGCACGTTTTATTTCTAATATGACATCATTTCATATTCTGTTTAATTCTTAAATAATTCACTTCCTTTTCATTTTTCACGTGGAAATTTTTCACGTGAAAATAAATTGTTGATTAAAAATTATTACTCAGAGGTTTTATTTCATATTGGCAACGATAAAGTATTAGCAACGGTGAAATAAATTTAACCATTTTAAAAAAAAGCTGCAAAACCGGGCCCTTTGGGCCAAACCAACCAAACCAACCAACCATTTTAAAATATACGAAAAAATGTCCATTTATTCTCTATGAAAATAATGAAATTTTGAATTATTAAAAAAAATATTGAAATAAAATAAACAAAAACCAGCCTATGTTCATATGAGGGTTATAATCAACTTATATGCAAAGATACAGGATAATTAAATGCTTCATTTTGACGCTGGCTTCAGCCTAACATTTGCACACAATCAGATTTATAATATTATTAGGATTTAATTATAGTGTGTTGATGTCTAATATCATCAAACTTCCCCAATAGCAAAGAGTTGTTGGGGTGATGTTCTTTAATTCTAGAGTTGCTCGTTGGCCTTGTCCATCAGTAAAAAATGTCCTTCTTGTAAAAAATGTCCTTCTTCCTTGCCGTATCATTGGTCAATGAACAAACACCCAAACGTGGCTCAAACGTTAATTGCTAAACTATCTGTACAGTTAGATGTGTCCCGAGGAAAATATTTTTGACTGGCTCAACAACGCTCCAAATTAGAGGGGCCTTGGTTGGTTTATTCTTGGCATATCAACCTTATAATTTCCCAACCGTTTCCACAAACTGTAAATGAAGAAAAAATTATCTATGCTACTTGGGTTCATCATACACCAAAAATCCAATCTACTTTATAAATAATGGTGATTAGGTTTAACAGAAATTAAGTGTACAGATTTTTCCGTAGAGATACAGAAAAAGTTATTTTTAACAATTATTATTTTCTCTGATTCCATAAATCAGGTTTTTTTAAAGAAAATTTTCTAAAATGACATAATACTTGAAACTGGCACATGTAAAGTAAAAAATCATTAATATGAAACAACTAGCAGGCTACGCCTTTTTCGCTGATCGATTTTCCCAAGCAAACCTCGAATAATTAAAACATCTTTTAGTTCCACCATCCGCCCACCGCCAAGGGGCACATTCTGCTATAAACAAACATCTTTACGAGCGAACCTCCGGAACGGGTCCCCGCCGCCTACGGCACCATATACCAGGCGTGCTGCGCACAAGCCGCAAAATATTTTAGTTCCACATTCCACTACCAGAGGGCACATTTTATTATAAACGAACCTCAGGCAAAGGACCCCGCTGTCTACGGCACCGAGTAGGAGGTATGCTGAGCTCACGCTGCAAAAATTGATTAGTTCCACCTTCCACTGCCAGGGGGTGCCAGATCTATATACCTTTAACATTAACGCGATATTTAAATTACGACCGAACTCTCACCCCTCAAAATTTAACCAATGACCATTAACCTTAACAAATATCGGTAAGAACCTGTGCATATATAACGTTATCACTTTAGGGAGAAGGGGGGGCCTGGCACTTCATTCCAAATTATGAAATACCCCACCATTTGACATTCTTATTCATTTGCCATATACTCATATAATCCGCTGTTTGAAAAACCAGGTGTGAAGCATGTTTGCAATGATGCTTCTTGTGTTTACTAGAAAAAAAGAGAAATAATGTTGTCCACCTGAGTAGTAGAAGAACAAGAGTTTCACGTCAGCAGGATCAATGATTGTGGTGGAGGTGGGACCGGAAGTGATCCTGGCAGTGGAAGCGGAAGTGATCCTGGAAGCGGAAGTGCGATCGGAAGTGGTGGAAGATAAGAGACAGGAAGTGAACCGGAAGTGAATGCGATAAGGGAGAGAGGGGGAGGGCTTATTTTTAGGGGGTCTTCTAGAAGAGGTGCACTGAAAGAGTAGGGGGCTTAATTTTTGTGGGAAAATAAAGGGTTTTAATCAGATTCTTTCTGGGGGGAAATTTTCGGTGGGAATTTTTTTCTTTTTTTTTTTTTTTTCATAAAAGTTTCTTATGGTTGGTGGGAAATGTTAAAGCAACAGAATGTCAACAGTGCTAGTAGAGTTGAGGGGTAGGAAGCCTGCTTTAAAAATAACAGAATGCCAACAGTGCTTTGAGTCGAGTGGAGTTGAGGGGTAGGAACCCTGCTGTAATTCTTTAAAGTAATTGAATGCACAATTTTTTTCCCTTTAAACATTAACTTAAATGCGAATGAGATTAAAATAGATGTGAGGGTTAAATTTTTAGTAACAGAATGTCAACAGTGCTAGTGGAGTAGAGGGGTAGGAAGCCTGCTTTAAAAAATAACAGAATGCCAACAGGGCTTTTAGTCGACTGGAGTTGAGGGGTAGGAACCCTGCTATAAAAAATAATAATTTTAACAGAATGTACAATTTTTTTTCCCCTTTAAACATTAACTTAAATGTGAATGAGATTAAAATAGATGTGAGGGTTAAATTTTTAGTAACAGAATGTCAACAGTGCTTTCAGTCGAGTGGAGTTGAGGGGTAGGAACCGTGTTGTAAAAAATAATACCTGTAAAAGAAATATTTATGTGCTACCTTTCGCGCTCGTTGACCTAACTGTTCGGAATTTTCTTCGAACTCATTATTTTTGACTTTATAAAAGTTTAATATAAAAAATTATTCTTTAAGTATTAACTGAAATGAGATTAAAATAGATGTAATGGCTAAATT